>JAKFHU010001035.1:20000000-21250000 GCA_023783475.1 Daubentonia madagascariensis
CTAACTGCTACTGCCCTCGTTGGGCAGAGTTCTTTATGTCAGGGCATCTCTGCAGAGCACCTGCTGGACTGTGTCCTGGATGCTTTTGGGTCTAGGGCACATCTCTGGTCCCACCTTTGTCCACCCCACCCGTCAGCAGGGGCTCCGGGCGGGGCAGACACCGTGAGTGGCATGTATAAAACCCATCCTCCCGCCATCCCTCCACCTAAGTCTTACCTGACCTGCAGATCCCAGCATAAATCCCACGCCCTGCCAGAGGCCCTACCTGCTTTCTCCTCCTCCTTTAACAGTCAGCAGAGACCATGCAGAGGCTGAGCCAGGACCCAGTGCATTTTCTCACTTAATTCAGTCCTAGCAACAACCTTCTGGGAAGCAGGTATCACTGTGTCCCCTCTTTACAGATAGGGAAACTGAGGCTCAGAAAGGTTTGGTGACTCACCCAGTAGTGTAACCCTGGCTCCAGCCCACCCTGTGACTCTGTCCAATGTTCTTTCCACCCTATTCCAGGCCTTTGAGCCCCTCCAACACTCATAGTCTGTTGTGTGCTAGACAATTGTTGGAACCTGTCTTGTGGCATTTCCTGGGTGGCCTGTGGTGACCTGTGGTCTGTCCACTGCTGAAGGGGTCTGTTCCTCCCCAGATCACACAGTTGGGGCAGCGCTGGAGGGCAGGCTGGTGGGGCACCATCAGGGCTTCCCTGCAAAGTGCAGGTGCATGGAGGTCAGGTTCTTGGCCATCGCCCCTCCCCCTTGTCCTCTGCCTGGCTGTCTGCTCCTTGAGGGCAGAAGTAAAGGATTTGTGTGGTACAAAGTTATTCGGCTTGTCCTGAATGTCAGGAAGGAAGGTTTTGATGAGATTGAGATGTATGTGTGTCTGTGTGAGTGTGTATCTATGTGTGTGTCTATGTGTGGGTGTGTGTCTGTGGTATGTGTATTTGTGTAAGTGTGTCTGTGTGTGTCTATGTGTATCTGTGTGAGTGTGTCTCTGTGTGTCATTGTGTCCATCTTTGTGCGTCTGTGTGAGTGTGTGTTCATATGTCTGTGTGTGTGTCAGTGTGTCTGTCTTTGCATGTCCCTGTGAGCGTGTTTGTGTGTCTGTGCATGTCTGTGTCTGTGTGTCTGTGGGTGTGCGTATCTATGTGTGTCTGTGTGTGTCAGTGTATCTGTCTTTGCGTGTCCGTGTGAGCGTGTGTCCGTGTGTCTGTGCGTGTGTCTGTGTGCGCAGGCAGGCAGGCAGAGGCTGTGCCTTGAGTTCCTGACAGATGACGCTGTGCTCCTCTAGGAGGCCTTGAATTTCCCGTTCAGTGCCAAGCCCGCAAGGAGCCAGTCACTCGCCCACACCTCTGTCGGTAAAATGCCAACAAGCCATTTATGTCCCTGTTTCTTAGAAAATGCAAACTCAAGTCATTCAACAAAAGCAGCCCTTGAATGGGTCTTGCCAATTTGCCTTTCAGGCCCTTGGGGGCTGGCGTCACAGAGCCATGGCGTGGAGCCGCGGGCCTCAGCCGAGGTGGTGTGTTCTCTGGTCCCACAGGTGGCTCCAGGGATGCTGCTTGGGTCATGTGAAGTGTGTTTTTTGCCCATCTGCTTGTTATTTCTTTTCTCTCTGGGAATGTAAAAGCAAGTATGCTTCTCCTAAACCACCATGCTGGGCTGGGGTGGGCAGGCCTGTTCTGGGGCCGTGGGAGGTGTTTGCTGTGTGGCCGGCCTCACCGACTGACTTCCTCTGCGCCAGCTCCTCATGCCCAGGGTCTCCTCTCTTCACAGAAGGGGCTCCTGGCCCCAGAGCTGCCGTGCGAGGGGCTCTCCACTGCCCTGTCGGCTCTTGCATCCAAATCCTCTTCGGGACCTTCTTCAGCAGCTGCAGTCGATGCTTTTCGCCTCATATTCTCAAAGGTCTTGAAGAACTCTGGACTTGTGTTTCCCTCAGAGGGAAATGGCCCCCATGATTTCTGGAATATTTGCTTTCCCTACCACTTGGCGAGTCTGTTGCTGGCTGTGAGGTCAGGCAGAGAGGCCTGGCCTTAGAGTGGGGGTGGGGTCCCCTGGGAATTCCATCCTCTCCTCATTAGCTGGGGTGTGCTGGCTCTTACTGGCCCTCTTGGCCCTTGGCTGGTGCTCAGGGGCCTCCCCCTGGGCTCCATCCCCATCCTGGAGTGTCCTGGCCAGGTAACCCCAGCACAGCTGCGTCCCCTGTGACACAGGCTCCCACAGTGACAAGCAGTGCATGTGAAACCACAGCCACACACTGTCTTCCTGAAGAAGGATGGGGAGCTCTGTCACAGGCTTCCTCAAAGGTGATATGTGGATCTCACATACCACGTCCCCAAAGTGTGTCCCCAGGGTCCTCCTTGGAGCATCTTACCTCCTGGAAGATTCCCAGTCCAGACCATGGCTCCTACCTCTCCCCCACCCGATTCACCAGCCATAGGGACTTCCCTGATGGGTCCACGCCCTCTCCCTTCTGCCCAACCCTCCACCCATCACATCCACTGCAGCCCTGATGTGCTGCTTCTTTATGTGTGGCTCCCTGGAGGACAGTGTGGCTCTTGCTGCTTCTCTTGAAATAACAGCACTACTCACCACTCCTCCGACTAACAGTGGGTAGAACTGATACTTCTAGAACAAGTACTTGGGGCTTACTGTTGTTAAAGGTGGAAAATGAATCTCAGATTTAAATTACACATTATTAAAGTCGGTAAATGATTACTAAAATGGAACTTTGGGAGCTTCTAAGCACGCCTGAATGTGTGTGCATGTGCACACGTGCGTGCGTGTATCATGAGAGAATGCATGGCTAATGGAACTCAGACTCAGTCACCAATTGGTTTGTCTCAGGCTCACTTTGACTGCTATGCACTGTTAAATTGTTTCTATTATTTGTCATATATGGCTTCATTTATTACCAAAGTGGACCATTTTGGCTATAAAAAGTGACAAAGACAGGAAACATAAAGAACATTTATGTGGAACCACCCCAAGTTAATGAGGAGCCTAAGAATGACAATTCTGCAAATTCGCCTCAAGGTTATTTTTACCAGATCCGTAAGTTGTGATCATCTGATCCAAGTTCTTATATAGGTCATCTAAATGTCCTTAGTATATCAAGTGAGAGGAAGAGAGAAGAGGATGGGGGCAGATAATACAGAGATAATTTAACTAGCTTGCCTTTTTATTGATTGGAAAAATTATTACCAGCAATGTGTTACTTGGAAGAAGAACATACAAATCTCTGTCTGAATCCTGCTCTATCTCATCCTTGAGATAACATTTGAACATTAAAAAAACACTGCAGTTGGTTTTTCTTAAGTTCACAATGCATGAATTCTAAAGATCAGGTCACAAAAGTAGTTTTTATCTATTTTTGAAGCTGATGCACATAATTAAGTTTCAATTATGTTTTAGATATGTTGGCCCCCAAACCAAAATTTCATTTCTTTGTCAACAAGTCAGTCTTTCCTTGCACAACTAATTTAAAGGAAATGTTGTGTATAACTTGTTAAATGGAAAAATGTTGAAATGTGTCTTTATATATAATGAATGTTATTAAAAATGGTCTTTTAATGCTCATTTAATATAATCTTTGAATAATATACTCATATAAAATATTTAACTAAAAATCTCTTTTACTGTAAGCCATGCAAAAATGATAAAATGATTTTTTTAATTGTAGGGGGTTTGTGAAATTATAGATTACTCTGAAAGGAGTTCATTAGTCAAAAACAGGATTGGAAATGCTGATCTAGAGGTACAAAACCCAGGGATCACAGGAGGGAGCAGGTACAAGAGGAGAGAAGTAGGGATGGGGAAGAACCTGTCCCAGCGTGGTATGGAGTGTGCGGCTTCCTCCTTGAGTGCTGGCAAATACCCCTCTCACCCACCACCCACCAGACCCAGTCCCCACAACAAATGCCAGAAGCTCTCCAGAAGTGAGGGCACTTACTAGTGTTGCCTTTACCTCGTTTCCCCCAACCAAGTCACAATGAAAAGTACATCCTTCCAAGAACTCAACCCCAGGCGGGTAGCAGGGTGAGCCCCCTTCATTTGTCTTGCCCTGTTTTGGAGACAGGGGGTGAGCTGGAGCCACAGATGGAATGTGGCAGGTGTCTCCCCAAACAGCAGCCCCGAAAGGAGCGTCCCCCAGCTAATCCCCGCTAAGCTGCTTTGCCGACTTGCCTGAGATCAGACCAGGTGTACTGGGTGCAGGCGACAGCATTTCCAACAACTGGTTGTCACATGACTTGGCAGAAAAATAGCAGCCAGGCAGAATTTTGTCCCCTGCACCATTTGTGAAAGATGGAAGCACCACAGGACCCTGGTCATCCAGGCCAGTTCTCTTTCTTTATAGGGCACAAATTGGGGCCCAGTGGTGGAAAGAGGCTGCTCAGGGCCTCGAGGTGGCCCAAGAGTATCCCATGTGTGCATTGTTCCAGGGAACCTGGAGTGGTCTGGGTCAAGGGTATGTGCCATTTAAAAGATACTAATCCCAGAGGAGGACTGCACCCCTCCCATGCCCTGGGGAATGCCTTTGAGCTTGGGGAGATGGCCTCGGGGTCATGGGAAAGGCCCTTGGGAGGGACAGCCAGGGCTCTTGGAGACAGCCAGAAAGGGGATGAACAGGGCAGAGGGTTGACTTAAGCAGCAGCAGAAACTGTTCTGCTGTGGTCAGGCTCTGGAGGTTTTTGTGACCCATCCTGCGGGAACATTTATTTGTATCTATTCCAGCTGGTTGACCTGCCACAGCCCATCCTCAAATGTATCAATCCAAGGTACTATTATTTATAGAATCATTGACTCATGAGCTCTCCAGGGCTCCAGTGCCAAGTGACTTCCCGGCCGCTGCCGTCACCTCCAGGGGCAGGATTGTGCAGCCCAACTGAGGGGAAGCCCCCCCTCCAGTAGCTTTCCCCCTCTGGTTCTGGTTCTTTCTGCCCTTTGGGGTCGCCCAGAGCGCACCTGGCCCTTCTGCCCCAGGACGGCCTTTCAGACATGTACAGACAGTGACAATGCCCTCCCCATTGCCAAGAATAAACACCCAGGCAGCAATAACGTCTCCTTCCCCTGCTCTTCACACAGACTTTTCATGTCCTCTTAGCATCTCAGTCTTGCAGCTCTAAATGGGCTGCAGTTTGTCAACATCCCACGGAAAGCGTGGCCCAAAAACCCAATGCAGCGCCCGGAGCGGCAACCAGGACAGCAAAGGGCAGGGTTGCCAGCTCTGTGTGCCAAGATCTCAGTGCACAGCTGGGCCCAGCTACAGCTGACAGCTCTTCTGGAAGCTTCCGTGTTCTAGCAGGGGAGATGCTGTTTGCTGAGTGCACACCAGAGGCCTTGGAATCTAACCTCTAAAAGGGCCACATATGGCCTTCAGAAAGAACATTTCTTCCAAGGCCTTTTTCTGTTCTAACCAAAAAAGTAATAGCACTCCTTTACAGAGCACTGTGGGCTTGAGCTGTTACACAGTTTGCTTACTGATACCCAGGCCTCCTGATCAGGCACTTTACACACCAGGTGAGCGGCACCTCTGAATGTCCCTACTCTCCTTCCCAAACCAGGTACCTAATTGGAGCTCAGGTCCCCTGACATTTCACAAGAAGATGCCAGCTAATTACACAGCAGAAAATGGTGCAAGAGCCAATTCTGAAAAGGGCCGCGCATCCCGGTGATCATTCTAGGCTGAATATTTTTACAGTGTTCTATATTTACACCAAAATGGAGGTGAACTTAGCCGTATGGCGTTATCACAGGAAATGAATGAATCTGTCAAAAATCACTCTTTACTGAATGACTTCTTTAACCTGAGCTGCCAGGAAAGTCTATCACAGTAGGAAGTCATGCTTTGGATGATGTGTCCTGATGAAAAATTGATATTGATGGAAATAACATTTTTAAAACTTCTGGGTGTTAACAGTAACTTTGTGTTCTCTGTGAGGCTCAGAGGGGTGGCGTGTTCTGCGTGGCCACATCCGTGTTTATTAGTTTATGACCTTCTGCTGTGGCATTTCATCATCACAGCAAAATTGCAACCTTTCAGCGCCTACGGACAGTCACGTTAAAATGGCTTTGAGGCAGAGATGGCTCATGTGGTCAGGCATTTTGGTGTCACACTCAATTGGCTAAACATAGTCATTTTGGGTTCTATTATTGACTAATTTGGGTAATTCACCTACTGGGAAATATTTAAAGATAAAAATGTAAAACCCTGTCAGTGTATGAGTGAGGTCCTTGATGTCAGTTTTGTGACATATTTTTAAACACTGGAAGCTGTTCGGAGGAATATTCTGGCATGTTGTAGTTAAGTAAAACAATGTTGGAAGCCCATCAGCTGTCTGTCTGCCCATCTTCCTATGCTCATGGAGGCTCCTATCAGGGTAGCTATTTTATACCTGGGTAGCTCCCGTTAATAGAGAATGCCATTAACAAGGGTGCCAGAGTGTGTCCCCACCTACAGCCTTGATTAGCCATCAGCATGCTCACAAGCTCATTTCTTGATTGGTGTTGAAATATGTCACACCCTGATGGAATGTTGCAGGCTGTCACCGCTGATGGATTAATGACAGAGCACCTGCCACAGGGCCTCATCCACGACAGCAGCCATGCAGTGGGAACAGAGTTTGGGGCTGTGTCTGCAGGAGGCCTTGGAGTGTCAAGGTGGGCAGGTCTAGGAGTCTGCATGAGCAGATGTATAGGGGAGCAGAGTCACTCTGGGGTAAGTGGCTGTGTCTTTCTCTATCCCCTGCTGTGAGGTTTGGGGCCTGGAGGCCTATGTTCCCCTAGAGATGTTTCAAGGTATTTACGGTCTGGCATGGGCATGGGATTTTACTAGTTTTACCCAACTTGCATCCCTTCTTCCTTGCATTCCATACTCACTTTACCATGTCTTGTCTTTTGCCATGATGGACATCCTGTTCTCTCCTCTCATCCACCCACACCAACAGTGACTGCACACCAACTGGTGCAGCACCATTCCTGGAAAGCGTCTGGGCTGTCATTTCCTTGGGGCAAGAAGGGTAACCTTTTTACCCTGTCCCCCTGTGCCCCTCACATATATCACATATATGATCGATACTCAGCGTAGGTGGCTGACGTGAGTCAAACAGTCATGTGTAGCCAAGTTGTGAAGAATGTCCCTCCTCATGTGCCCAAACCTGTGTGCTAAATTGGAGCTCAGCATGCCCTGAAAATTTCAAAGGATTTTACAAGATGCAAGGAATAATCTGGAGCCTTTGGCTCCCCCAGCAGAATTGGCAATGCCTCCCAGTACTTCTTTGGTATTTTGCTTTCTGAATGTGCCACCTTTCCCTTTAAGGCACCTTCTGAACAATCCATGGAAAGTTCTATGCTCTGTTTCTCAGCCCAGATTAAGCTAGGCCAGACTCTGGGTTCTCTTCCTGATTCTGCTGCCAACTCAGGGTATAGCCTTGGTGGGGCAAGTATCTTCTCTTTGGGTCTTGGCTTCCCCATGTGGACAACAAGGGAGCTTGGAACTCATGGCCAACCCTTTGAGTTACAATTGTGAACTTTGCCCCTCACCAGCACCAGCCTGCACTTGGGCACATGTGCACATGCACACACATACTCGACTGGGCCCTGCTCCTTCATTAGTGAGCCAGGGCCTCTGAGGTCTGCCCTCCCCATGTGAGGTCCTTGCGTGCAGCCCAGGGAGCTATGGTTGCTGGGGTTTTGGGGCCCATGTGTCCCTGGGAGAGGCTGCATTGTGTAGCACGATTTGCTTCTCAGCATGTAGCCTCCACCCAGCCGTAAGGGACAGAGCAGTGCTTCAGTTGCAAGTTCTCACTGCACTCTACAAATGTTTCCTTTTGGCTTTCCAAGTAACATAACCACCTTACCAAAAGTTTGGGACATAGGAGGGGAAGGGAAATTGCCTATCACACTTCTTCCCCAACAGCCACTACTGTCATTTTCTAAGTTTCCTTCTAGTGACTTTTCAATCTATATTTTATAATATTTTTTCATACTTGTCACTATAATAGGCCCTTTACATGTATTAACTACTTGAAGCTTCTCAACAATCCTTCTGGTTAGAAATTAATGAACCCTATTTTGAAGATGAGAAAACCGACTCAGGGTTAAGCGAATTACTGGGTATATTCAGCTGCGAGGGCTGGGATTTGAACCCTTGCAGTGTGACTCTGGAAATTCCCCTTCTTCCACTAGTGCAGTGGAAGGTTCTCAAATTTCACCGGTGTTTCACCTGGAAGATGTGCTGTTGCTAGGCCTCACCTCCACAGTTTGTGATTCAGCAGAGCTGGTTGGGGCCCAAGATTCTGCACTTCTAACAATCCCCAGGCAATGACCTGATGCTGCTGGTGTGGGAACCACACATTGAGAACCACGTGCCTTGTGTGGACCTAGTTCTGTATCCTAATTTCCCTACTCATTCTGAAAGAATTCCCCTATGTTGCTATTTGGCTTCACAAACATCGCTTTCAGTGACTACATGATATGATGCATGTTCTTTAAAAGATATCTATTGATTGTTTGATGCTTTGGAATTCACAAACCTGCCTTCAGCTCAGAGCTCAGGAAAATCACCCACAGTTATATTCCTCCCTGAGAAGGGCTCTCTGGGTCCTCCAGCCAGCCCAAAAAAAGGTACCTCGGATCATGACATAAGTGCCCAATGCCATTCCCAGTTACCTAAATCTGACCCATTCTTCAAGGCACAATTCAGCTTTCACCTCCCCCGGAAAGCCTACCCTGCCTACCCCAGCCCACAGGGATTTCTTCCTTGCTTAGTCCCTGGTGCCTGTGCTATTGTGGTTGATGGTCCAGTTTACAACCTGGGAACTAATTTTGTGTCTTCTAGGGAATGATCCTCAGATCCCAGAGCCACGAACTATCATCTCTGCGAGGCCCTTGGAGGGTGTTGGGTCCAGCCCCTTCATTTTATAGATGATAAAACTGAGTCCAGAGGCAAAGAGAATTGTCCCACATCACACAGAGCGTTGTCTCTGTAAAGTCCATATTGAATTAATTCATGACAACCATAGACTTGTGTTTTGACCTTATGGTTGGTTTACGTAGACTACACAAAATGACTTCCCAGATATCCCTACACTGAAAGAGGCAGACTTGAGATAGCCTAGGTGCAGCTGCTGCCCCTCCCTCACCGCCATACAGCCCGGGGACTACCCCCGAAGCCACTGCCATAGTCTTTCCCGAAGGCCCCTCTAGCACCTATGGGAGCTGCTAGAGAAGGCACCTGGATCCTGTGTCCTACTCCAGACATTTACGAGGTGTCCACTGGAGCCAAGCCACCATCAGGTCTTCCTGCTCTCCCAGGGCTTAAGCTCAGTTTACGGGTGTCCAGAGTTGGCAGATGGGTCTTCTGTCTAGACGTGTGACCCTGTGTTCCAGGCACAGGGTGAAGAACAGTGATGCAGTGAATTATGTGGAAGGAAGCCACCACTGGTCTTTCTCTGTGGAAAGGAAATATGCCTGAAGGCTTCTGATTTCATTATCGAACAAGTGTATTCTCCCTGATGTGGGCTCAAAATGAGGAGATTATTCCCAGCAGCCTCACCTCCATAGGCTGTGGCCAATATGGATATTTCATTCCAAGAACAATCAGTGGCAGGAAGGATGAGGAGACAGGAAAGGGTTTGAGATTTATTTTGGACATGGCAAGGGGGTTGGGGGAGGAGCAGGGCAAAGGAGGAATTAAAGGAGGCTGCTGGGTTTATCTGTGAGAGGCCTGGTGCTGATTCCTGCTGATGGCCAGAGTGTGTGCCCTGAGCTGGCTCGATAAAGGCAAGGGAATCCCTCGTGCCCCCGGGCCAGCGCCCCTTCAGCAGGGTGACAGAGCACCCTTGGGTCAGCCAGCATTTGTCTGCTCCCGTAAGATCTCTCTACCCTCTTGGAGGATGAACATCTGTACCAGACCTGGGTCTCCACCCATAAAAGAGTTACCTCTGTGGCAAGAAAAACCTACAACACATGTATTGAAATCCATTTACAGAGTTACCAGCATTCCTGCATTATGATGGCTGCAGACCTGTTAGGATATTGCCCTGATCACAGTGGGGAGAGGCCAGACCAGCCTATTGTTCTGAGTTTGCTGCACCCCTGTCTTCAGGAGGGAGTGTGGCATTGGGTGGGGGGCTGGCAGTGGCCACAGATCCCACAGGCCCTCGCTCTACCATGCGGTGCTGTCCTGGCACCTGTGGGGTATGGGTCTGGAATAAACTGTATCCCCACCACAGCTGGTAAGAGAAGGGTGCTCACAGGAGGCCATTATGTAGGCAAATGGGTTCCCAGTCGCATTCTACAAAACAATAATGGTGTCTTTGAAATAGACGAAAAATGCAACTGTTCAACTACATTAAGTTTCCTCTGCCCTTGGGGGTATGTATTTGTGGGTATGCTCAAGTGTGCAGGGTCCTTTAAAAAGCCAGGCCCCGTGGGTCCTGGTCCAAAGCCAAGAACCCTGTGCTTTGAAAAAGTGCAAAGCCGTGGTTTTGTTTTCTTGGTGGACAGAGAAAGGCCTTGCCCAACCCCTCCCCTCGGGGAGGGCACCAGTCAAGAATGCAACCCTAATTAGAACTTCAGGCAGTTAGTAAATTACAGTTGCACAGTGGACTGAAGTTTTCCTGATTTCATGCTTGGGCCTCGTAGACAGGAAGAAAGAAAGAAACAGAGAGAGAGAGAGAGTCCTTCCCCCAGGCTATTTCTGGTGAACCAGTTACTGGGATTTTGTACACATTTTCTACTAAAGGACAAATATTTGGGTCAGATGAAGTGGCTTTGCAGGGGACTGGGTTTTGACATGCTGTAAATAGTCATCCATAACGGGGCAAGGCTGGCTACCCCGAGCCATCACTGTGCTTATTTTTTTTTATTTTTTTTTCTTTACTTCTTCACTAGACAGAGAAGCCATCACTGTGCTTAAATCCTTGCTCTCTCTGGGGCCCATGGGCTGTCAGTCCAGCTGTCAGCTGAGCACTTGAATCCTGGTGTCCTGTGGTCGAGGCAGACTATGCCCGTCAAGGCCTGGGGGTTCTGTCTTCCCACCTGCCTGAGGGGGCATCTGCAAGGCAGGGAGGGCTGGGCTGGGGCTGGCTCAGGAAACTGAGGACATTGGCATAAACGAGACCTACCTCTGCCTTCACAGAGCTGATGGAAACGTCATCGCATAGCTCTGTGTACCTGGGGCTGGTGTGAGGCATGAACTGGGTGTGCCAAGGGTGGGGAGGTGTTGAGGAGGATATGATTAATTCACTGGGGAAAGCACCTTGAAAGTGGCAGCATTTGAGTGTAGCCTTCAGAGTGGGGCGTGTCAGCAGCTATGGTGGGAAGGCGAGATGCATCCTGGGTAGTGGGAACCATAGTGTCCAGGTGGATATGACAATTCCAAACAGGACAGTCACAGTGAGCATGACAGAGAATCAGCGGGGCTTGGGAATCAGTTTGTGTGACATGGTGAAGGGGAAGTCAAGTTCAACTCCCAGGTTTGGGGAATGAGCTGCTGTTGCACGTAAATCAATTTTCTACTCCACTAAGTTTATTCATTTAAGTGCCCTAACTGGAATTAACTCTTTTTGGATGGAAAGCTTTCTAAATAGTGACCACTGAACATCACCCTCTGCCTCTCTAAGCAAAGGAAGTAGAACATATTGTAAGCACAGTTTGATGGGACCCTTTGCTGTGAACAGTTGTAACTGTCCTCACTGTCAGATGCCTCAAGGCTTGCTGAGGCGTTTGGGACCCTTTGTCCTAGCACTGAATGGCCCCAGGCTATTGTACTTAGCTAGTTCTGGGTCTTCTCTTTAGAAAAAAAAAAAGAAAAGCTGTTTCTTCCCCCGTTTTTCCCTTTTTGCTTCTCAGTTGTCGAACTTTCAGGACCCTCATCCTCCTGCTATTTCTAATCTTCTACCCCAAGCTTTTCAAATCTACAACTCTTCTTGAAATAAGTATATAGCCATTGTGATGGCTGTTTCCTTAGTTAACTGGTGGGTTTCTTCTAGTTGCTTCCACTTCTATAGCTTTATTGCAGACTAGATTTGAGTACATGGGGATGTTTTTGTATTCCTTTGCTGTTACCAACGGTGCCTAGATGGTGCTGAGCGCATTGTTAAGACTCAGCAAACATCTGTGGATTTAAGACATGTAAGTAGCTTTCCGTTTATTTTTCTCATCATCAAATGAGTTGGCCTTTAGTCCCTTGAAAACTTGTGTTACAAAACCATATCCAGGAGCCAGTTTTTCCTCCTCCCTTAAATGTGATGTTAATTGTGTGGCGAGAGCCCGAGACGTTGCTCCTGCTTCAAGAGCAGAATGACTCTGCCTTTCCTCATTGTCTGTGGATTTAGGCACTGAGCACAGCACAGATAAAAGCAGATGAGTCACAGGTGTGGATCTCCTGGGCGGCTCTTGTTGTTAGTACAAAGCCACAGGTGTGCATTCAGCGCTGTGAAGCTAGCAGAGGAGTCTTGACGATTGTGAGGGTCTCAGGTCAAGTTAGTTATGTGAAGACTTGAAAATGCTTTGGAGATCCAGCCAGGCTTCTGCAGCCGTGGAGAAAATGAGAATGATTTCTGCTATTTGCCATTGGGGCACCATTTAAGCCCATGTCTTGCTAGGTCAACGTTTTCATGCCTGGAGCTATAAATTATAAAGATGCCTTAGACTTGGGTGCTGTCTCTCTGACTAGAAGCTGGGTCTGTTTATTCCCTTGCAGTTGCTAGGAGCATTGTAGACCAGAAGGAAGGGAATGGAAGATGAATGATTTTAAGCATATTTTCCAAGAGTAATGAAACCAAAAACACAAATTCCCACAGTCCAGAAAGTAACTGCTTTCTACTCGATATAGAAAAAGCTCCCGGCAAGGTCCAGACTCTGTGAAAATCAGTCCTCCGTGCTATGGTTTAGCTGGGCCACTGGCTTGATTGAAAGGCCTGGTTCAGTCAAATGTGTGGGCAAGTATATGCAAACCAGCTTCTGAATCAGTTACTAAAAACAACAGACTTTGGTGAGATCAACAGTCATCCTAGTCCAGTTTATGTGGGAGCAGCAGTTTATCTCATAGAACCTCATTTAGTGCCGTGAGATTGAGGTTGGTTTCTTGATACATGAGATTGCAACTTCCTGTGATATCCTGGCCCTCCTTCATTTTAATGTGGTTCTTACTGATTTAGTCTTAATTTTGGATGAGTTGGAGGCATCCCTCTTGCTGGAGAGACTAGGAAAAAGACATGGTCTTCTATGTGGTTGACCTAGTTTTGTTTTCATAAATAAGAAAGGACTTAATAGACAACAGGTTCACTATCTAATTATTATCATGAAAAAGTGTTGCTGGATAATTATGCTAAAGTCAAAGTCAGTACTTTTGGTATATATTCTCCAGCACTTAACTGGCTTATAGCAAACAACCTGTCTCAGTTTATATATTGCTGTGCAAAAATCCACTTTAAAACTTAGTGGCTTAAAAGAATAGTCATTTATTTGCTCAGGGTTCTGCAGTTTGGGCAGGGCTCAGCAAGGATGGTTCATCTTTGCTCTTCGTGATGTCAGCTAGAATGGCTTGACAGAGGCTGGAAGATACACATTCCAAGATGGCTGCAAGTTGGAGCTGGCTATTGGCTGGGAGCTCAACTGGGGCTATTGACCAGAGCTTCAGTTCCTTCCCATTTGGCTTCTCCCTGTGGCTAGGTTGGGCTTTTCACAGCATGGTGGATGGGTTCTGAGAGAAAGGATACTAAGTGTCAAAAGTTCCAAAAGGACAAGTCTCACCGTGTATGCTTTAATCCAGCCTCTGTTTGTATCATGCTTGCTTGTATCTCATTGGATAATGCCAGTCATGTGGTGGGGTAAGCAGCATAATGGCCCCCCAGAGGTGCCCAATTCCAATCCCCCAAAACTGTGAATACGTTACCTTACATGGCAATAGGGATTTTGCAGATGTAATTAAGTTAAGTATCCTCAGATGGAGAGGTTATCCTGGGTTTTGTGGGTGGTCCCAGTGAAATCACCAGGATCCTAAGTAAGAGACAGAGGCAGGAGAGTCAGAGAAAAACATATGATGACAGGAGCAGAGTTTGGCTTTGAAGATGGAAGAAGGGGCCACCAGCAAAGGAATGCAGGCAGGCTTTAAAGACTGAAAACAGCAAGAAAATGGACTCTAACCTAGAGCCTCCAGAAGGAACATCCCTAATGATACTTTGATTTTAGCCAAGTAGCCACATGAGACTCATTTCAGACTTCTGACTTCCAAAACCATAAGATAATAAATTTGTGTTGTTTTAAGCACTGAGTTTGTGGTAATCTGTTATAGCAGCAATAGGAAACTAATGCACATGGCCAACCCCAGAGTCAGTGTGCAAGGGGCTGTACACAGGGACAGGAAATACCAGAGCCTTGTTTCATTGGGGTCACCAAAGCAACAGTCTGCTATCCAAACCAGGGCACATTTCACAAACCAGAACCTCATGGGGTTTTCTTCAGGAAGTTATTTTGCCCAAAGTTAAATATTTTGTGGATGCTGTATAATTTTTCTGGTCAAGATGGACATTTAGTTATCTATGCTTTACAGTTATTCCAAGCTAAAATTATAACTGCCATGCTGAATGTGATACCACTTTAGACTCTTGCGGGGGAGCCACTCTAAGATTCTCTTTTCTTTCCCCAATTTTTACTATGAAAAATTCCAAACATAGAGAAAAGTTTGAAGAATAGCACAGTGAATTTCAGGTTGTACACTTTTGGCAAGAATTTTTTTATAGATGACTCTGTGTCCTGCATATGGCATTATATCAAGTACATAATGTCAGGTGTCCCATATGGGTGAAGTTGTTTAATCAGTGGGTTAAAGTGATGATCATGTGATGACACCATTGGGAAGGTAGATTTTTCCTTCTGTAATTAGCAAGTAATCTGTGGGGTGATACTTTGGCATGGAGCAAATATGCTGTTTCCCGGGAAATTGTCACCTAATGGTTTTTTCATCCCTTGATAGCCTTTGCCTGGGGGGAGGGGTGTTGGTGTAAAAGGGTGATTTTAAAAATCCTGTCATTCTTTCTACATTTATTAGCTGAAAGTTTTTGTAAGTAAGAGCTCATGTCCCTCTTTGAGCCTTTCCTTGCTCTTCAACACAGTATATCCAAGACAGACCTTGCATTTTTACTGTTCCAGATATAGAACCAGTCATTTTTCTGAGGAACCCTTTAAATCCTGGGGAATTTAAAGCCAAGATCTAGGCACTAGGGATGCTCATTCTAGGGCCGTTTAGTGGATAGAGCTAGGAAACATTTATTTAATAAATTATGTGTTCAAATTGATATTTCCAATTCAAATTTAATGCTCAAGGTTTTTTCCTTAGCTTATTACATTTTTTATATTTTCTTCTTAGACAGAAATTTTGATTCCTATACATTAACATATCTACCTATTTGTATATAATATACATATACATATAAGATAGTTTTAAACTTACAATACCAGTATTATTACTAACGATAAAACCAAGTGAAGTTTTTCTTTGCACTTTCTTTTTGTCCTTAGAATATATCCCATTACAAATGTACGGGTCAGAGTTCTGTGTTCAAAAGTCATTGGAAATAATTCCTTTCTTGATGTGATTATGTTGTCAGTTTGATAAACAGGATCATGTGTTGACGCTTGTTTTAGATTGGAAGGTTTGCCCCTCCCCCTTTTAAAATTAACTTTTTTAGAAAATGTAAAACATTGTACAGTCAGTCCCCACTTAACATCACTGATAGGTTCTTGGAAACTATAACCTTAAGTGAAATGAGGTATAATCCAACCAATCTTTTTTTATCACAAACTTTATGACTAAATGACGTTGAATGATACAAAGTTGTTCCGAGACCTGCTGGACATCACTTCACTTAAAGCCACAGTTTCCAAGAACCTGACTTACTATACATAGTTTAAAAATCAAAACTATATAAGGTAACATCCTAGAAGTCTTGGTGACATATCTATCTTTTCTGCCCCATTTCCCTACATAGATAACCATTTTGCTGGTTTTTGATTTATCTTTTCAGTGCATTTTTTATAAAAATAAGCAGATTTCATGTTCATTCTTATTTCTCCTTCTTTCTTAGACAAGAGTAGCAAACTGTCTGTGTTCTTCTTCACTTTGCATTGCATTGTCCACTTTCCAATGTAGCCTTGAAATCCCTCCATATCAGCCCATTAAGGCCACCCTCTTTCTCCGTTGCAGGCAGTGCTCCGCTGTGTGGCTGCCCTGAAACGGATTCAGCAAGTTCCCTGTCAATGGGCTCTTTCTAATCTTTTCTTTTGCAAACAGTGCTGCAGTGAGTAATCTCTAGTGCATATTGTTTCATACACGTGCAAGTGTAGCATCAAGTGGAATTGATGGGTCAAAAGATGAAACAGATGTAATTTGTCAGGTATTGCTAGATTCTCCTCTCTGGGGGTTATACCATTTGCATCTCCCCAGTAATATGTGAGAATGCCTGTGTCTCCACAGCCTTAACCACAAAATGCTCGTCAATCTCTTGGCTCTTTGCCAATACGATGAATGTGAAATGGTGTTTGAGTTTCCTTTGAATTTATATTTATCTTTTTATGAGTAAGATTGAGCATTTTTTTCATAGGTCTAAGGGCCATTTCTATTTCTCTTTCTGTAAACTATATAGATCTTACGTTCATTTTTCTGTCGTGCTTTTGGTCTTTTTCCTCTGAATGAGTAGTTTTTTCTAGTATTAGAGAGGTTAGACCTTTTTCTCTGATACCATTTGCAGATGGTTTGCTTTCTTAGTTTTGTCATTTGTTTTTTGACTTCTCTTATATGATTTTTGGAAGGCATTCATCTTATTTTATTTTTATATAGACAAACTTATTAATCTTGTATTTTGAGTCATAATTAGAAAGGCTTTTCTACTCCCAGGTGATCAAGTAACCCATTCATGCCTTCTTCTAGTACGTGTATAATTTCATTGTTCAGTTAGATATAGCTAATGCATTTGGAGTTTTTTCTGGTGAATGGTATGAGAGGAGGATTCAATTTTATGTTTTTCCAAAATGTCCATTTTCCCCCCGAAGTTCTGAGATGCCACCTTTATCATATACCAAATTTCCACATGCACTTGGGTCTATTTGCCAACTTTGTATTCTGTTCCATTGATCTGTCAGACCTGAGATTCTTAAAGATCACCTTGACCCACCCCTGGAGGCGAGAGAGGTCAGTGTGTCCCTGTCATGTTCTTCCACAGTCCAGATCCAGCCCAACCCCGGATGGTGAAAGCCCATGACTGAGCACTTAGCCTGCAGCATGGAGCAGCTACGAATCTATTCCCTGGGGGTAGGTACTCTAAAAGCTCTCCCTGGATCATGTTGGACTGTCAGGATACTGTGTACCCATCTGTATTATTTGGCTTCGTATGGAATTGCTTTTGATGAACAACACTTAGTGACAGTTCATGGTCCTCTATTGAGAGATGTGCTAAGGAAAAACCCTGTGAAACTCAAACATGTTGAGAATTCACCCGATCATTCTCTCACTCCTGATTTTATCTTATTTTTCCTATATTTACCCAAATTTCCCAACATTATTTTACTTCTATGTTTTTAAATTACATGCATCTTTGCAAGATGTTTTGGAGTATATATTCAAGAAGAAGAACGGGAGGAAGGAAGGGAATCACACAAGGCTGACGGCTTTGTGCTGCTGAAATATGTAAACAAAGCACAGTCCTTGATTTCAGGCTAGATTTACTGCACTCTTCACAGGAACTTCTCTTGGACAGGTTTCCCTAATGCAGAAAAACACCTTTGCTTCCAGGTCAAGCAGGTTTCATCCTTTAAATCTTATCATTTTAGATAAGATAGGAATAAATGCAGAAGGATTTTAAAAGCTGATACAGGTTCAGACAAGTGTAGTCACCAGAGTCAGATTGAGGCATTTGTGTTTGACTTTGTTGAACACATCTGCACGTTGACTCACCTTTGCCATCATGGATGTGTCCTAGAGTAAATGCTACATTGCCCCTGGGACCAAATGCAGACCTTTCTGCAGTCATCCACTGCCATTGGTCACTTGTTTTTTTGCACACAGTGTGTGTCTCCCTCACCTCATGATAATTCTCCCTGGGCCAGCATCCCTCTTAACCTGTGTGTGGGCCACACCACCTCGGGAGGCCTTGGCTGCCTTGCTCCATTTACGCCCCCTTTGCCCCAGCCTCTCCAGCCCTGGGCCCTACTTGTGCCTAAGGTAGCTACATTGGCCTTGCTTTTCTGCTTCATAAATTCCCTTGCACCTTTCTCCTTGCTTGGGAAGTTCCTGAATTTGTTGCATTTGATCAAGCATCCTTGCAAATAGGAAAGTTCCCCATCACGAATCAGCCTGCTGCATCTTCCTCATACTGCTGACGGCCTTGACCTGGGCCCAGTTAACCCTTCCCAGCCGACCACGATCCCCTCAGTCTCGGCACTTAGGCCATTGTCATGTCATTATTTCTTCTCCAAAGGGCCTGTATTCCTTAGCCAAAATTCTAAAATAGGAAAAGGAAACAGGAAATCATTTGACAGAAAAACCTGGCTTAAACTGATATGAGGCCATTCATAGTCCATATTTGTCTCAGTAGTGTGAATGTTTGTACCTTTTGCTGTGGAAATATGACTGTGTCTGATTCTAGGGTGCTATCCCAGAACCTGCTGGGAGTGTCATGATATATGGCATTTATAATCTGAGTTTCAAAACACATATGGTCCCAAGAATTTATGATAAGGGATTATGGGCCTGGAGAAAATCGGAGACTAGCGATGCCTGTCATTTCATTCCATATGACTGTCAAGATAACTCACGGATAGAAATGACCCATGCCTGGGTAAGTGAAAGTGTATGATGACTAAGACCTTGAAAACAGTCAAGCCCAATTAGCATACCAAGGGCGTCCCCATTCCCAGAAGGTGCACAGGACATGTATGAAGGCTAGAAAAGAGGTCCCCAAGTCAGAAGGTACTGGATGTCCCCCAGTCCCCAGAGTCTATCAACTCTGGGTGCCCGACACTAACAGGTTTCTGGATTTACAAATCTAAGGATAGTAAGATTTTAAAGACTTTTCACATGCCAGACACTGTTTGAAGTGCTTAATATGGATAATCTAATCAAATCCTGTGACAACCCTTTGAGGCAGTTGACATCCCTATCCCTTTACAGATGAGGAAACTGAGGCCCATTGAGGTTAAGTGTATCTACTATAGTTCAGGTGCCAGGAAACAGAAACCTCTCTGGCTATTTAAGCGGACATTAATAGAGGGGACTGGGAGTTTCCAAAAGCATTAGAAGGTACTGGAGGAGCAGGGCGCAGGCTTGGCCTCCAGGAATGATTGCCAACACGACATTGCAGAACTGGACCATCAGGACTGCTGCTTCTGCTGTCAGGGAGGTTGGGAATCAGGATTCCACTGCAGGAATGGTCACCCACCTTAGCTGCCATCGAGGGACCTGGAGCAGTGACCACGACTGTTGGCTTCTGAGTTGCATTGCTTTTGCCACATCTGCACCTGTTTTCAACACACCTGTAAACCTGCTGACAGGTCTCCTTGCCTCTGCTTGCCAGATAACAGCAGAATCTACAGCTGTGTGGCCACCATCATTTCCCTGGCCTCCCAGATCACATATAAGCACGTCTGCTTGGTAGAATCAAAAACCTGTCTAGAGCCTGAAGGTGCAAGGGAATGGGTCATTTTCACTTTCTCAACTTTGAAGTACAGGAAGGCTCATAGGCAAGAAGGTCCAGGGGATGTTGATTGAGCCAGTATGTAGATCCACACATTAAATAACTTCCCAAAGATTACACGGGAAGTGGAGGAACCATAATTTGAAGCCAGTCTATGTGGTTTTAGAGTCTAAGCTCTCTGAAGTATACTGCCTCACAAGAATCCCATGAGCTCGTATCTGGGGCTGGGTGGCCCCCATGACAAACCTGTCTCTTCCATTTTCTCTTTCATCAGCTGGGCCATGTGTCCGTATGGTACAAGGAAGCCTCTAGAGCTTGATGCTGAATCCTTTGGGGGATGGGATTAATGACCTGCATCTAATGTCTACTGACTGGATGTATCAGTTACCTTTTGATACAACAGTGCTGCATAACAAACCACCCAAAACTCCCTGGCTTAAAACGATAGACATGGAGTATTGCTTGTCTAGTCTATAGGTTGGCTGGTTCTTCTGTTCTCAGCTAGGTTCATTCACGCATCTTTGGTCAGCTGTGGGTCACTGAGGGGACTCTGCTTATCTTGGCTGGGATTTCTCATATGCTTGGGGTCAACTGGCTGATCTCTCACTGGGTAGGCTGGTCTTTCATTCTCCAAAGAGCCTGGCCAGCACATTCCTATAGCAATTTCTGAGAAACAAAAGAGGAAGTGGAAATGCACCTGCATTTTCCCAAAGCCAGTCACATGGTCATGCTCAGGATCACAGTGGAAAGGGTATTACAAAGTTATAGGGCAAAGGGCATAGATACAGGAAGGCCATTAGTTGGGGCCATCAGTGTAAGTGTTCTACCTCATTGGGGGACCTTAGGCACCATATTTAATGTCTCCAATGAGCCCATGCACCTGAGCATCTCAGAAAGCATTGCTTGGATGGGAAGTGTGGAAGGCCAAGCCCTCTGGAAGCCCACAGGTGAACTCTGATACAGAATTCAGCACCCAGGGGCTATCTAGCAAGGCTCTGCATAAACAAAACCACCTGTCCTTTTGGCTGGCTTGGTTCCATGCTCACGCCAGGGCTCCCTGGCTGACTCAGGGACACAGCCATTAACTCATGGGGCCTCTGCTTAACAGAGCTGCTTCTCAACAAAGACAGTCTTTTGACATCTCAAGCGGCATGCTCAATTGCCAATTAAAAGGCTCATGTCCTCCATGTGACAAATACCAGGGAAAACAATTCTACAATTCAGAACACAAGTAGAGGAACATGAAGCCAGTTAATCGTGACTCCAGCGCCGGCTTTGTACAGGAGCTTTCATCTCCCCCCTCAATGAGACAGAACACAACTCTCCCAAGATCTCCCTTGTGGCACCGCTCCTCAGCGGGGCAGGATGTACCGCCAGGACGTGCCACCAGGCCAGGGGTTCACACAACTTCGCAGGATCAGGAAGGGTCAGGGTTGTTTTTCTGTAGCTTGGATTTAGGCCTGCACATCTTATGTCTTCTTAATTCATATTTAATAACCTGAGAGTGCTCTCCAGTAGCCGTGTTGGGAGACCGATTGGGAGGCCAGGGTCCCCCGTGCAGCCTGGATCCTGGAGTTCCTTAGGGGGCCTGATCCCTCCTCTCCAGGACATGAGGGGCTGCCCCTGAGGCTGCAGGCCTAAGGGTTCAATTAGTAGCTCTGATACTGGAAGACTCTAAGAAAACAGACATTCCTCCCATTTTTTCTTTTGGATCCATTTCCCATTGAAGTAAAGTTGTCTCCCCAGGTGCCCAGGGACAGCAGAGTTGTATATTCTCTGGTTTGCTTCTTAGGAGCGTTGTATTAACTAAGTCCAATAATAATAATAAGAGCTTTATTGAGATATAATTCACATACCTTACAATTCACCCATTTAAGTTGAACAGTTCAGTGGTTTTTAATATATTCACAGGTATGTGCAACCACCACCACAGCCAATTTTAGAGCAGTTTCATCATCTCAAAAAGAAACCCCATACCCATTAGCAGTCAGTCCCCATTTTTCCCTCCCTTAACCCCTGCAACCACTAATCTACTTTCTATCTCTGTAGATGTCCCTATTCTGGACAATTCATATGAATGGAATTTTATAATAATGTGTTCTTTTGTGACTGGAGTCTTTCACTTGGCATAAACTAAGTAAATTTTTAAAAATCTGTCTTTGAAGGCAGATGACTGGGTTTGAATCCCAGCTCCACAGCCTACTGGCTGTGTGGTTTTAGGCAGGTGACATGACTTCTCTGTGTCTGTTCCTCCATCTTAATACGGAGACAGTTCCCACGCTCACTCCACAGGGCCCAATGGGTAAGTACAAGGCTTCACACTGTGCCTGGGACACAGTAAGGGCCCAGTAAATGTGAGTTCTTATCATCTTTCTTGTCCTGGGCTCCCCTGAAGTCCTTTCTAGCTCTGTTTGGGGGCCCCCGCCTGTTTTCATTCCCACGGCAAACATTGCAGTTTGCATAGCTCTTCCTCTGTGGGCTGCACCTGTGTCCCAGGACGGGCAAGCCTTGCATGTGCCCTGCAAGTTCTCACCCAAGTCTAGAGCCTTCTGTACCCTCTTTCACCGCAGCAGTCTTTTGGCCCCTCTTTGGGCTTGGAGGTTCTGGCCTTAATGGAGTAGAAATTTTGTTTTTTCTGCAGCTTCCGGTGAAGGCAGCTGTTCCTAAACCTGGCCATGGGCTGCTCTTGGTGGTGACTTATTTCCCTGGAGTGTCCCTGTGTGTCCTCCGGGTGGGGGGCAGAGGGATTGTGAACGGGCGCGTTAATCCATTTTACTCCTCAGGCTTTCTTAAGTCCACAGGAAGAGTAGAAGGGATTGACGCTGACCCAGAAAACTGGCCCACTGGCCTGCTGGCTCACTGTTGGGCAAGAAGTTGAGCAAAGTGACACCTGCCCCTGAAATAGTTCTGGGAACGTCACCTGGAGGGTAACTCCCTGGTTCACTCATGCTATCGGGCACCCCTTTGTATCCTCAACGTTTTTCCTCTAAGCTTAATCACAACCCTCATTGCAGGGAGCCACTGTCCCTGTTGCTCTTCTCTTTAGAAGTATCTCTTATGCAGTGATGTACAGTAATGCATTAATGTTAATATTATTAACTGTAAAAATAATACAAACATATTTAGAAAGGTCACAGGATGGAATAAAGGAAAATATATCCCTCAGCACTGACATACCTACTGGCTTCCCTTTGGAGCGGTCTTTTTTGTGTCTCCAGGTGGGAGAACTTTCGGGGGAAAGTGGGCTCTGTTGGGAAACTTTGCAAAGACCGATCACCACCCTCCCTCCCCCAAACCACACACACATACGACCCTGAGCGCCAGAGCTGCCCTTCTGTGTCACTGCTCCACTTATGCTGGGACTGTGGCTTCTTTGTGTGTTTTTATGACTTTTCCATGTCTGGGTTTGCCTCCCCTGAGAGGTTGTAAACTTCTAAGGAACAAGAACTGTGTTGTCTCCTTTTTATAGGAGTGTTTCATAAAAAATAAGTAAAAGTAAATTTTGAAAATGTTTCTTGTCTATGCCCACAGTGTTCTCTTACTGACTGGAGGGTCCAGACAATGTCTCTGAAAATTGCCAGGCAAACCCTCCCCGGCTCCACTATGATCGGCCGGTTGACGTAACCCCACCACGGCTCACTCACCATGTCAGTCAAGCTATGCCTTTTGCCCCAGAATTACCTGCGCTGTATAACAAAAAAATGCTGCAGCAGCCAGCCTAGGGCAGACAGGCAGGATTTCTCTGAAGCTTTGGGACTTTACTTAGATAGTGCATCTCCCACACTGAAACTTTTCAAAAATACTATTGAAGATGGAACTGTGGGATACTGCATTTTCCTACCTGCTGTGTGGGTTTCCGGGGAAAGAGCTCGCCTTGGAGGAGCACCCTTGCTAGGAGTGTGGGGAGGGACATTTCCTCCGGAGCCAGAGCCCCTGCTGGGTTCTGGCAGCCCCGGGGTGCACGCTGAGCCCTGCCTCCCTGGGCACCCTGAGAAATGGAAGCCGGCGGCCCTGACTCACGGAGAAAACCCTGCTTCAATTAAGCCAGAGAAACACGATTTATTACCGGCATGTTTTCAGTTCCAGGCGGTGCCTTGAAAAGGTCACTTTATATGAATATTTAGAAAAAGCAAGATCATAAAATAAGAGGAGCTTGGTATTTTGGATTTTTTTTTTTAAGACAAAGAAAAAAATTCAGGCTCACTGGTAACTTACAATTGGCAAACTCTAGCACTTCTTTCTAACCTGCATTTATTCTTTCAAAAGGAGGAGGCTTTGGAACCGCATTTGAGGGGATGTTCTATGTTGAGGGGATTTTACAGCGTTTGAAACCAGGGCAGTGAACCCTATACACGGGACACAGGGTCCCTCGCTGAGTGTCCCTTGAAGACCGCAGATGGGGAGACCGGCCGCTGTACTGGGCTGGGGAGCCTGTGGCCTTCTGATCTCAAGATTCTTTTTAAAGCACCAAAGGAGGCAGGAAAAGCTTCATCTTTCTCTGCTCTACCCCTTTTAATAAAAGGATTTGTTCTGCAAAATTTGGATTCAGTCAAAAGGCAGCACTTAAGGACCTAAAAGGCCACATTTTGCCTTAAGGCCGCAGGTTCCCCACCCCTTGTTTGGCTACTTTTTTCATTTTTAACCTGCAGGCCATCTTTTGAAATACAAATCTGATTGAGACTGTTCTTTCTTTAAGAGCTCTACTGGCTCCCCTTGCCAGGGAGGAAGTCCAGAATCCCTAACCTCCGCCCAGGACCCTTAGGATCTGACCGCTGCCTTTGTCCTGAGCCTCAGAGCCCAGCTTCCTCTCCCTGCCTTCCTGTCCCCTCCACATAGTGTGGAGACCTCATGGATTAGATCATAGGATGAGCTTAGTTAAAGATTAGACTAGTATGTTTATTCTTCATTTCATAGAGTAATTGTTTTAAAAAGAATTTTATTTTTATGGTTAGTAGGATGGATTTTATTTAAACCCCCAGGCAGACTCCATTTAAATTTGTCTATAAAATATATAGTCTTGATGTTTTGCATAACTTTGATATACATTCTTTACGAAATCCTAGGTTTATTTTTAAAAAGATGCAGATTATACATTTTAAGGCAGTTATTTAGTCAGCTTTTTCTGTTTCCTTATATAATCATATCAGAAGACTGAATAATGATCTAGTTATTTCGTTTGCACAATATCTCGTGACTGTTAAACACTCTGCTCATAGTTTCTCTGTAATTTTTGCTATCCCTCCGTTCTTGCATTTTTCTACAATCCCCCACCCCCGCCCAGATTTCTTCCACAGTGAATATGTTTTTTTAAAAATTTCATGCAACAAATATTTCTCGGTGCTTCCTGCCCACCAGACACTGTGCCAGGTGCCAAGTGTGGAATGTGGATTAAACAGCCAGGCTGGCAATCCATTGGCACTTGGCATCAAATTCCACTGAGCCTTTTGACTAAAGAGAGCTAAAGGCTTTATGCTGAGTTTGACAACTTGTCAAAACAGGAGTGAGGGGGACACATTTATTTTTTCTCATGTCCGCAACCTCTGTGCAATCAGTTTGTAGTCTCTGAAGACAAATGTATTGCAAATTAAAGAAGACTACCCTTTGATGCCCCTCAGATGCCCACTCTTCTTGGGCCTGGCTCCTTCTGGGAGAGCTATTGTCTTTAGTCTTTTATATTATCGGTAACAAAGTTTTGGTCCACCCATAAAATTGGACCACTTACATAGCCCATGGCCTCTTGTGACTGATTTATAAAGCTCTGTAAAAAGGCTAACCAAAAATATATTTTATAAATGCTGTGTACTATAATTCAGAATTCCATTGCAGGTCTGAAATGTTTTTCAACTTTAACCTATTTTAAGTTAAAATGGTTTTGCTTGGTTTGGTTTGTTGTTGGTTAGTTTGGTTGGTTACTGTTGTTATTGTCATCATCATTGGTTTGTCTGTTTTTAGGGAGAGTCTTTGTTAAAAACTAATAAATAAGTGGAAATCCAGTTAATGTAAGATATTTTTGGTTATGAATTTTATTCAGTTTTCTTCTCAAGAACTTCCTCTGAGGACAGGCAGACAAATTTGCCATTGAGTGAGGAAGAGGAGTGTCAACAGAAGGATGGTCTCCTGATTTCCTTAATTCTGCCATGACCTGGTAAAGCACACTCTTTGGCTCATTTGTTAGAGAGCCAAGGTCATGCGCTGAATTGTGTCTCCCCAAAATTTGTATGTTGAAGCCCTAACCCCTCAGAATGTAACTGTATTTGGAGATAGGGCCTTGAAAGGGGTCATTAAGGTTAAATGAGGTCATATGGGAGGATCCGGATCCAATCTGTGTCCGTATAACAAGAAGTCACACAGAGAGACACTGGGGATTCCCATGCGCAGAGGAAAGACCATGGCAGCAAGAAGGTGGCCACCTGCAAGCCAAGGAGAGAGGCCCCGGAATAAACCAAACCTGCCAGCACTTTGATCTTGGACTTACAGCCTCCAGAACTGTGAGAAAATAAGTTCCTGTTGTTTAAACGACCCAGTCTATGGTATTTTGTTGTGGCAGCCCTAGCAAACTAATACAGCCATCAAGCCTATTTCAAAAGATTCCTCTTCTAAGCAGATTCCTGTTTGGTGACAGAAGCCAGTATCGTCCCCACTTTTGTAGCCAGAGGGACCAAGGCAGAGAAGAAAGCCCCCAGGCCCTGGGCCCTCAGCACAGTAGGGCAGTGACAGCAATGGGGCTGAGAGGGAGCCACCTCCACAGAATGCCCAGTGTGGTCTCCATTGCAGCCAAGAGCCTTTGGAGCTGCCGGGGACCCAGGAAGATGCAGATGGAAGAGTTTGTTCTAGAATCCTTGGAGCAGCGATTTGGACTTTGCTCAGGAGTATTTGTTCTCTTTTCCATGGATCTTAACAAAACATCTGAGAAGTAAATCTGCAAACCCTTCTCTAGGAAGGCCACGTGACGCGTGCGTCTAGCACCCACGAGCGAGGAGCCGGAGACGTTCTCCTGCGCCAGCTCTGCGGGGTTCTGGACGCTCGTGCTCTGGTGTAGGTGCTCGCATCGCATTTCTGTTCCTGCCACATTGCACACTACAGCCTGAAGGCAGCTTTGTCACTGCTGTGGGAATCTTTGACAACTTATTTATGAGTATTAAGATTCTGGAGTCTTCCCCCACCCAAAAAAGGGGGTGGCTACTTCTCAACTTTGCAATTTCCCAGGATGGCAGCTCCAGAAGCAGCCCCCGTGGAGTCCAGTCTCTCACAGGGCTGGCGGTGGATGCTGCTTTCCTCACGCACCCAGGCTGGTTTGCAGTGTGCTGGCCCTGCAGAGACAGAAGGAGAAGAAAGGTAGCAGGGTCGTTACAGTCACACAGCCCTGGCGAAAGGGAGCAGGGCGGGGGCATCTCAGGTGTCTGGGCAGAGCAGCAGGGATCGGTGCGTTCCAAGGCCCTTCCCAGGCATTTGCTGAGACACCTCCTGCATGCAGGGCTCTGTGCTTTCCCAATCTGAGGGTTAGAGCTGGAGGGGTCTGGTGACAGACAGGAGGATAAAGCAGGCCCTGCCCTGAGGGAGCACAGGGTGTAGAGTAACCCTCATGCGCACAGCGACTGGTGTAAGATGATGTTTGACCAAGGCTGAACTCACACAGGCTCTGAACAAGGCGTGGTCAAGCCTTGGAGGGCTGGATGTGACCAAGCCAGTCTTTTCCTGTGGGAAGTGGTGGCGTTCAGCTGTAGGGACCTGGAGGAGAGACAGCCAGAGCTTATTAGTTCTTTCCTTCCTCTTCCTCTTCCTCTCCTTGGATTCTGTTGTTTTAGGGGCTTGGTGTGGTTCTGGGCCCCTTCCCCCCCACAACCCCTGCTGTGTGGGGGCTGCTTCTTTGGATCCATGGAGTCACCCCTCACCCGTGTTCCCTGGGGATGGCTCTGGAATTCCCTATTCTTCCTTTTGGGCTGTCACGAGGAGGATGGTGACAGGGTCCTGCTGGTGCTGGATGGCCCACGAGGATTTCCCAGGCTCTGCAGTGCCAGGAACGAGGTCCCCATAGGCAGATGAAAGGCCCCCTCCTTGCCTGGAATGAGCTGTTTGCTGGGAACCCAAGAAAACTTAAGGATTCCCACTCCTGGGAAAGAGAGAGAGAGGCCAGCATGTTAATAACTGTCCAACAGACCCCAGTACAGGTCTGCAGGTGGCCAGAGCTGCCCCAGAGAGGACCCACTTGAGGCGCTCACTGAGCAGACACGGGGATCTACTAGAAGCTCATTTATTTGGCTTGCCTGCCTACTCATTGATTTAACAAATTTGTGTTGAGTGCCTGCTTTCTGCTAGGCACTGGTGCTCCAACTAGAGCAGAGGTTGGCACACTTTTTCTGTAAAGTAAATATTTTAGGTTTTGAGGGCCATATCATCTCTGTTGCAACTACTCAACTCTTGTAGGGCAAAAGCAGCCATAGACAATACATAAATGCATGGGTGTAGCTTTGCTCCAAAAAAACTTTATTGAGAAAAACAGGCAGAGGGCTGGATTTGATGTGCAGGCCATCATGTGCTGGCTCCTGGACTGTTTACAGAGGTAAAGTAGACATAGCCTGTCTATATGGAGCTTATACTCTAGGAGAGAAAGACAGAAATTAATTGTAACTATGAACATGTATTCTCATAGCTGTAGACAATCAGGATGGTGTGTTACAGTCTCAGGTCAAGAAAGGCTTCCCAAAAGAGTTGATGCTCCAGTTAGGCTCTGAATCAGCATCAACCCGGCGAGGAGAGGGAGCAAAGGGCACGTGGAAAGGCCCTGTGGCACGAGTGTGGAACTGAGGGAAGGCCAGTGGGCGAAGTGTAGAGGGGAGCGGGGAGAGGGGTAAGATGAGGCAGGAGAGGGAAGAGGGGACAGCCCATGCTCGGGCTTGGGGCCACACTGTGCCTCCAGTCTTTATCCTTAAGGCAGAGGAGAAACAGGATCAGATTTGCATTTTGGAAAAAGATCTCTCTGGCTGCCACGTGAGAACAGATTGGGGAAGAGCAAGTGAGGGCTCAGGGAGACCGAGTCAAAGAGCTATTGCAGGAGAGGAACATGGCTTGGAAGTGGAGAGAAGTCGTAGAGGTGAGAGGCGTGTCAGTGGGGGTGATAACGGGTGGGGCGTGGGGGGAGAGAGCCTGCAGGATGGCTCCTAGGAGTCAGGGTGGTGCAATGAGGGGGTTAGTGGTGCTGTCTGCTGACACAGGAAGCACTGGGAAAGCCCGTGTGTCTCTGTTTCAGATTGTGTGGGTGAGCGGAAGGGGCGTGATAGGTTCGAGTTGCCTTTGAGACATCAAACTAGAGGTATCAGACAGTAGGTGAGGTGTACAGGTCCGGAGCTCTGGGGAAAGGTGGGGCTGGAGTTGGTATGTTTGGAGAGTCCAGCAGATGGAGGGTGATTGAAGCCTTGAGCATGGATTAGGTCACCTCGGGGAAGAGAACAGTGAAGAAAGAGAAGAGGGCCCAGCAACACATCTTCAGGGGGCTCTAATACTTAACAGCCAGGTAGGCAAAATGATGGAGAAATAACCACCAGTGAAGGAGGGACAAAAGGAGAGATTGTTGTGTCACAGAAGCCTAGGGAAGAAAGTGTGCAACCAAAGCTCGCGTTCAGCCTGTGCACACGGGCTCGACGGGACTGGCCATGCATCCGCTGACCGTTCTGCCTGGCCAGTGTGCCCACTGTGGTTGGCCAGTGCCCATGCCACACCAGGTGGTAAATATCTTGATCATCACCCCTGTTTTCAGGGAATGGCCATCAGCGTCGAAGGCTTCTGGGATAGCAACACGATACAGTGGAAACTGTCCATTGGATTTAGCAACGTGGAGATCATTGGTGACCTCAGCAAGAGAACTTTGGGTGGAGTGATTGGCTGAGGGATGAACAGGAGGTGAGGAAGTGGACGGGAGGCCTGGGCGGCCCTTCCGGAAGTTTCACCGTGATGCAGAGGAGCTGAGTAGGACAGGAACAGGGAAGCTGGAGGGGGATATGGAGTGGAAATTTATCTTTAAAATGTTGAAATGATGAGAGGTACTTATTTATTCAGCATACCTACTGTGTATTTATTCACTTAGCAAACTCTGTGTCTCATTCATTTATTAATTATGTGATCCGACCCTCCTATCTCATCCTTGAGTGGGTTATTTATTATGAGCACTAAATTCATTTTATTTCATGCCCTTCCTTCCTTGTCAACAGCCATTTATTGAGCACTAACTATTTGCCAAGTACTGGACCAGGTCCCAGGGATACAGACATGAATAAGTTATAGCCTATGTGTTCAAGGGGCTTATAGTTCAGTCTGGTGCAGTGGTTCTCAACTCCTTCTCCACCTGGGGGACACTGGGCAATGTCTGGAGATATTTTTGATTGTCATGATGTGTGGGGGAAGGGATGCTACTGGCATCTAGTGAGTGGAGGCCAGATATGTTGCTCAACATCCTACAATGCACAGGTCAGCCCCCACAACAAAGAATTATCTGGCCCAAAACAGATAATTTGAAAAGTGCTTGATAAATGTATGCATGTGGTACTGACACGAGCTCAGAGGATGGGTACTTGGACGTGCACAGTGGAGCAGAAGATGAGGGGCAGGCAGGACAGGTGGAGGCCACGGGTGTGGGAAGGCGTGGAGCTGTTAGGGGACACAGTGCAAGCTCAGGAGCTTCCAGTGGCTTAGAGTGGAGTCACCATGGCTGGTAAGGGTGGAAGATGCCAGAGTAGGGCTGAGGCCATAGATACCATGCCAGGTATCTTGGATTTTGCCTATTCAACGGGAAGCCACTAAAGGGCTCCAAATGAGAGGAAACCAGATTTGTGTCTTAGGAAGATCATTCTGGTGGCAGACAAAATCAAACAATAATCACTAACATTTATTGTGAACCTAATGTGTGTCAGGCACCTTTTTTGAGTACTTCGTTGTATTATCTCGTTTAATCTCCCAACAACCCAATGGAAAAAGTGCTCTTGTTAATCCCATTTTACAGCTGAAGAGACTGAGGCAGAGGGGTCAAGTAGCATGTTCTATGTCATGTAACTATTAATTAGTAACTGGGGGAGCCAGGACTTGACTCCAGACTGGGCTTATACACAAGGCTGAGATAACCTGTATTTCTTTCTGTCTCCGCCTTTGGGCTGGGGCTCTGGAGCCAGATTTGAGCAGCCACAGGATCTCAATTCATAATTGATGTGTTCCAGCACTTCCTGCAGCTGCTCCAAAAATTCTATGCCTCCAGCCTTAAAGAGTGTGGCCTGAAAGTAGCCACTTTAATTCTTCCTGATTAGGAGTTCTCATGTAGCTGTTAATTTTTTAGGCAGTCTGTGGCTGAAATGCCCCATCAACAGAGAAACACTTGAGGCAAGTGTGCTTATGGGAAATCAAATTCACTGTTTGCTGCCTGAGATTTTTAAGTGGACCTGGTATCATTGCATAACTCCTGTACCTTGTGTGACTGGTACTGCCTTCTCCATGAGACACCCCACCCCATGACAGCCCCTCCTTGCCCAGGACTGACAGCCCCCCAGAGCGGGAGACTGAGGATCAGGAGTGGAGGGGACGGCACTGGCCATTCCTTCTACCCTTGAGGGGAGAAGAGATTTTTATCTGAGTCTCTGCTGCTCAGGGAGGCAGGTGACTGACAAGTGGGCCAGGACGGCTCTCACCTGGCAGATTTCAGCAGCGCTCCTCCCGTTTGGAAAGAAGAGCCCAGACACATTTTCATATTTATGTAGGCTTTTAAGTCAATGTGTCTTAATTTTTTTTTTTTAAGCAATGGCAGGGTTCTGGCACAGGGTAGGAAATACTAACTGCTCTGCGATCCAGAGGGAGCCCCCTCTTGAAGAGAAGGCAGGCTCTGTGGCCCCAGGTAGCTAGCGGAGCCTGTTCTTTGAGGTTGGTTTATCACTTGTAAATTCACAGCCCCAAATTATCCCCACCTGATAGATGAAGAGCCCGGGGCTGCCCCCTGTGTCGCTGGGGAGGCCGTGGGAGAAGCCAGCTCTGATCTCTAAGCGATCTCTAAGCTGTTTGTACAGTTTACTCCTTCCTGTAATGATTCTGCGGTAGGACAGAGAAACCTCTGGGCTTCAGTTTTCCCATCTGGAAAATGAAGGGGTTGTCAGACAGAAGACCTTCCTGTGGACCTAGTGGCTTTAACTTGTGGATTAAATTAGGCCTTTGCCAGGATGATGACTGCCCACCTACAGTGCTAAGAAAATTAATTTTATGCCCAAATACAAGGCATTTTCCTACTTTCCCCCAAAAAAGGTTTCCAAAAATTTTTTTAGCCAACTTGAATGTATGAATTTTGGGGGAATATAGATGCAAAAATATATATATTTACTTGTAATATTTAATTAATTATTTTAGTTACACATGTTTAAAATGACAAACTATATGAAATGTTAATTTAGAAATATTGCCTTTTCTACTTACATTTAATAAGTCATTATTCAAACTTGTCCTGTGCAGCTTCGTCCCCTGTGTGCATGGGATGGGGAGTGTGGGGGATTCCAGTGTAGTTTGTTTTTTTTTTTTTTTAATCACTAGAGTGGCTTTTTGAGTCCTCTGACAATTTACCACAACCTCATGATCCTCATGTCCATCCAAGTTTTTGAGAGATGGCACCTTTTGAATCTGAGGATTAGACCTTCCCTGGAAATTTTATCCCAAGCCACAGTTCCCATAAGTTGAATGAAGCAGTTGTTTTTTGGGTTTTTTTTTTGGTTTGGCTTATAGTTGAATATTCACAATCTCTTGTAGCAATTAACCATTTGTTGGGTTGCTTGTTAAAGTAATCTTTAAAAGTCTGTTTATGACAACATTCAAACACTAAAACTGTGAAGTCATAATCTCAAGAATAATTACTATGTCTGTGTTAACTAAATTAATTGATGAGTCTTTTTATTGATACAGAATCTATCAATTGATATATTGGTTATCTTGAATATAAGGCAGTACCTTTTTTTGAGGGATAATGGAGGATGAGGGAAAGATGGCCATATATTGGGGCATAGACAAAAAATTTTAATGTACAAAATTCTCATTTAAATCCCATCATATTGTTATATTGCACATATGAGCCTTTCTTTACTGGCTGTTTGTAGCTGGTGTCTGTGAACATAGGCAGAGGTCTCTGATGGAGCCAGAAGACAGAGGATGACACTGGGTCTGCTGCGCCCCCCAAGAACTCTAGGCAGCATCCTTCCCAACTTTCCAAACACCAGGAACTACGAGCGCATATTCCGACCTCCTTTCTGCCGACCTGCTGCTGGGCTTTTGTGTAGTTTAATGAGCATAGCATCATTTGGAAATATGCAGTGTGCTCCACAAAAGGAAATAGTAATATAATCAGAAATGATTATATTTCAGCACTTCAGTACTATTGCTACTATTAATGTCCATTATCACTATATTACCTGAAATGTGTTTAACAATCACAGTCACTAATCAAGGTGCCTGTCCTGGAAAATGTGTATTCTCTCCATCTGGATCACACTATGTATTGTGCTGTTACTGTTTTAAATTTTTTTCAGATAATTGGAACCTGCTACTTCATACTTTGAAAAGTAATGTAGCAGGTGAAGTTCTGAGAGGTTCAAAGCCTATGCTTCCATCAGGCAAATAATGCAATTTCTATGCAAAAATGATTATAATATTATTCAGTGATTACATGGGGGTGGGGGGTAGTCTGTTTTTGTTAGACTTTTGAAAGTAGCAAATTGAATTCCATCCAAATAATCAGAGGTTATGAGTTTCCAGCACGGTGTGTTTGCACTTGATGGAGGCTTGTTCCTCAGGGTCCCCCAAGCCCAGAGTCCCCAGTGCCTTGGCTGACCACGTGGGGCAGATGCAAAGAGCCAGGGAGTTAATTCCCTGCCAGCAGCCCTCAGCTGGCAACAAGTGGGAGTTGGAGGGCAATACTGCAAGTGCCTCCCACTTTGGGTGGGACGACCCTAGACCTGCTCCCTCCATCTCCCAAAGGTTCCCAAAGAGATTGGGCTCCATTGGCTGCTCGCTTAGAGCAAGCTATGTTGGCTTCCTTCAAAGTCTCGCTTCCCCACTGTCCCACCTGAGCTTTCTGGAATCACTGTCCAAATAGATCAACAGCCTCAAATCCTTGTTCAGGTTCTGCTTGACCAGAGAGGCACACATGGCCTCCCCACTCTGCCCTGCCCCTTTTTGAGGGCATCTGGGGGCCTCTCTGGATCCCTCTGTCCTAGAACCCATTTGGTGGAGGATTCTTGGCAGCACCCAGAAGTGTTAGTGTTTTAAGGCATCGTCATTCTGAAAAATGAAAAGCCTGAACATTTCTTATGGTCAGGAAGATGATGGGTACAATTTGTTTTTTCCCTCCTCTTCTCTTAATTATTATTACTCCATTCTAGTGAGACAAGATGATTTAATCTGGGCTGTATTTAAAATGCCCATAATCAATGCCCTCATTCTGAATTTGTATCTATGTGCTCTTAGATAATTTATGTATAATTTTAATAGATTTGTCAACAGCAGCCCTTCCTCATCTAAATAGGCTGCATGCAGAAAGATCGCTTAATTTGCTCCTCAATGTTGTTTTCCATACATGGTTGCTGCCCGGCCAACAGATAGCAGATGATCCCATTACAAACACATTTGACACAGCGGCTACTGCGGGGATGTGCAGCCTTGAGGTCTCCTGCTGTGGTAGGCAGCACGCCTCTCCCTCTCACACAGGAGGGTTCGGTCCCAGAGAACAAAGCACTTAAGCGGCCCGTGCTTCCTGCCGTCACCCATTTCCCAGCCAAGGGGCCACCTGCTGACAGGTCCCAAGTCCTGCCTCTGTCTGTGCAAGGGCGCGCAGCCCAGCCACAGGGCAGGCTAGAGTTGTGGGCAAATTCACCCCTCAAAAGCAGCCCTCTGCCAGTGAGAGGCAGGAGGTGATGGGTAAATACCCCAGCTTCCACTTCTCTTGATGGGACAACTCCAAGGTGCACTCTGCACAGTCTCTCAGGGTCCCCAGTTGCCCACAGCAGTGACCCCATGTCGACACTCCCTGCATCAGACTTTCCCCTGCCCTATCTCCTCCTCCTCAAGGCACTTCCTGGATCCACTCCCAAAGAAATCACTTGCGTCCAAATCCTTGTTCCAGGATCTGCTTTGAGGGGAACCCAGACTGGGACCCGTGCCCCTCTGAATCTGTCCATGTGGATCTTTCAGGCGCTCTCTCCTGCCAGGACCTCGTTTCCGCCCTGACATGAAGTCTCCCGGGGCCCTCCAGCCCAGCCCTTTGCCCCTCTGGCCCCGTTCCATCTTCTAGCATAGTTAATTTAGCCCTCACCACCGGCAGCCTCACGCCATCCCGTATTTCTGTATGTACTTGTGTGATGGGGCAGATGCCGCCCCTGCCAGCTTCCAGCTGACTTGCATGTTTGTCTCCGAGGTGACGGTGCTCCAGCCAGGTCCTCGATTTGGAGTGAAGAACAGAGACATCGAGCAGGGCGGAGGATGGGCAGCCAGACAATCCCAAGAGTGCACTCTTTAGGGAAAAAAAAAATAGAGAAACCCCTCCTTCCAAAGACTAATGTGAGTACTGATGGATTATTTGCGCCATTTCCATCCACTGGGGTAATGGCAAGGCGAGTGCATTGTATTCCAAAGGAAAAATGTTCTCTAGTTGTGGTAATCTTCGCCATGCCGGCTAGTGACAGAGAGAACCACATCAACTTCTAAATTTTCTCAATGGAGTACGATGTGTGTAATGTGTAATAAAATATAAATAAGCCTTTAAGAAGCATCTATGTGTTTCTTTTTATCAACCTTTAGATGCGTTAAAGCCAAGTACAATTTTATATGAATTCTAGATGATATGTAGTATTTTTATTTGCTACTTCATTGCTAAATGTTTCATATAAAACTGAAGAGGAAAAAACATACAGTCCCACATATAAAAGAAGCAGCAGATGGCTAAATGTGACCGTGGGAGAGAAGCAGTGAATGGAGTGGGTTCAGAACAGAGGCTTCCCCCCTCCTGGGTACGGGCCCGAGAGGGAACGGAAGAAATTCGTACATGTGCTTACCTGTGTTCATTATCTGTTTGCTTCCACTGTGTCTTAAGTCGGCCATTAGTATTCATAAGAACCTACAGGTATCTTTGTTATGGTTTTTTTATCTTTTAAATGTACATATAAATGAGTATGTATTATTTATAGATGTCTTTGGATTTAGAAACATCAAGCTTGAAAAATAATGCAGCAAGGAATATTTGATTTAATGCTCACTGGGGAGGGGAGGAGAGGGGAAGAGACAGGGACTTTCTGCAGGAAGGAAGACTGGGTTGGGATCAGTTATCTAACCTTTCTGCAGGACTCTCCTGGAAGCTCTTTGGTGACAGTTAAATTGTAGAAGATCATTGGATGAAAGAAAGAACAGTGGCCAGGGAATTAGGAAGCTCCAGCTTTCATCCTAGCTCTCCTGCTGATCAGCTGTGCACCTTGAGCTTGTCACTCACCCTCTCTTGCCTTGATGTCCATGTTTGGACATCAGCCGCACCCATCTGTGGCTTTGGGATTCGGCACATTCATACTGACTGCTCCTCTGTTTCTGGTTTGGTTTGCAGAAGAGCAGTCAGGTTGGTGAGCCATCATTCCATGTTTTTTCAGATGGAACATGAAACTATGGTGCAGTCAAGCTACTTACCTACACATGTTGGTAAAGACCAGGAAAACAGAATTAACTTCTCATTCTGTTTTCAGTTCCTAGGCTGTTTCTACATTGGCTAAGAAAAGCAGAGTACTTACAGAAATTCCTGGTAATGACTTCTTTCTGCCTGGGTACAGAGAAACATGCCTGTCTGTAGTTTATTTTTAAATGGATAACTCATCATATTTGTGTAAAAAGTCCTGTAATCTCCAAAGACTGACTTACACAATTTTTTTTTCACTCTGAGAGTGTAGAAACAGCCTCAGATCTATTCAAATAAAATAGATTTTTACTGGGTGAGGAGGCAACGCCTCTCAGACCCACTTGGGGTGCAGAAGAGGTTTCAGCCGCTGGCCCTGTAGGTTTGGGCTCAGAGGAAGGGTAGAATAAGGAAACCGAGGCCACAGCAGCATCCTGCCTCAGGCCTGGGTTTTGGTGTACCGATTGCTGGGGAGGGTGGTGGGAGCTGGGGGGCTGGCGAAGGCTGAAACTGTCCTTTCAAAGGAAACTCAGGGAGAGAGTTGGAGGGAGCAGAGAGTGGTACCTGATCAGTGGTAAATGGACCCAGGACTCCTGTACATGTGGTCAGCCCATCGGTTCAACTACCTCTCAAGGAAGAGCCCTCCCCATTCACTTGTGCCCTACACGCCCACTTCTTGGGAGGGTGGTGAAAGGCAAGGCACCATCTAGTGTGACTCCAAGCAGTCCCCGTGGCACTGGAAGTATTTTAGGGATACCTGTTCTGTGCTTCAGTTAGTGGGCATGGTAATTATAAAGGTTATAGCTGCTATTTATATGTGCAGTGGACTATGCCTTTCTTATAGTAGAACATTTATGTCTCTCAGGACAACCATGGATGTTTGCTGATATCATCCCCCATATACAGATGAGGAGATTGAGGCAGAGGGCATGCGAGGAGGGTGGGCGGATGTGGTCACTGCCATTAAATGACAGAGCTGAGATTTAGACCCAGGTCCCTCAGGTTGTGAATCTTCTGTGCTCTTGACTCTGCACAGGCTAAGCCAACCCCTGGACTGGTGTCTCAGAGACGAGGGTGGGAATCCCAAGTGAAGCTCTGATTGTTCTGTGCAGACTGTGGGCGAAGCTACAGGACTCAGACTTGGGAGAAGGGATGCGTGGACCTCTCTGCGTCTCTGTGAGGGAATCAAAAGCTCACAGAGTCTACCAGCCCACCTTTTAACCCTGTGAGGCCACTCTGTTCCCGTCACTTCTCTTTATAGCTGTCAGGAGACCACAGCCCAAAGGGGCATGGGGGCTGCTGAGGGACCTGAGCATTCCCAGCTGTTGGCCAGACTGGCTCACCCCAGACCCTGCGAGTGAGCTTGTGTGCTGTCTGCCCCCCTTGTCCCCGCAACCGTCTCCAGCCCCCTGACACGCACAGCTTCAGTCTGGATAGAAGGCCCACAGTGTTTTCTGATGTTGGCTACGTGAGCACTTGGGGTGCAGGCCCCGGGCTCCTCTAAAGAACTGGGCGAACAGTCCCGGCGTCAGTCACCAGGGAAGAGACAGACCTCAGGAGAGTAACTGAAGTGGGAAGGCGGAAGGGGAAAGGGACGTCCTGCTCTCTCTGGGCCCTGCTTGTGGGGTCCCGACTTGAGGCGGGTGCTTGCCTAGGTGTGAGTTCCCCCAAGGTTGCTGCTGCTGCTGCTGCGGCAACAGGGACGGGCCTGACTAGGAGAACAGGCTGGGAGCCCAGTGGTCTGGCTGCCTGTTGCTTTCTTTTCCCTGCTCACCCACCTCCTGCCCTGTTGTTTTATTTTACTCCCCAAGACTCGAGTCAAGTCTTGTTTAAATGTTACAGCCTGGCCCCGGGAGCGTCAGGGAGAATCAAGGGAAGAGTCTTGTCCACATTGGAGTCAGAGTGTTAAAGGGCCAGTGCCCCTGGGCCACAAGGTGGTGGGCGTGGGCACTGTGAGTCTGACGCCCACCCACGTGGAGACATGGAGGACGTCTCTGACACCAACACCCACCCCAGTCCAACCTGGGAGAGCTGAAGCTGGCCTGCCTGTCGGGGAGCCAGGGGTGTGGGCACCTGCCCTGCCTCTCTCGGGGTTCACACAGCGTCTGGTGAGGGAGAGGAGACACCCCAGACAGTCTGCAGCGCCAGGCAAACTCGAAGCATCATCATGAAAAGCTTAAATTTATGGGTCTGGAGGAGAGGCAACATCTGGGAAGGAATTATTGCAATTTAACGGGAGGATGTGGGCCTGTTTATAAGAGCAAAATCTGGAAGCAATGTCTGATTTTTTAAAAACTGGTTTGTATTCCAATCATGAACCAATGGTGTGAACATCTTCCAGATGTTCAAAGAAAAATTGTAGAAAATGAGTTGAACTTTGTAGGCATTTTTCCTTCCTTGAGCAGAGCTTTACTGAGCATCTACTACATGCCAGGTATGTGCTCTCTGCTGACACCTTAAATGCCACTGCAGGCGAGTCAGGCTTTGGTAGGTCCACTTCGGCTTCTCCTCATCTTCTAGCCTTTAGAAAATGCAAGGGTCATCTGGTTCTGGTTCCAGTGACAGGCAAATCTGTATTAACTGGTGGCAGGAGGGCAGGGGGATGTGTGCTGGCATTTGAGTGGTGGAGCTGGGTTGGACGAGTCCTAGTTAATTTAATTTCTGAGGGGTCTGCTGTGTAACAGGAAAATGTTTTGGGGAGCTTTTGTTTTGCACCTTTTTTTTCCTGAAATGTTTCAGCTTGGGTTTCTGGCAAAGTCCTGTCATAGTGTAACTTAGGATCCAGTCAGGCTATGGGCACCCCATTTTCCTTATCTTCCCACTCTCCTCTCCCCAAACCAGCCGAGGGGACTAGGAAATGGGCCCCTTTGGTGCCAAGCCTGCCCGTCAGGAAACCTCCTTGGGTGACACATGTGCCCTGATCATGAATGTCTCTAGTGCTTTGCATGCAGAGTTTCTACACTCCGAGAGTGCAGAAAAACTTCCAAAGAGGAGTTTTCAGGAGGAGAAGGGGTGAAAGCAGGAGAGTGGTGTTCCAGGGAGGGGCGTGGAGGCAGAGAGAAGCTGGGGCCGTCTGGGGAGCAACAACCTGGGCACAGCCCGGGCTTGCCTGGGTTCTCCGGTGCCCTGGACCAGGGATGGTTTTTGGTCGGGAGAGTGCTGGGACCAATTGTGGGGTATAGCGCAATCCCTGTGGTGGCAGCAGGGCCTCTTGGGGAGCTGGAGCCTTCTTGGGAGACTGTTGCTGTGATACAGGTGTGTCGCAGTTAGCTCAGGCAGCCATGACAAAACAGCAAGGACTGGGTGGCTTAAACAGCAGAAATTGATTTTCTCACAGTGCTGGAGGCCAGGAAGTCCCAGATTAAGGGCCAGCACAGTCCGGCTCTGGTGAGGGCCCTTGTCCCAGCCTGCAGATGGGCACCCTTTCTCTGTGGGGGAAGAGCCAGCTCTCTGGCGTCTCCTCCTCTTTTACAAGGATGCCAGTTCTGTCATTCTGTTGGATCACAAAAATATGCCATGCATATGTCCCAGTTAACCTTGATTGCCTCCTCAAGCCCCTTTCTGCAAATACAGTCACATTGGGGTTCAGGGCTTCAACATACGAATTTGGGGGACACAATTTGGTCCCTATCAAGGGGAGAGATGACGAGGCGTGAGCTGAGGCACTGGCAGTAGAAATTAGAACAGACAAATCTGCCTGGCTGTCTGCACAATGCTGGGTGTGGCAGGGCCAAGAAGGAGGAGGGATTGGGGTTTTCATGATGTGTAGGTGGTGGCAGTGCCGTGCTCCAAGGTAAGGGTCTGGAAGCAGCAGATTTGAGGAAAGCTGATTAGTTTTACAAATGCAGTCTCCATCGGGAGGGAGTTGTGAATACTGTTTCCTGGAGTTGTAGGAGAGGGTGAAACAATCTTAGATGTTCAATGGTTTGTGACCCTCCAGAGCTCAACGCCATCTAAGGAAATTTTACTCCTTAGAGTTTATTGTCTCTTTTAGGGAGAATTTAAATATAATTTAATTTTTCTCTTGTGGGGTGGGGAGGGGTGATAATGACAAAGTGATTGAGAAACACCGAATCCACAGCAATGGAGCATCCAGGTGAGTTGCCTCACTCTTGACAGAGGCTTGGGGAAGGGAGGGAGGGGTAGTTTGAGGCTTCTCTGTTGTGGGAGGGTCTGTGCAAGGTGAGGGGATCACTTGGTAACGTGACCACCACCAGGACATCTGGGAGCGGCTGAGGAGTTGGTGAGGGGTGGGGGACAGCTGGAGTCGGCAGGGACCATTTGGAATGAGGGCTGTCCGCTGACACCTGTGCCTTTATTCAGCCCGTTGGTGGTGACTGCAGAGTGAACACAAGACAGCTCTAATCTCCTCATTGATGGGGGCTCGAGGAACAAGGGTCCCCAGTAATTCAGAACAAAGGCATGGAATGGGAGGCACAAAATCTGGAGTCCTGTTCTGGCTCCCTCATTGACTTGCTATGTGACTTTGGACAACTCTTATTTGCCATGAGTCTATAAAATGGGGATAATAAAAATAATCAACTCATAAATTTGTTAGAAAAAGTAAATGAGAAAATGTAAACTTCAAGCATTATGAAAATTTTGTTCTCTCTCAATCGGGCCCGTGTCCTCTGCAGACACTATCTTTCTTTGACGAATTCATGCCCACAACAAAGCTTACCAGGAGGTGCATCCTAGCAGTTGAGAATGAGTAATGGATCTCATCGATGGCCGATTCTGGCTCTTAATGGAACAGGAAGTGTCTGCCGGGTGCTGGGCAGACTCCCGTAACGGGCTCCATCTTTGCACCTCCATGCTCCCCTTTTAAAAGCAGTGCCTTCCATACCCCTGAGCCCATGAACTGTCGGGAACCTGATGGATAAACCTTCTGAGAGTGTTTATTTTTGTGTTGGCAAGATGCCTGCAGGCTTTGGTGAGCCCGTGGTTGGTAATATGAATGGATGGGCTGTTTTTCCCTCTTCTTCAAAGAAACAGGGTGTGAATGGGAGTTGCCCTTGCAGGCTACATCTGGAGCATACATTCGAGACCATTGTCGGGGTGCTCTGGAGTGCCCTGCCTGGGCTAACGGGAGGGTGGGCTTGGGAGCTGGTTTTCTCCCTGTGGTTTACGGTCTCCACTTCCTTTGCTTTTCTTCTCCAAGGAAGAAAGGCTGTTTGTTTCCCAGTTTGTGGAGGGGTGCTGAACGTCTGGGCTCTGGAACCATAATTGGGGAGCATGGTCAAGACCCAGGCAGGGCTGCTTTCTGATCCCGCATCAAACTGGAGACTCTCTAATTGGTTTCTCCTCTCTGAAGACAGTTTCTCACCAAAAAAAAAAAAAAAAAAAAAAAATTTGGTGTCTTTTATAGAGAAGTAAAAAATCTTGGGGCCCTTGTTTATCATTCTGTTGGCAATGAATTTGGTTCATGTCAAGAACCATCTTCATTTATAAACTTAGACTGGATCTCAAAATTTTTCTTTAGTTTACTTTTGAAGATCTCCCAGCATTTAACTCAAACATCCCATTCAAGTGTCTTGCTTTCATCTTTGTCTTAATGCCTTGTCAAAGTCAATTTGGATCTCTTAAGCTCCTTGGGAAGGTAAAGGTCATAAAAGCCTTTTCACATGCAGTGACTGATTACCTAGTGTATTTTTAAAATAAAGAGTCCCCTATCCTTTGGCTTTTTACTGTTATTTTCCTTAAGACTGTAAACTGTCCTTTGATGATGAAATTCCTGGAAGGGAAAGGGTCAGTTTGACCAGAGATGTTAAAAATTAAGCCCTAAGAGCTCCAGGTGAGCTCTTCGTCTCACCTGAAGATGGAGAACATTACCTAGCTCCCTGTGATTTTTGTGGGTTCATTCCTGAGATTCATTTTCCCAAGCCATGATCTTTGGAAACGTAAGGTTTTACAATGTTCACTTGGGAACAAAATTATTACTAGAAATCAGTTCTAGTAATTTATTTTAAAATCCCTTTAAATACCGTGCATCTCATTAGAGTATTAATAGAAAGTGTTTATGTGCATGGATGTATCTTATACGCCTCCTAAGAAGAAAAGATAATGAGTCAAGGATTCGTTATACACCACCGTGGGATGAGTGCTATGGACCACAGATTCAAAAAGATAATGTCTATTTCTCAGGAAGCCCAGGATCTAACTACAAGGAGTGGAGGTCAGGTAGGAGGAAAGAGAGCAAGATAGGAAAGATGTGAAAAAGTAAATAAAATCACTGAGACAAACACTAATGCCAAATGTGAGCTGAGAACAGTTGGAAACACTTCAAGGGAAGAGTTTGTGTTGGGGTGGGCAAAGATGTTGTGAAGCAGGAGCCGCTTGCCCTGGGATTTTGAGTGGGTGATGGCAATACTGACATGGTGATATTAGTAGAGGAGGAGGAGGAGCATTATATCACAGGTTCTCTAGTTTCAAGAATGGGAGACAAAGGTTCATAGGAATTAAATAACTTACCTGGTGTCACAAAACTAAGTGGCAGTGTTAGAATTCTAATTCAGATCTGCCTGACTCCAAAGTCCTGCTTTTAACCCTCTCTGCAAGTGCATCTATTGGGGCCTTGAAAGAAAATAGACACATTCAAATATGTAATTTGAAGAGAGTTAAATAAAAGGATTATCCACAAAGGAGTAGGCACAGTATAAAGAACCCACTATAGTGCAGTACCCCGGGGCTCAGAATTGGATGAGGGAAATCACTGCCTCTAAGCCTAAAGGGGAAGAGGAGGGAGCTATTGCTGGACCCAGAGAGAGAGCCACATGCAGCACCATCCTCCGAGGAGGGCCATGACCTTCAGCCGAGGGACACTGAGAGAGGGAAGTAGGGGAATAAATACCCAACCCCAGCCCAATCCCTGGTGTCCTGCTGCTGCCCACGTGGGCTGAACCTAACCAGAAGTCAGAGGGTCTCAGAGCTGGAGGGGTGGTCAGGTGAGCCTCCCAGGGCACAGAACAGGGTGGGGAGGGTGGAAAGCAGGCCTGGAGGGGCAAACAGAAGATACCCTGCACAATCTGTAATGGCCAACGTGTCCGTTCACATCAGGATCTTTTCATTAGCACATTAGGGAAAAGTCCCAAAGAACACAGCTTTGCATGTGGTTTATTTTTGTTCGGAACAGTTTCATTTACCTCCTCCAGAAGTGGCCTCTGGGGACCATAGAGTAGGTAGGGCAAGGCCATTGTCATCAGGACAGGTAGACAGCCCTGTGCTCCCCTCCCACCCCTGACCCTCCATACTCCTGTCTGGCCTGTGTCCTGTTCATTCGGAGCAGCCTCGTTGCAACCTGGGGTGCAGGCATTAACTGGCAGAAGGGAGTTGGGCCATCTGGGTTGAGAGGAAGGGAAGCAGATTAACCTGCTATTGACCGCTGAGAGTTTTGGGAGCCCCTTCCAAAGATGGTAGCTGGGATCTTTGGGCTCTAAGTTAGTAGCCTTTACAGTGACCTACAAGATCCTACACAATCTGGACACTCACCTCCTACTACAACTTCCCTCATCCAGCCACAGTGGCTTCCTTGCTGATCCTGGAATACACCAATCATGTTCCCCGCTAGGGTATTGGCTCTGACTGGAACACTCAGCCCAGATTCCTGCATGACCTACCGCTCATGTCCTTGAAGTATGTGCTCACATGTCATCTACTCACGAGACTGACCCTGCCCATCCTTTTTAAACTGCACCACAGTCCTCCAGCACTCCCCCCACCCTGCTCCATCCTTCTCAAATAAGTAGCACTTACTACCTTCTACTATGCTAACGATTTTCACTTATTTCTTAAGTTTATTATATATTTTATGTTTCCACCATCTAGAATATGAGCTCCATGAGAACAGGACTATTTGTTTTGTTTTGTTCACTCATGTATTCCCAGTGCCTAGAACATTGCCTGACACATAGCAGGCACTCATGAAATATTTATTAAATGAATGAATGAGATTCTTGAGCACCTAAAAATGGTTTGACCCCCGTCTCCCAGACCTCTCTCTTTTCAGCAACACCTACCACCCAGGATCTTGCCCAGAAATACATTGATCTTCTTATCACCAGTATTGCCCACACCTCGTGGCTAAAGTGATCAGTTTATCCTCGTGCATCCCATATAGGCTTGGTAGAGGAAATGTACTCACCACTTTGGCTCTGTGTCAAAATTAAATGGTGACCTTGGCTTACTTTGCTTCCCCACGGAGGTTATTACTTCATCATAACGGGAACGCTCTGTCCTTGGGAAAAATAATATTTTTGCCACCTTCAGCTTTAAAATGGCTACTTGATATGGTTCACGTGTGTCTCTGTCAGTGGCAGCTGAAAAAGCTTAGGTTGAGAGGATCTGAGAAAGCCCCGCCGCGTTGTCGGAGAGAAGCTGGCCATAAGGTGGAATTAGTTTACAATAACTTATTTACCTGTCCAAATCCTTCATATCACATTAAAGCTTTTACCTGCTACCCAGGACTCTGGAGTGCTAAGAGGAAAAAGGAAAATCAATTGATAATGATATATCCAGTTTAAAAAAATATATTGATTCCCAGGTAATGACAGTCGTGTGTTTTTGCAGTGGAGAATGCCATTTCCCGTCGTGAAGATGACTTTCTCATATATTACATTTAAAAGAGGGAACTAGGAATTGCCCTGCCTACCCATAATAGATAGCCTCTGTCTACTAGGTATTAAATCTATAATTTTTTTAAAAAAAAATTTCTCCAGGGAACCTATTCTTTGCCTTCTCAAGGTCTTCTTGCCCATTGTCTGAAAGAAGTAATGATTTGTTTTTGTAATTCTAGAATTTGTGTCCTTTTCAGCATTAGATTAAAGACTTAAATTTTTTATTTTTCCCCATTGCTGGAGGTTCTTTGTTTGGATTAGATGGGAGACAATGCTATTGTTCTCACTCTTATTCAATGTCAATGGCTCAATGGTGGGAATTAGGGCTTTGTGTGTTCCGGGACAGGGAGGGATACGTAGTGTCTGCCACTTGGATTACTCTGCTTCTCACTTCGCCCCGTTATCTGAGTGTGGGGCAGAGTTTGGAATCGCCCTGTGTGAGATAGTCCACACTAGGCAGCTCAGCATCGGGGAAATCCGAGGCAGAGACTAGCATCCATTCAGGATGAGGATCCTCTAAGATACTGGAACTCAAAGTAGATCTTTTTGCAAAAAATGATACCTTTTCCCCACCCCAACCCCACTCTTTCCCCTGTCTTTCTAGACTGACTGGCTTCCTGGTAATGCTCACACTTTGCTAAGTGTTGGTGGCCATCGAGGATTTTGCATCCTGGGGACGAATCCAGAGCTTGCCAGAGACGGGCGGCGCAAGGTAGGTCTCTGCTCAGCTCAGCTGGAAATAAGAAAGGGCTCAGGCCTGGGCACAGCCAGCTCTCTCCTCTCACACTCAATGTCTGAGGGAAGGGAGGAGAATGTATCTGGCCCTCTCACCCTTTTGGTCTTTGAGATTTTTACCACAGGCCTGTGATCTGCTGGTGCCAGGGCTTAGCTAAGCCATCTTGGCCTAAGCCTTCCCAGAATCCACCCGAGAGACCGCTGTGACTCTTCTTCGCTTACCTGGGTCTTGGGTTTCCCCAGGAGGTTAGATCTGGGGGTGGCCAGCAGCTAGGTGACCTTTAGCTCCTGATACACTATAATTCTTCTTTCTTGTGTAATTTAACAAATATAAGTTTTATAATTTAACTTTTTTGTTATTAAAATATATTATTAAATATCATGAGAATATTATTTGTTGATTGTAAAAAGATTTTAAAAGGTAGTAGCTAAAATTATATAAATGAGTTATGATTATATTCCCCAGAGATAACCATTTTAGTGTCTCTTTCCAGGCTTTTTCTTACGCACATACCTAGAGAACACACACACACACGCACAGGATCATACTGTGGATACTGCCTGGTGGCATGTTATTTTGATTCAACAATATGTCAAGGTATATTTTTATGTCAGCAAATAGAAATCTATATCATCACTTACAAATAACTCCACAACAGATGTTTTCTCATATGTATCTTTGCATAGTCATTTGATTATTTCCTTGGGTCAAATTTATAGAAGTCTGGCCTAAAGTTTTGATTCCAGGTTCTCAGACCAGGTTTAGGCAGCTGGGAGAGTATGGGGAATGTGGCCTACCTTGGGAGGGCAAATTCTTCTGAAAAAAATCTGCACGATTGCCCTAGCTCCCACCCTGTGGGCCAGGAATGTGCCTGCAGACGCAGGCAGGCCTGGAGCTAGAGTTGGCAACACTTACCCCATTGAAGGGACAGGGGCTGGGCCTGGGATTCAGAACAGTGGAGGCTGAGCTGGCTCAGCCTGGCATGTCCTTGTGGCACTTGAGCTTATAGGAGTCCATGGGCCAAAGCCACGTCTGCACAACACACAGGGCCCAGTGCCAGGTGAGCACAGTCCATAGCGGCCCCAGCACTGCGTTATTCTCAGCACCTGGCTCTGGTGCCCTCTGACCTGCAGCCTCCTGGCCTCTGCCTGGGGCTAACTGTGGCCTGAACCCCAGCTTCCCTCTGCAGCAGGGGCAGAGCATCAGACCAACAGAGTTCCTGCCATGTCCAAACTCTCTACGGTCAGAGAGCTTTCTCTGTGGACTCAGAGACAGTGGGGTTGAGGATGGCCCTCCACTGCCAGAGCCCTTGCACAGAATGGAGAAATGTGGCTCTAGGCTCTCTGGCTGTGGGCAGCCGTGGTTGTCAGCAGGAAGTGGTAAGAGGCTGCAGGCTGGGCCGGGATCAGCCGCTGAAATGGGAGAAGCCCTCCCACCTTCCCTGCTGTGCATCCAGACCGCTGCCACCCAGCGGCCCAGTGGCGGCAGCCAGAGGAGGACAGATGGGTTCCTGACCCAGAGAGCTGGTGGGCTGTTGGCACACGCCCACTGGTACCACTGACCGGGGACAGCTGTCCTTGTTAGTTATCCTGAACACTGGGGAGTGGTTTGCCTCTGTGTCTGTCGGGTCAGAGAAGGGGAGTTAGAAAACAAGACAGTTAAGCCTCGGTTTGGTGACTGTAGCATTTCCAGCCCCTAGAGGGGCAGAGAAAAGATTTGAAGATGCTCCTCACAGAAGTCAGCTTTCCTTGGATATGGCTTCGAGCTTTAGACACTGTGGTGGGAGGGAAGGGGATAGAGAACCCCCAGGGCAGTGGGTCTTGGTGTCTCATAGGGTGGCCCTCAGTTTGGGGTCTTCTCTTCCCTCCTGCTGGTACAGAGTGGCTCTTGTTCATCCCACCCACAAGAAGGATGGGAGGGACTTTGAAGGTGGTCTCACCAGGCATGCCTGGTAGGATGCACTCTTTGTGGGCCCCTGTCTCTGTGCCCCCTAGACTGGGGTCCCTGGACTCATGTCTGTCTTTCCTACCACTTGGCCAGTGCCTAGAGGATGGGAATCCCATCTGAGCCATCTCTGTGTTCTGCCCCCACCACTCCCACCAGCGCCTGCTGGCCTTTCAGTAAACACATGGCCCCACCAGCCAGGACTGTGCCTGAGGGCACCCACCACACATGGCCTAGTACTGGGATGTGCTCTGCCATTACATGAGCCCATCGATTCCCAAGAAGATAAGAAGGTTCCGAGACCCACTGCGGCCAGGTGATCAGTGGCAGAAGCTATCAGCTTACTGTGGAAACTGGGCCAGCTCAGCAGGCTCTGTGTAACCTGCTACTGAACTGGCCAGTTCAGGAGCAAAGCATGGAGGGCTGCTCTCTGCTTTAGAGCGGTTTGATGAAAACCACCCAAGTAACAGAGGATGAGCTAGCAGGAGTGAAATCGGATACCTGCACTGTGGTGTGGGGTGGGAAGTTGAGCTGAGGACTCAGTTTGTACAGAACCAAAGGCTGAGCCAAGAATGGCATTAGCAGACGCCTGGGGCTTTGGAGGTGGTGAAGGGCACTGTGGATCCTCATTGGCACTGCCGCCACCCTGTGTGGCATCCCCTGCCTTCCTCCTTGGGACTGTCTCAGTACTGCCTATCCGGGCCGTTCATCCAACTGCCCTCAGCAGACAAAATGCCCTGCGTGCCCCCTGCATCCTTGATGTCATTGCAAATGTCTCCAGAGCTGATGGGACTTGGAGCTGTTCTGTTAAAGCACACCATGTGCCGTGTCCTGGGCTCCCGTGTTCACCGCAGCTGCACACCCCCTGGTCGATCCTGCAGGCGCCCTCCTTGGCCACGCTGTCCTGTCCTCTGCCTGCCTTCACTCTGGCACTGGGACAGCCTTGCTTCCTGGAGCTGTCTGGTCCCTCCTGCGCTCCTCTGCTTCCTTTTCCATTCCCTTGTGGCCTCCATGGTGTCCTCCCCAAGGGTGGACCTGAGGGCAGACATCTCAGGGCTTCTGGCCAACACAGACACTTTGCCACCCCCTTGTCCTCTGACTGTTGCTGCCTTTCCTGGTCCACCCAAGGGACCTCCACAGTCCCTTCCCCCGTCAGGCATTAGGGCGCTCAGACCCCTGAGAAGGCCACATGGCCATGCCAACTGGCTGGGGCTCGTATCCCTCAGCAGAGCCTTAGCCACGCTCTCGGCCTTGCTCCCAGGTGTTATGTGGGACCACTGGCCCATTGCCTGCTCAGCGTCCTGCAGCTGTTCCATAGCTTTCCACTGAGAGGGTCTCAAGACCTCCAGCCTGCCCCATCTACCTCAGGAGCAGCCAGTGGCCTCCTCCCCACCCTCAGTTTCATGGAGAAACGGAGCTGCTCTCCCTCTTGCCATGTGAACTGCAATCCTCCAGCTCCTCTGCCGCCTCCCACCTGTAAGTGAGGGGTTTCCTCAGCTCCCTGGCTCCAGCCATCTCTACTCCCCTGCTTCAGCTGTCCCCAGGCTTGACTCCCAGATGGCACCTCTGTCCTAAGGCCCAGACCCTTCTCCAAAGTCTGATGCCTGTCAATTACCTGCCTGTCTGATTCGCAGCTTGGACTCAGCCCGTCCGAGAAAAGGCTGCTTCGCTGCTGCCTCCAATGACCTCTTCTATGAGGGATGCCTCCGCCCCTCTCTCCTTGGCTCTGAATTTCAGTCTCCTTTGCCGTAGGCTTCTCACCTTCCTCCCTGGACCCTGAGCTCCTTGAGGACAGGGACATTCTTTTCTCTCTACAGGCCCAGCACAGGGCCCAGTCCATACACACCTCATGGGACCAAATGATTTTATTCAGTTCAGAGGTCACAGAACCACAGACAGAGTGTCCTCGTGAGCAGTGTGGTGGAGGGGACCCTGGGATTGGAGGCAGGCTGCTGGCTTCTAGTCCCAAATCTACCACTAACTCTGGGAAAGCCCTATAAAACCTCTGAGCCTTTTCAGTTGTAAGATGGGCATGACACTGACCTTTCTACCTCTCAGGAGGACTGAGAGGTCAAGGGGGGGAACGGTGCCGCCTGGGCCAGCGGTGCCCGCCCTCAGTGCACGCTGGAATCACCTGCAGAGCTTTAAAAACTATAGATGATGCTGGGGTCCTTCCCCCAGGTATTCTAACTTAATTGTTCTCAAGAGATTGGGTATCAGTGTGTTTTAAAACTTTAACCACTACTTTTAACTTAAAGGTGTTACCAAATTCCTGAATTCTATGCCTTGAGGGATTGACATGGAAGTTACAGAGATGTTTCAAAACATTATGCCTAGATGGTGGATAATCCATCTATTCTTTCAGATACTCTAAAACCTACCCCCTGGATCAAGCCATCTGCAAGCTGGGTACCTTGGCTATGTCATACTGTGTCCACCTCACCCCGCTCCACCCCAGAATGCTTTTACGTGAACTTTATGGGATCTGCTGCCCTACAGATCGCAGCGATGTGCCCACATTTAGGATTTTGTGGCAGTTAACGTTGATCCTGTCACTTGTGACTCCTTTGCTAGGACCCCTGGGAGAAGTATCTCTGATTTCAGCACAGACATATTCTTCTCCCAAGCCATTGTCACAGTGTCCATGGCTAGATCCATGAATTGTGTTGTAATAGATCAACATCTTGTTTGCCTCTTCCAAGCTCTCTAAACAGTAGCTCTCAACCCTGGCTGCATATTAAAATCACGTAGGGAGAGTTTTGAAATCCTCACTCCCAGGCTACATACCAGATCAATTAGATCAAAATCTCTGTGAGGTGGGCCCAGGCATTCGTATGTTTGTAAAGCTCCCCAGGCAATTCCAATGGGCAGCTAAGGCCAAAAGCACTGCTAAGCCTGGAGGCAAATTTGTGGCCCACCTGTAGCCCATGTATGGGACTTTCTAAATATGATTTCACGTAGGCGACATTCCCTGCGTCATTTCCTGTGCCTACACTTGTTATTCCCCCTCCTACTTTTGATTTATGATGTCTTAATGTAACCTTTTAAGTCCCCTGCAATCCTTTCTGGAACTCAGCGAGGTAAAAACAAACAGAATAGAAACCTTCCTTGCTTTTCTCGGGCTGGGACGTAGGCATAGCTCCCACCCCAGTCAGGCCTCCCAGGAGAGAGGGCTGGAGCCTCCCGGTCAGTGGTCTCGTTCTGCTAATCCCACAATGGGGAATTGCAGCCAGTTCTGCCTAGAGCCCTCCAAGGCCCCATAGGAGGGGCTTGCTTGGTTCACACCATCTGCAGTGCTGAGACAGGACTGCAGGGCGGGCAGGGATGGCTGGGGATAGCCGTCAGAGCATCACCCGGCCCAGGACAGTGGCCAGCTGGGACCCCCTCCTCTGCCATTCTGGTCCACACCACCCAGCCCCACATTGTCGAGTAGCAGGTGGAGATTGTTGGCAAAAGGCAGGCAATGCCCAGGGGCAGGACTGGGAATCTTTCTGAATCCTGGAAGCTGAGGGGCCAGGAACAGCATGCACAGGGCAGTCTCTGAGCTAACAGCGGGTGGGGTGGAAGGACACACAGCAGTCCAGTCTAGCTGCAGAACCTCATTTGGCACCTGGGCTAGAAATAGCTTCTCTACAAACCTCAGAGTTTATTTTTGTGGCAAAATTTGATTTTCCAAGCAACCGGTCTCCTTGCTTACCTTGCACCTGCTCCAGTGGCTGGGGCTGCCGGGAACAGTTGTGAGTCTGTGTCCTCCATGAGGACATCTGGCTGAGGAGGCATGGGGCTGAGGCCCAGCCTGCACTCTGAGACCTTGGCTGTGCCCTTGAGAGCTCGGAGGGAGGGCAACTCTTTCTAATTTCCACAAGAATTAGGCCAGTAGTGGCCCTGCCAGCATCCTGTTCAGGGAAGCACCGTGTGTGCATATGTGGAGTGACCATGCTCCGAAATTTGTGAACCTCTGTTGGTGATCTCACTTATACTCAAAAGCCACTCAAAAAAACTTTTAAGCTTTTGTCTTCTAATCATAAATTTCTCTCCCTCCCCCTCCCCCTTCTCTGTTTTGCAACAGGGCAGACAGTGCCTGGAGTATTGGGGGTTGTAGGATGAATAACCAGCACATGGTCAAACAAAAGCATGTTTGACTGTTTCAATACTCATTCACTCATTCCTTCAACATGCATTGGTAGCCACACTGTGTATTGTTCTTACTGCGATCCAGAGGGGTCAGACCAAAACCCTGTCCTCAAGGAATTCGCAGTCCAGTGGGGAGACCAGCAAGTAAATACATTCTTTTGTGATAAATGTGATCAATTCTTATGTGATAGATACGTGATAAATGCAACAAGAAGAATTTATAAAAAGTGCTATAGAAGAACCACTCACTCACTTGACAGATATTTTCTGAGCACCCACTATAATGCTAGGCATTGATCTAGGCACCAGGGATATCTCTGTGACCATGTGAGACAAAAACCCCTGACCCAGAGCATGCGTTTGAGGTGACGGTCAAAACCCCAGGCTCCAATGAAGAGGTTACTTTAAGCTGGAAATCAAAGTCTGTATGTATGTATGTGTGTACAGGGAACATTCCAGCCAATGGGAACAGCTTGTGCAAAGGCCTGAAGATATAAAAGGAGCAGAGAAATCAGAGCACAAGTGCTAAGGAAGACCTAAGAATTGGGAGATGTGGCTGGAAAGATAGCTGGGCCTCAGCAGGGATGGGCCTTGAATGCCACGCCAAGCCTCCTGATAATGGGGACATAGCTGACAGCTCACAGAGCACTGGCCAAGCCATTCTCACAGCCAAGCTTCTGTGCACTCTCTGGCCCCAAACAGAGACTCCTTAGCAACCACCACCCCAGCCCCAATTTGTTAGAACATCCAAAGCTAAAGAAGTATGACTTATGTTATGTTACCGCCTCCTATGACCCAGTGCTTTTAGTTTGCAAAGTGCTTTCACATAGTTCCCTCTTCTGGGTCATGAGGAGGACCCTAGGAAGTAGACAGAGAGGGATTATTGTTGCCATATATTGTACCAAGGAGCAAACCAAGGCCCAGAGAAGGCCAGTGTCTTGCCCAAGGTCACACAGTCAATCAAAGCAGAGCAGAAACTAGAGACCCTGTCTCCTGGTTCCTAATCCAGAGGCCCCTCTCACCCCATATCAACTGCCACTTTTTATGTTGAAGCCTAAAAAGTTCTGAGTATCAGTCATGTGCCTGCCTTCCGCAAGCATTAGTTGAGCACATACTATGTGCCAAGCCCAGGGCTGAATGGCCATCTGCTGGGCCTCAATGTGGTCCCAACCTCTACCCAGGAAGAAAACAGACAGGTCACATCTGGTCTGTCCTCTTCCCCCCCACCATGATCCAAGAGGCCTAAAGACCATGAGTCAGCCAGATGCAGGCTGACACCCTCCAGAGCAAGTGGAACAGGGCTCAGAATTACCATCACAGGCTGGAGACCGCTCCACTTGTGCCTGAGTCCTCTCATTTCGGTCACTCGGAGGCTTGTTAATGACAGCTGCCAGTACGTGTTTGAGAGAACGAGGAGATGTAAGCCTCATCCACAGAGCTAGAGCTCGCCCGTGTAAGACACACGCAGCCTGGCAATCCTCGCGGGCCGCCCTTTGATTTGTAGCAACTCATTTAGATAAAAGCATCTGGTTCGTAAGGTAGCAACAACAAAAAAATCATTAAAAGCACATCTCTGCTTTTACAAAGTAACCTAGTAACAGCACAGGAGGTAACAATTAACCTGGCCCCTCTTCTCCAAGTACACAGGCAGGTGCTGAAAGTGGAAAATGGAAGTCAGAAAACAGAGAGGTTCTTTCCAGGTCCCTTCTGAGATCAGTGCTCAGGGATGTGCGTGAGGCAGCCCCACAGCCAGCCAGAGAGCCTCGCCCTGCCATTAGCACAGAGGGGAGGTGTCCTGTCTCTCCATCTCAGAATAAACAGTACAATTATTTATTTAGCACCAGTTCAAGGCTTTCTGAAATGCATTCAGAGTGCTCCACCATCTCACGCAGGTATGCCCTGAGCTGCAGCTACTGATTTGAAGAGTTGGATAAAGGAAATCTGACTCATGCCTGCTGGCCTCTGCACGCCCCCTGCTCCCATCCACGGACCCCTGTGCTCCCTAACTCACCCTGCGTGCTTGTACCCACCTTGGAGCACTTGATCCCGTTAAGACCGAGTCTCCCGAAAGAGCCTCTCCCATCCTGGCAAAGTGCTCTGGGCCACACACCTCCACTGGGAATTCTCTCTCCTCCGATGTCTTGATACTGTTTCTCTCCCCGCCACTCATTTAGTACTTGCTTCTTCTTGGTCCAGTGTGGTCCTTTCACTGTCCAGTGTGCCCAAGTCTCATCCCCCAAAGCCTTGAGCTCTCTGGGGGTAGGAGGGCAGCCCTGCAGGGCTGAGCACATATGCACACTGAAAAGGAATTGAATGGAAAAAGTCAGCTCCCACAGCCTCCGTCTGTGCTCCTGGACCCCTCAGTCCCTGTGTCCCTCCCATCACAGGACCCTCCTGGGAGACTGCTGGGAGTTGCTTGAGGGCAGGAGCTGTGTCTCTCCCCAAAGCCCGGCACAAAAAAGGCTCTCTGATGTTTCTGGGATGAATGAATGATCATAAGCGGCTCATTTAACCTGTCTAACCTGTGTGTGACAGGGGCCGGCCACACCCATCAGAGCAGCTCATATCTGCCCACCTAGAGCTGGGAGTGATGCACTGACCCTGCCCTCCCAAGGCCACCCCTGCCCCGGGACACCACGCACCCAGCCCAGAGTTCTCCTTCCCACTGTTCCAAGCACCATCCATGGTCCAGGAGGAAGACAGGCCTGGACCTTGCTAGAACCCAGAGTCTCAATATGCTCAATTGACATTCCAGCTTTAGAAAGCTGCACTCCATATTCACAGGGTCCTCACAGCCTTCATCCATTCATTCATTCAGGCAGCATTTATAGTGAGCAACAGAGGGTAGCGGCCACGAGCACAGTTGCTAGAGCCTGACTGCCTGGGTCCTAATCCCAGCTCTGCCCTTTACCAACTGTGAGGCTTCCCGGACGGCGGGTGTTTAACTTCCCGTGCTTCCGTTTCTTCATCTGCAAAATAGGGATTATAATAATGCTTGTCTCAGATGGTGGGTGTAAGGATGAAATGAGTTAACATGATAAAGCCTGGAATAGTGCATGAAATGTAGTACTATACAGGGTTGGCTGTTATTATTCTGAAGGGCTGGGGCCCCAGCTGAGTCGTGACTTAATTCATACTCTCTTCAGGACCAGATGCACCTTCAAGGAGGTGCTGTGCGCCCACCTCCCGCCCTCCACCGTGTCAGTCACCCTGCGGCCTTCGCTTGCTAAATGCACTCAGTCAGCAGGGGACTTGTGTACCCAGGGAAGTGGTCCTCCCCAGCCCACAGGCACCCCAAACAGCCACTGGGCAGACTCCTGTCCCCATTCTCCGTGGACCACAGCAGTTCACTGCCCCTGAAGAGGACCTGAACTGCTTAGCACACAGTGTGATGCAGCGGCCCAAACCCAGCTGGTCACCGGTGGCCGTCAGAGGTGCTAGGCCTCATCCCACCCAGGGCTGTCACTGACTACCTTCGACACCTGGAAGCATGTCCCTGCCCCTCTTTGGATCTCATTTCTTCTTCTATATCATGAGGGCTTGGATTCGTGATTGGTCAGTCAGGCCCTGTCCCTGGGAGTGACCCTCTGGATGTGGCCATGTGAGGGCTTCTGGGACTCCACCACAATTTTGCACTGTGGCCTCAGAAATTATGTCAGCCTGTCCTGGGGGCATCTGTCATTAACAATTATGAAGTCATTATCTGGTAAATAATTCATAACCCGAGAGATGGGATAAGCTGCCAATAAACAGTAATCCATTTAGAATAAGGCTTGGCGAGGGCAAGGGCAGCGGCAGTGATGCAGCTCGCTCCCCACCTCTGGTGTCCACAGGGCCCTGCTCTGGCCACGCCTCCCCTCAGAAGCCCTCCCCACCACCCCTGACCAAAGGCACCACCCCTCCCTGAGCGCAGGCAGGATGTAGTCTCTGCGTGTTGAGTGCTGACCAAGCGCCAAGGGCTGTGCTAAGCACTTCACAAGCATTTCCTCCTGGAATCCTCCCAGCAACCTTAGGGATGTAGGTACTGCAGTTATCCCCACTACAGAGCAGTAAACTGAGGTTTAGAGAGGCAAAACAACTTCCCCAAGGTCACTGAACCAGAAAGCATAGGTCTGTGACTTGAGAGTTGTCACTCTTAGCCAGGGTGTCCCAGTCCCTCCTACTGTGAGCTGGAACCTCTTGGCACTTGTCTGGCCTTTGTTTCTGTGTGGCATGTGCTTCTCCAACAAGACTGTGAGTGCTGAGGGCCTGTGGTCCCCTAGTCTCCCTCACTGAGGGCAGGTCCCAGGAGGTGTTTCACAAGGGCTGTAGGGCAGAGCCTGGCTAGCCAGCCAGTTTGTGCTGCAGTTAGGATTGCTAGTGGTGTTTGGAGGCCAAACCAAGAGCACTGAGGAGGGAGCAGGAGGACATGTCTTCGGGGCACTCTGCCTGAATTTCCCTCTTCAATAGGCCTATTGCACGTTTCATCAGGGGAGATATTGCAGCCTCCTGGCCATGGGCCCTTGGAGAGCTCTGTCCTGGAAGTGGCTCTGCACAGAGGCCTTGAGCCCTGGCTGTGTGGGTTGGTCATTAGGGCTGGGTTAGCTCTGCCTGGAGCTCCTCCTTTCCTGCCCTGCCAGCAAGGCCAGCAGCCCACCCTGTATCTGCAGGACCATTTCAAAGACCTGCCCCAAGGCCCCCAGGCTGGGAGGGACCCCAAAGAGTGTCCCTCTCCCACTGCTGAGAGGGTCTGTTCTTTCTTCTCCTGGGTAGGGGCACCACGGACATTGTCAGCACCCACACTACAACCAACCTTCTGGAGTCATGAAAGGTCTCAGTGATGCTTCTCAGGTGACCAGAGCTGCCCTGACTTGGGAGCTTCAAGGAACAGAGTGGAGTTGCTAGGTGTTGGTCCCTGTAATGTAACACATCTGGAATGTTGCATAAACCTCTGCGGCCGGACCCCATGGTAGAAGAAACCACGGTGGCTCCTGTGCATGCTCAATTCTCAATAACTGCGGTAACCAGCCCAAAGAGTCCCCTTTTAGCCTTTCAACCTCTCCTCCTGCGGCCAGCGCTGTGGCCAGGACTGGCAGACACATGTCTGGAGAGCGGGTCACTCGCTGCTTTCTAGAACATCTTGAAACAGCCAGAACCCTCCCATTCCTCTGAACGGAATGGGCTCACGGGAGGTGCTGGTCCTGTCTTATTTGTCAGGCTTCCACAAGGAGCTCCTTGGGAAAGATTCTACCCTGGGCATCTCCCGCCTTTTGCCAACAGTCTCTGCCTGCTGCTGGGCATGGGGCTGAGTGGTATGGACCAGAAGGGCAGAGGAGGGGGACCAGGCCAGCTGCCATCCTGGGACAGGTGACACTCTGGCGGCCATCCCTGGCCTCCCCCCAGTCCTGTCTCACATGCTGTGAACCGAGCAAGCCTCTCCAATGGGGCCTTGGAGGGCTCTCGGCAGAACTGGCTGCAACTCCGCGTTGTGGGATTACCAGAACACGGCCACTGACTCGGCCTCTGGCCGGGGAGGGGGACTGCAGCCCTCTCTCTGGGAGGCTGACTGGGGTGGGAGCTGTGCCCAGGTCCCAGCCCGAGAAAAGCAGGAAGCTTTCTATTCTGTTTGTTTTCACCTCTCCGAGTTCCAGAAAGGATCACAGGGGACCTAAAAGGATACATTAAGGCATCCTCAATCAAAAGTAGGGGAGAAAATAACAAGTGTAGGAGCAGGAAAGGGAGCGCCTACGTGAAACAACATCTAGAAAGTCCCACGTGTGTGCTACAGGTGGGCCACAAATTTGCCTCCAGGCTTGGCAGTGCTTCTGGTCTTGGCTGCTCATTGGAATCACCTAGGGATTCTGGTGGCTTAACGTGAAACCATCTACCTCTTGCTTGCCTGAAAGAAGAGGGGGCCACATCCCAGAATCTGTGTTGAGTGTCTTGCTCCCTGGGGCTGGTATTTCCTCTTCCTCTCTGGCTTGGCCAGTCCCAAGGAGGTTGGAGAGCTCTCACTTCCAGGGTGGCCACTGTAACCCATCAGGACAGGATTCTGCAAGCCCTGGTTGTGGATAGATTAAGAGAAAACAAAAGTATTATTTTAGAGGGGGTGGGGCAGTAGTTTTCAGCCCCAGCAGTAAAGGCATGAGAGAAACCAGCTTGTGTCACAAGGCAGAGAGCATGGCATTTCCATGGGATTTGACAGTCTTCTGACAGCCCCAAGAAAGGATGGTCTATGATATCTGTGCTCATGTGTGATGTGGCTGTTCTCAGAGAGGGGTGCTAAGTGAGGTGCTCTGGTGGGGTAGGGTGCAGCCTGGCTTAGAGCTGGGGTGGACCCACTGGGCTGGCCTCTCCTCCTCCTCCTCTACAGTAAGCCCTGGGGATGGATCAGATCTGACACTAAAGCCTCTTCTCTTCCCAAAGGTCTCCAGGGAGAGAAATTCCATCAGCTCCTGGAGTCCCCATTCTGGTGGCTCCTGAAGATTTCTCTTTTATCTGACCTAAATCTCCCTTGCTGCAATTTAAGCCTATTTTCCCCTGTTTTGTTTTGAGTGGAAAGGGAGAACGGCTGGTCCCCAGCTGCCTCTGAGAGCAGGGTGAGTCAGAAGTCCTTGCGTACCTCCTGCCATGCCAGAGCATTCTCAGACACCTGCCCTGTTGAGTCCATCCTCATGAAAGCCTCCTGAGAGAACAGCTTCACATTATGCATGAGACAAGGCTCCATTCCAGGGGGGCCATGGTGGTGGCAGGGCCCCTCCCATGGGCACAGCACTGAGGTGGCCCCTGAAGCAGGTGGGGAGATGGGCATGTGAAGGATCAGCCTCACAGGGAAGAGTGCAAGCCTGGGGTCTGGCCAGGGAGCTGGGGGCCTTCCTGAGGAGGAGGTGCCCACGTCAAGTCCTGAAGGGGGGTTGGAGTGGGGTCAGCCCGGGAAAAGAGGAGGGCCTTTCAGCAGACATCCCGTCCCCTCTAGGTCCCATGTTTGGGTTTAAAGAAAGTCCTCTTTGTTATCCTCTCCCTTAATCTAATGCTTAACTGGATTTTTTTTCCCGCCTGCCTCAGCTGATGGGGAACCAGGAGTTCATTCACTTATTTAGTGAGCATGGACTGGGGGGCGCCCACCACAGACAAGGGCATATATACAGGCGCATACGTTCTCGGGAGGATTCTGTTGGCCTCTTGATCTCCTGGACCAGTAGGTTTCTGCATTTTTACTTCTAGGAATAAATAACCCCCACTTGTTTCTGCTAAAGATTAGCTATTTTGTAGGCCATTGAAGTCAGTTCCTGGAAGAATTGGGTTGGTGGTTTAAAAAAAAAAAAAAATCTGATTGGAAAGCAGTAGATCATAGCAGCTAAGTTACTGAGTTTAAAAAGCAATGATGCTGAGTGGCCCTGACAACACTTGGATAGCACGCAGCAAGTGCAAGAGAAGAATTTTTATTTTTCCTAGGCCAGTGGAATTAAAACTTTCCTATTCTGTAGGATAAACAGAGAGAAACCAAATCCCTTTTTCCTAAGCACTTATCTAAATGCAATACTGAGATGTGAGCAAGGTCATGTGGTTTTTTTTTTCCCCATTGCTTAGCCAAAAGCCCCCTTCAACTACTTGGCTCCAATACAATAGGCCAAAAAAAAAGAAGAAAAAAAAAACCACCTGCATTGATTGGATTTAAATAATGGAATTGCCATTAATATCTTCCATAAAAGATGATTGATTCTGACTTGGATTTATTGAAAGTTGGGGCTCGTAAAAGTAAACAGAGCAGCAGCCGTTCATATTAATGCAGGTTCCTGCACCCCCCTCCTCAGGCTGGTTGAATGGATGGGCTCACAGCCTAAGGCCCCGGTGCCAGCAGCTAGGTCACAGGGATCTCTGAAGGGTGGGGAAGCAGCCCTGTGCCCAGTCCAGTTGCCAGCTGTGCTAGTCCGGGAGGCCTTCCCTCCTTCTTCACTCCAGCCCCTGGGGACACCAGTAGCTTCCATCTCTGTTCTGTGGAAGTCCAATGACCCTCCTAGGGCAGAGGACCCTGATGGCCCAGGAAGTCCCTCTGTGGGTGAGCCCCAAGCCCTGCTACAGGTGGGTGGGCGTGTGAGCAACAGCAGCCTCTGAGCTCTGCTCTCCTTACACCTGGCAGCTCAGATGGACTGGCCTTTAGTGCAAGTGCAGGGACCTTTCCTGTGGCCTGGTGGTTCAAGAGGAGTTTCTCCAGTGACTCTTTCCTCCTGCTTGGGAAAAGGCAGAGGGGGTGCCAAGGCCTGCCAGCAAAGTTGTGGCAGGGCCCCGAGTGGCCTCAGGAGACAGAGGAGGCTGGGGGATGTCAGCTGAGTCCCGGTGCCGTTAGCTTTCACTCATGCAGGGCTCCCACCCAGCTGGGCCACTGCTCTGCTCCTGTGCTGCTGGCTCTTAGGAGTTGCTGCATTCATCCTGGTCTGAGCAGTTAGAGCCCCCCAGGTGCTACTGATCTCCTGTCCCAGCTATGCACCAACAGTGCCCAGGCCCATCCCCAGGGCTCTGCCCACCACGTCCGCCTGCCCCTCCACCAGGACTCCCCTTGGGAGCCCTAAGACCTCACACAACTCCGTCCTTCCTCAAGCCCGCTCCTCTTCGTGTGCTCCCACCTCTGGGAACAGCAGTGCCATCTACCCAGTCTCTGAGTCAGAAGCAGGATAGCACCTCTCCATCCTGTACTTCAGGTTCTCCTCTCTGTCTCCTGTCCCCCATCCTTCCTGCTGTCCCCACTGCTCCTGGCTTCCTCCAGCAGACCACCACCTGTTCTAACTGGATGGCTGCCATGGCCTCCCTGCCTCCACCTTTCCCCCTTGCAGATCATTCTGCACTGGCCCCAGAGGGATCTCTGGGGTGCAGGTCACACTGCCAGTCTCCTCCAGTCCCTGTGGACCAAAGTCCAAACACCCGTGTCCTGCTCTGCTGAAAGCACACCACCCATGACCAGTCTGGTGCTGTAGGCCACTGTGCCTCTTCCGCACTGTGTCCTGCACCTAGACAGCATTCTCATGGCCCTCCCTGGACTTGCCCTCCTCCTTGTGCTCCCTTGCCATGCCATCTACACCTCTAGTGCAGGAGAGGAAATGTACCTTGGAGGGCCTTCTGTGTCAGAAATGTTTGGGGCTGCCAGCCTTGTTCACCCCACCTTCTGAAAACATCTACACCCACCCATATCCCCTGCTGTGTGATCCACTCCTCTAGCCTCAGCTTCCTGGACTAGGGGCTGATGCCTGACTTCAAGGCTGCCATCCTGTTGGCCAGCAACGTAGGACTGATTGGTCCTGACTTTGAGAAATTAGCTGGAGCATCAGATCTCTCTCCTTTGGAATGAGAACTAAGAGAACCAGAGAGAGTTCCATTTGGGACTGGGTCCTTTAGGCAGACGGTGATGCAAATGCAAGACAAGAGCAGTTATTCTGCAGCTCTGTGCATAACAAGGTGGAGTCTCAAAGGCTGATTGGGAAGGAAGGAAAAAGGGAGGTGATGTCCCAAGAGAAGGGGTTTGTTGAGCGAGAGGGACAGAGCTCATCTCAGCTGGTCCCTGAGGCTCTTTCTTGTTTCCTCCCATGTGCTGGGTACCTTGGAGGCCTTACCATAGCTTTACAATATTCCTCCCTTTAACATGAGCTGGTGTGGATGGGTACTCTTTAGTGAAATGAAAAGAACCCTAACTAAAATTACTTTTGAGTGCCTTGCACTAATCCTGCCAAGTAGGAATTTTTATTCCCACTTTTATATGTGTCAACTGAAGTTCAAAAATATGCAGTAACATGCTCAAGGTCACAGGGCAAGGAAGTGATAGAGCCAAGATGCAGACCAGTTGTTCTCATGTGAAGCTAAGGCTCCTGCCTCAGCACCTGCCACCTCCCCTCTTGCATCCTGTCATCTACCACTGGGGACCCAGAGCTCCTGGAAGGCAGCAGCTGCGTCCCATTGCCCACCACGGGCTCTGGCTCAGTGCAGACACTCAAAGGTCTAATGGATAGACTTCATTTCCATGCACCTGCAGAAAAAAATGTTGGCTTCTGAGCCCAAAAGCCAGAATTCAAGTCCTGCCTCTCCGTTGCAGTTGTGTAACCTTGGGAGAGTCACTTTCATCTCTCCCTCATCTGCAACAATGGAAACAGTCCAGGATGTAATGGGCAGTTGGATGAGACGATATCCAAGGTTCTGTCCTGCTCTAAAATCTCACAGCTGTGGTGTGTGTGCCCTGCCTCCCTCACAGGAATGATGTCAGGTAGAGCACTACACGAGCTCGGCCCACTGAGTGTTCACCCCAACCTGCTCTTGCAAATAGCGTTGCCCTTTCCTGTTCGCACAGCTCCCAGGAGGCCTCCAGGAGCTTTTCCTGCTCCGCTTGCTGTTTAAGAGGGATTTGTGCGGTGGCCGAGCGGGCCACAATTTTCGTACACCCCCGACGGCAGCTTTATCTAATGAGGATGAGATGCTTACACATATTTTCATTTTTAAAAAATCGCCTATTAATTTGTCAGAATTATTCATATTTTACTGATGATATTTTCCATGTATCTAATCAGGGAGCTCATGAATAGAAATGAAACTATTTAAATACAGAGATGGTGTACATTGTAAGATCTTGTTTTCTCAAGCTGTTTCATAATGCAGTGAATACATTTATTTCTTCTAAAAACAGGTTTTGCAACCATCAAAAAGCATTTTTTAAACTTTGATTAAATATGACTCTATTGGAATATGCTAAATTGCTGTGAGCGGGATGTGTGTGTGTGTGTGCACGTGTGTGTCCGTGTGGTCACATGAAGTACATTGTTTTCTGGCCTTCTCCATAGGGACAGGAGACTGGTTTGTTTTTTGTTTTGTTTTGTTTTTTGAGTGAGAAAACTGGAAAACACATTTTGAACACATTTTGGATCAAATCTTTAGGATGGATAGATGGCAAAGTGAAAGTACAAATTAAAATTGGGCTGAATAATATTAAAGATAATTATTTGTACCATGTAGACTTTTAAACTGCTCAAAATTCCAGCAGCACTTACCTACATTGAAAGAGGTTTAGAATCATTAAACAAAGCCAGATATTAAATATACTACTGCTATCTCTCGAAACATTAGCAAGTAATGTAAAACACATGGCATCTACTCAATGGAAAATCTGAGAATACAAATTATAATAGTTGTCTTATAAGACCTCTGGGAAGCTTGCACCAAATTGCTTAATTCCATTAATAACAAACTATTACTCTAGCTATTAAAGTAACATAAGGTAATAGAGATCATGTCGAGAGATTGTACTGAGGCTCTTTCTTCACCTAGCACAAATTTATTCAGGGGCATTGATAGATTTTAATTGACTGTGGCAACTGAATAGCAACAAAGGAAATTGAATGTCTTTTGAAAAGCTCCACGTTTTGTAGAAGCAAATAGCAACACCGAAATGAGAGTTTGGGGGAGCTGGGACAGGCAGAGAAGGACGTGGGAACATCTGCACCAGCAGCTCCTTCCCAGAAATGCTTTCTTGTGACCTTAAGGAAAAGCTTCTTGGGAACAGGCACACCACAGGCCCAAGCATCTTTTTCAGCTCCGTGTCCAAATTGAAATGAAAACGATCCCGGCTGCTGTAGAAACACATGCTTTGTCATGAATATCCACTGGGCACCTTTCCAAGATATAGTACTGGAGGGACCTTCGTGCAAACTGCCGAGTCCTCTCCAGAGAGTTCTGAGAACAGAGTTTGTTCAGCCTGAAGGCCCAGCAGTGGCATGAGTGACCCTTCATCGTGACACCCATCTAGTCCAGGGTGGCTTCTGGTGACCTGTCACCTACTTTTCCCTTCTACTTCTTGATCCTGTCTGCTTGCCATGGTCCTCCTGTCTTCTTCCCACACGCAGGTGCCACCAGGGGATCTGTCCTGCGTCTCACACTGGCCTGCTCCAGCCTGGTTTTGATGACGTGGACATGTTCTTTGCATCCCTGAGGGCTGATCTCCCAGCTTCTCTGTTTGAAGAAAAACCTGTTTTTAAAGGGGACTACACAAGGTGTGAGAGGCTGCTGGAAGTGGTTCCTGTGGTCCCTGTGGGCAGTCGGGGAGGCGGCAGGGAGGTGCAGGCAGCCTTCCAGTCACACCCATGCGTGCTTATTGGTGAAGTGGGTCCAGATCATTGCCCCCACCTGGCTCCAGGGCACAGATCATGTTGCTGCGGAGGTGTTGAGCTTGTGTCTTTTCTGTCTGGACTTTCACCTTTGTTTCTGTGAACGTCCTGAACAACATCTCGCTTAAACCTGTACAATGCTCATTATCTTCTGCCGTGGGTGGCAGTAAATGTAACGTGTCCTTGGGACCAGGGACATTCTCTCTCCCACTCCCTGTGGATCCTAGCTTCTCTCAGGACACCACAGAGGAGCTTTGGAGGCTGGCCCACACTGCACACCACTGCCACTACCCACAGCTCCAGCGGGGGGGACAGCCCTTCTTGCCGGGGCTCTGGGTGTGACGCCCAGGAGCAGGCCCTGGCTCCTAGCCCTGGGTGCCTACCTCATTGGCGCTGGGAGAGTCTAGTCCCGCCACGACTGCAGCACGCGCATGTGTTTGAAAACCTCTTTGGCAGGCAGGACCTCCTAATTTTTTCCACTTCTTGTGATTAGCGTTGCAGACTAATCCTAGCACCAGACTCAACACCAGCTGTTCTTCCCCCACTGCTTGTTTTTACTTATGAACCAAATCCCAGAGCTGCTGCTGAATTGGCCGGCCCCTCTCCTCCCTCAGCCTGAGCTGCAGGCAGTCACCTGCGGTGTGACCTCAGGTGAGTTACCTTTCTATCTGGCTGCCTGTGTCCTTCATGCTGCCTAGGTGACACTGCCCGGTCTCAGAGGGCAAGTGAGGGGCACCCTCAATTCCAAAGAGGATTTCCACTTGCCCACTAAGGTGCTTGGATAGCAGCAGTTCCCGGAGCCAGCCTGATCTTAGAAATTTGGTTTTGCATCCCTAGACATCAGACAGCCCTGGATCCCGCTTACAATTTTTTTATGTAATAAGATTTATTCAAAATAAGATATGTAACATTTAGATAGGTTTTATAACAAAAATGAAATGAACATACATGATCCATCCCCCCTCTGAACTTAAGAAATAAAACATCACCAGACTCTTGAAACTACCTGTTTTCCTGCTCGATACTTCCCAAGTCCTCTTAAATTTGGAAAGAGGTCTGCAGGAAGAGCATAACCTTGGCACCTCTCTCCCCCTCCCCATCTTGTCCCCACCTGGAGGACATGCACCAGTCCTCCAGGGGGTGCCCCATTTGCAACAGCAGCACCACCTCTACCCTTCAGGGGGGCCTGAGCCTGAAGCAAGTCCTCGGTGGTCTCCAGACCCGTAGCAGCAGCCAGAGCTACCCCGGGGAGTCCAGGGCAGGGTGACTAGACAGCAGCTCTCTCTGCTTTGTAAATTTCTCTGGCATCTCTCCTTCTACCCCTGGCTTCCATGGCAGTGTAGGGGGAAAGTTATTTACCAAATGCAGACACAGGCTCAGGCTCCTGTATCCATACATCCCCTCCATCTGCATTTCTATGAGAGTCTCTCTAACACCTGGAAGGCCCGAAAAACAAATCAGGGAGTGTGGCATATGGGACATTTGCCCTCCAAACACTCCAGCATCAAGAAGAATTGCGGTTGTCAGAAATATGATATTCCTGTCAAAAGCACATGAAATCAGCTCTGTAAATTGGGAAACATAAGTCACAGTTATATTTGTTCTGCAACCATGTAAGAATCACGAGTTTCTCATAGGGTAGGAAAAAAACCCATGAGCCCTTTAGAATGACTTAATGTCCAGTTGTAGCCACCTTTACCTGGCAGTGCTATTCTCCTGGTATGAAATTTCTCACCCCCTCAGTCCTTGAATATTCTGGCTAGGTTGGTTTCTTTCTTGGCAACTGCAACCACTTGAAACCAGGATGAAAGTCAGTCACTCATTTTCCCTCCCTGGTGGTGTCTCTGTGGTTTTGTGGCTGCCCATTTGGTTTTCTCTCCCTCTTCTGTCCCTCCAAGACTCCTTCCCTCACTTAAGTCAGAATTTGTCACCTAGAGGACCACAGCAGGGAGCTGATAGTTTACTGGAGTTGCACAATTGCTCAGCCCCTCAGGCCCTGCACGTGCCCATGAGCTCCCCACACTCTGACCCCCCAAAAAACATTTTAATTGCACAGGCCCAGGCAGGGGGGTGGGGTGGAACAGTTCAATAATCACTCAGCCAAGAGCCTTCTGTATGCTGAGCACAGAGGTGACAGAAATAGACTGGAACTCACCTCCATCCAGAGAGGCAGGGCCAGGCGGGAAGGTACTGAAGGGGTTTAGGGAAAGGAAGGACACATGGTCTGGGGAATCAGGGAAGGTTCGTTAGTCCTGGAGTGTCTTCCACTGGTTTCTGAAGGAATGTAGCCTTGAGCTCTGTGGAGAAGAGCGAAAATTCCAACTGGGCCAAGAGAGAGGCCGGCGTGAGCATGTGATGCAAAGGGCACGGAGCTGGGAGCACAAGGTGTCAGGAGTGGGACCTCAGCACTGAAGTCCGGGGAAACCAGCCATATGGATGCCATTCTGAACAGTAGCCGGTATTACATGAGCACTGAGTAAAGAGTATTTCGGGGGGACAAATGTCAGTCTAGGACTGCAGGATTCCAGGCCGGAATCCTAGGATTTTTCTTTCTTAATGTAAGGTGTACAGCATGGTGTTCTGATATACTTAGTGAAAGGGTTATTATAGTCAAGTGAGTTAACATATCCATCATCTCACACAGTTACCCTTTTTCTTTTGCATAGTAAGAGCACCTAAAATCTACTCTCTTAGGAAACTTCCAGTATCCAACAATCTTATATATGATCTTATATATCTTATATCCTGGCAGTGAACAAGATCCTGTAAGATCTCAAACTCAAATATTGGGCAGGATAGGTTTGTTTGTTTGTGTGCTTTGAATGTAAAAGTCATCATCAGGAAAGCAGGCAAGGATTTCCCTAAAAATCAGGAAGTCTGGGATTTGGGTAGCAGTAAATCTGCTTTCTCTGAAAGCCTCATGTAGACTTACTTGGTTCTGCCATCTCTAACTTGGCCTCGACGCTGAGTGGGCGGTGCCCTGGCATCCGGCTGGCTGTGGCAAATCAGAGCACACTCCTTGCCAAGCAGGAGACCGCCGCCTGGGGCCTCACCCTGCCTGCCTACAAAGCAGAGAGCTCCAGGCCTTTGGAGCAGAGGGAGCCCCTCTCCTGGGGCTTAGGAAGGCTTGCAGGGTTGGGGAGCAGATTGGAAGGAAAACTTGGTCCTGCTCTAGACAATATGCAGTTTTTTCGATGCCTTCATTAGGAAATTCAGGAAGGCCAGGGACTTCCCAGAACAGCCCTGCCCACAGCCCAGAGTTCTCTGAGATAATGGAGATGTTCTGTGCTGTGCTGTCAGGTGTTATTGAGCACTTAGAATGTGGCTCGCTCGTGCGACTGGGGAACTGAATATTTAATTCTATTTAAGTTAAATTAATTTTAACTGAAATAGTCACATTGGCTAGTAGCTACCATATTAAGCAGTAAAACCCTAGAAGACTCAAGGCAGAACCTGGGTGAGGATGCCCTGTGCCTCCCAAGACTCTAGGAGACCTTTCATTTTGTGGTTTTTTTTATTGCTGAAAGTGACAGAGCATACAGAGCTCTCAGAGAGAAATTATCCTGAAAATCAGACCAAATGGGCTGAACGCTTACAGAGGTCCCTGCGACCGAGCACATTTCCTTTAGCAGTTATACGAATTGTATTAGTTATAGGAGGAATCTTACCAGGTTTCCCCTAAAGCCCTTTTCTTTCTTGCTGCATGAAGTTCCCTCTACTGCAGCTGCCTGAGGAAAGGTTTTGTAAGGCTTTATTATTTTTGGATTTTTTGGCATATTCGCTGAAGCCATTCCTGGGTACCCACTTCCCATTTGATTTCTGGCTGTTTAGGGTTTGCAGCCCAGGGTGGTGGGCTTTCACACAGGCCAGACAGCGGCACAATTTAGGGCTGCCCCATCTCTCCCTTCCTTGGGGTGATTGGAAAGGGAATTGAGGCACCAGCTACCACCACTTACAGGAAATGATGGTAAACACTGCGTTGAAAATACCTGGCTTCCATGGGTGTAAGTCAGGACTACCTGGGTAGATATTTTTTTTTTTCTCCAGAGCTCTCAAACCCAAGCAGTGGCTGGGTTTTTGGTGGTTTGGTGAAGTGTCCTGGCTCTGGGTAACTATGGAATAATCACAGTCACCGTCTGATTTAAGTAATTGCATTTCTCAGAGTTGGGCGAGGATGCTAGGGAGAAAAAAGACGACTGGAGCAAGTCAGAGCCACGGAGAAAAGAAACAGATCTTCAGCCCCTTGAACACACAGAGGCAGCACTGTCTGCCCCCACCCCAAGGATGTAAAACATGACTTTGGAGATCCAGAATCTCCCAGACCCCAAGGAAGTCTCTTAGGAAATGAGGGAGGCGTGAAGGGGAGCAGCACAGCAATCTTGTCATGTTTATGACACATCTTTCTCTGTGGACTGCTTAGGATTCTTCAACCTTAATCTTTGAGGCGCATTTTCTAGAAATAGAGTCCTTGTCCACTGCCTGAGATGGGTGGGAACAGATGAATAGGAGGCGTTTGCTTTTTCTAGGGTAGAAGGTTCATAGGTTTATTTAAGTGAATTTGCTTTGGTTTTAGCACTGTGAGAGTAATTAATTTATATGGGACATTCCTTAGACCCATAAATATGTATTGGTGCCAGCTGTACAGCAAGCCCTGTGCTGTCCACTGGCAAGATAATGATGGGTGAAAATATCTGTGCCCTAAAGGAGAGATTCTTCCCAGCTCTTCCCAGCATGGTCTGGGGAGGAGGAGCTGGATATTCATACAGTACCTTAGCAAGGAAGGACACGGGGTGGTGTGTTCATGTCCAACATTGGTGTGCAGAAGGCAGGAAGTCCAGGAGGGCTTCATGGAAGAGGGAGAAACTTGACCGGGGCTTGAGATGAGTAGCAGACTTTAGATGTCTGGAAGAACAGAGGGCTCTTTGATAGTCAGGACAAAGATTCGGAGAAAAAAGAAATTGGTAAATGATGGGAAGCCATGGAGAAAATTTCATTGTTATAATTTCCACTCATTTTTGTTTATACTTGCTTTGTTTAAACCTTATGAATTTGCACCCCACCAGGTATCAGTTTATTTGATCCTAGTTTTGTGGTTCTAGCAGTCAGGACCAAAGTTTGGAAAACTCTGCCCTTGTTACTTAGGGACAACCCCTGATTGTCACCTGTCTTCCCCAGCAGAAAGGTGGGGAAACAGACTGGCTTCTGATAGCAGTGACATAATATTTATATGATGGGCAATCAAATATGACTCTGAAGCCACTTTTAACATCGTTTCTCTGTTAAAAAACTGAAGCTTTGGGCGTTGATTTCTAGGTTTATAAAAAACTGGACTATTTTGGGTTTGGAAACATAATTTACTATTTTCAAGAGTTTTAAAACTTGATTACTTTCCCTAACTCCACATCCACTTGAGATGATTTTTTTTTTTTTAAATCAGGATTTCAAATCATGTGCATGGAGTGAGTAGCTTTTTCGAGTTCAGTTCACGAGGTTGCACTTTGACATGCTTTTCAAGATTTGAATATTTTTATAAATCATGATTATGCTGCTGTTTAATGAGAACAAAAGTGGAAATAGCATCTGCTTGTCTACTGTGGAGCATCTTCCCGGCCTGTGTGTGCTGTCTGGGAAAGTGGTGGCCCAGTCTGCAGAGCTGATGAGCGCTTGATTAGCTGAAATTGCTTCCTGTCGTCAGTTCTGGGATGAACTGGGTCATCTCAGGGATCTGGGACACAGGAGCCACTCTGATACTCACAGTCAAGTCAGAAATCCCACCCTTCCCAGAATGGACACGTGAGCCAGCTTCCCTTCTCGTCCAGGTCAGGATCTCAGGGTCCAGTCCATGCTAGACTGTGAGCTTGCCCAAGGCAGGAGCAGGGGCTGACACAGGTTGAATTGAATCTAATTGAGATGCACTATAGCAACTCTGGTTTTGGGGAAAGAGGCAGCTTCCCTGAGGGTGGGAAATGAAGGCAGTCGCAAGACAGCAGTGAAAATGGCCCTGCAGTGTGGCCATCCAGGGAAGGACTTTGGGGTCAAAAAGCTTAATTCCATTATCACTCAGCCCGATCATCAGTGTCCAGGTTGAGAGCCTATGTCAGCAAAAGAGTTTAAGTAATTTGGTGTTCTTTGTTGTTTGCTAAGCTTTAGAACATTGTAGTAGTTTAGTTTTCTTTCAAACTAATAAAACTAAAAATGTTTTCGAGTTTTAAACTGTGACTTTTTATCTGGAAAACTCATTGGTCCAGAATTCCTTAGCACTGACACCCTGTAAGCCCTCTCAAAAGAATGGCTTTAATGTAACTTCTATATAACAAAATGCCTAGATCTTAGGTATACGGTTTTGCACTGACAAATGGAGACATCTGTGTAACCCACATTCCTATCAAGTGAAAGAACATTTCCATCACCCCAGAAAGCTCCCTGTGCCCCTTCCCCATTAACCCCCTGACTCCAGAAGCAGCCACTGAATGGTTTGTTTTTAACATGCATTTTAATTTGGTGAGCTCTTTTAAAACATCACCCGCATTTTGAAACTAAAAAAGACTCCTTCCTCCGAGAAAGGTCCGCCACTGGCTCCTGGGCACACGGGGTGCCGTTGTTATAGCCAGGCCAGGTGGACGTTCTTCGCAGGTTGCAGGGCCCCCCCATCCCCACCCCCCGGCTCAGACTGAGAGGCTGCCTGAAGTCTAGGCAGCTACATGACTCTACACCTGGAGTTTCAGACACTCACAATACCTCAAGAACAATGGATGGCAAGAAAATTCATTCTGTGCTTTTTCCAGGATTGCTTGTATGCGATTGTGCCTGCTGAGCAGGGGGACTCCAGATTAGAGGGAGAGCGGGAGAGAGAGGCCTACTCATCGGTCTGCATAATCAGCATCGAACATATTTCTGCCCCAACAAAGAGAACAGTGTGTTCCTGAGACGCTGCTGCGCAGCTCAGAGGCTCACTGGTGGGCGGTTCTCCTGGGAGGGAGTCAGATTTTTCAGCAGTTTCCCCTGACACCTACCACCCCCTTTTCTTGGGCCCCAGATTTTCTGGCTCCTAAAGGAAGAGCACTTTCATGGGGCCTGGCAGAGGGCAGAGATGGCCCTGGCGTCTGTGACCTCTATGAAATAAAATTCCCACAAACCCATCTGTGTGACCGATTGGTCCACCCTCTGTGTTCCGCCCTTCCAGCATGGGTCACTAGGCTCAGGTGGTCAGTGGTATCCAGACCACCATTGGCACCTTTGCTTGTCACTTTAGATGTGGTGTGTCTTATTCCCATGATGCCGACGGCCACTCTACACTCTTACGGGGGATCTCTCGGGTTCTCGGCCCCACCGCCTAATCTGTGCACAGTGGCACCACCACGCTAGGCACTGTGGAAACTTCCAGATAGAAGAAGCCAGGCTGCCAGCTTGCGAGACAAAAGGGAGCAAATATCCAGGTTGCAGTGTGGTCCAAGCCCCTGGGAAGTCTCTGCCCTACAGCCCTCTACAGTCGATCCTGTTGGTTTGGTCACTAAAACCCCACCAAGACTCGGGTCTGTCTGGGGCGGCCAAGCTTAGAAGGCCCTTTCTTCCTCTCTTTTTTCTTTTTTCTTTTCTGTTTGCTTCTCTTACCTACAACTGTATTTGCCTCTTTAACCTTAAAAGCGTAAATCAGGAAAAACAGCCGGAGCATGTATGTGCTTTGTTTGAATGTTGCAGTTGTGCCCTTTGTAAAATTACCCCAAGGCATGAGAAGAAAAGGTAGAAGCAATTAAAATGCATGGGACTGCAGCAAGGGAAGGCGCCCGAGTCAGACTGCTGGCCTGTGAGGGACATCCTGCAAGGGAGAGCCGCCCAGGCTGGCCTGTCCTCACCCTGCCTCTGTGGTCACCCTGACCTTTGACACATCGTTGCCTTGCCCGTGCCTCAGTCACCACATCTGAGCGAGGGGGTGAGACTAAAAGGTCACTAAGGTCACTTCTAGCATGATCCTCTGTGGCTCCATAATTCTCTTTGATATCCTTGGTCACTTATATGTTGCCATGATCACTGCCGGTTAAACTGGGAACATTTAGCAGGCTTTAGACACTCAGACTGAAAAATACAGAAAAGGCCATGGAGGTTAGCTTGGTCCTACCAACGGCTATGGTGCATGCAGACTCCGCCATCCGAGACATGCCACAGCCTTGGGTATCTGGAAGGCAGGCGACATGCCTGGGAGGCCCTTCACTGTCTTGTAGGGGCTGCCTCTATCCATGATGTGGCGCCCACCCAGCACCCCCGCGGTGAATAAAAGGAGTCCATGGGTGAGGAGTGAAGCCTGCAACCCTGAGCAACAGCAGCTCCCAGTCAAGGAGAAAGAAAACAGAGACAGAAGGTCTCAGAGCACAGTGTCCCAGGCCTCTCTCTAGTCCTCGCACACAGTGCTGCACACATTGCTGTCTTTGTTGAAACTGAGGCGGGGCCAGGCCTCAAGGCTGTTTAAATTATAGAATGCTTCTTCTGTGCCCACATCCATCCCCCTACTCTGCTGGGAGCCTCTGGTTCCAGCCCAAATGAGCCCACTGGGCTGGGAATGCCACAGAAAAGCACTCCCCGAACAGAGGCCCAACTGTGTTCTTCCGGATATTCCCTGAGGGCTGAGTCTGGGACTGGCCAGAGGAGGCCTCTGGCCACCCTGCGGGGAGCTTGGGAGGGGGGAGTGACAGCTCAGGCCGATAATGGGTGTTCTGGAGAACAATGCCAGGTCACTGAGGGACAAGAACACCACACTCCAGATACTCTGTTCAGGGGCCAGACGAAGTTTTAATACATTTCAGGAGTGTTTTTTCAAGCAAAAAAAAATTATTAGAATTTTTTAAAAATTAATATTCAGTGCTTAAAGAGACAAATGTCAGGGACCCGGAAAATTCACTCATTTGGAAAAAGTTCAAGCAGAGAGTCAGTGCTCTGATCGCCTACCAGCCTGAGTGCTCTGGAGCAGGGGCCACTGAGGTGCTGAGAGGAGCCGCCTGTGAAGGAGACAGCAGGCCGAGATATCTACACTGGCTCACAGGGGGTGGGGGTCCTGCTTCAGTCCTTGTCCCAGCCCCAGCAGCGAGAGGCCTGGCGCTTCAGGCAGGGCCTCGACTCTGACCTCTGTGTTCCACTGGACAGCAAAGGCAGCTGGAGCCCCAGGGGCCATCTCTAGGGTTTGCATGATTACGGTCAGAGTGTTTCCCTTTAGGGAGGCTGGCGGTGGGCATGGAGGCTGGGGAAGAGTCCCAGCCTTCCCAGAAAGGGGGTCATAGAGAGAGGTGTGCACCCTTGCGCCAGAAAGGGCTGAAGTAGGATTCCATCTGTTCTAGTGCCAGGGCTGGGCATGGATTCGACTCAGTGGTTCTAGACCTCTCTGGGCCAGCACATGCCAGGCACAAGGCTGGCAGCGTCCGCTCTGGGGCCTGGCGCTCCTGGCCTGTGGTCTGGAGGTCTGGCCAATGAGTGTGCCCCGGCCTCTCCTCCTCAAGCCACCCCTCCCCCAGCATGGCTGATGGCCGAGGTAACCTGGCTCCTCCCAGGCGGCCGACTTTACTGGGCTGCTTAGATCTGCCCACCTGCCACCACGAGGTCGACAGCCATCTCAGAACATCTTTCTGCCTTTAATCTTCCCGCTGGGAACAAACACCCTTAAATTCTCTCCTCCCTTCTGTCAGAATGCTTTGTCTTTTGTCATGTTGGCCTTTTGCACACTATATTTGAAAATTTCTCCCCCTTCAAGGTTAAGTGTTACTCACCATTGTCCCTCACTTTCTGCTGCCAGGGCCTTTGCAAGTGGAGAAACTGAGGCCTAGGCACTGAGGGGAGAGTTGAGAGACCTGTGATTTGGTGCCAGGGGACACTGGCCTTGTCCTGGCAAGCCAGCCTCTGTGTGTCCCCAAGTAGGCTGAGTGACTGCTTCCCCCACCTCCAAGGAGGTGTCCTCCCAGGTGTGCCTACAGGCCCCTCTCTCCTGGGCTGGGGCAAGGCGCTGGGGCCCTGAGGGACACCTTGCTGAGAAGCCCCTTCCACACTCTGCTCAGCTCCCTCCTCTCCCACAGGAGCAGCCCAGCCCAAGTGTGCTGCTTCTCCCTCGTTCCTGTGTGCCCTTCAGTCCACATGTGGCTTCATCCCTCTGCCCCTTAAGGTGGACACTTTGGTTGGGTTGTCTGGGTGGCAACAGGCACACTGGTGGCCCCATACCTACACCCTAACAGGGTCTTAAAACCCCCACCCTGGTCTCTTACCTGGCCCCATTGTCCAGGAGGGAAGTCCCCCTACATAACTCTGGAGAAATACCCATGGAAAGTTCCAAAGAGCAGATGGAAGCTCCTGCTGGCCCGACTTTGGTGCTGGGAAGGAGCAAGTTCAGGGGGCACACAGCATTCCCCTACTGTGTCACCTGGAAGAGAGGCCAAAGGACCACAGGGATTGGGCTCCTGCCTCTGGTTTTGCATTGTAAACATCCTCCCAGGCTTTCCCTGGAGGGTGGGCTTCAGAGGACACCCAACCCAGTTCAGAAACAATCTCTGGGCCTGGAGGTCTCTGAAGAAGATGTTCCGGCCAGGCTAATTGGGTTGGCCCCCGCTCCTCAGCAGCCCAACCGCTGTGTGAGGACCCTGCTCCATGGCCAGCCGCACACCTGCACTGCACCTCTGCGGCAACGAGAGCGCTCTGGGCTTGAGAATCCCTGGAGCCCTTTCATCCTCTCTTTTAAGAAAACGTTGAGAAAACAGGTAAACTTCCCCAGGAGTAGTGGGCAGGCCCAGACGCAGTCCAGATGGGCACGATTTGGTTCATTTTCCAGCAGGCTGGACAGCTTGCCTTTGTTCACAGGTCACCCGTTAGACAACAGAGGGGCTTGCCTCCGTGAAGTTGAAGGCATGGGAAGGCTTATGTCCTGACCCTTCAGTTGCATGTTTGCTGTAGACCCATCACCACCGTGTGCCTGTGTCGTGGAACTGCTGCCTTCCTTAGCAAATAAGCTCCAAACCCTCCAACTTGGGGGACAGAATCTCTGCACAGGGAGGGACCTTAGGACCTTTCACCCCAACCCCTATCCCCCAACAGCCTCCACTCCTGTAGGGATCTCTTGTTCATTTTTGTCACTGCACCCCCTTGCCAAGGACAAAGACTCCAGATACTCCCTTTTTGACTGCTCTGGCCTAAGCGTGGGTCCTTGGGGCCATTTCTTTCCCTGTGGCTGCTGAGATCATGCTGGAACTTTACAGGGGCTGCACTGAGGGCTGTGCAGAGCAGCGGGAGCCCACAGGAAGAGCACTGTGCCCACTGGCCGCGGCTTACCACCTACTGCCTTTCCTCCAGGAATCACCAGCTCCTCCTCTCTGGTTGCAGCCATGTAGGGGACACCATCATAGCACCCAGAAGCTCAAACCTGAACAGTCTGACTCCTCAAAAGACCCATGAGAGCAGGCAAGAGGGGCAGCGCACCCTCGAGCCTGACTTCTGCATCCAGCCCTGCTGTGCAGTGGACCCCCTGGGGTGTGGGGGCCAGAAGTCTCCCTTCAAGAGCTGCACAGTAGTCCCACAGTGGGATGTGGGGAAGGGGGAATGCTGAGCTTATACCCGAGAACCTTCCACACTCAAATCCTTTAGATTCTTTTTATAGAATTCAGAAAAGCTGTGACGGAAGCCGGAATGGGGCTGGCCCTGGGGCTCTGAGCAAAGTCATGAAGGTGGCTGAATTTCCACAGGCTGATCGGTGCTGCCTGGGTGGAGCTGCGTGGGTGCGCCCGGCTCCTGTGGGCACGCTTACACTCCCATGCATGCAGTCACAGCTTTCCTGGTGCAGGGATCCAAACCTGTGAGAACAGTGAGTGTCAAGATCCTGTAACGTAAGGGGCAGGAAACTAGCAAGGACGTGCAGGATGGCTCAGGTGAGAAAGAAAGAGCCGATGTGGGAGCGATGCATGTTTCAGGGCCTGTTTGTGTGTGCTGACCTGCCAGATAATAGGATTACCCGTTTCTTGTCTCCATCTCGAATGGGCGCTGTGCCAGCCCAGTCTCACAGTGGAAGGGGAGCATCCTTCCGACCTTCCCTCTCCTGATGCATGTCCTCAATGACAGTCACAAGAGCAATAGCAACAACTCGTTTTGGGAGATCTAACATCACCAGGTACTCAGCCACCCTGACTTTGTAGCACCTCTGGGAAGACGTTACATTAAATCTAAATGTTTAAAGTCTGCTCTCAAGTGTGACTTCACCCATCACTTGACTCAAGCCCAGACCGAGGACCCAGGTTGTACATCTGTCTGTCTGTCTATCTGTCCATCAGGCCCCTATTCTCAGCTTCTCAGCAGGGGTCTGTGCCAGAGGCCCCCAAGACCTGATGCTGAGGACAGGGAGAACGTAGCCAACGATAGGCACCAGAGAGACTGTGTGTGGCTCAATGTCTGTCCCCGTTCCTATTGCTGTGTAACAAACCACCCCCAAACCTAGAGGTGTAAGCAGACTTTCTGCTATGCTCACAGATTCTGTGGGTCAGGACTTCAGACAGAACACAGTGGGCAGAGCTTGTCTCCAGTCTAGCATAGGACCTCCGCTGGGAACACTCACAGGTTGGGTGGCTCACCTGCAGGGGCCTGGGATCCTCCAGAGACATCTTTGCTTAGATGGCTGGGTTGATGCTGGCTGCCCAATGGGACCTCTGCTGGGCCTATCCACTTAGATGGAAACTCAGGGATGGAGGGAGGAGTCCCATCTGACAGGTGGGGGCTGTGCTGTCCTCGAGGACTTAGCCTTAGAAGCACAGCTTGTCACTGTGCTCCATTCTGTCGGTTACAAGCAAATCAAAAGTCCACCTAGACTCAAGAGGAGGGAGTTAGACTCTGCCTCTTAAAGGGGTAGTGATGAGGTTCTAGAAGAACTTGCAATTACAGTTTGCCACCACATCCCTCCATCTTGTAGATAAAACCCACAGCCTTGATAAGGTGCCTTGTGAGTCTGTGGAGACTCCTCGGATGTGACCACATTTGGGATCCCACCGAACGTGGACTCCATATAAGCAATTCTGTAAACTAGTTCCTAGGAACAATCTCTTTTTGCAGGGACATTTAACATAAAGCATAGCCTAGCACAGCGAAAGGCAGCTTCCCTGTAGTAGTGAAAGTAGAGACTCTGGAGCTAGACTGCTGGTTCTGGTCCTGGCTGTCCTGCTTACTGTGTGACCTTGGGCAAGTTACTTAACCTCTCTGTACCTCTGTTGCCTTATCTATAAGATATGGATGATAAAAATGGTACCTCTCTACCTCTGCCATGAGAATCGAATGAGTTACTATTTGGAATTCCCTAGAATGGTGCTTGGCATATAGTAACTGTTATAAAAATGAAAGAAAAGATCCATCAGCTCCTTCAGGCTAGGAATGTGTGACAGTAGGTGCTCATGATCCTCTACTCAAGGAAAGGGCCCAGGGCAGGAGCTGCTGCTCCAGGTGTCTGGGAGGATCACGTTGGGTGGAGTTCTGGGGGTGCAGGGTCGCTTCTGCCTCTGTGTTGCAAGAACTGTCATCTTTATGAGAATGGCAAATGCCACCCACCTGGGCTGGGAAGTGCTGTGGTGCGGGTGGGGTGACAGGGCTGGCTGCCAAGTCCAGGGTCTTCATGGGATCGCAGTGCAGGCATTTCAGCCTTCCCTTGCCTTTGTGTGTGTGGTTTTGTTAAGTTCATAACTTATTCTCATCCATGGATTTGGGAGCATGGGGGAGAGGCGTGGATGATATCTTTAATTAAATATTGCCACTCCCTCCTCTTTAAGGTCATTACAGTCAATAAGGGGGAGGAGACATATCAAGAAGGCCTTTCAAATGAAAAAAAAAAAAGAATTACTGAATCAAAAAACATTGTTATCTTGCCGGCATCCTTCCATCGGCTGTGATTTAATGTGTGCACAGTGCTGCACAGAAATACAAAGCAGCTTGGGAAAAAGTCTCAGCCCTAAGAATCTTATAGTATTAAAACTCAAGTAATTCCACACAAGAGAAAAAGACAGCAAAGCCTGAACGTGGCCCCTGCAAACCAGTGCACTCCACCTGCTGTGACCCGTGGGCCATGGGGGGCCTCCGGAGAGCCGCTGCATGCCGCTTTTGACAGCCGAATTTTATTAACTGTTTTTTCATTACTCCTGACAGACCTAGCAGTGAACTCTTATCAGTGTATTGTGGCAAGTACAAGTCAATTAATTTCTTTTAAATAACTTCAACTGAAATCCTATTTGATTTATATTCCAAAAATGATTTCCATTCCGTTCCTTCCTGAGATTATAGTCCCGGTGGAGTTAGTCATACAGGCGGCACAGTCACCCATACCCCAGGGAGAAAACAGGATCAAGGACAGGAGGAAATGAAGCCAAGGTGGAGCTGAGCGCATCCCAAAGACCCTTTATTCTGTGTGAGGCCATGTGCTCGGTGAGAGGAGAGCTCGTTTAAATCTTGCCTTCAGAAGAGCCTACTTGTAGTCATTGTGGCAGAGGATGAATTGAGGAGCAACGGGAAATGTCCAGAAGATGGAGGCGTCTTGACCAAGACATGGCCGATGGCCTCTGTGGCTGCTGAGCCACCCCCTCGTTTGGTACCCAGAGTTCTGGGGCTGGAGTCCCAGGAGCCCCTTGCTTAGCACGGCCCTGGCTATGAGCACCTGAGCCTTATGTGGCCTGCTATGTGGGGCTGCCCCAGTCATGGTGGGGATGATGGTGGGCTGTCACTGTGAACACAGCTCCAACAGGCTTTGCTGAGCATCTTCCCGTCCCCCACACAAAGGCAGGGACAAGCAGAGGCACCACCTTCACAAGGGACTGCCCACAGGGCCCCTGATTGTCACCAGCCAGGCCTTACAGGTAGCAATGCCTGGTTTAGGGGTGGGGGGTAAGCTAGGTGGCATCTGGCCCAGAAATCAGACCTTAGTGAATGGCTGGTCACAGTGACAAGAGGTTGAAGCTCCAGGCAGAGGGTGGCTCCCGCCCTCGGGAGAAGTATGGTGGCTGGATCCCAAGGCTAGGCAGGTGTAGAGTTTGCCTTCTCAAGCCATCCTCTTGCCCCAACGCCAGGCTGTTGAGTTGGGTCTGGCAGGCTGCTGGAGACAGCAGGTCACTGTCCCGGGGGAAAAACACTCCAGTGAAGAATTCAGGGCAGTTGAACAGTTCGGCAAAATGGGTTTGGACAAAAAATGTATTTGCAAAATATCTGCTATGGATGCTGTATTAGTTTGCTAGGGCTGCCTTAACAAAGTAGCACAGGCAAGGTGGCTTAAATAACAAAAATTTGCTTTCTTACATTTCTGGAAGTCAGAAGTCCAAGATCAAGGTGTCAGGAGGATTGGTTCCTTCTGAGGGCTATCAGACTGCCGCATCAGAAGCTTCTAGGGCATTTGATAAAAATGTGAATTCCTAAGCCACTGAATCAAAATCTTTAGGAATGTGGCCCAGGATTTGACATTGAAATAAACTAAATAAGCCCCCCAGGTGATTCCCAGTGGTGCCCACTGAAGTGCTGCTGTATGTGTAAGTAGAGGAAACAACACAGCCCACCTTCAAGGAGCTCCCTAGTTGAGGAAACAAAACCTACATGAGACAGAGAAAATATAATGCCGTATGTAACCAAGCGACTGGCCCAGTGAATGGCACAGATCAAAGTGCCCAGTACCTTGGAGGAGGAAGGTGGGTGCCCATGGAGTGGCGAGTGTCAGGGAAGCAGTCCCTGGAAGGTGATGTTCTCACATCTTCCTCTGCATAGGAATGAGTCAAGGCTGAGGGTTGGCAACATGTGAGGACAGGGATGCCAAGAGATGTGAGGATCTGGATCAAAACTTATCTTAGGGTTGAGAGTATCTTTGAGCAATGTATCGCTTTTGTCTTTATCAAAAAACAAATTTTGTTTTTTCTGAAATTGCTGTTTGCTATCTGGGGATGTGCTATCAGTGCCTGACACATTGACACTCAAAAAAGGCTTGCTGGCTTAAAGGTTTCAGATGTTCTGTGTTGGTTAGTGGCTGCGGTGACTTTATCTCTTAGGAGGGAAGTGTGTGGCCGGGGTAGCGAGGCGGGGCCCAGCCAGTGAACAGCAGATGCTGCTGGTGATTCCTGATCCAGCAGGTTTAGCGTTGATGTTGTTGTTTTAAGTGGTATTCATCCAACCTGTCTTCCTATACACATATTGATCCTGGCCCAAAAGACTTGACAGGAGGCTTTATGGAAAAAAATAGGCCAGGGCTCTCAGTGGAAAAGAACATGCACGGCAGTGGCCGAACCTGCAGCGAATCCTGCAGACCGTGGAACTGTGCTTACACTTAACAGGCTGGGTGATCTCAGTAAATGACCTAACTTCTCTGAGCCTCAGTTTCCTCATCTTTTCGATAGAGATCATAAGAACACCTATCACATTGTGTTGTGATGAGGATTAAATAAGCTAATTAAAAAAGGAGTTTAGAATAGTGCCTGGAATATAAGTATGCAACAAATGTTAGCGATCGGTTTCCACCCAGATGAGTGATGTTCTGCGTATTTACTTCAAACAAGATATCATGGTTGTTCTCTAAGGACTGTGTAGTCACTAACAAATCCATTTTCCTTATCGTGATCTGTATAGCTCAGTGATTTTTCTGCTCTCTGCTACAAGCTAAGAACAGAGAGCCTCGCCTCCCGGGCTGCAACGAAGCGTCAGCCAGTGCAGGGCGGAGTTTGCTCCTCTCAGTCCGGATGGAGCTGTGTGTTGGTTAAAAGGTGTATCTCCCCACCCCCAGAGATTCTGGGCACTAACAGTCTGCTCAGGTGGCAATGTGTTGCCCTTTACTGTCCATGAAGGGAGGCTCTGCTTCACATGAGGAAGCATCCCTAATGGACGCTCTTCATTCTGCCATGCTTTCCCTGCAAGCCAAGTCCCTGCAGGCATGTGGGCTATTGGGCTGTGGGGTATGGCTAAGGCGGCTTGGTGCAGTCTGCAATCAGCCACCCTTGGTGGGCTTCACAGGTGATGGCCCCCAACAGGGAAGGGGCCACGCCTCCTGAAAGCACACTTCTCAAAGGATCTCCCTGTAGTACTGTCTTGGAGTGGGTTCGTCCCGGTGCCTGCACTTTTAAAAGCACGGTGAAATGTTGAATTCAAGGAGAGGGGGGGAAAGGTCAAAGAGGCTGAATTTGCTGACTCCTACTTGGGGATTAGTTCTCTAATCCAATATTTTTTTCTAAACAACCTTATAGAATCCTACCAGAGATAATAAATAAAAGCAGAGTTCCTTGGTTGAAGCAGAAGTGCCCCTTTCCAGAGCCCCAGGAATATCCTAGGATTCCTCTGAACCAGTCTGAAAACTCCTACTCTCATCTGGGAATCCTCCTTGCTTTCTGAGCTGTACCCTGTTGACAGGCCTCTGTTCCCTGCGGGGTGGACAGGGTCCAGGAGAGAAGGGATCGCTCCTGCCAGAACTAGGCAGGTGTTTCAGATGATCATTGCAGACTTCTTAGTTCAAATGCACGGTTTGAACGTGTCTTTTCTACACTCTCCCAATATCTGACTACCAGAGCTAAGCAAGGACTAAGCAGGTAAATTGAACAGCTTGATGTGTTAATCTAGACTGTCACCTGGCTCGCTCTGGTTACTAGTCTTTTCCTCCCTCCCACGTCACTCAGAGGCTTGGAGGGCAATGGGAGGGATCGGAAGTGCTGGGCTTTAGGAAGTGAGGACGAGCCGGGTGCAAGACCCACCAAGGAGGCGTGGGCTTTGGCAAGGGAGCCTACAAACCCCAAAAGGCTCCATCTTTAGACTTTCACATCAGCCTGCAGCCACCCCAAATTTTCTATTATTATTATTTTAACACATTGGCCTTATTTTTAAAATCTGCTGCGCTTGAGCAATTTAGTCTGACGTCAACTGGCTGCCGGCAACTCTGCTTGAAAACAAGAATAACCAAATCTTCTAAGGAGTAATGCTGAACCTGCTTCAAACGCAATAAATCACAAAAACCATTGTTTACGATAAGTGGTATCTGATTGCTGTTAGAACCTGTGTTTATTGCTTTTGTGCATTATGGTCTCTTGTAATTTGGACAGCCAGAAATTGTATTCCTTTATGCAGCGCGTAGGAAGGGTTTGTAAGGGGGAAGGCATCTGTAATTATGCTGCCAGGGAGTGGGACTGGGGAGCCTCTGAGGAGCATGAAATGCAATTGCCTGTTTTTCTTCTGAGGAGCTGGGCACCAGGCTTTCCACTTTTCCAATCTTTGAAACCCTCTGGGCTCTGGGCAGGGGAGGACAAAGAGGAGGGGGCCTTGGAGCCAGGTTGTCCCAGATCAGAGAGCCCTTAAGTGGCCTCAGGGAGCAGAGCGCCAGTGGGGTGGGCAGCCGCCAGCCCCGCAGAAAGCTGGGCTGATGGTTTTCCTGGAAATTGCCCTGGACACCCCTGCACGTTTCTTCCCTCATTCTTGCCCATCCTGACAAGTGCCTACTGGGCTTTGTAGGTGAGGGCTGACAGCAGGGGTCCAAGAACAGCTGATGGAAGAATTCCTTGGTGCTTCGGTCTGCAAAATTTGAGAAGAAGGTCCTTGACCGTGTGGCCTGGATCTTGCCATCGTCACTTAGTAAATGGATGATGTTGCTTGAATTTTTTGAGGCACTGCTAGAAAGAGTGGCCGTGTCTGGGCATGGCGATCTATCATTCTGCTAACCCCAAAGCTGTGGACTCTAAGAAGAGAGTCTAGTTTCTCTGTCAGCGAGATAGACCCTGCTTCGTCTGTCCTTGCTGCTTTGGCTTCAGCTGGTTCTTCCACCTGGAATGCCCTTTCCTGTCTATTTCACCTGCATCAAACCTACCCATCCATCCAGTTCCTGCACTGCCATTAAAGACTTCCCTGAACTTCTTCCTCCTCCAATATTCTCAGTCTCAGTAGAGTTTCACCACCACCCACCAAGTCCCTCAAGCCTAAAAACTGAGGTTCATCCTAGTCATGTCTCTTTTCCTCCACCCCAGTGCTAGCCCAGCACACAGAGGCACTCGGGAACTGTTTGCTGAATGAATTGATGAAATTGATAGTCAGCCAACTGCCAGCTCTAACCAAAGTCACCTCCTGGATATTTCTCCAAATTGTCCCTCTTCCCATTCCTACCTCCACAGCCCTAGAGAGGGTCCTTATTGGTTCTCCACAGGACCACCTCTGAAGAGCCTGTCGAGCCCCCTGTCCCCTAGCACTCTGGGACCTGGTGTTCGGGGTCATGTCTTAGTCTCTGCCCCCACCCCACTCTCTCACTTGCCCGTTTTGCCCCATTTACCCCAAGTCCCGCACAGTACCTGAGCACACTACACAAGCAGTTTCCTACCTCGGTTTTCATTACTAAGAATGTTTTCTCTGCCCAGAACATCCTTACCCCTTCTTCACCTGGCTCCCCCTCTTTAGAGACTCAGCTCAGGCTGCAGTACTTCCAGGAAGCCTTTTCCACCTGTGCCAGTGGGCCTTGGGGGTCCCTTGCTGCTGTTCCCACGGCTGCTGTGTCTTTCTCTGTAACAACTCTTATCACAGTTGTAACAAACTATAGAGGTCTCCCCTCAAAGGCAGGAATACTGTTATCTGTCTGAACATCCCCAGTGCCCAGCACAATGCCTGGCCCATAGCAGGTCTTCTGTAAATGAGGATTTAAATGGAACTGGCACTAATGCTCAAATAGCACATAAAGTGCAGACAGATCATTTAAGTACCAAATTGTGCACAGTTTCATGTTGGATTAGAGCAAGTTCATAGACATCTCTCCAGTGAAACTGCAAGGACTGGGTCTGAGGAGTTCCAGCCCCAGTGGTATCTGAGCACAGTAGACGTTCCTTAGTGGCGGTTCCTTGAGTGAGTGAGTGAGTGAGTGAGTGGGTGGGTGGGCACAGCAGAAGCCTGGTCTGACGCATTGATTGATAGTTATCCCCCACAAAGGATGGGACTAGTCAAGCATGCTTTATTAAAGAGATTAATGTATCAATCGTGATTTTTAAGCTGTGGTTTCTGGTCTGTTAGCCCAAGCCCTGGTATTAATTAGACACTGAGCTGGACGACAGGGTCCCCTGTGTCCCCCAGTGCTGAAAGGGTTCTCTGAGGCTCCTGGGCTTGAACTTCAGTGTGACAAGTGGACCCCAGCCTGGCTGAGCAGTAAAGGAAGTGGGGAGAGAAGCTCAGGTAGAGCCGCACTTCCCAAAGGCTCTCACTCCTGGGCCACAGGCACCTACTAGATGGGGTCTGGGAAGGGCTGACCAGGAGCGGCTGGTCAGACCACAGCACCCTGCACGCAGCCCAGCACTGCTCAAGGCCAAGTGTCATGATGTCCAGATTCGTTTATTTTAATGAGCTTCCCTTTAATACACAGGCGCACACACACGGGAATGCCGAACTGGCTGAGTGCACTGCCAGCCCCGAGAAACACAGGGGGACACGCTTTTTCTCTTCCTCTTCCCATCCACACCGCAGACCCTCCAGGGACAATGCACATAATTCAGGCCTTTGTGCCTTGGCTCAGCAAGCTAGATTATGATTATATCAGCCTCTGGGGTCTAGCCGGGCAGCCCCATGACCATTGGTGGCTTTGTCTCTACAGGAAAGTACATGGGAGTTACAAACAGCTGACTTCCTGGCAGACTTTTTGGAATTCAAGCTGCTCATGAGCAAGGGCCGGGAAGTGGACCCTCAGGCCAGCTGGCCAATCAGCAGATGCTCTGGGGCCCTAGTTTGTGCCTATTCTGGGTACTGGGGAGGCGGAGGAGGAATTACTGAACAGACCCCTGCTTACAAAGCCCTTATGGTCTGGTCTGGGGTGAGACAGGGGCGGAGGCACTCCCCCCAGGCCCTGGGAACAGAACCAATTCTGGTGTGTGCACCTGCGGAGTCCCATCCAGCCGGTGGCTCACAGGACAGAGGGGGACTGGGCTCGAGGAAAGGGGAGGGAGAGTGGGCTCGCTGGGCTGGTGACTGACAGACCTGGGAGCAGGAACTGGTGGCACAGCCTGCCTGTCACAGAAAGTGCAGAGCTGGCCTGTTTGTCAGCTGCTTCGTGGTGCAGAGCCCACCGAGCCCAGAGAGAGGATCCGTGCGGAAAGCCATGTGCTTCCGTGCCCACTGCTGATGTGGAAGGCAGAGTACCAGCCTCTCTCAGCCACTCTTTTGTAGCCCATGGGCCTGCCATCTGCTGACTCCTTTTTTCTTTAAACTTAGAAATATAAGTGATTTGGCAGATATTTTTAAAGAAAACAAACTAATATAAAATTTGAAATGATTGGCCTTTCTAGAATATTTTTCCATCTTTTCTGCATGCACATGCAGAGTGGATACAGGACAGTCTCATGTTTCCTGTTTTTCTCCTAATGGGATTTCACGTCTGTGTCTCCATGTGTCAGCAGAGTCCACACCGGCCGAGTAGACAGCTACTCAAGGGGCCCCCATTGCTAGACTAAGTTTGCTCAGCAGCTCCTAGTGCTAGAAAGCTGTCTGGGCCCATTCCCACCGTTAGAAAGGCACTTCAGTGCAACATCCTCTTGCCTCAGATATACTTTGGCTTTCCATTCTTTGAGCCTTGGGAGGTTAATGAGATGAAGAGCAAAGTGGGTATTTTTGTTTCCCTCAGACTGTTTAAGTTCAAATCTTGACTCCAGCTACTACCTGGACAAGTCATTTTTTACCTCTGTGTCTCAGTTTTCTCATCTATAAAATGGGGAGGATGAGAATACCTATTTCACAGGGTTACTCTGAGGATTCAGTGAGATAGTGCAGAGCTCATAGTAAATCTTCAAGAAAGGGGAGCATAGAAGTAGTAATCCCGGCAAATACTTTTATTGTCATTGCTCTAGGAAAGCAGACAGGTCCAGTGGGCTGGGGGCTTACTGCCCAGCTCACCTGTGGCTGTCAGGAGCATCCGATTAGCTCGTGCAGGCCCCAGCCTCAGCCAAAAACGCCCTTCCCAACCCCTCTGTGGGGTTACAGAGTGCAGGACACATGTGACCTTGGCCCTTTAGGCGTCGCCTAACATTCTTGGGGGATTTCCTCTGTGACCCATTTTTACTTTCCTTACTTAGAAGTAAAGCTATAAGAGCTGGAGCCCACCTGGTTGGCCCCTGAGAGAGGGCGGTGGTCTTCTGGGGAGGGTAAGGGCAAGAGCCTGGCTGCAGAGAAGGGAGGAACCCCCCTTCCTGCAAGAGGTGCTCCGGGACTCTCAGCTTCCTCCCGTCTGCTGAGCCCCTCTCTCCTGACTCAGGCCTATGCATCTGCTGTTTCCTTAGCCTAGAAAGCCAACCCAGAAGTCCTCCCAAAGCCCAGGCCCAGTCATCTCCTCTGGGCAGCCTCTGCATCTCCTCCACCCTGGTGTAGGCACTGCGTCTCCTGGGGAGCCGTGTCCCCCGCCTTCGCAGCCTCTGGCCTGTACCTAGGATTCCTCAGGCCCACTCCCCACTGGGACCAGTCCAGAGCTGCACACAGCACCTGTGCCTGGTCCTGGGCCCCTGCCGTCCCCTACCCACCACGGCTACTCCTAGCTCTAAGCCACCCCACAGCTGTCCCTTTCCTTTCTCCTGTCCCCATATCATGAATCAAGTGACCATCCCCCTGACCAGGCATCAGAAGCAGCCAAAGTGTTCCACCTCCTTTGAGCTCTTGGGAAAACGATTTCTTTTTCTTTTTACTGGTGACTTCTCCCAGGCAGTCCCTAGCCCAGGGAAAGGGCCTGCTCTGTGGGCCTGGCCAGGGCCATGGCTGCCAGGTGGCATGTGGAGAGCCTGCTTGTTTCCTGGAGTCCTGCACGGACCACACCCTGAAATGCACTTTTGGGGCTCAGGGATGTTCTGAGGCTTTGTGGAGCCTGTGCCCAGAGGCCGTGGCAGGAGCTGCAGTCACCAAGCTGGGATGGGCTTCCCTTGGGAAACTGACCTGCCCCTCTGCTGTCAGGCCTGGGCCCATCCACTCCCCAGCCCTCCCTCTGGGACACTTTTTCCAACCAGCTCCAGCTCCCACCTGGTCAGCCTGAGAGATCCCCCAGGGCCCATCTCCCTCCTCCTCTTCTTCCTCCTCCTCCTGGGCCGGGCATTCTCACCTGCTAGCTCAGCCCCAGAACACCACCTCGCATGGTGTCTGATAACTCCCAGCCGGCCAGTGTGCCAAGGCCTCCGGACACCTACTGCAGCCCCACCCCAACCCAGACCAGCCCCACAGCAGAACCAGGCTTGGGCCCAGGACTGGGGTGTCGCCCACTTGTCAGCTGTCAGCAGAGGAGGTGTCAGCATAAACTACCTTTGGGTATTGCCCACCCAGGAGAGAAGCCAGGAACGGAGAGCAGGACAGGGCTTAAGACCTCCAGTCTCATTGACTGCAGCCCAGGCAGGGCCAAATCCCCCTGGAAATGGGGTACCAGGCCAGGGTGTGCATTATGTGAATTTTGCTGGGCTTGGCCTCTGCTGTTTCATAGGATCCGGGGCTAGTGCCTGAGCCTTCTAGGACCTCAGTTGCCTAATCTGCACAATGGGAGCGCCGGAGGGAAGGGAGCCTGAAGGGGGCTTTCAGTCAGCCTTGTGTGATTCATTGACTACTGAAAACAAAAACAAAGCCTTGGAGCCAGAGCGGGGATGAGAGAACAAAGCATACTATGTTGGTTTGTGTTGGAATCCAAGCAGTGGACTCAATGGAATTTCCCACCCTTTGCTGGAGGCCAAGGGCAGGCCACTGCCTTGACCTCTGTTCCCTGGGCCCTGAGACCATGGCATCACCAGAACCCACTGGGCAGGGCAGGTGCTGGTGATTAATTATACAAGTCTTTTCTTTCAGTGGACTATTTACATACCCCAACACTTTAGGGGAAAACAGGCTTCTGTATCACAGCGTGTAAAAGTTTTCCCATGCTTTAAGGTCATCTTTTCATACATTTCTTCTTAGTGCAACACAAATCTCATTATAGAAATTTCTGTATTTTAGCAAAGGAACCACAGTGATAGTAATGAGATCCCCGAATAAAGTTCAGTTCATTTTCATCTCTTTCTTCCCCGAATATTATTGCTGGAAATGTTACATTATCATAAACCAGAGTTCAGGATGCATATAGGGTTTCGACAATTGTCATTTTTCTCCACATACAGATTCTAATTACTGCCTTCATTGTACCTCACTCTGGTGTTTTCATCTTCTTAGATATTTTTCTTTGCTACCCCAAGCTACACACACAACGCAGATGATTAGAATCAGGAGAGTTCATGGTAGAGTGTTCCTGGGTCTTCTGACCCTCTCTCCGGCCTGCCATGTAGGGCAAGGGGCCTGGGGTGGGATGTGTTTAGGAGGCAATGAGGGAGGGGGATTCACCCCAGATCTGGAGTCACCAGAGAACCCCAGAGAAGGCTCTGGGCCCAAGCCCTCCCAGCTGGCCCTAGCTGCAGGAGGAAGGGCAGGGGGCACCTATGCAGCACGCTTAGAGGTGAGTTTCATGCACTGGAAGTTTCCAGGTAGACTTTCTTCCCCTCAACCATGTCAGAAACCTCTGGCAGGATGAATGCTCTGACTTCACACAGGGGTTTCAGAGTCAGGGCCTTCTCCCTGGTACTGTGTAAGCTACAAGTGCAGCCTGTGTGATGGGCCCGTGTGCTGGCATCGGGGCCAGCTGGGCAGTCAGGAGCTCCTCCAGCCACTCAGGCCCAGCGGCCACTCCTCTCTACCTCCTCCCCAGCATCTGTAAATGTCTCCGCTGGGCCTTTCTCTGAAGCCCTCCCTCACGTCCTCCAGATAACTCTGTATCTGAATCCCACTAGAGCTGTGTAACCTTAGGAAAGGGCCTTCACTCCTACATAAGCTCCATCATCTGCTAAATGGAGTTTTATATTATAATAACAAAAACAACCAAGTTGGGAGGATGAAATTAGATAAAACACATCAAGCCTCTTATGTGGTGTCTGAGTCCTGGAGGTGTTTTATAGAGATGATGGGGCTGTGCTGCCTTCCTTCTCTGTCCCCACACTCACTTCCAGTAGCTTCTCCGCTGGATCTTCCCCTCTCTGTTGCTTTTATCCTCATTAAGGCCCTTACCTTTTATTTTAACCACGTTGGGTAAACCTTTCTGAAGGGGGTTGCTCACCCACTCCTCCTCCACGGCACGCTGGCTGCAAGGGAACATCCTCTGGGTGACCCAGGCACTAAGAACTTTACAGGCAGCCTCCTCCCCATAGCTAAGATAACTACTTGCATCCCCGTTTCTTAGGGGGAAACAGAGGCTCAAAGAATTTAAGCAGATTGCTCAAGGTCACCCAGATGATAACCATCAGAGTCACTACCGAGGCTCTGTTGAATTCCAGAGCCTGCACTCTTAACCAGTTATGGCCTTAACAGTGTCCTCTATTGTGCAGTGCTGTGTTGATGCTCAGGGTTCCCACAGAGGAAGTTAGGACATTTGTGCCTGAACTAAATGCCCAAAGCTTGCTGCACTTACTGCAGTTGTGCGTCTACTCTTCACAGACTCTCTGCACCCCATTAGTCTCATCCATTAAACTTGCTATGGTCCTAGTTGTTGCCGGAAGCAACAGCACCCCACACCACCTGCTATGGACCTGTTTGTTAGAATTGTGTGCAAAGAAAGCATTCATAGGCTACAAACAAGGATGCTGGGACTTCCCTGTGAACATCAAGCTTCTACACTTTAAGGCTCTGTTGTTTGTTTGTTCTAGGGCTCTGTTTGATTGCTTCTTGAATATTGGTTATGTTTGGGATAAAGGAAGGATGGCCGTTCTTTCCAGGCAGAGTAGGGACCTTTTACCTTTTTGAAATTTGGCTAGAAAAAAATGCCTTTTTACAGGCTTGGATAGTCATCCAAGTGGGGTAGGAAGTTCACGTGGGTCTGTCAAGTTCTCTTTCCACATAGTGAGCTGGTAGCCTGAAGTATGAGATAAGAAACTCAAGGCCCAGCCCCTGGGGAGAGGGTCTCTTCTCCTCCAAGCCCTGAGTCTGGACCCCCAGCTTTTATTCCTGACTCCACTGTCCACTCTCTTGAGATGGCGTAGTCACCTACCATCACAGAGGCACTGACGAAGGCTGCACATCTGACAGGTGGACATACAGCACCTCTCTCGCTGCCCCCACAAAGTTTATGCAGAGTAAGCCCACCCCACGGAGGTAACCAGTGCCATGCAGATGTGTGGACTCGACTTCATCCGTGCTCCGATTGCAGTCTCCTAGGAGCTAAAATGAGCACATGAGCAAATGTTAGAGCTTTCTCTGGAGAGCTGAGTGTTAGAACATGTGTGTGCACCTGCCTGGTAGGGAAAGTTATGGGCATTTGGTGGGGAGGGGGGTATGGTTCCCAGAACCTATGGGGGCAGAGGCATTCCGAACTACCTGGCATGCTAACTTCCACTGGTTCCTCAACCAGCACCAATTTGCGTTTTGTTCAGCAAACTCCGAACCCAGGAAGCCTGCTGCCTGGGTACCAGTCAGTGGCAGCACAGTTCCTCTGAGTTGTGCCAGGTGCAGAGGGCCCACATTCCATGGGGAGAACAAAAAGGGAGCATAGGTATATTTTAAAGTGAGTTTTCCAACCCCTCTTATGATCCTTCCTCCATTCTAAAGCAAAGGACAAAATGCTAAACTGTGGTTCTTGCCAGTGCTGATAAGGAAAACCAGTGAATGCAGGAGTCTCATTAAGAAAATCCTAAAATTTTGGTCTTATCACCACTACAACATAATACAGTAAGTATGTTAATTCTAACCTCCCTCTGCTCCCCACCCCCTTCCTGCCAAATCCCTTTCAGCTAGGGCTGTAGCCACTCCTGCTACAGACTGAAGTTGCATCTGATTTGGACTTTTTCCCTTGCCTTGGCTTCATGTAGTGAAGCTCCTGTTTGAGTGGACATGGCTTTTTCCTTTCATACTCCAGCTGCCCCTAGAGTTATTCAGTTCAATAAACATGGACGAAATACCTACTGTGTGCAGAGCACAGTAGTGGGAGCTAAGAAATGTCAAAGTCCAGCTGAGTTCATTTCTTTGCAAGAGCCAATAAGCCGAGGAGAGCGCAGTGATTTATAGGCCCAGCCTGCCAGCCGGCCTTGTCCCCAGCAAAGACTCATTTCAACAAGCCTCTCTTCCAAGTGATTATTTGCTGTTTGTACCGCTTGGACTTGGCACGCTTCTACAACTCCTTTTACCAAAGAGGAAAGAGGAACCTTGAAGTAAGTACTTATCTCGTAAAGAGAAGATTCCGGGCCTCTTCTGGCAGCGTTGCTCTGTAATGCGAATGCATTTTTTCACCAGCACACTCTCCCCTTCCAAAGGGCTTCCCTGTCTAGGGTTTTCTCGCCCCATGACACCTCTGTGCGGTAGGTAGAGGAGATGCTGGTGTTCCCATTTCTCCGGAAAGGAAGCTGCTGCCAGAGCAGGAGACGGCTTGCTGGGTGCTGTGCTGGGGAGTGGCAGAGCCCGCCCAGGCCTGGGTGCCTGGCCCAGCTCCTCAGCTGCATCTCTTTCCGCTGCACCGAACCCAGAGCTGGCGGGCGGGGCAGAAGACACCACGGTGGCACAGGCACCCTCCAGGCCTGCTCCGGCTCAGAGGGGCCGAGGAAGGCTGGGGAGCTGTGGGCCGGGAGATGCTGTGCCGTCCTGCCCTGGACTCCTGAGAGGTGCCGACAGGAGAAGCCGGAAGGCAGCTGCAAGTCACGGTGATAGATGTTCACGGCTCACGGGTGGGTGGCTCGCGTGTGCGCTGGTGCCAGGGTGGCCGTGCGGCTGGCAGGCCGGTGGGTCGGGCATCACATTTCAGCAACATGATCTTGGCAGAGCCCAAGCGAGGAGGAAAGTGCACATGGGCGTTTTTGGAAGGACCAGGCAGCCGAGGGGACCTCTCTAGTTCTGTCTGTTCTGCTCCTTTGCTGGCCTGGCCAGCCTTTTCAGGATGAGCAATGCTCCGTGTGTGTCCCTCCCAAGACTCTAATAAGAAAGCCGGGTTTAAAAGTCAAAGTTTCTGAAGGACTTCGCAGTGAGCAGAGCACATTTGGTATGAAAATATTACAGAAAAATAAAAGCCTCCCAGTTTACTTGCCTCTCAGCAAAAGAATTTGAAAGCATTTTCCAAGTGGGGAGGGAGGTGATTTATATTTGTTTGGGATCTTATTTGAAAGTAATTTTGCTCCCTGGGATTTTTTTATCCAAACCCTCTCAGACTTTGGTTCTCAGCTGGATGACTTAGTGATCTGCAGAATTTGCTGCCATTCTGGCTTGTAAAAATACATACTGTTACTTTTAATAAGTGTGATTTGTTTTTAAAAGATTTCCCAGAGCCAGCTGAGCAACCTGGGTGCAGCCCTGGTGCGGATGCTGGGCGGGGAGGCCGAGCTCAGGACCTCAAGGGTGCTGGGGACTAAGTACTCCTGTCTAGACATGTAGGAGAGTAGAGAAACCAAAGAAGACATGAGCGCTCAGAATGCGGGATAAGGCCAGGCCTCTTCCAGGAAGAGAAGAACTTTCCCTTTGTTTTGTTGCTCACTGCTTATCCCTGAGCCTACAGGGCCAGGAGGACAGAGGAGACTTCTGGGGGTTGGCCTGGAGAATTTCTTCTTGTTTCCTGCTGCGCCATGTGGCTTCAGACTGTGACATTTCTGTTCGATGCTGTCAGTGCCTTGGTTTGAAGAGAATGTCTGTGTGCGCAGGTCCCTTGGCCAAGAAGAAGTAGTGCCCGGAGCCGGCTGGCATCTGCTCTTGCCCTGTTTCTCTTCCTCTCCCACGTGACCAGCAGCCAAGGGACGGTTCCTTCCAGCCAGGCAGGGGGACTAAGGAGGAGGCAGTGTAGGGCCAGCCTGGGCCCGAGGCCTTAGCGCGTGCCTGGCTGAGGCACGGTGTCAGCCCAGTCTGGGAAGAGTAAGGCCCCAGCCACACTCCTCAGAAACTCAGTAAGCAGATAGCCATGAACCCCAGCCCAGAGGGGAGCCCCAGAGTCAGGGCCCACCAGCTATTTTTAGAAAGCTATCAGGTGCACAGGACACCCAGTTGCCTTTTTCCACCTGTTTGGGCTCATTACAGTGAGACTGTTTCTCTGCCACAGGCCCCGCCTGTCCTGCCTGAGAGTCTTACTGTGGCCTGGAGCAACATGGACCTCCCTGCTGATGAGACCCAGTCACCCTGTTGGCCTCGCCTGGCCATGGCAGGTGGCATCACTGAGATCCTCGGGCCCACGGCCACTTTGTCCTTGGAAGCACAGATGTTGGATGCTAAAGCCTGCCCTTCTCCGCTTCCTTGAGAGGAAAGCAATGGTCAGAAAGTAAAGGCAGGTTAGGAAGGATCTTGAACTGGGAGCCCACCATGAAGGGTGTTGAGTCACAGAGTGGGAGGTTCCAGTGCCTTTGTTCTACCAGGAAGGTGCACAGAATGGAGTTCATTACCAGCAGATGCAGAGCCATGTGAAGCAGGGGAAGCTTCACAGAGGAAGGTGGTACAGGAGCTGGGCCTCAAAGGAAACACGGGCAGGGTTTGGTCAGGGCATGCAAGAGGGGCAGTGGTGTGGGCAGAGGGAACCACAAAAGCTGCACCGTTGTTGGCCTGGAAGTGGGACTGGCCAGGGTGTGACTAAGGTGCCTTGAGGGCCGTGAGGCTGGTGCAGGGGGCTCTGCAGGGACGGGGAGTAAAACCTGGAGGGAGCATGAGGTGGCGCCAGGTGTGAAAAGCCATGAGTGCCAGGTGAGGTGTTTGGATGGGATCCAGTGGATGGTGGGGAAAAGCCACTGAAGGTCAGAGTGGAGAGACAGGAGCCTGTGGGCCGGTGGCCTGCTCAGCCCATGCCCACCAGAACAACGTGGGCTCCTCGTGGCTCACAATCTGCAAATGTGCTGAGCTGGGGCTGGCTCCACGGCTCCCAGGAGCCATTGTTCTTGTCTCTTCCCAGCTCCACCTCCAGTGACATCACCTTGGTAGCCTGAAACAGCCACAGGGGGAGTATTGATACAACAGAGACTGGCCAACACTACCAGTCAGAGTCCGAGTATTTTTTGTTTGTTTGTTTTTGCCCACCACCACCACCAGAGCCTGGTGTTAAACATTTACCAGCATAGCACTGGGAAATGGGGAGCCCTGGAGGGTTTTACGCTCAGGAATAACGTAGATCAGCAGCGACTGCACTGAACTGGTATGGTGCATCGGTGGATGTGTGTCGTGCACACTTCCCTGTTAGGAGGCCACAGGTGGGGGAGTGGGGATGGGGCCTCAGCCAAGTTGAGCAGCCTCAGCCACATTCCAAAACCAAACTCCTTAACATGGGCTCCAAGACCCTCAACACTCCTCACACGGAGGACACACGTGTTTCCTGCTTCTCTGCTTCATCACCTGAGTAGGCTCTGCCCAACCACATGGAGCTTCTTTCTAAATGTGACCCGCATCTCCTCCCCCTCCAAGGTTGGCATGTGCTTGTCCCTCCCTCAGAGTCCCCTCAGCCCACCCCATGGTGGGGTAGCACTTAGTGCATCAAGTAGTGTGTGCCCGAGGGCAGGACCCTGGCCCGTCGGACCCAGCACAGAGGCCCAGCATGCTTGTCTATAGCTCTTCTCCATGAAGAGAGCGTGGGAGCCCAGAGCAAGGAGGAGCCGCCTTTCCTGGGGTGGGTGGAGGAAGCTGCCAGCTTAGAAAGCATCTGAGCAGGGCTTGCAGTTTGTTGGGCCTCTGAGTGCAGAGCTAGAGTCTTTCTTAACGATACATCCAGTTGGTCTTGACTGTATGATGGAAGCAGCAGGAGTTGTTCAATGCTGTAGAGCTATAAAACACTTAGCCCACAGAATCCTCCCAACAACGTTGTAAGATGGATTGTGCTCCCATTTTAGAGATGAGAAAACTGAGGGCCAGCATTAGCTTACATGCCAAGGCACCATAGGAGCAGCTGGTAGTCCCCAGGCCTTGACCCTGACTCCTGAGTCCCTGAAACCCAAGCCAGCTCCCTGCCCTGAGGGCTTTCGGCCATTCATCCTGAGCGGACTCAGACATCAGGAATGGCCCAGCTCCACCAGGAGATCAGGGCGCAAGGCCCCTGGGCTGCTACAAAGCCCATCACCCCCATTCCTCCAGGACTTGCCTCTTAAAAATGGGCGTTAGTGGTAGCGACGAATGCATTGTTGCATTTGTTGCTCTTTTTGGGAACAGAAAAACCTGGCTTCTAAGAGCTGTTGTATTTTATTTTTCTGTAAAGAAGAAATTAATTTTAGTCTTTCTTTTTGGTTTAAAATGTTGTTCTTTGCTTTTTCCGCCCTACAATTTAAAAGGAAACATTTGTCTGTTGAGAAAAGAAATGATAATTATAGACTAAAAATTGTTTCTATTCTGATTTGAAAAAGTGACAAAAAAATAAATTCCATCGCACAGATGGGGCTCTGCTGACGGAGGGTGTTTAACAATGAGGCCCTGGCCCGTTTGGGGCCTGGAATGGCGCTGGAGATGGGCATGGGCTTGCGTGCTGTTGGAGCGAGGGGTTGTTTCCGAGGCTGCTCTCCATCTCTGCTGCTAGTTAGTAACTCGTTCCCATGGGGTCTGGGCACACTGTGCCCTCTGTGTGGGTCACCAGTGGGAGGAAGAAGATTGACTGGAGATGTCCCCTGCGGACTGTGTGGCCTACGTTAGGTGGGCTGTGTGCAGGACAAGACCAGGTGCTCCTGTGTGTAGCCCTGAGCCCAGAGAGCCACCTAGCTTTATTTCCTTGGTCCAGAATTTTACTTTTCAGCCTCACAAAATTACAATTGCTCCAAGTCCTTCAATCAATAAAGCAGGAAACTGATTAGACTGTGAAATTAAACTAATAATGTCACGCTATTAACCCTCAATCAATGGGGACTGAGTGCAAAGTGAAGGCTATTTCCTAAATCCATATTACCCTTTGGATACATGTATTTACTTTTTTGAAGAAATCCTAGGGGCGTGCCCATCCCCAGACCACCTTTCATTCCTGCCAGCACAGTATGATTCTCGGTGCCATCTCTGCAGCCACCCTGGCGGTGCTGCCTGCATGTGTGGTGTGGAAGGCCAAGATAAGGCTGAGTCTGCATGTTGGCTGGGGCAGGGAAGCCCCCTGGGCCTTGGGGGACCGGGGACAGGGGGGCCTCAGGCCTTCTGTGCAGTGTAATTCCTACGGGCCCCTGGCCACCCTCGGCTGCCCCTTGTCACTGGGAACCTCTCTTTGAGGTTAATGCTGGGCCACCCTCTAGCAAGACCTGGGGTCCAAGTATATAGTGCTGGCTGGAGAGCTCCTTTTTAATCTCACATGCACGTTGGATTCACAGTACCACTGTGCACACTGCAGCGTGGGGTTTGCTGAGCACTTTGTGTGTTCAGCCCTGTGAGAGAGGGTGGTGGTCATGGTCCTTCTCATTTTCCTCCCCCCACCTCAACCCCTGCTGCCCACCCCCGTCCCCAAAGCATAGGCTCAGTATAGACCTGGCTGATTGGAGGCCATGTGCATACTTGAGAGTGAGGGCAGGGGTTGGGGCTATTTTCTGGTGTTTCCTGATCACTTTCAAGGGCCAGTTTGGACAGTAGAGTGTAATAGGGTCTTGTTTATAAACACAGCATCTGGCTTGGAGCAGCCTTCACCTGCGAGCTGGCTCTGGGGCCCCTGAACTGACCCTGTGGCCTGTCAGTCAGAATGGCCTCCTGAGCCAGCCTGGGTGGCCAGCATTTGCAGGTGGGGCTCTGGTGACAATATGACAAAGGCTTGCTTGTCACAGTGTCAAGGACCACGTCTCATGTGTGCCTGAGTCCTGAGAGGCCACGGCTTGTCATTCACCAAAGTGATGAGCAGGGGTCAAGCTGGGCCCCAAACACAGCCCTCAAGACCAACTCAACCACAGCACTTCAGTCCTTCTGGCTCTTCCCATGCGCTCTTCATTACATAACCTCAGCCCTGCAGACGGGGAAGGTACTTGCCATTACCCCCATTTAAGGGATGAACCCACTGAGGCTGGGTAATGGAGAGGCTTATGTGGTCACACAGCTAAAGAAGAGTCAGGACTGGCTCTAGAACCGTGGTGCAGAGCCCTCTGGTTGCCCAAGTTCTCTCCAGGGCTGTTCTGGAATTAGCAGAGTCTTTGTCCTCTTGTGGCTTTGCCATTGAAGAGGAGGAGCTATCAAGCCCTCCCATTGGCCCTCCCACGGCTTGTCCCCCCAACCTGTCAGTTCCATCGTAGCGGAACGTTGCCAAGGATCAGACCCCCTCTCTAAAAGTGGTGATGGTATTTAATAACTAATTACTCTAATGATCCTGCAGAAATGCTGGAGACCTGTTTTAGGAGAGATGTCAATTAGAGCCATCTGCACGGTGAATAAAGGAGCCCTACCCCAGCTGTACTGTTGAAACATGTTAGCGTTTTCCTACCAGCGGCCATATGGTACTTAACGAAAGTGAATTGTTCACACTGCACAACCCGCGCCTCCTGATGAATACTAGCATTTTGTTTTGGAAAATAGTTCTTCCATCGTGTGGAATATTTTTCAATGCAATAAGTAGCAAGTTGGAAGCCAGCAAGCCCTTGAATGCAAAAAGACTCCCATCACCTCAAGATGCTCTTCCCTCCATCCCAGCCCATCCCCAGCCCCTGCCTGGCTACCAAGCCCAGCTCCACCTCAGCTCCTGCATCCCACCTGGGCCCAGCTCTTAGCATCTGCTTCTGAATCTGCTCCAGGGAATAGAGGCCACTGAGAGTTCGTGCCCCACCCCACCACGGCTTTCCTATTTGCCTGAACTTAGAAGCAGGAAGTCTAAAGCCATACAGAGTTAGAGCACCGTCTGGAAGGACACAGACACTGGAAAGTCCCCCAAGAGCTGAAAAGTAATACAGGGTGTTTAATTGGGTGTGTGGCTTCAAAGAACAGTTAATTTTCTACTTGCAGACTGTTTTAAGAAGTGCAAAGCTCACATTGACACCAGGATGCTCAGTGAGGTGGAGCAGGACCTGGGACTGTTTCTAGGGCTAGCAGAAGCCACAGATCAGTAGTGACTAAAAGTCATTGCCGCATGGTGGCCCAACGGCTGGGGCCAAGGTGCAGCCACCCTGTGGGTGCCATTGGCTGAAAGCAAGCATGTTGGCCTCTTGTTGCCTGGGATGTTTCAAAAGCAGACCAGTGCCCACATCCGGCCTGTCTGGGTGCTGAGGCTCAAGCTTGCCGCCTAGCATCAAGGGGGGAGAGCAGGCGCTTGTGCTGTGACAGATAGGCACTCCACCTACCGAGAGTAGGCCCTTCGACTCCCTCCTGGGGCTCTGTGGCCCTGGTGAGCTGAGGGCCCTGCATCAGAGCCACAGGGTGGGGGGGGGGAGCTGTTTTATTGCAGTCTGCCCTGGAACCAACAGGAATTCACTTGCCAGCAATATCTATTCCGGAACTTTCCCGAGAACTGAAGTCACTTATTAAAGCTTAATAAAAGGCCAGATTGACTGCAGTTAGGGATACAGAAGATCTGCTGCAAGTCCTGATACCCAAGACTTCTTGACAAAACCCTGGGCCCATAAATCTCACTTATTTTCAATTCAGCAGCAACTGATCCCAAGTTACAATAATGATCCTAAGTTCAGCTGAACATGTCCTTAAAGAAAATCCTCTGGGTGAAAAATAGCAGACATATGCTCCCACCTGTCCCTCATCAGCAGCCTGCAGCGTTCGACTTCTACGCCTGCGCCCTGGGCATTGCCTTACTCCCTTTCACACTGGGCCCATAAGAGACGTGCGCCAGGAAGAACCAAGCCACAGTGACTCCCAGGTGGCCTCCTCAGCAAGGTGACAGCCTCTACAGCTCTTGACCATGGAAGGTGCCCACAGCATCTCAAATAAGTCACCAGCCTTTCCGCTGGGCCCATTCCAGAACGACCCCCACAGACCAGAACCTGCCCCATTTGGAACCATGCCTGGCAGGTGCCCCAAAGAGTTAACCTTTTCTCCTGGGAGAGGGGTGAAGGGGAAGGCTAAGGCCAGTTTGACATATGCTGCCTGGCCTGAACATGAATGCTGTGCTCAGACGCTGAATTTGATGAAGTGCATTATAAAATTTAAAAACAAATTTAGAACTCTATTAACTCCCTGTAATGGCCTCCTCCTGCAGTCCATAGACAGCAACGGCTCACTGGCAAGGAGAAAAAGTACTCTGCTTTGCAGTGTGCTTGGCTTGCAGCAGAACGGAGACGGTGGGAGCTTGGGGAAGTGTGTGGCGGGTCTTGCACCCTCTCCCTGCATGCTGCTTCCTGCGCCCGGGACAAGACCCCAGCCCCTGCCAGGCCAGTGGGCCCCTGCGTGGGATGCACATCACCAAGGTTAGACTTTGTCTCACTCCTTTGTTAAAATCTAAATTCTGCTTTCTTTTGAGGCTAAAGCACTTCCTTCAGGAATGACCCACTGGAGTGAGAAGATTATAAGATTATCTTAATTGGAGATTGAGGCCTGGGGAATGGGGAGCTCACTGACACTCGGGGCCTTTGGTTTTGGGGTGAGCATGTGGGCGGGTGTCAGGCAGGAGGACAGGGTCACCCACCCCACCCTCTGCACGGAGAGAAGGGTCAGGACAGGGAAGCTGTTCCCTGCAGGCCTCTGCAAATCGAGGCGCATTCAGGGGGAAAGGGAGTATTGGCCCGGCTCCAGACTACCCACTGGAGAAAGCTGAACTTTTGTTGAGAAGGGAGACAGCCCCACAGCTGTGTGTGCACGTGGGCAGAGAGGAGGAGCTCGGCTGGCAGTGACAAGTCCTGGGGGCAGAGGGGAGGACCCCCTCCATGTCTCTGTAACCCAGAGGCCCCCAGGCCAAGGAGAATGAGGTGCTGCATGGCCCTGTCTTTGGGGAGTTCAAGAGGTTTTCTGCCAACTGGTGGCTTCTCTGTCTGAGAGCAGCTCTCAGTCCTTCTCGAGCACACAAGGTGGTTTAGAGATATTTGGGAAGGAAAAGGGATACACGTATGCAGGCCCGGGTGTACAAAGGCATCAGAGAAACAGTGGGTACATGTGAGCATGTGTGTAGGGGGTGTGTGAGAGTGTGGTTGATGTGTGTGTGTGTGTGTGTATGTGTACAGATCTGTGTTGTAGAAGTAAGCTGCATCTTCTGATACAGCTGCTCTTCCTGGGGCTATGGGTTTAATGTGGGCTCTTGGATCCAGGGATGTCTGTCTTTCTGAGAGTTCCCTTCAAGGCAACAGGGAAATGAAGATTCACTCAAGGGGCCTGAGAGCTGCCCCACCCTTCGGGGCTAGCATTCTACCCACTTTGGAAAAAAGGCTGGGATGTTCTGGGCTGGGGTTCTGAGGAGACTCGAAGGTCCTGGCCCAGCAGGATTCGTGGCATTTGGTGTCAGAGAACACATGAGCCTCTCCCAGGAGCAGATGATGCAACACAAGGAGCTCCAGGTCATGGGTGCAGTTTCTGTGCAGTCTCGGGAGCTTTGACACTGACTAGCAGATAAAAGCCAGGAGACCTGGGAGCTCCAGATGGGGTGGGGCGTTTGGGCCAGGTGGGGTAAAGGGCAGGAAGATGACACTTGTAATAGTTAAAGGACCTCCCTCTCTCACAGGACTAACAGTGTAAATAAGAATTGGGGGCATCTACAGCAATGAGGAGAACTGAATTTCCTTGTGCTAACACACTCTCTAGATCTACTCGTGGATAGTTGGAATGCTAATTACTAACCAACTATGCTTTCAACCTTTGTGAACCTGGTTTGGGCTATTTTGTCTAAATAAGACTGCTTTTAGAAAAAACAAATTTACTAATTAACCCCCTTATTTTAAATACATGAGATTATCCTGTGGCATTAAAAAAAAGAAATATATGTATGCATAATACAAACTTTACACAGCTCTTTCTGGTATGTAATATTGCTTCTGACATTTTAATTGATATTTGAACCAAGTGAGAAACTACCAATAGTTCAAAGTCCCCAGTTTTTAGAATGCCATTCAGGGCAGCCAGAGTCCCTTTCCCACTTCCCTGGTGTGCAGCGCCCGTGTCTTTAGTTGCATCGTATCCCTTCCCACAGCACAGTAAACAGAACAGCGTGGGCTTCAGAATCGTCCAGACCTTGTGTTGGATTCAGGTGCGGTGCTTTGTGAACCTAGGAAGTCGCTTAGCCACGTGGCAGCTAATATGACTTACCTTGCAGGGTACTCGTCATCATCATTATTTTTTTATTAAATAAAATCACACTTGTGCAACACCTAGCCCCAAGCCTGTTACCTAATAGGCAGTTAATACATAATAGTTCTTCTTACGTCTTAATGCTTTTCTTGACATACAGCGTCTTCCCAGCCTAGAATGTTCTTCTCTTTCTTGCCTTCTGTTGGAATCCTGTGCATCCTTTCAAGGACAGGTTTGAATGCCCCTGACTCCAAGAAGCCTTCCATGGCCTTAGCCAGATGATTTATTTCTGTGCAGCATCACAAGATGCTAACTTGTGTTCCAGCCCAGATGCCCCTCTTCCTCCTACTCTGCTCCGTGTCTCCCCAGCTGCATGAGCTTCTTTTTAGGGGCCACTTCTTTACCTGCCACAGCAGCTCCCAGCCCCAGGCCTGGCACAAAGAGGAAGCTCAAGACAGGCTTGTAGAATGGATGTGTTTCAAATTGTTGAGTGAAGCTGAGGTCCCACATTTTGTTTTGAGCTCCAGTCCTTTAAAATTTCCCTTGCCAGACTAGTGCAGAATTGGGAGGGGGGAAGTGCCTTTGTGGTAACTTAAGAGCTGAGAGCATCTTGGATTTCATAGCCTAGAACCGCCAACAGGCTTTCTGGGTCCCCTAATCCTATTGGTGCTTCAGCAGTATCTACTGGCTCTAAAAGCAGCTGCTGAAATGCAGCCTGGCACAAAGGAACTTTCTGGGCTGAGGGAAATGGTCTGTATCTTGATTGGGGTGGTGGTTAGGCAAATGCATACAATTGTCAAAACTCAACAGACTGTACACTTAAGATCTAGACAGTTACTTTATGGAAGTTATACCTCCATAAAATTAGTTAATTTAAAAAAATGTGGCCTGACCAGATGGGTGGGGCTCAGGGGCCTGTTCTGGTCTTCCTGTGGCATTGAGAAGTGTGGCTAATGCCAGCATGTCACAGGATTGTTCTGGCAGGAAAGGAGACAGGACAGCCTCTGTGTTTGTGGCATTGTAATCCTTTGAGTCCTGAGCTGAGCCTCGGTGCACAGAGGACTCCCCCTTGTCTCCCTAGGCTGCTCTGATATAGTCAGAGCCAAGCCTCACACAGCCAGAAGCTGGGGTCTGCCTCTCATCAGAGGGGAGAACGTTAAAATTAATGTGAAAGCCAAAGCCATTCTAATGGGTATTTGTACACCCATGTTCATAGAAGCATGACTCACTATAGCCAAAATGTGGTATCAACTCAAGTGTCCGTTGATGGATGCATGGCTAAACAAAGTGTGGTATATACATACAATGGGATATTATCCAGCCTTAAAAAGGGAGGAAATACTCCACTGATGGATACAAACTACAACATAGATGGGCCTTGGGGATATTATGCTAAGTAAAATAAGCCAGACAAAAAAGAACAAATATTATATGATTGTACTTATATGAGGTATCCTGAGCAAATTCATAGAGACAGAAAGTGTAATGGTGGGTGCCAAGTGCTGGGGGAAAGGGAGATGGCAGTTATTTTTTAATGGGCATAGAGCTTCAGTTTGGGAAGATGAAAAAGTTCTGGAGATAGATGGTGGTGATGGTTACCCAACATTGAGAATGTACTTAATGCCATTGAAATGTACACTTAAAATGGCTAAAATGGTAAATTCTGTGTTATATATATTTTACCATAATGAAAAAATTTTAAAGAAAGAAATATAAACAAAAAAATCCAAGGCCTAAGCCAGGTTTTTCATAGTTCATAGTTCAGAGGCTCTGCTTGGCTATGGATTTGGTTTCTGGTACTGAGAACCAAAGTGTAGAAAACAGAAGCCTTCTATGACTGCCAACCCCTTTCTTAGAACCAGAGTGCAACCCCTTTCAGAGTTACAAGTGTGCTTCCTAAATCCCAGGGTCCTTTTGTCAAGACAAAGGTGGGTGAGCACACAGCCACGCCACGGGTTTAACTTGATTTTCTCGTGTTGACTCTCTCAGGCAACATGCGGCCTCAACCTGACAACCATGGGGTGGGGGGTGGATTTTACTTTATTGCTCCAGCGACTCCCAGCATCATGACTGGGGTGACCCCGTCCTCCAGACCCAAAGGGCTCAAGCTGCAGAAATCAGAGCACACTCTGTGGACGGCAGCCTGGCTGTCAGGGTGGGTTGGCTCCCGGCCTGTAATTTGGAGTGACACCGGGGCATTTGTCGCGGCAGGGGGCCCAGTGCTGGTGCTGTCAGGGCCATGCTGGGCCTCCAAGCTGGCACACTGTGGAGAGTTGAAATGAGGCGACTCTCCCCCTGTGCCTCAGGAGCCATGTTTTCTTTTTTCCTGCAATGGCCTGGGCCTTGCCCATCTCCGCCCACGTGCAGCCACGTGCAGCGCTGCATACACTCAGAGGAGAGGAGGCCTTGGCACATCAGCACTGTGAAGGGGCTGCTACCTTTGTGTTTACAAAACAGTGCTGGAATTCCGAGTCCAGATCTCTCTCCATGAAGGTTTGTTGCATTCAGGCCTTTAGAGGACAAAGAGAGGATCTGTTGAAAATGTCTGAGCCCAGGCTGTGGAAAGAAACTATATACTGTTTACTTAGGGTTGATGTAAATAAATGCACACCGCATGTTGTAAAGGAAGGACAGCGACATTCTAGGACAATCTTGTTCCTCCTCCTACCTAATGAAGTAGTGGAGAACAGAACACATAACCTCCTTCCTCCAGGTGTGGTGGGAAGGGCTGCTCTGGACCTGGCCGGCATCCCCTTTGGTCCGGTCTGTCCCTGTTCTCTGCAGAGACTCAACATGTGGACGTTGCCCCAGCCCATCTTGGGGTGTTACTCTTCTGCAGTCTGGCTTTCAGTCTCTGCGTCTGCATTTGTTCCGCCTTTGCTCTCAGAGCCATCAGTGGCCCTCGAGCTCAGTCGGCCAGTTCGGTTGGCAGGTGCCACTGCCACCCTCCATGGGCAGCTCTGCAGCCTCCTCTCCCTGGACACTGTGTGGCCTCAGGGGAGGGGTCTGCTCCCCCCCTTTGCCTTCTCCATACTACTACTGTGCTGGGAAGTCCTTTAGGAAGGGCGAGTAACCTCTCAACTGAGTTTGAGCTGCAGATTCCTGCAGTGGGCAGAGACATGGACTCCATGACACTTTCTTTGTAGCACAACTAAACACACACAGAGGCATCTCCAGCAGATCAGGAGGAAGCATCCTGCTTAACCATTCATGCCTGATATTATGTCAGCTGCCTTAGTGCTTAAAATGCCCAGTTGTTGTAACCATGAAATATACCAGAATTCATCTGTTGGCAGAGCTGGTGCACAGAACTTCAGTGACTAAAGCAAATAGGAGGCCCCATCTAGGTATTTGGGAAGAAACGGTCCATCGCTCTTTGCTGAGATTTGGGGCATTTGGAGCTTGGTCACCTGTGAGAAGCTGCACACCGAGGGGGAGGCAGGTCTCAGGACAGCCACACCTCCACGCCTGCTCAGCATGGGAAGGCTGGGTTCTCATGAAGCTTATTGGATCCTTGGTTTGATACTTTGGGCTGTTGGAGGCTCTGGAATATGTACAGAGGGTATCAGGATTCACGCCATAGGCTTCATGAAAGTAGGAAATACTTCCAAAATCCCAGGATGATTTACCCATGAGGAAGAAGAAGGCTCTTGTCGGTGAAGGAAAGTGGCTCTGGAAGCAGGGAGGGTACTTGCAGACCTCACTTTAAGGGTTAGAACTAGCACAGATCATTGAGCCCATTGGGCTGAACCCCAATTAGCATTTGGGAATACAGAGGCCAGAAAGGAGAAGACTTACGCCATTTCACACCACCCATAAGTGGCAGAACTGGGAGGGACCCGGATTTCTCCCGACTCCCAGTCCAGTCCTTTGACCACCGAAACAGACTTATGAAGCGAGTGGGGTCTGCGTTTCTAACAAGCTCTCAAGTGATGCTGATGCTGCTGGTCCGAGGACCACACTTTGAGAAACAAAGATGCACGATGTCAGCTTCACTTGCAAGGAGGCCAGATGGCATTGGCGCAAAGTTGGGATTCCTAATTTTTCATCGTATCCACTTGGCTCCATTCTTGTTCTGTTTTATCTTTACCAAGATGTCCAAAAGCTTTTGGCCTAGACCCTCAACCAGGAGGTTATCTGTCACCCTTTGTCAGTTCCTTGCTGCCCAGATCCTAGACTCTCCCTGGCATGCGGGAAGCTGGAATCCTGACTGAAATGTGCATTCCAGACACTCAGAGGAGGGTGCCTGTGGCTGTGGGGGTGCACGTGAGAATTGTCTTTAGTTGTGGGGAGGGACATGCTGTGGAATATGTCACTCTGTTAGTTGTCTGGGCCACAGCTGGACTAACTCCAGCGTGTGGTGTCTGTCCTCAAGGTTTGTGACAATGTGACAATTTGCGCCATTGATCTCTTTCCGAATGAGGCGTTCTCAGTGGCGGGATTGTCAGGGCCTCTGCTTTTTCCGCCAGTTCTCACCTCTCTGGAAGCCTCTCCTAGAGATTTAGAGCCTACACTGAGAAAAGAACAGAAGGCACCTCCGAGTGGCTGACAAAACAAATAGGGATCTCCAAATGTGCACACACGGAAACGTCCTTTCTTCATCATCAATCCCTCTGGCTTTAATTCAGAATTGTTCTTTAAAAAAATACAAATTGTCTGTAGATTGATTACACGGATTCTAAATTCAAAGCAAATTTTACAAACTTCTGATCTGGCAAGGGTAAGGAGAGGGGTTAGAGAAGATAGTAACAGCAAGAAAACTTTGCTAGAAGCTGATCGGAGGTGAAGCAACTGCAGAGCTCTAAAATTCAGCGTGCGCACTCAGAAAGCACCGCAGCCTGGGGCCAAGGAGCGTAGGGCCACTGGGTCCCTCAGTCCTGGGGACAGTGCTAACAGCCCTGGGTGTCTCTGTTACATTGAATTCGGGTCAGTATATTGGGAAGTATGCACTGTATTTCAGAATACGTTATCTTTTAAGTGGTTGAAATATTTTGTTCTTGTTTAAGATTGGACATTGAAAGGAATAAATGTCAGTTTTCTCAAAAATATGGCTATATGTAAGAAGAATGAGACTTTCAATGATAATTTTCACAGACTCTGATGACACTGTACTGTCCTTATCCTGCCTCCTTCTGACTCCTTCAGACACTGCGTTTCCTCATTCTCGTCTGCCAACGTCCTCAAGGCAGTATTCTCCACACCCCGGCCCTGCTACACGTTTCTCTTTCCACAGCTGGACCAATTATCCCCCAAACTCCAATGACGCCAGAAGCTTGTGTCCACGAGCTTCAGCTTCCTCTTCTACAACCTCGGTCCCTCGTCCTTCCGCCTCAGACCCTCATCCTCTTCCGCCTTCCTCGTTCCAGTGGGTGCGCACGCCACCCAGCGGCCCTGAGAGTTGGCTCTGGCGTCCCCTCCCTTTGGAACTTCTCATTTCTGGCTCCTCCTCATCTCCTCTGCCACAGCTCTGACCCTCGTCAATCCTCCCCTGGGCCATGTGCCCCAGTGTCCCCAACGATCTTCCTGCTTCCAGTCCCCATGCTCCAGCCCAACTCCCAACGCCCGCCCCGGGCCCTCAGAAGTGCTCTCTCTTCCTCACTCTTTGCCCCGGGGCCTGTGTCCACACCTGCACTGTCCAGTACAGCAGCCACTCTCCAGATGCACTATTTATTTTTTTTAATTTTTAAAAATTTTTAATTATTATGGGTATGTAACAGTTGTATATCTTTATAGGGTAGAGTGATGTTTTGATACACGTGTACAATGTGGATTAATCAAATCAGGGTAACTGGGGTATCCATCACCTCAGGCATTTATCATTTCTTTGTGTTAGGAACATTCCAATTCCACTGTTTTAGTTATTTTAAAGTATACCCTAACTTATTGATTAGAGTCACTTTGTTGTGCTATCAAATATTGTTCATTCTATCTATCTAACTATACTTTTGTGCCCATTAACCATCCCCACTTTATCCCTCCCTCCCGCTACTCTTCCCAGCATCTGGTAACCATCATTCTACCCTCTGTCTCCATGAGATCAATTCTTTTTAATAGTTAACTCCCACATATGAGTGAGAACATGTGAGATTTGCCCTTCTGTGCTTGGCTTATTTCACTTAACATAATGTTCTCCAATTCCATCCGTGTTGTTGCAAATGGCAGGATTTCATTCTTTTTTGTGACTACATAATATTCCATTGTGTTTATGTGCCACAACTTCTTTATCCATTCATCCATTGACAGCCACTTCAGATGTACTATTTAAATTAATTAAAACTAAATAGAATTTAAAATTCAGCCTCTCGGTCATACTAGCCAATTTTCAAGTGCTCAGCAGCCCCAGGTGGCTGGTGGCTCCCGTATTGGATAGCACAGATCATAGAGCCTTTCCATCATTGTAGAAAATTTTACTGGACAGTGCTGGTCCACACTGTCCTTTCATATTGAGCATCTTCTTTCCCTTGCCTTCTCTCAGAATCCACCGTCTTTCCCAAAGAGTCACAAAGATTCATCCTTATATCTCAAACCTCATCTTCAGCAGCCCAGAACGTGGTACTTCTCTGAGGGTATATTAGAACATAGAACTCTTTTGGTTGCAGTATACAGGAACCCAACTCAAACCTACTTAAGCATAAAAGAAAATGTGTTAGCTCTTGTAACAAAGCTTCAGCAATAGCTTTAGCCTAGCTAGATCCAGTAGTTCACATGCTACCAGAACTTGTCAGCATCCCCTCTGCTTCTCTCTGTGGCTGGCTGCATTCTCTGCTCTGCAGACTGCTTTCTCCCCATGGCCAGAGAAGATGGCCAGTAGCAGTCCCAGCTCATAGCATCCTTACTGGTCATGATCCTGAAGGAAGACACACCCTTGTTTTCTGAGATCCTGTGTCATATCTCAGGGATTTGGAGCTGTTTGGGTCATGGACCATGAATCAGTGATGATGGCCAGGGAGGTAGAACATCCTGATTTGCCTGGCCTGGTCACATGCTCACCCCAATGGTGGGGCAGAGCACCCACACCATAGCTAATGGGCTGCACATGGGAAAGAAAGATTCTATCATCAGATGAAGGAGGGAAGGAATATCAGACAGACAATGTAGACTTCACAACTGAATTCTGTTTGGAACTTTTCTCACTTTCATTGGACAGAAATCTTCTGGATGCCTGGAAAGTATCTGAACAGATAGATGTTCAACCAATAGTTGATGTGTTAATGGATGGAGAAGTGACCTGATGGATGAGTGCATGAGTGAATGGGTGGAAGATGGGTGATTTTATGCCTACCTGGAGGGAAGGCAAGAGGAGAGAACCAGGCCCCAGAACTCAAGGGGCTCACAGCCATGCTCAGCAGAAGCCCACATACTATCTTATGGTCTAAGGTCTCCTTAAGGATTGGTCCAGCCCTGCTAGACCGTGGGCTCCTTGAGGGCAGCCCTTGGCCACACCCATCTCTGCCGGTGCTCACAGCACTGGCACACTGCTGAATGCCTGGCCAGGGCTGGCTGGTGGGCTGGGAGTCTGGCAGCAGTTCTGTGCATCTCCTTGTTTAGCTGGACAGCAAGACAAGAGCTGACCAGCAACACAGGGTGACTTTGGGTATCAGAGGCTGCAACTCTCCCAGGATTCCTGGCCTCAGACACAGTACCTTCTCCCTTCTTGCTCAAACCCTTTGTGATTGAAAACATGTTTTTTTAAAAATTCAAGCCAAAAAACCATACAATTGGTGCTTCAGGTGGACAGCAGCAGGGCTGGTGCCTTCTTCTTGTGCAAGAAGATTTTGGCCCCAAGTCCAGATCCCAGGAAACAGTAGGTATGTCTTCTATCCAGAAGCTCTTGTAGCTTCTGGCAGTGGCCGTGGTGGTGCGGCTGCTAAAACTGTCTAGCAGACTGAAGAGTTAATCCTAGGAAGTAATTAGCACTCCTGGGAGGGCTACCTGTTGTTATGTCATTGTCGTGGTACTGGTGGCCTTGGGAAGCAGCATTAAGAATTCTAAAGGGCTGAGTCAGTCAACCAGGGTGGTGGCAGTGTTTTCTTTTAATTTCCATCCCTTTGATCTCTTGTCTAAAATAGCCTGTCATAATTTAGCGATCATATTTCTTTCCTGGTTAGTCCTGTTCCCATCCTCTCTTCAACTGAGTCTTTTTCTGTGCATGTTTTTAATAAGGAGCAAAAATGAGCTAGGCATTTAGAGGACTTATTTTAGTCCCAATAGTCCTGCCTGCCTAGAAGATCAGACACCCAGGGAGGCTTCTGCAGATGAGGGGGTGCAGTCTGCACAGGGATTTGCCACTGGCTGTAACCAGGTTTGGGGGGAGGCTCTCCGTCTTTGTTGTCCCTTGTTCTCTCTCCGTCTGTCTCCCGTTCCGTTTCCGTGGGGCATGTGAGCTCTGATGGGGATGGCCCTCGTTCAGGGTTTGGCTATTTGGGGAATTGCTGAGTCTCCTGCTTTCCAGAGTTGACCTTTTCTGCAAAGCACGTGCAGTCCTTGGGGCTTGTCAGGCATTTGAAAGGAGACAGCCTCGGGGGAGACTCTGTCCCCCCTGCATTCTCTCCCCAGGGAGGTGGGGGCGGGGCCATTCCTACAGGAGAGGGACAGTCTTCTGGCTCAATCCTTAAGGAGCCTAACCTGGACCAACTACAAGTTGCTTAGCCCTGCGGAACTGAACCTGGAAGACGACTCAGAACAGCTACCTGGGCCTCTCACTTGGGACACCTGAGGGAGGAGCCAGGTCTAGTTAACACTCAGACAGTTCCTGCTTGGTTGGATCCAGGCTTTTTGTGACCTTGGGCAAGTCACTTTCTACTCTCTGAGCCTCTGTTTCCTTACCTGTAAAATTAAGATTGCATTAGTTGGGGCAGGCTAAGTACTAGAACAACCAGCCCCAAACTGTAGTGGCCTAATTGTTCTTTCTTTCTCAGGTCATAGTTTGGGGTGGGTCGGGGGAAGCAGCTCTGCTCCATGAGCCCAACAGGGAGCAAGGCTCCTGGTGCAGTGTGGCCCTGCCATCTGGGCCTCGTCCTCCTCTGCAGAGGACAGGGAAAGAGAGAGGCTGAAGAAGACATCCCTGCTTTAACCGTACAGGTCTGGGGGGACCCAGATCACTTGCACACACATTCTGCACACATTGGCAAGAACTCATCACGTGACCCCAGCTAGAATCAAAGGGGGGCTGGAGGGTGTAGCCCACCTGCGGTCACAAAGAAAGAGGAGGACACCGATATGGGGGCACCAGCAGCCTCTGCCACAGAGACAGCAATGAAATGTCCTTCCCCAGCCTGCATGTGAGGGTTAAATGTAAAATTTAGTCATTCTTCAAGCACAATGCCTGGCCCCCTTAGGCGCAAGATCCTGTTGGGAGATACTGCTACGTTTCTTCTCTTTCCCCTACCGGATATTCCCTTGAGGTTTATGCAAATAACAGACCAAGGAAAGAAATTAAATCTAAGTCCCTCCCCTCTGAAGTTACTTCTTTCTGGGTTTCCTCACAGTGTAACATTTCATTAGACCTCACGGATGGGGAGCGAGCAGATTAAAAGTCAGATAGCGCCTAGAAGCCCGCTTCATCGCTTTCTGGGACAGCTGCAGCTTCAAAGCTATTTGGTATTTCCACTGCCGAAAGGCCTCCTCAGGAGCAGTTGTGTTTTAATAAATGGCTGCCTGCGTAAGTTTCCTCGAAGGAATTGCAGCGAGGATGTGTGTGCTCCCCCAGGAGCGCTGGCTGTTTCGAGCTCTCTGGGTGCTGGTCATGGACACGAGGCTAGGGCTGTGGGAGCCGGCAGGTGTGCCCACCCCATGTTGGTGATGTCGTCTCCTGCACCCACCCTGCGGACCCTCCGGGGCTCCGGGGTGGGGGTGGACCGGGAGAGTGGAGCGGGAGCCTGGCTGTACCACGAATGTGGGTTGCAGCCACAGTTCTGAGGAAGATGTTTTGTCCGACCAGTCTGAACTGTCCCTTCCCCATGGCCATGGCAAAAGGACCGCTTTAAGACTTGGGATAATTCGTTTCTTGAACATATCCTGACCAATGCTGGCCACATCAGGTATGGGCAGCCTGGTGGGCGGGGCAGGGCAGGAGGAGAGAAGAGGCCTCGATCCAGGATGTCACCATCCATGGAGACAGAAGGTGGCATGAAAGCCAGGCTGACATGGGGTTGTAGTGTGCACGCATTCATTCCTTATTTATGAAGCCCCACAGAGGCCAGGAACCATCTGAGCCGAGGTATGGCAGTGAACATTGCTGGCAGGTGGAGACAGTGGTGGCTGAGAGCAGGAGCCACACTGCCTGGGCTCCAATCCTGCCTCTGCTATGCTCTAGCTGGGTGACTTTGAGCAGGTTGCTTGACCTTTCTGGGCCTTGGTGTCCTCATCTGGGAGACAGACATGGCCATGATAATAGCTGCCTTGCAGAGTTGTTATGGAGAATAAATTAGTCAATAAAGTACTGCCCTTATGGAACCTCCATTCCAGTGTAGGGGACACAGAGAAATCTGAGTAAACACGTTATGTAGTCTAATAGAAGGCAATAAGAGTGATCCAAAAATAAAGCAGAGAAAGAGGGCACCATTTTAAAATGGGATGGGCAGAGAAGGCCTCACTGAGAAGGTAACATTTAAGAGAGATCTGAAGGAAATGAGAGCATGGCCATGTGGACAACTGGGGAAGAGTGGACCAGGCAGTGGGAGCAGCACGTGCAAAGGTTCTGAGGCAAGAGGGGCCTGAAGTGCAGGGGGCACTGCAGGGAGGCCATCGTGTTGAAGCAGAGGTGGTTGGGGCAGACAAAACAAGAGAGAGTGAGAACCAGGGCCTCGTGGGCCTTGTAAGGGCTTTGGCTTTTCCTCAGGGTGAGATGGGAGCTGTTGCAGGGGCTTGGCAAGAGTGAGATGACCTGACTTGTGTGTTGACAGGACCACTCTGGCTGCCAGGTGGAGAAAACACTGCATGGGGGCCAGGGAGGAAGGAAGCAGATGAGTTAGGAGGCTCTGACAGAAACCCAGGTGAGAGATGCAAAGGCCTAGACCAGCGTGGCCAGGTTGGAGATAGGAAGGAGTGGCGGGGGTCAGGAGGAAGCACAGCTGCCAGCCAAGGGGCTGAACCTCTACAAAGCGTTGTGAGTTAGAGGTGAAGGGTCTGCAGGGCCGGGCCTGGTGGGGAATTTGAGCCCCAACAGGAGGCCTGGAAAGGATGTGGAAAGAGCCCTGACTTTGAAGCCAAGTATGGGAGCAGCACCACTTCCCCCTTGGTGTCCTTAAGCAAGCCACCTAATTGTTAAGCCTCAGTTTCCCCCTTTATAAAATGGAGGCAATACTATGACTCACACAGTTTAAGTAACTTTCAGAGGGGCAGGCATACTGTAGGTGCTCAATAAATGTTTCTCCTCCTTGCTGCCTCTTTGCAGCTGGGTAAGGAAGGCTTAGCGCAACAGAGAGGGGGTCCCCAGGTCAGGAGGCTGACACCAGCAAAGGCTTGGGGTGTGGAGAGTGATGCCCATGGCAAGCAAAAGGGGGGGCATTGGCGCCTCTGTCACTGGCTTCGTAGTGAAATTCACCAGGCACTTCTGCAGGCAGGAGGCCCTGGAGCCAACGGGGTGAGTAGGCCCCGGCACATTGCTCCTAGGGCCGGGTCACTTCCTGTGTGGCCAGGGAATGGGTGCCAGGCCAGTTCTCTTCTCTGGCATGAGGAATACTGAGCTCCTTTTATTCTAGCCCCAGAAGGCCATCCCGATGGTGCCAGGCTGGCATCTGACACCAGAGTTCCCCCAGCCTTGGGCGGGGAACACAGCTTTCTCTGGATTCTCCTCCTCCCTCCCCGTCCAAGGCCAAACCTCTGCAACATCCTTTGTTGAACCCCAGACAGTGGGTGTCAGCCCTGCTCTGGGTGCCCACAGAGACTGGCCCTCTGTAAATGGGCCACTTGGGCCTATAGACTGGGCTAGGCTGAACCACGAGCAGATGGCCATCCCCCTCCTTCTCCCAGGGGCTGCTGCAGCTGATCTGGCCTACATTCAGCACCCATTCAGGGGCCTGACCCTGTCATCCCCAGTTGCCCTTAGGGTGTCCACTCCCTTACCCTCAGGAGAACCTGGGGCTGAGCTCTGCACAGCTGGGGTCTGCATACAAGTGACCGCGGGCAGGGGATGTTACTGACGGGCTTGGGCTTGCACCCAAGCAACTGGTGGGGATGGCCACTGCTGTGTGTTTTCAGAGCAGGTGATTAGGCACACCTGCAGATTGAGGGCTAGAAGGGATTGGGGCCAAAGGATGAGGCTGCAGGGTAACCTGGAATCATCAGGAAGACTTCCTGGAGGAGGCAAGAACTGAGCTGGAAGAGGAGTGAATTATGGGTAGCGAGGTGTTGAATGACACTGTTCCTGTTGTCTTGGAGTCTTGGATGACGCCTGGGCTAAGCGTGAACGGTACCCCATACCCCCACGTTACAAAGAGCAGCCAGACAGCCCCAGGACCCCTCGCCACTCCTCCAGCCCATGTATGAGGAAAGCCTCAGAACTGACTAATAGGCAATGACAATCCCGAGAAGAGAGCTGACCTTGGGGTGGAGGCTGAGGCTTCTTCTCTCCCTCCTGGGGAGGGGCCCTCACCCCACCACCCCCTCAAGCCAGTCCTCCATGGGACCTGGTGCTACCCCAAGGCTGGAGTATGTGGAAGAACATGACTTGCATCCCCTGGAGTTTGGGGGACCACCGAGACTGTGCCTGACTCTTACTGGGAAGTGTCCAAGGGCAAAAGGCCGCCCAGAGCTGCCTGGAAGGGGCAGTGGAGAGCGAGGGTTGTGCTGGGGGCTGCGGGACCAGAGTTGGTAGTCAGGAGAAAGTCAGGATCATGCTTCCAGAGTGAAAGCTGCACAGGAAACCAAACTCAGGCCGTCCTCGAGCCTGCCCGAGAGGACAGCCCACCAGGGTGTGAGCCATCAGAGTCACAGGGAGCAGCCCCGGCATAGCACAGACCTCGTGGGAGGCTCAACAAAGAACCTCAAAAGTGCCCCACAGGAAGAAGAACCAGCACCGGGTCTCTGCCACACAGAGGCCACCTCCACCTGTTCATAGTGCTCCGCTCACACCTTGCCCTTTTCCTGTCAGCCTCCATCCCTGGCCACTCCAGGGACACCAGAAGCAGCGGTCAATGGGAAGGAGGCAGAAGCAGGGACACTCCTCTCCTCACTACAGGACTCTGAGCTTGGGTCCCGCCAGAGCTGGGCCGAGGGGAGAAGCTTTGAATCAGATATGAGATAAAAGTGCCCATGTAAGATTGGATTGGGCTTTGGAGAGACCAGGGATGAGATCGTTTATAGAGTTGCCCTTGCCAATTACTAGCTATGTGGCCTCACAGGTTACTTAGACCTTTAAATTACTTAAACCTCGCTGTGCCTCGGTTGAATACAAGTACCTCCTCATAGGTTTGTTCTGAGGGTTAAAAGAGCGGATGCGTGCACAGCCCTCAGTTCAGTGCCAGCACACAGTCAACGCTCAGGAAGTGTTAGCTTTTGGTAGTAGAAGCAGTAGCAGTAGCAATAGTTGTAGTAGCAGCGGTAGTACTTCTACTAATAGAAGTAGTGCCCAAAAGTGATCCCCCCAAAAACAAACAAACAAACAAAAATCACTGTTTGGGTCCCAGAGAGTAAGTTGGAAGGGTGGTAGTGGGAGAAAGAGATCTGTTGGTTGCTGCTACCCCACTGAGTTCAGCCTGTCTCATATAATGAGAAGAGAGCAGAGCTGGGGGAGGCTCGGAATGGCTGCCCCTGCAGGAGGCACAGAGTAAGGCCTAAGGGATGTGGAGGTGGAAATACCGTGGGGAGAAAGGAGTGGTCGAGAACCTGTGTGCATGGCCATGTCCTTCCTGCTCACGCTCCTCCTCCAGCCCCACCCCACAGTATGCCAAGCCTGGGGCAGGGCTCTGGGGACAAGGAGATGAGGAGGCAGGCTGTGCCTTCAAGCAGCTGCCAGCCTCATGGGGTTAAAGACAAAAATGATACAATGTCAAAGGAATTTGACCAATGCTGAGCTGGGGAGGTTCAAAGATATTGCAGAGTTCAGAGGAGAAGAAGGCAGCAGCCCAGCTCAGGGACCCTGTGAAAACACACACACACACACACACACACACACACACGCGCGCGCGCGCGCGCGCACATGCGCACATGTAAACCCTTTTCCCTCGCTGTCTTTTCCCCTAAAACCATTTCTCCTTCTGGGCACATGATAGGGTTGCACTTCCCCACCTGCTTAAAGTTAGATGTGGCCAGGTGGATTGCTTTGGCCAATGACATGAGAGCACAAAGGATGCAAGGGCCTTCCAAGTGAAAATTTTGAAACCGTCTTTCCCTTTGCCACAGTGGTCAGCAGTGCCCAGGTGATGGCCACTCTGGCAGCCTGGGTCCTGGAGAGAGGATGGCCTGGCACAGGGCCCCCAGCTCACCAGCAGTGAGCACGTGGCATGAGCAAAAAGCACACGTAGTTGAAGCCACTGAGATTTGGGGGAAGTTTATCAACCCACTTCTCCAGGCTGATGCAACTGTGATTTTTTTAAAAAGTGATGAAAATAGAAAACTGACCCTGCGTGAATCTTCTCTGAGCTATGTGGCCCTTCCTCTTTTGGAGCCCCCTTGTCCTGGGAATGGGAAGTCTGGTTTCTAGTTCATCTCTGCCCTAAGCTCTGTGCCTCGGTTACCACCATTGTCAAAGGGGGTCGCTGATCCCTGCCCTACCTGCCTCCCAGAGCTGCTGTGAGAGTACAGTAAGGTGGGGTTGGGGAAGTCGTCAGAGACCTGGGAGTTAGGGAACAACTGGAGGGCACCCTGCATTCATCAGCTTCCCTGCCTTGGGCCCTGGGGGTCAGAGTGAAGGTCACCCCTGCCTAGAGTCAGGCAAAGGACACACCAGGAGGGGAGGAGCCCAAGGGGACATGGTGCTCACTGCTGCTAGTGTGCAAGGGGCCAGCGGTCCTAGGCTGCCCAGTGGGGGTGCAAGTGGCAGCCTGGAAGCAAAGTATCCCTGCTTGGTTAATCTAAAAATAAACAGAAAGGCAACAAAATCTATGTTTCAATTACTGCACACAAGCTGTTCAAACAGCCAGCTCTGCACTGGAGATGTGAACTTGTCAACAGAGGCTGCCTCGTTTGCATGCTTGGGTGGTGATAAAACACATAACCTCGCAACAGGCTGCCCTCTGGTCTGGGCTTCTTTTTTTTTTTAATTAAAGTAAATTAAAAACATGGACATAGAATAAAGACAATGAAAATGTGAAGCAAGTACATCAAGATAGGGCAGCAGCTCCCAACGCAAAAACAAAGGCGGCTCTGTGGTCCCAGACAAGCCTGGTACTGAGGTTGCCAGGGGAGTGGGCAAAACAAGGGCTCAGTGGCCAGGACCAGGGGACAAAAGTCTCTCCCAAGTGGCTGAGCACACTCCTCCCCTGAGACTCACTACTGATCCTGGAGGAAGCCCCACTGAGCAGTGTGGCCCTGTGGCTCCAAAAAGCCAAAGTGAAGGCCTTTTGGGGACTACCTCTGTCGGGGAGAGATGTGTCGCAGGCCAACTCTGGGGCTGAGCTCAGCAGGCTGCATGTATGGCAGGCAAAGCTGGGACTTCTGTCCTTGGCCATGCTACATTTCACCTCCCATCTTAGTTAGACACATTCTCCTCTCCAATATGAATGGAGCCCCAGGAAGCTGGTCTACCCCAGGGCTCCGGGCCACCCTGACCTATGCTGCCTGCTCCAGCCCAGACTGGCTGCTCCGTCCCTGGTTCCTGATGTGTTCATGCTTTTCTCTTTTCTGACTGGGTCCCCCTCCTGAGCACTCCTACCTTCCCTGAAGGCGGGAGCCAGGCCCTGTTCTTACTGGCCCCTCAGTATCTTGCACTGAGCCAGGCATAATGGGCAAGGGGATGGCCAGTGAATTTAATGTGATGTGGCGAGAAAAGGGCAGAACTCATATTAACTTAGGGGCACGCCTAGGGATGTGCAGGGAGGGAAAAGGGGGCATGGAAGCCCAATTCATAGAGTGGAGCCCCAGAAGAGGAAGTGAGCCACGTATGGCTTCCCAGGAAGGGATTTGGGGAAGCAGGTGAGGCCCCCAGGTCCCACCAGAGACAGAGACTAGAAAGGCAGGCGCTTGCACTGAACGCTGGGGAAGGCTCCACAAATCCTGTGTGCTGAAGTGGCTGTCGGTTTCACATTCACTCTGGACAGGGATTTAAATGTCCCCAGCCCTCGGAACAATTCTGCAGCCATCAGCCCAGACGCTAGTTACTTGGTGAAATAAAAGAGCAGTCGAGTCTCTCCCAAGGAAGATAATATCCTGTCACAGGCAGTATGATCTGCTGGCCATGTGACGGCCGTTCCCTAATGTTTCCAAATAGACTTTTGAATAGACTCTTGTCTAGAAAAAAGCAAATTGCAAGAGCATTTTTGGCAGCCAAATAGAGAGAACGCATCAGTCTTTCTTCTTTGCAACTCTTGCCGCTGGGTCTGGCTCCAGGCACCGAGTAGAATTCATTCATCAGCTTGGGCCACTGATGAACACCATTTCCTGTGAAAAGAGAGCCCGTTGAATTAGTCAATTCTGCAAGATTCAGAATAATCAGGCATGCCTGACAAGTGGCCCTGGGAGACGGGTAGGACCACTTGGAGAAGGGAGGTCACCGCAAAATGCAGCTCCAAAGACTATAATTAGTGTGTTTGCAAGACTGTGGAGAAACAGGGTTCCAGTTTTCAGTGTTTGCATCCTCTGTGGAGCCACAAGAACAAGGAATCAGAAGGAGCAAAGATGGTTATTCGTAATGATGACTGGTTAATCCCTCTAAGCAATCAAACCATACTCTCCGTAGCTCCCTCATCGATCCTGATGTTTACGAGCTCCTAATTTATACACACATCTTTTTCGCTCAGTTTATGCGGCTATTATGTTGCCAACTGTCATTTCCAATATATTTTTTATTTTTCATTATCACCATTATAATGATTTACACCAGGAGCAATAGCACAAATGCCTAGTCAATTAGTCCCATGAGAAAAGTCTCTGAATCATGTGTGCTTTTTTGGAAAAAAAAAAAAAAATCACTACATCAAAACCCACACCAGATTTTCTCAAAGCAAAGGTGCACACGGGAAGGAAAGGAATGGAAGGCTTGTTCTTTTAATATTGTTCATCTAAAACGGGCACTGCATACCGCCTTTCCAAGACGGGAGATTGCTTTTTGCGTAAGAAATTGTGCCCAGAAAAGGAATCAGTGGCATTTTTCCTGAAACCTACCACCAGAAAAGCATTTTGAACATTTGTCTTTTTAGGTCTTGTATTAAGCCCTATAATTATGGCATACGGCTTTCCCCAAAAATATATCTGTCCCACAGGGCCAACTAGGGAGTCAGAATGCTTGAGTCCTGGGGCTGAATCCACGCCTGCCAGCTCAGCTGCATCTTAGGCTGGTGTGTCTCAAATTTCAACCTGCATTCAAGTAGAGTCCTACCTCCCCATCTTGTTAAAAAGGCAGATTCTGACTTAGTAGTGCTAGGGCAAGGCCCAAGACTCTCCATTTCCAACAAGCACCCAGGTGATGCCCATGTTACTAGCCCACAGACCACACTTTGAGTAGGGAGAACTTAGGCCACTACCCCCAGCCCTCGGCTTCATCCTCTTCATTTTCCTCGGTCATAAAATGCATTTTATAAAATGCAAGGTCACTGCTTGCCTGCCTACACCATCGGGATGTTGTGAAGCAAATGATGTGGTGGCTCTGAAAGAACCTGGTATAGTAAGAGCAGTTCCCAGAAGACCTCCCCTCTGAGCAGATGTTGAAGTAGACAGTACAAATAGAGTATTGTTAACCATAGGTCCTATGTGGTACAGTAGAGCTCCAAATCTTATTTACTTTGCATAACTGAAACTTTGTACCTTTTGACCAGCACCTCCCCATTTAAGTCCTCCTACTACAAAAGGGAAAAAAAAGAGGGAAAAGCAGAGGAAACTTTTGACTATGTTGGATCCGCCTGTGGCAGTGATCATGATGATGGCTTCAGGTGTGGACAAATCTGGACACACGTCAAGTTGTATACATTAAATCTATACAGCTTTTTGTTTGTTAATTATACCTTAATAAAGTAGTTTTTAAAAAAAAAGAAGAACCTTGTGAAAGGTAAGAACTGGGGCTCTCTAAGGCCTTACAGCCATTGTAATGACCACTGCTGGACATTTAGGGCAGGGCTCCCCTCCCTACTCTCCCTGGAGGCCAGTCGCACCCGCTGCTGCTGAGGGAGATCTCAGGTCTGCCGGATTGTGTTGCCCTCAAAGCTTTGGACAGGCTGAGACCTGGGAAATGCATGCAGGTTTAGCTGGCATTGGAGAAAGCAGGCTCCCTGTCTTCTTTAAACAATGAAGACAATACCCTAAAGCCCTTTGTTACAGAGACTGATGCCACATGGGGTCCCAGGAGTGCAAGCAGAGATCAGAGGTCACTGTTCTGGTTTCTGATATGATTTGTCACATCCCTGCTCCCCCTCCCCCCAGCCCAGAGGGCTTGGTGGAGGCTGCCTAGTTGGGTGCAGACCCTGGAGCCTATAGCAGGTCTTGCTGGAACCTTCTGGCTGCTAAGCAGCAGGGCTGAGCTGAGCCACTCCAGCCGGATGCCTGAGCTGGGCAGTCTCCACACTGGCCCTTGCTGAGTGGGGCCTAATGGCGAGGTGGCCGGTGATGACGGGGGGCCGGGGAGGGGGGTGTAACACGGGACGGTGGTCCCTCCTGGCTGGGCACGGTGAGGTGGAGGGGAAGGGCCCTTTCAGAGCAGAGGTGAAATATGACAACAAAGACTGTTCAGTTCACCTGGGCCTTGATATTTTAAGGAAATGAACTAAAAATAAAACCACACCTTAGGTTATTCATCCTGCAGAGGGAACGGGAGAAGGCTGGCATTAGCCTGTGATGCCCCGGGGCTTCCTTGGCTTCTGCTGGCCCAAAGGATTTAAACTCGGGCCTGGGGCCCAGGCTGGCACCTACACGCAGCCCCCCCACCCCCCATATTTCAAATCTGCTTGGAGGTGCTGAATACCTGCACCCTCCCTAAGGAGCGCCTCACCTTTAGAGGGCCGTGTGCAGGGACAGGACAAGTGCCAGGCAGGTGAGGCATATTTTCAGGAGCTGTCCCTTTCAGGGCAGTGTAAATGCAGGGGCACCCTGAGGGGAAGGACTCCTTAATCTCGGCCCCAGGCACCTCACGCTTCTCGGCCTAGTCTCGGCTCCCTGCTGGAAAGGGCTTGTCATTTTGGTCTAGCAGATGTTTCCTGAGCACACCACCCTCTCAGGGTGCCCAGCCCTGTGCTTGGTCAGCCACAGTGGAAGAAATAGAGGGACAAGATCAGAACTCACATGGGGAATGGAGCATGCCAATTTGTCACGGTGGTCATAGGCCTGGCAAGTCAGGCTTCTGTGAGTTTCAAGAAGAGAGGGCTTGTCAGAGAAGGCCTCCTGCAGGAGAGACCAGAGTGGACCGACCCCCGGCCTCAGCCAGAAGCAAGTCTTCTGAATTCATGGGGACTTGAGGGAGTGGGGGAGTTTCATAGGGGCTGGACCACACCAGGAAGCAGGGAGGCATTTCTAAAGGGCATCCTTAGCTCCCAAGAACATCCATGCTAAGTGGTGGCCAAGCCGGTTTCTCCAGAAGCACCTGGAGTGTTCCTCTGTGTTGCATTTGCCAAGATGGTGCTCTGGCTGCTGTTTAGTATTTTGCTCCAGAAGAAAGGCTGATAGATGCAGAGAGGGAAACTAAAATAATAAAGACAGGCACGGACTGTTCCAATCGACTTGGCAGCACGTCTCCCCCAAATGAGGCAATCATACGTTTTCCGATCGGGGCTGGATGGGCCGCAGCTCATTCCTCAGCCAGCCGTCCCAGCTCCCCTGTCTGGGGCAGCGCGGGCTCCCTGCCTTCCCATGGATTAATCACGCCTTCGAGGCCCTCACAGCAGCCGCCCACTCCTTCGGAGTGTCTTAATGATAGGAACAAGGACAGGGTCATTAGCCACCTGTGATCCTGTGTGGTGTGTACACACGGTGCATGTTAATATGGGAGGGCCACCACAAGCATCCTGAACACAAAGCATGTCACCGGATGTACCCCACCACCATCCTGCTGGTGAGCAGGGACTCTCGGGCCAGTGCCAAGGGCTCCTGGACACTGCCCCCTGTGCTCCAGCCCCACTAGACAACACAAACACACTGTAGCACACAGCATCTTGATTATTTACTCATGAATTATTCAAAGTGAGGGTTTTCCAGGCAGATCTGTGCAGCAGGGCTGCTGATCTGGTATCCAGCAAGTGTCTGGGGGACCGAGCACCCCCACCAGCTGGTGAGAAATTAGAGACACAGTCTGGGCACTGGGGCTGAGCCTGGGTGTCTGCTGCTTTCCTTCCTGCAGCATCCTTAGGCACCAGGTAGCCCTGGCCTATCACCAGCCTGGGCCTGCACCCTTATGGCCCCCTGAGCTACAAGGAAAAGCCCTTCCATCAAGACAGGTCCTGGGGCTGGGGACACAAGGTCCCTTATATCACGGATGTTTAGCGAGGATGCCCTTCCCCACTGCCTAATCTATCATCTCCCAGGGGCCCTGGGTGAGACCACCCTACCAGATCTCAGGTCACCTAGTACAGAGGGCCTTGGTAGACACCAGAGCACACACACAGCTTTGTATTTCACAGTCTCCTTGTCCTTATCCCGAAACCTGCCCCATTACTGTTGGGACATGAGGGTTCTAGACACAGGCTTGGAGGGAGCTACAGCTACTTTGTCATCGTGGTTTTGATCCTCATTAACACCTGACTGTCTCCTGCAAGGGAAGTAGAAGAGCCTCTGGGTGCAGGCTGCTCCCTCCCTTACTCCTGTGTGTCCTCAGTACTCTGGCCTTTAGCCACGATAGCCACGTTGAGGACTGGGCCCCATCTCCCAGCAGGAAGGGAAGCCACTGACTTTCCTCTGCTTCTGATGATTGGAGCCCAAGAGGAAGTACGCTGGTGCAGGTCCCAGGTGACAGCCCCTCTCAGGTGAAGGACACTTTCTGGTGGGCTGGTGAGCTGTCAGGGGAGCCCTTTGCTCTTTCCCAGAGATGAGCGATGGAAGCGAAAGACATTTCTCAAGGGGACTGGGCTGCTACTGGGCACACCCAAGTGGCGGCCTCTGCACCACTTCTGAGGGACTCTCTGAGTCGTGAGGTAGTTGGGCTTGATGGCTATGGTTTCCCAGAGCTGGTCAGTGTGGTATTGCTGCTTTTGAGGATGCTAAGGGACTTTGTCCTTAGGTTTGGGGGTGCATCTGTGTGCGTTGAGGCACCAGCGTGTGGCTCTGAATGGGGCGCTGGGTTGCAGCACGACCAATGACTAGACATCCGTGGAAGCACTTCATCAGGAGTGCATGATGGTGGCATGTTCACCCCACATTCCTCTGACTCTGTAAGTTTCTCCCCTTCCCCCATCACGGCTCCCTAGAAAAGAGGAGGTACATCCAAAGAGAAGGGAACTGGGAGTCAGGAGGATGGAGCCTGCTTCCTGAGCTGTGTGCAGGGCCCGGCTCCAGCCTCCCAATCAGGGTCTGATGCTGGGAAGCACAGCCTGGGGTCTGCCCCAGAGCTGCAGGGAGACAGCGAGCTGGTGTGACAGGCAGGCCCTGTGCACGGGGCAGACTCCAGGCCAGCAAAACACAGGTTCCACCCTCCCCTGGGAAGGGTGCAGCCTCCTTCACTCCTCCCTCCTAGCCACAAACCCAGGACAGTGCAAAGGACAGTGCTTGGGGTGGAGAAACAGCTTTGCTGCAGGCAGGATCCCAAGGGCCAGAGCCACGTCCTGCAGGTAAAACGCCATCTCTGGGAGGCCTTTCAGATCTAATGTAGGACATGCACCTGGGTGTGACCTGCCTCCACCCATGAATATGGGATCTTCTAGATGCTAGGGATTTTCTTCACTCATGTGCATGTGATTTAAACAGGTGCTGGCAAGGCACTAACCCCACCCCAGTACGAGTCCTAGTGCCCTTGTAAACAGTCCCTTCTTACAGAGGAGAGGCTGCCGCTCAGGCTCCCCCCTTGGTGCAGGGCCCCATGCCAGGCTCTGCCTGTTCACAGGCAGCCTGCCAGGAAAGGTGCTCACCTTGACAAGGAAGCATTTTTGTGTGTTTTGTCTGTAATTGCTTGACTGGTCTCATCTGAGGCACCTCGTCCATTCAAGGCCTCCTTCCGCCGCCACAAGCCCTTCCCGCTGCCTCCCCGAGTGCCACGCTGAGCACACACATGTGTGTGCACATGGGACCTTTCTGACACACTGGCGCAGTGCCCAGCAGGAAGTACTGAAGTTGCCGCCTCTGGTGCTGGCGCTGCGCCGCCTCACTCAGGGTAAACTGTGCAGCACCTTCCTTTCGTTCTGTTTGAAAGGGGAAATTAAATTGAGGGATGAAGTCTCACCCGAAGGAGGCTGGCATGCAAATAGTTGACCTTTGTTTTGAATACACACAACAAGGCTGCAACCAGATTGTGCAGGCTCTGGCACCTGGGCTCCATCTCCTCTCTGGCATTTTAAGGAGATTTGAAGAGCCTGGCTGCAGGCTGGGGCGGTAGGGAGTGGTAGTGGAGGGGCAGGGCGCTGGGGCCCGGCTTTGCTTCCATGCACGGGAGCCGTGATCAAGATGGGGGCACACTGTGGCCTAGCAGGGGGTCCCCGAAGGGGGGGTGGTTACAGACATCCCAGGAGAGCCCTTTTGACCTGTTCCCAAGCATGCTCTGCCACCTCTAGGTGTGTCTCAGGAATGCAGGGTTGCCAGCCACCCTCAATGCTTACCCTCCTCACCAGCTGGAAGGAGATGATTTCTCTGACAATGTGCAAGGTTGTATTGTTTTGCAGGAATGTAGCGGCTGATTTATTATATCAGTCAGGCCAGGCTAGGCTGTGTGCCTTATCGCAACAAAGATTTATGTCCCAGTCATGCCAAGTCCAGTGCAGGTAGGGAAACCCTCTTCCACCTAGAAGATGTGGCCTCCAGGGTTCCCATAGCAGGCAAAGGGAACTGAGGTTCATAGAAGGTGTTTGTAAAGGGCCAGGCCTGGAAGCAGTCTCCGTCTCCTGCCCACCCATCCTATCAAGACACAGGATCCCAAGCTAACTGCAATGGCGGCTGCAAGAGTTCTTCCCTGCGTTCAGAAAGAGGACATGGTATGGTGAATACATAATGTCATCTCTGCCACATTTAGGATCCAGCCTAGGGATGCAGCATCCCCTGAGGCAGTGATAATTAGCAAGAGCCCTGCCTTGGCGGGTGAATCTTGAGAGACACAAGTCTTCTAAGCTATGAGGTCCAGCTGCCCCTCAGCATGCAGAAAGTCTCCTTTCAGAGCTGTCCTTGGTGGCTCAAGGTCTGATTTACTAGAAAGGTAGGACATTTTCTTACTCCAGTGCCTACATGGAATTTGCAGTCAGAAGACTCAAGGTTTCTGTGTCAGAGATTTTCTCCTCACACAAATGTGTTTGTCCTTTCTGGAAATGTTCAGCAATTAAAAAAAAATAAGCATTTGTTCATCCATTCAGCACACATGAAGTGAACACCCTTCTATGCCAGACACTGTGCTGGTGCTGGGGTTACAAAATGATAAGGACGCTGACCCTGTTTTCAAGTTTGCAGATAGATAGCAGCCATGGATGCTGGGATGGTGGTGGGTGCAGGATGGTCAGGGGCTTTCTCGCCTCACCAGAGGGGGTGGGGTCGTGCAGCCTCCTAGAAGAGTCAGTGCCTGAGCCGAGTCATAAAAGACAGCCTTAGCCAGGAGGAGGGTCGGAAACTGTTCCCGGCAAAGGGGCGGCATGGGACTGGCCCCGACCTGAGAGAGGACGTGAGGCCCTCAGCAACCATAAGGCATTTGGAATGAGCGGGCATCGCTTCTGGGATGGAACGAGAGGGGATGGTGGAAAAATGGGCCAGCACAGACCCTCCGCGTCTTCTGGGCCACCTGAAAGAGTCAGAACCTTCTTCTGAAGGATGGGGTTTAAAGCAGGAAAGGGAAGTAGCGTGATCAGATTTGTGCTTTAAAAAAAACATCATATGGGCAGCTGGGTGGAGAATGAGTTAGGGCGAGATTGGGGGCAGGCAGACTAGTTGAAATACCATGTGGGAGACGTGACTGAAGGTCGAGGCTACAGATGGAGAGGGGGCAAAGGGTGCTGAGACCCCACTGTGGAATAGGGCAGTGGAGCTGGGGAGATAGAGGTGGCTGCCTCTGACAGAGGGAATTCCTGAAGCGGGTATTTGGGCAGAAGAACAAGGAGTTAATTTAGGGACATGTAGCGCTTAGGTACCTGGGGAGCAGCCAGGTGAAGGTGTGCAGCAGGCTGCAGGATGAGGGGGTGCTTAGGAGAGAGGAGAGCTGGAAATGTGCCGGGGGTGTCATCAGGAAGATGCTATCAGTGTTGACGAGACCACCCAGGGAGTGTGCAGTGTGAGAGAAGATGAGGAGTGACTAGGGAAGCCCACAGAGCCCAGCTTTTGCAAAGGAGGCTGAGCAGGAGTAGCAGAGAGGTAGGAAGAAGGCTGGGAGCAAGCACTAAGCCACAGAACCCTGAGGAGGGTTCCAGAAAGAGAAGGAAGTCAAGAAGGACGATGGCATAAATGCCCCGTCGAATTTAACAAGCAGGTCATTCAGAGAGTGACAAGACCTAAAGCCACATCGGAGCAGGTGACAGAGTGACCAGGAGGAGGAAACCTGGAGCCAAGTTCAGACGACTCAAGAACCTCCATCAAAAATGTTTATGAGGGGCTATCAAAGGGGGAACTGATTTTTTTTTAACCATATAATATTGAATAGATTATTTTTAAAAAAGAATTTTTGTGACATTGTGTAAGCCAGGAAGCAGGATGATGAAACCACATCCAACTGAAGAGGTTGTAGTTCTGCTTTGGGTGGGTTTCCAGGCTCAGCCCGGGCTGCTGGTTGGGCTCAGGTCTCCTCCAAGTCTTGGCAGAGGGGACAGTGGCCACCAGGGCACAAGCCACCTACACAAATAGAACATGGGTTAACAGGCTGCTTGGGCTGGGCAGAGGCTCTGGCTCCATGGCACTAAAAGTTGGCAACTAGGTCTGGATGCAAAGGCCAGAGTAGGATCAGGCTTTGTAGATACTTTAAAAATAAAGTGGCATGTCCATCCACTGGCAATCCAGCAATCAGAGCCCCTCCCCAGGGCTGAGCTGGACTGGCAGGACAGGAAGAGGAGCCAGGAGCTCACACCCCAGACTGGAAGCAGTTGGAGAATGGAAAAGGGTCAAAGGAAGCCAAGTTGTGCCTGAGCCAGGGCTGTGGATGTGATGGGCAGGGCAAACCCCACCCTAACCCACCTACCTGTGCCCTGGCATCACTATAGCCTCTCCCCGGCCTCTGTGACCGAGACAACCTCTACATGTTGACATCTCTACATCCTTCCTGACTGAGGGTAACGCTGGGCCCAGCTGGGCAGGCAGCCAGGCAAGTCATGGTAATGCTGAGCAAAATGCAATCTTCAGTATTTCAGAAGGCCCTTCCGATACCGTGGAGTGTATGGTGTGTCTGGGTCTCCATGACAACACTGAAGGGCCTTATGTTCAGAGACGCAGGAGAGCCGCGTGGGAGCTGGTCTGGTTAACAGAGGCCAGGGTGCTCGGGGGTCTCTGGCACCTGCGATCTAATCGTAGGGTCGTGAAGGAGAACTCAACTCCTGGAGTCTAACACCTTCTTGGACTTGAGTTCCACTTCAACTAGGGTCTGAAGGCCGGAGGTCCTGGCCTCTTGATCACTTTGTAGTTCTCTGACCTCAGGGGATCACTTATGCTCAGTGAGTTCCCTCGTCCATAAATTGGGGATAGTCCATGCTCTGCCACCTCAAAGGCTACTGTAAGGAGGAAATGAGATTATGTAAAGGCTTTGTCCGCTATAAAGTGAGTCCACAGGTGTGAGTGGTATTACGCCATCACATGGTTGAAGAAAACATGGCCTGAGGCATCCATGGATCTTTTCTCACAGTGGGGGTGGGAGGGGGAAAAATCCCAACCGTAATTAAATGTGCATATCCGTCATCCATGTCGCGCAGGGCAGTGTGTCATGGCCAAACAAAACCATCACTTCAAACTGTGACTGGGTTCAAATCCTGCCTGCTCCACTCTGCCACGTGACCCTGGAAAAATCACTCATTTCTTGTCTGTGAAGTGGGGCTAATTAATGGTCCATGCGTCGTGGGCTTGCTGTGACTCTGAGATGAGCTGACGTTGGAAAGCCCGTTACTGGACCCAGAGAAGGGGCTTAATGGATGCTGCCAGGTGTCGCGGCCTCCTTGTGTCCTAGCAGAGCTGCTGTTTGTCTAAACCACCCTCCTTCCTCTCTGTGCCAGCAGGTCCAGCCTCTGATCCCCTGTGAGAAGCCGCCTCGGCCCACCGAGATGTCCCGGCACCACAGCCGCTTCGAAAGAGATTACCGGGTAGGCTGGGACCGCCGAGAGTGGAGCGTCAACGGGACGCATGGGACCACCAGCATCTGCAGTGTCACCTCGGGGGCTGGCGGTGGCACAGCCAGCAGCCTCAGTGCCCGGCCCGGCCTCCTGCCGCTGCCCGTGGTGCCCTCCCGGTTGCCCACGCCCGCCACAGCCCCTGCTCCCTGCACCACTGGCAGCAGTGAGGCCATCACCAGCCTCGTGGCCAGCTCTGCCTCTGCAGTCACCACCAAGGTAAGACCTGGTGTTGTCTCTGAGCAGGAGCCATGCAGAGGGGGCCCTGCCTCCCTGCAGGCCCAGGCCAGCCCCGGAGGCTCTATAGGGGCAGCCAGACTCTGTGTCCTCCAGAGTCTTGGCTTCCCTGGAGCTGGGCCCAGCAACCATTTCTGAGCGTTACCATGGGTTTTATTTTCCATTAAGTCTCTCTCTGTCACTAACTTGCAGGAAGACAAGTAGGTGCTGAGGCCACTCATTGTCCTATGCCATGTGGATTAAATGCTATTTAATGAGGGAAGTAACAGTGGGACTCCAAGATGGCAATACAGGTGTCCTAAATAGGTAAACTAAGGCCAAGCAAGTGCCCCTGGGGGCACAAGTGACTTAGGTTTACAGGAAGGTACAGCAGTAAGAGTCATAAAGGTCCTAACCCTACCATTCATTAACCACGGGGCCAAGTAGTCTCACATCCTTTGTCCCTTCTGAGCCTCACCACGGCACGGTGAGGCCAGTTCTTTTATTGTCCCCACCTTATCTGCTACGGAGGCCACCAGGTTTATAAGAGCCCGTCCAAGGGTGAGCATCCAGGACTCACCCCAGCAGTCAGCCTCAGGGGTGTCAGCTCTAGGTCATCACATTTCTTCTGGAAGAGGCGGCTTCAGCCTTGGCAATGGCAGCAGAAGCCAGTCTGTGTTGCTAAACAGAACGTGGAAATAAATGTCACCAAGGCTCTTGCCTGGCCTCAGGCATAGCTGGTCCCCCTCAAGCTGGCTGCTCAGAGCCCCTCTGGCAGCCGGAGCCTGGAGGGACGGGCCCACGGCCGTGGCAGGAAGCCCACTCACCCCGTCCCACCTGCTCCCCCGCACAGGGGCTCCGCAGGCTGCCTTTGCCTCTGCCAGCCATTCAGAGCCGCCTCCCGGGAGCCCGTCCAGGCGTGCATGCGCGTGTGTGCACGTGTGTGTGTGAGTGTGTGTGTGTGTGTCTAGTCTTTTCTTTCCCTGTTTTCATAAAAGTTGCCAGAGAAGTTAAAGGCGGGGAGCCCCGGCCCGGCCATTGTGAGGCGGCCGTGGCGTCGGAAGGACGCGCCCCAGGTGTGCTGCGCCTTTGTCTCTGGTTTTCACAACTCTCTTTCAGCCCTGCTTCCCATTAATAGCTGTGAGTGCTGCCGGCCACGGAGCCTGGCGCAGGCCGAGACAATGGAGCTATTGGAGGCCGGCTCTGAGCACACTAACATCTTGCTGCAGTGCTTTATTGATTTTATTTTTCCTGTTATGAAAACACCACCCCACTGAGGCCGGGAGGGAAGGAATGTTGGACAGAGGAGAGGAGATGGAGGATTATCTGGGCACGCTGCCCCCAGACCAGCCAAGCACTTTCCTCCACTGGATGCCAGCCCCGAGCACTGCTCTGATGCAGTGACCTCTGCCCAGTGGAGCCAGCCGCCAGCCCCGTGGCCACATCTGGCAGGTGGTCTGCAAGGCCAGCTGTTGGCCATATGGAGAATGGCAGCTGCCAGAACTGACTGCGGGGGGGCTCCAGGTGGGAGGGAGAGGCCGGGCCGGGAGGCCCACTTGAAGATGTCTGTCCTTTGAAGGATGGATGCCTTTTTAGGGATGGTATCGGGCTGCTCCTGGGGGCAAGGGTTTAGGCTCTGCCAGGTAAGAGAAGTGGAGGGACTTAGTGCTGGTGGCTCTCCCACAAGGCTGCGCTGCCCACAGAGCTCCTGCTCTGCTCCAAAGGAGCTCAATATTCACCATCCCTGGCTGGCCTGGCCCCAAACCACAACCACATGGGAGGAAAGGAACCCAGCCTCAGACAGAAAACAACAGCTGGGGCAAGCACTGGGCTGGAGAGGGGGCGAGAGTTCATGCCTGCGAGGACAGCCAGCTCCTTGATATGTGACAACAGAGGAACCGAACTCCATTTCCAGCCCAGTCTCTGACCTGTGGGGCTTGTTTGATCACGCTGCTTACATCCTAACTCCCCGGGGAGCCCAGGAGCACTGAGTGTGTCGGGGAGGGAGGACAGCAGTGGCTCCCATTTAGGCACCGCTCTTAGATTGGGGCTGTGGCACCCTCCTCCCATTCTGACCTGGCTGCTGCCCACCCTGAGGCCTGTCCCCCAGCCTATGTGTCCGACCCGGCGCCAAGACATCAATTGACAGGTGTCTGTGGTTTCTCTGGTCAACAGTCCGGGTCTTTACTGAACAGCCCAGGGCTGGCTCTTGCTCTCAGGGAGCCCAAGGGCCAGTATATAATGAATCTGTGGCCTGGACAGTGTGACCAAATGACCCAAGAATGTCTCTCGCACTGAAGTTGTTGGCAGAGGAGGCTTAGTGGAGTGGATGGAGCAAGACTTTGGAAACAGATTGTCTGGATTTGAATTCCACTCTACGGCTTGCTAGCTGAATGACCCTGGCCAAGTTACCTAACCTCTCTAGGCTTCACTTCTATAAAATGGGAATGTTAGGTCAGAGCCGAGAGGAAGACACGCAAGCCTGGGGGCATGGTAAAATGCCGTTTATTTTGAGCACCTGGGTGCAGGTGGGTGGAGGCCGAAAAGGTCTACGACCCAGAGGAGGGGAAGGGTGGCAAGTTTTATAGAAAGTTTGGGGAAGGGAAGTTCCGCCAGTTTCTGCAGGCTCCATCCCAGCCTTTGTAATTCAGAGTTATCTTTACAACCTCAGGAGTCTCTGGAGCCTGCAGCCTTCAGGGGTCCTTATCTGTCTTCATCTACCCCATTCTGGGGCAGACCCAACAGGGAACAGGTAGTTGTACTTGCCTGCCAGAGTTGTGGTGAGGGCTGTGTGAGTTAAAACCTGTGTCGAATGCTCAGAATAGAACAGAACCTGGAGTGTGGTAGTCCTGTGTCGATGCTGTCATCACCCTATCACCCTTGTCACTGAGGCCTATGGGACAAGGCTACACCCCTATAAGGAAAGGTGCTCATTTCTGACCTCACCAAGAAGAGAAAAGGCAAGTCTTCAGATAGGAAACAGAAGCTGGGCCCCAAGCAGGTAAGGAAAGGAATTTGTGTTTGAGTGACTGGAGCTCAAGATGGCCTGCAGGCAAGAGGGAGCCAAACTGGAATTGACAAGCCAGGTGGTGCAGGGAAGAGATTTTAAAGCTTTTTTCAGCCTTGGGGCCCTTTCCTCAAAAGAAAGCCCAGTATGTAAACAGAGCTGGACGCCACGTGGACTCCAGGAGCAGAGCTGTGTATCCCTGCTCACCGGAGTGAGGTCAAGGCTGCTTGATCATATCGGCCAGGCTTCCCTGGGGAAGGGTTTAGCACCACGCGTGGGCCAGAGCCACTCCTGGAGACTCAAGGAAAGGAAGGGGGCTTGGGGGCAAGTGTCAGTGCTGTCAGGCCTTAGTGTCCGCCTTGGCTGGGCGTGAAGCAGGGTGGACATCACGTGCTCTGGGGCTGGGCACTCCTCCCCATCCCATGCCACCTCCCTGCCCCACCCAGCCCCATGGGCCTGGACACCAGTCATTCCCAGGCTGGAGAGGCTGGCTGTGCTCCCAGCGGCTGGGCAGAGAGGTGATGACGATTGTTTCTGTCACCACTGCCTTCAGGCCTGAGTTGATTTTTCTGTTTCTTCATTTGTGGCCTGCAGATTTGTTCCATGTTTTGATGAAAGGCTAGTTGGACAAGCACAGACTCCCGAGCCTAGGAGGCACCGGGAGGGCCTAGTAGGCTACCCCACCCCCAACACACACACATTTCTCAGACCAGTAAACTGCTTCCCTGGGGCCTGGATCAGCTTGCAAACCTCGGGACAAGTCCTGAAGCCCCAGCGGAGCAGAGCAACCACGCTGTCCAGCCCCCTTATTTTGCACGTCAGAATACTGAGGCCCAAAGAAAATGCAACTTGCGGAGGTCACCTAGCAAATTAGAATCAGAACCAGCCTGGGCCAGCTCCTCTCCCCACCCCTGGCTGCCTGGCAGAATGCACTCACCATGGTAACCGTGATTGCCACATTGTTATGGTAACTTTTCCATCTTCTCATCTACCTAGCTGTTAGCAAACAAGGGATGTCAGACCAGAAAATGGGCGCATTTCCCTCTGTGGTATATAGGTGGGGAAATTTAAGCCAAAGGTTACATGGATTCAACATTTCACAGCTGGAGAGAGCTTCAAGCTCTTGAGTTGGACAGAAGTGGATTGAATCCTAGGTCCACCGCTTATAAACTGAGTATGTCTCTTGTGCCTCAGTTTCTTTGTCTATAAATTGGAAATAATTATAGTATCTTCCTCATAGGGATGTTGTGAGGATTAGTTAAATTGATATGTGTAGAAAAGCTTAAAACACTACCTACCATTTGGTAAGCACTCAATAAAAGTTAATTTTAGAAAGTTAAACCAGAGATTGGGTCTTTCCAAGTATCCATACATTTGGGGGGAAACCGGTCCCCCTGGTGGTCGGTGCTGGGAGGCTGAAGAAAGGCTCATTGGACTGTCCCCAGCCCGGCTGATGCAGAATGAGGTGGGCACCCCTGCCCACCCCTGCTGTCTGGGCTCCAGATGGGTAAGGTCCCAGGCGAGGGTGCTACTGAGACACAACCGGCTCCACGGCCAGGCTTTTTTGTGGGCCTGAAGGGAAGCCCCAGTGCCCCACAGTTGCTGCTGTATGAAATTTAAATTATTCTCAGCAAACCTACTTGACGGATGAAACAGAAAAGGGACGGCTTCATAAAATGCAATTTTGTTCCTGAAAGAATGGGCTCTGCAGAATCCTTGCTAATGTCTGTGAGATGTGCTGGGGGCTTTTTGCCTTGTGCTCAGGAGCACTCATGCTGAAACACTTCCATCATCCCTCCAAGCTAAGCCCTTGAAAATAAATCTGGCCGGGAAGCCGGGTGACTTTGCCTGTGTCACAGGCCCGAGGAGAACCGAAAGGGGCTGTGAAATCCACAAGCTCCATCCTCAGAGCTCCAAACACACGGGGCTTTGACATTTATGAGCGTTTGGGGCTGTCAGGGTGGATATGCGTCATCATACAGACGACCCCAGAGGCAATGTCTTCCTGTGCACCCCAGCTTCCCTGGAGAAATGCTCCTCTTGGGGGAGATGATCTGGGATTTCTGCAGGGATCACGTGAATGATCGCAAGCCCCTCTGTTGTGTGGGTCTGGGGTGCGTGAATGGATAAAGGATGCTCTTGCACAGAACTCCCGTTTCTCTTGTCTTCACTTTGAAAATCAAAGGCTGCTGAGTAGGCTCAGCTGGGAGAATCAGTCAAGGCCCTTTCGTAGTGGATTTCCAGACTGCAAGGGGTTTTTTCCAGAAGACTGTTGCTTGCTCCATGAACAAGAATTTGTGATTTCCCTGGTGGTAAATTATCTGGGGGACCAATAATGCCTTGTGAGACAACCTGTACATGTTAGTAGTTAGCAAATGGGTTTTGCCTGCACTTTAAGTTGCAGTTACAGTTTGGATTGTACATTAATTGACTTAAAACCCACCTGTCAGTCACAAAGTGTGTACAAAATTGAAAAATATCATGATTTCCAAATCACCCTTTTCAAAGCCTATAGTTTGGGGAGGTTAGAAGGGGTCAAAAAGAGGGGAGAAGATTGTGTATTTTGCCACGTTTGTAAGAGATGAGCCATAGTCTGGGCAAAACATCCATACATGGATTCCAAAGACAAGACATCGGAAGACATCGTTGACTAGAGCCAGTTGGACATACAAGTTAGCTTTGGCTGATTGACAATCACCCCAAAACCTGGTGGCTTAAAGCCATAACAATTCTGTGGGTTGTCTGGTCAGTTCTGGGCTGGGCTTTCTCTCATTTGTGTGTGGTCAGCTGTAGGTTGGCTAGTGGCTGGATGGCCAAGGATGGTCTCACATATCTGTGGTTGGCCAACTATTGGCCAAGGTTGCCTCTGTCCTCTGTGTGGCCTGTCATCCTCCTTCCAGCTAGCTCAGGTTCCTTCACATGGTGGTCTCCAGGTACCAAGAGCAGCAAGAGAGGAAAGTCAATGCACAAGTGCTTTTCTAACCTCTGCACATTTGCTAAAATACCATTGGCCAAAGCAAGAGGCATGGCCAAGCCAGATTCAAGGAGTGGGCAAAGAGACCCCACCTCTTGATGCAACACCAGGTTGCAAAGGGGCAGGTATCTAAGGAAGGAAAGAATTGTGGTCCTTTTGCAATATACCCCCGGTGTTTCCAGAATGTTTGCGTGGTCAGCCATTCACTCCCCAGCTCTGGCCAAGGTTCACATGCCTCAGGCAGAAAGGATGGATCAGTCCATTACTCTCCCACACCGCCGCCTGACGTAGGGAATCAGTGTGGTACTCTGTGGCCCACATACACCTGTGCTGCACACATCCCGTCTACACAAAGCACTGGCTGGTGAGTTTTAAAATAAGCCATCCAGCAAGGATTGCATTGGCTAAGGAGCAGGCTGTCCAGCTGGCCCCAGGGGACCTCAGTCCTAAAGCTCCAACACTTGATCCTGTCACTGCCCCAGAGTGGGTGGGGCTGGGACACTGCTGTCCCTGGGACATGCACAAGGATAGGGGATAACCTCCTGATTTGGAATTTAAAAATTGCCCCAAGGAAACCACCTTCGTGGACTTTGACCAGTGAATTTCTCCCTGTGACAATCCACATGGGAAAACAAATTCTGATGGGAAGACTTTCTGATGCATCTGAAATCAGGAAAGGGAGCCAGTTCCATGCTGCAAATGTTCAGTAGCCACAGATTCGGACAGCCTGATGCTTCCTTCTCCCTAATGGGATAAATCCTGTGCACTTCCCCAAAAGCCTTTAGAAGGTCCTCTTCTTAAATTAAATTAGTTTTTTGCAAATAGCATCATTAAAAATGAACATAAATCTACTTCTTATTCAGTTTTAATGGTTTCCCCTGTTTTGTTTAATTACTCATGTTGCAATTAAACAATTTTTTTTCCTTGAGAAAGGACAGTATTTTAGCTACATTATGGGTTAAGTAGGCTTAGGAGAACTAGCCTAGGAGTCTTATCACCATTTATAACATTGTTTTTTATAGGGAAAGTATGTTCCAAAATCTAAACAGCCAAATTACAAATGAACTTTCAGAACCCAATCCATTTGTTAGCTGGGAAGTGTCTGTAATGCTAAAAATAACTTGGGGAAATAAACATAAAAAGGAGAGCTTAATGCATCTCAGTGTCATTTGCCTACCGTCAGCCCTACAGAGTTAATTTCACGGAGGGAACATCCTCCAAACCCAGACTGATGCTACCCTTGTTCTACTCATTGTCGTTACGCAGCCAGCCACACTGGCCTGAGCCCTCAAAAAGCACAAAGCCACTGAGAAGAGGCCCTGCGCAGGTGCCGCAAGGAGCTGATGTAACTTAGCAGATTACCAATCAGTTTCAACCCTCCATTTGCTGCCCTAAAGGGAAGGTTTAGGAGAATTCCATGTGCTGCTCCAACTGCAGTCTCAACTAGTCGTGGCATATTAATTCGCATTGTGAATTTGCCTCTCTAGAACCCGTAGGCAAGAAACCTCATTTTCCTCTGGTAAATAAACAGCCCTGAGAGCTCAGCAGAGCGTGTGCACAGGGCATCCATGTGCACTCAGAGACTGCTGCCGCACGCCTGTCCTGTTGGTGGGAGTAGAATCCTGCTTGCCCAGCTCCCCCTGCTCTGCTTCCTGGAGAAGGCAGGTGAACGCTGCATCCCCTCCTGGCACCATGAGGAGTTCTGGAAGCTGGGGTGGAGCGAGGTGCATGTCTCAACTGCAAAGGCCAGTCGCCTACCCCTCTCTCCCTTGACTTAAACTGTTGGCCAATGTTTGCCGCCGTTCCTTCTATCGGCCACGGGGGCCCATCCTTGCTAGAGCTGCTCCTGAGGCCCAAGTGTCTTAGGTTAACTTTGCTGTCCCCCGGCCCCTACTCCTGCCCTCTTTTGTCCTTAAAGGTCCACCAGGTTTCCCCCTTGGCCCCTCCCTGGGCTGCTGGCAAGTGGTACTCCTTGCCCCGCCAGAGGGAGCTGCGGGTGGGTGGAGGAAGTCACTCATATCACACATCTCCCAAATTTGTTCACCCCTGGAGGGGTGGGCCTCAACACCTGGCCTCCCCTTGCCTGAAGAGGCTCCTGGGCTGGGGTAGAGAATGCAGGCACCATGGTGGGAGGATCCTAATCACTCATCAAATCATAAATCAGAGTTGATTGCTTTATTTTAAAAACGTGGATTTAAATGACTGGGCGTGACCTGGGGCATAAAGAACAAACCCATGAGCCCAGCCTCCTGGATGGCCAGATCCTCAGGAGCGTGCAAGTCAGTTCTGTCCCCACTGGCCGGGAGGTGTGGGCCAGGGCCTCCCACTGGGCAGCATCTTCTTTGTCAGGCGTGGATCTGCCCAACTCTCTCAGTACCTGGGCCAGCCCTGGGCCATGGCCCTGGCATCTCTGTGGTCATCTTTGCGACTCTAGAACAGTGTCTGCCTGGAGGTTACTCCGGGGACGCTTCTCTGACTAGACAAGGAGACCCTCTGAGCATAGGATGGCCTTTTCACAGATTAAAACAAACCCAGCTGAGGGCCAGGCTGACATCGAACATGATGCAGATTCTTGACCTACTAGTTAAAGAATCCCTGCTTCAGGTCAGAAGTGGCCCTCAGGCTGGGGGGTGGGGGTGGAGGGTGGGGTAGGAATAGGGAGGCGGGATGCCCAGGCCTGGGGGAGAGCTGGAGAATTGCACCAGCCCGACAGAGGGACCCTGTGGTCTGTAGCATGTGTTGCTGCCTGTCTGCCCAGTGCCCATTTTCTCCCCCTCTTCCTTCCCAGTGGAACCCCAGGTCTGTTCAGGCATCCACCACCTCTCATGCTTTGGGGAAACTGACCCCCAGCCCTAAGCCAGGCGTAATGTTCCCATTGCCCTTCCTAACCAGTGAGTTAGGAAAGGGTCATGTGACCTAATTCTGGCCAGTGGAATATGAGGATAGTCCTGCCTGGGGCTTCTGGGAAGGGTTTTCATGCTTTTAAGGAAGAGTCACAAGAAAAAAGTAATCCTTCTTCCTCTGGACATTGTCACGTCTGGACATGGTGCCTTGAACTGCCATAACCATCATGCTACGAGCCTGAGGATGAAGCCAACACACAAGGATTGGAAAAAACAAGAGTTCCAGATACAAAGAACCAGACCCCTAATGCTGCATCCTTCCAGACTTCCTGTTATGTGAGCTAATACATTTTCTGGTTGTGTAAAAAAACAAATAAAAACAACTGCCTCCATTGCATGGACGGCTCCTAAGCAATAGCCATGGAGCCCTTCTTCTATCCCTAGAACTCCTGGCACATTGGTTTGCTGAAAACAGCTGCAGTGACCTTTGTGTGTACCCTCTCCCTATTACTCATTCATCCCAGCACTTGGAGCTGCCTATGAGGATTCTGCTATCTGTTGCTTCCCTGAATGTCAACACCAGGACATAGCTTACGGCCGCCACACTCCTGCACGTCTGTGAGTCTGTGTTTCTGTCTGAGGGAAATCCACCAGCACACTGGGTACCTGAGCCGTGAGGTCATTAGAGAGCTTCACCCCCCCCCACCAACTTTAGCCAAGCTGCAATTCCCTAACCAGAGATATGAAGATCTCTTATACCCCGGGGCCTTTGCACTTGCCATTCCTTCTTTCTAGAATTTTTAGTCCCTCTCTTGTCTGCCCAGAAAAACTCCTGGTCATCCTACAAATGACAGCCTAAATGCTACCACCTTTATGGTGGGAAAAAAAAATTTTTTGCTGTTATTTATCTTGTTCCCATAACACTTTTGTTTATATCCCTATTATAATACCTGTAATATTATATGGTACCTACCTAGTTATTCATTTATCCCCTTACTAGACAGTGAATTCTGTAAGAATAAGCTCCGCTGATGCCCAGCATACAGAGAGTCTCAATATGTGTTTGAGGACAAGAATGAATGGATTTATACAGACGAATATGTATTCGTGTATTTAGCCCCTGTTGCTGAGTTAGGTAAGATGAATCCTTTTACATCATCTCTACTTACCTACTAACTGAGGGGTGGAGCAGCTGCCAAAAACTGAGCCATTTCTGTAGGGGCCTATGAGGAAGAAGACAGGACCTATGCACAGATAATGAAGCGATGTTGGCAGTACAGATACCATGTCACTGAGGCCTCTCTTTAGGTCCTGTGCCCCTTCCCAATCTCTCCCAAAGCATTTGGAGTCACAGTATCACAACATTTTCCTTCAAGTATTCACATTTTCTCAGGATTTTCTCCTACTTGCCTGTAATTCTCTGCCGCTCTTTGCATTTATTTATTTTATTTAAGGCACTCATGTGGTAATTACTTTGTTCCAGGCACTGTTCTAAGTACTTTGCCAACTCTAACTTCTTTAATCCTCATTGTAACTCTCTGAGGTGATTATTAGCACCACCACTTTAGAGATGAGAAAGCCGGAGTAACTTGCCCAAGCTCCCTCAGCAGGGCTGGAATCCATCCCTGGGCAGTCTAGCTCCAGAGTGTAGGCATCAAGAGCTCTGTAGAGGCCCAGCCCAGGGCAACCCTCAGTAAAATTGGTTGAAGGAGCAACTGATGAACAAATGTTCACGGAACATCTTTCCCCAATGCTAGTGATGCCACCTAAAGGTACAGCTGCAGCCTCCCCACAAGAGCAGTCTTGCTCATCAGCGGTTTGAAACAACCAACAAATGTCAGGACCAAAAGGCGTGTGGGATTACATGCACTGGCCCCACACCCCATAGATACCCGGCTGCAGTTCTCTTCATTTTCTGTCTGATCGGGTGACATTTTTACCTTAACAGCCAAGCCAGGTGGGCGGAGGGGGCTGCAGACTGCTTAGGTGCAGGTTGCTGGGGGACTGTTGAGCCTTGAAACCACAGCCATTCTCCCTCTCTGAGGGTTTCTTGCTTTTCTCCAAGACGTAGCACGTGGCTGGTGTTTCCACTGTAGCAATTGCTTTCAGACTGCTTTGGCTTGGTTCCATCCCAGAAGGGCATCTAAGTCATCCCAACTGTCCACAGGTGTTGCCAGGGTGGGCCTGGATATACGCAAGCGCAGGGGGGCAGGTCCCACTTGCTTGTCCCTCAGTTGTTCTCCAAGGATTTAAACCTGGGCTGGGAAGTGGAGATGCAACAGAATCATTGGCAGGCCATGTATGTGTGTCGGGGACAGAGCAGCGGTGATTTGCCACTGTCTTCCCTGAGAGCTCAGCACTGCTTTGGAGGATCAGCAAGGAGGAGAGGGTTGCTGTGGTTACGGTTTTTGTCGCCAGGCCCTCTCTCTACGAGGCCTTCCCTGGGATGGGGAAGGCGCGGCCCTGTTTAAGGAGGCCACTTGGGGTGGTGAAAAGCATCCTAGGCTGGGGGTAGGGGATGATGTTCAAGGCCCATGTCTACACTTGACTGGCCAAGAGACTTTAAGGCAGGACACTGAAGTTCGCTGAGACTGTTTCCTCACCCATAAGCTGGGTTCAAGAATGCCCACTTCACTGGGCTGTTGTGGGGTCTAAATGAAATTAGCCAGGCAGAAACACTTTATAAAACTGAACGCCCTTATTCATAGAGACGGAACGTGGATTAGAGGTCGCCAGGGGCTGGAGTGAGGCAGGGAGGGTGGGCAGTTATTGTTTAATGGGTAGAGTTTCTGTTTGGGGTGATGAGAAAGATTTGGAAATAGTGGTGATGGTTGCCAACGTTGTGAATGTAGCGAATGCCACTGCACGCTTAAAAATGGTGAAAATGGCAAATTTCAATTAGTATATTTTACCACCATGAGAAAAATAAAACTCAAAAATAAATAAATGCCCTGCCATGGAAAGAGAGAAGAGAGGTATCTGTGTATAAATTCAAGGAGAGTCCATGCACCACGTAATTCCTTAAGAGGGATGGGATGTCAGTCACAGTAAGAACAGAAGCCACCAAGTGATGGCCCTTCGCGCAGACCAGCGTGTGCGTAACTGGAACAGAATCCCTGTCAGGGCCCACAGGTGGCCTGACCGTGGCACAAGAGCTCTTGGCTCTCCGCTTCCTTCCCCGCCAACTGCGGCCGCCCTTCAGGCTCTGTGCTGCCCAGCCGCAAGGTCACCGCCAAGCACTGTGGGAAGGCCAGGCCCTGGGGAAGGGGGTTCTGGTGGATGCCAGAGCCAGAGGGGCATGTCTGTGGTCAATTTCTCTAGCACCCCCAAGAGCTGGGCCGAAGATGAAGCCTCGGCCGCACTGTATTTACAGGCAGGTCGCAGATCCCTCCAGCATTGAGGGTAGAAATGTGGACCTCCCTGGCACGAGTGTGCACTTCAACCCAGAGCACTCAGCAACCATTCTAAGAAGCAAGTCAGGACAGCCCACCAGCCAGGACCCGGGATGTGTCATTAGGGTGGCTGCCAGCATCATCATTGTCATTATCACCATCACTAATATTTATTGAGTGCTCACTATGAAACAGCCGCTCTAAGTTTTTGCCTGTGTTAACCCACTTCATCCTCACAATTGCATGAGGTCAGAGCCATGACCATCCTCGTTATATAACCTTGGGAGGCTGTGTCATGCCTGGAGTCACACATCTCCAGAACCGGGCTCACGGCCTCGTCACGGTGCTACTCGTAATGTGGAGACGCAGGCCTGCCTCAGGGCACAAACAGCCCCTGCTTTCTTCTGATTCTGAGAAGAAAGTGATGGAGGAGGGAAGACTTGGCCCCAGCAGCTCACCCACTGGAGCGCTAGACCCCTGCCCACTCCACCAGCCCAGGAGCCACCCCCTGGCGAGGAGCACCCAGCCTGGTAGACACACTCCCTGGGCCACCATGGCCTCTTGCATCAGAAATATGCTGAGGGTGTGATTTTTAGCTCCCCACAATATTAGGCTGAGAAGATGATATTGGGCAAAATACATTGTACCCACAATTTATATTAATGGGAATTCAGTAGTGGCAACTTGTCATCTGCTGAGATTAGAAGGGAATACTGTGAACATTGTGTTATAAAGGCATTAAAAAGGCATTATGAATCAGATTCCATTGCACCACATCGTGTTCCTTGTAAATAATTGAGGAAGAAACTGGTGCTCAGGATTTGGGATTATCCATTTTTGAGATCCCAGCAGTTCCCTCACCAGGCTAATGGGGCCCCATTGATCTGACAGCTCACATGGCCACAGGGAAGTCTGCACCTGGCGTGTCCAAAGTCTCCATAAAATGAGCATTACTCGTCCTCCCAGCAGAAATTAGTAACTGCCACATCCAACAATAGACTGTGTTTTTCCTGAAAAATCTTCCTGAGTCCAGATATTCTATGTCCCTCACCTCCAGTCCCCAGAACTCTGGCTTCGCAGTCAGGGCCCACGCAGGCTCTCGTGGCATCTGAGTCACAGCACCCTTCCCAGCACTGCTTATACCTGCTCTGGCCCCCTCAGTGGCAAACACTCAAGCACCCAAACATCCATGGCCAGGTCCCAGTAGCTTCACCGCTGGGAGAAGAGCCCTGGACAGCCAACACCCATCTTCAGGGGGGCTTCTCAATCCTGCTCTCCCATCCTGAGGGACTCCAGCACCTGCTGGCTGTGTGTCGAGATCAGAGGAGTGGTTGCCCCCAAGGAAAATCTGAAAGGAGAGTAGGAGAGGAAGCACTGAGTCTCTGCCTGTCCTGCAGATCTGGGAGAAGAGATGAACCCTTGTCCTGTCTCTGGCTTTGACTGTTCAGATCCCTCAGTATCTGACTCTGCCTGTCTAAGGACTCCAGGAGCTGAAGGAATTTTCCTGTGACCATTGGCAACTCTGTGGGCCATTCTGAAGCAGCTGGTCATTGGTAAATGACATGGTTTCCCCTTGTCATTAGGGGTGTTGTTTGCTCTCAGATCTCCAATTTGACTTCTGTCCAATGGCATGCCCAAAAGTGACAAGAGAGAGAAGGAGCTTGCTGCAGTGTGAAAGGTAGTCAGGGCCAAAAGCTTTCTTTTCGTGCAGAGGGAAAGAGTCAGTTGGCCAGCCAACCACATGCATCATGCCTGGTTGGGATACCAATTGCATACCAGCCATATAAATATTTAACACGCCTCTTTGCCTGCACAGTGATGGGATTTGGAGCCCAGACTCCAGATTCAGTCTGCCCAAGTTTGCATCCTTTCTCTTCCACTTTCTGGCAATGTGACCTTTAGCAAGTTGATTATTCTATCAGAGCCTTGGTTTCCTCTTCTATGAAATGAGATAATAATACCATCTATTTCATTGAGTTGTGGGAAAAATTAAAGGAATTAATAATACAAAGCACTTGCAGTGGTGTCTCGTGTGTAGGACGGACTCTGTGAGCCTGATCTGTTACCATCTGTTACAGTGGCCTTCATGGCCTGGCCTTCTCCTCTCAACCTGTCTCTCTCCCTCGAGAAGGTGGGTCCTTGAGACAAAAGGCCCTGTCATCTTAGGTTTTGCATTGCCAGCTTCTCACATTTGCCTGTTACGTGCTCAGTAAACTTGTGTTGAATTATCAAATTGAATTGTGGATAGAAGGTGTCGTCATGGAAATCCACTTGCTTTACTAAAAAATAGCTGTGCACTTTTGAAAATCATATTCCACTTTTGCACAGCCATATAGTCCTATTTCAGAGAAGCTATGTGGCTGCCTCTTGTTCCTCATGTGGCTTCTTGCTGTTAGTAGTCAATGGTCTACAAAAAAATTAAATACATATTGAAATGCATGTAGCACCTCACTAATTATTGGAATCCCAAAGCAAGGCATTTTGCAGAGCAATTGCTGAGCCTTCATGAGATGAGAAATCATCTACTCTGTGCGATGATCTCAATTCCAGAACCCGTGCTCTGAATGTTCCTGGGCTCCGACTCACACTCTGTTTGTTGGTAGTTGTGCTTATAGTTGTTTTTGTTCTTTTCTTTTGTTGTATTTTTTAAGCCATTTATGGAGGGCCAGGCACCGTGCCAAGAGCTTTACATGTTTTATCTCAGTTCTTACAACAACCCCATGTGGTAGGTCTACAGTTATCCCCATTTACACACGAGGAAACTGAGTTTTAGAAAGCCTGGGGAAGCAGCTCGTAAGTGGTAGAAATGGGGTTTGAATGCAGACCTTTCGTACTTCAAAGACTATGACTCTGACTCCCAGTTCTTTTCCCCAGATGCCTGCCCTTAGCTATCTGCCTGGATCCTCAAACATAAAATGCCCAGACTCGAGCTCCATATCCTCAGTCCCAAACTGCATTAGGGTTAGGGTTCCCCTGCACGCCTGGCGCAGGGCTCGGGCCCACCATCTACCCAGCTGTGCAGGCCAGAAGGTGCCGGCCCACTTGACTCCTTCCTCTCCCTCCCCAGCCTCATCACAGCCCCTCCGTGGGCCAGGGTCCATCTTCAGAGATTTCTCAAGTCCAGCCTTTTCCCTGCAGTTCCACTTCCACTGCCATAGTCCAGGCCCCTGTTGTATGTCACCGAGGGGATAGAGACAGCCTGCCCAAGCTTCCTGCCTCCAGTATGTCCACACCCTCACACCCATACATTTTGGAAAATGTGCAATTACTCTGTACTTGCCCTGAAGGTAAAGTGGCTGAAAGCCCCCTGTGATCCCACCTCTGCTGACCTCATCAAGCCTCGTCTCTCACCTCTGCCCCCCCAAACCCTGCAGTCCTACATTTCAGCCAAACATCAGCTGCATACCCCAACTCTGACGCATGTGAGTCCAGCTGAAGCGTGTGTATGATGCCCCAGCACTGTGCCAGGCAGAGCATGAATGGTAAAGAACTCAGGGCAGCTGTGGGCTCATATCATTGGCAAGTTGCTTAAGCGTTCTGTGGCCTCATTTTCTTTATCTGTACAATGGGCATAACATATACAGGAGTTGTATTTGAATTAAGGAAATTCTAGGTAAAAAATCTAGCCAATTACTGGGCAGACAATAAGTGCCCAATAAATGCTGGTGACAGTGGTAAAATATGAGTTTTGTCCTAAGGATAAATTCCTGGGGGCTTATTGTTTAAAGAAATGGACTCACAGCTGAGAAAACAGGAAGGATAGCATTTAAAAAATGACATCGTGCTGGTTTCTCCCATGTTCTTCGGAGGGAGTCAGGCCCCTCTTGCCCCGTGGCACAGCTCAAGTAAGCGTTGGCCTTCTGGTGTGCATGGTTGGTCCTCCCTTCGAGCCCCCCCACCACCCGCCTTCCTTCCCACCATATGGCACATACTCGGATTCCTTTTCATTTATTTGGTCAACAAATACCACACTTTGCTTACTTAGAAGATCTTAACGATCCAGCTGGTTTGGGATGGACTTCTGAGAAGGCAGCTTCCCTGTTGTCAAATGACCCCATTTGTGACACAGGACAGGCCAAGTCACAGGCAGTGACAGCCGATCCACTTGCTGCTGCAGCCACACACACCCAGCGCAACACTGTGCTGGTGTTCACCTTCCGAGCTCCGCCTTTGAATGACTCTCCCACAACACAACCACTGGTTAAGTGGGTTGCCTTCCCGTTACCTTGAGGGTAGCTGGTCCTGGAGCCTTCTCCGTGGAGTCTGACCCTCTGGCTGCTGGCCCAGCTCTGCTGCCTCAGATGCCACACCAGGGTCTGGAGCCAGAGGCCTTGCTCAGGGGCGGCACAGCTCCCGCCAGCCAGCCTCACACCTCCAGTGACTCTCAACACCAGCAGTTTGCTCATCAGGGCAGGCCACAAAACGAGGAAGAAAAATCTTTTTAGACTGGAAAAATAGGGCTGCTGCTGTTTTATGGTAGTGTGGTTTATGGTTTTCAAACATTTTAATTAGTTTCATTTTTTAATATAAATGCACCCTGATGTTTTGTGCAGGAAGGGCACCGTTCTTAAAATCTCGGAAATAAAGTAGGAAAACGACAGATTGGCTATTAAAGCGTCACACTCAGATGTGTTATTGTTATTATTGTTATTTAACATTTCTAAAAGCCAACACTGAGCCAGAAGTAGGGGTGGGGGTGAGAAGGTCCAGAGGTCCCTACACCTGGTGGGGGGGGATTGCAGGGGATCGACAGTTGCTTTCTTGAGTGCGTGAGATTGTCCTACCACACAGGGAACTTCTCAGGGTGCCAGTCATCTGGCTTGCAGGCTAAAGACACAGTTGGGTGGTCTAGGCTTTGTGCTCCAACTCTGTCCTCAACTCACCTGTGAACTTGCTGGGACTTCCCAGCTCCCCTCCCTGTCCCATCCAGGTAGGGACTTAAGCTATATTTTAGGATGGGCCACTTCCAAAGGAATCTGTCTGTTCTTTAAAATGTTCAAATCGATGAGAAAGCAGGCTTTTACTTTCAGGGCACTCTTCATGTAGTAAGTTAAATAATGCCCCCCGCCCCCAAAATATATGTCCACCTGGAATCTCTAAATGTGACCTGTTTGGAAATACGGTGTTTGCAGATGTAATAAGGGAAGGATCTTGAGATGAGATCATCTGGACTAGGGTGGGCCCTAAATCCAATGATGGGTACCTTTAAAAGAGAAAGGGGAACAAGGTCTGACTCACAGACAGGCCTAGGAGAAGGCTGCCTGAAGACAGAGGCAGAGAATGGAGTGATGCCGCCACAAACCAAGGAACCCCTGGAGCCACCGGCAGCTGGAAGAGGCAATGGATTCTCACGTAGAGGCTTCGGAGGGAGCGTGGCCCTGCCAGCACCTTGATTTCAGACTTCTGACCTCCAGAACTAAGAGAGAATAAATTTCTGTCATTTAAGCCACCTAGGTTGTGGACATTTGTTGCAGCAGCCCCAGGAGACTAATACACTCCATGGAAGTGTCTCTTCCTAGCATCTCCTTAAAGAAGGCCGGCCCGAGTGGCGCTGGTCTTTTGCAAAGGACGCTCTTGATGCTGTGAGTAATGCAGGAGCAGGCTGACCTGCTGACCTCCTCTCTGCTAAGTTGAAATGAAACACCATCACACCTTTTTCCTCGGTGTCGAAAAATGTTTCTACAAGCTTCCTAATGACCACCTGCCTGCTTCCTGTAACATACGGACTCCAATTTGGAAAAGTTTCAAAGGGCAATTAAAGCGAGAAGCTACAGTCCTCCCACGTCCCTCTCGGAACCTACAGCAGCATCCCCTCGGACTGGGAAGGTGCTGGGTGCAGCATTTACGTGTGGTGGTATCTACAAAGAGGTGGGGATTTGTGAGTGTGGGTGAGATGCTTAATGTGGCCTCAATTTAAAGTGAGCTGACATCGGGTCTCTTGTATAATGGGAATGGACGTGCTATACGGGTTATTCCCCTAGCAGACGACTCTTGATCAAACTCAGAGGGCCATCAGGGAAATTCTTTAAATCAAAAACCAAGCCACATCAAAGCTCTAAGCACCAACCACTCCCCTCTTCTCATGGACTTTAATTCAGAAGAATATTCTCTTTGCTGCCATCTCTGCTCCTCTTTATCTCATTGTAATTGAAAGAAGAAAAATTTGGCAGATCCATTGACTTGGTCACTCCTCACCACCAAAGATTGTGCTTTGACTCTTATTTCGAGCAGGTCATTTTACAGAGTCCCAAGAAGGAACCCATCCCAGTGATCCAAGGTGGACCCTCTACAGACAGAAATCCTCTGCAAACCCACACACCCACCTAGAGGAAACTGTACCCAAATGTCAGCTGAGGCTTATGGGCCTACGTTAGAAGACAAGAGATCCCCAGGCAGGCTCCAGTTGGCCTATCGGGTCTGTGCTGTGTTTTTTCCCCAGCTGCTCCCCGGAGTCTGGGTATGAAATTAGATTGCAGCCCACTTGTTTACCCAGCTGTTGCTGGCAGCCCAGAGCCTGTACTCGGGCCGGCGTCAGTGCTGCTTAAAGGATATTTATTCTTTAACTGCTCAGGGACTGGAGGCAGAGCTGTGTGCCATGCTCCTAGAGAAAGGCACCCTCCTCCCAGATTTGCCCTCTGGCGATCAGAACGGCAGAAATTCTGGGAGTAGGTTCGGTCTACGTTTGGAAAGTGTTGGCTCTGCCCAGCAGTGTTCATGCTGGTAATTTACATCTTGGAAGTGATTTAATGACATGAGTTTAATTTCTTTGGAGGAACATATGAACAGTTTGAGCTCATCACATCCCAAGTCTTTGACAACATTGTAACCCCAAACTGGCAGTGCTGGAGAAAGTCCCTGGTCTTACTCTGGGCACAGAGGCTGGGGTAGAGGGGGTAAGGAGTTGCCTGTGGAGGACAGAGAAAGTCAAGAGGCACTAGTCAAGAGGTCTAGAAACTTATACTCACCCTTTAAAACAAGGAGATTAAGCAGAAGACACAGACTGTGATACCAGACCCCAAGAGTAGGAAATGGGCTCAGAGTGGATACGCATGTGCAGAAGGATGCCGAGTAGGTCGAGTGAATGAACGAATTGGCTCAGGTGGCCCAACCTGCAGGTGACTGCTCCCCAAGAAACCATTCCTGTAAAAGTCAGGGCGGTTCTCCCAAGCGGTCAGCAACATGGCAGCTGAAACCGGTATAAGAAAGGAGATAGATTACAGGAGGTGGAATCCGTTACTGAAAGATTCTTGGAGTCTAGCAGCGATAGCTGCAGCTCACTGCTAACCGAGAGATTTATGTGACAAGATTATCGATGGTATTAAGCACATTTAGAAGAGAGGATTATACCTACTTCTGGGTCAGTTCTGTGCCACCAGGCCCTGGTCTGGCCAGCATGTTAACAGATGGACTGCCGGCTGCATGAAGGTGAAGCTAAACATTTGCTTAGTTGAGGAGTTCAACGCTGGGTGGCTAAGTTCAAATCCAAGGGAAGGAGCTGGCTTTGGGCCTCTGCCAAACCTTAGGGAAGCTCTATTTCCACCTCCTCCTTTTCTCGTCCCCAGCTCCCCACCACCTCCCCCACCCCTGCCAGCCTGCCCAGATTTTTGGCTTGGTGAACTCCGTCACCAAGAGGAGGAGACCCATATGTAACTGGAAGCAGGAGGGCGGTGTCGGGAGGCTGCGAGAGGTGATAGGAAGCAGACTGTGCCAAGCCCACCAGCCGCCCTCCCAGAAATGAACTTCTGAGCAATAGCAGACTCTCCTCCAGCGAAGGAGGAACACTTTGCTCACTCCACCACCAGGAGAGTTTAAAATTAGACCAGGCTAATCTCAGGAGAAGATGCTGTTGGGAGCAGTTCTCGGTGGCCTTGGGAAGAGATGGCTGTGAGGTGGCCGACAGGCTTTCTCATCCCCGACGTTTAAGCCTCACCAGGAGCAAGGACTGTGCAGTCTGAAAGCAGTGGAAGGCCTCCGGGAAGGCTTAACTATCTGGGGACACCGCAGCCCCCTCTCAGGAATTGTCACAGAACCCTTGAAATTGTAAGCAAAGCTTAAATGGAGTATGACCTCAGAAAAATTTTTTAAAAATTGTGGTCTGCTATACAGAACATAAAAGTCACCATTTTGAAGTGTACAATTCAGCGTCACTTAGTACATTCACGAGGTTGTGCGACCATCACCACTATCTAGTGCCAGAACATTTTCGTCACCCCAAAAGGAATCCTCATGCCCATTAAGCAGTCTCACCCCATTCCCTTCTCCCTAGAAGCATTATTTTTTAAAAGTAAGGGTAATGGGATGACCTTGGGAAATGTCCACTCAGCTGACATGGTGGGAGGGACAAGGCCTTGTGCTTGGGTGCCCGTTCAGCCCTCTCCCTTAGCGCACAGCACTGTGTAGTTAGTTGCCCAAACTCTCTCTGTCCCCCATGGATGCTGCCACTGTCTTATTCCTCTCTGTGACCCCACCTCCTAACCCAGCAGGGGGCACATAGCCAGCCTCGGCAACATTTGCTGGCCGGAAGGATATAAAAACCAGTAATTCAGTAGCTGATATGCTACTTCGTATTGTTTGGGGATATAACTCTTTGTCCTGAAGTTGTCATACTTTTGATCCCTGCACAGAAAGAAGCAAAACCCAGAGTAGGAAGAAAAGGCCTTTCATGTCGCTCCTTTTAATTAGACGCCCTGTTAAATTGCAGCAATTTTGCACTGTGGTTCCCTCTCAGCGTGTTGAGAAGCTCTGAAGACACTCTCAACCAAGGAAGCCAGGAGTTCATTTTATTCTTTTCCTCGTTATTTTCTTTCGAAGGCCAATTTACTTTTTCTTAGACATTTTGCTTTTTGCCAGTGCTGTTCGTCGAGATTTGTGTACATATAATAACAATGCTCCTTTCACAGAGGAGGTTTGTGTGGTGGGGTAGAATCCTCAGGGCCTCCCACTAATCACCTTTGATGGAGTAAGACTTGGAGAATCAATGATTTTGCCTTATAGTCTGAAGAAAGTCACTGTTCTCAAACCCTCTTACATGGAAATAAGCCACCAGGAGCCTAGCTCCTGCCGCCTCCTCCTCAGCCTCCCTGGGCTGCCCGAGTCCCCCCTCCACTGCCTGGCAGAAACCGGGAAGATCAAAGGGACAGATGACAGTGCTTGGCGCCCATTTGTCACTCCATTGGAGGGAGCCCATTGCAGTGTTAACAGTCAGGCCTGGTCCCATGTTTCATGAATATTTGAGAATGTTTGCTGGCAGAATTCTAACTATGCTGTGTCCTCCACGATGTACGTGTCACCCATATTCCAGAGTTTAATGGGAGCTTTGGGGGAAGGAAGCACCACTCCTCCATTAGATTCCTCTATTATCCTGAAACATGCCTGCTAAGCTGTTCCGTGTCTAGGGTCTAAAATCTGTGTGGTCTTTCTTGTTCTTGCTCCTCGCAGAATTCTGACACGTGGGCAGAGAAAGTGGTTTCATTTTTATTGACTAATAATTTAGGGGCTAAGGAAGGAACAGCCTGTGTGCTGGCCCCGTTGTAACGTTTTTCTCATGCATCTTCCAGCCTGTTCTTCTGTGGTGGTTTTTTCTAAAACGTCCTCTCACCTACCTTCTGCTCACCCCAGCCCCACCTGTCTGCCGGATCCCATCTGTGGCCTACACATCTGTCATCTTCCCAGTCACCTCTGACAATTCTGGACGGCCTAATCCCCACCATTCACTTTGGGCTTGCTGTGCCCCCTGTGAGTACCTGACGACCCTGCATGTACCCCTTGGGCAGTGGCAGGACCTGCTCTTCCTCCCAGCCTCCCTACGACCTAGCCTGGCATGAAGGTCAACACCAAGCCGGCCTCAGGAGAGAGGCCGAGTTGGTACTCCCAGGCCTCCACACCTGCCCAGTTGAGAGCAGGCCTCACGAGCTTCCTCACCCCCTCCCACCAGCTGCTCAGCCAGAGCTCCAAGGGGTGTGCCCCACCCACACTGGGCCTTCCCAGGCCTCACCTCGGGCACCTAGGCCTTGGAGACACTTGCTTTGTTCACAGCTGAGTTTGTTTTCCCTTCTGTGGGGTTTTTCCTCCACACCCCAACGGTGATACCTCTGGGCTTCTCCCCCTGGCCCGTGCTCCAAGGAGCCCACGTCCAGTGCAGTGCTTCTTGACTGTGGTCTGAGTACTCCTGCTTCAAAATCTCTTGAGGTACTTGTCTGACAGGCAAATTCCCAGACACTGCCTCTCCCCCAACCAGAAGGTATTGATTTGGAGTCTCCAGGGCTACAGCCTAGATTTGCATTTTTAACAAGCTCCCCCAGGACTTTTATACACTGAGGTTTGAGGCCAGGGTTGTTCCAGGCTGTACTGGCAGGTGGGCTGGAGGCCTGGAGAAGAGGCAGAGAGGAATTGTGCCGGCCCGGCCTGGAGCACCCACCAGCCTCCAGAGGACACATCTTACCCAGAGCTCTCCAGTTAGGCCCAGTGAGAGTGAGGGGCACTGCCTCAACACAATCCCAGGGGGACAGTCTCACACACTCAGACACCACTGTGCCCAAAGATTGGTGACTTCAGACACTGGTCCTCCTGGCCTGTCCTCTCTGCCTCACTGACGCGCCGCACCATAGCTCTTGGTTTATGTGTCTGTCTCCTGGTTACACGTGTGTTCCTCCAGGCCCACGATGCCTCTTATTCATCTTTCTCTCCACCTGGGGTTTGATGGACTGAAGTTGTTCAATAAATGTCTGTTGAATTTAATGTAATCAAATTGCTGAATTGAGGCAGAAAAGACCTGGTGGCCTTTGTGCCCTGTTTCTGGGCTTGGGCATAGCCAGCAGGGGTGGAGGAGGGCCTGGCCTGCCATCTACAGACCCTACACCTCCCCTGATGAAGGCAATATTGATTTTGCTGTTTGTTTTGCAAGGAAGCTGTCCCCATTGGGACAGCCAGATCCAGTGCAAGTGAAAAGGAAACTCCAAAGAAGGCCGTGTTCTTGCAGCTGGTCTATTAATAGGGCGGCCCGGGCATGTCCAGGCAGAGAAGTGGCCCTGGGCCTGTGGGGCCCCCCTGGAGCTATGGCCTTGTGGGCTGGGGTTACCCTGGAATCCCGCCCACCTGCCCATTTCAGCTTGCTCCTCTGCACATAGCTGTGGAGATGGGAAATGTGGCAAAGTCATTGGCAGGTCACCTTTTCAGTGGGAGCCGATTTGAACAGCCTTGGCCCCAGGACCCCAGAGAAGACCCTCTCCCACCCCTGTCAGCCACAGCACAAGGGTCAGCAGACAGAAGGCACATTTGGGACCTGCAGGGAAGCAGGCTTTTCCTCTCCACCTCAGAGGAAAATTTGAGTTGAGCAAAGACAGTCCAACTCAGCAGCCATCTGGATGCTACATGATCCAGAAGCTAAATCCAGCACCTCAGTTACTCAGAACAATTCTCTGAGGAGCCTTCCCAAATTTGGGACTCAGTGAACTTTAAAGGGGGTGCTGGTTCTATAAGTGCAGGGCAGGTGAGGCTGCCATGTACAGCTGTACAAGCTGTGCACTGAACAACTGACGACATCTATTCCGGGTCCTGCCATAGTGTGGTAACTTGCAAAGGCACACAGCTGGCGTTCTGGGAGAGCCCAGCCAGCCCTTCCGAAGAGAGGCTGCTAAAGACCAGGATATGTAGCAGCCAGCAGGATCGAAAGGCCCAATGTTCAAACCCCTCACTTTGCAGACAAAAGCAGAGGCCTGGAGAGGGAAGGGACATGTCCAAGGTCACACAGCATCTATGGCAGGGCCAACTATATGGCTGGACCTCCTCCCCTAGTTCCCTCCTGCCTCTTGCCACCTTTTCTATTCTATTTCTCTTATATATTACAGTCCCTGGGACCAGTGTGGGATACAGCCTTGAAGGAAGCTCACATTCTGGAGTTTTCTGAGTCTTCCCAAGCAACATTCTAACTTATGATTTTTCCCGAAGGCCCTAGGTGGGGCTGGCCCTTCTCTCTGCTCTGTTTGTTCAGGCTCGGGCCTGTGTGTTTTATCCATTTCACACTCCACCTCCAGCTCTCTCCAGATTGTTTCCTGTAGGTTTTGTTTTGGGTTTTTTGCATCTGCCCCTGCCAAAGTATGTGGGTTGATGTTCAAGACCTTAAAACTCAGGGAGCCTTCAGAGCAATAAATTCCATCCCCACTGCAGGCATCCTGCCAGGCCTGGGCCGGAGGGTGGCCCAGCATGTGCTAAGATCCCCACCCACACAGAGGCTGCGAAACAATCCCTAGACTTCAGGGGCAGCATCTGAAGTCTAAGCCACCAGGAGCCAGGTCCCCAGTACCCCTTCTAGGACCTAATAACAGGGGCAAGGCTAGGAGAGTACACCTGAGTTAGCAGCAGACCGGGGGTCCTTTATTCTGTGGAGATGGGGGTGGGGCCAGCCAGAGGACACTGGTTTATTCATTTATTCACTACATAAACAAATGTTTATTTAGCATCTACTGTGTGCTAGGTACTGGAGTGAAAGCAGTAATCATAATAAACATCCCTGCCTTCGTGGCACTGGCGTGCTAATGGGTGAAGACAGATAATAAAATAAATAAGGAAATGTCAGATGGGGAAAAGGGCCAGAGAAATAAAGCCAGGAAGGAGTCAGAGAGTGCCAGGCAGAAGGTGGGGTGTGCTGCAGTTTTACACAGCATGTTTAGGGGATGTTGAGCAAAGACCTGAGGGAGGTGAGGGGGACCCACAAGGATATATGGACACAAGCGTCCAAGGCCCTAAGAGAGGCAGAAGAACCAGTGAGAGGCTGGTGCCCTTGGGGTATTTTAACCTGGTCCCTTTGGCTGCTCTGTAGACCAAAGGGGCAAGAACAGAGCCAGGACACAGTTCACAGGATCCTGCATCCCTCCAGTCCCAGCCAGCCCTGTCTCTGGACTTCCTAACTGCGACCTATACTGCAACTGCAACCTGGGCAAAGCCTTGGGTATCCACAGGCACCACCGACTCGCTATATCCCCCACACTGCCCTTCATGTCTCCACCTCCTCCTGGGGTCCCCACCTGGACACGTGGGGGTCGGACTTCTCCCTGTCCTTACCCCCACCTTCACTCCATCCCCTTGGCCACTGTGCTGTCGAGGTCCTCCCTGATCACACAGGGCAGTGGCCTAGGAGCAGAGTCTGATCCTTTCTCTGCCACATCCTCACTGTGAACTCTTGGGCCTCAGTTTCCCAGCCTGTCAAACAGGAATAACCATCTCTGCCCACCTCACCAGATAGTTACAAGACTGAAATGAGAGCCTGGATGTGGCAACCCTTGGAGGAAGGGGTATGATGAAAAGGGTGTCGAGAAGTTTATTATACAGCAGCAGTGGAAAGTTTATGATTTTTCTGCCTGGCACGTTGCCCTGTGGTTTACCAGACTGGCCTTACTCGGGGAGCTCTGGGGAACCGCAGGCATCCTGGAACATGCAGTGATTTCATGGTAAAGCCAGGCGCTTGGCTGTCGGGGTGGAGGTGTCACCATCTGGAACCAATTGGCGTTTTCCTGAAGGCTGAGGTCGCCCGCAGACTTCCTGCCCGGCTCCTCGGGCCCTGGAATGGCTCCCACCTGGACCCAAGAGCAGGGACATTTCGTTCCCCCTGGATCGTTCGTGTCCCAAACACTCGAGAGCCCGGCCCCGGCCCACACCGGTGCCACTCTTTGCCGTGTTCTTCTCATCACTTCCTGTAAACACAATGAAAACGGCCTTGCGAGCCTCAGTCCTCCGCCTCGCCGGCCACTCTCGAGTCCCCCGATTTCAGCCTCCAGGACTGAGATTCTCTGTCCGGTCTCCGTGAGGAATTGGTGAAACAGAAAAGGCAGGAAATTAATGTCCCAGCCTCAAGGCTCCAGGCAGCATTAGATGGAATTAAAGTAGAATAATGAATCGAGGCACACACAACTCTGTTGTTCTTTGATTTTCCTTTCAGAATTCATGTAGTGAACGCTGTCTCCACCGCACGTCATCTCGGGCTGGGGACGCGCTAGTGTCCTGAATGAATTTACATACCAAATGGGTTTTAATTTTATATTTTCGCTTAAGGTCAGGACATTTATTTATTATCATTATTTATTACTGAAGCACGAGTGGTTTTAATTATTTTAGTGTTCCTCCTACAAAGCAGGATAGCTGCTAGCTACGGAACATTTTCCGTTTCCGCTCACATAAATAATATAGTTTTTAATTTCATGAAGATTTAGTATTCGTCTGCTTTGTAAATTAAAGTCATCGTTTACCACAACAGAGACGGAGTGTTGGGAACATCCCGGTGGACTTTCTCTGCCAGCTTCTTCTTGGTGATCACTTTTTCTAACTTTGATCCGCTGCCGCAGGTGCCCAGGAAGAGGCACCAGCGGATGGGCTGGGGGGGAGGGGCCCTGGGGTGTAGTGGGGAAGGCAAATGAACCCTTCTTGTGTCACTTGCTCTTACATATATTATCCCATTTCTTCCCCACAAGACCCTACCAAAGCCAGTGCTTTTTGTCTTTGCTTTACAGATAAGGAGACTGAGGTTCCTGCCTATCAACTAACTTGCCCGAGGCCACTCAATGCAGGTGACAGGTTCAAATCCTGATGTCCCTGACCCAAGGCATAGCCCCTTTGTTCTCGCACACTCCCTTTCTGGGCCAGGGCTTGGGAGGGTGGGCAAGCATCTATACCCACGCCTAGGGCCACACGCTGGCAGGGGTGTAGCCAGCGGTGGAGGGGACAGAAGCACAGAGAAGGATCTGGCAGGTTGGGGGCAGGGCAGGGCGCTGGCCAGGCCATGGCTGTGACTGCATGCAGGTGGAGGGCGGGGTATGCTGATCGCTGGGAGGCAGAGGCCCCCCCACCGCCAAACACAACCAGGAGACTGAGCCCGGATACCCTGGAGTCTCTGGATCTCCCGGGGTCCCCTCCCCCATGCCTGTCCCATCCCTCCTACTTTTTCTTTCCACCTATTCTTGTCTCTCTCAGGGCAGCTGCCAGGTGGGTAAATTACAAGCTCCCAAGTGCAGGGAGCATGCCCCTCCAGAAACCGGGCCTCCTGTCTGTAAAGCACTGTCCCTGCCTCCCCTTGGCCATCCCCGGCCATCCCTAGCTGCCTTCCTCCTCCCGGAAGCATTCCATGAAGGTTTCACACTTCCCATTGTTTGTCATGAGGACAACGTTTTGTGGCACTAGGTCCACATTTGCTGCCGGCATAGCCTCTGGAACGTACAGGCTGTTTGGGGTTGCCATGGAGAAGCTGGGCCCTTTGGTGGTTTGAACTGTGCTACATTTAATAGAACACCCTCGCCTCCCAGCCAGCCGCAAGCAGGCCTGGGGCAGGGCAGGGCAGCAGCCTCGCACCCTGGCACCCTCCCCTGCCCCGGCCATCAGTGCTCTCTGGGTGGACCCAGCCAGGCAGCTGCCTCCCCATCCTTTAGGGCTATTAGCAGATTAAAAATGTACTGGATTTAAATGCTGCCTGCTTCATTCTGCAAGGTTGTCTTGAGTTATCCTCCAGGCTCCAGCTACCAATCAGCCCCTGCTTGGAGACTCGGTCTCTAAACAGAGGTCTTGGTGTCCTGGTGGCTGTGTCCCCGGGGGAGAGGAAGGAGCCTGTTTTGTAACCGCGCTCATGTTGGAGCGGAACAGACAGAGTCACTAGGAGACTTGCTGTGATTTATCAGGGGCCATGCCACACTGTCCTTGTGCACAACGTGTATTAAGTTTAAACAGAAAATAGACCTCACACTGAGTCATCCTTCTCCATAATGGAAGATGAGATTGTGTTCGCAGGAGCACATCTTGTTTGGGGAAGCACACTGGCGTCAAGGGAATGTGCCTCTTTAACACGTCTTTAATCCCTTTCCTGTGAGCATTTCCCTCCAAATGAGGGAGACAGGAAGACTCGGTTGCTGGGACAAAGCCATGTCTTACATACAATGGCTTTTCTTCATCTCAGAAACAGGCTCCCCCAGGAGGACATAAATAAATAGGAGATTCCTGGTGCATACTTTACCCATTTTTTGGATTTTCTTCCTTCTTACTCATGGCACTAATTTAAATGTTACTTCTGGATTGGGAACAGCCAGATAGGTGCCCAGGGATGCAGGAAATCTCAGGGCCATGTTTAGAATCAAATAGAGCTAATGGTGAAGACTCTTCCCACTAAAAAGAGAAGTAAAATACCTTTCAGAGCAGGATCACTTGCTGCTTTATATAAGGGATCCTGCTTTTGGGGGACAGGCTCTCCCTGAAATCCATACTCACATATTTAAAAGTCTTCAGGAAAGGCTTCCTTTTAAAAAGGTGCAATTAGTCATTTGTTTATCATTTTCCCTATATTATAGATGGGGACAGTGAGGACACATGAGTCCTAGGAAGAGAAAGCATGGCCTGCTCCATGCCTCTGATGAGGGTATTGTTTTTTCCACTCCACCCAGCACCTGCCCTCAGGGACCCTGCAGTCTGGCTGCAGAGACAGAATCAGGCATAAAGAATGTCAGGGGACAAGATGAGGCCATCTGTAATACTTCTGGCTCCAGCAGACAGGGTGGCTGAGGGGAGTGGATGGCTCAGAAGAACCAGCCTGGCTGGAGCGCAGGGTGCCCCACAGAGCACAGGCAGGGTGAGGCTGCAGAAGGGAGTGGGGAGAAAGAGCAGGGCTCACATGCCTGGGTGAGAGTTTAGGCTTGATCGGAGGGGGGACTGAGCAAGAGTACAAACAGTCCTGGAATCAAGATCCACAGCCCAGGGTCTCCTCTAGGTCCTGTTGCAAACCCACTGTGTTTACTCAGCCATCTCTAAAATGAGCGTCTGTAAGGTTCCTTCTGGCCCTGGCATGCTGTCAGTCTAGGGAAGGAAATGCGGAGCCCTCGTGGGTTCTTCTGCAGAGAAGGTGCGTCTTCCCGGTCCCCTTCCCCGACCCTGCCCATCCCGGAGCTCATCCTCCTTGCTGGGATGGCTTCTCTTCTGGGCCCAGGGGACAGGAGTAAGGCTGTTTTCCATCCAGGGAGCACTTGGTTTTGCAGGACTCGGAGGTGTCAGAAAGTCAGTGAGAGATGAAGGGTGGCTGCTCTGAAGGACAAGGGTTTGGAAATGGATGTGCATCAAATCCTGTGGGGCAGGTATTATTAATATTATCCCTATTTTAAGATGGAAAAAACTGAGGGTTAGGGAAGTTCATTTACCAAGATCATTTGCCAAGTAAGTGACCTTACCAAGTTTTGAACTCAGGTCCATGTGACTCCAGGACATAACGGAAGAGTTTAATATCCTTGTGTTTGATGAAAATTCAGGTAGTATTCATTGCACTGTGTGTACACACATGTGCATGCTCACCCGTGCTGTGCTCAAGCACATGCACACCTAGCCTGGCTGTGCCCATGTTCCTAGATGCACAGCGCCTGCTACAGCCATGGATGGCTGCGTGGGAGCTGTCACTATATAGTCACAGAAAGAACTGATCACCACTCTCCAAGGACAGATCACAAACTCATGAGCACAGTAGGTTCTGCCACAGAGAAGACTTCTAGGCTGCCCAGCTGGAGTGCCTGCTTGCGGCCCCGTGGCGGCCCAGGGGAGGGCTTTGGGAGAGGCTGAGGCTCGTGCGCTTTGCTTGTAACTAGGAGTTTTCATCATGCTGGGTCCCTGGCTGTCTGGCTTCCAGTGTTGGCATGGGGAGCCTGATAGCTCAAAATGGCCAGTATTGAGATTAGGCGTGAGGGTGCAGAACTGCAGCGCCTGTGCCTGCCACGTGGGGGCGGCCTCCCTCACCCCAGGCACGTGGGGACAGGTAGGCATGGGAAAGCCAGGCTGGGCAAGGAGCCCCTTGGGAGCTGCCGTCACCCCCCGCCAGCTTTCTTGAAGGAGGGTCACAGGACACCCCCAGATTCTTACCCCAGGCATTCTTTCCTACTTAAGGAGTGTTTATGACTTAAGCAGCTACTTCGGGGCAGACAGGGGCAAGAGAAGTAAGGAACGTTAGGTTTCTCGACTTCAGAGGACAGAGAGAACACAGGTACCTCCTGCAGAATCGTCTGAAACTGGCGGCAAGGACTCTGGGCTGGGCTTTAGGCTGTGGGTTCAAGGCCCACATGTGCCCCTGGCCTTGCCTAAGTCTCTTAGCATGTCTTGGTCCCTGTTTCCTTGTCTATTAAATGGAGAAAATAAAATAGCCCTCACAAGTAGTTGTGGGAAATGTCAAGGAGCTCTCCAAATGAGGAAGCCAGGGTTTTTCCCGTCAGTAATAATGAAAAGAAAAATTACAGAAGGAAATGTCTGTTTCTTTAGTTATCTTTTAAATTATCATTGACTTCTAAAGTAGTGAAATGTCTTTAAATGGATATTTTAAAATATATTATATTTACTATAATAAAATATATTTTATATATTTTATTCTATATAAATATGTATTATATTTAATAATTTATATTATATATAAATATTTACACATACATATTTATATACTTAAGTACATGGGTGTATGTATACACATACACAGACACATATACATATGTATTTTTGAAAAGTCAGAACAAGAGGAATTATAAATGAAGATATTGGTACTTTTAATAATATGCATAATGTTTTTCCTCTAGCATTTTCTGTTCTGTGGTTAGGGAACAGAATTATTACTGTTCATAATTTAAAAACAAAGGAAACATGAGCCCAGCCTGTTTGCATGGTGTCCCCCGGATACCAGGTCCTTCCTGTGCTTCCTTCCACGCGTTGGTTTACATAGAACCACTCTGGGTCAGCCCAGCTGCCCGGGTTCCTCATTCCAGGGACTTCTGTAGGGTGTGCCCCAAAGGCCTGGGCCCTCCCACTCATTCTGCAGGGTGTGTGTATATGTGCCACTTGAGGGGATATACCACGTTAACCAGAAGGTTTCTTCACACATAAGTGCAAAACTAGGGTAAGAGTGAAGAGGGAATTAGTCCCCACATATTAGCTGGAACACAGTCCAAGCTAGAGGTTGGTGACACCGAAATAATTGGAGGTAAGAGCTATGAGGCTATTAAGATAAATTTTTGACATAAAAATGTAGGCTGGTTCATAAAAGGTTGCAGTGACAATAGGTTATAGTGACAGCTTTTCAACAACTGTATAAGCCTCCAGATGGAAAGGGATTCAGTGTAATGAATTATGGGCAGTCTGGACAACACAGCATCCTTTTATAGGCATGGATCTAAGGGAAGAATAAAGTTATTCAGACTGGCCCATATTAAATAACATTATTGTTAAAACATGGAATGGAGAAAGAGCACACAGGTTAGAGGCTTAAAGACTCAGCAACCGAGGCTGCAAGGCCTTGGTCTTCCAACCTGGACACTGGGTGTTCACAGCTCTGTTCTCTGGTCTAATGAGCGTCTTTGTCCACCAGATTCCGAGGTTGAACATCAGGCCCGTCTGGCAGGGCTCCCAGGCTTTCCTGCGAAGGGGGCATTGTTCCTTTGCGCAGCTTTGCCCTTTTGGTTAAATTGCCTCCATCGACTCCCAGATGAGATATGTGGGACCTCCTTATGTGGGATGTTCTCTGGGTGGGAGAGTACTGCCCAGACAGAAGGGAGCTGAGGAAAGCAGTGCGATCCATCAGGTTGGGAGATGGGAATAGGCCCGAGTCCTGCCAGAGTCCACCCTTCACCTCTGATCAGGTTCTCGTTGCTGAGGCAGAGAGCAGAAGCCGCCGCCTATGACCGGGCCTTTACTTAGCTAAGAAGAACACCGGCCAAATGATTGAATCACTGATTGAATGCCTACAGTGTGCCCAGAACTACATTAAGCACTGTGCATCAGCTCATTCAAGCCTCACAACAACCCTATGATGTAGGTATTGTTATTCCTATTTTACAGATAAGAAAACTGAGGCCTAGAGAAGTTAAGCTACAGCTAGCAAATGTTCAAGCCGTTTGGAGTTCAAATTGGGGTCTGTCCGACCCCCAAGTCTGGGCTTCCACTGTACTGTACTGACCCCTGAACACTCCCAATCTCAAATACTGAACAAAAGGGCATGTTCAAAAAGAGGGAAGAGTTTGTGAACACCTCCTAGGGCCATTGAGGGACACAGCAAGTGGAAATGCAAGATTTGCTCAGCTGACAAAATTCATTTTAAATGGCTTCAGGTAGGAGTAAAGAGTCCTTGATAGTATTATAAAATGTCTGTATTCAGTGACTTCACTGTGGGTGTGTGAATTTATATGAATAATTTGCTAATGGCAGTTACAGGGGATGAAGTAATTTATGTGGCCATAAGGGAGTAAAATTCCACCCTGGAATGGGCATGCATATTCAAGCCTCCCATCTCTGTGGTTTGCCACAGAAAAGCACGGGAGGTCTGAGGTCTTATTAAACCACACTCGTGATTGTGAATGAGCCCCTCCCAGGTCCCTGCCTCTGATGACAGCAGACCCTTTAGGGACCACCTCAGGCCCCAGGGTGGAGATTCAGACCAAACCCCGGTCTGTGAGAGCTTAGTTGTGCACCACACCTCGTGATTTCCTTCCATTTTCTATAGTTCAGGAACATGAACAGGTTCCTTTAGTTGAGACCACTTCGTGGGGGCGGTGTACCCTTAGCTCCGAGATGCCTAGTGAGAAACGTGAGGGCACCTCCCCTACTAAATAGTGCATCTTAGGTTGTTAGGTTCCCAGGCTAGCCCACCACACTGGCTGACTTGGCCTTGCCTGATGGAGACCCAGGGGTTTCCATCTCACATCCTAGCATGTCATTTGTTTATTTGCCAGTCTTCTCACGTCCCTGGCTGCTGGCACACTGAGCCCTGTCCAGTGTCAGACACAGGTGGGGCCGAGTTCATAGCTGCCGCTTTGATGTCAGGCTGTGAAGGAAGCTCTCAGGGCTCTGGAGCCAGAGGAGGATGGATGGGCAGGGCTGAGGCAGGGCGGAAGGAGCAGAAGCCAGTGGCTGTGGCAGTCACAGCCCTGGAGAAACACCCAGGGTTGGGGGCAACAGTGAAGGTCCCCTGAGTGTGTCCATGGTCCTCTTGTGCCTTGACAAGCACAGAGTGCCCACTGCTAATTTCCCCAGAATCTGGAGACAACCAGAGTGCAAGTCCTTTTCACCCTAACAAAGCAGGGGACAGCCCGTGCTGGTCAGTGAGACATGACATCATCCCTGCGTCTCCTGGAATCTCCTGAGTCATCTGCCCCTGCCCCACAGCCCCAGGGCCTGTCCAAGGCAGGCGTGTTGTGTTACCCTTGCTCCTTGGGCTTTTCTTAGTAACAGCACTGGCCGAGGCTGCTATGCAGAGGCCTCCTGGAGACATTCTGTCCTGGTCAGCCCCAAAGGCTGACCCTGAGCCAGCAGGTGTGTCCCCACCCAGGAAGCTCCTCCTCACCCTGCCCAAGTCCTGTGTGAGGTCAGTGGGGTACTTTTAGGAGCCACAAGGAAAGCTATGACCATGGCTTAAAAGCAGGTAAATGTCCCTCCCAGCCAGGGGACAGCTCCAGGCAGCTGCTCTATGTGGAAATGTTCTGTCCCAAGGATCTGATTCGTGGGTAGAAGGAAGGACCCAGAAGTATGTGAGGCTGGACCTCTGATGCTGCTCAGGCCCAGCCCTGGGGAGCCACACCCCATTGGCTCAGAGAGATCCAGCAAATCTGCAGCCTCGTGGGCCCCTCTGATTTCTTAGGAAAAGACGTCACAGCTCTTGCCAATCCATGAATGAGTCACTGAATGTGGAGTGAGTGGCCCCATGGGCCCAGCCTGGTGGTGGGCAATCTGGGGGAGGTAACAGGTCAGGACAGTACCTCTCCTCAGAGTAGGTCAAGGTCGGGGCAGTGACACCCCCCTATCCCCCTTCCCCCCCCCCATGCCTGGGCAAGCAAGGCCTTAGGAAAGCAGGTTTGAGGTCAAAGGTTAAGTTGGGCAGTCTTCTCAGGACCCTGGAACCATGGCAAATGCCCAGCTGTGGGAGTTTTGGAGGCTGCCGGAGCCAAAAAAGGCAGCCAGAGGTGGTGCCTCTACCCATAATACTCTGGACCCCCCACCTCCAGCCAGCAACCAAGGAGTTTCCTGGGCCAGACATCAAAGGCCGAGACAGCATGGGTCCAGGCTCTGAGAGCAGGACAGGGACATGTACCCTGAATTCTCAGGGGACCTCTGGCCAGCTCTGCACTCTGTGTCTCAGGACAGAAATCTTGGATGCCGGAGTCGAAGGAGTCTCAGAGGTCTCCTGCCCAGCCACTGGCTTTACAGGTGGGGTCTGAGGCCCAGGCCTTTCAAAAGGCCCCAGGACGTTTGGAACAGGAATTTGGAAGAGCTGATTTTCTGGAAGAGGGAGACTGAGGAGGTGCGACCAGGGAAGAATACCCTTTCTCTGGTGCTGGAGTCTGGAAAAGCCATGAACACGTGAGCCCACGCCACTTCTTCCCATTCCCCAGGCCAACCTGGCACTGCGCCCAGCCCCGGCGAGCCTGACCCAGAAGCCCTGCGGACTCGTTGTCAGAGGCCCCGATGCAGCTGCATTCGGGACCTCTGAGTGCAGGGGACAGGGGCCTGCACTCAGATCATCACTATGCTCGGTGCAGGAATGGTTCTTGTGGGTCTCCCAGCCTCCCTACAGTGTCCCTGTCTCCTCTCGGGGGACTGTGCCCAGAGGAGGTGCCTGGATTTGTGATGAGGTGGCCGTGGCACCATCAAGTCAGTTCCATGGGCTTAGGCCTGGGTGACTGGTGAACAGTCCTGTCGGGGGCCTGGTCCTCAGTGCCCAGGGGCTGGGGCAGCCCCAGAGGGGACCCTGTTGCTGTCCAGCATGAAGCCTCTGGACAAAAGACTGCTGGACAACTGGAAGGTAATTTCTCCTTTCTGTAACTGAGGCAGTTGTTGCTGGTTACAGGGCTTGCTAATAAGTGGCCCCACTGGGACACAGGTGTCACCAGAGGAAAAGAATTGACAATGATGAAAGTGGCTGATTTCTTGGGAGACAGTGTCCCCTCCAGGCAGCAGCAGGATCCCTGGAGGTGGCCACTGGGAGCTTTTCCTTCTGGTTCTGATACTGAATGTGCCCCAAGGTCTCAGACCTCTGGCACACTGGGTGTCCATCTGCAACATGGAGAGACCAAGTCACTTTGGGTCATTTAGTTCATCGTAGATATGAGCAGGAGGCAGGGGTGAGAACAGAAAGAAGGACCCTCTGAAGTTAGAGAGGACCCTTGCTTGGAGGCAGTGTCCTTCCACACCTCTCCTGTGCCTCCTCTTCTGCTCCCCAGCTGGCAGCTGGCAGGAGGTCCCTTCCTGACTCATGCTCCCTGCCCCTTTTCCTAGGCTGTAGCTGAGGCCTGGGACACAGTTGTCCTCTCAGCCACTTGCAGAATGAGGGCCAGGCCCCTCTGATGGAGAAGCAGGAAGGGCCTACAGGGTGGTCAGCCGAGTACCCCCACCCCAGCTGCCCCTACCTGCTGGAGTCAGGCCTGATCCAGCCTGACCTGTCACCTGCTTTAGTCACACCCTACAGTAGTGCCTTAAGCACGTGTAGGACAAGGTGGCCCTGTTCTGAGGCAGTGACTTCCACTGCTGGAGGAGCCCCCAGAGGACCCAACCAGGCCCTTCAGAGACAGGTCCCTGGCCCCTGAGATGCCACACTGTGAGGAACGGTAGGGAGGAAGCTTTCCCCGTCCATCTTCTTTGGTTTTGTTGAAATATGAAGTAGATTTGGTCATATTTTCAGAACATGTAACTCCTTACTGATTAAACTGCCCATGAAAATTGACACATATCCTAGCCTTGGGGCAAGAAAGAAAGAGGAACTATAATAATATCAGAAAAGTTATTCAAATCCTTCTTCTCAGGTACATAAAATCCTTCCAAATCTTTAGGAACTGGTAAAACCTTTCTTAAAGGACAAGTTAGAATATATGGGGGTGGGGGTGGGGTGTCAATCTGTGAGTGTGTGTGAGAGAGAAAGGAGGGAGGGAGGGAGAGAAAGAGATTGATTGATTCCAGAACATTCTTTAGACACTCACGAAGGTGGTGTGTAGGAAGAGGCCATGCTTGCACGGCAAAACCAGGCCTTGCACACTACCAGTGCTCAGGAAGGCTAGGAGGCCTCTCCCCCTGCCTGGCTCCACTGAGAGGTGCTGGGGTCTTGTGACCTCTTGGCCTAGGGTCCCCTGTGTGGTTGAAGGCTGCCCTCCCAGAGACCCAGGCCATCATCATTGCTTTTTCACGAGCTGATTTTCAACTCAGTTTAGCCAATGGATCTAAGACGCAATGATAGGCACTACCTCAAAGCACCTTAAGGGATCTGCCCAAAACTCTGTGTTCATCCTGACCAATTTAACAATTACAGGATCACTTTATGAAATTCCTTGTCTTATAAATGCAATTAGCAGTTTTAACCTCCTGAGGGAACAAATCATTCACTGCTTAATGTGAGCTGGTTTTATCAGAGAGTTTTTCTTCTAAAGTTAAGCTGAAATAAGAGCAGAGGGGAAGAGGAGAGTCACTTATGGGGCCCTCTTATGGAGCATCTGGGTGGCCAGAGCATGGGCACTTGTGGGCAGGTCAGGGGGGGCAGAAGGGAGCCAGAAACTGGCTGAGCCCACACTAAATGGCAGACACTGTCCTGGAACCTTAGACACCCAAGCAGTTAGGGCTAGTTAGGGCTTTCTTAGCCCATTCAGGCTGCTATGACAAAATACATTAAACTGGCGGCTTATAAACAGCAGAAATTTATTTCTCACAGTTCTGGAAGCTGGGAAGTCCAAGATCAAAGCACTGGCCAATTTGGTGTCTGGGAGGGCTGGCTCCTGGGTTCATGGACAGCACCTCGTCCCCATGTCCTCACATGGTGGAAGGGGCAAGCCCTGATCTCTCGAGCCCCTTGTGAGGACACTAATGCCATTCAGGAGGGCTCCACCCTCATGACCTAATCATGTCCCTAAGACTTTACCTTCTAATATCATCATGTTGGGAATTAGGTTTTGACATATGAATTTGAAGGGAGCACAGACTCCAGACCACAGCAGGGCTCCGCACACTGCAGACCAGGAGAGGGTGACTCAGGGCTGGCAAACTGCCCGCAGCACACGGCAAGGCAGAGATCCGCTGGGGATTGGAAAGGAGGTCGCTCTGACCCAGAGAAGAATCTCTTCCCTTTGCCCCCTGCTGAGTGCACCAAAAGGGAGGTGGCACTGAGAAATGCTTGAGAAGCACACAGAATGCAGAAAAGGAGGCTGGAGACGACCATCAGTCCATTTTGGCTTTTCAGTCTTGGACCAAATGGAAAAGTTATTTTTAATTGAATATGTGAAATCAAATCCTGTCCTATCACACATATACTTGGTAACTTGTTCTTTACAGGGCTCTGAACTTGTTTCTTTGTGAGCAAGCCCCTTTCATAGTGTGAACTGCCATTCCCCCAACTTAGCTTTGGTCAATTTCCATTCTCCCGCTGTCATCTCTTTCCCGGGAACGTAGAATTGACCCAGGATGGGGGGCAGGGAGGGTGATGCTCCAGCCTAGAGGTTATCAGTAGCTGGGCCAAAATGTCACCTTTTGGTGTCCACACACAGACAGTAATATCCGTCACCATTCCCGGTACAATGGGAGAAGAAAAGGCCACTCATAGAAATCATTTGGAAGATGTTACCACGCACGGAAGGGAGCAAAACTGTGTCTGTAAACATTGAAATAGCATATCTGCTTGTGAAGTTTTAGACTTTCACTTTGTCTTCTCCTAAACCTATCTATAGCTCCCTGTCCACACCAGGACCTCCCGTACGCCCCGCGAGGTCCCTTGCCTGCTGCCCTGCATCACAGTTAAATGTTTCGTTTTTGTACACATCCTTCTTCCCCGGCAAGCCTGCGGGCTCCTTGGGGGTAGGGCTCAGCCTTCTTCCTCTTCGTCTTATCTTCAATGCCTAGACTATCATAGGAGCTCAGAAAATGTTTGTTGTTTTGTTTTTATTCAAAGTTAGAGCTATAATTCACAAAATACACACCTCGCATTTACTCTGTTAAATTCTTCCTTTAATTGAAATGCATTCATTTGGAGAAAGCGATGCTGATAGGAACCAGATAACTGAAGAACTGATGATTTCCTAAGTGCCGTGGGCCCCTCAGGATGTAAATTACAATATGGAGCGTTCAGATACCAAACCCACTGGGGAGGCACGGAGGATTAGCCATTCTCTCACAGAGCTCTCAATACAAACCCCAACTCATATTAATTAAAAATTCTAAATCACACGATTGTTTCTTTCCGCAAATACTTTTATGCTCTGTTTTATTTATCACCATTAATAATAACAATAATGATAATAATAATAAAACTACTATGTGATTAAGGTGCAGATAAGCAATTAGGACACAAAATATTTACAGGTTTTTAGGGAGCCCTGTGCTAGAAATGGGAATAAAATAGGTACAAGGGAGGTCGTATGAGAGATGGTTCCAGAAGATTCTCCGGGTGGGAGTTGAAGTTGGTCACTGGGTTCTATTTTGTCTGTGATTCTGTTAACCTCGTCCCCCGATATCATTTAGTCACTCATTCATTTGACACATAGGTATGAAGTATCTCAAATATGCCAGGCAGCGTGTGGATGCTGGGGACGCAGTGGTAAATAGAACAACCCCACTCCCGTGGTCTGGGGGTGGTTACAGGCAGGTGCGCGTCACGGCCTTTACGGTAAGGGAGAGAGGGCCAGCGGTGGCAGTGCTGGGTACTGCATGCTACGGGGTAGCTTTCCTTGTGGGTATTTTGTCCAAGCCGAGACCTACAGGATGAGCTGGAGATATCGGGGGGGACAGCAGGCCAGTGAGGGACAGAGAGCTCCCTGGAGAGGCACAGTGATAAACACACACTTGGGCCTCTAGTCCTTCTGCTGGAGAAGGCAGCAGTCGGAGGTGAGCTGGAGAGGTCAGTCTGGACGGCGACCTGAGGGCAGTGGGGAGCCACAAAAGGGTTTTCCTGGAATGGTGATCAGGTGCGCGTTTCAGAACGCCCTCCCGGCTGGTTGTGGGTGAGGAGATAGGAAGTAGGGACGCCCATGTGGAGCCAGGTGCAGAATTTCATGATGGTGGTGGCCTAGAGATTGGTCATAGTGGGAAAAGGGGCAATAGGAGGAGTTGAGAAATTCAGGACAGGTGATAATAACGATGACAAATACCTAACACACCTTTACCATGTGCCAAGACCTACAGCAAGCACTTTGCATGTTTATTTGGTTCAATCTTCAAACAAAACCTATCAGGTAGTAACTATCATTCCCATTTTATGGGTGAGGAAACTGAGACACAAAGAGGTTAAATAATTGGCCCAAGGCCGGGGTGCAGTGGCTCACACCTGTAATTCCATCACTTTGGGAGGCCGAGGCAGGAGGATCACTCAAGCCCAGGAGTTGGAGACCAGCCTGGGTAACACAGCGAGATACCAGCTCTACAAAAAAGTTTTAAAATTAGCCAAGCATGGTGGTGCATGGCCTGTAGTCCCAGCTACTCAGGAGGCTGAGGCAAGAGGATCGCTTGAGTCTGGGAGTTGGAGGCTGCAGTGAGCTATGATTACACTGCTGCACTCCAGCCTGGGCGACAGAGCAAGAGCCTGTATCACACGCACAAAGAAAAACTGGCCCAAGCCACACCACTAATCGAAGTAGCAAATGGGAATCAGACTCCTGTTTGAATGTGAACCCACACCCCTGTTTGATTCCAGAGCCCACAGTCCACACTACTACATTCAGTGACTTGGGGATGGGAGGTCTGTTACTCAGGTAGGAAGGGTGGGCTGAGCAGATGAATTGTCTGTGTGACACAGACGTCTGACAGTCCCTTGGGGACCATGTGGTGTCAGAAGCAGCTATCTCCCTGCCACAAAGCCCTTTCTCCCAATACTTGGAAATACAAACCTTTCAACTGGATGTTAGTGGTCAGGGGTTGGTTTGAGGTGAGGGTGGGTGGACACTGCACTGGGCCTGGTAGGCCTGTGGCCTGGCCTGAGCTCCAAACTCGATTCTTACTGCCCACTCAGTGCTGAACTGCACCCTGATGTATTTTTTCTGGTGTGGCTTGGAGAACCAACTGATTCCCACCTCCCTATCTTGTCACCATCTGAGTGAGCTTTTATGGAGAATCTGCTACTCTCTGAGAAGTTTCATGCACATTTTCTTCATCTTTTGCCTAGAATGAAGTTCATAAATTGGTGCTTTAGGAAGTTTGGTGCCCAGTGAGGTGCGTGACATAGCTAGTTTTAAGGCACAGCCACCTCCTCAATTTCCCACTTCCCCGCAGTCCCTCTGCTTGCATTTGCCCTGGGGGACTTGGGTGGCTTCTGACCCTGGAATTCTCAGCTTCATCAGTCATCTGATGAGCAGGTTGCTCCTTGTCACCACTCCAGCCTTGTCTTGTGCAGGGTGTGGTCCTAGGACAGGAAAGTAGCCCTGTATAGTAGGGGGCTGGTGCCCTGACATGCTATGCAGAAGCCCTGGGTCCCGACAGTATCCCAACTCACTACAGAAACTTGGCCCAGGCCACTTTCCTTTCTGGACTTCATTCGCCTCTACAAAAGTAGAAAAGAGAATTCCTGCTGGTGGGATAAATCTTTGTGGCAGTAAAGTAATGTATTAGATTCATGCATCCATTCACCCACTAGTTACTGAGCACATATTATGTGCGAAGCACAGTTTCAAATTTTTAAATAGAGTAGTAAACAAAACAGATAAGAATTAGGGCCCTCATGGAGCTTACCTTCTAGTGGATGGAAAGATAATAAATTTTAAAAGTAACAAAAATATTAATGTGTAGTATGTTAGATGACAATAGGTGCTAGTGAGTTCCATGTTCCAAAGGGTCAGCTAGGAAATGCTGAGCAAGCTCTCTCTTGATGACAACTAGAAAATCAGGCAGTGTATAATAACCATTGTCTTAAAGGCACTGGAGAGCTATCAAGACAGTGAGATGCTATTAGACCAGGGTCTGGGAAGATCAGAGGCCCATGGAAGTGAGCCTTATGTTTACAGCCAGTTTTCCCCTAGGAGTATTTGCCAGTTCTGAAGGGACAGCTGAGGGCTGAGCAGGACTCTTTACAGCAGGCTTGCAGGGTCAGAGGACCAGGATTGGAACCCAGAGTCTGCCAAGAAGGCTTTTCGGTACCGGTGACCCCTCCACTTGCTTTGGCTTGGGACTCTAAAGGGCTGTACCTCTCAGGAGCTGCCTCTCTTCTTCAAATCATTTACATTCTCCAAATTGAATTAAGATGATATCATATTGCTTGTGTGCCCAGGTACCCAGCAGAAGGAAACAAATAATCTTAGAAGGAAGATATTATCCTAGACCTCAAATTATTTCTAAAGCCAATGTGTAAAGGCAGAATCTGTAACACAAGAAAAAGAAATAACCAGACACAGGAGACAACATTAACGTCAGTAGAAACAACAGCAAATAGAAACAGAGACCCACAAGGGTTCCAGATATATTGAAGTTATCAGACACAGACTTGAAAATAACTCTGCCTTACCATGTTCCAAGTGTTAAAGGACAAAACTGGAGGTTTCAGCAGAGAACGAGAAACTACATATTTTTTTAAAGAACCAAATATAAATAACCACATAGTACCCCAAAATTAAGAATTCAATGGTGAGTTTAACAGAGGCAACCAAAGAAAGAGTCATGAACTGAAAGATTCATTAGAAAAAATGTCCAGCATTAAGTACAGAGAGACAAGAGAAAAAATACAAAAAAAGAAGGTAAGAGACATTGGAGGTACAATGAAAAGTTCTAACATATGACACGTGTATAACTGGAATTCCAGAAAAAGAGGAGGCAATATTTCAGAAGCAGTATTTCAAGACAATGGCTGAGAACATTTCTAAACTGTTAAAAGACATCAAGTCACAGTTTCAAGAGTACTACAAACTCCAAGCAGGATAAATAAAAAGAAATCCACACCAAGGCACTCATAGTAAAACTACTAAAAAGTGAAGACAAAGAGAAAAATCTAAAAAGCAGGGAGAAAAAAGACAGATTACTTTCAAAGGTACAATAACTAAATATGGAACTGACTTCTTAACAGAAACACTGAAAGTCAGAAGACAATGGAATGATTATCTTTAAAATGTGGAAAGAAATTGCCAGCTTAGGATTTTATATCCAGTGAAAATACCCTTAGAACAAAGAACAAATGTGACTTTTTTTTAAATGATCATTTGTCACCAGAAAACATACACTAAAGGACATACTAAAGAATGTTCTTCAGGCAGAGGAAATTCATTCAAGATGAAAGATTGGGCCGGGCATGGTGGTTCACTCCTACAATCCTAGCATCTTCTTTGGGAGGCCGAGGTGAGAGGATTGTTTGAGGCCAGGAGTTTGAGACCAGACTGGGCAACCTAGCACAACCTCATCTCTACAAAAAATATAAAAATAAAAAATTACCCAGGTGTGGTGGCATGAATCTGTAGTCCTAGCTGCTTGGGAGGCTGAGGCCGGAGGATCACTTGAGCCCAGGAGTTTGAGGTTGCCATGAGCTATGACCACACTACTGCACTCCAGCTGGGTGACAGAGTGAGACCCTGTCTAAAAAAAAAAAAATGTTGGAGTTTCAGGAAGGAATGAAAAGCAACAAAAAATATAAAAATAAGGCTATATCTAAATGGTATTGATTGTATACAACAATAAAAATACTGTCTTATGAAACACTGTATAGAAAGAGAAATAAAATGATGCAAAAATGGCATAGAAATAGGGTGGTAGGGGACAAATTAAATCAAATTATGTTAAGGCCAAGGAAGAGAGTATAGGTATCAATATTAGACTTCAGTAAGTCAAGGATGAGAGTTATAACGTCTATGGATATCACAAGGAAATAATACAAAATATTTAATCCAAAAGAAGGCAAAGAAAAAAGAGAAAGAAAGGTAGAGTGAGACACACAGAAAGCCTTTAGTAAAATGATCAATTTAAACCTAAAAACATCAGTAATTACATCAAATGTATATGCTCCGACCAAAAGACAAAGCTTTTCAGACTAAATTTTAAAATTCTGGCTATATGCTATTTATTTAAAAAATGCATTAAAAGATAAAAGATACAGAAAGATTAACAGGAAAAAGACAAAAAAAAGATACACCATGAAAGAAAGCAGGCGTAGCTATATTAACAGCAGACAAAATTGACTTTAAAAAAGCAATACTAGAATTAAAGAATATTTCATAATTACTTTTTTAAAAAACCCTCAGGTCACCAGGAAGATACAATTGTATGCATCTAAGAACACAGAACATAGCTTCAAAATATATAAAGCAAAAATTGCTAGAACGACAAGGAAAACATTTTAAAATTTACAATCACAGTAAGCAATTTTTAACACATTCTCTAAGTAACAGAACAAGGAGACAAAAATAAGTCAAGGTATAGGAGATTTGAAAATACAATTAGTAAACATGACTTAATGGACAGATATAAAATGTGGGACACAAAATCTAGAGAATATACATTCTTTGGAATCACATAATATTTATAAGTGCAGTGGAGAAAAATAAATAAGGAGTGTTGGACATATGATTTTAAGTAGTAGAGTCTGGAAAGACCTCACTGAGGTGGCCTTTGAGCAGAGACCTGAGGAGGTAGGAAAGGATGTCACACAGGTTGCTGAGGGGAGAGTGCTGCAGGCTCAGGGCAAGGCAGATGAGGGCTGGTGTGTTCAGGAGGCAGCGAGGGCCTACCCGGGGCTACCCGGCTGCGTGGCTGTACACCCCCCAGGGAGGGGTGCCCTGGGGCCTAGACTCTGATAGTGGAAATTGGCACCTGCTGCTCCCCGAAGACCCAGGCCTGCTCTGCCTCCATCAAAACAAGATTCTTCCAAATTTCTGTTCCAGCCATCAGGTTGCATCTACCCCTGTCTCCTTAGCCCCCAGTCTCCCATCGTCCCTGGAACCGGTGACCCCTTTCCCAGCTCAGCACTTCCTCCCTGTCCCAGCCAGTCACCTTTTCAGGGAAGACCCCAAACCTGGTGTTTAGGCAGCCCCCACTGCAGGGCTGCACTGAGCCAGCCTTTCCTAGGGGCTGCCGCTCTTCCTCACCAGCCTGGAGGCAGGCCTGTCATCCCCATTTCACAGATGAGACACCTGCTCCTGGGACCTTTGCTCTTGTGTACAGCAGCCCCTCACAGAGGCTCACTTTCCCTTCCGTTTTAACTGAAACTGCGTTCTGCTGGTGGCCCCACTTCCAGAACAGGTCACTGCTCCTCCTCCACTGGGAGCATCCCACGTGTGTCTCCACTGCGTGCAGCTCTGAGAGTTACCCTGTAGGGAGGAGGTCCTGGGTTCTGTCATCTCACAGTGGGCGTGTGAGCCAGAGGCCCCCAGAAGCCGCCAGCAGCCACCAGCATCTGCACCAGTAGCTTTGGGCGGAGGGAAGGTGCTGAGGCTGCATCCTGTGTGGCCCGCCCGCCCCTGCTCCCCGGGCCCTCTGAGAAAACCCATTATTCTAGTCTAGGTGGCTTCACATGCACAGGTTCCCATGGGCTCCTCGTTTGCAGCCTGATGGTTATGCACCTGTTAGGGTCACTGCGTAGACACGGCTTGTGCTGAGAACATTGGATTAAAATGAAGCGACCACGGTCTGATTCAGCTGCACCGGCCTCCGGGCACTGCAGCGTCACTGCTCCTCTCTGTCAGCACAAGCTGCTGCTTGCTTCTGCCTGCTGTGGGCAAATATCCCCGGCCCTGGACCTCTCTGCTTCTCTTCTGGGACTCTGGCTCCCTGTGGCCTCTGGTCCTCCAGTCCTGGTGGCCTCAATCCTCCTAAGAGCTCCAAGGATCAGTCCCCTTGGGGCTTGGCAAGAATGACCTCACCGGGCCTGTGGGTCCCAGCCGGGGGTGTGGCCCTCTCTGCTCTTGTCTACTGAGCCAAGCCTGCTCCTGCCACGCCCCCCAAGTGGCAGCATGGCCACAAGGTTGCACCCCCCAGCCTGCCTCCCCCACTCTGAGGCCGCGCCTCCCCCTCCAGCCTGGGCTGCTGTTCTTCTCTTGAGCCCTACAGAAAGTTCACACTCAGCCCGGGGTTCATTTTATTCCACAGTTCTGTGACACAAAGACTGCGGAGGTTGTGGGAGCCTGTAACACTCGTTTCACCTAGACTAACCTTTCTTAAGTTGGGGGAGAGAGGGAAAGACAAAAGGAGGGAAAAAACCAAAACGTGGCAATGTCAGTTAAAGAAGGAGAGATTTACCAAGTCTCTAAATATTGTCCTCGCCACACACCCTATTCTGCTGAATAAAGAAAATAGAGGTGCCTTCGGGCCTTTTTTAAATCAAGATTTTATTAAAAAGAAACAGTTTCAATCAAGCAAACAATTCACAAAGACATTTTCTAGAATAATGAATAATAAAAGCTATCATTTTTGGAGGGGCCGTATCCATGCCAGGCCCTGGGCGATGGGCTTGGCACCTGTCATTCTTGCCCACCCCGTGAACTGTAAGATTGATACAGTCCCCTTTTTGCAGATCAAGAAACAGGTTCAGAGAAGTCTAGCGGCCTGTCCAAGGACACAGCATGTGAGAGGTGGCTCCATGATTTGCACCAAACCTGTGTGACTCTGGCACCGTTTCCAGGGTCATTCACGGCATGGCCCGCACAGACCTCAGCAGGTATTGAGAAGAACACACGGGAGCTTGTGACTTCCAAGCTAAGGGGCATCTACATTTTGTGTCTGTTTCCCATCTCTGAGCATCCTCTCTGGATTAGAGCTGTGACCACCATATCACAGCATGTTTGCCCAGCCCAGCTGGAATTGTAAGCTGGTAAAATAGAAACATCCTTGTGAAAATATGAACACACTTCTATTTACCAAAGGTAAATGAAACCTTTCACTGTTCTGAAGAGTTTCCATTTTTCAGTCTTTTGTCTCCTCCTCTCAGCTTGCTTTGATTGCCCGTAACATTAACCTTCAGAAAGAAACGAGGGTAAACAAGCTCATTGTTGGCAAATCCAGATATCTGATTTCCCGGCTGCCCCCTCCTCCAGCAAGGCAGTGGCACCTGCTGCAGATCCCCTTGGGAGTTGCCTGGCAGAGGGGCCTCCCTACGCCTCACACCCACCCGTAGCTGTCCCCCTGTTCTGGGGGGAAGGCAGTTCCTTGCTGGCTTTTAGTCGCAGTGAAGCTCTCATACTTAACAATTCATTTAGCCTCTCCTCTGTCCAGCTGGCTTTGGCGAGGCTTTGCTGCAGCCCCTTTCCCGGGGCTCTGTGATGGGGAGAAAGGAAGGAAAATGCATTCCATTCAGGACTCGTTATTGCCGTAGAAACGGCAGTATTATTTTTCAGGGATCTTGTGTTAATAAGGGAAGACTGTTTCTTGGCAAATATTGCCCTCAAGTACTGTGACTCTTTTTCAGGTCATGTAAAAGGGCATTAGGCAAACACTTGGAAATTCAGAAGCTTCCTTTCTTGGGAGTGTGGACGGTGGGTGGACGGGCTCCCGTGCACCTCCCGCAGCAGCCACGCAGAATTGGCTGTAGTTACCTTCCTCATCAGCCCTCACTCTGGATGATATCAGCAGTCCTAAAGGTTACAGCTTTTTCTGTGATATATTGCTTCTTCAGAGAGTATTAAAGATGTTTTGAATCTATTTTTTAGGAATCTTGAAACCGCCAGTGGAACATTTTTGATGTTGTGGGTAATGCATAAAGTAGCAGCATGGGAAGGCTGGACCCTGAGAGTGACCCGAGGGTGCTGGAAGCACAAAAGACACAGCTTGTTGTGGTTCTAACAATTAGGAAGCAAGCTAGGCGGGGCATATGTTGAGGTGTGGAGCAGCTGCACCCGGGAAGCACGTTCTTTCTTTTATTTGCTGGGGGCGGAGAAGAGGCAGACACAGCATCTCCTGGGAGTGGGCAGGATTTACTGGGAGAGAGCCAGAGGAAAAGTTCCGTAATCATGGAAGGAATTCTCCAGCCCTGCTTAGTATACTCATTGTTTGAGCCTTTTTTTTTTTTTTTCCTTTCCCCTGCCTGGACTCTCCCTACTCAGATTCAAATAAAAATTGCAACAAGAGGCAATGTCACTGGGGGAGTTGTAGTAGATTGTATGATGGTTAATTTTATATGTCAACTTGACTGGACCACAGGGTGACCATACATTTGGCCGAAGATTAATCTGGGTGTGTCTGTGAGGGTGTTTCTGGATGAGACGAACATCTGAATCAGCAGACTAAATAAAGCAGGTGTATAGGCCTCATCCAATGAGTGGAAGTCCTGGATAGAACAAAAAGTGGACCCCTCCACAAGTAAGAGGGGGCTCCTCCTGACTGCTAGAGCTGGGACATTGGTCTTTTGCCGCCTTCAGACTCAAACGGAAACATCGGTTCTTCTTGGGTCTTGAGCCTGCAGGCTTTTGGACTAGAACTATGCCATGTGCTCTCCTGGGTCTCCAGTTTGCCAGCTGCAGATCTGGGGACTTGGCCTCCATAATCACATGAGCCAATTCCTTATAATAAATCATATATATAAAATTTTCATCCTATTGGTATGTTTCTCTGGAGAACCCTAATACAGATGGCATCAGTGAAGGCAGGGATTGAAATCTTAAAATCTTTCCTAAACCCATAGCTTGACCAGATAGCTGGGTCCTCTGTGAGAAGAAAGGGTCACCGAATCCCAAAGTGTTCAGAATGGGGCCAGTGGCTCCAGAAGGCTCTGCAGCGACTCCTGTCTGCTGAGGAAGTCAAAGGCCGTGAACCGTGTCAGTGTAAATGAGGATGCTCTGCAAGACGGTCCCCGTCACAGGCGAGCTGGTCCTCCCCTTCCTGGGGACCAGGGCTTGGAGCACTCCCGTCCCCCCTCCAGTGCAGCCAGACACAAGCCCAGCAGCCACAGGCTCCTCCACCCAGGGAAGAGCAGCCTCTGTTGCAGGTGGGCGGCTCCAGCCACGGCCCCTGGTCCTTGCTGCCTAGACCTGGTGTCTTCCCCTCTGCTCACTCCCTGCTAGGAGGTAAAGAGTAGGCCTACGGTTGTCCCCGCAGCGGGTGAGGCCCTGAGCTTGCTACATCACACCTGGGGTCTTCCGCAGGGCTGGGCCAAGCGCTTGCTTCTCCTGGTTAAAGGCCTGGTTCCGGCCTGGGCCCATGGGGATATTTTGAAGGCAGTGGGTGTTCTCAGAGGGGTCTGGTGCTTCAGAGTGATTGGGGAATGGATAGAAATGGATTAGGGAGATGGGTCCCCTCATGTACGCCTCAGCTGAGGCTCCTTTCAAAATCCAAGCATCCTGGGATAGGGGCACTGACACTGACTTTAGAAAATCGGGCCCCAGTGGAAGTGAAGCAGGCTGTGGACTATGGTGACAGAAGAGACTGCAGTCTAAAACTATAAACTGACTGCCAGGGTTCAGAATGCAGACAGGAAGCCTGCTCCCCCAAGCAAAAAAAATCAATGCCCAGTGTCAGGACACCCTATTGACAGCTTGATTAGAAAGGACTCAAAACTGCCTTCACCCTGGAATCACACCAGGAAAAAAGAGAAAGAAGGAGGCACTTCTGGGGCATTGGTGAAGCCAGCAACTGCATTTGGGTCCAGACTGCCCCATCCCACCCTCAGAGCCTCCTGAAGAAGCTGCCCTAGTAGGGCTTAGTTCATACCTCACACTCTTACTGAACACCTGCTGTGTGCCAGGCCCCATCCTGCAGATAAGGAAGGGTCTCTACTTCAAGCAATTCAGGGTGTAGTAGGAGACAGATGAGCGAATAGGAATTAAAATCCAGTAGCACAAACAGGCTCCAGAGAACCCCGTGGGGTGTGCTGGGAGATCAGAGGAGATACATCAGACCCAGTCAGAGAAGGGAGCTGTGAGGGAAGGCTTCTCCAAGGGAGGCCACCTGAACTGAGTCCTCAAGGATAAGATGGAATCAGCCTCTGTGAAGGGGGCCCAGTGCACACACACAGGCTAGGTTTGGGCAAAGCTTGGGGGTATGAAATGGCACACTGCATGGGTGTGCTGGTGGACAGTGAAGTGCCAGGCTAGCAGTGGTGAGAGATGGTCCAGGAGGCCAATGGGCCACATCACCCCTTAGGCTATGGGATTGGACCATGTTAGGGAGGAGAGTGAAGTAGTCATATTTACATTTGAGAAAAATAACCGCTGTGCAACACAAAGGACAGATTAGAGTAAACTCCACAGGTGGCACTCCTGGGAGGCCAGGAGAAGGCAGGGGTGAGGTGCAGGGCGGTCAGGGCTGCTGGAAGAGATATTAGGAGACTGTCAGCAAGGCTGCTGGGACAGGGGACAGCTAAGGCCTGAGTCCTGGGGACAGAGCATGGTGGGGCTGGCTCTGGGATGGAGCATACAGCAAAGGGAGCAGGCCTGGGATGGGGGGAAGAGATTGGGAAGCCAGTCGAGGACACACTGAGCTCAAGGTGCAGGCAGGACAGCCAAGTGGGGATGTCAAATGGGCACTTGAATATACAGGGTCTGGAATGTCAAGGTGACAACAATGTGGCCATTGGGCAACAAGTCCAGAGCATGAGCAGGAGGAGGACGAGGAGCAGGTAGAGGAGGAGCACGTGGAGGAGGAGGGGGGGAGGAGGGGAGGAGAGGAGCACGTTCAGCCCTGGTGCTAACAGGGGAAATGTGCAGACTGAAAAGAATGTGAAAATGCTGAGCTCCAGGAGAACAAGCAGGGCATCAACACATTCTGGGGTGAAGAGAGGGAGCTTCCACAACAGTGCGCAGCAGGGAGCCGCCCCTCTCTGCTTTGGGAGTGGCTGGCCACGCTGCTGGTGCACCCTGGGGGCAACCAGCCCTGGGCGGGAGAGGAGGGCATCATGGGTACCCTCCTCCCCTTTGTCCTGGAGCTTCCACATCCTGCTTCTGCCTGATGCCCAGAGTGAGCTCCGAGTGGTGTCCCCCTGCGGAGGTCTAATGCAGCTGGCCTTATCTGGCCTGGAATCAGGGCAGCCACAGCATGTCCCCAGGGGCTCAAGGCTCACAGAGGGTCTAGGGTGGGAGAGGGAAGCAGGCATGAGCAGGTGTCCGGCAGATGGGGAGGCATAGAGTGTGCCATGTGTGACAATCGTTGTGCATGGACATGTGGGGAACACCTGTGTGAGGACATTAGTGGTCGCTGGGGTGCTGGGGACTGTGTATGGATGGGAGCTTGTGTGTAAATGTGTCTGAAAACAGGAGAAATTTGGATCCAAAAGGCAGGTGCACCTTGGCACCTGCAGTGAGGCCCTGGGGCATGTCGGGAACCAACCAGGCACCTGTAACACACATGCTTCCTGTGACACACATGCTTCTGAGACCCTTCATCAAGCCTGGGGTGCAGGAGACTGTAATTCTCATTGTGCAGGTGAGGAAACTGAGGCCCAGAGACATTAAATTCTTGCCTGGGGCACTTGGGTAATAAAGGAACAGGGGCTCAAACCCCTCACTCCTGCCGCCGTGTTGCTCTTACCCCCAAAGGCACCATGCTCCCTGTCCCCAGCATGGCACATTGTCCCCTCTGTTCGTGCCCACACCCCTCATTCTGAAGGTCAGGACTCAGCCCCCTCCTCCAGGCAGCCTTCCCAGACCCATGAGGCTGGGGTACAACAGCCCCAGCTGGCATCACAGCATTATCTCTCTGGGCTGCACCTGTTTTCTTACCTACACTCCTATTGTCAGAGCCCTTGTCCTACTCTAACCACAATGCATGGACAAATGGCCAGTGTCAGGAGGGATAGAGCATGGCAAACTCCAGCTCAGGACCCTGGACCTTGGACATCTGCTCCCAGCCCCTCGGGCACCCCATCCAACAACAGGGTGACTCCCCCCAGCCCTGGCACCAGTGCATGGCTTCCCCTGCCTGGAATGCCAGTCCACCTTCATGGCCCCGCTGAAGGCCTGCCTCCTCATCCCTGCACTTGGGGGGCCTTTAGGACACTTACTGAGCACCACACATGACGCCAGCTATCTTCATGAGTAAGAACAATGACATTTTCCACATATGGCACCCACTGTGTGCTAGGCATGGTTCTAAGTCCTTTGCAGATATTAGTTCACAACCCTGTGGTGTAGATACTGGAATGATCTTTATTTTAGGGGTGAGGGAAGGAGGGCATGGAGCAGTCCATTAGCTTGCCCCAGCTCTCCTTACTTGCAAGTGGCAGAACTTGGATTTGAACCAGGCAACTAGGCTCTAGAGCCCTGCTCTTAACCACCACCTGGAGTAAGAAACCTCATCCTGTCCCCAGGAGCTCACAGCCTGGTGGGTGAGACAGGCTTGTATACAGTGATGTAAGGAGGTGTCAAGGGCCGGTCACAGGTGGACCTGTTGTACGGGGGAGGAAGCCGTCCCACCCTGAACTCAGGCCTCAGACGGGGCATCAGCCTGGAATGTGCTGGAATGTCTTTCCTTCCCTCCCTGGAGCACTGGCAGGTCCTCTGGTCCAGTGGACCTACCTCGTGGTGCCCCACCTCCCTCATGGCCCCTGCAGTGCTGGCCTGTCCCCCGAGGTGAGGATGGGCCCTGGGAGCCCTGTGCCGGGGTTCACACAGCAGCAGCAGGGGGCCGTCCGCTGCCTGGGGAACAGTATGTTTGCCTGCCCCTTGTAGAGGAACGGGCTCTGTTTTCTCCATCCTGTAATTGTTACCATCTGTTTCCCTCCATCGTGTTTGTTGATGTTTTCTTGTTTTAAAACTGAAATGAGTCAGATTGGAAGCTGATTTAGGAAAAAGTGTCTGGGAGGGAAGCTCAAAGTGGCCATGGGGGACGGCGCTTTGGAGCCGTTGGAAAAAGAAAGATTCTCTGGGGCAGGCAGGGGTGTTGGCCAGTTCCTCCTGCCCTGTGGGGGCTGGAGTCCCCCAGCAGCCCGGGCAGGCTGGGGCTGTGTGGGTTTGTGTGGAATGTGTGTGTGCGGGCTTGGTTGTATAAGTAGGCGAGTGTGTGTGCACACTCACGCACTTGTGCACCTATGTGATTGTGTGTGCACATGTGGACGTGCGTGTCATTATGGGGGCAGGGTTACACAGTATGTACCATGTGGATGGTTGGAGTCTTGTATTCAGAAGGAGGCAGATGCAGAAGGAGGTTGGCTGTGATCCAGGTCTAGGTTTGGAGGGTGCCCCATCTCCACAGTTGACACAAATGTGACCTCAAGTGAATCTATAAACTAGCTGCCCATGAGCAAGCAATATAAAGGAGTTTTGATGCCAGTGCTAAACCCGGATGAAGACAGGTGAGGCGGCTGGGCTTATGTGGGGTACTTACAGATGCATCTCCAGGGAGAATGGCCCTGGGAGGGGATCCCCAAGCTTCCTGCAAGGGGCTGCTGGTATTCCAAGTGAGCTGCACATGGCTAAGAGGCCAGTGATGACTGTCTGGACTGTCCATCCCCAGCATGTATGACCCAGGATATTTGACCTTCATTCCCCTGTCTGCCTCCCCCCAGAGCTAAGCTTAGGGTTTTTCTTTGGGGCAGGGAGGCTTCAGTGTCCTGGAAGGACCAGGTACCAGAGCACTACAGGATAGGAACTGGCTTCCGGAGCCAATAAAATGGAGGCCTTCAGCCGCCTTCTTATCAGGGATTTTAAGTCAGTGCCTGGGCCAGCCTCCTTCCCAGTCCCATGCTAGTGTCCACCAGTCACCTGGACTCCTGCTTCCTAACTGTGATTATTTAGCCAAAGAAAGGTGCCCTGCGACATTGCCCCTCGCCATGTGGGTCTGTAAGCCCAGCACAGCTGTAGGATTAACCTGCAATTCAGGCCAGCCGCCACCAGAGGTCGTGCTGCCCTGGCTCTGGTCCCATGGCTGGACAGCCAGGCTTCCCATAGATGTGGTTTACAAATCAGGATCCAGCCTACTTTCCACTCCTTTGTCCTTTCTTGATAGTCCACAGCCCGTGGGGGATTCTCTGGCCATAGCAACCCAGAGAAAACTGGTATAGGAGAAAGACTCTGTGCCTTTGGCACAGCATCCTTCTTAAACAAGGCTGCTTCATTTTCCTACATGCTTGGGTCCCCTATAGTAATAATAGCTGCCATTTGCTGAGCCCCCTGGTTTGTCCCAGGTACTGTGCTAGGCCCTGGGAGTGGGGAATTTCCACTCCTGGGTGAAATCAGTCTTTCAAAAGAGGGTTTGTCATGCCTGCTTTATAGGCAAAGGAGAGAAGCAAGGGCTCAGAGAGGTGAAATGTCTCGTGCAAGGTTGCAAGGCCAGTGAGGGGTACAGCAGGCCCCAAATCCAGACCTGCTGACTCCAGCCACAGCTCTGATCATTGTGAAGAGGCTGTTAACTTCAGGAGAGCCGTGGTGCTGTCATCCAGGAGAGATGGTGTGGGGGCACCCAGGTTGGCTGGGTTTTCACCAGAAGTTCTGGGATCCTGCTCCTGCCCTTGAACCTTTGATCCAGAGCTTCTCTTTCCTGGGGAGCCCTTTGGCCTGCTCTCAGCCTTACAGCACAACGCAGGGTGTATAACTCACTGCACTTACTGTGATGTTTAGGAGCAAGCAAGGAAACTTCTTGTGTCTGCATATTTAAGCATTTATATTAAGTGGAACAAGCTATTTCTGAACACGAGAATGGCCAACAGCCTTAGAGGAAATTAAAATGAACCATGACAATGGAAAATTGCACAGGGGCACGGTGGATTCTCCGGAGATAAATACAACAAGCCTTTCAACAGCATTCGGGAAAGACCAGAGATCATGGAGATTATGTGGTGAGAGAAAAAAGAAAACCATCAGAAAACTAGAGCTCAGGCTGGTGCAAGGACCAACCAGCATGCTAGTCAGGTCTGTGGGCATCTCTGTCCATTAAACACCCCCTGGGTCTGGCAGACAAGGCAAAGCCAGAGAAACAACAGGCAGACAGATCTCTGCTCAATTCAACCAGCGTTTCTGAACATCAACTGCATACATGCCATGTGGATCTTATGGACTGAATTGTGCCCCCTCCCCCGAAATTCATAGGTTGAAGGCCTAACCCCCACTGTGGTGGTGTTTGGAGATGGGCCATTTGGGAGATAATGAGGTTTAGAGGAGATTCATTCGGGTGGGGCCCTCATGATGGGATTAGTGCCCCAGAGCTCTCTGCCATGTGAGGACACAGCAAGAAGGTGGCAGTCTGCACGCCAGGAAGGGAGCCCTCACCAGAACCCAGCCATGCTGGCACCCTCATCTTGGACGTCTCAGCCTCCAGAACTGTGAGGAATAAATGTCTGTTGTTTAAGCCACCCAGTCTGTGCTATTTTGCTATGGTAGCCTGAGCTGACTAATACAGTGGGGAGCAAAGAGGATGCCCAGACCTTGGCCTCAAAGAACTCTCAAGCCTGGAGGGGTTGTAAACTGGACCACCTAAAGGTTCAATAGATATCAACTGTTATAATTGTGATTATGATTCCTCCATTAACCTGTGCATTCTCTAGGCCAGAGTAAGCCTATGGCTGTGTCCCCAGCACAGGATAGCCTCTCAATAAGTGTGGGGTGGATGGATGGATGGATGATACAACTAAAGGTGATGAGCCCAGGTGCTGAGTAGATAGAGCTATGGTAGCCAGTCAGCACTGCACGTGCAGAGAGAGGCCCTACCTTGGCCCAAGCAGTCTGAGCCCCTGCTGAGGAAGGGGTGACAGTGGAAGACATCTGTCTGGGATCCCATCTCCCTGACCCAGAGGTCCGTGGCAAGCAGCCACAGACAGAAAGCCCCACATACCATCTCCCAGCTGGCTCCGAGGGCTGGCCAGGCCCAGCCTCCCCAGAAGTTGGTGCAGTGGCTGCCCCAGCCTCCTGCAGAGCAAGACCAGAGGCTTACAACCCCATGCATGCCCACTCCTCAATGCCACTGCCCAGGAAGGGCAGTCTGTCCATCTGTCTGCCCTAAGAGGGCCTGTTTCTCTGTCTCTCCTGCCCCTTCCACCACCTCTTAAGGATTTTCCTGCTGTCCCACTTGCCCCTGGGCCTCCAGTGAGTTTAGATAGAATCTGTCTGCCCCACTGTGCTTCCCGAAGCCTGAAGAGATGGGCTGGTGCTGGGTGATGCCATTTCCTTTTAAAAATCGCTTAAACCATCCCAATTCTGAACGAAGGTGGAGCCAGAAGGAATGCTTCTCCCTCAGGACCCTGCCTGGCCGCATGTTGCTCTCATTACAGATAGCATAAGCAGGCAGAAAGCAGAAAGCGAACTCCAGGGAGCCTGGGAAATATACACTGAGTCCGGCAGTGTGTGCTTCTGGAATATTCCACCACAGAGTGGTCAGTCCCACTGAGCCCCTAGCCCCATACTTCTCAGGATCTAAGCTTCCATCCCGAGACATACACTCAGGTGCTGACTTGCTTTGGTGAGTCTCGAAGTCCCCACAATAAAACCATTTTAGCTCCTTCAGCTGTGCTGCCCGTCTGAGGAGCCGCCTCCCGGGGACATTTGTGCTGCCCTGTTTGTTTCTTTGTCTTGCCTGCCCCTCGGAATGACTCTGCCACAATCCCCTCTCTTGTTAGGCCTCTAATGAGGTTGCAGAAGATGTTATGTCAGGATTGTGGTGTTGGCATTGAGTGGAACTCTCAGCCGACTTCTTGCTCCAGGAGCCAGTGCTGTGAGTTGCATGGCAGAGGGTTTGAGAACTTAGAACTCTTCCCTCTCCCCGGTGAGTCTTTGTTAGTAATAAAAACAATAAGGAATGCTCTGCCAAGGCCCATGACTAGAAAGAGGGGGTCTCGAGAGCTTTCATAGGTGTGTCAGGTGGTTGAAGAAGGGACCACGGAGGGAATTGCAGACAGGGGACTCTGTCTTGGGGTTCTTTCTGCCTCTGGGTGGGTCCTGCACACAAGGAGGGCTTAGTTAACCCTAAAATGCCCTCCAGGGAGGGACTGGGAAGGCCTTAGGCGGGCAGCTGTTCTGTTCTGAAGCTGTTCTGAAGAGCCCAGTGCTTCCCCTGGGGCAGCTGGAGCGTCTCCAGGCAGGCCCTGTGGCTTGGCTCAGAATTAACGTTGGGCGCTCAGAGACTAGGCCTCTGGGGGCTAGGTCAGCAAGCAGTTCAGTAAGGGAACCCGCCTGTACTCCACACCCACTCTTTGCTCAGCTGCCCTGTACAGGAGACTTTTCCTCACCCGCTTCACTACGGTTTCAAATCTGAAAAGGACAAAGACTTCCAGAAGTGGGCATTGTGTGACGCACATCTGTGAGCCTACAGCTGACCCGGGGAGGGTGAGGGGTGGGCCCAGAGTCACTGCCTGCAGGGCTGGCAGTTGGGAAATGTCCCATCAAAGGCCAGAGCAGGGGATGCCCCCACCGTGCCTACGTACCCACCCACTTTGGCGACAAGATTGAAGACGGGTCGCCGTGCTCAGGAGGGAACTGCGTTGTCACCGATGCCCAGGTGACCAGAAACAGGCAGGGCGGCGGGGCCTCTGAGCAGGATGGGCCGGCTACAAGGAACACGGCTGTCTGGGGCGCCGTGAGGGCTGATTGAAGGGGGATGAAAGGCCCAGCCCAGGTGCCCCTCACCCCCTCCTCGTCCCTGCCTGTCCGTCTGGGCCACCGGCCGCCTCACATCACAGGCGTCTGCAGAGGGCCAGGCCTGCCCTGCACCTTTCAGCAGAATGAAAGGGAAATTGATATCAGAGGCGAGCTGAAGCACAGGAAAGGGCCTCTTTCTTTTCAAAGACTTTCGTTTGTGATGGTTTTTTTTTTTCTAGGTGATCTTATTTCAAAGGCCCTTTGAAAAATTTGTGGGTTTTGTAATGGATGAAAAGTTACTTTGGAAATGGGACTAAGAAGTTTTCGGTTGAAAGTTGTTAGAGGAAAGTTGAAAGCTTTGAGTTGTAAGGTTCTGCCAGCTTTATCATTTCTTTTGTCCACAAGGCCCCTCCATTGGAAGGGGGCTTGGAGGAAGGGGCCAGGGACCTGGACAGGGCACATTCGAGAGCACAGCGCAAAAACCAGCCCCATCTGTGGCTGCTTTACGCTTGCAAGGGAGGCCACCTGTGCTGCACTTTTAGCAAAAGTGTCTCCAAGGAATGGACTTTGATCTTGGAAGAGGGAAAAGCAAACATACTTCCAGAACACTATGGAAAGCTGGGTTCTGTCAAAGACAATGGCTAGCACACAGCTGTTTCATATCAGAAAAATCATTAAGAAGACAGGCCTGAGAGAGGGGGCCTGGCATGAGCCCCGGGGCATGTGTGTGTTCCAGAACCGAGGAGAGGAGAAACCAGTGAGCAGCACTGGGTAGGAGTCCAGGAAGAGGTAAAAACCAGGAAAAGCACTGTTACAGAAACTGAGGGGCAGGAGGTTTCAGGAAGAAGGAGGAAGCCAGTGTGGGGGGAATGCACCTGCCTGCGTTTGGCATTAGGAGGTGATTGTTAAAGGGGGCGGGTCTGCTGCAGCGCAGGTGGGCAGAGTTAAGGAGGCTGCGGTAACAGGGGTAGGATACCAGGTGTTCCCAGTCCCGTGGAGGGGCTGACCACAAAGAAGTAGGGAGTCTGCTGGATTCTGGAATGGCAGATGGAGTGGTCAGAGATTTTCTTTTAGTACCCATGGTGGAAAGCCACAGGGAAGGAGCTGAGGAGAGGGCAGGAGACGGGGGGTGGAGTGCTGAAGAGAGGGGCATGACGTGTGCCCCACAGCATGGTGCCAGCCTTGGAGAGGGGTGCATGTGCCAGACTGCACAGTCCTGGTCTGAGGCTGAGGGACTGGCCTCCCTGGAGAGTTTATCCCACACTGGCAGGGGATAAACGTGTCAGTGGTGGCCTAGGGTCTGGGGGGTCTGAGGGGTGGGGAAGCTGATGGAAGCCCAGTGGATCTGACCCCCAGCATGCCACCAGGGTCAGAGCAGGAGGCCCATTGGTCTGGGCACAGTGGGGGCAGGGGGACTGTGACTGGCACTCTTGTGGGCACCTAGGGGAAGGCTCTAAGCGTTACCCTGACAGGGTAGTGTGGGTGCAACCTTGATATGGCTAAGCCCATTATGGGGCTGCCAGCCACAGGAGGGCTGGGCTGCAGAGAGGTGACCTGGGAACATTCCAGCCATCCCAAAGCACTTCTGCAGGCCTTAGGTTAGAGTCCCAAGTTTGGCACGCACTAAGTGTTTTTGAACTTCTCTGGGCCTTATTCCTCTCGTCTATGAAATGGAGGTAAGAACACAGGATTCCTCATGGAAGGAAATCAGCTCATGCCCGTGCCTGGCATGTAGGAGGCAGTCAGTAAATGTGAGCCCTTAGGATGGTGGCTGGCCAGGCAGCCCCATTCATCTGTGCCTGGCTTGGGTCCTCTTGGTGATCCAAGAGCCCAAGTTAGGGGGACACAGGAAGTGGCTGGTGGTTTCAACTCAAAGTATTTACAGATGGCCACAGGGCAGTGTTAGGACCTGACCTGGGGCACAGATGGGCTCTGTAGGCATATCTCCCAGCCAACACACAGCCGCCCTCGCCAGGCCTGGCCCCTTGCCACCCACCCCCTCACATCCTCTGCCCCCACCCAGGCTCCCGGCAGGATCGTTTACCCTCCAAAGACATCATCATATTCTGTAATATGATTGGAATCTGAATATATATTTTAAATGACAAGATTGAAATTAAAATTTAAATAAAGAATTACTTTTCTGTAACTTGCTCTGAAAGCAGTAATTTAGCAGCAAATTGATAGAGAAAGGTAAGCACTGGTCCTTTAAACCATCGTGCAGTTTCCGGCATGCGAGCCAGAAGTGTCTCAATTTAACACATCATTGGTTAGTATTATTAGAAATTTCATCAGGCTCTGGAGCGCATGATGTCAGGGCTCAGAAGGGGAGGCCGAGGGCGCAGGCCTGGGGCCCAGGGCCGGAGAGGGCCGCTTGGTTAATGAGGGCAGGCCGCGCACGCGAGGCCCTCCCCTGGCCCCGAGTGGGCATTTAACTACGATTATCTTCTCGTTTGTAGTTCAGGAGCGATCAGAAAATGAAAACTAAGAGACCCTTAAATGTCACTTGCTCTTCTCCTTCCCAGAGGCCACAGATTTACAGCTTTGGTGCTTGTCAACACATCCTTCTGACCCCCGAAACCTAGACTCAGTACAGGAGTGCTCAAAGTGGCCTCACCGAGGAGCCTGGATCCCGTGAGCCACCTAAGTGAGACCCAAAAATCTGTCCCAGTCGGGTCCTGACGAGCATCTTCAACCCCGAGGTGCCCGTGCTCAGGCACAGGCCTGGGAACTGGAACATGAAGACTGTAATCGTTCCCCAGAGTGAGGTCCACAGGCCACCTGCAGCAGCATCACCTGTATGCTTGTTAAAGAGGCACCTTAGGCCATGCGCGGTGGCTCCCACCTGTAATCCTAGCACTCTGCGAGGCCAAGGCAGGAGGGTCCCTTGAGCTCAGGAGTCTGAGACCAGCCTGAGCAAGAGTAAGAACCCCTCTCTACAAAAAGCAGAAAAATTAGCCAGGCATGGTGGCATGTACCTATAGTCCCAGCTACTCAGGAAGCTGAGGCAGGAGGATCTTGAGCCCAGGAGTCTGAGGTTGCAGTGAGCTGTGATGATGCCACTGCACTCTAGCCTGGGTGACAAAGTGATACTCTGTCTCCAAAAAAAAAAATAAAGGCACCTTTTTTGGTCCCCATCCCACACCAACTGAATCAGGACCTCTTATGGGGTCCAGAAATCTCCATTCCTGAAGATCCCTCCAGATGCTTCTTATGTGCACTCACATCAGAGATCCCTACAGTGGTGGTGGTCAGACGTGCTGTCTACATGATCTTGGAGTTGGTACTCTCATAGATAACCTGCTAGCACCAGAAAGCCTAACAGTCTGGGTATAAACCCATGAGCTGTAATCTAAAAAATCCCAGACACCAAATATCTCCTCTGCAAACCTGCACTTTTACCTTTGGAACACCACTCCTTTGAAGTGCAAATTGCCCTCCTGGGGCTTCACCTTTGTAGTGCAAAGGCCCCTAGGAAGTCCACACATTCAGTCCCTGAAACCCCAGTCAGAATATGCTTACCAAAAACTGGCCTCCATCATTCCCCCCAGGAGGACCCCAAGTGCCTTGCAGGGGTAGGGATGCTGAAAGGAAGTGAAATGCACACTCTTTGCAGGGAATGGCCTGCCCATCTATGCTCAGGCCTGGAGTTGGCAGCTGCTGTGATGTGATTCCCCAGAGCAAGCCAGGGCCTGGTGGTCAGAGGCAACTCAGCCACATGCACTTCCGCTAGGATCTGTATGAAAACCTGCTCTTGCTGTTCTCAGAAGAGCCCCTGGGAATGATAACCCTTCATAATAAGAAGAAAAAGGAAATGATAGCATTCGTCACTGACGCTGGGCCAAAGGATACCAGGACCTCCACCATCCACATGCTCCCGAATCCGTGTGCCTCTGCCACCAACCTCTGCAGAGCATGGACTCAGAGCTGTGCTGGCCTCCTCGTATCACTCACCTTACAGTGAGCAGATTGCACTGCAATCTCCCCTGGTGTGTTTGAGCCACAGGTCACGTGCCTGTGCCCTAGCTGCAAGGGAAGCTGGCAGAGCAAGTTTTCTAATGTTAAGTGTTCAAAAGGCGCCAGGCAGTCAGAAAACATGCAAAAGGTGCACAGCAGGGCCCAGGCCAGATCAGCCTCCCTCATCAGAAGGGGCCTTCAGGATCCAGAGCTGGGGGGTGGGAGGGGTGTGGGGTGGGCACACCAAAGCTTGTCTTTCCCAAATAAGGTGGGTGCTGTGGGAGTCCAGAGACAAAAACAGAGCTGCAGCTCAAGCTCAGAGTATGGTGAGCTGCAGCTGCCCCTGGCGTTGTCCTCCCTGGGACTCCTCAGGCCCTCGTCCCAGGGTAGTTCATACCCACCACGCAGCTGGGGTGTGCTTGGGGAGGCACTGCACTAGCTTTAGTCTTGGCATTATGCAGTTACAGCCCTGCTGTGTTTATGCTGCTCCAATCTTCTGCACAGACCACTGTGGGTTTATACGTCAAAAGCAACACACAAATGACTTTTTGCTCTTTTGCTCTTTTGCAATATATAAAGTAGATGGTGTTTCCCCTTTTTTACTTTTTTTCTTTTTTAGTGGCTTTTTTTTTTAAGACAAGGTCTCTCTCTGTCACCTGGACTAGTGTGCAGTGGCGTCATCACAGCTCACTGCAACCTCAAACTCCTGGGCTCAAGGGATCCTCCTGCCTCAGCCTCTCAAGTAGCTGTGACTACAAGCATGTACCACCACGCCCAGCTAATTTTTTCTATTTTTGGTAGAGATGGGATCTCGCTCTTGCTCAGGCTGGTCTCGAACTCCTGAACTCAAACGATCCTCCCCCTCAGCCTCCCAGAGTGCTAGGATTACAGGCGTGAGCCACTATGCCTGGTCTTTAGTGGCTTTCAACATTTTATAGTATCTCATAAATTTGGGCACAGGAACTCAGAGTGTGGCTGGACAATTCTGCTGCCCCCGTGGTGTTGCCTGGGGTCTCTTGGTAGTGCTCAGCTGATACCTGGCCTGGAGGATCTAACAGACCAATGCGGAAGCTTTGGGGCCTCTTAAAAGGGTAGGCCCAGAACTGGCCTAGTGTCACGTCTGCCACGCTCTGTCAAAAGAGTCCCAAGCCTGTGTATCCTTTTTTTGAATTGGCAGATTAGAAGCTCAGTGCTATGCTGAAGGTTCAACTATAGCAATTCTAGAAGCCCCGTGCCTGCATATCTGCAGTTTCCATCTGTGTAGGTTTGACTCTCTCTCCATTTTCCCTGGTCTGGTCTCCCCTTTGTGTTTCCTCATGGTTTTGTTGTACCTTTTCTTATCTGTGGCACCCATCCTTCCATTAACAGGGGTGGAAGTAAGACATCATGGGTCTGTTCCGTCTGTGCCCTGGTGTCTCTCTCCAAGCCTGTGTCATCCCCAAGGGTCCCTGGTGCAGGCATCCTATACCACTGGTCATAAACTCCCCCAGGGCAGGAACTTGATGGGCACTGAGCCCTGTGAACAGCAATGCTTCTGGCCCAGACAAGGCACAGAAGCAAACCAAGGGAAGGAGGGGATTCTGGGCCCCCTGGGGGAGAGGGGATGGGGGAAATGGGCTGGCAGGGGGAGCCCCGTGCTCTGTGCTGCTCAGCAGAAGGCAGCCCGCCAGCCCTCTCTGTACCTCCCAGTGACAAAGCACCGGGGCCTGTAGGTTCTGGTCAGTGAGGTAGGTTCATGGGCAGGGGAGGGCCGTGGGTGTTGGCATCATCGTCTGCCCGGAGGAAGTGGTCTCTGGAGCCTGTCTCCATCAGATGTATCTAGGCTGGAAACGTACTAGTTGCTGTGAGGGTCTTTGGTGGAAACCAATCCATCTGCCTTATTGAATCCTGCCTAGCTTTTGTGGCCCACACCAGCCCACCTCTTCTGGAAGCTTTCCCTGACATCCAGGCTTCACTGATTTACCCTCTTCTGACCTCCTTGGGCAAACAGTGCAAAATGCTGCATTCTGGTTTCTCCAGGACACTCCCCACCTCCCCAGCCCCACAGAGGCAAGAGTCACCCCTCACCACCCAGCCCCTCACCACACTCAGGCACCCAGGAGGGGCTGGGGTGCTCCAAGCAGCCTCCGTCAGCATCCAGGCGATGGTGTTGGGGGGCCAGTGCGGGAGGCCCCCACAGTCTGGAACCTCATCTCCCCAGCGAGGGGACCCATGTTGTCTCACAACTCTGCTCCCTCACCCGGACTATTCACTCTCCCTGCAGCCTGCTCCGTGCATTCACTCCTTTGTTGAACCAACAGCAATGAATGCCTTTCCCATCAGCCAACACTGTGGTTCAGAGACCCTGCCCTCATTCATTCACTCCCTGGGCACTTACGCCAGGCGGCACCAGCTGGGTCCCTCCCCTCATGGAGTTCACCTACCAGGACAGGATCAGAAGCAAGGCCCTAGGTGAAGTGTAGTGTGCTGAGTACTGTGATTGTCCTGTGTGCACAGAGTAGAACAAGCAAGGCCTGGGAGGGCTCCAGGGGAGTCCACGGCCCTGTCATCTTCCAAACCTCCCTGACCACACAGGGTGCTGCTAGCCTACATGGCACCTTTGAGCAAAGTATAAAAAGGGGCTCCTTCTGGGTGGAAAATTAGCAAAATGCAGCCTCTTTGGGCTGTTGCAGACTCGTGGGTGCACAGCCTGGCAAACAAAGGGTGCTCCATGGGAGTTCAAGTGCCTTTGCCTCCCCAGCTGAGCATCTGCCCCTTCACCCCCTCTGCCAGGCATCTTTGCATCATGGACCACCTGCGGCCTTACATACCTTCCCCTGAATGGAGCAGTGCCCTCAGGGCAGCTCTGTGGGTCACGTGTCACAGGGTAACCCACACTCCCTCTGAGGCTGCTGCAGGGTAGAGTTCCTGGCCCCAGCGACCAGCAGGTGCCTTCAGCCTGTGCGCTGCCTCTCACAGAGCTTCAGCCATAAAGGACCTGGGCCTGTAAGTGCTCTTCAGTTGCTGAAAGAAGCAGGATGCTGTCAGGCACCGTAAAAATGTGACCTTTGAAAATTTACAAGAGCTCAGGGTTTAAAAAGCTGCTGCGTTAATGATGCATCCTATTAGCATCTCATTAAAGGGAAGCCTGCTCCGCCCGATGACGGGCACACAGGGCCACCCCGTGGGCTGGGCAGGGGAGGCTCTCCTGGACTGCCTCTCTCTGCCGAGTGCCATCATGTCACTGGAGCAGAAGCCATGGCCACAAACACTGGGGAAAGGCCTAAGGCCTGGGTGGCTTCACTGGTGTCCCAGACAATGGCAGTTGGAGGGGGTAAGGTGAGGCCAGCTCCCTGCCTGGGCCAGGTTCTCCTGGTTGGTTTCTGTGGCATTCTTGTGTTGGGCAGCTTCCTGGCAAGGAGCATGGAACTCGGGGAGGCCTGGGCTTTGGGGAGATCCAAGCCTGTGGGGCCTCTGAGCCATGGGAGGAAAGGGTTAGCAGGAGCTGGGCTCAGAGCAGGAGCCATGGACCCACTCCCAGTCCCCCAGAAGCCTCCAAAACCTGGGGACCACGCAGCTTTACTCTGGGCCTGGGGCTCTTGGCAGGAGGCAGGGGCTCTGGTCAGACCATGCCGAGTCACACGTCACCAGCTGCTCCACACATCACCGAGCTGGGGCCCAGGCTCCTTGGCAAAGGGCACACACCCCTGTGTCCAGGATTTTTCTGGAGGGAGTAGAGGAAGGAATGTCATTTCATTATGTTAATAAAATAAATAAAATTCCTGAACTGCAAGTTGCCTGTAGCTTCACAAGTTGTTAGCACTGAGTAGATTATGAGTAGCCTCATGTATCTCTCCTAAAGAAAAAGACTCTTTTCCTTCTCACAGTAGAACTGCTTGCTTATACGTAAGAAATCGCTTGTAGTATTCATGAAAGATACAGCCGAACAGCAGGCCTGTTGTAGGCCACTTCGTCTCCTCCCAGCCCACCCAGAGCACCCCCAGCTTCTTCAGGGTCACACTGTTTGTGTACCTGAGTTCTCCCATCCACCACAGCAGTCACTTGAGGGCGGGGCTTAGTGTCCGTCACCCATGTCCCCCAGTGCCTTGGGCAGTGCCTGACACAGACCTGGAGCCCCAGCAAACCAACGGAGACAAATGAGCAAGTGAGCAAGCTGGCAGGAGTGTTTTGAAACCAAGGGCCTGAGCAATCTGTGTTGAAAAAGTGTGCAATTTTTCGAGTTCAGAAACTCCCCCAATTTCAGGGCAAACATTGGAACTCCTGAAGTTTTAGAGCTCAGAACCTGGGGACCCAAACTCGAGGAGACCCCCAAACTTCTGTCCTGGCAGCAGTGGCTATTCCAGGGCATTTCTAGAGCCTTCCCTACGCTGTCAAGTCACGAGGCGGGGGTGTGGGTGCTGACCAGTGGGGGAGACGTAGTGGCGGGAGGCCTCCAGAAACCTCCACGGCCTCGTGCTTGGGAGACCTCGAGGGCTCCTGGCAGCAGAGAGGGGTTGTAGCGCCCCCTCCTGGCAAGGGGGTGTCTGCATTGTCAGTGAGGGGTGCTGGTAAGAAGCCAGGGTCTCCACGTTCAAACTTTGCCCCTGAGCAGAGCCACGAATGGGACTCCGCACACCCTCCTTCCGCCTCAGAGGCTTCTGGTTCCGGGGAAGAAATCTCTGTGCCTCTGAACCCCCCAAGACCCGAGGGCCTGGCAGCACAGAGGAGGCTGCGGAGTGTGTCGAGGCCTGCACCCTTCAGACAGGGCACACAACGACAGCTGCCCATCTGGAGAATGCTAAGAAAGCCAGGCTGTTGCTCCGCGACACTGTCGGCGAGCGTGGCTCACCCCCGGCCCCTGCCACCCGCCTCCCAGCGCCCGTCTGTCCCGCAGACAGAACTGGGGCAGGGGCCTGCGAGAAGGAAGCTCGTCCGTGGAATTGTTCTTTCCTCAGGAGATTCACTCTTGCTTTGTTTCTTGCTCTGTTCACAGACGCAAGCATCTGAAATGCAGGACAGAGATAAAGTGCAGCCTAATGCAATTAGCTCAGCGCAGCCTACGGGTCCTAAGGGGACGCGGCTCCTGCTCCTCCCAGCAGGCCCCAGTGCAGATGTTGCGTGGCATCTGCATCAAAGCCCAAGGATTGTCACCCAGCCTCCCTGTCCACACACACACACACACCCCGTGGCTGGCCCGGACCCAGGAGAGTCACTCTGGTCAGAGGGGCCCAGCAGGGGGCTCTGCCGCCCACCAGCCAGGTCACACGAGGGCTGTGAACCTCACCTTAGAGGCCCCTTGAGGGCCCTGTGGCCTTCTGTGACTGTCCCTTGTGGGCAGCCGTTTCTACCCCCATCCCATCACCCCCTCCGCCCCAGCCTGGCGGGCTCCGGCTGCACTCCTGGGGGCTGCGGTCACACTTCTCAAGGCCACCTCCACTGACACCACAGCCCCCACCTCCCAAGTATCCCATCCCAGCCTCTCCAACATGTTTTTAGGACTTTTCTTTTTTTCTTTTTTTTTTGCATATTATAAATAACAGCCATAGTAGAAAATTTGGCAAATACAGAAAAGTGTGGACAATAGAATAAAAGTTACCCATAATCCCCTCATCCAAGGATAACACCCCTGCTAATATTTTGGTCATTTCCCTCCTACGCATATGGTTTGATGTAGGCGTGTTTACGTAGGGAGGTCGTGTGTGTGTCATTTTGTGGCCTGCTTTTCTCATTAAACATTAGAGTGTAAGCACTTTGCCATTTCATTAAGAATTTTTACTAAGCGTGATTTTTGATGCCTATATAATATATAACATTCCATCGTAAGGCTGGCACTCGGGGAGACCCATGCTGTCCCAATGTTTGTTTTCACACTGGAGGTTTATTTTCTCGTTCATCTAAAGATCTAAATTAGGGAGTGGGCTCAGGGAACAGAGAGCCTGCTTCCTTCCTGCGCCAAGGAGGGTCCCACCACCCACCTGGGAGCAGGATCTGAACTATCCTGCGCAAGCCTCTGCTCCCCCTACATCTCTCCTCCGTGGGACATTTGGGCCTCAGAGGCTGGTATGGGGGAAAGATGGGGAAGGTGTAATGTCCCTCACCTGCCACCTGGTGGCACTTTGGAGAGCTGTCCTCTCTCATGTCAAAGGGCCGGGCACATGTTAGCTCAGAAGCTGGGCTGAGTCCACAGTCAATGCTCAGCACATGCCCTGGATAAGTTGGTAGCGTTCGTTTTGTTGTGGTTTATTGATGATCCGAGGGCTGGGACCCCCTCTCCTAGCACAGAACGCTCTCTCGGTTGCAATAGGTACAGGTGGAGTGAGTGGCCCCAGAGGGTGCACGGGGAGGCGCTGGGTTGGGTGTTCCTGGAAGCAGGAGCTTAGCAGAGGCTGCAGCTGCTACTATGATGCCAAAGTCCTCTGCAATTCCCCCGTGGTCCTGGGTGCAGGGCTGGGTGTCTGGCCCCGGGGCTCAGTGGACGAAGCTCAGGCCACAGGAGCAGGGTTCTGGAGGACATGTCCCAGGGCAGCAGCCCTTGCCAGGCCGTGCTCACCTCCTATTCTGCTTCCCACAGGCTCCCGGCATCTCCAAGGCGGACAGTCAGTCCCAGGGACTGGCGACCAGCATCCGGTGGGGGCAGACGCCCATCAATCAGTCCACACCCTGGGACACTGATGAGCCACCCTCCAAACAGATGAGGGAGAGCGACAATCCAGGTGGGTACTTCGTTGGCAGATGACGCCCACACCCAGGGCTGGGAGGGGTTAGAGGCCTCCTGGGGGCCCCAAGGCAGGCCTGACCCGTGGCTGCAGAAGCCCCGGCCTCAGGCTTGGGGGGTGGGCACTGTGTGCATTCCCTGTGCAGAGGCAGTCTCTGTCCCCCTTCCTCTGCCACTCAGGAAAGGACTTGGGAAAGCAAGGAACTGCGAGTGACATTTTAACCAGCTCTGGGTTATGGTGAATGGTCATTCCCAAGCCCAGTGCTCTGATTCATAACAGATTTCTCAAGTCACACCTTCCGGGGAGGTTTTGCCTTGCCCATGGCTATGTGAGAATTGGTTTGCTCCACCCTCAGGGACTGGGAGTTCACCACCTTCTGCAGCATCCCTGTCCTTCCTTGCACAGCTCTGACCATGGCAAATGCCCTCCCTCTATCTCCCCTTGGTCCCAGAGCTCCCCATAGGACACGTACAGCACATCTGCTTGACCCTCCACACGGCAGCCCTACAGATACCTGGAGACCCCTCTCCTTCCCCTCTCCAAGTCTTCTGCAGAATAACCACCCCGAGCCCTCCAGCCATGCCCCAAGGCCCATGGATTCATGTCCCTTTGCCTTCTGGGGAATCTGCGCTGTGCTCTGCATCCCTCTCGATGTGCAGTGCCCAGAACCCGACACGAACAGCCCACATGTGGTCTGACCAGCACCTCCTTTCTTCAGCGCCTCCACTCTCGTCATTGCAGCCTCAGATCGCATCCACTTACCTGCTGTCTGGACAGTAAAACCCCAAGATTGTCCTGGCAGCTGCTGTCACCCCATCCATCTCCTCACCGTCAGGTTTAGGCAGCTGGGTGTGGACCCAAGGGCACACACACAGAGTCTCTTAGACTCCGGCTTCCGTTGCTGACCCATTCCTAACCCTCCCAATTTTGTGCTCTGCACACCTGGTCATGCCTTCCATGCCATCATCCAAGTCATTGGTAAAAATGGCAGGCAGGACTTGCTGAACGTGACCAGAGAGACCTCCTCTTAGTGTGCTTTGGGCCGCTCGCCGGGTCATAAGTAAATCACCTCCGTGGTACTGCACCTCTGTGTCCCTACCACAGGGTTGTCTGGGCCTCGCCAGCTGTGCTCTGAAGTTCTGATGTGTGTTTCCAGGCTCCCTAGTTAACCCTGGAGAGAACAGAGCTGGGATGACATGCTTTGTCCTAAGACACCAGGCTGGTTCAGTGTGATACCACCTCCTCCTCTTCAGCCTGGGGCAGTCCCCCTTAGCACGCCATTCTAGAATTTTGCTAGCATGACTTCACAGACATGTGTTGGCTTCCTGTTTTCCCCAACCTCTCTTGTTATCAAAATCACACATATTTATTGCACATATATTACGTGCCCTGCTCTGCGTGTCATCATAGGGCCTGCGGCAGTCCCAGGGTGCTGGTGTTATTGTGCCTGCTGCAGGTGAGGGGATGGCTGTGCATGAGGTCCCTTGACTGGGCAAGGCAGGACCAGGACTCACACCATGGTCTGTCTGGCTCCAAGCCTGGCTCCTCACCCTCTGCCAGGTGGCGCTCCCTGTGGACAGCCCCTCAGAGACAGCACCCGGTGGTTTGATAGTCACCCGCCCATCCTGGCTCCTGCCCGGCCTCGCTGCCATTTCATTTCTGGGAGAGAGCTCCCAGCCACACTCTCCCTCCTCTGCTCCCGTCCCCGGTCGACACTGCTGCCCCAGAGGGATCACGAAAGCCAAGGCAGCATTTGGGCGACAGAGACCTAGACCCAGCCTCATTCAGTCTGAGGCAACCCAGGCCACCTTCCCTCACAAGCCCCTTTGGGTCACCTCAGTGTTGGCTTTGCTCAGGGGCCCTGGGCCCTGCTCTGCCTGCCCTGGCGTGGCTGGCCTGGCGTCTCGGATGAGGTCTCAAGAGGCATGTCCGCACCCCCTTGTGCAGCCACAATCTTCTTAAGGGCCAAAGTGGGCGTCTCTTGTTTCTCCCAGGGCTGGCTTAGCACTGAGCCCAGCCTCCCCGGCAAGGCCCCGCCAGCCGTTCCACACTCTGCCCCACGAGGTCCCTCCCTTCCTGTGAGGACCATGCCCAGCCCGAGGCTCTAGTGCTCTCCCCTGAGGGCCCCACAAACACCCACCGCTTCCACCATCAGCTTTCTCCCACCTCCCTCAGCGAGTCTTCAGAAAGGGAAGAGAAACATCAATGTTTATGGAACGTTTGCCACGTGCCAGACACTCTGCTAGTTTTGTTTTTTTTTCAAATATATTTTCCTCATTCATTTCTTCCCAGTAGCCCTATGAGGTAGACATTGCTAGCTCCATTTAACAGATAAGAAGAACAAGGCTCAGAGAAGATAGCCAACTTGCCGGGGCTCTTAGCTAGTAAGTGGCAGAGCTGAGATGGGAACCCAGGTCTCTTTGAAGGTCTCCACTTTTTGCTCTGCTTCGTTGCTCTCACCCCTCTTGGGCAGGTCTTGCTTTCTCCTCTGAGCCCCCATGGCCATTTATTCATATACCCCCAGTGCACTTATCCCAGGCTATTGTAATGACAGACCCATACTCTGTGAGTTCCTGGTTGCAAGTGTCTTGTCCACCTCTGTGACCCCAGCACCCAGTGCAGGGCCTGGGGCAGTCGGTGTTTGTTGAGTGAATGTGAAACTGGCAGATGACGTTTCTTCCATCTCCCTTGCAGGCACAGGGCCATGGGTGACCACGGTGGCCGCCGGGAGCCAGCCCGCCCTGATCGCACACTCCTATGGAGTGGCCCAGCCTCCCACCTTCAGCCCGGCCGTGAACGTCCAGGCCCCGGTCATTGGGGTGACCCCCTCACTGCCTCCCCACGTGGGGCCCCAGCTCCCGCTGATGCCGGGCCACTACTCGCTCCCTCAGGCGCCCTCTCAGCCGCTGAGCAGCGTGGTGGTCAACATGCCTGCCCAGGCCCTGTATGCCAGCCCTCAGCCCCTGGCCGTGTCCACACTGCCCGGCGTGGGGCAGGTGGCCCGCCCAGGACCCACCGCTGTGGGCAACGGCCACATGGCAGGGCCCCTGCTGCCTCCACCACCGCCGGCCCAGCCGTCTGCCACCCTCCCCAGCAGTGCCCCTGCCACCAATGGGCCCCCCACAACCGACTCAGCCCACGGGCTGCAGATGCTGCGGACCATTGGCGTGGGGAAGTATGAGTTCACCGACCCCGGGCACCCCAGAGGTAAGTCCTGCTGCCCATGTGCTCCCCGTGTGCCTACGTCTGTGCCTCTCCATGTGGTCACTGCAACACAGCCAGGACAGGAGTGTGCTTCGTGGCAGCTCCTCGTTGGCCTCACCCAACCCGGAGGCTGCAGTGGGGCCTCTGCCTGCCCAAGACAACCCGGCCTGAGACAGGGAGAGGGAAGGGAAGTGTGGAGGACAGGGCGGGGAAGGTGGGGAATGTGCGTGGGCAGGAAGTGGGACATGGGAAGGAGGAAGGAAGGGAGAGCCTGCACGGTCCACAGTCCCCCCTCTGGCCCAAGCCCTGGGCCACTCTCAGCTCTGACCCCCAAGGCCAGGCCAAGGCACAGAATGAGCAGGAACCATCCACTCCTCTTAGGGCTCCATAGAACAGCCCCTTTGGGAGCCTTCTCCATTTCCTGCCCATGAGTACATCCAGAACATGAACTATCTGTGTCCCCCCCGCCCCCCAAGGAGAGCACCCTCTGCCATGCCGTCAGATGACAGTGGCACCCAAGGCATTTAGTTAGGCCCAGGAGATGTTCCCAGACCATCCTGAGCCACTTGAACTTTTGTTTCAAGGACCCAAGGGTGGTTCTGTGAGACCCTGGGAAACAGCACCTCTAGCCTTGGCCTTCGGTTAACCCTCTGCCCAAGGGAACTGGAAGGTAGATCCGCAGGAACAGAGCCTCAGGAAGGGAGCACGCCAGGGATAGGGTCATAGGCATGAGCCCCCAGCCTTAGGATCAGGGCAGAGGACATCAGCAAACAGGCCTTACTCCTGGTGTCTGTACGAGGGGTCTGTCCAGGCTGGAACACAGAAGGGCGCAGAGGACCAGAGGCCACAGGCGTGAGGTTTGCAGGGTTCATCTGCCCCAGATTTGCCTGGCCCTTAGCACTCCAGACAGGCCACTCCCTGCTCCTCCTGAGTGCAGTGGTCTGCCCCACTGAGGTACCCACACCTCCTTTGAAAGAGGAGAATAGACGGTTCTAGAAAGTGTGCACATCTGGGCACAGCTTCTCAGCTTCCCTACTTAGAGCCCCTTGAGATCACATTTCAGGGGGCCCTGCCTCTTAGCAGAGCAATGGATCCAACTAGCCACTCTTGCCCGCCTGCTCTTACAAGTCTCTACCTTTATCATTTCGAGCAATTTCCAGGCCTTTTCAAGCATCCTAACAACAAAGCCCATGTCTGGATCTCTGTTGGGTTTAGTTGCCAATCTGATTGAACCCTGACTGCCTTTGTTTTGGAAATCAACACTAGTTTTAAATGACAAAATTATAGAAAATTACATCTAAATTCTGGTAAACTCTTGCTTTGTTTAAGATCTTTTTTAAAAAAATTGACTAGATTGATTTTTTGTTTGAATTATCTTGGTTAAGCTCCTTCTCCCTTAAAAAAAAATTTTAAAAAAAAATTTACTCCCAGTTCAAGTTCATGAGCCACCAACTCTGACACACCGGGCCATGGGAGTCCCAGCTGCTCTCAAAGCTGTGCCAAATCCTGGGGCACCAGGTGGCTTATCCTCTGCCCACAATGGGGGGCTGTAGCCCCTCTGTGGGGCCCCCTATGGCTGACAAAAGTCTTGCTGGCTTGCCACGTTCCAGGCATGCATCTAGGAAAAGAAGTTGTTCTGTGCAGAAAGGTAACTGGCCCAGATGGGACTGGCGTGCCTGATTTGGGGCTCAGCCCGAGCTGGGATCTGCCTCACCAAAGCTGCCAGGTGCAGGCGTATCTGAACATCCTCGACCCTGAGCCCGTGAGATCAGGTGGTAGGGACAGGCCCCTGGTGGGCCCCTGTGCCCACTGGGTCAGTGACCGCTGCAGAGCTGCTCCAGTAACCTCTGTGCTGGGCCAGGGGTGTGACCCATCCTCTATGGTGGTCCTGAGCCTGTAGGTGGAAAGGGAGGAGAAAGAGGTGCTCTGATAGTTCTCCCTCTGCCAGGCCCTGCTGGGCAGACTGACTGAGCGCTAGGTGAGGGCCAGGGATGAGATGGGCCTAGAAGTGTCCACAGCCCCGCCTTCTGGAGAGCCAGCAAGATCCCCCAGCTCTATCCAGTGACAGCAGGTGACCTGTCCATCACACTGATTTCCAGAGGTTGCCAGCGAGCTGTTTCCCCAGAAATTACATTTAACTCGCTTCTCTGTTTACGGCCCTCATCAGCCGATTTATCCCCTTATATTTGCGGGGAAGAAAGACAATGAAGCGTGTACATACAAATGCCTCAAAACTCAAGCATGGGTAAGGGTTTTTTTTTTTTAAGTAATTTCTCCTTTCATTTCTAATCTTAAAAGCCTTTATTGCTGAAGCTATAATTTGTCTGTCAGCTGTAATGTCAAACAACTGCATATTTTTTAAAATAAGAAACCCGAATTTTGAAACCAAATCTTTGAAATTTGCCATGCGAGAGTCATGTTCCTGACAGGACCACGTGGGTTTGGATTTGGGTCACTTTTAATTTTGCCCCTAGGGATTTTACATCTCTGAAGCCCAATTGATTTCACACTCCTAAATGACAGACAGCCGGCTCCAGGCAGGAACAGGAGGCTCTGCGTGATGGCATCAACACAAGTCAGAACTCCACTTTAAAAAAAAAAAAAAAAAAGAACTTTCCTTTTCTCCTGTTCTCTGTTTGAAACCTTGCCCAGCATTATAATAAGATCCACCGCAGAACGCCCTGAGATCTAGCTCATTAAAGCCCCTCGATCTTTCCTACTATTGTTTGACGTGACAACCTGGCCTCTCCCGGGGTTGAGTAATTATGGAGAGATCCCCTCCGTGAAGAACAGGTCTTGCCAGCCAGAGGGATGGGCCACTGGTATTTTTAGACTTCATTAGTGCCCTGATTTAAAATTTCACATTTTGTTTCTTGTAATTATCTTCCGATCGACCGAGCTAAAATTTCAGTTGGGGCCCTGTTAGTCTGCCTTCCCAAAAAGGGTGTTGGGACTTTAATTTAAAACTTAACCAATTGAAAAATAAAGGTGGTGTGGAAATGCTTTTTGATTTGCAATAGGTCAAGCGATTGTCTCTCATCTGTGACTAGAGAAGCCAGCTTGCGTGCAGTTCACTTTAATGAGTGTTATTTAAATGCATTGAGCACATATAGATTTTCTTAAGAAACTTACAAGATAAATCTTTCTTTCTCTAAGAACAATTTGGGGGTGGGAGCAAGCTGTAGGATTTTTTTTTTAGATGGTATATTGAAAGCTAATTAAAAATAGATTTCATGTGTGCAAAGTGATAAGGGACGAAAAAAGAATTAGTTCCATTTGAGTCCTGTTATAAAGTACCTGAGACGTTTGTCTTGTCGATGGCATATGGGACCCCTGAGCTAATCCATGGGGAGAGGTGAGGCCAAGCTCAGTCAATGTCAGTGCCCCAGGTACCCCGAGAACCCAGCTGTGTGTCACAGCAGAGGTTCAGGTTATGGATGGAGTTATTTCTAGCCCTGCCCTCTGCCACAAATGATTTTTGGTGGCTCAGAGGGTGGCCAGAGACCCGGGGCCTAGTGGTGAGCTGCAGAAAGGCTTTTGTGTTTCCACCTGCATGTCCGGCAGTGAGAAACCAGACTGCACCTGCTCCTTTTTGCTTCTGGACCAGAAAGCAAAGCTTCTGGACTTGAGTGGGGAGCGTGTCTCTTCTGACTTTAGATTTTGTAGGCCTAAGGTGAGGAGCCCTGAGGATCCATCTACAGGGCTTGGCCTCTCTGTCCTGGGGCCAGGGAGCCATGCTGGGAGGGGGGTTGTTCAGCCCCTTCCTGAGGTTCCATTTCTCCTCCCTTCCCATTCCTGCCCTGGAACTCCACCCCACGGAGCCTTCTGCTTGGACAGCAGCTGCCCCAGGCTCCACAAGTGGCAAAGACAGGATCTTGTAAAAATACTTTGAGGCATAGGGAATAGCTGTGTGACTGGGGCAAGCCTCCTAACCTCTCTGAACCTCCCTTTCCTCATCTTTAAAATGGGGATGACAACACCACTCTCACAGGGACTAGGGAAGGATGGAATGAGATCATGGACATGACCTTCCCTAGCACTGTGCCTGCTCAACACCAAAACAGCTGTTGCTATCGAGCTGGCCTGGGGTCTGCAGAGTCCAGCAGAGTAGTGAAAGGGTGGGAAGCCAGGGCCCTCCCCAGTGCAGAAGAGATGGAAGAAGCCCACACTTGTTCACAGGTCTGGCAGGCCCTGGTCAAGCCACTTCACTTAGGGATGGGGACCCCATACTTAAAAGGGAGGTTGGATGTGTCACCTTCCAGCAGGAGGATTTAGGGCTGCTCTCCCCAGGCGTGGAGCCCAGCCCAGATCTCATCTCTTCTTGCCCCACACTCTGCCATGTCCAGGGCACATCGTTCCCTCTGCAACCTCATTAAATATTCTAGAAGAAGCTGGGAATGAGTGATAAAGCTGTTCGCCCACACTTGACTAGGCCAGAGGCATGAAATGTCCAAACTGAAATCGTCTTCCCACAGACCTGTCCTTCCTGTGTCTGTGTCTCAGAAATGCCGTCACAAATCCATCCAGGACTCGAGCTTAGAGCCTGTGGTCAGCCTGGACCAGCCCCATGTCCCACTCTGCACTGAGTCTGAAAACATGGTTGGTTCTCTCTTCTCCTCTCTGTCCCCACCACCACCTGCCTCTGGCCTGCACACCGGCCTCCAGGCCCACAGGACGTCCCCTGCAGGCTGGCTTCGCAGTGCAGCCACAGTGGTCTTTCAAAAATGCAGGCCTGGCCCTGCCATGCCCCATGGAATGCCTCCCTTAGCCAGCGGCTCTGGGGACAGTGCCCAGCCCAGACCCGGTGCTTCAGCTCCTGGCCCCTGCCTGCCTCCCACTTCACCCTCTGCCATCCTGCTCGCAGGCTGCCCCATGGCCGCACAGGCCTTGGGTTCCCTTCCGTCCAGCTGTGCTCTGTGCCTCAGCCGAGCATCTGCACGACCGTTGTTCCCCTGTTCCTGTGTCATTCTCCCAACTGAACTGCAAGCCCCCAGGGCCGGGGGCAGGCAGGTGCTCTACCCCATTCCCGCTCTGCCCGCAGCATCCCAGCCGGCACGAGGAGATATTCAAGAAGCATCTGATGAGTGAAGGCAAAAAGCCCTGGGCTGGGAGTGACCCACAGAGGTTCTGTGACTTCCCTCTGCTCTTCTCGGGGTGAAAGTAGATCGGTACCCAGGGCCTCAGGCATATGTTGTGAGACTTCATTCCACAGCCAGTCACCACCACCCCTACCTGTCCCACACCTCTGGGACAGAGTCCATCCGTTTCAGACTTCCTTCTGTACCCAAGCACTTCTACCACCCCAAGGCACACAGGATCTGGAATTCTACCTCAGTTTTCTCATCTGTAAACGGGGATAATAACAGAACCTGTTTCTTACAGGCGTTGTGAAGATTGGGTTATTTTACATAAAGCCCTCAGGGTAGTGCCTGGCATGTCACAATCACAATAAAAGTGTTTGCTATTATCATAGTCACTACCGGTACCAGGGCCATCTTTCAGTGTATGTAGCCTTTTAGGGGCCCAGGTTCATGTGATAAAGCCAAAGACCAGTTCACCCTCTGGAGTCCTAGGAGAGTGCGTTAACATCATGGTGTTTGGAGCACCTAGTTCCTAGGGGTCCACTTTGAACAGAAAAAAATTGCCATCTCCCATTGTAACACTTTACAGTCCTCCACTCCCCATAACAACCGGAAGGAACCAGCCTATGGCTGAGAACTTCCCCCTAACTCCAGGGCCTGTTTGTCTTGGGAGAGCTCCTCCTGTCTCCTCTCGGGGGCTCTCAGCATCCTGTGACAAGGACACAGCACGGCTTGGGTCCTCCTTCATGGCCACATCAATAGGTGAGACAAATAGAATTCCTGGTTCCTACAGACAAACCAGCCAAGGCTGTAGGCAGAGAGGGTTGGTCAGGAGCATGTGGCTGGCAGCATGGGAGGCAGTCAGGGGCCCAGATCCTGCATCACACTGCTTGGGTGGAATTCAAATTCCACTAGCCAACAACCCAGTGAACTTCTACTAGAAAACTGGTATCTCTAAGCCTCAGTTTCCATATCTATAATGTGGAGATAATAGTGCCATCCTCATAGACATGCTTTGAGGATTAAATAATGTATGCAAAGTCTTAATGCAGTGCCTGGCACATGGCAGGCTCACAATAATGTGAGCTGTTGTTATCACTACCGCTCCTGTAGACCCCAAAGGGTCCTGGGGAAGAAACAGGGATCTCAGGACTGCCACTGCTTATAAAGCAAGGTTGTCCAAAATAATCTCCCAAATCTGATTGAATAACTCTCAACACAGATCTGGAAGCAACCACCATTGCCCTGCATCTCCCCTTTCCAGCCCCCACCCCCCCACAAATACAACCGCTGTCCTGGGAAGTGTGTGTCTCAGAGCCTGTGGGAGTCGAACTCCGTCTACACAGGCCTTCCTCCTCACCTGATCAGTCCCTGCCCCCGCCCTGCTCAGGAGGGCTCTGTCCTCACGGGGTTTGTTAATCAGTAATTGGAGTGTTGTCCAGGGCTTAACGGTTTTGTTAACAGATCATCTGACTATGGGTGAATCAGGCAAGCAGAAAGATGCTGCAAAGGCAGCTGGACCACCCGGGGACGGTGTCATCCTGGGAGCAGGAGGTGACCCCTGGCCACCCGAGCCTGCTCAACAGGGCACAGCAGAGAGAGGCGTCCTGAGCCCTGTCCCTGCGGTGGTAGAGGAGCATATGGGCTTTCAGCCCCAAATCTCTGCTGAGCATCTTCGAGGTCAGAAATCCTGCTCTGGCCCCAGCTGTGCAACAGGCAGGGCCAGAGGAGCTGGGATGCTGATGGGAATGAGGGGGCTGAAAATGGGCGCAATGGGAGGGAACATTTCCTTCCCGGGGGCCTTGGGAAATGGTGCTGACCTGCGGCAGGAAGCCAGCTGCCCTGATCCCAAGCCCTGTCCTCTCTCAGGAGGGGCAGGCCCCAGCAGCCACTGGCAGGGTGACATGCTAGGTTCTAGGTCAGTGACACTCCAAGATCACCAAGGGGCTTCAGTCATGTCACCTCCCTCCCTGCCGCACCACCAAGTATTTATTGAGTCACTAACGTGTGTAGTCTAAGGGACCCTGTGTGCAGAGCCCACGCTTGGTTTCCCCCAGGAACCGGGCAAAAGATGCAGGCAGTGTGCCAGCCGTGTGCCTGCATCTCACGGTCTCAGCTCCTATGGGTGGGAGGCCTGTGGTGTTGCCCACGGCGTTCAGACACCATGCCAGGCCCTGGGAGAGATGTGGGATTCTGCCAGGGGGAGCTGGAGAGACCGGGACGTGCTGGCAATAAGGGCTTCAGGGGCTGGGGCAAAGAGAGGTCAGTGTGGACAGAGCCTTTAGGACAGTCGAGATGACAGCGGGAGTCAAGGGGAAGGTGGGTGGTCTACAAATGCCAATACCAGATCTTAGGGAAGAATGTTTGAGGTAAGTGCCAGGGACACAAATTGTGATTTTCCAACAGATTCATCTATCATAGAGTCACACACACAGACGTCTACGCAGATGGTTTGCAGGGCCTGTCCTGATGCGAGACGGGGTGAGCTAGTGATTTCAGCTTACGGACACGGGCCCAGAAGTCCCTCTCTTTGTCTGGCACACAAAGCCCAGGAAGCCCGCTCGGGCTACTCAGCTGACTTCTTTACCTCCCCAGTCAGTGTCTGTGGGGCGATGATCCGTGGTCTTGGGCAAGAGTCCATCTGTCTCTGAGGCCTCCTGGTCTGACCAGGTGAAGACCTTCTTGATCATCTGGGGCTTTGACCTGGGTGGGAGACACCTGGGCCCCAACCCCTGACAGGGAAATCAGGTGCACATCCAAGGTCCAGACAGTTTTTGTGCATCTTGCTCTCTCCTGTGGGGACAGAGGTTTAATGACGAGTTTCCTGTTGCCAAACCACTACTCAAACATCCAACATCTGCTGTCTTTGCTAGGAAAAGCATGCCATGTCAGTGTGACCCCTAGAGTTTTATAGAGGTTGGGGATGAGTTTCGAGAGAAGATGAGCTGGACCAGGGTGTGGCACACATGTGCTTGTCCCCATGTGATGGGGAGGGGGGACATAATGGTCCCTAAATCATGAAACAAAACTGGAGAAAACGTGGCACAAAACTGGTTCAATGAGAAACTATTTGGTTGAAATTATATTCCACTTAGGAGCACACTCACTATTCTAGAAATGTAAAAGGTAAAAATAATGCAAGCAGGGTATTTTAGGAGCACAAAACATTGCGTAAAGTGCTTGAAGAAAAAATGGCCAAAAGGTTGCTATCTATTGAAATAGTTGTCATTGCCTGTTTTCTTAGTGTAACTCTCTTCCTTAAAAAAAAAGTTTGTTTGTGTGTGTGTGCATGTGTTTGTTAGAGGGAAGCCCAAGTGCTTTTAGTACATCACCAGGCACATGCTCCTTACTCTCCAAATCTCCTGGCCACCTGTTGAATGACCACACACAGCACTTTGCACTATCTGGTTTTGTCCACTGGCCTTTCATGGCCTTGTCCTCTTCTCTTCAAAGTGACCACTCAGTGTCATTGCTTAATGTCTCAGACCCAGGTCTACACACAATGCAAGTGCATATTGATTTTTCACCAACTTCTGCAATGTCAATGGCTACATTTTAGTCTGCTAGGGCAGCTGCTATCCCATAATACCACAGGCTGGATGGCTTAAACAACAGAAATTTATTTTCTCACAGTTTTGGAGGCTGGAGGTCCAAGACCAAGGTGTGGGCAGAGTTGGTGTCTGGTGAGGCCTCTCCCTTGGCTTGCAGGTGGCCACCTTCTCGCTGTGTGCGCACATGGCCTTTCCTCTGTGCATGTGCACTCTTGGTATCTCTTCCTCTTCTTACAAGAACATCAGTCCTATTGAGTTAGGGCCCTATCCTATAACCTTATTTAATCTTAATTATCTCCTTAAAGGTCCTTTCTCCAAATACAGTCACACTGGGGGGCAGGGCTTTAACATATGAATTGGTGGGGGTGAGGGGGACACAATTCAGTCCATAACCGTCTACAAGTCCATCTAGTTGGCAAGGTGAAAGGACAGCCCCAGACCATAGCACAGTTACTGTGTAGTTGCAAACAGTGTATGGCTTCTAACTGTGGATTATTTTCAGTGGGTCGGCATTTTTAAACCCTTTTCATAAGTGCACTCTTATGAAACAATTTTTACCTTGGTTTACCAGCAAGCCGCTCACTCTGACCCCTGTTAACTGAGCCTTGGCTGTATTTCCCGTTATTAGAATCATCCATATGTGGGGTTAGTTTTTTATTTCTGTAGAACTGCCTGCTGGGAGGGATCTCAGAAGTCATCTAGTGGAAGTAGGAATCTGCCATCGCCGCTGGGAACTAAGCAGGAGCCACCGAACGCTAGACAGTTTGTCCTGTTAAATGGTCAAGAGCTATCTTCCTGTGACTTCCATGGCCCTGCCCTCTGGAGCCATCCGGAGCAAAGCTGGTCCCTGTTCTACATGACAGCCCTTCACATTTTTTGAAGATGGCAGAATTTCCTTTTCTACAGACTAAATATCTCCGGTGGCCCCAGCTGTTCTTCCTGTGAAGGGTCCCTGTACCATGTGAGTGTCCTCCCTGGTCATGCTCCAGCTTGTCAAGTGCCTCTTAAAGGGACACCAGGTGACAGGCTGGGTGGCCCAGGGAGAAGGGATTGTAACCTCTTTGGTCCTGAGCATCACACTGCAGATATTCTAACTTTTTATAAAGATTGTGGCTTATTTGTTTAAAACACACATTCATACATACACAGGCACACAAACACACATTCAAACTTCCACATTAAGAGAAAAGAAAAAAACTCTCAAAATTCCTACTATCCACTACACTGGTTTCTTTAAGGTCTCCCCCCCACCTTCCTCTTTTTTAATCAGGTTTGAGATTGTTGATCATTCCTTTTTATAGAGCCTGCCCCCCTCATTCCAGCACCTTTTTACCCCTATGGAGTCTTAGGAGCAAATTAACCTTTCCACTGAGTTTTAAAATTATTTCCTTTAGAAGTATAGCAGGCAGGTGTATCTCAGCCAACCCAACCCACCCCCATGCCCCAGCTGTGCTCTCCGAAGCAACTTATCACCTCCCTCTCTGTTGGTGAGAATTTCCTCCTAAGCAACAACACGTCCCCTCTTTTCAACCCCTCCCACCCCCTGTCCCCACCCCCATCGTGAATGTCAGAGTAGAATGTTACCTTAAAGGTCATCTAAGGAAACCTCCTCATTTTCCAAGTGGGGAAACTGAGGTTCAGAGGGATCACGGAGATATCACATTACCCCCAGAAACTGTCACTAGAAAATTCCCTGTGAAACCACCCCTCTTCCCTGGGTTCCCTGTGCGATTACTTCGTCTGCTGCTAGTTGTCCATCCTACAAGCCTTCTCCTCCCACAGACTGAGCACTATGTAGAGATGAGCCCAGAGTCTGCATGGGCTGCCCTGGGCCTGCTCACTGTGCCTCTGAGCCCGTCCACGCAGCACATGCGGCCAGGCTGCTGGGATCAGAGCGGCACATCCCACCAGGCGCTGTGCACAGGGGCAGCTCCATGAGGAGTGAAAGGAAGGAAGAGCAGAGACAAGACACCCACACACCCACGGGGGCCGAGCCTTGCGTGGCACCACCCGGACAAGATAATGGCCCCAGAGAGTATGATTATGATTTAACTAGGGAGGAGACATTGTCCCAAAAGGGAAGGGACAGATGACAAGGGTAGACTCTAACTCAGGAATGCAGGGGCCCTCACCCCGTCACTTTCCATGGTTAGGGGCTTCTCAGGAATTGCCTGCCTAGTGGGCTCTCTTGAGCAGAGTCCTACCCTCCAGGTCTCTACAAATAATGGGTGAGGCTTTTTGTTGTGGTGGTGGTTTCCAAAAGCTGCCCTTACATTGTAGTTATTTCAGTAAATTGAGGTCCATTTAAAGAGCCCAGCTCCTCCTAAGAACATGAACACCTTTAGTGGTCAGCTGTGCTCGTCCACGAGAGTCCAGAGCAACCTTCAAGAGCCCAAGCCCGGTGGCCCAGTTAGCAGGCCTGGTTTGCCTTGCTTTATGTTGAAACCCCAGACAGAACCTGCTGCTGAGGACCTCAGAGGCCCCTGGGTTTAGGAATTACCACGTGGTGATTCCAAAGGCTCTGGGGTCCACTGGCCATGGAAACAGGCAGGTTTTCAGAAATTCTGATTGATCCAAAAATAATTTCTGTATTTTCAGTCTTTCTTTTGTATGGAGATGTTCATTACCTTAAGGATTCCTAATTGATGTCATGGGCCCCAGAAAGCAGAGAAGCACACATATGGCCTCCTCCTGGTCTTTGTAGTAATGATACCTCCCGAGAACGTGAAGCTGATGGGTGGTCTCAGGCTGTGGGTCAGGAACTGTCATTCCAGGGAAGCTGGTGGGCAGAGCCGGTAGATGCAGCCCTGTCTTCTAGAAGGGAACAGAAGCGGGGAGTGGCTGTTTAGTATGTACCTACCACTTTATAGTCATTATATATTCACTCTGTGTTTATGCATTCCTTGCAGCTGCCCTGTGAGGCAGATACATAGATGGAGAACCAAGGCTTGGGTAAAATACTTGCCCAAGTAGAGGTGGTAAAGTGAGAGTTAATTGTGGCACACACCTGTAGTCCCAGCTACACGGGAGGCTGTGGTGGGAGGATCACTTGAGCCCAGCAGTTTGAGGTTACAGTGAGCTGTGATAGCACCACTGCACTCCAGCCTGGGCAACAGAGACCTCATCTCTCAAAAAAATCTGAAAACCTCCTGCCTCAAATATCCATTCCCTTTCCACCATGCCATACCTTGAGGCTTCCAGTTGTAGCCTGTATTGTCACTAGGCATGTTGGGGCTAAGGAGGGGCAAGTCCCACAATGGCTGTGTTATATCTCCTAGAGTCAATTGTCTGATAGTTCTCAACATAAATTGGTGATTCTTGGGTTCTTTCCTCATCTCCAAAAGTGCTGTTGTGATGGATGGGTGAATGGGCGGATGGATATAATTCCTGAAGTAAATCTACAGGGACACTGGGCCCTTTGAGGAGGCTACAGACAGAGCACTGGCCACCAATGAAGCTGCTAGAGCCTGGGAGTCAGGCAGCCCTGGGGATTCTCTGTCGTGGCTGCATCTCCCACGCCTTATTCAAAGTGTTGTCAACACAATAAAGTTAATGGAACGGGTCATCAGATGAAGGGGGCCAATTTCATACAAAGATGATACATCTTTGGAGTTAATGAGGTCTGTTAATTGAGCTTATGCCCTTTTAAATGAATGAAATTCTTGAAATCTATCATGCAGCAGCACTTCCATTTAGAAGTAGTTATTGACACCTCATGTCTCTGCCACTGATGGATGGGGAGCCACCAGCACAGAGCTATAGGAATCAGCTTCCCGCCGACACCTAGCACAGCCTTCAGCTCCTTGGGAGCTCAACAGATGTCATGTCTGGCCAGTCATTCTTGTCCTCAGCAAAGTCCCCGAATTTGCCCAGTACAGCCATAGGGATTGGACAGCCCCATGGTAAATGGCTCAAGGAAGAAAGTGATAGAACTGATCCATGGATCTCTTGGAGAGTGACCACCCAGCCCACAGCCTCTAGACCCCACCTCAGGATTAGTTGGGAGAGATGCACTAGAACACCGGTAGACCGCCAGCACTTTGAAAATGGCCACTGCTGGGTGCTGGGTGCTGGGTGGTCCCTGGGCTCGGGGAAAGTAAACAGACACAGTTTCCAGGAAGTGTGCAGACCTGGAACTGGCTCAGCAGAGACGTGAGGTCTGGCTGCAGCCTGAACAGGGACCACCATACCATGGCCCCCAGACCCCCGAATAGGCACCAAAGCTTTGCCCAATCTCAGACTCCTCCCCGGTTAATACCACTCACAGTTGCTTAAGAGCACAAAGTGGCACTTGTTGTGCCCACAGAACATCTGCTGAAGACAAAACTTGTGTTTATAGCTCTTCACTTCAAAAGACTGGCCGTGTTATAAAAAGAAAGGGACCATCTGTCCCTCTTCTGGACCCCAGCGCCTCTTGGAAAAGATTTCTGTGCAAGAAGGCAGTGAGAAGTCAGTGTTGACTTCAGGGAACTATTTTGGGGCCGGAAAAGAATAGCGCCCACCCGCCAAGGGGAACGTTGTCGGCAGACGAAAGCTGGCTTTGAGGAGGCCACACGATGGTAGACGCTGGCCTGAAGGAGGTGGGCTGCAGTCCAGTGGCACTGCCCAGATGTTCCAGTGGTGCAGAGACCCGGAGCAGGGGACCAACTGGGAGGACCTGGGGATGTGAGGGAAGGCGAAGGGGAAGGGCCGTGAGGCACTGTGGCTCCCGGGAGAAGGCACAAGAAATGCCATCGGCGGTTTGCTGTTGCACAGAGCCAGACAACATCTGTTTGCATCATCCATTTGCCTTCCTCCACCCAGCTTCTCTGAGGCCTTTGTTACCTGCAAAGCCCCTTAGGACAGTTCTGCATCTTGGGAACAACCTTCGGCTGAATGATCTCCTTCCGGTGATTGAGAGCTGAAGAGTTCTTCCAGAGCACCCGGGTGTCCGGTCTGTCTGTGACGCCTGCTTAAGAGTTGTCTGCCTCAAGCTTCCTGGGCATCAATATGGAAAGGTCACGTCCAGGAGAGGCTGGCTGGGGTTGGGGTGGACCTGAGGTAGCACAGGTGGGACTTGCAGCAGGGAGGAATTTCCCAGGCTTCTCGGCCAGAATCTGCTGGGCTAAGTATCTCCTTGACTGAAACGTCCCCATCTTCACAATGGTGTTTCAGCTCATTTGCTCTGAACAGTCATGCTCCCTCCTCCACCCCCCACCCCACAGCAGGAAAAAGTATGGTTTCTACCAGAATCCCTGCAAATTCCAGAAAGCTTTCGTCTGTGAACCTCTAGGCTTGAGGCTTAGAGGTTCACAGAATCTCTTCAGATCCAAACCTGCTTCTGCCATGGGGTAGAAGTGGGGGGATGAGGGGGTGGAGGCCAAAAGCAGGGTCCTCTGAGGACACCCCTGTTCCCTTTCCCTGCTTGTCTCTGACGGGGCAGGCCTGCCAGCTCTTCCTGGGCCGAATGAATTTGAGAGCTCCCTGGGGAAGGTTTGCAAGTTTTCACCCACATCCTTAAATGTGCTGAATTCCCCCCACCCGGGCGCACGCATTTAGGTTCTGAGGACAAAGGCCGCGCGCGCTGTAGCGTGTTCAAGGCTCTCGGAATCCTAACAAGTCACGGTCCCTTTGTTCTCGCCTCTTTTCACTTGTTTACTGTTCTTATTGATTCCTCCGGGCACGTAAGAAAACTCAGTAGGCAAAGCCCACCACTTCCACTGAAGGAAAATATTCTGCAGCCAAACCACTCACCATAGAGAAATAATTGCAGTCTGTATATATTGCTAATGGACATCCCTCAGCAATTCCCTGTCTCATAAGCTTTAAACACAGACATTAGTATAAATATGCAGAAATCCCCATTCGGGCAAATTACTCTGCATTTCTGAACGGAAGGAAGATGAACCATGTGCTGGTATCTTTGAAGGAGCTCAGCGCAGCAGGAAGAATTCACTGGCCCTCTCTGGGAGAGAGTCGTGGCTGGCATCTCCTCCTCCCCTGGGTCAGGTGCTCCCCTGGAGCACGGAGGGCTCTGCCTCAGGAAGGGCCGGCCTGGCCCCACCCCTGGCCGCAGCAGCCTCACCTGGGAAGGCTGGGTGGTCACCGGGGTGTGCAGGAGCAGGCCTGGGAGGCTGCAGATGCCTTTTTCCACAGGCCTCTCAGCTGCCTAACAGAAGCCCTTCGGGGTGGTCCAGGCCTCTGAGGTAAATGGCCCAGGAGAGGTCTGGGGAGCCAGCTGGCTGTCCCCTCGACCCCTCAGGTTCCACACCTCGGACTGGGCTACCATCTTCCCTTCTCTGGCCCTCCTCCTCCCCCTTCATCCTCCCCTGTAGTCCTCCCCTAGGCCGGCACGAGAATGGGGGCCTCCGTCTTCCAGGGCTCCCCAGCCTGTGCCACCGGAGCCTAACCCCAGCCTGAGCTTCACGGGCCTGTGAGGAAGCCCATTCCCTTTCAGGAAACACCCCCAACCCTGGACACCAGGCTGAGGAAGGTGCCCCTGTCGGCACAGGCTGCCGAGTCTGGGGGTGACAAGGTCTGGCCTGCTTGCTGATCGGAGGGGAGGCAGCGGAGGTGGGGCGGGCAGCCTGACTCAGGCCCCCCACGAGGCTCCCAGAAGTGCTTCCACGCGCTCAGCGCGGACCACCACATCCCCTTTGCAGACACCGGCCTCTGCCCTCTCCTCAGAGGCGGGGCTCCCGGTCCTGGGCTGCAGCAGCCCGGGAGGAGCGGGAGCTGGGCAGGCCCGTCCTGCCGTCCACCCTGGGAAGTGAATTATGAGCTTGTCAGGAATCGCCGCCGCGAGGCGCGCAGAGGTCCTCTGGTTGTTTATTCCGTGTTCGCCTGACTTTCCCACAGCGGAGCGGAATGCAGAGGGAGAGGAACTCGGCAGTGACATTCCGAGGCAGAGGAAAAGGGACTTGGGCCTCTCAGAGCTGGAGCCGCGGCCTCGCGGCCTTGCCTGTCCCGAGGCGCCGGGCCAGTCGGAGCGCCTGGAGCAGCTTCTCCTCACGAGAGACCGTGAGGCCCGGGCTTTCTTTAACAGCCCAGTTTTCCAGTCGGAATGCTGAGGCCCCAGCCGCAGCGTGGAAGAGGAAGGCCTCTCCTCAGCTAACCCCGCACACACGCAGACTTCACTCATCCTTCTTACAAGCTAGCATCTTGATGGTCTATTTTCATGTCTGTCTCCCCCACTCAACTATGAATGACTTTAGAACACCCCCGCCGCTGGCCGATTTAGCTAGCAACTTTATATGAAATGTAAAAAGGTACCCTTTTCTCAAGACCCTTGCCTGCCACCTACCAGAAAATTGTCATAAGAACTAAAGAAACCTATGATGCGTGTGAGGTTAATGGTGCCCCCTGGAGTTGTGCAGTGTGCAACTGGAGCAACCTGGAGGACTTACTGAGGTTATTACCTTGCAGACGCTCTTCTAAGCACGTTCCGTGTATTGGCCCATTTAATTCTCACAACAACTCTTAAGTGGGTACTATCACGACCCCCATTTACAGATGAGGAAACTTTGGCTCAGAAACATGAAGTAACTTTCCCATGTTTTCCCAACTGGTCAGGGACAGAGTCAGGCAGCGCACCAGGAGTCCTCAGTCCCAGAGCCTTGTCCACACCCCATATTCACTGTTGCATCCTCAAGGCCTAGTCCTGAGTCTACCGTGTGGGTGCCCAGTGCGTGTGTGCTTGGCACAGTGACACAGAGAGGCCTGGCTTCGGCCCAGTTCGGCTCCTCCCACCCCCCACCACTGAGTCTCTGCATCCTCATTTGGAAAACAAGCTGCTGGCCCCAGATCAGAGGAGGTGCCCTCACACGTGCCCAAACTGTGCCCAGCACTGAAGAGCCCTGGCCCCCTACCCCCACCCCCCAGGTCACCTGGCTTCTCGGTGCTTCCTCACCAGGGCCTTGCAGACTCTGCCCACCTGACCAGCTCCCCACAGCCAGGCCCTCCCGGCCCGGTCAGCCCCTCTGTGGCCTCAGTTCTCCCTCCTACCCTGAGCTCAGGGCTCCCCAGGTGGCCATGCCACCGCCTTACCTCCTCCTGCCTCCAGGCCTGCCCCTTCCAGCCACTCTGCAGTCAGAGTCGTCTTCCTGAAGTGCCATCTGACTAGGCCCTCCCTACTCAGAACTTTCAGGGCTCCTCCTTCCTTACCAGGTACCCCCAGGCCCCTCAGGGAAGCACTGCACTTGTTCACTGCACCCCCCCCCATACCACCTCTATTCAGATTCACCTTTAGCCTATTCCTCCTCCAGAAAACCTCCCCGGACCCCCATACCACACGGGACCCTCAGGCCCAAGTGCCGGCCTAGGACAGACCTGACTCTTCTCTGTGACTCACTCTTCTCTCCAAACAGGAGACTCTTGGGGACCAGGCCTGGGCCAGAGACCAGCTATGGGGGGCCAGCAGTGACCCCCCCCAACTGGAAGGAAGTGTGCTGACGTCACACCCAGCTCCACCCAGGGTGTGACACAGGGCAGCCCCAGCTCCCTGCTGCCTCCCCTCAGCTGGCACTGGCCCCTGTCTCTTTAGATCCACGCAGGTGCCCCACCCGAGCTGAGGCAGCTCGTCCTCCCTGGGGAAGTCAGGTGTGGCCTTATCAAGGTCCCCATCCACCATCCCTGTGGCTGCCAGTAGGAAACCAGAGCCCTTTCATGAGGAGATACAGAAAGCAGATGGCGTGTGGCTGTCAGAAAGGCCTGGGGGGCAGGAGAATTCCAGGAAGTGGAATTCCAACAAGGGCTGGTTCTCACAGCCAAAAGGGGAGAAGGGCACAGGCGACTGTCCCCACAGCCCCCAACTCATGGGGCTCCAGCCCCCTGGGAACCCAGCTCCTCCTGCCCAGCCTTGCCACCTACATCCCCCTCTGTCTGTATCATGACTGTTGATGGCAGGTGGCAGTGGGGCCTGTGTGAGAGCTGGGGGTTGATCAGCCTCTGACCGGCTCAGTAAGAAGGGGAGAAGCCCAAGCTCAGAAAGTCCCATAGCCCAGGAGAGCCTCCCCAGAAGGCGCCCGCCGTAGCCCAACCCCCAGACAGACTGCGCCTGCGCACGTGGCACAGGCCGGCCTGGAGCCCTCCCGGCTTTCGGACGCGGGCAGGGGGAACGTGAGTGTGTAATCCCCCTCCTGGGACTAGGTCAGTTATCTGGAAGGACGTGGCCTTACCCATGGGGGAGTAGAGGTGCCCCTGCTGTCCCTTGTCCTGGGAAGGATCTCTGAGCCCTTGGGAACCCCCAGGCCCGCTAGGAAGAAGGGAAGAGAGAGGGCGCGTCAGTGCGTTGAGGCTTTGGACGGCTCTTTGCCGGGAGCGCTGGGACTGACCGCAGACCAACGCGCGCGCGAGGACACCTCTGTGCGTGGCTCCCCGCCCTCCTGAGCCGGCCGAACTGCAGCTGCTCTTCTGAAGGAGGAGACCTTTGGCAGGTCACCAGTGGCTCCTAGAACCCATGCTCTAAGGGGCAGGGCTTGGGCTGTCTTGCTCGTGGCCGTGTCCCCGGTGCGCGGCACGGGCGAGGTGCTCGGTGAATACCTGCCGAACGCAGGAGTGAGTAAATTAGCACTGCGCGACCGCAGCTGAGAGGGGTCAGTGCTGCCCGCAGTATTGCAGTGCAAACCCCGGGCGCTGTGGCACCGGAGCAGGGAGGGTGGAATCCAGGGGCCGGGACAGCATGAACAAGGGCACAGAGGCGGCTCCCGGGTTAGGGCCTCTTTGGACAAAAGTCATCCTGAGGAAGTCTGTCTTCTTCAGTCGTCGGCCTCCACGGTCTTGCATCACTTAATTCACATTGCCTACCCGCTCACGTCCTCTTGACCAGGTATTTTTGCAGGATCAACCTTATGATCTTATTACTGCCCACTGACCATAGGTAGTTCGCTTTTGATGGTTCCTGGTTCTGTGCGGGGCCACATCATGCTCCTGAGCAATAACCTAGTCTTCCTCTTTCTCCTCGGGGGATTTGTTGTTTGTTTGTTGATCCACGGTAGGGGCTTTGGCCAAGATAAGCCCTTGGCCATCTGAGGCCTTGGCAGTTTCTAGGCCTACAGCTTCTAGTCTCTGGTGTTGAGCTCACCAGCCCCGCCTAGGGTCTCAGCCCCCCCCAGGGGGTCCATCCTGCCTTCTGTCCCCTCCTGAAGGCTTGAGGTCCCCTGGCCACCTCAAGTACAGAGCCCAGGCCCCCTAGCTGGTTCCAGACTCCCCTGGTTTTGCCCTGGCTCCTCCCACGCAGCCTCTGCTCCCCCAGCTGGTCTCACCGGCCTGCCCTCCAGCTCCCTCCCCAGCCACCTCTGCCCCGCCTGGCCACCTACATCCCCCCCCCCACCCCGTCTGTATCATGACTGTTGATGGTGCCCCTTGGACCCTGGGTCTTACCTTCTCCAGTGACCCCTAAATCTTCCTGGGCTACTGGGCCTGCCCTGCCCTGAGGATGGTGTCCAAGGTGAGCAGGAAGTAGTGAAATATAACGGTTTAAAACTGTAAAAGCAGGGTTTTGAATTAAGCAGAGCTTAACTCAAATCTGGGCTCTACCCTCAGGAGCTGTGTGGCCTCGGGCAAGCTGTTCTCTCATTCTCCTCTTCTGCACAATGAGGACAGGCCAGCAGAGAGGTGCCCTGAGGGTTAAAGAAGTTGGTGCAATCAGCTGGTCCCAAAGGGGTGGCAGGTGGGAGCAGGCTTTTCACCCCCTCCCCAACCAGCTGAGGACTAGAGGGGAACAGCCGTTGGGTATAGATGAGCCGGTTAAGAGCCTGGGATGTCATTAAAGTGCCCCTTGGCCCAGCACCCCAAGACACATAGTGAGCAACCCAGAGGTGCACTTGTTTCCTGCGTTTATTGGGGTTTTCAGGTGGCGTCCTGCTCCTGCCTGCCTTAAGTCCCCGCCCAAGACCTGTCAGGTCACCAGGTCACCAGGTCACCGCCGGGCCTGGTGCAGGTGCCCCAGCAGGGGCATGGTGCTCAGCCCCGCTGGGGAGGCCCTGCCCCGTGACGGTGACGTGTCAGCCTCCGCCCGCCCCCCAGACCGCCCAACGGGCGCCACCATCACATGCCCCAGAGGGGGGAGGGGACTGCCGGGGAGGTTCCTGAGCGCAGGGAGGTGGCGTGTCTGAGAATTCCTATTTGCATATGCACACGCCGGATATTTATAACTTCTCTTCAGCCAGTTCCAAGTTATTGATGTCTTAAAGTGACTTTAATCTGAGCCTTCTTTTCTCCAAATGGGCTTTTGATTTCCGGAGTGATATTATACATGGCTGTAAGCTATTGACTGAGCGATTGCCGTTGTGTTCGCAATGTGCTGATGCTGAAAATCTGCGATATAAATAAACTTCCTCTGGTAGAATCATTATAAAGCACAAGCAGCAGAAATTTATGGAAAGAACAGATTAAATGCTTAGACTTAAATTCTTCAGTGTGCTGGTTGCCCTAAACTGCTGTGTCTGGAGTTTGGGCTGCTGATTCAGGTGGAAAAAATCAAACGGACACATCGCTTGTCGGTGCATTTTTACTATGATCTATTGTGTTGCCAAAAGAGAAAGCTCAAAAGCTGCCATTGATAATCCTGGTTAAAACTTGGAGCATAAATTATTAAGACGTGTAGTTTCTTTTCCAAGTGGTCGGAGACTGGGGCTCACAGCACAGTAAAGAAATATAACATCAATATGTGCTTATGCATTGTAATGTGGGACATTTTTATGCCCATAATAAAACATCCCACTACAACTATGTTTATGAAAGCAACAGATAGGAAGATCCATAATGCCACTTAATAGAGTTAATCACCTCCCATCGGAACATTTTAAAAGGCTTTTTATTGCATGTTGAAAAGCTCTGACCATAATTAATACTCAGCACACTGTCAGGTGCCAGTCAGAAGGCTGGAGGCAGCAAAGGGAACTTTCTAGCACACTGGGGCAGGGAGGGTTCTTGGGACTCTGTCCAGTTGTCCAAGCTCCAGGTTTTTAAATGAGGACTTTAGCCTCTGGGTTGAACTCTGTCAAACATCAGGCTCTGGCTGGGGCTTTGGGTTCTAAATTTTACGCTCTGAGCTCTAGGTGTCAATGCTGAGTTTGTTCTGCTTTCCGGGTTCTGGGCTTTGGGCTGATCTGGGCTCTCAACTCTAGACTCTGGGTGACCCACCCTGGATTTTTGGGTCCTAAGCGAGACATCCCCATAGAACATCCACACCCAGGGCCAGGAGATAGGAATCGGTGTTTCCTAACAGTCTTGGGTTAGTTTGCCATTAGTTTGGTGTGTCCTGTTGACCATAGAAATGCATCCTGTGTCCGTTCCCTGCACCTCTCCCCATTCAGCCCATGGTCCACGAAGGGAGGGTAGCTCTCGGTGTGCCCACAGCTGGCCTGCCCCAGGGTCAACATGGGTGAGGGCTGGTCCCTCAAGACAACAGCCTGCCATGGGACAGACCCCAGACTTACTGGCAGAGCCCACGGCCAACCTGCCGGGAGGCTCCAGGCAGATCGCTCCCCCTTCTCCTCGAAAGGAGACGCTGTATCTCCTGTGTCCCTTATCACTGCACCACTGAAAGACTGGCGCCGCAGGGAATCTCCCAAACAGCCCAGAAAAGCTGAGGAGGTGAGGGGTCAGCCTGAAATAATTAAAGAATAAGATTGTCCTTTAAAACCCAATTCAAGCTGGCAAGAGTGGAGCAGGCAGCAGGGAGATGGTGTCTGGCAGCCTAGGCCTCTCTGATGGGCCTGGGCAGCAGTTCCAGGGTGGCCAGTAGCTGAGCTGGAGCCAGCTGGTACTTGTGCGGAGAATTTTCTGAGTGTGAGAGCTCTTTTTCATCCTGGGAAGTTGGGCCAACAAGAACTGAGGGTGACTTCTGAGGGCAGCAAGGCCAAGCTCTGTGTCCCAACACGACATGGCTGGCTTCTCTCCCCTGGGCTAGTATCCCAGGGTGTGTCAGAGCTTGGATAGGTGGCTTGTCACCAGGGGCCCAGAGATTTCTGTGCTTGAGAGGTTGCTCTAACAGGTCTTTACTGAGACAGAATCATACCTGAACTGATTTTCAGTGCCCAACTGGGACACTAGTCACTGAGTTTCCACTGTGGCCTAAAAGGATTGGTACCCTCTGCCACCAGCACCGCCAAAATGAGGCCTGTGCTCGGGTGAATTTGAGTTTTCAAATAGGGAGCGTCTTCCTGATATGGGCTGTGCACTGGGTCCATGAGGGCACTGTCTACCCTTGCCCTCTGGGAGGTGAGCACTATGGAGGGGACAGGCCATGCCTGCCTCATCCCAAGTTGTGCATGAAGTCACCAGGACAACTAGGAAGATATTGAGTCATGGGTGTTGCAGAGGAAATGCTCATTCCTTCTGTCAGTCAACAAAAATGTGTTGAGCACCTACTGTGCATAATAAACCAAACTCCCTGCACTTACAGAGCTCAAATTCAAGCTCTCGAAAGCCTCCCAAATGGTTATGGCATCTACATCCCAGGTGCAACAACTGGGACGCATGGAATAAGAAATTCCATGTGACTTTTCCAGGGCTGTCTAAAACAGGCTGAGCTGGGATCCCAAAAATCCAGGGCACAGTTCTCAGGTGGATCTTCAGAATCACATCCCAACCCCCTTGGCAAGCTCCTTCCACCCCAGGTAGCAACTGGGAGAGTGAGCTCAGCCTCAGGAAGGACACCCCAGTGAGCAGCGAGCCTTCAGGAAAGGAGCAGTTCCTCTCAGTCTTTCTCCAGAGCAGGGCCAGGGCCCAGCAGCTTGTAGAACTTGCTCATCCTGGATGCAGCAAAGCAAGGGTGTCCTGGAGTTATGGAGGCCATGACAGTCCAACAAGGCCCAGGAGAAGGGGCTGCAAATTCGTGCTGGGTACACAAGGAGCACCCATTGAGGAAGTGTGCACAGGGGTCCCCATCTCTGATCTTGACTGGGCAAGTTTTCGTCTGATGTCCAGTGTCTCCTGATGTGTGTAAATGAGTTGTAGGGTGTGGACAGGCAGACAGCACGTGTGGGATACCCTGTCTTAGCAGCCCAATTGCCAAGCCACGTGCCAGCCCACCCAGACTGGCGCAGAGCTAAAGGCAGCCCAACCCTGGGCGATCAGAGCTGTCCTCCCAGCAGCTATCAGGCACTGAGGAGTTGCCAGGGCCCCTCTCTCTCTGCCCAGCCCTGGTGGCCTTGGAGTGGCCACTGGGCAGCTGCTCCGATGCCTCCCTGGCCTGTGGCCTGAGTGAGGGGGGAGGGGGCTGTGGTGGACAAGGCCAGGCTCAGTGAAGTTCCCTGGGGGACTTCTGGATGAGCTTCCTAATAGAGATGTCTGTTCTGGGAGGTCGTGATACCACCTGTCATTAACCCAGGCACCCTGCCCGGGGTTCTCACCAAGAAATCGTAGGCGGCTGCTTGTGGGCGGGTGAGTGATTTGTGAGGACCACAAGAATATTTGCATAAACATATGTATGGAAGTGTGTATTTATTTGCATTCATTTGCATAAATTGTTGGCTCTTTGAGCTGTCGTTCCTTAATTTCATTTTTTTTCAGTAAATTTCTTTGAGCTCTGAGCACAGATCTAGACACTTTGGAAGTGAGAACAGAAAGGCAAAAACAACAATAGTTACAGGGCAGGCATGAGACCAGAAGTTCTCAAACTTTGCTGCACATAAAAATCTCCTGGGTCGCTTTTAGAATTCCTGGTGCCTGGATGGCTCCCGAATACGATTGAATCAGAAACTCCGGGGTGGAGCCCAGGCCTCAGCATTTTTTAAAGCTTCCAGGTGAGTCCTATGCACAGGCCAAGGCTGAGAACCAGGCCTGTGTCAGATCAAACCAGCCTCAGCCTCCTCCGGGCACCGCACCTCACCTCCCTCAAAACTCAAAACTTAAGCGCAAGGCAGTGCGTGAAGCGCCGAAGCCGAACTTGCTCACGGTGAGCGGTCAGTGAGTGGTCACCGTACCCCTCTCAGTGTCCCACCACTGCGCAGTGTCATCCCATGCAGACTTGGCTGCTCCTCCTGGCCTGGGCACCCAGGTCGCCCTGGACTCGGTCCCTAGGACCCTGGGCTCAGGGGCAGCACCTGCTCCAGGCCAGGGCCCGTGGTCTGTTCTGTCTGAGGCACATGGTCATTTCTCCTTCTGGACATCACTGCCCAGAAGCCTGGGAAGCGTGTGCTTGCCATCAGGAGCCTGTCCAGTCCTGCCAACTTCCCTCCATCCCTCTTTCCAGGCCGGGAGAGAGCTGAGCACTGGGGCTTGCAGGCTTCCCTGGTAGGCACTGCCTGGGGAAGAGGAATACTGGATTTCTGGAAATGCCTAAAGCACCTCAATGCCGGTGTTCCCAGGGTCTTCTCTCTGCATTGTTTCTTGCTTTCCCTGCTTGATGTCTTCACTGCTCTCGTCCCCCACCCAGCTACCCCAGACTCACATCGCTGGTCCGTCTGTGTGCTTCCTACCTCATGTCTTTGCTCTCAGACAGCCCTTCCCCCGTGGCCGATGGCTCAAATCCTGTCCACTGGAGACCGAGCTCAGCACCGCCTGTTCCACAGCACCTTCTCCAACCAGCAACTGCTTCTCTAGTCCCTCAATCACTCATTCAAACCTTACCTGAAACCTGTTTGAGGCCAAAAGCTGTGCCAGGCCCTGGGGTACGGAGACCAGTCAGATGCCAGCTCTGGTTTTGAGAGCTTCTCTGAGTGGTGATCAAAGCCCATCGCTCTCCCTGCCCAGGGCCTACAAGGGAAATAGAAGGCTCCTCTTTGCTCCTGCTGGGCAGATGCACCACATTAGAGGACGCTGCTCAGGGCCCGCACAGACCTTGCTGACGGGAGCCAAAGAGCAGCCATACCCCAGCCTGCAGAAGTCCGGGAAGGAGAGAAGTGTTGGCTTCACAAGCTCCGGGTAAAGAGTGGAGCAGATAGAGCTGAGGGCAGCTTCAGTGGCAGCCAAGGTGGCTGAACCCTCTCTTCTTCTAGACTCGCCTTTGCTAGGCCTCAGGAGTCCCGTAGCTTGGTTTGCAGAGCCAGATCCCCCAGGCCAGCTGTGCTAGGGAAAGCCTTCGCCCCAGCCTGCCCATGGCCTGGTTACAGCCCCCACTCACCAAGACCCTCACATGTGCTTGATCCTCACTGCTGCTCCTGCAGGGCCCCACAGGGCCTCCCTCAGGCCGTTCCCCTCACCTCCACCCACCCTTAGAGGGAGCCAGCCTGGGCCACCGCAGGGGAACTGTGGAAGCTGCAGGGAGCCAGGGAGCGGCTTTCTTTCCCAAAAGGAGCTTGGCACAATGGGGGCACCATTATTCACCACCTGAGACAGAGCTCCCAGGTCAGGCCAAGCAGTGCCTTCCGTGGGCCCGGGTGGAGGCCATGGTGGAGTCCAGGAGGACCCTCCGTCAGATTCTGTGTGATTGTAGGGAACGGCAGAGCCAGCTGGTGAGGACCCCCATGTGGTCAGGCCACAGTGTCTCAACACCCCAAGGCCAGGAAGGACTGTGCTTTCTTTTCCCTTTTGCTCAAGGTCATTCACTCAGTCAGCAAATATCTGTCAGGGTCGCAGCCTTTGAGCAACCCCCAGTCCAGAGATAAGCAAACAGACTTAGCAGAGCCATGAGCCAGGTGTGGAGCCAGAGGGTGGAATTTGAACCTGATCTTACTGGATGGGTAGACTGTTTCTGAATGGGGACAAGGAATTCCAGACGAAGGGAGCAGCCTAGGTGCCACCCCCTCTTACAAGCCCCAACCAGACCCTCCATGTCCTTTCACCGCAATCGTGTCCCACCGAGTGCATGACTGTGCGTCCTGCCAAGAAAGCTCCATGAGGGCAGAAAGCCAGTCTGTCGTGTCACTTTCATCTCCTCCCACCTTGCACCAGGCCCAGTACACAGCCGGTGCTCCATGAGTGTTGGGTGACTCCTGAGCACCGGTGGCCTTTGCTGGACACAGCCTGTGGGGGAGACAGGCCTGGGGGAAGGCTCAGCTTCTCAGCATTTGTGTCCAGGCAGGGGGTGGTGCCACCCTACGTGCCTGCCCGCCACCCCCAGTCGGCTTCTGTGCACACTGGCTGGTGCCCAGTAGGGCCGGCCCCGTGCATCCAGCCCGCCCAGAGCAGAGGTCCCCAGAACCCAGGGCCACAGCCAAGTACACGGGCCTGGCCCTGCCGGTGCAAGGTAGCAACTCTTGGGTAACTACATCCAATGAGGTTATAAAAACAGGGCTATGGTTTTAGTATAGAATCTGGTAGGTTCATCTGCCCAGGAAAAACAGACCTTGGGTGTTGAGACACTGTGGCCTGACCACATGGGGGTCCTCACCAGCTGGCTCAGCTAAATGCCTGTGGGGAGGTGACCAGGGCAGAGAGGGGTACCAGTAAAGGCGGAAGCTCATCTGAAATGGTAGGGACAACATAAAAGGTCCTGTACCAGGGAAATCAGTCAGGCCCATATGCTCAGACTGGTCTCTCCTTCCTACATCTGGGGTCTCAGACACAAAGATTGTCACTTGGGACACAGCTCCTGGTGTGTGCCAGAGGCTGCCCAGAGCTCTGGAAATACAGGAGTGGAAGGCAGTGTCTCTACCCCCCAGAGCTTGCTGTCTAACCAGAAGACAGAATTCAGCAGGCAAAGAGCACACACTGAGGAGGAGTGCTGGCACAGGACACTGGGAGGCAAGAAGACACAATCCAAGGGGGGAAGGGCATGTCAGGAGAGCCCACCTACTGGTCCTTCCTAGGACCTCATGGACCAGGCCAGGGACTCTGCCAGCTGGTGTGATGGATAGGGCAGTGTGCTGGGCACCATGCTGGGTACACAGGGGATCCCAAAGCAGTGTCCACCCTAGGCAGGATGAGGGGCTGGCTCCTCCCATGGCTGTGGTTCTTCCTGAGCCAACACAGACATTCCCAGGCAGACCTGACACCTAACTGTGGGCCACAGCCTGCGCTGGGGCTGGGTCACCTGGAGGGTACAACCTACTTTCTTTTTTTGTGCTTATTAGGATTTTCTAATTTTCCTATAATGATCGTGGAGATTACCCATGTGATCATAAAAGACCATTAGAATTATGAAAAACTGGAAATGACTCCCAGGCTTTCACCTCCCCCCCAGAAATAGCAGGAGGCAGATGTGTTGCCCAGACCAGATCCGGGCCAGGGTAGGCTGGAGATGTGGGCACAGACAGAGAACCAGGGGTAGATGCTGCTCCCAGGGGACTGTGGAAGTGCAAGGTGGGCAGGGGGTCCCTAGACACACGCACGTGGGTGCACACGTGCCCCCCTCCCCGCCTCCTAACTCACATCCTCCCAGGCTGCAAACGCTCCCAGGTGGGACTGGCATCATTCGGAACTGCCACTAGCCCCTGGCATCTGGGATTTCCATTTCATTTTCCTCCTTACCTGGCTAACTGAACTGATTGCACTCCCTGTTCTGGTTCACTAATTCTTGCAAATCCTTTAAAACTATTGATTTATTTGCTGGAAATGTGGCTCTCAGAATTCTTGGGAAATAATGGCTTTTGCTAAAGCAAGTGGAGGAGACCCGTGTTTCCCCTTCTCCTTGTGTCTCTCTCCTGCCTGTCCCCTTCTCCCTCCCCAGCACCTCTTCCCACCCCCTGTCTGAGCTGGCCTGTCACCTGGGGCAGGGGCTGGCTTTCCCAAAGCCCTAGCTGACCAGACCTTTGAGGGATTAGGTCCCCAGGAAGAATACAGCAAATCAAGGTTTTATGGGACATAGCACTTTAGGTTGTTGGGCGCTTTGTCCCTTATGTGAGAACGCCATTCCTCATCCCGGTCCTTCTTGCTCTTCTAGTGTCAAAGCTCACCCTCCTTGAGGGCCTGCAATATTGTGGGCAGAGACCCTGGGGCTGCTCCCTCAGCCTCTTCCCCACACCCCCACTAACAGCCATTTGCCAGGCTTCCCAGCACCCCCACATGGAGGCAGGTCAGCTGGGGCCTCGGAATGGAAAGAGGACAGGGGATGGTCTCGTGGTAGGGCAAAGAGCCCAGCCACTCAAGACCCAGGGCTGCCTGCTGGCCGGGGAAGAGGGAGGAGCCTGCGCCAGGGTAAGGTCCCAAGCGGGCTGTCTCTGTGACAGATCTGGCTGTGCTGCCTCCATTCCTGCCCCAATTCCCAGCCTGCTTCCCCAGCCTCCAATAAATACCTTCTCTGCTTAACTCTGTCACAGCTGGACCCTGCAGCTGGCCTCCCAGGCCCTGACTGGTACAGACACATGAATATGTCAGGCCTCTGGTCAGTGCTGCTTAAAGCAGAGCCTGCCTGGGGTGCTGGGGAGCACAGCTTTGCAAATTCACCGCAGCCACCATGGTCATCACTGTGTTTGCACTCCTTCCTGGAAATTTGAAGTCCAGGGCATGAGCGCCCAAGTGACCAAGCCCAGCCTCGTGGCCACACACCAGCTACTAGGAAGCCACCTCCCCTGGGCTTCCACAGCAATAGGGGCCCAGTTCCCCCCCATCTTGGGGCTCTCCCAGTAGTAAGGGGGGTTCCCGTGCTGAGCAGCCAAGCGGACCTCCATCCACTCCAGCACCTGCTCCCCACCAGCCAGTCAATTCAGAATGACACGCCCACCTCATGTGTGTCTGGTTCTCTACCAGTGACACAGCCAGCAGCTGCCGGACAGCCCTGCACTTCCTGGCTCCCTCCCAGCCCTCCCACCCCATACCCCCTACCTGTCCCTCCTCAGAAGGCCTTTGGCACCAGAGCTGGCTCCCTGCAGCTTCTCACATGGTCACCTGTGTCCCACTGAACTGCACAGTCCCCTGGGGCACCCCTCCCCAAGAGCTCCCCCTCCCCTGCTCTGGGCATCAGCCCAGTGCCCCAGCCTCATGGGCACCCAACAGTGCATTTCAGCTGGTTGCCTATGTGTCTGGGAGACCCAGAAGAGGGCACCAGAATGGGCTGGAATGGCAGGCGCAACCTGGAAGAAGGCAGTGCATGATGGTGTGGACAGAGGCCCGGGCTGGGGGGAGTGGGAGGAGGGGGGCCCACCTATGTGGGGTCACGCCATCCACGACTGATTCTGGTCCATCAGCTCCCTGTGGACACCTCCCTGAACTCCATTCCCCTCCTCAGCGCTTCCCCCACCAATGCCCTGGTCAGACTCCTCTCGTAGGGCATTACAGTTATCTGAGTGTGTCTCCCGTTAAACTGTGAGCTCCCCCAGCTCTGCACACATGTCCATTCACATGCATCTCTGGCACCCCATCCAGTGCCCAGCACACGGGAGACAACGTCTGTTTAATGAATAAACAAATCAGACAGACACAAGCTGTCTGAAGGTCCCAGAACTCGGGATCTCACAGTCTGTCTCTGAAGGGGATGTCTGTGCCTCAGCCTCAGTCAGCCATGGACACGGCAGCTGCCCGAGGGCACCCCCTGACCTCTTCAGAGCTCTCCTGGCATTCCGCCCTGACCGCTGGGTGCTCAGAGCTCTCCAGGGTGCTGAACTTGGCTCTCTCACCTGGCCCCAGCTATCCATCCTGGCTCCTTGACTCAAGTCCCTCCAGCCAAGAACCATCCCACCCCCAGTGGAAAAGAAGCAGTGTCTCCAAATAAATACGCTGCAGGCAGAACACGGGCTCAAGGACGCAGAGTGTTACGAGAACACAGAGGGAGGAGTGAGATGCCCCACCCTTACCTCAACCCTGGACATTGGATTCAAGTCATTCCCTGGGGCCAGACTCAGGTCCCATCCTTCCGGGGTCCTGAGAACCAAGGTCCCTCAGGATGCCCCACTTCCTGGTGCCAGGTCCTAGCCCCTGGTGGAGGCACCTACCTCACAGAGGTGCCCCCTCTCTCCCCATAGGGCCACGCTCCTTCTTAAATATTGACCCCTGCCCACTTCCCACCAATCTGCCTTGGCCCCTCACCTGGCCCACCTTCAGGTTTCCCGTCCCCACAGAGCTCTTCCAGGTCCTGACTTGACTCCCCTGAATGTTGCATTCACTGCTCAGAGTATTCCCATCATCCCCTCGGCCTCCATCCTCCAAGCAGGGGAAGGAGCCAAGTGGGGCTTCTTTGGTGGAGGGGGAGGACTAACTGCTGCTAATGTCAACCTAGCCAGGGCACTTTCCCCAACTTCAGCCTCCACATTTGCCCAGTGGCCTTCCTTGCTCAGCCGAGGGTCTGCCCCCACCTCTGCAGTGACTCCCCTCCGGCCAGGTTCCTGATACTCTGCCCCTTGCCCTCCCTGATTCCTTCCCAACAAAAGACCATTCCCTTTGACTCCTGATCTGAGCCCACAAGACAAGAGATGTTAATACAGGTGACCAGTTATTGGCTTTTGTTTGGGGAGATTTCACCATTGGGCAGCTAGAACCTGGAGCATTGACAGGATCACCTCTCTCCGGCTGCAGTGTGTGAGGCCCCTGTTCTGCCCTTGAGGGGTCCAGGCTGCACCTGTTCTCAGCGGCTGCTGGGGTGGTCAGTATTTCCCAGGGAGGCCATTTAGGGCTCTTCAAAGCCACTGGAGCCGAATGGAATAATTAAATCTCTCCCCAAGAAGGACCTAAATAATGAGCATGCCAGTGCTTTAGCAACTGTAGATTGCCAAAGGAACCATGGGGTTATCACCGTTGATATCAGCACTGATCTCATCTGAAGTTAGAGAGAGCTTGACTTTTACATTCTATCCATCCAATTCCACACAACTATGACATTTCAAATACTTCTGTTGGAAGTATCATGTTTGGAGGAAATTGTTCTTGCTGCCTAGCACACATCTACATGTGGTCTATAACCCACCCCAAATCCCAATTAGAAAGGAAAATTTTGTGCAAAACATGGTGCCAGGGGATCAAGGGGCCAGAGACACAAGCCCTGCAGGAGATCACAGCCTAGAAAGGAAAGAGACAGACAGATGGACATTCCTCTGGAATAAGGCAACCAGGGATCTCTACTGCAATGGAGACCATGGGAGAAGGTGAAGTTAACTCTACCAGGGGAACTTGGTAAGAATTCGTAGAGGATGGGATTTAAGGTGAGGCTTACGGGATGGATGGAACCCTAAGAAACAAGTGGAGGGGAGGACTTGGTCAAAGTGGCCAAAAAAGAAACAACCAAAGTAAAGAAACAGGACATACTGGGTATGCACTTAGAGAGAAGGTTGGGGGGATATGTGGGGAGGTGAGTAGAATATGAAGCTATGGACAAAGGCAAGGACAAGTCACGGAAGGCTCCAAAAGCCTGTGGTGAGGAGTTTGGAAATAAGGGATCAGGAATTCCTTGATCAGGTGAACCCTAGATGAGGAAGGAGCTCTTACTTGAGGTCATGTGGGGGTTGTGGTGATTATGTGACTAGATCCAGGTTTCTCAGTCACCCTACCCACAAGCCTTGGACCTAAGGGACAGGGGCACAAACCCAGGGAAAGAGAAGGGAATGTTTCTGTTAGTTTTATGAAAGTTTCAAAAACTTCCAAGGAGAACGATTTAGATGACTTCATCATCTTCGAGGGTGTGAGAATGCCCTGGCCGGAGGGTAGCTTTCAGTCCCACCCAGCCCTGCCAGTGTACAGCCCAGGGTCAGGGCGCACCGAGGACCTTTGGAGCCACATTTCCCTGCTAAAGAAAAAAGTCTTATCAGCCAGTGTCAGACAGCCTGCAAAAGACAGGCTGGTGACTATTCTTAGGGCTTTTGTTCCCTTTCAGATAAATGGAGGGATTTCCATTTGGACAACAGGACAAACAGAAGGTCTCCTCATTAAAACCCTAAGTTCAAGCAAGAAGTCAGAGTCTCTCATGTTCCCTTCTGTAAAGAGCTCCGTTTCCTGGGAGGGTGTGCCTGCATGGGGCCTAGGGTGTCACACCTCCAGTGCAGGCATGCCATCCACAGGTGCAGCCCACAGGGGATTTGATTCCCTTTTACCTGGAAACTGGAGCCCATGCCTGGGCCTCAAGGTCCATTCTGAGGCCAGCTCTTCTTTGGAAAGCAGGGGGAGAAATGCATATCCCATCAGGTCGGGGAGGGAGGAGGGAAGGCAGCATTCAGCTTGGGAGGCCATGTGCACAGCAGCAGTAGTAGCTCTATGTGCATAAAGCCCCCATTTGTCCCCATGGTGTCAGCACACGTCGGGCTCTGCCGCTCCTGGATGAATTACCCACTGGGCCTTCATGATGCGGTCTTTGCTGGGCTTCCTCAGTATATTTCACAACTGCTCTGAGTTTATAATTTTTTCATGTCCTTTATCAAATATGTGTCATAAATACTAATGGGGGGGAGCATTTATCACCTGGCTGGGTTCTTACTTGAGCTCTGAAAAAAATTATTTGGCCGCACAACCTTTCTCGGGGCTCTGATTTAATGGACTTCTCTGCTGCAAAGCCACTGAAATTCTTCGCCCTTGAATATTTGACGTCTCTTCCTCTTTATTACCATCTCAGACAGCCCTTATAGTCCTGCTGGAATGAGCCCATTAGTCTCTGACAAATAACTTGTGTCTTTTGGTGAAAAATATGCAGAAGTTTGGCTGCAACTTCATATCCAGTCTTGGTTCTGTTTGCGGCCTCCCTCTCCTCTAGACACAGCATCCAGCCCCAGGCAGAGCCTTTGCAGTATCCCTGTTCCCTCTCGTGCCACTTACTGCTGGGTCCGCAGGGTCATTTTACAATGGGGTTGAGACTGGAATACTTAGAAGAAGTCCACGACAGGGGATGAGAATTAACCTCACAGCAACAGTGTTCACAGTAGCCAACCAGTGTCCATCTGAAGCATGAATGAATAAACAAAATGTGGTATCTACATACGATGGAATATTAGTCACCCTTAAGGAAGGAAATTCTGACTCGTGCTACAATGTGGATGACCCTTGAGGGCGTTATGGTAGGAGAAATAAGCCAGTCACAAAAAGACAAATACTGTATGGTTCCACTTATTTGAGGTATCTAGAGTAGTCAAACTCATAGAAAAAGAACACCGAATGGTGGTTGCCAGGGGCTGGAGGGAGGGAGAAATGGGGAGTGGTTGTTTAATGGGCACAGAGTGAGTTTCAGTTTGGAAAGATGAAAAGCATTCCAGAGATTGATTACACAGCAGTGTGAATGTACTTAACACTACTGAGCTGTACACTTAAAAATGGTTAAATGGTACATTTTACCACAACTAAAAAAAAAAAAAAAAAAAACAAGAAGAAGATTCAGCCTTAAACTTAACTAGCAAAGGAGAAATGGACACAGGGAAAGTTCTCTGAGCACTAGAGCCCATCATTTATTCATGCCTTCTCTAGCAGTTGGCTCTAGCTGCATAACAGTTCGAAAATTTAGCAGCTTAAAACAACAACCGCATGATTATGATTCTCATTCCGGTTTGGCAGTTTGAGCTAAGCTTAGCTGATCAGGCTTGGCTGATACTGGCAGGCACTGGCTGGTCTAGATGGCCCACCTGGGACAGCTCGTTTCTGCTCCATGTGCTCTCTCATCCTCCAAGAGGCTAGCCCGAGTTCGTTCACATGGTGGTGGTGGCAGGGGTCCCAAGAGAATGAGCAAAAGAGAGCATGGCTTCTTGAGGCCATGGCTCATACCCACACAAGGTCATTTCCACCCCATTCTGTGGTCTAAAGCACATCATAAGGCCAGCCAAGATTCAAAGGGGTGGGGAAATGACCTCCACCCCTTGATGGGGGAAGATACCAAGAATTTTTGCAATCTACGACACCAGCTATATATATGCCAAGACCTGTGCCAAGTGTTGAAGATAAAAATATAAATGAAACACAGTCTAGTGCAGGAGGGAGACATGTAAATAAATAATTACCACACCTAGCATGCTACCAAGAAGTAAGCGCAGGTGCTATGGGAGGTGCAGAGGAGAGCAGAGGGCAAGGGATGGGGAGGAGAAGGGGAAAGAGGCAGAGAGGCCTGGGACAAAATAGCACCTCAACTGGCACTGAATGACAAGTGGGGACCAGCCAGGTAAAGAAGGGAAGGAGACAGATGCACCAGAGGTGACAGAGGCTTGGAGGGGGTCCTCCTCCTCCACTTCCTCCCAGGGTGCAGGGAGGCTTCACTGGGGATGGAGGAGGAGCTGGGGGGTGGAGGGCCTCGCAGGGGGTCCTGCTGGCCCTGCCCATCCCTGAGGGTTTGTGTGGGCAGGAGCTGATGGTGGGTGGCTGCTGGGAACAGCAATGTGGGGGTGGCCTGGACGAGGACAGGCTGGAAATAGGGATGCATCCGGGGGGCTGCTGCAGTGACTCTGGTGTGCATGGGTGCAGAGATTTCTAGGAGGTAAAACAGATGGGACTTGGTGCTGGAGGGAGGAGTCTGGAAGGGGTCAGACTGGGTGGGGGGGAGGGGCAGGGGGTGCCTCCCATGGGAAGAGGAGCCCAGTGCTGAGTCAAGCATTCTGGTGTGTGCTTTCTGCCAAGTGGTCTGAGCTGGGGGCAGGGATCCCCATTAGGTATCAGGGTACAGGGCACAGGGCAGCCACTTCTGTGGGCAAGGAGAGGGCATGGGGTCCCGCAGGCAGAGGTGGGAGAGGACCAGAAAACAACCCCTGGTGCTGGCCAGCAGGGGCGATGCTAAGCTAAGTCTGTGCCCAGCCGGGTGGGCTCAGTAGCCAGGCCTCTCACTCATCAGGCCCCACCGAGCCTCTGCCTGGGTAGGGCCAGGGTGTCTCTGTGCCATCCCCTTGTCCAGAAACCTGGAGCCGCCAAGTACTGCAGGGTGCCAGAGTGCCAGGGTGCCAGGGTGCTTCTGGGAGTCTGCTCTGAAGACCCAGCCCTGGGCCAGGCTCTGCCATGAGGCCTGCAGACCTCCCACACCTGGGAGCAGGCCCTGCTTGTTGGAAGGCTTCCCCAGGAACCCACGATACCCCCACGCACCTTGATCAGAAGCTCCTCAGAGTTTAAAGGTCTGTCCTTTGCCAAGACGTAGCATGGGGAGGAGAGCAGCTGGTGCCCCAAGGCCCAGCATGTCCTGGTTCCTCCCATGGATTCTGGGCCTGCTCCCTCAGACAAGCACAGCCTGAGATGTTTGCTCCACCCCCGGCCGGCCAGGCAGCCAGCAGCAGTAAGCACATGCCAACTGATCAATACTTTGAGTGCGCTGGGGCCTGCTGTGAAAACGAACCCCCTGGTGAGCACTTTCATAAATTGAAAAATTCTTCTGAAAGTGAATAATCTCCCTCAACTATTAAATCCAGATTTCCACAAAGTGAGAGTCATAGAGAGCAGAAAGCACCTACCTTTAGGACAGTGACACCTGAATCTCCAAGAACCGTCTTGGTCTGGCCCCAGCGTTGCTGCTGGGACTTTGATTTGAAGGGAAAATCTTCAACAACCACCAGAATACTTTGGGCCCAGGAGTAGGCATCATGTGTACTGTTGGGTTTTTCTGGCCCCCGAGCACTGGTTAACTCAGCAGGCATGTGGGGCCCCATCTGCACCTGCTGCAGCATGACGATAAGGGGCTCCAGAGCAGGTGTCTCTGCCCCTTTGTGCTTGAGGGATTGAGGCCAGAAAGCTGGGGCAGCTTGCTCAGGGTCACACAGCCAATTAGTGGCAAAGCTGGAACAAGACCCAGGAGGCAGGGCTTCAGAATCCCAGCCCAGAATTCTTTCCCCTCCCCCACCACTTCACTCAAGAAGGTGACATCATCTACCTGGCTTGTGCTTTGGGAATGAATTCAGTTGGTGGCTGTTTTTAGAGTCGATATGTGTGTGCATAACAGCTTCACCTTAACCAGCCTGACCCTGCAGCTTGCCCAGAGCCGTCCCCAGCCCAGTCCTCTATTCACCTGCTGCCCCTCTCCCCGGCATCCCATCGGCCCACCCACAGCTATACTCCTCATCCCCTCCCTTCCTGGATGTCCCTGGAAGAGGTCCTCACGCCTCCCCGCTCCTTCCCACACTGAGCCCGTGGCGTCCACGCCCTGAAAGCGCCTCTGTCTCCGTCCGTGTTACTGTTGTGGTTCAGGCCTTGCTCCTTTCTCCCTTGGATTGTAGAGAGACCATCCCACCCAGAGCAACTCGAATCTCCCACCAACTGAGCGCTTCCTGTGCACCAGACGCGCTGTCTCATTCAACCCTCAATGAATGAGGAAACTGAGGATGTGGGAGTGTGGATTCCCTTTCCCAAGGTCACACAGCTGACAGGAGGCAGAGTTCGGGTTCACCCTCAAGTCTGGCTCCCAGGTGGAACCCCTCCTCATGGTGCTTTCCCGTCTCCCTTCGGCCTCCTGAGTCACTCCCTGTCCTGTCTCTGTGTGGCTTTGTCTGAAACCCACATCTAACCTCGCCATTCCCTGCACAGAATCCCTTGTGGCTCCCTGGTGCCCCCAGGATTAAGGCAAGGCTCTTGAGATCTGGCCCCACCCACATTCCCTATTGCCCTCAAGCCCCAAACTCCCTGCTCTGCACCCTCCACTCTGGTGCTCTGTGCCCTGCTGGTCTCTGTCTGGAGACCTGCCCCCTTGCTCCAGGTCCCAGCCCTTTGGGGAGCCACCCTGCACCCCCGCCACACCCACGCCCCTGTAGACGCTCTGCTGTGACTCCAGGCTCAGCCTGATGTGGGGTTAGTGGGGCCAGTGGCTCCCAGAGGGCAGGGCCCCCACCTCAGTCCCAGCACACAGTATGTTCCCCAGGACCCCCCACCCCCACCACCTTCCTTGGTCTTCAGCAGAGCCCAGTATGTCCTGGCAAAGAAGGGCCCTTTCTCGTCCCTGAGCTTGTCTTCCCCACACCCTGGGAGTAGAAGCAGGAACCTCTGTCCCTCTTTACAGATGTAGCAGCAGGGGCTCGTCCAAGGACACACAAGGGTCAGAGGCAGGGCAGGGCCCAGGAAGGAGCCTTGGCAGGCAGCAAAGCTGGCCCATGTGGACAGAGCCCACTGGTCGGGCTGGAGCAGGGCATGCTGTGGGGTAATTCTAGAACATCCACATAGGCCCAGAGGGCCTGGGGTGGTGGCAGGGAGGCTAAAGGGTGGGGCTCATCTCTGCAGGCTGCCCTCTGCCCTGCCCCTGCCAACAGAAGAGCCCTGCCTCATGACAGTTTAGGTCATTCTGGCCCAAGGATCTGGGCCTCAGACAACACAGAGGGCAGGCGGGGGAGGCAAGGCTGAGGGGAGCAGTGGTCATTGGAAGGCCCTAACTTTTGCCAATAAAAGAATAGAAATAATCAGGGTGGCTGCAGGCTCTCCCATCCTTCTCTCTTCTAAGCCTTGGGGTGGGTCTGGGAGAAGCTTCTGACATCCCCAGGTCTGGAGCCCATGGGCCTGGGCACTGCGGTGCCAGCCCCAGGTGGCCAAGACACCAGACAAAGGTAGGTGCACAGCAGGGTGGGAAAGCCCCAGAGGCCACTTCCGGGGACCTGCTGGGCTGCAAACCAGCCTCCACAGTGTTGAAGCCCCAGGCAAGCGTGGGATTCCTGAGGCCCGCCCAGGACATGGGAGAGGGTGCGGAGAGTCACTTGCATCCCGGAAAAGTCCCCGGGAGTGAAACAGGAGGAGGCACCTGCCTGGCGCCCCCTTCCTCAGAGTCCTCTCCCACGCCATGGCTGTGAGTGTCTAACATAAGGGACGCTGTTTTTGCAGGTTTTGTGGTTTTATTCCTTTGAACCATACCCAGCCCATCCCACATCACAGTGCTATGCTTTACTTGGTATCCGATACATCGGCACCCATTGGCATTTGGAGGACTCGTTCCGTAGTTTTATAACAGTTTTTAGTTGTCTGTGATAATGTATTCTCTGTGTTTGCAATTGTCAGTACGGGAATCTTTCCCCTCAACCTTTCAATTTCTGGGTTTGATTTTTTTTATCATTTTTGGTTTTTTTGGTTTTTTTTTTTTTTTTGCTTTTTAAAGTTGTTATTCCTTTGGTTGTGTAGCCCCTTGCAGTGGCTGCTTGTTTACGCATTATGTTTGTGACTTCTTTTGACTGTCAGTGTTGAGCCAGTCTTGCCAAGAAACAATATCAAGTATTTCCTATTTCTCTACTTCTTGAAAAAAAACTTTTTTTAATTTAAAAAAAAAAATCTTAATGGGAACCTGGCCCTGTCTGTCTTCTCTGTTCTGCAGAAATGTTGAAGGAATTGAACCAGCAGCGCAGAGCGAAAGCGTTTACAGACCTGAAAATTGTTGTTGAAGGCAGAGAGTTTGAAGTCCACCAAAATGTTCTAGCTTCCTGCAGCTTGTATTTCAAGGACCTGATTCAAAGGTTTGCCTTCCTTCCAGCTGTGGTCGGGTCTGTTCCTTTGTAGGACGCTTTTGTGTCGCTTTTCTCCTACCCTCTCTTGCAGGTTCCTGAAGCGTGACTCCCTGTCACAGAGCCAGTAGCCATCTCTCCTCCTCCTCCTCCTCCTCCCAGTGTCCTCTCACACGCAGCCTCAGAGCAGCCACTGCCCCCAGGCCGGTCACCAGGGGCCTCTGCCTGCAGTAGGCAACACCCCTGCCCCGCCCCAGGAGCCCATGTTCCCAAAGGCTCACAAGCCCTCCCAGAGATTAGGAGGACTGTAGACTCCATTTTAAGGGGCCACTGCACACTTCCCCCACTGGGCCAGAGCGGGGTCCCCGGTGCCATTGTCACTGCTGTCAATGGTGAACTTAGTGCCAGGAAAGCACATCAACCAGACCATGCCCTGCTGAGGAGCATGAGGCGCCCAAGGGGCCACTTTTCACTCTTCCCCAGCCCAAGTCGGGGAGACGAGACTTGTAGCCAAAGCCTCAGCCACGCTGCATGTCCCGAGACTTGTACACTGAGCCGAAACCGGCGTTGTCTGAGCATTGACCATGTGTGTCCTAAACACGGTCTCTCAGCCTTTGCTCCCTCCCTTCTGCCCTCTGCCCCCGCTATTTCTCCCTGAATGAGTCTAACAGTGCATGAGCATCTTTTTTTTTTCCATTATGTTGATTTTTTAATTTGTCTGCTTCATACCCTTGCAAGGAAGTCAGGGGCCACCTTCCAGCTCCTTAGTGAGGGCAGCCAAGGGGCCAGCCCAGGGTAACGCTCACGTTTCTCTCACCCTCAGCAGATTAACGTCGCTGCTCATTTTGCCTTGCAGCCTCTCCGGGGCGGACGCTGAGCTGGGACTGTGCTCAGACTGGGAGGACAGGACCTCTGCTTGCTTCCCAATGCTGTGTTTGGACTTGCCAACTAACCCCGGAGTGACTGTGTTTTGTTTCAGGATGGCACACTGGCTGGCATCTCCTTTCCAATCCACTGTGTCCTCTCACATAGAGCCACGCAGGAAGGGGCAGGCTCTTTGTGACTTCCCGTCTCATGGACAACGCGGGTCTCCTGCCCCCCACGCTTGGGTTCTCTGTTTGTCCAAGCCCAGGGGTTAGGGGCATGAGGTCTGGGGTGAAGGGGCATGTCCAGTGGCTTCACTAGGCCAGAGAGATCTTTGTGCTGCTACTCTTGGCAAATTGTGGAACCAGCAGTGACCAGCATGTGGCTAGTGGACCACAGAGGAGCATGCTGCAGCCTCGGACCATGCTCCAGATCAGCTGGATAGTACAGAAGGGGCAGGTCGGTACTGAGCAGTGGCCCAGCCCATGGCTAGAGCAAGCTCTTGGACTGCCTTCGGAAACCTCATGTTTAAAGCCAAGCTCTTGCACACAGCAGAGGACCCCGCTAGGTAGGAACCAAAAGTAGTGAAGGCTTCATGGACAGGCCAAGACGAGGCAGGGGGTGGGGCATGAGCACTGGGGGTGCAGATGGCCTTCCCAAAGAGGGATGTACTGAGTGGGCAGGACCTGACCTTGCACAAGGACCTGGGCTTGGTCTGAGGCAGGAGCCATCCGGAGCAGCAGGGAGTGATGGCCAACCGGAGGTGCACCTCAGTGGCCCTAACCAGAAAGGATGGGGCTCCAGGCAGTTGCTGGAAGAGAGAGAACCCCCTTGGGAGCTGGGAGACCTGGGTCCTACACCCGACTCTGCCAGTTGTCCTTCAACCTCAGGCTAGTCGTGTCCTCTCTCTCGGGCCTCGGGTTTCCCATCTGTAAACCAGAAGGTTCATTCGAACGGTGTCCAGGTCTCCTTCCAGCTCTGACACCCTAGGGTGACAATCAGTGGATGGGCAGGGCCAGTCTGGAGAGGCTTCCCAAGTGCAAGGACCAGGACATAGAGGATGAGGTATCACAGGCAGCAGAGGTCACAGGGAGGAGGACAGGTCCACAGACCTGTCAGAGGAGCTGGGGGAAGATGACCAGTTAAGTGTTTGACATGTCAATCCTTAGCAGCTGGAAGGACACCCATGGCCCCAAGTTGGGATGCCTGGTAGGCAGCCGGATGGACAGATCCGAACCCAGAGAGATCTGAGGTCTGGGGAGACAGGGCTGGGGCCCTGGGAGTGCAGGAGGGGTCCTGCTGCTGAAAGTCCCAGTGTTGGTTTGCAGCCATTTTAAGTTTTACTCCCCTTGTCCTGAGCATGGCACACAAGACCATTTGTGCTGGTAACTGTGAACAAATGCCTTCTGCAGGAGAGAAGCAGAATCTGTGTGGAAAGAGGATTTCCTTTCTGCCCATGCAAAATCATGGAGAATTTCACATTCTTGGTAGTCAGAGAGCAGCCGTGTTGTCACCATATCATTTCAGTCCCCTTTACGTCTGTGACCCAGAAGACTTAATGTGCAGCCACAGGATTGGCCCCACAGAGAGATATGGCCTTGTCCCCTGGGCCCTGAGCAGGGGCCTCCCTCTCAGGCAGCTGATGCTCTTGTAAGGGGAGGGAGCAGGGACCCTCCATGGGACACAAGGGGCATCGGCACTGACCCACCCTGGGCAAGCACTGTCAGGGACAGGTGACCCCCTGCTGTCCCAGGACCCCCACCCACCCACAACCCGCCTTGAGGCTCAGGCCAGACTCCTAGCCACCTCCAGCCTGGGGCGGCCAATGTGCCCACTGCTCCAGCCCCAGCCGTGTGGACGCCGTGCCCCGGAGCCCCAGGATGGCCTTCGGGAAGCCAGTCGTCCACTCTCTTCACTCAGCAAACAGGCGGGAGCCCCTCGCCGCTCCTGGGGCCCATCTCGCACAGAACACAAGTCTGGCGCGGGAGACACTATAAACAAGAACACAGAGCAGGGTGAGCAGAGGCCTCATGCTACAGGGGAGGAGCACTTGGGGACGGCAACTTGGAAGCGGTGGCATCTGATGTGCGTTTTGAGTGAAGACTAGGAATCGGCCTGGCAGACCGATTGCCCGTGGGGGAGTGCACGAGTGAGATCACGGGACGCAGGGGGTCCGAGGCCCCACAAGTGACCCAGTGTTGCTGCAGTGCGGGCGTGAGGTGCGGGAGGAAGCGAGGCTGCTGGGAGGCAGGGGCCGGATCACAGAGCCTGGGGGTGTTGCGGTCAGATGTGTGTTTCCTAAAGATGACAGACCGAGAGCGGGAGAGCTGGGTCCCAGCACCCCTGGGCTCCGTGTGGCCGTGCAGACGTCAGAGCAAAGTCCCGTTCCCCGGGTCGGGCTGCAGGCCGACCCTGCCTGGGCAGCGCGATCTGTCCTCACGTGTGTCCACACCCTGGTGAAGCCCCCGCGGCTTCTTCCCCCGAAGTCTTCTCTCGTCTTCCTCCTCTGACCAGGGCACGACCCAGCCCACAGGGAGACTTGTAGAGATATCAGCCCAGAAGCAAGTACTATCAGTGCCCCCATTTTACAGATGAAGAGATTGAGGCCCAGAGAAGTGCAAGTAGCCAGTAGATCTGGGCTTTGAATTGAGATCTGACTCCAAAGCTCGTGCTCTTACCATCCATTTACTAACCCAGAGAAGAACAAAAATGTAGTTTTTACTTTTGTGCAAAGTCTGTGAGGAAGGAAAGTGAAATCCCAGGGCTGACAGTGTGGACAGGGGTGCAGGCTGTGTGTGTGCTATGTGTGTGCACGTGTGCGTGTGCGTGCACAGATGTTACAAACACTTGTCAGCTGGCCACACAGTCTTCCACTCCCCAGGGAAGACATAATCCCCCCTGGAGACAGGTACCTGCATTGCAGACACCCCGTACCTGTGAGGGAGCTGGCCCCTCTGGGGTGCAGGCCAGGGACCCAGGAGGCCTTGGAGAAGCGTGCACAGAGGCACAGACGGTCCACGGGGAAGCTCAGAGCAGAGTCTGTGCTGAGAATGGGCCCGCATCCCTTGCTGCCCCATCTGAGTCCCTGAGGCGGTCAAGGGTGAAAACCCGGCAGGGAAGGAGCTGAGCTTTGTCTCCAGATAACGAGAAGGGTAGTGCTGCCTAGACCTGCTCTCACCTGTGTCCCGGCTTTGGGGACCCAGCAGGCATCCGGAGGTGGCTTCTCAGCCCCAGTGAGCAGGATGTGGAGTTGCCCTGGAGTTTCGCTTCTGGCCTGTGGAGGAGAAGTGCCTTCACTTGTGCCCTGGAGGCCACGGGGGACGTCACTGGCTGGATGGGCTGCAGGCTCTACCAGGGAGGGCAGGGGGACGTTCTTTAGAGACAGCAGAGGCACCAGCTCCCCCACTGCTTCCAAGCACGCTCCCCAGGTCCGGCTGTGGGCGGGTGGAGTAGAGCTGCCCCTCACCACACAAATGGGACAACAGCCTGCACTGGCATCGTGCCCTCTGCTGAAAACCTCATCTCACAAAGCCTGTGGGAGCCCACGCCACATTTGAATTCTATTCTCTTTTCAATGGAATGAAAATGGATGAACAAATTAGCTGATTTTTCCAAGCTGATTTTCACAAAGCTCCATGTCTAGGCTCTGGGCTTCTCACTCCCTCTCCCGCCATGACAGGGAAAGCTGGCGGGACATTGGCCAAAGGGCCAACCTGACCGAGTGGCACAGCCTGGACGGCGGGTGCTCCATACACTAATGCACCCGCCAAGCCACACGCCCTCCCTTCCTTCCCGGAGCAGCTGGGCATTTGTGGGGGCAGCGTCTGTGCCTTTCTCTGGAAGAATAGACAGGTGGGGCTTAGAAGCTAGATAACAAGAGGAGAGAGTCACACATCTTGGGTGCTGGCAGAATGATGTGAGCCAGACACATCGCTAAGTCACAAAGGGTGGGCAGGGCCCAGCGAGACTCGTGCGTGCCTACGTCAGTGCCCTGTAGCTGATGACATGCCCGGGCTTCTGTGCATGGGGCGGGGCTGGGCTGGGGTCAGGTCAGGAGGGAGGGCTGGCTCTCCAGGAAGAGAGGGGCACCAGCCTCCTGCACCTCCCGCCCCTGCCTACCCCAACACCCACCCCAGTGCCTTCCTATTATTCCAGACAGTGCCCAGTTCCAGCTGGCAAAATGAAAACATCTGACCATTGAGGTGCATGTGCAGGTAAGGGACACCACCCTGAAGTCAGGAGAGGGCACTTCTTATCCCAGATGAGCCCGTTGCTAATTGTGGGGTTTCAAACATCCTGATAATTGGGACCAGCCCTTCCTGACAGCCACAGACCCAGCCCTGCTGAGGAGGGGCTGTGTCCTGGGCCCTGGGCTCACCTGGGCCACCCCCTCTTGGAAGAAGGCGACCCCAGGAAGTTCCAGTTTTCTGACAGAACCCTTGGGTCCTGTGTGGGTGGGGCAGTGCCCCAAGTGTCAGGTTCATAGACAAGGTTACTGCTTCCTGTTCCTGCCCTGCTGTGCATCTCTCCAAGTCACTCCATAGGGCCGAGTGGAACAGGACAAAAGCCAGCTCAGGGCAGGGACAGAACAGCTATCTGTGGAGGATGCAGCTCCCCATCAGAGACCAGGGCCACCCATCAGGGGAGCTAGGTGTCCCCTAGTGGCCTCTGCTCAGAAGAAAGAGGGCTAAGAAGCACTGAGGTCCAGTCCCAAGGCAGTCTGACGGCCAGGGGTGGACAGTCACCACCAGCCTCCCTCGCAGCTCTCCAGGCCATATGCCAACACTGATGTGTGCTGGTCAGAAGCACACAGCCTCACTGCCTGGGACCTGGCCTCCTCCAGGTCTTGAACTCAGTTGCCCACAGAGCCTCCATCATATTCCCATGTGTCCCTCTGTGGCTAAGTGGAATGGTCATTCAGGAGCCTCCAGCCATTCCCTGCAGATTGCTTGCCCAAAAGCCCCTCCACCCCACGGGGCCACCACAGGGGCCAGGAGGAGCAGAGCCACGGCCATGCATCCTGTGTTCAGGGGCCCTCCCCAACCTCACAGCACCTGCAAGGCTCTGCGGCACCTGTGCAACTCCTAGTGCAGGCTCTGCCTTGTCCCAAGACCATCTCTCTGGCTCAGACCCCAGGTGAGATGGCATCGCCCCCCAGCGCAGCCATGCCAACCCCACCACACCGATCACTGGGCCACGCTGTCCATCTGCCCAGTACCCCTCCCCACTAGGTGACTCCACAGTTCTCAGGGTCACATGCATTCCAGTGTGGGTGTGCGTACATGTGTGCGCGTGCATGTGCGTGTGTGTGTGTGCACACGTCCTGAAGTGCCTCCCACCCCAGCCCTCCACTGGGTCTGACTCCTCTGCTTGAGGACTCCTGGGTGGGCAGGTGGGCTAGCCACAGGCAGAGGCGGCAGTGACTGGGGCCTTGGGAGAAGGCAACCAGCCCTCCGTTGGCCCACCAGCCCTGCCCTGGCATGGCCCGGCATGATCCCCAGAGAAAGGAAGAGCGTGAGGAGGGGAGGCCAGATGGCAGCCTGTCGAATGGAGGCCGAGGCAGCAAAGACGTGGATATGGGGTTAACCAGATGGCCTCTGAGGCCTGGAGTTTAGGATTTCTGTGATGACGCGTGATCATATAATGAAGTATTTTTATGCTCAAAGTCACCCAAGCACGGAAATCCATCCCGACAGCAGAAGACTAGGTGTGTGAAGTCACTTAAGGAGCCACCACGTGCATGTGTGGGTTTGGAGGGGCCTCTGCTCAGACGCTCTGTGGAGCCCACACCTTGCCCCTCAGTCTTCTGGGTTTGCCCAGGGCTTGGAGGTGGAAGGCCCCTGAGAAGCCCTGGTCGGATGAGCCATTCCATGGGCAGGGCCCAGTGCAGGAGCCCTGGGAGGGAGCCGGGACCTGTTCTCCGCCCAATTATATCTGCATTTTCTAGGCCCTGGGGGGCCAGTGCCTAACCTGAGGATGTTGCTTTAATGGTGCCAGTTCAGGTACCGTCATGTAGAGAAGAGTCTCAAGGAAAGGGCATTTTCCAGCCTCTGTCACATAAAATCTCTGTGGGACTTTAGACCTCATCTGGTTCAACCCTCTTGTTTTGCAGAAGAGGAGGCTGAGGGCCCGGGAGGCCAAGGCTGCCTGCCCATTGGTGATAGAGCCAGGGCACCCGGCGCCCCCAGCTCCCAGCCCAGCACTCTTTCCACCCACCCAGCCACCCGCACGGCAGCCAGCCTCCCTCTCTGCGGCCAGCCTGCTTCCTTGCTGGACACCTCTATAGCCCCACTGCCAGCCACATGTGCACCCAAGGGACCAGTCACAAGAGTCTTGCCCCCTGGCCTCCTCGAAAGTGAGTGAGTGGACTGCAGGAGTCATTTCCCAGCCACGAGGCCGAGCCCAGCCCCAGGCAGGACCAGGCCCAGTGTGGGAAGCAGAACCGGTCGGAGCGGCCAAGACCGGTGGCCAATCCAATGGCATCTGGGAAACCTGCCTCCGGACTGTTAACACTCCAGGTGTTTTTCCTCCTGGCGTCACTTCTGTATTGGTGTTATTCTTGCTTCATCTTATCTGTTTCCTTCCAGGTCCAGCTTTAGGGGCAGCTGCCAGGCCTTAGGAGCCTTTGCAATGGTTTTGTATTTCTGTAGACACCAGATATAAACATATTTATATATTTGTGTCCCTCCCCTGCTCCCCCCAGTTCACAAGCCCGATGCACACTCTACACGCAGGCCACTCTGACCTCTGACCCCGTGTTCCATGTGGCAGGAGGGCCCCGCCCCGGGCCAGGTCCCAGGTCATGGCTGCTGGCTGTCTGTGGCGGAAGTCCTTGGTTGTTCCCTCTCCCCTCCTCCCAGCTCTGACCATTCTGTCCGTCTATCTCGTCTTGTCCTCAGTTTCAAAGCAATGTCATGAAGGGCTTTCTTTCCATGCCTAAAAGGAAACAATATGTTTTTGGAAAGAGGTGGGGTTGCAGGGGAGGTTCTGGGGCAGCTCAGGGCCCTCAGTCTTTGGGTGACCAGAGGCTATCTCTGGATTAGCTGGGACCACGGCCAGTTGGAGCCTCCCAAGCCTCGGTCTCATTGGAGAATTTGCCATCTGAGTCAGGGTGGCCCGGGCCAGGACGTGTTGGCCAGCTGTGGGCTGAACCGTATTGTTTCCCTTTGAGGCCAGTCCTGGTCCTCGTCCCCATCCATAGCTCATGCTTTTTGATTTGCATCTTTTTTTGCATGGACATGCTGAGTAGTGATAAGCAGGGTTTTCTGTTCTTTTGGGCGTCTATGGTCAGACTCTTCTCTTTCAGATCCCGTGTAGGTCATTAGGTTCAGGTGTGTCATTGCTGTGTCCTTTGAGTCCTAAAACGAAGGGCGTGACCAAGATGTGCAGGGAGATCTAGCCCTGTGAGGAAGCGGCACAGTGGCCGCGGGGTGGCAGGTGAGGACACCCTGGTCTCTGTGCCTAGGTCGGTGCAAGATGGCAGCCAGGGCGGCCGGGAGAAGTTGGAGCTTGTCCTGTCCAACCTGCAGGCGGACGTCCTGGAGTTGCTGCTGGAGTTCGTCTACACAGGCTCCCTGGTCATCGACTCGGCCAATGCCAAGACCCTGCTGGAGGCAGCCAGCAAGTTCCAGTTCCACACCTTCTGCAAAGTCTGTGTGTCCTTTCTTGGTGAGCCCTGGGGGCACGTGTGTCCCTTGAGGGACTAGTGCAGATGTGCAAAGAACTCTGAACAGCAAGGATCAAGAGGGGAGGGCTGTGTGTGCACACCCGAGGCCCCCAGGATGTGGCTGGGTTTCGCAAAGCTGTTTAAGATGATAATTTGGGTAACCCCGCACGCAGAGGCCTTCTTTCACTGGCATGAATGGAAGGGGACTCCGCGTCACTTCCCCGTAGGGGAGGTGCATTGTGCCTGAGCAGGCCATGTGGGAACGGGCCTGGGGCATGGGGTGCAGAGAGAGAATGCCAGGGGCTGAGCCAGAGATGGGAGCAGACCAGTGAGGACACCTGTGGGGGAACTGAGCAATTAGAAGGGACAGGAACCACAGCGGCAGAGTCAGGCTCACAAACTGATGGGCCTCCCGAGACCCAGACATGTCTAGGCTGGAAGAACCATTAGCCAGATCTCAGGAGAGCTGGCCAGATGGACCCCAGATTCAAGGTCAGACTGGGTGAGGCTGAAGCCCATGGGAGAAAGTGGGTGGGCACGTGAGGGGTGCTACTGCTGACATGACCTCTGACGTGCCTGTCACAGTGACGGAAGACACCGTAAGCCTCAGTGTGACTCCTGCCCCAGCCCAGGCCGGGCTCTGATGCCCAGGCCTCTTCCACCAACAGTCAGTGAGGAAGCCCACGCTCCATGCCTCACAGCCTAGATTCTTCCCCCAAGGCCTGCAGGAGCAGAGGGAGGCCCTGAGAGCCAGCATGAGATGGGGCAGAGGAACGTCAAGACATGGATCTAAGGCTCCAGGGACACAGGAAGTAGCTTGTGGGGACTCGGGATGCTGGAGCCAGAGGCACAGTACGTGGGCTCAGAGAGGGAAGCAGGGTGGCAGTGATGTGGACAGGTGGCAACTGCTGCCAGGGCCCTGGGGTCAGTGGTCCTGCACTCTCGCCCCCAGAGAAGCAGCTGACGGCCAGCAACTGCCTGGGGGTGCTGGCCATGGCTGAGGCCATGCAGTGCAGCGAGCTCTACCACATGGCCAAGGCTTTCGCGCTGCAGATCTTCCCTGAGGTGGCGGCCCAGGAGGAGATCCTCAGCATCTCCAAGGACGACTTCATCGCTTATGTCTCTAACGACAGCCTCAACACCAAGGCCGAGGAGCTGGTGTATGAGACGGTCATCAAGTGGATCAAGAAGGATCCTGCATCCCGCGCACAGGTAGGAATGGGGTCTGCTGCAAGGATGAATGGGGGTGAGGGAGGCAGGGCCACCTGTGACCAGCAGGGGAGCATATGGGAGCAGGCCCAGGGAGAAGGAGGCTGGCCCTGCTCCCCCAGGCAGGAGGGAGGTGAAGGGAGGGCTTAGACACAAGAAATCCATCACCAAAGGACGCTTAAGGGCTGGCATTCCACCTCGAAGGAGACCCAAGCTGGCTAAGAGGCCCCAGGGCCTGGGCGGGCAGCACCTGGGCCCTACAGGGAGACGTGGGTGTCTGAGCCAGGTGCTCTGGGGCTCCTGGGAGCGCAGGCCCAGCAGGAGGAGCCCCCACCCGTGCTCTGGTTGTTGAGGGGATGGAGAGCACCTGGATGGACCAAATGGAAGCCACGCTGGCCACGGGAACCACTGCATGAGTGACGGGAGCAGCGTGAGTCCCTCAGGGGACACTAGGTAGGGTGGGCAGAGGATGCAGACAAGGCTGTCCAGCAACCTGGCCAGGAGAAAGGTGGGGTGGAGGGGGCGAGATTTATTTTCAGAGGCAATTAGGTGGGGCATCTACTCACAGGGACTCCCACAATTCACTATGACTCCTGAATCTGTGATTCCAGCCCAGAACCCTCTCCTGGGTGCCAGACCTCTCACTTCAATCACCCACTGGACATTTGCAGGATGTCCTCCAAATCCATCTAATTCATCAAGCCCAAAGCTACAGCTCTTGTGTGTCCCTTATTTCAGCCCTGCCCTTTTTCCAAGACAGAAGTGTCGATTCCCCCACGTCTTCCACATCCATCTGGCCACACAGTGCCCGTTCCTCCTCCTTACTCCCCCTTGAGTGGATCCACTTCCCTTGCTCCCGTTCAGACCTCCCCAACTGCACCAGGATTACTGCAGCCTCCTAAGTGGTTCCCTGTCTTCAGTCTTGCTCCCTCCAAATCCATTTTCCACCCTCCGGCTTGAGTGGTCTTTCTAAAGAGCAAACCTGATCATCCAGTTCCTCTGCTTACACCCCTCCTCCCTCCTCAGCTCTGCGGGGACAGCTGCACAGCCCTTGGCAGCGTGGCACAGGGCAGTTAGGCCCTGGCCTGTGCCAGCCTCTCCACGTTCATTCTCCGTGTCTGCTAATCATCCCCCTCAATAAAACCCTTTTGTGTCCAGTAAGAATAAACCCAAACACACCAATCTCTTTCACTCACCGATGCCTCTATGTGGACTTCAAATGCCTGTCCTCCTCCCTGCCTAGTGGGTGGCAGACGTCTGCTAGTCCCTGCATGCCCAGCCCCAGCGTCACGCGTTCTGTGAGGCTCTCACTCCTGGCCGACCAGAACACCTAGCTAGACCCCTCCTCTCGCCCCCCAGGGCCTTTATGTGACAGATCCTTCCCCCATTTCACTATGCACACCTCAAGGTCACCCTGGGTCTTGGCACCCCCAATAATGAGCTTAATGCATGGCACACAGTGCTCACCAGTTATTTGTTGGATGAAATGAAAGCGGAGTTGCCAGACAGGAGGGGAGATTCAAGTCAGCCTGTGAAACTCTTCAGCACAGGGTCAGGGGTCGGGGCCAGGGGCGAGCTGAGGCCGTGGGACACCGCCAAAGGATGTTGGTGCCGGGGACACATAGCTCTCATGGATGGGACCTGCGAGCTTGACAATTGCCATCTCCTTGAAGATTTTCTAGGTCCTCCCACCTGTTCCTGAGTCCCTGTTGCAACCACAGCTCAAGGATCACACCCTCCTCGTGTCAGCCCTGCCCTCCTCCGGTCTGGGTGGACTGCAGGGACGAGGGGTGGACAGGCAGCCCCCCAAGGCCAGCTGCGGCATGCCAGCCCCCCACCTCCAGCTCACCGGAGCTCCCTGACCTCTGTCTAGGCTGGCTGAGCAGAGTGTCTGCACCCCCAAGCCCGACACGGACTGGAGTTAACCATTTCTGTGCAGTCCACTCCTTTCCTTCTCCATACAACCCAGCAGGTGGCGTCCTCTCGTAGTCTAAGAAGATCCCGTGTCTCCTTTATCCTGCAGTACGCGGCTGAGCTCCTGGCGGTGGTCCGCCTTCCCTTCATCCACCCCAGCTACCTGCTCAATGTGGTTGACAATGAGGAGCTGATCAAGTCATCAGAAGCATGTCGGGACCTGGTCAACGAGGCCAAACGCTACCACATGCTGCCGCATGCCCGCCAGGAGATGCAGACACCCCGGACCCGGCCCCGCCTCTCAGCAGGTACCGAGGGACATGCTCCGAACCTCCCCAAAGGCAGGTGCCTTGGGGTCAGCCAAACTCTGGGTGGTCCCCCAGAGAGGTGCCAGGCACAGATGCTGACAATGTCGGGGTGTGTCCCAAGGGTGCCCATCCATGTCCCTGCAGGTGTGGCCGAGGTCATCGTTTTGGTTGGGGGCCGTCAGATGGTGGGGATGACCCAGCGCTCGCTGGTGGCTGTCACCTGCTGGAACCCGCAGAACAACAAGTGGTACCCCTTGGCCTCGCTGCCTTTCTATGACCGCGAGTTCTTCAGTGTAGTGAGTGCCGGGGACAACATCTACCTCTCAGGTGAGGCCCCTCAGGGCTGGGGGGCACCGGGTACATGTCAGGGCTGAGGAAGGCCCAGAAGTGTCCACTTTGCAGGTGGAGCCTTTTCCTTCTGACCCTGGGGCTGGGCCTGCCAGCCTTGGGCCCGTCCTTACCGTGCCTGCTCTCTGTACCTCCCACACTGCCCACAGGTGGAATGGAGTCAGGGGTGACGCTGGCAGATGTCTGGTGCTACATGTCCCTGCTCGATAACTGGAACCTCGTCTCCAGAATGACGGTCCCCCGCTGTCGGCACAATAGCCTAGTCTACGATGGAAAGATTTACACCCTCGGGGGCCTTGGTGTGGCAGGCAACGTGGACCACGTGGAGAGGTAATGAGGGCACAGTTACCAAGAGCTAAATCACATCCCTGCTCCTCGCCTGCACCCGCTCAATGGTGATGCACTAGGGACCACACTATTTATAAGGCCACAGTCCCAGGCTCTTCAAACACAACAGCAGGAGAGGACTGTGGGATGTGATGTGGAAGCAGTCAGGGTAACACCTGCTTCAGCCTTCCCCAGTCACTGAAATGGGGCATTCTCGTCCTTTTTGGTGGGGGGCCAACATCCCATTTAGGTGTCAGACAAGCTGGAGGCCCAAGATCCAATCTTGAGAGGCACGGGATGAGCCTGACTGCACTGGCCAGCTGGAACGTAGGGCAAAGCTGGAACCATTGGCCAAAACGTGGGCCGTGCCAGTGGCTGTGCCTCCTCATCCCTGCCAAGCTGGGGGTTACACACCAGGGGCCTCCCTCCATCCATCTATCCATCCACACATCCTAGGATATCCATTTGTAATGCAGCAAAGGGTCACTCCATACAGACTAAGAAATTTGGGGGGACAGTTCGGCCAATCTTGTAGAATTCTCTAGAAGAAAAAATAAGTCAAAGGGCCCAAGAACCAAGTGTGTTAGCCTGCCCTCTGCTGGGAGTCCCAGGCTGGCTTCCACCCGAGGCCACTGTGTATGGTCAGAGAGATGCGTGAGGAGCGTGGGCTGAAGCATATTTCTGGGTGGAAATACCCAGTCCTCCTCCTTTGAGCCAAGGAGACTGTTCTCACAGAGAACAGACACCCAGGGGAAGAGCCCAGGAAGCTTTGTGAGTCAGCAGAAGAACAGGAAGGCTTAGTCCTGCTTTTGGAGAAATTGGTGCCCCAGAAAGTGACAAGGTAGGCTGCCCGGGCCCCGAAGTACAACCCAGGAGGTGGCAGTTAAGATCACCAGAGCCCTTCTCCCACGCCCCTCCTGCACCCGAGCCACCACTCCCGCCCATTTGAGCTGCCACTAGAAATCACATCCTCCCATGTGACATCTTTTGCCTGTGAAGCCACACATAGCCCTCAATTTGTATTTTCTTTCCCTCGGTGGTTAATTGGACACTTGACAAATGTTATAGCAAAGATGGTTTCAGAGTGAGACAGGCTCTGAATGTTCATTGTGGGCTTTTAACTCCCCCAAGTGGAGACCAGAGATGGCTCAGTAACAACATTTAATTGTCATATTGATCTAGAGATAATGGGGAATCCCGTGTGATCACAAAGATCTTAATACTGTTGTTGGGCCTGGATCAGCCCTGATGCTGGCAGCCCTCAGTGTGACCTGCTGCCTGGCTATGCATGCCCCAGGCCTTCCAGAAGCACCAGCTTCCAGTCATTTGTCATCTGATAATAAACACATGAAAAAGGAGACATTTTCTATGTAGGAGTAAACTGAGCTAGACCCGTCATCCTGTCTTGCTTTCGTCAGCTATTTTTCATCTCCTAAGACACTGATTACTCATTTTGCAAACTTATACTTGTTGATAAATATGGGAATTTGCTACAGGATCACATGTGCCAGCTAAGAAGTAGAGACGAGCTCTGCTCCTCTGGAGTCCTGGAGCGGTTTTCCAATGCCCATGGGTTGCCTGTGTTGACCTTCCCTGGTGAAACATCCGCTTGGGCACAGTGTGAGCAAGACCACCTTGGGAACCCCAGTAGCTAGAGGAGCAGTCCAGGACTGCAGGGTGCCCTAAGAGGCCCTGAATCCTTCCTTAACCCACTAGGATCCATCAGCTGTCCTTGTAGTGACAGGATGCAAACGTGAAGCCCCCTGAGTGGTGTGCATGCAAGTGGGGTGGAGGGTGCAGGGGAAGGACACCCACTGCTTCCCCAGGAGCAGAGCTGGAGCCCCTTTGGGTAAGTCCATTTCTGTGCCACATGGTGGCAATGATGAGAATTCAGGGTGACAGGAAGGTCAGGGTAATGGGGACAGACATGAGGGTGCTTTGTCCCCCAGGAAGCACTAACAGTACAAATTGCTATTATATTGATAATGAATGAGCTATGTGGTGCATTATAATTATATTACATTACAGTATTAGAGGAATAGAGAAAGATTATATAATTATAGATTAAAACAACAGTGCAATAGACAAATCTGTATTATATCATTATATAAATAACTGAGTCTAATATTTTATAGCAATATATTGCAGTAGCTGTGGTTACTGGATAAATGATAGCAGAGCACCTACTCAGTTGGGTCATTTGCATGTCATTAGCATATCCTTCTCAAGCAGGAAGCTGACAGATTGAGCTGACGGGAGGGCTCATGGCTTGGCAATCAGCCACCTGGAATAACAAGCTCTCAGGAAATATGCATTTGGTGCAATGTGCCATCATACTGAAAGACTGAGGACTAACAGCCACATAATCTTCCACTGTCTCCCAGCTCCTTCTGCAGGAGCTCCTTGGATCTCTGCCATATTGGCTTAAAAAACAGATATTTGAACTTCTGACACTGTCCAAAAAGACATTTACTCCATTGCATATAAGCCACATATCATTCATCTGGGACTTAATTGAATCAATCCTGCTGCTGCCCTTTAAGATACTCTGGCCTCTTCTCAAATCTAAACACAGAACTGGACATCACATAGTGCTTGCTCAGAGCCAGGGGAGTGGGCTAAGGGACATCAGCTTCCTGGACTGTGAGCTGGAAGGAAGTGGGCCCAGTGTGCTCCCCAGGAAAGGTGTGCTGGGAAAACCCAATGCTGGTGGTGCAGAGAGCCCACACTAAGGCCCTGCTTTGGGTCCAGGCACACATGGAACGGTGAACCACACGGTGAGCGGTAGCTGTGTCACCTACTGGGAGGTTCCAGAGTGAGTGCTGGTGCCGCTGGAGTTAGGAAAGAGCAGCTCCAGGGAACACTTGGCAGAAACACTGGAGACTGAGATTCAAGCTGCCCCATGAAGAAAGATCTCAAGGTCACAGCCCCTTGGCCAGGCTACCTCATCCCAAGTCTTCTTTCCCCACAGCTGCTTCCTGTGGCCCCTTTCCCCTGTCTTGTCTGGAACTCGTGTTCCACCACTTCATCCTCTTGCTTTGCTGCTTTGCCCTGCACCACACATGCAGCAGATTTCTTCAGCCCAGCTCTTGGTGTGCTCCATGACCAGCCCTGGGGGCCAAATGCCAATGGAGAAAATCCCACCTCACTATGCACCAGCCCCACTATGCTGGCGAAGGCCTCCCTCCTCCACTGGGTCCTTAATGCTGCAGGGCAATCTTCTTGGGTTTCCTTTTTGGCAGTTTCTCCCACCTTCTCATGAGCAGGCGTTTTTCATCTTTACCTCTCTCCTCAAAGCTCTGACCCACAGACTTTCGCCAACTCTGACTCCTGCTGCACAGAGAAAACGGAGCCATCAGTCGAGAACTCACTCACCTCACCGTCGCTCCTGCACACACACCCACGCGCATGCCACCCTTGCCATCCTCCCTCCTGTCCACGTGGACAGTGGACACTGATTCCCCTCCCCATTTTGGAGTCAAATTGCATCTACCTGCATCATCAGCTCTCCCTTCTCTTTCATATGTATTTAATCTTTCCTTACCCAGTTGGGCTCCTTCCTACCAGCAGGTAAACACAATTACACCTTCCCCACCCCCTAAATTACCAAAACCCCTGGTGTGCTAGAGCCAGTTCATACTGGCTCATGAGAGCTGAATGTTAAAATGTCGGCAAATCTGCAAGTCAGTTGTTAACCACAGCTATAATTAAAAATTAAATTATATATACTTACAGTTAAATATATTAAAAACAAAGGTAATCCATACTCAAAGCTCAACACTTCCTAATTTTTTATTACATTTTACTACTACCTCTGCTCTTGAGGTTACATATGCCTCTTGTACCTGTGTACGGAGGAGATTCCAGATAACAGTGGCCACGACACATCTCTTTCCAACTCCACGTTCGGCAACACCCCATTGGTAGCTTGACATCAACCAGGTGGGAGGATTTCCATCACAGAAACCATCAAATGCTACAAACCAGGACTTTTTCCCTGGAGAGCTGCTCGTGCAGCCTCCATCAGCATTCCATCGACAAAAGCCTCTTAGCGCCACATTCCTTTCCAGGTCCCACCTGCTCTGCCTCGTCACAACCAAGTTTCTTCCCAGAGAGAAGTCCACACCCACCATCTCCACTGGGTAGACCCCCTTTCACTCCTCCAGACACAGATGGCTTCTGCACTTCCACTTAAAGCGCCCTTGACCACAAGAGCACCAGTGACCTGCTTGAGACTCCCTGACTCTCCTCCCTTCCTCCGTCCCTGAAGCCCTTTGCCTTCTGCAGCACGGCCACTGGCCGACCATTTGAGGGTTTGTCCTCAGCCCCGTGTTCACTGCACGATCCGTCTGGTGCACTTCCCAGCTTCAGTTGTCTACCTTGTGCCAATGATCCCAAAACTGAATATTTAATCCAGACCTATATCTACAGCTCCCCACTGCACATCCTCAATCTGTGACCCACAAATGCTTTAAACTCCCTCTCAATAAAACTGAAATCACCCTCTCCTCCCCCACCCTCAGTTCCATGTCCACCAGTTTTGTTCCCTCTGTCCAGTCTCCCAAGCCAGAGACCCTGACATCCTGCTAATGAGCGGCCATATCCATTCACCTTACTTCTGTGCCCATGTCCTCACACTTCTGTCATTCCTTGGTTCAAGCCACTGTCACTTCACCAAGCTTCCTATAACAGACAAGACAAACTACCCGCTACAGATTCCAAGCTACAGATGCTCCTCAACTTACCATGGGGCTACATCCTGCTAAACCAATCATAAGTTGCAAACATCGTAAGTTGAAAATGCATTTAATACACCTAACCTACCGAGCATGATAGCTTAGCCTCGCCTACCTTAAACATGCTCAGAACACTTACATTAGCCTGCAGTTGGGCAAAATCATCGAACACAAAGTCTATTTTATAATAAAGTGTCGAATATCTCATGTAACTTATTGAATATTGTGCATTACATCAAAATTACAACAGTTTTGCACAATCGTAAAGTTAAAAAATCAGTAAGTCGAACCGTCATAAGTCAGGGACTGTCTGTACTCCACATTCTCTCAAAATACCACCCTTGCCCAAACTTCTCCCTGCACCTACAGTGCTTTCCTGTGCCTACCCCCTCCTGCTCCCCATTCACCAAGCTAGTGGCTTATTCAGCCTTCAAGGTGCAGCCCAGGTATCAGCTCCACCGGGAAGCATGACTGACCCCTGAGAGCAGGCTGGGTGCCCCTGCCACAGGCACGTTGGGTTTCTCACCGTCATACCACTATCATCCTGCACTCCGAGTGTTTTCTGTGTGTTTTATTTGCTGTCTTGCCCTCTAGGCCATAAGTTCCTCGAGGGCAGGAATGGTGTTTAATTTACCTGTTTCCCCAGCTTCCAGCCCAGAGCCTATGTATACAGAAGGTGCTCAGTTCAGGACTGAGCTGGATAGAGGGCCGAGGGGGCCCAGAGGGTGGGTGCGCCATGCAAGCAAAGGTGCAGAGACAGGAATCTGCACAGAGGTCGTGATGGGCAGAAAGAGCCCCACCGAGGCTCAAGAGGAAGGCCAAGAGGGTCGGTTTGGACCAGACCCTCAGAGGCCTCGAGTGACTCACCCCAGTGCCCCAGCTGTGTGACCCCAGACCATGTCAGGGACACCAAGGGCAGGGAGCAGATGGCTGTGCTCCCAAATGTCTGCTGCCCTTGGTGGTGGTCTCTGCCCTGCGCGAGGCCCGTCTTTGACCCTGGGCTCCTTTTCTCCTCTGTCTACAGGTACGACACCATCACCAACCAATGGGAGGCAGTGGCCCCTCTGCCCAAGGCAGTGCACTCTGCAGCTGCCACAGTGTGTGGCGGCAAGATCTACGTGTTTGGTGGGGTGAACGAGGCAGGCCGAGCTGCCGGTGTCCTCCAGTCTTACGTTCCACAGACCAACACGTGGAGCTTCATCGAGTCTCCAATGATCGGTGAGAACCAGCTGTCTCCTCAGGCGGGCCAGGGCCAGGGCTGCACCCCCACCTCACTGACTCACTCACTGTCCCAAGCCCAGAAGTCAGGCTAAGCTCAGGAGTTCTACAGACCCCAGTCTGGGGGGGTGGAGGTTGTTGGTGAGTCCTCAGCCAGGTGCCCCTCGAAGGGCAAGCCAGTCAAGGCTCCAGGTATACCTGGCCCCATGCCTGTCCTCAGGCCAATCAGTGAATGATTGGAGGTTGTTCCAGCTCCCTCCCCTGGAGCATCTGCTGGGGAAGAAAACGGGAGGGAAGGCCAAGGCAGGATCCTTGACCTGCCTGCTCTGCTCTCCTCACAGACAACAAGTACGCCCCAGCTGTCACCCTCAATGGCTTTGTTTTCATACTGGGTGGGGCTTATGCCAGAGCTACGACCATCTACGACCCTGACAAAGGAAACATAAAGGCAGGCCCAAACATGAACCACTCTCGGCAGTTCTGCAGGTGAGCAACTCTGCCAGGGAGGAAGGAAGAGGGAGGGAGCAGGGGAGGGTCAGCAGGAGGGATGAGATCGCAAGGATTTACCACCATTCAAATGACCAAAGCAATTCCCAGGCCCAGAGCGGTGGCCTCCCCCTCAACCACAGAGATGGAGTTAGCCAAAGCAGAGTGTGGAGCACCCAGGGCAGCCTAGAGCAGCCTCAAGCCCAGAAGCCCAACCCTGGGGCTCCAGCTGACCCCACCTCGAGCAGAAAGGAAGTGTTTCCTAAAGGCACAAGCCACCCTCCCCCAAGGACCACCTGCCCCATCACAGACAGAAGGCAGTGCTAGGCCAGAGCTGTGCAATGCCCTGTAGGCACAAGAGGCTTCTCAGGGGAATGTTCTGATTGCACGCATGATCCTGATGGCCCTTGAGAGCTGGTCCCAGTGAGGAGCCCAAGGATCAGCTGCACTGAGTCTCAGCACCTGACTGGGCAAAAGCACACATAGACCTGCCCCTGCAGGAAGAGAAGGCAGAGGACAGAGCACAGCTTGGTCCCCAGGCTGCCTGGCCCCGTGGCAGGAAAATGACAGTCCCTGCTCTTCCAGCCCCATCCTTTCCCAGACTAAGAGGAACAAGGAGTAAGAAGGAGCCCCAGAAACCCCATTATCCATGACAGATCTTTCCTGAAGACATCTTGTGCCTATGTAGAGGTAATCACTTAATCCTCAATGTGTGAATAGCATGAAGTACTTATTGAGTGCCCACTGTTTGTGTAGTATAGCTAGAAAAAATATAACCTGGCCAAGTGTGGTGGCTCACACCTGTAATCCCAGCACTTTGGGAGGCCAAGGCAGGAGGATCACTTGAGGCCAGGAGTTCAAGACCAGCCTGGGCAACATAGCAAGACTTGGTCTCTACAAAAATAAAAAATAAAAAAATTAGCTAGGCATGGTGGTGCATGCCTATAGTCCTAGCTACTCCGGAAGCTGAGGCAGGAGTTCAGGGGTCTCAAACTCCTGCTTGAGGTCAGGAGTTTGAGACCACCCTGAGCAAGAATGAGACCCTGTCTCTACAAAAAATAGAAAAATTAGCTGGGCGTGGTGGCATGCATCTGTAGTCCTAGCTACTCAGGAGGCTGAGGCAGGAGGATCACTTGAACGCAGGAGTTTGAGGCTGCTGTGAGCTATGATCGTGCCACTGCACTCCTAGGCAACAGAGCGAGATCCTATCTCTTAAAAAAAAAAGAAAGATATAACCTACTACTAGTACGTTACATCATATGACCTTGGACACATAATGATTGGACCAGACAACTGCTAAGCTCCTGTTAGCATTAAGATTCTACAATTCTCTAGCTGTACTTTCACATCACATACTCGAATGGTGGTGGTGTGTGGAGCACAGTCTGCCTGCCCTGTCCACTGATAGACAACTGGAGTATTGAGCCCACATGTGGGGAGGATGCCCACATCTCATCTGAGACTAGAAGTGGATGCGAAAGACTTCATGCCAGAGGGGAGATTTAAGCAGGGGGTCTTGCAAGAGAAGCAGGGAAAAGGTACATCACAAAAGGAGAAATGGGGTCCTAGATGGCATGGAACTATAAGAGAGAGAAGGCGGGAAGCATCGGTGTCTGGTAAGAAGTCTAGACTGATATATTCTGTTGGAGGCATTTCAGAAACAGGTGGAGACTGAAAAGCTGTATGTTCAATTTCAGGGAATAGCCAAAAATGGCCTTTAGCCGAAATAAAAGAGAAGTCAGGGCTGGCAACATGGATCTGGACGTTAGTGCGAAGAGGTAGCCAAAATGCATTAAGGGAAGGAGTGCAGAGAGGGGCAAGATGCTGAGGGGAAGAGCTGACTCAGGCAGCAGGACCCACCCAGTGAGTGTCACACAGGGAAAGGCTTCCCTGTGCAGAGTACACCTGGCCCCTGCAGTCCTGGGCAGACAGCAGCGCCAGGTCACACAAGTGAAGGAAGCACAGTCCCTTGAGCGCAGCACTCTGAGCACCCTGGCAGGGCAGAACTTCCAGTGAAGTGGCTGATGTTCAAATACAATTTAGCTCCTTATTGTTCTCTCTCCTGGCATTCCTATAAGTCATGTTCCCAGTGTGATTTGAGCAGTAGGAAGGCTGTGTGTGCACAACACAAAAAAGATGCTCCATAGAGCCGGGGTGACCTGGGCCTGTACCCAGAGGCGGCTCCTCTCCCAGCCATCGTAGGCAGCCCAGCAGGGCTGGGAGGGAGGCCTGACACAAGTGAGCGTTTCAGCAGCTTACAGGGTAGGATAGCATGGCATCCCGATTGTCCTGGAGGAAAGGTGTTTTTCTTATGCCAGCTCGGGTCAGAGGACAAAGAAGAGCAGCAAGATCCCACACTACTTTTGCAAAAGGGTACAGGCAGCCTGCAACAGGACACAGGGTTGAGACTCTATCTCCAGGTCCAAGTTGGAAATGAAATGCCTAATTCTCTTCCCACTTTCCCTCTGGCAGTGCTGTGGTGCTCGATGGCAAGATTTATGCAACCGGAGGCATTGTTAGCAGTGAGGGGCCTGCCCTGGGCAACATGGAAGCCTATGAGCCCACAACTAACACATGGACCCTCCTGCCCCACATGCCTTGCCCGGTGTTCAGACACGGCTGCGTGGTGATAAAGAAATACATTCAAAGCGGCTGACATCAGCAGAAAGCCCACGATGAGACTGTGGACAAGTCTGGAGAGCCAAATGCTACACACAATGATAAATTTTCAGCGACACCAACAAGAGGCCAACAAAACACGATCAAGGAACTCACTATGCTAAACATTTTGAATATTCTCTACATTGAATGTAGAAAATCATCCTTGCCTTTGGGTGAAACGGGGCATAGCGCCCCGCGCAGCAGGAACCACGAACGTGCCAGGCCGGGGCCTGCTGGCTCCTGCACAGGCACTTGCTCTGAACGGGGGCGCTCGCTCTGCCCGGTGCAATAGAGTTTCACATATTTTTCAACTGGGAGAGAGAAGCTGTTTTTTCCTTCCTGCGGAGCAAGCTTGATCCCTAAACAACCACAGATCAGTTATCCTATGACAATATTAGGCATCAGGCTCTCTTGGAATAAGATCAAAGTGTCCTTATCACTTTGATTCCTACTTTTGTTTTTTAACCACTCTACACTTTCAGTGGCCAAGAGAAAGCAAGGGACGGTACTGTGCATCACAAGTCCCTGCTGGGGCGGAAGAGGAGTTCAGCCGCCTATGTAGAGCCAAGTGTGGCAGACACGGGGACGGCTGGGGAAAGCTATCTGCCTGTCACAGGCTTTTCTACCATGTTTTTGCTGGAGGACAAGGTGATTGTGCTAGCTTTCTCTTACCCAATATGAATTATTTAGATTTCTGAGGCATTTTCTTGATAAACAAAAGGCTATTTTTAAGTACTGAGAGAAGGAGGAGGCCACAAGAGGGATAATGTTGTGGGAATTCCCAAAGCTCTTTGTAGGTAGTGCCAGAGGGGGCCTTTGCTCTCATTTTTCTATGTGCAGAATAGAGGATCTCTCCTGGGGTGGGCAATGCCCCCATTTTATTTTTAGAAGAAGTAACTCCCAGACAGTCCCATAAAAGCTGTGCCTCATGGAGGCATTATCCGAGGAAGAAGAGTCTGTTCTAGAAGGAAACCAGTTCTGGCTCATGACACCCGTCCGGCTCCCTCCATGAGGTAAAGCTGAGGACCCAGAACAGGAGGGAAGGGAAGGAGGGAGGGGGGAGAATAAATGTCTACAAAGCACAGGAGACTATTTTTGATATTTATAGCTATATATTAAGGCACCTGCCACGAGAGCTCTCAGGACGGGGACAGCCTTCTTAGCCGAGCCATGGCAGCCCAGGCCTGAGGGGCGTGAGCAGAATCTCTCTTCTTGTCACATACGAACCTGCGAAAAGGGAAGCCAGGAGGGAGGTCACACCGTGGCTCAAAAGAGAAAGGCCTTCCTGCTAGTCCTTAGCCCCTCAAACCTCACACCGTAATCAGTTTCCATTCCAGGGCAGGAAGAATGCCACCGCCGCTGCGCTGTTGAGTTGAAGTTGGTACCAAATACACATTTACCACTTTTATATCTGGGAAATCAGCTTGTCATCATTTCATGATAACAACCATTTATAAGGAGAAAAAGACAGGACACGCTTTCCATCTTTCAGTATTTGAGGACACAAAATTCCAATCCTAATGTCGAGCATCAACTTCTAGCACTACAAAGTGTGGCTCCCACATGGACAGGATACCGAGCTTCGTTATGCAGTTTTTAATATTATTTATTATTTTAAAAAGTAATAAGCACAAAACTACATACATTGTATGTCATTTAAAGTATTTATGTCAAACAGGGTGCAAGTGTGAACCCAAGGACTGGAGCACAAATTTCTAACTGCCCTGGGCAGGGCGAATGTTAGCATTGGTGTGCGTCTGCCTCCAAAGGAGGTGCTAGTGCTCAAGACTCAACACAGATGACATTGAAATTCCGTTTCTCTCCTCATCTATCACACTGGAGCAAAACTGGCTATTTCTGTGAATGATATAAAACAGGGTTCTCTGTAATGGTATTGTACATAGTATATGTTTAATGTTAAGTTCTTGTTATATTATAATAAATATATTTATAGATCTAGACCCGGCAGCCAAACTAATGTCTTTGTGTGCCATTGTCTGCCACAGTGACACGAAACCCCTGTTCTACCTCTCACACATCAGCTGTCTGGGCTCTCTTATAGACTTTAATGCAGATTGTGGTGATTAGAAAGGACAGGACTCCTTAGCAAGAGATTGTATAGAGCTGAAAAGGAAGCCAAGAATAAAGGATAATTGAAGGTCAAAGTTGAAAGGGACTTGTAAACACCCCAAAATTGACTCTGAGGATCTTCCTTTAGTTTAAGTGTTCTTCTCATCACACTTGTACAACTGAAAACTCCAAAGTTAGCTTCCTAGTGGTATCACTCCTGGGCCTAGGGCCCATTTTTTTTGGACTGTGCTTGGGCCAAAAGGCAGCTCCAACTCCTCAGCTTAAGAAGAGACACAACACACTTCCTCCAGGAAGAAGAAGGTGTGATTTCTTTCCTAAAATCCAGTCAGGGTGGCCTCCCTGCCTCCTTCAGTCATGCCTGAGGCTGTTCCTACCCTGTCCCATCAGCCTCCTTTGCTATGCTAAGGACTCCCACCGGGCTCCCAGGGTGAAAATGCAGAATGCCAGATGGGATTGCTCTTCCTGTGGTGGGAAAGAAGTTTAGATTTAACAGATTAGTAGCAGAAGGTAGATTTGCCAGCATTGTCATCCTTGTGAAGAGCCTCACACCCTTAATCCCCAAATCTCACCAAGACCTAGTGTCTCTTTGCAAGAAAAAGGTCTGAAGAGGGTGGGTCAGGGTAGGTGAGAGAGGGAGATCTTCAGAGAACTTGGCTGAGGCCTTTGAGGGGACCATACACTTGTCAAATAAATATTTGCAAGGATATCTTCAGAAACACGGGTCCTAGAGGAAAGGATGGGGGATATCTAGAAGATGACAATTGTGAAGAGCTGAAATTACAACCTGTGATAAAAATAATAGTTTGGTTGACTCCTTTCTTGTCTACCTCATTTCCCTAAATCAAGGGAAACATTCTCTGGGTCTATGAAGAGTCTGTGAATTTCAGACTTAACTCTGCGTGGTGAACACATTACATTTTACCATAGAAGACATGTGTGTCCATTATATCAGGAGCCCACATAACCATAGGGAGTGTCAAGGTACAACCATCAAACCTGATATGGATAGCAAGAAAACGCATTGCAATAGCCTCCAACGGGAGGCAAGTCACACTGTGTGTGTGTGTGTATGGTTTTTCTTTAAACTCATAGCCAACATAAGAATGGTCAGGAAAAATATTTGTGGTCCATAGGACAAAGCATTAATATCTTTATTAAAGAACCCATGTAACTCAGTAAGAAAATGTTAAGTGATTCCAACAGTTAAATAGAATAGGTCTTAAACACAACAACAAAGAGGAAATGTTGCTAGTAAACATACAACAAAAAAATTCAGCATTGGCAGTTATTAAATAATGAAAATCAGAATAATGAGATAACATCTTTTACCTACTGAATTAGCTTCCCAAACCTAAAAAAAGGTGGGGGGGGACCCTTGAGTGAAACTCTTGAGCAGTGCCAGGGAATTTTTGAGCTGAAATGGCCCCCTTAGAAAGCAATGTGGCAGGTGCCGTGTATTAAAAGCCAAAGGAATATTCATACCTGATCCAATAAATCCACTCTGGGCATCCATAAGCAACTAATAAAAACTATGGAAAAAGTCATATGCAGTCGGCCCTGCACATCTGCAGGTTCTGCATCTACGGATTCACCCAACCATGGACTGAAAAACTTTGGAAGAAAAAACAATAAAAACAATACAAATTTTTAAAAAATCTAGTATAACAACTATTTACATAGCCTTTACATTGTATTAGATTATAAGTAATCTGGAGATGATTTAAAGTATATGGGAGGATGTGTGTAGGTTATATGCAAATACTACACCATTTTAGGGACTTGGGCATCCACGGATTTTGGTATCCATGGGGGTCCTGGAGCCAATCCCCTGCAAATACCAAGGGATGACTGTGGTAACAACTAGCTCTCATGTACTGACACTACCAAAATGCCAGACACTATGCTAAGCACTTAGAGCACTAAATCCTCACAATTCTATGAGATAGGGACTAAAGACATGCAGCAATATAGAAAACACTTACAACAGGGCAAAAAGCAAGATTCATATTTGTGTATGATTGTGGGTGATATATGTACTAAAGATATATAAGATATACATCTAAATATATGTAAGATATATATACTAAAAATGACCAGACTTGCAGTCATAAAAAAACTATTAATTGTACTGACAGAATTGTGGGCAATTTTTCTTCTCCCTTTTCTAAAATTCCTATAAAGTAATGATATTACTATATATATATCTTTATCTTTTTAATAGGGAATGAGGGGCAGAGAGTAATCTTTCCCCTGTATTTCAGTCTGAGAAATTCTCTTCTGTGAAGATCATTTCCCATTTTGGGTACCATAAGCAATGGAGAAGTTAGAAAGAGTTCAAAAGAAAGTAACAAAGATAATTGCAAATTAAAAAATAGTGTTAAAACTCTGGAATGGGTTACCAAGAGCCTTGTGTCTTCTCTGATTAAAGCTTAATAATATATTTACATAACATCATTGCACACGTTATGTCATTTTATCCTCTCAACTGCCCTAAATGGCAGAGGACCTCATCTTCACTCTTTAAGAAGAGGAAACAATCTCAGAAAAGTTAAGTGACTTGCCCAGTAATAAGTAATAGCTGTGCCATGCCCCAAGTGTTCTACGTACATTGTCAAACTGAATCCTTATAACAATCCTGCAAAGGATGGTTATCCCCATTGTACAGGTAAGACTACAAGGCTCTGAGACATTAAGCACAAAGTAGGTCTACAGCATATCAATATTCCAGCCCAGCTCAGTGGGACTCCAGCGAGAGTGTGCTACATCACACACATTCTCCAAGGCTGCCTGGAGTTTTTAAGCACCTTCTTCCTTTCCCAGCTACCTCACCAATCTGTAGTAAGAACACAGAGAACTCTGAATGTGACAGACATTCAGCTCTGTCAGAAACAGTCCTCTTCAGAAGCAGTTGTTTAAATGCCTGGTGAGAGTCTCAGCAACACACAGAAAGCTTTGGCTTTAAACAGAAAACTTGGGTCTGGGGCAAGATGAGTCCACTAAGATGTCAGACCACCCATTGCTGCTTCACTGGAAACTCCTTCCATGAGCCTTCGCTCTGTCATGAACTCGTGAGGAGTTCCTTAACTTCCTGTTGACCACCAGCCCCAGGCTGGAAGAGCAGAGGAAAGGGGAGGACAGCATTAGCACTGACTGTACCATCCTCAGCCCCAAAGGGAACAGCATGACTCCGGCACCCAAGGATGTAGAAAGTTAAAGGTTTTCCCACCTGGGTCAAGGAGCAGACTAAAATGAGGACCCAACTCCAAGAAGCCTGCCTTTTCCACACAATGGCAAAAATAAGACTGAGATGTGCTATTGTAGGCAGACACAAAGAAGAAGCCCATGGACTTCTTTACAAAAAAAAAAAAAAGAATCCAAAAATGTGTCTTCACCTTCCCAAACTTGTAATCCTTGTGCTCTGTTGCCCACTATGTAAATGTAAATGTGGCAGGTCATTTGGGTGTCTTTCCTCCTAGAAGATGAGGACAGCCTTTGAGTGGAATGCTGGTCAGTAAGACTGTGATCTCGGCATGTCCTCTATCTGCCCCCGCAGTGCACCTTGCCCTGCTGCACAGTGACAGCCAGACTACCCCAACTCTACTGGCAACATAAAAAATGTTTTGAGTTTTGAAAAAGTATAGGCAAGGCCACAACTTTGTACACTGCTTTAGCCCATCCCTGTTATCTGCAGATGACTAAAGAAGTAATAGTTTTTGTTAAAGGGTTTTCATGTACTATGTGTGCAGAATTCCTTCATTCTTGGTGAAGCTAGCCACTGCTCAAGCACAGACCTGTGCACCACAGGACCCATCAGTCCTGTCTCCTTAGGGTTTCAGCCCTGTCGGTAAAAATCAGTCACTGAGGCTCCTCAACTCACCACCTAAATTCTCAGTCCCTTTCTATCACCACTGCCTTATTTTAAGCCCTAATCATTTCTTACCTTAATTGCTGCTATAGCCTTTTAATGGTTATTTCTTTAATAACAGCTTTATTGACATATAATTCACATACCATAAACTTTACCCTTTTAAAGTAACCAATTTGGTGGTTTTTAGTATATTCACAGAGTTGAGCAACCATCATCAACTGCAGAACATCTTCATCACCCTCAAAAGAAACCTATACCCATTGGCAGTCACTCCCCTTTCCCCCAACCCCCCAGCCCCTGGCAACCACTAATCTACTTTCTGTCTCTATGGGTTGCCTACTATGGATGTTTCATATAAATGGAATCATACAATATTTGGTCTTTTGTTTCTAGCTTCTTTCACTTAGCATGGTGTTCTCAAGGCTCATCCATGTTGTAGCATGTATCAGTACTCCATTCTTTTTATGACCCAATAATATTTCATTATATGGATATATAAATGGATATATACAAAGTGGATACATTTTATTTATCCATTCATTAGTTTTTGGACATTTGGTTTATTTCCATGTTTTGACTATTATGAATAATGCTGCTAGGAACAATCATATACAAGGTTTTGAGATTAAATAAATTTGGGAAATGCTGGTTTTACCATTTAGTAAGGTTAAACGGTTTGCTTTACTACAGATTTCTTGGAGTCAAAATAGACTAACGTTCATTTTAACTTTACTAAAGTATTAACAGGTGCACAAGGTAGAGTTTTCCCAACTTATTTAGCTACAAGACCCCACTCCCAATTTTTCTTCTCTTTTAAATTATAATACAAGCTCAAATAATCACATGGAAGTCTGGGGTCAATACATTCTGCCCCTCATCTTTGAAAGAAGCACAACAGAAAGTAAAGGTAATTTTGTGAAAGACTCAGAAACAAATTTTCTAATTTAGAATTCTTAAAATATTTCTTAAGAAAAATATGTATCTTGTATGGTAGCAGAAGAAATAAGATCACTATTCTTTTAAGTCAACAAAATCCTTTTCTGAATACACCAAAATATTTCACAGGAATTGTCTAAGTCCCCAAAAGACTTCAGTCTCTCTACTCATGTTGTAATATTTTTTTAATTGGAAAAATTCAAATAAACATACTTACAATAACTACTCTACCCATAAACTGAAACACCCAACCCACATACATATCCAATGATAGTTGCAAAAGTGAATTTCCGGAAAAGACTCCTGGACATTTTGTACCTTGTTAATTTGGAACCACACGACAATCTTCTTAAGTCAGTTGCAGCAAAGAATAGAGAAATCACCTGTCCCATCTATATATAAAATTCAAAAATTTTCACATTAATCCTAGTATTTACATTAAAATATCACATAAAAACATAAAATATTCTATTTAATATTTGTGTTTAGATTAACATATGTTAATAGAGAGACAAAGTTTCATCCAATTCTAGCCATAAAATCTTAAGAATGTGGGGTTGCTTTTTTGTTTCTGTGTGTAGATAAATAAATTTAAGTTCAAACAATGTGGAAATTAGTGTAAAGAAATATTCCAAAGATCTGAAACTGATTTTTTACAGTGTGACAGGCAATTACTCCTTTCTTTGCTCCATTTTAAACATAATCTATTAAATTTCTTTCTTAAAGTACAGTAAACTACAGAGCTGATAGCTTACTGATGTTTCCTTTAAATATGTGAAATAATTTGAGACTGCCCACCACAAATAACCTTTATTTCAGTAACATATTAAATATATTAAATATAATGTTACTTGTGGATTGTCACATTTCTTTCTAAAGGGATGTTCTGTTTGCAAAGTCTTGTTAAAATACTTTGCACTCATTAAAATGCTAAAATAGAAATTTGTAATTAATTTCCAACACTTTCTCAAGAAACCTTAAGCTATAAGCAAAGTATACACAATGTTTAGAAATATTACTGTATCTTTTCAAAATTAACTTTACTTTGTTGCCACAATGAGTAGGCTAGAAAAGCTCTGTGTTCTATATAGATAGCCACAGACACAAGACTAGGGCTATTCATGTTTTATGAATAGTTCCAAAAGTTCTTGAGCCTATGATTTCCTTTGTGGCTCTTCAACTCTTGTGATGAGGTACAATTTTAGAGCAATGGTTTTGAGAAATTTGAAATTCTAGAGCAATTAATTTATAGAGATCAAATATATTAAACTGCACCTGACATTGGACCTTTTGTTGTTGCTGTTACCTGGATCTGTTCTACCTATGAAATCTCTGGCAAGTCTCCATCTGGTATCTGCACACGGCCCCTCCTATTGTACTTGCTCTTTGTTTCATTAGAGACATTCAGCTTCTTGTTCCTGTCCATTGTCTCCCAATTCAGCAGCCCCACCCTGGTTTCACTTCCAGAGGAATGAAATTCTTCTCCCCCAAATTATCTCAATCTCCTAACATTCTAATCCTTCTGTCGGACACACAGGACAAAACTACAATCCTAACTTAATCCAATTATTAGCCTCCTCTGACGTTTCATTTGCAGAGACAGCTGCGAGGGAAAATAACCCCACATTCACACAGACTGGTGCCACTACTAATTCGTGGTCTCCACCCTCCACTGTGCCCTCACCTTATTCTGATCTGTTCTTGAATAACTCCCTTGCCCATTTCCATCACTGCCTATTCTAAACCTTCACTTCCTACCCAGCCCTCACTCTTAGCAGAGAAGTACACCTTTTCATCAAAATAACTGGAGCGGAGGATGGTGGCAGTGGCCGTGCAGTTTTTTTAGTCTTCCAGAACTGCCCATTAAAAACAGAGAAACTAGGATGAAAAATCCAAAGACTTGTGGACAACATCTAAAACAAAACTAAAAAACAAGGACTATCCAGAACTCCAAATCCCAAGCAGGTAGAAACAAACCATTCACACCTATGAGACCTCTGCAGTATATGTGTGTAAGGAAGCAAGTAGAGGAAAGTAACGGGCATCTAATGGAACTGAGAACCCAACAGGCACTCACAGGAGTGCTCAGGGACTGTGGTGAGAAGAGCACCAGACCCAGAGAAGAGTTTGGCGTGCCCAGTTCGCAGGTGAGTGCAAGGGTTCTGTAGCAAGTATGAGCCTTGTGAATCCTCAAAACTAATCAGCCAAAGCCCTCTTCCAGGACAGAGCCCCAGACTAAGGAAAAACTACTAGGGAGAGAATCTAAATTGAACAGCACAGGGACAAAATAAAAAAAGGAAAAAGAAGTCTAGATAGAAGTAGGGGTGGGAAGCAAAGTCAGGAGATTTCAGAAAGTAAGCAGCCATATTTTTAAACACTTCACAAAAACAACAGAAGAGAGAGCTCTAGAGCCATGAAATTCAGGCTTCCTTGTAAAAGTTCAAGAAAAGTAATTTCACGTAAAAATGAGCAACAAAAGGATTGAGGGGAAATATCATACAAATATATTACAAGAAAAATCTTTAAAAGGAGAAAGCTACCCCTATAGGCAATAAAAGCACTCCAAAAAGATATACCTACAAAATGCATGAAAACTATCACCTAATATCTCAACACAAGTAAAAGGGCATATGACGATAATATAAGAAATGAAGGAATAATATAACTCAGAATTAGAAAAACTCACAAAGGAAGTAAACTAACTCAGGAAGAACTAGAAAAAAAATTATTTTAGAAATGTAGGCTAAACTAGAAAGAATACAATAGTGAATAAAACACAGAAAATGCCTTAAGACAAACAGAAGGAAAAAAAGGACAGGAAATTTTTTAAAGTAACAAACAAATGAAGAAACTTCTGGTTCTGGTTAAGATGGGCAGGCATACACCACCGTATCTCTCTTACTGATTACAGCTAAAAATCCTGGACAGAAGACATAAAGCAATTATCAAAGGGCTGTGAAAAATAAAAGAGCCAATAAACTGGGTAGGAAAATCAAAAGTCAAAGAATGACCTACTTGGCAGGAACCCCTCTGGTTTGCCTTTTACTCCCTGCATCTTCCAGCTTACTCTCTCGAACCCCAGAACCCCAAAAGAAAAACCCTCTCTCGTTAGACTCTCCATACACAGACCCAGGTGAGCCCCATGAACGCATGAGCCTCCTCATGGCAGGAACAGCCATGACAACAGAAGTATCCCTAAAGGTCCTTGTCTCTCTTTCTGGTCAGACCAGCAGGAGAGGGGCCTCTTGGAAGCCTGAGAGTGAGGGAAGATCACAGGGAATAAGAAGCTAGAGAAAGAGATCTTTTATATTATTGTACAAAATCTCAAGCTAGACATGTGTAGAACTGACCAGGACCAATGGAGAAAAGGCTTTGAGATCTGAACTACGATATAGACACCACCAGGTCCTTAAACTTGCCCCTGAGTGGTGTACATGGGAGCTATACTAGTTTCGTATGGGTGCTGCAAAAAGTTACTGCAAACTTAGGGTCTTAAGACAACAAATTTATTAGCTTACAATTATGGAGGTCAGAAGTCTAAAATGGGTCTTAGGAGCTAAAATCAAGGTGTCAGCAGACCCGTGTTCCTTCTGGAGGCTCTAGGGAAGAATCTGTGTCCCTGCCTTTTCCAGTTTCCAGAGGCTGCCTGCACTCCTTGTCTCCTGGCCCCTTTCTCCACCCTCACATCACGTCGCTCCTTGCCCTGCTTTGGCCATCACATTTTCGTTTCCTGACTCCGATTCTCTGGCCTCTCTCCTCTAAGGACCCTTGTGATTACACTGGACTCACACAGTAATCCACAATAATCTCCCCATCTCAAGATCCTTAATCATATCTGCAAAGTACCTTTTACCATGTAAGGTAACATATTCATAAGTTCTGGGGATTAGGCCATGGACATCTTTGGAGAGCCATTATTCAGCCCACCATAGGGATATAACAGAAAAGCACTACAAAGCTTAGAAAAGTAAACTGACAATGGGAACACAGCCCACATGGAGATAGGCTAGGACTTTTGGTCTGAACCAAACCAGGTTGACTATCTGCTAAAACAAAAAAGGTCAGCAATCTCCACAAGACTATAACAGGACCCAGAATGTCATAAATAATATTCAAAATGTCAAGGACACAATCCACAATTACTTGACATACAAAGAACCAGGAACACATTAAACAACTCTCAAGAAAAAAAGCAATCAACAAAAATGCCAACAAGATTGCTCAGATACGGAAATAATCAAAAACTTTAAAGGATATTCTCCAATTTGAACAACAGAGGAAAAAAATATTTTAAAAAATTGAACAGAGCCGCAGGGACTTGCAGGACAATACTGAAAAGTCTAATGTTCATATCATTGAAATCCAGAGAGGAGAAAGATACTGGTGCAGGCAAAGGATTTGAAGAAATAATGACTGAAAACTTCCCAAACTTGGTAGAATACACAAACTTACAGATACACAAAGATCAGCAAACCCCAAATAGGATAAACTCAAAGAAATCTATGCCTAGAAACATCATAATCAAATGACTGAAAATCAAGACAGAAAAAAATACTTAAAACCAGCCAGAGAAAAACAGCAACACATTACATATAAAGCATAATTCAAATGACTGTAGATTTCTCATCAGACACCATGGAAGTTAGAAGGCCGTGAAATAACATTTTAAACTGCTGAAAGAGTAGAACTGCCAACCCAGGTTTCTATGTCCAGTGAACATACCCTTTAGAAATAAAGGCAAAATAAAGACATACTCGATGAAGGAAAATTAAGATTTTGTCACTACTAGACTTCTTCAAAAGAAATGCTAAATCATATTCTTTAGGTGGAAGGAAAATAAAACCTGTGACTTGAGTAATAACGCAAGAGCAACAGAAACAATAAATGTCTGTGTGAATAAACAGATTTTATTTACCCTTTAAGTTCTTAAAATATTGGTGACTGTTAGAAGAAAAAATTATAACACTGTCTGATGGAGTTTTCAGTGTATGTAAATATAATTCATATGGCAACTATAGCATATGGCTGGAAGATTTCTATATACTACTTAAGGTGGAAAAATATTAACGTTAGGTATGTTGTGAAAAGTTAGGTATTTATTATATATTGTAAGTCTCAGAGAAACCCCTAAAAGCTATTCAAAGAGAAACAGCAAAAAAGCCAACAGATAAATTAAAAGAGACTATTAAAACTATTTAAATAATCCAAAAGAATCCATAGGAATAAAAAAACAGAGGAGACAAACAAAAAACATAATATACAATGGTAGAGTTACATCCAAACATATCAATAATTACATTAAATGTAAACTACCTCACACCCATTAGGATGGCTGCTGTATAAAACAAACAAACAACTAGAAAATAGCAAGTATCAGTGAGGTTGTAAAGAAAGTAGAAACTTGTGCACTGTTGGTGGGAATGTAAAAAGATGCAGCTGCTATAGAAAACAGTATGGTGATTCCTTGAAAATTAATAATGGAATTACCATAGGATCCAGCAATTCAACTTCTGGGTATATACACAAAATAAATGAAAGCAGGTACTCAAAAAGATATTTTGTACACTCGTGTTCATACCACTATTTGCAATAGCCAAAAGGTAGAAGCAACCCAAGTGTCCATCAAAGGATGAATGGATAAACAAAATATGGTATATACAGTTCACTCTTAAACAACGTGGGGTTTAGCAGTGCCAACCACTGTGCAGACATCCACGTATAACTTTGACTCCCCCAAAGCCTATTAATAGCCTACTGCTGACTGATAGCCTTACTGATAACATAAACAGCCAATTAACACATATTTTGTATGTTATATTTATTATATATTGTATTCTTACAATAAAGTAAGCTAGAGAAAAGAAAATGTTATTAAGAAAATCATAAGGAAGAGAAAATATATTTACTATTCATTAAGTGGAAGTGGATAATCGTAAAGGTCTTCATCCTGTTGTCCTCATGTTGAGTAGGCTGAGGAGGAGGAGGGAGAGGAGGGGTTGGTCTTGCTGTCTCAGGGGTGGCAGAGGAGGAAGAAAATCCACATATAAGTGGACCTGCGTGGTTCCAACCCATGTTGTTCAAGGGTCAATTGTACATAAAATGGAATAATAGTCAACCTTAAAAAGGAAGGAAATTCTGACATGTGCTACAACATGGATGAACCTTGAGAACATTATGCTAAGTGAAATAAGCCAGACACAAAAGCACAAATACTGTATGATTCCACTTATATGAAAGTAGCTAAATTCATAGAGACAGAAAGTAGAATGGTGGTTGCCAGGGGCTGGGGGGAGGAGGGAATGGGGAGCTGTTGTTTAATGGGTACAGAGTTTCAATTTTGCAAGATGAAAAGTGCTCTGGAGGTATATGGTACTAATGATAGCACAACAGTGTGAATGTATTTAATGCCATTGAACTGTACACTTTAAAAATGGTTAAGATAGTAAATTTTGTGCTATATGTATTTTACCACAACTTAAAAAAATACATTAAATGTGAACAATCTAAACACCAATTTAAAAAGAGAGATTGTTAGATTAGATTTTCTAAACAACAAAAAAGATCTAAAAGAAACCCACTTGAAATATAATAATATAGATAAAAGTAAAATGATGAAGACTGTAAACAGAATGAAAAGACAAACCACAGACTGGGAGAAGATATTTGCAGAACACATACCTGATAAAGGACTAGTATCCAAAACATACAAAGAATTCTAAAAACTCAACAACTCAACAAACGATCCAATTAAATAATGGGCAAAAGATCTAAACAGACACCTCACCATCTACCGATAGCAAATACTTATATGAAAAGATGGTCAACATCCTATGTCATTAGAGAATTGCAAATTTAAACAACAAGATACCCTTACACACCTATTAGAATGGCCAAAATCCAAAACACAGACAACACCAAATGCTGACAAGGATGTGGAACAACGGGAGCTCTCACTCACTGCTGGTGGGAATGCAAAATGGTACAATGATTCTGGAAGACAGTTCGGCAGCTTCTTACAAAATGAAACATACCCTTTCCATATAATCCAGCAATCAAAATACTTGGTATTTACCCATGTTTTGTGGGCATGTTTTCAACCCAAGGCACACGCACATTTATAGCAGCTTTACTCATAAATGCCAAAACTTGAAAGCAACCAAGATGTGCTTCAGTAGGTGAATGGACTACTGGATCTGGCATATCCATACAAAGGCATATTACCCAGTGCTAAAAAGAAATGAGCTATCAAGCCATGAAAAGACATGAAGGAACCTTAAATGCATACTGCTAAGTGAAAATAGCCAATCTGAAAAGGCTACATACTATACTGTATGATTCTAACTATATGACATTCCAGAAAAGGTGAAACTATAGAGACAGTAAAAACATCAGTGGTTGCCGGGGGAGGAAAGGAGGAATAAATAGGTAGAGCACAAGGGATTATCAGGGAAGGAAAACTATTCTGAATGATACTGCAATGATGGATACATGGCATTATACATTTGTCAAAGCTCATAGAATATATAACACAAAGAGTGAGCCCTAATGCAAACTATGGACTTCAGTTAATAATGATGTATCAATATTTATTCAATTGTAACAAATGTATCACAGTAATGCAAGATGTTAATAAATAGGGAAAGTGTGTAAAGGAGTATCTATAACAGCTCCCGTTTGTGTAAGAAGAAAGAGGTGAACTAAATATGCATGTATAGTATGTGTTTATTTTAGCAAAATAATCACCAGGTAGATAAACTAATGAGATTAGTTACCTACATGGTGGAATGGTGGCGCCCTGACACTTCTCTGGATCTAACTTGTTTGCACAGTTATGACTTTTGTGACTATGTTTTACATACTACAAAAAAACAATCAACAAGGATTGGAGGGACCTTAAAACCAAACACAAACAAAAACCAAAAGAACCTAACTAAATTTTATTTCAGAGAATAACATAATCAGAGTAAATGGTGGTAGAAGAGAGGGAGGTTAACCTGAGTAATTTTGAATACAGTATTTAGACTATATGCCCTCTGACTAAAGACAAAAAACACTATAAATTTTTTTTTTTTTTTAATAAAGAGACAGGACCTCACTCTGTTGCCCAGGCTGGGGTGCAATGGCATGATCACAGCTCACTGCAGCCTTGAACTCCCAAGCTCAAGAGATCCTCCTACCTCAGCCTCTCAAGTGGCTAGGACTACAGGCGCATGCCACCACGCCCAGCCAATTTTTTAATTTTTTGTAGAGACAGGGGTCTCCCTATGTTGCCCAGGCTGATCTTGAACTCCTGGCTTCAAGTGATCCTTCTGCCTCGGCCTCCCAAAGTGCAGAGATTACAGGTGTCAGCCACAGTGCCTGGCCTATAAACAAATTTTGAACTCAGTAGGGGTTTTTTTTTGGCGGGGGAGGGGTTGGTAATACGGGTTAGTATTTACTTAGCTACTTTATATGTACTTTGGGATTTAGAAAATAAATATATTCAGGATAATAGAAGCCATATTTCTCCTTGTTGAAGAAGGAAATTACATATGCTAAATGAAATTTGTGGGAGGCCATTGTTTTGCACTGAGTTCCTGCACTAAGCCCAACAGACCAGACCAAACCAGAATGGAGTCACTTGTGCTAAGTGCCTGGAATTTGAAATGAGCCAGCTAAAAAACAAAAAACAAATACAAGAGATTCACAGCAACTAATCAGAAGGGGTCCAGTTTATCTGAACTGGCATGAGGAAGTCCCCTCTATTTAAACCATATAAGAAGGGAACCTGAACTAACCTGATGCTAACCAAACCACTTTTGTTCCCTGTCTCTGTTTTTATCAGTCCTTTTCTGCCTATAAAGCTTATTGGAATACCCATTCTATTTTATTGAATGAGATGTTGCCCAATTCTAGAATTGCCAATAAAATTTGGTCTTTAAACTAAACTTGTTGTAATTTGACTTTTGACACATACATGGAAAGATGAAAGGCTAGGGAGGAAAAAAGTAAAATGATGGAAAAAGCTATTTATCCAAATACTTATATAAAAAATAGACTGAAGTAGCTATATTAACAACAGATAAAGTAGACTTCTGAACAAGGACAATTACCAGGGATAAAGAGGAATATTACACAATGACAAAGGGTTCAATTCACCAAGAACATATAACAATCCTAAATGTGATACAGCTAACAATAGAGCTTCAAGATATATGAAGCAAAAACTGATAGAACTGAAAAGAGAAATAAACAAATCCAAATTATACTTCAAGAGTTCAACACTGCTCTCTTAGTAACTGATATGAGTAGACAGAAAATCAGCAAGGATACAGAAGACCTGAACAACATGAACAATCAATGTGATCCAACTGATAATTACAGAACACTCCACCCAACAACAGAACAAATTTTTTTTCAGGTGCACACATAAAACATTCACCAAGATAGATCATATTCTCAAAACAAGCCAGAATAAATTTAAATGAATGAAAATCATACAGAGTATATTCTTTGACCATAACCGAATTAAATGAGAAATCAATAACAAAATCTAGGAAATCCCAAATATTTGAAAATTAAACAATACACATCTAAATAATTCAGAAGTCAAAGAGGAAGTCTCAAGAGAAAGTAGAAAATATTTTGAACTGAATGAAAATGAAAATACAACATGTCAGAATGTGTGTGATACAGGTAAAGCAGTGCTTAGAAATTTTTAACATTAAATATTTATATTAGAAAAGAAGAAAAGTCTCAAACCAATAATCTTCCAGTTTAAGAATCTAAGCACAAAGCAAGCAGAAAGATGGAAATAAACTTAAGAGCAGAAATCAGAAAACTGAAGAAACTATACCAAAAAAAATTCAGGAAACTAAAAACTGATTTTTTAAAAAGATGAATTAAAAAAAAACTGACCAAGGAAGAAAAAGAGAAGATACAAATTGCCAATATCAGGAACAAAAAAGGAGATATCGCTACAGATGAAATAGATTAAAAGCTAACCAAAATTACCAGAGTTTTGTCAAAAGGACTCAGAAGCCAACTTGAAAAGATTCCCATAGGCCAGAAATGGGACCATTTTAGCAGCTAAGCTTAAGCAGTACATTGAAACACATCAAATATGCTTAAATCTATGATCATAATGATAACAAGAAAACTAATCCATCACTTTTGTTGATGGGAATGCAAAATGATACAGCTGCTATGGAAAAGAGTATGGCAATTCCTTAAAAAAATTAAGCAGATAGGGAGATGCTTAAATTCATTAAAACTGGCTAATAAAGGTAAAGAGTCAAGTATTAATCTTACCATTCCTATATGACTTGCACTATTGGATAACCAGATAACAAACGTTTCCCTTTGTAGAGTTTTCTGCCAATGAATGAATAAAGAGTGATTACGTTTAGAACTCACCATTTTGTAAGCTCTAATGAATTAAGCTATCTAGGCATCAAGTATCAATCACTGCTGACATCACAAAAAGGAGAATATCCAGACATGTGCCTCCTGGGAGAAGTAGTCTTGCAAAAAAAAAAAAAACCAAACCAATAAAATCAAATAAAACCAGATTCTGATCTAAATCAGTGCTGTCCAATAGAAATATAGTACAAGGCACATAATCTAGTAGCCACATTATCAACAGTACAAAGAACCAGGTAGAAATTATTTTTAATAAATTTAACCAATATATTCAAAATGTTAATTTGACACTCAATAAAATTTTAAAAAATCATTGAGATTTTTCATATTTTTTAAATAAATCTTCAAAATTAGTGTGCATTTTGACATATAGCACATCTCAGTTTGGACTAGCCACATTTCAAGTGCACAATAGCTACCATATTGGACAGCACAGCTCAGAGCCAAATGCCAATTTACGGGAAATCCAGAAGAAAAATAAACATGCTAAACCTCACTGTGGGGGGGATTCAATCTGCAAAATCCAGACTGTGAGAAATTTGATAGGTCAATACCTGGTTTCTTCAACAAATAAATGGCAAGTAAAAAGGAGAGATTGAGGAGGAATCTGTTGATTTAACAGAATAAAAAGGGAGGAAAAATAGGAAAAACTTAAAGATAGTGTTTAGAAATGCACATAGGTGATAAAACTATAAAAAAAGCAAAAAAGTCATTACCATAAGTGTTAGGATAGTGGTTACATTTGGGGTGAAAAAGGTTTTAATCAGTTAAAGATATATAACTATTATGTACCCATAATAATTAAAAAATTTTTAAAAGACATTAATTAGAATGGAGCACACAGACAGCTCTGAATTGGCTGATAATGTGTCATGTTCTTTACCTGGGTACTGGTTACATCTTATAATTCATGATTAATCTATACATTTGTTTTAAGCAGTTTTCCATATCTGTGTTGTGCTTTGTAATAGAAAGGTATAAATTCAATTAATCAATCAATCAATAAATATCTGATGGAAAAAACTGAAGTCATCAGGTAGTAATTTCCTAAACTTCACAATTACCCCCACCCTACCCCCAAATTTACCATCTCCATCTCTACCCGCAGTTTCTGGTGGTCTACAACAAAATAGCCTTACTCTCACTCAAGATCAACACTCCTGGTCTCTTCCGGAATCTTGACCCGTTAATTATCACCTCTCTTTCCCACCTTCAGTCTCCGCCTTTCTATTGAGGCAATATAGGGTGGTGGTAAATAACTGGGCTCCTTTGTCAGAATCCCAGGGTTCAAATCCTGCTTGTGCTGTTTAACTAGTTGTCTGACCTTTAGAGCAAGTAACAATATATGATTAACTCTCCTCATTAGTAAAATGGGGGTAATAGTATCTAATTCATAGGGTTGATGTAAAGATGAAATGAGCTAATATACATAAGCCCACTGAAGAGGGCCTGGAATCCAGGGCATTTGCAGTAAATGTTAGCTGCTATCATGCCCTCCACCTCCACCACCATCCCCAGCCCTTCAGAGTCTAAACACGTCCAGTTTTTCACCTTCATCAAAATCCTTTCCTCAACCCTGTGTCCCTCTCTAGTTATGTTCTCACTCCTTTCCTTTTTCCTGAAAGTAACAAAGATCACTGAATTGCCATATCTACTGGCAACATTTTAGTACATATCTTACTGGCCTCCACTGGAGCATTTGATGCTGCTGTCCATTTTGAACACAAAATTCTCTCCTCTTTGAGCTCTGTGACACCACTCTCTTGGCTGTCCTACTTTTGAGAAGGTGTGATTAGTCTCCATTGTAAGACATCCTCTGCCTGCTGCTTCAACATTGCTGTTCTATTTGCCATTTTCATTTTGCTTTAAAAACTGCCTAAGTGATCTGATTCACACTCACGGTTTGAACAACCACTTACAGGCAACTAACCTCAAAAGTCTCCCGCTCTGAACTCTCCCAAGCTTTGGATATATTTATCTAAATGACTGCTGGACCTGGATGTCAAAATGTCTAATATTTCATTCACTACAGATTTGGTCCTCCCTCCTGTTCACTCTCAGTTAATGTGCTACCACCTACCTAAGAGCAATTCCAGGCCCCTTCTTTAACCTCATCCCCAACATCCAACAGCTGAGTCCTACTGATTTTACCTCTAAATTCCGTAGAAATGATCTTTTTCCCACCATCCCTACCACAACTTCCCTAGTTTGGGCCTGCAGTATCTCTTACCTGGAATGCAGGAACAGCATACAAAGTCCTTGCTTAACTCGGACACTACCTTCTTCTTTACTTTGCTCTATTCTTTTTTTTTTTTTTTTTTTTTTAAGACAAAAGTCTTGCTCTGTCACCCAGGCTAGAGTGCCATGGCGTCAGCCTAGCTCACAGCAACCTCAAACTCCTGGACTCAAGCGATCCTCCTGCCTCAGCCTCCTGAGTAGCTGGGACTACAGGTGTGCCAACACACCTGGCTAATTTTTTCTATTTTTAGTAGAGATGGGGTCTTGCTCTTGCTCAGGCTGGTCTCGAACTCCCGACCTCAAGCAATCCTCCTGCCTCGGCCTCCCAGAGTGCTAGGATTACAGGCATGAGCCACTGCATGCAGCCTACTCTGCTTTATTCTAAAGCAAACTAGGACTGCTCATAGTTGCCTGAATTTAACGTATTTGCCTGTTTCTAAGCCTTTGTTATACTGCTTCCTCTGCCTGGAATGTTCTTTCCCAATTTTTTACTACATTCCTTCATTTTTTAAGATGCTGCTAAGATACCACATCCACCAGAAAAAAGCCTTCCATGAATTCCTAGGGTGGGTTCAGTTCCTCTATGTTCCAACAGTACCTCAACTAAACCATTATCATTGCACTTAACCAAATTTATTTTTAATTTTTCTTAATATGTTGTCTTCTGCTGAATAGTTATTTCCAAGGGCAGATGTTTTAGACTGTGTTTTACAAAGACTTAGCCTTGTAATTCCAGTGCCTAGCACATACTTGGCTTATCATAGCCACAGGTAGTTAATGTATCTTGTTGAAAGGAAGCAGTAGTTATTTTCCATATTGTATATTACTGCCAAATTAGTATTTCTAAAATTCTATTTTCAACATATCATGGTGCCATTCAAAAACATTCTAGGCTCGTCACATGATAAAGTATAAATATCTTTACACTTGTCCTCCATAACAAGATCCCAAAATACATAGACAGCTTTATCTTCCACACTTCCTTATATTTACCCTTGATTCTAAACTAGTCTACTTAGTTTTCCAAACTGGCTTTTTGACCTCTACCCCCTCAAACCATTACAACCCATGAAAATGTTGGCCCTTGAAATTCAATACTTCCTTAGCAACTCACTAGCAATTAATCCATGATGCTATATGATATTAAAGTATTGTTGTGATGGATACCTAAATGGAAAGGTCACTAGTAATTTCCCTGTCACCAGATTAGTAGGGAAAAGGCTTAGATAACTTTTTGTTCAACCTATAAAAGAAAAACATTAAACTTTTGTTTTCTGCTTTACCCACCTTTTTTCTTCCAATCCAGACTTCTTCACTTTTCATGACTTGAAGCTTATCAGGGATAAGGAAAAGAGGCTTAGCTAGTATAAGACTTCTTTCCCTGAAGCTATGTTTCTTCTGTTAATCAAAAAACTAACCTGAAAATGTTCTAGACAGCTAGAATTCCAGTAAGAAAGAGAAATTCCAGCAAGAAAATCAGGTTTCTTATTATCTTTAGCCTTTTGGACCTGCCACATGAACATCCCCCCCCCGCCCCCCCCCCCTGCCCCACGTGGTCCTACACAGACCAATCATTTGTTTCTGGAACAAGAGGTATTGTCAGGAAAACAGATGACATTAAGCCAAAGAAAGATGAAAGTATGACCCCATCACCTCCAAGCACTCTGAAGATAATTGTTGCTCCTAAAGGGGGAGGGGGAAACCATCAGTGCAAAATCTTCCAAAGAACACTTTAATTCCCTATGAGTTCTTATAACATACTGGCCTAATGGAGGAAAAATTAGGGTAGAAGGGCAAAGGTGGGAGAGAACAAAGGAAGTACATATAAATATTCAAAAATCTCAAAATCATTTGTAAAAATAATACAATGCTAAGCATTCCCACTGAGAGACTTCTATTGTGATAATCAACCAAACTATAAAGTTTCAGAGTCAGTTCTTAAAATAGAGAATAATTTTAAAGTAGCCAATGTTTATTCAACTTTGAACTTATTTCTAATTACTGTCAGGCAATCTGGCTGGACGGTTTCATAAGGGAATCATCAGGGTTAATCTCATTAGCCTTTTTCCTCTTGGGCTGGTTGTATTTCCCAGAGAAGACTCTAATACTCTCCTATCTGGAGATTTTTGCTTTATGTTCTGAAAGCAGCTTTTTAGTCCCCCACTCTTAAATATGAGCATACAGCTAAGAATCGCCAAACATTTGAAGAAAACTTGTAATCCTAAACAGGGACCAAAACAAACAGGAAAAGCAACTTGGAGTAAAAAGAGACTACACAAGGAAAAGAAAAACTAAGAAAGAAAAAATCATTATGAATACTCTCAAAGAGATGAGCTGATTCTTGCATACATGAAACAAAAACAAAATGCTACTTAAAAAATCAAGAGAACTCCAAATAGCTCTTAAAAATTAAACGCGGAACTAACAACTTAGAGAACAGTGGAGGGCCAAGATCTGAACAATAATAGGTCTGGAAATGGAGAATGAAGAAAACAAAGGCAAGCAACTCAAAAAAATTTCTCAGAACAAAAGGATATGAGTTTCCACAGTGGAGAAGCCCACAGCATCTAACATATAGCCATGCACCCAGGTAGGTGAAATTCCAGAGTATCAGGGGAAAATTGAAGATTCTAAAAGCTTTAGGAGAGGAAAACAAAATCAGGAAAATGAGTCAAGAATCATAATAGATCGGACTTCTCAGCAGCAATATAGGATATAAATGACAATAGAGTCCAGACATAGGTTTCAGTATGTGAAGGATGTTAGTGAAGGGAGATCCCAAGAAAATGGCTATGCGAGACCTTGGTGTACACCAATGCAAAATGGGAAAAGGTTAGAATAGAAGGCTCCAGGGGAGGTTTTCTCAAGAAAATGAAATGCTAGAATGCCTTAGATGTTTGAAGATACTAGAAGAGAACTGGACTGCTGGGGATGAACCAAGGAACAAACTAGTGATTATATACAGAAAACCAGGCAAATAAGAACAACAACTATTAACAAAAAGGTGTACAGGAAAGGAAAAATTATCAGAGCATACTAAATAGCTCAGCTGTCAATGGTTTTTACATAGTCACAATAATGTAATACTGAATAGTGATCTAACTGAAATTACAACCAACTAGGAGGATGAGAACACGAGAAGCGTGGGTGTGTATTGGGGGCAGGTGTGACTCTATTCTTACGTGGTGGGAAATCAAAAGATAATGGTTAAAACTGGAAGATAAAAAAAGGAGGTATATAAGAATATTATTTAGAAATGCCAAATAATCAGTTACAGGATGTTGAAAACAATTGGCTGTGGGGAGAATATTTCTTTTAGGGGGGATCAGGGGATTGCTGGTTTTTGTAACAAGCTTTCTAGAATTACTTTATTCTTTAAACTATATACAAGTATTTCTGACTTTAAAAATACATAAACTTTAAAGCAAGATGTAAAATAATTCCATTTACGTGCATTTTTAAAACATAAAACTTTTTATGGACACATACAAATGTAATACTTGTAAAAATTAGAATGATGACTGAAATTTGTTAAACACTCACTTATGTGCCTGGTACTGCTCTAAGTGCTTCACACATACTCGCTCAAATATGCACTAACCACTGTGGGGTTGGTGCCACCATTATCATCCATCTTACAGATAAGTAAACTGACATGCAGAGGGGTAAAATAACCTGCCACACATCACACCGCCAGGACGGGACATGACTAAGAGTCAAACTCAGGTGGGCTGGCTCCAGCAGCACACTGTTACCTTCTCAAGCGAAAGAATTAAAAACAAAGACAGAAGGAGACTCACCAAAGTCATCAGGGTGGTCGCCAGCGGTACAGAAAGAAAAGGAATGGGACTGGGAAAGGGTAGAAAGTGGACTTAAATCTTATTCATAATTTTTTTTCTTTTTGAACTGAAACAAATATGACAAACTGTTGACATTTAATACTGGCCAGCGGGAACAGGCACATTGTACTATTCTCTGTAGTACTCTGCCATTTAAAAATGTCAATAGAAAAAGACTTGAATAAGGGCTAAAGAATTTATTATTCACCTTAATGACAGATAAGAATCCAAGCTCTAGGCTGGTCTAAAGGTGAGTTAGTGAGTTCTCTCAGTTGATTGTTCACAGGCAGTCACAGATCGAACTCCTTGTTCTACTCTTTCCCCCCTTCTCACTACTGCACTTGACTACTCTAAAAAAAAAAAAATCCAAGCTCTAAAGCCACACCACAAGGTAGGATCCCAGCTGACATTAGCTGTGTAACCTTGGGTGAGTTGCTTAACCATTCTGTATTTCAGTTTCCCTTTCTGTTAAAAACAGTACCTGACACTCAGATATTTCCTACCATTACTACTACTGTGTTTATTGTTATCCAAGCATTAGATAACATCTTGTTTATTCCTTGCCCACCAGATTGTAAGGGCCAAAAAAATAAGGACCATATTGTCCTGTCCTCAGCTATAACTCCAGTGCCAAGAACTGTGCTTGGCAAACGGCAGTCGCTCAAATAAATTTGTTAAATAATGTTGACCTGTGGTGCTAGAGAACACCGCTTGTACTTTCCCGTGCAGCTGTCACCCTATTTCACTTCTCAGTCTATGTTTTTATTGGTCCTTCTGCCTGGAAGGCTGTTCCCATCTTGATGCCTCAGCTCAGGCACCAGGTTTCCCATAAAGGCTTCCTTGAGGTGGGCCACATGCTCCTCCTCTGTGCACTTACAGTGCCTAGTGCACAACTCAATCTTAACACATGCCATATTATACTAAAATATGCTGTGTGTCTGTCTACCCCCATAAGAAGCAGTCAAACACAGTGATTAAGAACATCAACTCTGGACCCAAACTGCCTACATTTGAATCCTGGCTGTGTGACCTTGCGCAAATTAATCTATGTCTCAGTTTCCTGGCCTGTAAAATGGGGAAAATAATAGCACCTATCTCATAAGGTTCTCACAGAATGAAAAGAATTTGCATTTGTATCTGTATAGTACTCAGAACAGTCCCCACCACCTGGTGGATGTGATATAAGTATTAATCTGTTAAATTATATTATAAAAATCTCCTTGAGGCTGGGTACAGTGGCTCATGCCCGTAATCCCAGCACCTTGGGAGGATTGCTTGAGGCGAGGAGTTCGAGACCAGCCTGGGCAACAGCAAGACTCCATTTCAACAACGACAAAAAATTTCCTTGAAGACAGACACAACATCTTTCTCATCTTTATACTGCCTCGATGCCTAGCACTCTGTAGGCTCCAGAGTTAATGTTCTTAATGTTTAAATGTTTACTGAACTGACAGCTAGTCCACTAGTCCAAACAAAAGGATTAGTACCCAAACTAAGTTAGCAGCAATAAAGATGGAGAAAGGGTGATGGATGTGAGACATGCTTAGGGGGTAAAAAAAATCAACTGAATAATGTAGCATGATTAGAATGAGATGGGCCATAAAGAAGATAAAATTCAGGATGACACCTAAGTTTCTCACCAAAATGGGGAATATAAAGCAAGCAAGGAGGAAAAAGGATTGTTCTTGGTCAATTTTTAACAAATGCTTCATTCACTGTTTAAAGAACTTTAAAAGCTCTTTAGGAGCTTTTAAGAGCACCACATTTTTATTTTTTATTTTATTTTATTTTCTGAGACAAGGTCTCTCACTCTGTTGCCTGGGCTAGAGTGCAGTGGCGTCATCATAGTTCACTGCAACCTCCAACTCCTGGGCTCAAGCCATCCTCCTGCCTCAGTCCCTCCCGAGAGACTACAGGTGTGTGCCACCACACCTGGCTAATTTTTTCTATTTTTGATAGAGACAGGGTCTTGCTTTTGCTCAGGCTGGTCTCGAACTCCTGACCTTCCACTTTGGCCTCCCAAAGTGCTAGGATTACAGGGGTGAGCCACCATGCCCGGCCATCCACACTTTTAAAAAATAACTTGAACTCTGATCAACCATGATGGAAACCTGGCATAAAACATCTAAAAGAATTTAAGCTCCATGAAGAGAGGGATTTTTCAGTTTAGTTTCCTGCTTTATTTCCAGCAACTGCAACAGTGCCCGGTACATGTAGGCACTCATTATATATTTGTCAAATGAATGAGAGAATAATTTGAGCTTTCCATGTCAAGCAAATCAAAAAGAATTAAATAAGTATCTACTATGTGCCCAGCATTGTTTTAAATTTCTATAGGGAATACAGACGAAATGTACTTCCCACATGAATAAACTACTAAGTTTTGCATAACATTAGTAATTTATTATGTTATGCAGTACAAAATACAACTAAGTTCTGAAGGAGGATCAGCATAAGCCATACACACACACACATATATATATATGCATTATATAGCTCTGAAATACGGGGTGGGCTCAGATTCTGTACCAATACATCTGATATGGTGTAATATGAAAGATCACAAGAAACCAAGAAAAACAACCTGGTAAAGTGGAGCTAGACTCTAGAAAAGCCTGATGAAGGCAAAGAGCAAATATAATGCCAACTCTCTCTGATGACTTTCCTCATTTTCCCCATTCCTGAACAGAATTAATTTGTTCCTTTCTCAGAACTCTGAACAACACTGTGTTCCTTCTGTTAAAGTACTTATCCCACTGAATCATTACTACTGGTATATGCACAATGCTCCCCTAGCAGACTATAAGCTACTTAAGGACAAGGAATATGTCATCTGTGCCTAGCAGATGCCAGGGACGTAACAAACACATGAATTTGGGGGTAAGAGAGGGAATTTATATTTAAAAAAATAGCCAACAGATAACTTTGTAGGTGTTAGGGTACAAGAATAATATGAAACACATATTTAAAGATTGGCCTTTGATTTTACTGTAGTTTTGAGTGTTACAGAAACCATTACCAATCTTTTGATATAGACAATCAAAAGTAAAAATTTTGAAATAAAAAAATGTAAATATAAACAAAAAATGTACCTCAAGGCAGACAGCAGAAATAGTCATTCTAAAACCAGAATATTCTATTCACTTGAAACAAACCCTTCAAAACTCTGATAAGAAATCTCCCTCCATATTTAATGTACTGTACTGTATAAAGTATGTTGATAACTAATCAATAAAAGGGAAAACATTATAAAATAAGTGAACCATACTACCTGATCATATATTGTGGCATAGTCTTCCAGTTAGAATAACAAATTTCAGAAATAACCATTCCTTCAATACAATATATTTTTGACAATCTTCAATTAAAACCATACTTCCTCAATAGAAAAAGCTTTCCGCTAAAAAATCCTAAGGTGTACTTAAAATCTAAAAGGAACACATAATAAGACTTTTTGGGTGCTTAATAAACAGCAATATGCCCTATCTGGAAAACAGATAAGATCAGCTAGAAAACTAGCACTGCACTTGTACCCAACAACGATCATAATTAAGCTAAAGAAAGACATGTTTTTCTTGTCATCTTTATTCAAGTATTTCACAGCAGTTATATTACAAATTACAGTAAATGTTCAAATTCCAGAATTCAAAAATTAAATAATTTACTTCAAACTAATGTAAAATGAAGTCAAATGCAAAACATCAATTTAACACAATTCTAAATTAAACTACTAAAACCCAAAATAGACCATAGTTGATGAAGTCTACTTAATCTACAAAGTAGACACATGACTGAAACCAAATAGGACTCCCAAAGTCTAAGTAACCAGATGTACAAAATACAAAAAGATTCAGGTAACAAGCTCAAATTCAAGCTTACAATGTGATTACAAATAATAATTATAATAACAACGGCATTCAGCTACGGGACCCGACACTGAAGATACCTACTGAATAGCACCATAGCTGAACCAACTTAATCAAAAAAGGGAAGATAAGAAATTACCACCCCACTCCTTAAAAATAAAATCCAGTAAACCTACAAATACATTGGCTTATGAGAAAAATCAAGTCATGAAAGGACATTAAAAAAAAAAAAATCACAGGTGAGATTCAAGCTCAAAAACACAATTAACTCCACAGCCATCAGTTTCAACCCTAGCGTGTTCCATCATCTTCAAAAAGCTCCCAGGGTCCCCACAGCTGAGCATGAACTATTGCTGGGCTGTGCTGAGATACACATTTTACTGATCTGAGAGTAAGGTTTTACATAGGAGCTCATCATTTATAATGCTCACAATAGGAAATAAGAACAGAGGTCAATTTGTACATATTTTTGCCAATGCTATACAGCAAAAATTAAGAACTTACAGAAAGGTAAACAAAATTGAGTCCACTTAGATAATTTCACAAGCTGCTTTAAATAACTATAGAACCACCAGATATCTGTAAAATAAGCAAAACTGGTTTAGTGTGTTTCTTTTTTGAGGAAAAGAGGGCCAGAGGAGTTGGTACAATTTGAGCTCATTTTTCTCCCCTTGGCATTAGATTGGCTTTCTCTTTAAGACCTAAACTGTTCAAAGTGGCAGTTCCTATACTGAGGTTGCCTCCAATTTCTCCATCTACATTAAGGTTAAGAAAAACAAAAACAAACAAAACTTGATCTTTTGGAAGCATTTTAACGCTGAACATAAATAAATTTCCCTTGTCAAACTTACTGATGGCTAAAATCTTAATTAACTTGTACAAATTTAGTAACCTATAAGAACATGTGCGTTTTTTTTCCTTTCACAAGTGCTGCTGTTACTTGAACAGAATGCTTCTGAATTAGAGTAACTGGAATAAATATTTAAAAAAAAATAGTGCAGCAAGAACCTGAGACTTGCAAAAAACCCTTTTACCAGAAACTTGCTACAAAAAATCTGCTACATCTTATTTCATCAAATCTTTAAATTCTGTAACAATTTCCATTAAAATACAAAATGCTAATGTATTAGACAGTAAAATAGTCTGAACTGGTATGATGGTAATAAATACTAAAGAAAGCATGAAAATCCTCCCAATAATCAAATTAGAGGTTTCAAATAACCTCCCCTTTAAAATGGTTCATCGTTAATCGCACTTGCCCACCTTAAAAATACAGTGTGTCTACATGGGTAGCATCTTGAATTACATGACTAACTGAATATTATGAAAACTTCATAGACTAGGTATAAAGAAAACAAGTGGCATTAAAAAAAATTATGCTAGAATTAGAAGGCGCTAGATGTAAATGTAAATGCAAAGAAGCACTTTGGATTACTGCAATATCCTATGGCCAAAGTATGCCTTCTGCACACTACAAACAGCCAGAGACATGGAGACAAGTACCTTAGCTTCAGCATGTAAACGGTGGCAAAGTGATTACAGGACTCTGTAAACACTGTTGGTAACTAAAATACAAAAAGCTGAGGTAGCTCAGTATCTCTGCAGTAGTCCAAGACCAAGACCATTTGCCCTAATTAAAACCCAAACTACATGTGTTGCATATATTGGAAAGACACACCTGCAGCTAACGGCTATAATGAAGATATCAAGCCAACTTGTTGGCAAAATTTTCTACCTTTTTATTTAAAAATCATCTGATAAAAAATGTCACTGCACTCCCTGTGCCTCTTTTCAACTGCCTAGACTGCGTCTCCAAATTTGTAGAAAGTTTTTGTAAAACTAGTAACCCATAATTAATTTCAGATAAGTACAATTTACAGAAATCACTCAACAAGATCCAAAATGTGTTCCAATCAAAATGAAGAGTTGTGAAGGTAAGCTTAGGGGAAGGGATTTAAACATTAATACTGTTATTCAAGGACAATACCAGAGCTCACCTGCAATTATGCATGTAAGAAATAAATTTTATGGAGCTTCTGACAAATTCCTCTCTTTTCTGTCCATTTGGCAAGTCCTGGCTTTAAAATAAAACAGTAACGATTTACTACATATGAAAATCATTTTTCTCTGGGAACTCAAACATGAATAACTATTAAATTGCCACTGACAAAAGAAAGAATGGCCACTATTTATTTTCTGGTCATCATTGTCAGCAATACCAAAATGTGTGTGGGTTTTTTGTGGACTGTGTATTATTTGTTGTTGTTTTATTACATGTTTCTTAAACTGAAACAGACCTTACAGGAAAACTTACCATTTTAGTATATTATGTGGCTTATTGAGTGTCTTGACTGAGCTTTGAGAACAAGACAGGCATTTAATACCAAAACATTTGTTGTCTCTTAATGACACAGAGTATCAAAACTTATTTTCAAGGTTGTGACCAAAGAAAGTATTCTAATTTATTTGCTACAAACAAGCCCATTCATTTAGCCTTATCTTTCTCAAATGAATAAAAAGGCACATTAAAGGCAGTTCTAAAGAGCCTAATCTAATTTCATCCAGTTTCTTCAGCTTCTCACCAGAATATTCCATGGCCACCTCTAAAATAGGTTTCAGTCCATTACCCAGATTTGGGGGGCGGGGGGAGTATATGATAAGAGGGTAGAGAGGAGAAAAAAAATAATAACAGGTTGCCCACTGTTTAAACAATTCAACACAGTTAGAACTGCCCCAGTCCAGTTTCCTCCTGTTTGCTGGTCTGCTCCCTAAGAAAGGAGTCTCCAAAAGAGAGTGCACGAAAAGAGGAGCAGAAGCAAGAGCAGTTTCTGTAGCACCAAAATCTCCAAGCTGTGGGGTTGTATTTTTTATTTGTGGAAAATACAACATGTTTCTGAAGTTCTGTTTGGTTCTTGTAGGCTGGTTGGTTTCAGGTACCTGAGACAATAGCACCAAATTCAACAGAGAGAAAGAATGAGTGAGAGAGCACTTTACACCAAGGCTCTGCACGTAATTGGTGCAATTTGAAATTGAATGGCTCAGAAGACTGCTCTGTCAGGAGCAGATTGGAGAGGACAAACCACTCATCTTGAAAAGTTCATAGGAATGTCTCAAACATATGAACTGTTCTTTCCATCTCCTATAAGGGGGAAAAAAAATGCATGTTATCTACTAAGGGAAAGACAAAGGTATTCCTCATTATGGAAGAATTCACTTTAAATTAAATTTTTAGAGACATAATTTGAGATACAGGTTAAACTTTAAATATTTTCCTGATTACAATACCATAGCTACTCTGTAAGACTATCTGCCCTAGACACTTCCAAGTACTTCCTATTTTATATTTAGGCTAATGAGGATGATGATGATAGTAACACTCAACGAGTGACTTATTATGCCAGTAATATAAGAGGGATGAGTATGAGTACTATGAACATGAGGATGATAATAACACTCAATGAGTAATTCATGTCAGTAATATGAATAACTTACTATGTCAGATATTGGACTAAGAAATTTGTATGTACAAAATACATAAATATTTATATATATATAATTTATATATATAATTTAAATTAATTCCCATAACAATGTTGAAGGTTGAAGATAGGTATTACTATGAGCCCCATTTTACAGATAAAGAAACTGAGGCACAGAGAGGATAAATAATTTGACAGCTAATAAATAGCACTCAGGATTTGAATATAGGCAGCCTCACTCCAGAGCTTCAGCCCTTCCTTACTCATTATATTCCACTAATTCCCAAAACAAAATGAATGCATTCAGTGTAGTGAAGCTAATGCCAAAAAGTAGAATGCACCCTGTTCCCATTTCTATTCACTCCAACCAAAGCTGAATCCCTTCCCTCCCTAAACTAGACCCCTAGATTACTAGGGTTCCAAGTTCCACTCTAAGAGATGTTTCACCGCTGAAGAGTATTCAATCCATTTAAGCTAATGAAATCACAACCACGTGAACAAAGAAGTTCTAAAATAAAAAAATGTAAAGAACTCTACCCCACACATTTCATTCAGATGGACAAATGTCAAATACATCTAAGACATTTGGTTTCCTTTACTCCTTTTAAATAGCTCTAAAGAAATTCTGTCTCTATAGAACTAATAGGCTGTACTAACAGATTATCATATGACCAAATAGTTCTTATATGATCAATCAAAATCACTTCGGCTAAATATTTTATCATATACTGCTGAGTAGGAAAAAAATCAAGTTACAAAATATACAACACGACTCCAATTTTTAAATATATAGTCACACACTTATACACATGTTATGTACATCTAAGACATTATAAAAGATTAGAAGACATTCCAAAAGATTAACATTGACTAGTTTCCTCTAGATGGTGGAATATGGGTGATGTTTTTATTTTCTCATTGTGCTTTCCTGTAATTTCTATGTATTATAATGACTTAGTACAGCTTTGTAAAAATGTAACTTGTAAAAATGTGATTACAAAATAATTTTTAAATGTTCTCTTGCTTTGATTCAAACCCCATACTCCTTATTACACATGAAAAATAACTATATCCTCTACATACATACCTTTAATATACCAGAAATGTTTCTTGAGAGCAAGAACTTTGTCTTATTCATTTTTTACATCCCAAACACCTAGCACAGTATCAGGCACTGAAGGTACTCAATAAATATTTAACAGATAAACCACCAGATAAACAAACTAACATGCAAATGGACAAAGAGTTTAATTAAGTCATTTAGCCATTTAGTGGGTAGATGAGGGATTATATTTGCTCAGATGACCTCAAAAAGCAGAAGTGTGGCTTCATGATGTAAATTATATGAACAGAGATACAAACTCATATTTATAAGGGAAAAACTTCCCTATGGTCCAGAGTTGGCTAGAAAGGGAATGCTTCATCTCTAAAAGTATATAAGCAAAAGGATAACCACTCCTTCATGTAGCTAATTTACAAGACTAGATTTGATTAAATGAGATGACTTTTGAGTTCTCTTCTAAAGAGTAATGGAGTGGTAAATAGGTCTCATTGCCCATGCCAACTTCTTTAATCAGCAGTGGCTGCCTAGGAAGCAGTGATAATGATTGTGGGGCCATGCCCACATTCAACAAGCCTCAGTGGGCATGTCACTAATAAGTAAGGGAGGAGAGAATTGTAACATACTATTCTGTGTATGTGCCAACCCAGAACCATGGATTTCTGTGTTTTGATAAACAAGGAACCCCAGATTACTTCTTTCCTGAGACAAAATGGTACAGAAACTTCAAACTATACTCTTAATGATTCTTCTAATCTTAAATCCTCAAAACTCTCTTCAGTTATTTGGTAGCAGATACAGATTTAGGCAAAATAAATTTTTTTTTTCTCTTTGGGAAAAATACAAGCACATATCTATTTATCCTACAGATAAACTAAGCACTTACCTCTACAAGTTGTGATTTGTCATAATCTTTACGATGACGGTAGATGCACTGACTAAGAAGAGAATACAATCTCTCAAGTTGATCAACTGCCAGATTGTTGCTTTTATCTACCAACAAATCAAGCAATTTCTAAGAAAAATTAGAAGAAAAGAGAATAAAGTATAATTTGATTTTGCTGGTGAAATTGAAACAGTTATATTCAAACGGCCAGACAAAAGGCACCATAGGCTATGGTATAACAGCGACACCTGAGGTTAAAAGGTTCAAAGGCTTATTTATTACCAAGACTAATCCCATACCTTTCAACCCCTCAAAACACAAATAACTCCTAGTTTTACTAGAAGCCCTGAGGTGCTTATATCCCTAGGTTAAAGCAGGAGATTTCCAAAACTAGTCTCATTCAACTGCCTATATACACATTCAAATCTCCCTCCATTCACTTAAAACTGGGAATAACCAAGTTTACCTTCAATCTCTCACGATCAACTACAAGAGGTGGCACAGGCTCTGATGGCTCTTCTGGAACCAGTTCCAGGCTTGTCGTTTTTGCCTGCTCTAAAATTAACTTACGGTATTTCTTCACTTTAGAAGCACCTACAATTGAGGGGGAAAAAAAATATGCTGCAGTATGTAAAAGTTAAGAAAAGTCAATCTTAAGCAACTATAAATTCCTTTACCCACCACAAATCCTTTTTGGAATGAGGAAGGGTATATTTTTTAAGTGATAAATTTTTTTTGTTTAAGTAACCCAATGTGGCAGGTAAATGATTTTTTGGTGGGTTAAGAATAAATAACCCAAATTAAAAAGAACTAAACCACAACTAAAAAGCCAAGTCGTATTAGAATATCACCTAATAAACATATCCACTAAAAGGAAGATAAAAGCAATCTTCACTAAGCACTGACGTATAAACAGCCTTCACTCTCTTTATGATAGCTATCATTTTAAAATTTGGAGCTTTCAGAACTGGAAGAAAAGCAGCAATCTAGATAGGCAGATACTAACACAAGGTGGGGCTTATCTGTCAGTAGTCAGGCCAAATTCCAGGCTAAAGCTGTGTACTCCACACATTTGCCTTCCAACCTAACACATTTTCCACATTGCCTGAAATTTCTTATTTTCTCTGTTACACTGCCTAAAATTCCATTAGAGATTGATCTTCGTTTTCATGTTTTTTCCTTAAAAAATATAAACCCATTAACAGTGTAACAAGGCTGGTGGTCTTTCCTACTTTAGAATGAATTATTACAGTATAATCTAATTACATTTCTCTCTATTTTGTTGAGACCAGCCACACTGAAAAAACAGAAATTTTGAGATACACGAGCATAATTTCACAGGCACTTTGAGGGATAGAGAGGGTAGGCAGACCATTGAGCCCTATGGTCCCCCAATGTACAACTACTTTAAGGGAGGGTGAGTGAGGGCAAAGGAATACGAAGACAACCTTAGACTGTTCCAGAATTTCATACAGGACCTGGCCCCTATCAGGGACACTAAGGAGAACTTATTGAGTGACCCAATGCAGGGACACTCCTCCATCCTGCATTAGTCCTCGTACTCTCAAGTCTTTGAACTCTTCCTTCTTCTTGTCAATGCCTGCTTTATTGACAAACCAAAATGTTGCCTTCAAAAACACGTATTGTGATATATCAGAGAAATTCTGTATTTCAGGCAGCCTTTAAAGTGATAGCCTCTATAGTTCAATTAACATAAGCTAGGAGTTTTGTTAAAACCATACTGATCCTTATTACTACGTCCATGGACTTCTAGAGGCCTGAGAACTCAAATTGGGGACTACTGCACAAGGTAATACTGTCTTGACAACTCCAGCTAAAAACTTCAGGTCATACTCTTATACAACAAATATCTTTAAAGCTTTTAGATCACCAATTGAACATAATATTAATTTAAGCTTTTTCAGCAAGCTTACTGAAATCTCACAGAGAAGTAGCATTAAAATGGACTCCTCTACCCCCACCCATTCTGCCTCATACCACAGATCTCTCCCTTTGTTCCACTCTGTCCTGTTCATTACTTAACCCTAGCTTTAATGTAGGTTTAAAGTTCTGATAGCCTAGAATAAATACTGCTCTTAAAACTACTTTCTATTATTAAATTTTGAAGAATAAAAAAAATTCTCAACAGGTAGCAATTAAGAATAGCAAACCTCTCTTTATCCATTAAAAGAATTCTTAGACTTTGAATAATATTTTCCTACTTCCTAACTCTGCTAGAGAACTTAAAAAACTGGCAGCAAAAAAACTTTTCCCATGTAGCCTAAATTCCAGGCTAAATCTATGTAAGCTGTGTACTCCATGCAATTTCAAGATAGCCTAGTATAAGAAAAGTACCTGTCCATGAAGGAAATGTATATTGAGCTGGGTAGATATCAACTCATCCCACCCTGCTATGAACTAAAGAATAGTGACAAACAAAGACAGGCCAGAAATCCTTAACTCCCCCTTTCTGAAGAATCATGTAGAAGAATCATGTAGCCATAGGAAGTCAGTAGCTGGCAGAGTGCTCTGATTCTCTGAGAACAAGGTAAACCTGAAAAGGAAAGCTCTGCTTCTTTCCTCCACTACTGGACTTACAAAGTAAGGAGTCTCTTAGACTCAACAGCCCTTAGATTCAAGTAACTATGACTGCCTGGAACGAATATATCTTACTTAGTATGTGCCACAAGAGGCAATTAGAATACATGATTTATTTAATCCCTGAAATGACACCATTCTGAAGTTCAATTTCCTGTATGAAAAAAACAGGTTTGGAGAAAATAACTAGCTCATGTCACACGATTATAATGAACAGCAGTGGTAATTTAATCTAGGTGTATATTACTCTTTCTGATATACCATACGGGTATAATATCCAAGTCCTCTCTGCCCACCCCCAGTCCATTCCAATTCTTCTTCTGTTGGAATTCATCTTCTTAGCACTCAGCTTTCAGTCATAAATCCCTGAGGACAGGGGTGATCAGGTGGGGGCAGAAGAGTAAGCAGACAGAAAGGCAATGCATTTGGGACCATAAACCCTCTGAAACTTACAGCAAAATTTAGTATGTATGTGTGCATTTTTCTAGGGAAAGGGATGAAAATTTTAACAGATTCTCAGAAAGGCATAATTATTCATCAACTATTGCTACTGAGAACCAGATGAAATATGCAATGAATTAGCTCTGGAGTTTATACCTTCAGAAGATTTTTTAAAATATTAGCTTTACCTTCTTTATCCAGTTCTGCATCTTTAACCTCCACATCGGGACCAGGTTCTAACTTCTCATTATTGCTACATTCCAGTGCCTCTAGTTTCTCAGGATCATCTCCATGATTTTCATTTGAAGTTTCTGTTTTTTCTTTTGACTGGTCCTCCAGAAGAATCTTTTGTTCAGAACTATATTTATCTCCACTATCACAGAAAGAGACTACTTCAACTTTGCCATTCTGACACTCCAGGACTGATATTCCTTCAAAACTGTCAGTGGAAGCCTCACCATTTAGACAGTTTCCTTTAAGGAAAGGCTCTTTCCTAGATGTCCGTTCTGGATTTAGGGAACTGCTGCTGTTGACGAGTAGAGATTCATTTGAACTTTCCTCCTCGGTAGATGCAAAGTTCTCTTTTGTGCCTGCTCCACTGTTAAGCCTCTGCCCCTGGTCCATGTCCATGATGTCACACGATGACTCATCATTAGTCATAGATAAGTCTCCAGTCTCTTCTCCGTTTTCCTCATGGCAGTCAGTGCTTACCTCAAACTCTCCATTCTCTAGCAGTTTCCTGTCCTCTGTATGGTTCTCATAGTCTGCAAATTTGGTGTCCTCTTCATCTTTTTTAAAATTATTGACTTTCCTTTTCTTAATAATTCCTTTACCCCACTGTGATCGCCGCCTTGATTTTCTCCGAACCCGAACTGTTTCACAAGGAAGGAAAAAAGATATGTAGCACTTGGAATGCAATACGTGTTTTACATATGTTTATTAAATAGGACCCAAAAGAAAGTAAACCCATACTGGTGTAACACACAAACAAAAGCTACTTAATTCTTGACATCCATGCTGACTAATACGCACAACCTACAGGTGGAATGGATATGAAGTCATGATATGAACACTGCAGAATGAAAATTTTTTAAAATTTACTTCCTATATGAGTTTACTCAGCATTAACCTTTTCCACTACCCTACATCCTACTTTATAGCTGTTCTTAATTTCCAATATCCAGGAGACAAGCATATAATATATATATTTAGGGAATGACCACATTGCCAACCTGCCAGAAAGTCTGAGGCCACAGCCTGCATTTCCACCAGGAAGGTGGATGCTTTGCCAGCAAAAATTAGCTCCTAAATCAGGAAAGGAAATAAAGACATGATCCAATATAGCATGATGGAATATTTACGGGTATCCCCACAAAGAAATCTCTGTTGCTTCTCCTTCCAGAAAAAGGAATCACCCACAGTAAGCGTGACCATAGATAGAAGCCCTATGAAGGTTATATGGACAATTTGGTTAGCAAGGTGTTAACCTCTTCTAGCACAAACAGTTCACCTAGTACTATCAATTTCTTACAAAGTTATTTGAGAATATATGGGAAAATTAAGCCCTCTACTATCAAGACAACAACAACATTAACAAAACATTGAAAATAAATATTTGGTCAGTTACGTGAAAAGGGAGACCTACAAAAGTTGTAGGGACTACACTCTTAGATGCTAGTAACCATCATAAGCTTTATGAGTAGACAGCTAGGGCTTCCAGGTGATAATGGACCCAGGAATTTTTAATTTACCATATATTTATCAAAGGTAGCTGGTTAGGCAAGTCTACCCCATTATCCCTTAATAAACAAAAAGTTAACTTTTATTTTGAAATTTGGGACACCTGCATCATACAGTTAAGTGTCCTTTAGAATGCTTAAATATACATGCTTGCATCATACAGTTAAGTGTTCTTTAGAATGCTTAAAAGTGAATAAAAATGATCCATTTTTTTCTATGACTATAAAAGTAATAAGTCAAGTCTGGCTTAATTTTTTAAAAAAGACTGTATATGTTTCTGGGCATATATATTGGGCAAAGACATTTTAAAAAGAAAATTAAAAAAACGGGATCACTAAGTGTAGATTGTTTAATCCATAGTTTCTGCTTTGTAAAGACAGAAAGGAATATGATCTTATGACAACCCTTATTTCTTACATTCACACTGCTGAATGAGAACTTACAGTCTATCAACAGTATATAGTGTGTTTACACACTTCTTTCATCCTTTCATCTTTAATCCCTATTGAGTCTCTGCAAAGACACCAGTGTATTCACAAGAAATGGACAAATTTAGCTATAAATACTACTCCTTTCTTATCTAAGAACATACCTACTAAAGGTTTCTGAAATCATCTCCAAAATTCAAGTTATTTAGTCATTTAGTTCAAAATATATTTTTCCTTCAAAACTATAATATTGTTAGAACTATCTCTTCATTCTTTCCACTTATTAATTTCTATTTTTACAATGTACAGTTATAGGATAATTAGCATAGCAAAAAAAATTTCTGCATCACTCTACTGTTAAAAGCTGGTACACAGGCTCAGGTGACAGGCATTTGTAAACATCTCATTAACTATATGAAAAGTTAACCTGGTCCATATTAAAGACGAAAGAAAAACATTCAGCTTGCTCTGACTCTGAAAGGTGGAGCTGTTAGATTTTACTACCTGAAAAGCCAGTTCTTAACGTTATAACCTCTCTTATTCTCCAACCATGTAACAAAAGTACAAGAGGTTCCCCTTTTCTTTGCTAAGCTATGGAATTCTAGAGCAAAAAGAGTCTAAATTCCACTCAATCAAGAACCCACTCAATTACTTTACACGTAGTACACTAAGCAAAGCCTAGAAACCCCTACCAAAGCAAGCTTGCTTACTCCTGATGTTTTCATCCTGCCTAATACTGTAACAGAAAATGTTCTTATTCTTTGGGAGGTAGAACTAGAGCTATTTTTCCCCTCCTTATATAATTATTTCCAATGGTTAGTATAATTTTGGCAAAATAAGAGAAATTTATCATTATAAGCTCCACAAGAATAGGGATTTTTGTTTCACTCACTGCTATATATTCATAGTACCTACATGTGGTAAAAGTATATATTTGTGGACCTAATCCTTAATATACCACTTCCTTCACCAGGGGTGCTTGATGTGAAAAGCCCATTTAGGAGCACAATCTTTAGAGTCAATTTTTATAGCATCGCTGAGCTTGTTTCTAAAACTAGGACCTTAGGAAAGCAACTCTCCCTTAGGGACATTCAGATATATGATTTAAGTAAGTTAATGTAAAACAGTAAAATGATGGGTCACATATGCCATCTACTGGTAGGAAAAAACAAAACTCACATTTGTAGATTCAAAGAATATTTTTAATATTTAAAGGCACTTAAAGCTTCTTAAAGTGAATATTCAATGTATTTTCATTAGTAAATATTTGTAACAGGTGCAGAGAATGTAAAGGATTTCAAGTTTTAAATTACAGTGCTATGTTACACAATCCAAGTCATAATCTGAGATACAACTAGGCCAAATACCTTTAATTGGTCTCACGGCAACCAAATACACTAGTAAGTTCTTTATCAAACTTTCTCATGTACGAATGCCATTTACTGAAAGAGGACACACACTAAAAAAAAAAAAAAGTGGGAATGGCTCATTCATTTAAATTCAACGCCATTGGTGAAAGAACATATTCAGACCAGTTTTACTGACAAAGTAATATAGTTTGAGTATTCAAAATCCAAAACATTTTGAGCACGAACGTGATGGTCAAAGGAAATGCTCACTGGAGCATTTCAGAGTTTGGATTTGGGATGCTGAACTGGTATGTATATTGCAAATATTCCAAAATCTGAAATCGGAAATACTTCTGGGTCCCAAGCATTTTGGATAAGGGATACTGAACCTGTATTATCACCTTTATACCAGAAGAACAGCATCTATCTTCCAAGGAAGGCTATCTTTACTGAAACAGAAGGACTATATTAGGAAGATGTTGTGTTTATTAACATTTGTCTTTTAGAAATTTTATAGATCAACAATAATGAAAGAATGAAGAAAATCTAGAACCCAAATTTTCCCTTTAAATACATCTTACAAAACTAGACAAAGAAAGAAGGCTGTGCAAACTTTTCAAACTGAGCTCAAGATATTCTCAGAAAAATCAACTTCCCACTACCATATCATCCATTCCCATATGCTGGAGTGTGCATTCCCCACTATAAAGAGAACATCCTCCATAGCATACAAGGGGGCGAATAAAAATCCTGTTGGCTCCATATCTCTATCCAAAAACCAAAGTTTAAAACTGAAAACATTCAAACCTAGTTCAATTACAATAGCAAGTATTGAATAGGGATAGAAAACAGCAAATAAGGATAAAGAAATATATTTCTGATTCAGCGTCTTACCTCTGAAAAGAGATGAAAAGAGCTGTGGGAAAACAGTAGCACTTCAGTTTGTACCCAAATCCTAACATATCTGCATCATTCTCAGTTGTTCCTACTACTGGATAACATGATCTCAAATACTCACATGCACATTTATTTGCAGAGTTGTGCCAGACATCCACTGGATTTCTTTGTTTGTGCCGAAATGCCTCTTCAACTCTAGTTTCTGTCTTCCGAGCCCCAGTACCATGAGGATTTATTTGTTCTGCTGTTACCGATAAGCCTGCAAGCAAAAGATAAGCAATACCTGTTTAAATATTCCCAGCTACATAAACCAATAAGGTTAAAAAAAAAAGTCTGAAATGCAAAACTGAGTTTTAAAGTCATTAATTATACTTGGGCAGTTTGTAATTCTGATGGAAATAGTGTTTTTGTTTTAAGATGAGAAAGAAACTAGATATAAAATCATAAAAATAAAACATCCTGGCAGTCCATGCTTACACTTAATCCCCATAGGGTTCCTATTTTTACTCATTTTAATTCACAAAGGGACACATTTCACATTATTATGACTGTGAGACAATAAGATTATATATTGTCTAAAAGTCATAATCTCTGCCATCTTAGAAGGTACAATAAGTGTTTATTGGGCCTATTCCCATGAACTGTTTCAATATATTTGCTGCCTGTCACACCACACTGCAGTATATTTAGTTTTCTTACATTATCTTCCTAAGAGTAATCATTCCATCTCAATTTTCTTTACTAGATTTCTTTCTCGTATGTGGTCCTTAATGTTGGTGTTTCTCTGGGTTACCTCTGTAATCTCTTTTCTTCTTACTCTAATCTATACCTTCCCCCACAAAGTATCATTGTGTCCAGCCTCCACTACCATTATATAATAATTCTCAAATCTATATCTTTAGCCCAAACATCTCTTGCCTTCTAACTCATACATCCAACGGCTTCCTTGATATCTCTGACTGGATATCCTAAAGATAGTTCAAATTAAAGATAACTGGTTTATTTTTCCCAACAAAACAAAACAAAACAGTTTATCCTTATATATTCCCTATCTAGACTGGTGGTGTTCGCATGTATAAGTCAGTTCACCAGCAATGTGGCAGCCAGTTTCAACTCTTCCTTCCCTTCACAGTGCTCTCCACCCCTGCAGCTACACCTCACGTACGTTAATCGTTTCTATCTCCATTCCTACTTCATTAATTAGAACCTTGGACTATTCCAACAGCTTTTTTCCCCAGCAGCTTCACTGAGAAACAATTTACATAACATAAAAATCACCTGTTTTAAGTATACAATAAATATAGTATGGAGATACCTAAAAGAACTAAAAGCAGACCTGCGATTTGATCCAGCAATCCCACTACTAGGTATTTACCCAAAGGAAAAAAAGACATTTTATAAAAAAGACACTCGCACTCGAATGTTTATAGCAGCACAATTCACAATCGCAAAGATGTGGGATCAACCCAAATGCCCAGCAATGCATGAGTGGATTAATAAAATGTGGTATATGTATACCATGGAGCTCTACTCAGCCATTAAAAAAAAAAAAAATGGTGATCTAGTATCTTTTGTAACAACCTGGATGGAACTAGAGACAATTCTTCTTAGTGAAGTATCTTAAGAATGGAAAAAGAAACACCACATGAACTCAATACTAAATTGGAACTAATCAATCAACACTTATGTGCCCATATGGAAGTAAAACTCAAGGGAAATCAAGTAGGTGGGAGTGGGGAGGAGGGGATGGGTAAATTCACACCTAACAGGTACAATGCACACTAACTGGCTGAAGGGCCACACTTACAACTTTGACTCAAACTATACAAAAGCAAATTATGTAACCAAAATGTATGTACCCCTGTAAAATTCTGAAATAAAAAAAAGCAACAAAAAAGTGTACAAAAATAATTTTTAATAAATGTACAGAGCTGTGCAATCACCACAGCAATGTAATTTTAGATAATTGTCCCAGGCAACCACTACTCCACTTTTTGTCTCTACAGACTTGCTTTTTCTGGGCATTTCACATAGAAGAATTGTATAATATGTGGTTTTCCATGACTGGCTTCTTTCACTTAGCATAATGTTTATGCAGTCCATCCATATTGCCCTGTGTGTCAGTACACTGTTCCTTTTTGTTGCTAAGTAGTATGCCATTGTATGGATATCCTAGGCTTTCCTTACCCATTCACCAGTTGATGGACATTTGAGTTATTTCCAGTTTGCTGTTATTATGAATAATGTTCCTATGAATATTCATGTGCAAGTCTTTATGTGGGCATATATTTTCATTTCTCTTGGGTAGATTCCAAAGAGTAGACTCACTGAGTTGTACAGTAAATCTATGTTTAACTTTTTAGAAACTGCCAAACTGTTTTCCAAATTGGTTCCAACAGCTTTTAAACTGATCTCTCATCTTCCTACTCTGCGCATTGAGACTATGCTATTTCTTGCTGCCAAAACACTTTGACCAATTCATCTCACTGCTTAAAATCCTTCAATGACTCCAACTGCCTATGGCAATGGTGTACGTACTCTGGTGTGCGTACTTTAGTGTACGTAAAAATCACCTGAATAGTTTGTTAAAATGCAGATTTCTTGGCCTCAATATTCTCAGAGAATCTAACTCACTAGGTCTAAGCTAACGTGGGTAATAGACACACACAGTTTGAAAAACACTGGCCTACAGGATAAAGCCCAAGCTCCTTAGCATGGCATTGATTCATTCAAATATTTACTGAAAACTGTTGTATACCAGACACATTCTAGGGACTGAAGTAGAGCAATAATACAAACAAGACATTCCAAGTGCCTATATCCTAAGTAAGGAGGATAGAGACAACAAAAAAACAAACAACATAATGCCAAGTGCTACCAGAGCCTATATTAGATTAGGTGGTCAGAGAAGGGCTCTTTAGGGAGGGCTCACCTCTTGGCCCCTGTTTTCCACCATTCTGTATATCTTTAGCAATACCAAACAGTTTAAAGTTCTTCTAATACACCAAGCTATTTCACACCTCTGTGCCTTAATACATGCTATTGTTTGCTCTGTTTGCAATACTTCCTCTTCCTCTGTCACTGACTCCCTTCTCCTAGCACACTAGAAAACACTCCTATATTCATTCCTCAAACTCTGAGCAAAATGCTGGGTTCCCTACCAGGAGGTCTCTCTTTTCTGTTCTCTGAATATGCTTCAACCAGTGCATATATCACACTGTACCCGATTTGTTTTACATTTCTCTCTTTCCTACTAATGTGTAAGTTTCTCAAGGATAGGATTATAAATTGAATTAACAAACATTTGCTAATTCTGTGTTTCTAATAAAAAAAATTGCATATAAACTTCAATAAGGAGGGAAAAAAACAGTATTCCTAAGAATTTTTTAAAAGTACCAGTATTAGATGTAAACTAATGAAAAATAAAACCTTTTCAGATATGAAAAGATATTAGATATCTAATATCTAAATCCCTAAGAATAGAAATCAATGATTAAAAAAGATATACTCCTACAAAAGAAATTTCACTAAGAAACACTTTATTTCTGTAACACATGCTATCACACTAAAACTTTCAAGAAGGTAAAGTTTTAAAATATTTGAGAATTTACATAACATGTATTAGTATTAGAAATGTACTAAAGGTTGTACCTCAAAATATATTATTTTCATAATACCAGCAACCCTAACGAAACATCATTCAGTGAGTCTCTGTCTGAAGAGAGTACACTGGGCTTCAGTAGCAAGTTCACTGCTACAAGTTACCTCTTTTTATTCTTGCTTCCTTAATTTCTTCACAGAGTTTATTAAATTCCGGATCCAATTCAGCTGCAATAATAGCATGCGCAGTGTCCTTCAGGGTACAAGCCCTGTGCCTAATGATTTTATCTGTTAAAAAATTTGGTATAAATTTATTATAGATACAAAAGAAATAACATTAACAAAGGTCACTTTAAAAAGAAACTATAAACATTGTAACATTTGTAGAAGAATACAAACATTTAAATAAAACTGTAAAAAGCATTTCTAGGTGAGAAAAGGCACATATAAAGGATAAGTAAAATATAAATACAATAAGCTACTCAAGTTAGTATTTCTCTGAAAATTGTACTTTAAGAACCTCAAAGTACTAAGCCTATTAAATCATTACCTTGAAGATATACGGTTTTATTTTAAATTTTTGAAAACAGAAGCATGTGATTTTCAATAAAAAATTAAAAAGGATTCATCATATGCCCAGCCCCAGAGTTGTCACAGATAAATATTGAGAATTCAGAAAATCTTAAATTTCTCTGTAAATTAATACTGGTCAAAACTACGCTACAGAATTAAAAAAAAAAAAAGATATATCCCAAGTAAGGGTAACCTATTTAAAAATGTGACAAAAACAGAGAAAGACTAGGATAAAGAGCACAAGATGGCATATAAATTGTAGGTAGGTCCAGGAGAGAAGTACAAACACAATTGTAGGTAAACTATGCCTAAAAATGGTACTAAAAGAAAAGCCTCTGCTTCACACTAATCCAGAAGACCCAATTCATAATGTAATACAATGTAAATACTGCCCCCTAGAGCTGTGCAACTCATAGATATTACAAAGCAAGTAATAGTAATATCTCAAGGTACCTTGTTTTGTACAATATAAAGAACAAGAATCCAAAGTCACAAAATAACATCTGATTTTTCCTCTCTAGTAAAGGCCAAAAGTATAGACAAAGATAGAGGTCTTTTATTTAGAACTTTGTGGCTCTTTGTGGAAATCTTACAAAACCAAACATGCACCATTCAAGGGCAACCACTGATATATTTCCTTCTAACATATTTTTCCTAAAAATTCATTCAACAAATATTGTCAACTATACCAGGAAAAGCCAGATGGTGGCTACACAGTAGTAAACAAAATAGATATAGTCGCAGCTTTCAAGGAATTTTTCAGACTATCACAGGAAAGTGGTATTAAACAAATAATCTCTCATACACACATATTTAAAAAACAATAACAACAAAACAGAACAAAATAAAAAACTCTGAACAACAGCTGTAAAGAAAACCTACAGGGTATTGATGTGGGTGCCAATTTAGATTGGGCAAGTCAGGAAAAGCCTCTCTGAGGAAAAGGCATTTTAAGCAGACAATTGAAGCATGCATTGGAGTAAGAAGCCACTGGAAGAATAGGGGAAAAACCAGGGCAGGTCCAGAAAATACCATGTGAGACTATCCTCTAGTAAAAAGAACTTGGTGATTTCAAGAAACTGAAATTAGACTGTGTGGTAGAACATAACAAGCCAGAGGTAAACAGGAACCAGATCTCAGGATTTTAGATTTTATCTTAAGAGCAATGAAAGTTGCTGAAAAGATATGAGCAGGGAAGTAACATGATTCAAATTTACATCTTTGCATAATCAGAAAGCCCTTTTTTTTTTTTTTTTTGGAAACAGGGTCTCGCTATGTTGCCCAGTGCAGTGAATATTCACAGGCATGATCCCACTACTGATCAGCACAGGAGTTTTGACCTGCTCTGTTTCTGACCCAGCCAGTTCATCCCTCCTTAGGCAACCTGGTGGTCCCCCACTTCCAGGAGGTCACCATATTTATGCCGAACTTAGTGTGGACACCCGATCGGCATAGCCCACTACAGCCCAGAACTCCTGGACTCAAGTGATCCTCCCACCTCAGCCTCCTGAGTAGCTGGAACTACAGGTGTACGCCACCACGTCTAGCCTGTTTGTCAACCTTTATGCCAATACTACACTGTCTAGATTACTGTAACTTTTAAAGTCTTGAAATAAAGTGGTATTAAGTCCTCCCACAGTTTTCATTTTATTATTTTATTTTTTAAAGTTGTTTAGACTATACTAGGTTCTTTGCATTTTCATACGAGTTTTAGAATCAACTTGTCAATTTCTCTCAAATGCCTACTGGGATTTTGATCGTATGGTGTTTGAATCTATGGCTCAATTTGGAAAGAAATGACATCTTCACAATGTTGAGTCTTCTAATCCATAAAAACAATATATCTCCATTTTTTAGGTCTTTAATTTTTCTTACCAATGTGTTATAGTTTTCAATGTACAAATCTTACATATCTTTCGTCAAATTTATGTTTTTTGATGCTACTATAAATAGTATTTTTATTTCAATTTCCTATTGTTTGTTGCTAGTATATAGAAATACAATTGAGTGTTGTGTGTTAATATTGTCTCTTGCAACCATGCTAAATCACTTATATGTTTTAATAGCGTCTTTGTAGATTCCATAGAATTTCTATGTAGACATCATGTTGTCTACAAACAAAGACAGTTTTACTCCTTCTTTCCTAGAAGAAGGGATGCTTCTACCCCCACCCCTTACCTTTACTGCACTGGCTGGAAGCTCCAGTATAATGCTGGGCAGAAGTGGTAAGAGCAGACATCCTTGCCATGTTCCTGATCTTAGGGGGAAAGTATTTACTCTTTCATATTAGTATGATGTAAACTTTAGGTTTTTTGTAGATGTCCTTCATCAGACTGTAAAAAAAAATGGTTTTTTACTGTGTTCCAGTAAAAAAAAAAAAAAAAAAAAAAGAACCTTCATTTACAAAAATGGGCAGGCAGCTTGACTGTAGTCTGCTAACCTTTACTTTTAATGTGATTTATGTAATTATTGATATGGTTGCTATTTATTCTCTACTTGTCCTACATGTTCTTTGTTCCCTTTTTCCTCTTTTTCTCACTTCTTTTGGAATTACTGTGTTCCTTTTTATGATTCTATCTTATCTCCTTGTTGGTTTATTAGCTCTAACTCTTTGCTGCACTATTGCTGGCCCTGTGTGGGCTTCAAGGAATATTCCCACTCTTTCTCTGGCCTCAGGTAGTTTTCTTGCATTATGCACTGATCAGTACTCAGCTGAAGACAAGGGCAGGACCTTGTGCAGATACCTAGAGTGCTCTCTCTGTGCCGCTTTCTTCTTTCTGGCACTCTGCCCTGCGAACGCTGGCTACTTTGGCCTCTATAGATTCCCAGGTCTGGATGTTCAATTCAGGGGATCTCTAGACTACACGTGGGTGCTGCAGTCTGGAGAATCTCTCCAGGCAACCACAGTGCTCCCCTTATTTGTTTCCCATCTTTTGGGAATATCACTGTTCCATGATGCCTGATGTCCAAAGTCTTCGAAACAGTTTTTTCATATATTTTGTTCAGTTTTTTTTTTTCATTGTTTCAAGTGAGAGGGTACATCCAGTCCTTTTTACTCCATCTTGGCCAAAGGCAGAAGTCTCCTGATTTCTTTCAAGTATTCTTTGAAATACAAACTTTAATGGCTGTGCAACAATCCAAAGTAGGATATACCTTAATTTTTCAAAATTACTGTTCTATTTTTGGAAGTTTTAAGTTGTTTCCAATTTAGCTACTACAAATAAAAAAACTACAAAGAACATCCTTAGAAGCAGCTATATTTTCAAACTGATAATACAATGTTTGTAGCCTGCATAACACCACAGCTTTCCACCACTGGCTTTCCACCTCAGCTTGAGCAGAGAGAAGCTAAAACAGAGGTAAGATTAAATATAAAGCCATGAATCTGACACACTCTTTCTCCCTAAAATAACTTAGTCGTTGGTCTTTATGCTTCTTTTAAAAGCATACCTCCCATCCCAACCCCACCCTCAATTAAGGGAGGCAAAAGAATAAATGAATGAAGAAAAAATAATTCCATAAAAATTTCCCACTACTATGAAGGACGAGGAACATATTCTAAAGAACATCTGCATTTGACAGGAGATGATGCTTTTTCATGTGCCTATCATTACAATTCTTTTCAATCATTCTCAGTTTAGAAGAGTATCTAAGATTATGTATAATATAGAATCATAAGCTTAAAAAATATTAAAACTAGGAGGGATGCCCATGAAAATTCTAGGTCCTTAATCTTTTTGACCTGGATCCTTATGAGGACAGGATAAACATTGAAAAGCACACATGAATATAATTTTGTATGTGGTTGCTCAGAGAGACTCACTCACAGACATTAGACTTAAAACCCTTGCTTTAAAATCATGCAGGAATGGAAACTACATATTTACCAGTCTTGACTTTGTCTCACTTTAAGATTTTAAGATTGTCCAAATCCATGAAATTCGAAAGTAACATAAACACAGCAAAAACCACACACTGGCTTTGAAGTTAAGACAGACCTCAACTGACTCAATTGTGCCATAGAATATTTGTAGGTTTATCTTTATCTATAAAATAAAGATATTACCACCTACATTTGTCTTGAGTAAAAAGTAATGGCTACTTCGAACAAATAGATGAGTATCTATAAATTAACAGAATTACTACTTTAATGAAAGTAGTAACAATTTCAGTGTGTTGATGTTTCTTTTATATCTGGTGAACTTCTATTTTTTAATTCACTATAAAAAAAGTATATTAGCTTTTTCAATAAAATTATTTAAAAAGATGAACAATTAAGAAAAACTAATTTTCATGGTATAATTTTTCATCCCAAAGTACTACATAAATAAGAAATTTTACTGTATTTACTGGTTCAGATATTTGTATATTGCCAATATTAATGCATATTTCTACACATCTACATTATGTTTTATCTCCATTTTATAATTTCTATCTAATCTGAGACTCCTTGAGTTAGTAACTAGCAAGAGAACAACTGATAAAATTTACTCACTGGCCACATTTATTAAGAACATACTCCATACAAGATGCCTAAACAGATCCTGTTCTCAATACGCTTAGACTCTAAAACAAGGGATAAGGATACGTAAACAAATAACTACTCCAGGCAATAAGTGTCTCAGAAAAGTTACATGTTATGAGATTCAGAGAGATGAAGGGGTTACTTATAACTAGAAGACAATCAGAAAAGCCTTTCATGAACTTAGTATTTGCAATTCCCTGAAGGATAAGTGGAATTTTTTAAAAAGTATGTGGTTTTAAAATCTATGCACTTTTAAAAGGTGCATTTTCTTGTATGTAACTTATACCTCAATAAAACTGATTTAAAAAGAAAAAAAATGTACATACTCCCAGTAGAGGCAATCATTTAACAAAGATCCTGAAACAGTAAGATTGGGACTTACAGTGGCAAGAACAGGGACCATATTTCCCAGAGAAGGGTTCCCCCTGGGCTCCTTTCTCTTCTTATTCTGCATACTGCCCATGGGATCTCATTCGCTCCTACACACTGATGACTCTCAACTATGTCTCTTGCCCAAACTTCTTCTAATCTCCAGAACCATATATACAACTACTACTTTACTATGTCTGCATTTTACCTGGGTGCACCAAATATAACTCATACAAACATGTTCAAAAGTAAACTTAGCATGCTGCCCATAAATCTGTTCCTCCATTGGTTTACTTTCTCAGATTCTTCCATCCAGACCAAAATGTCAGGCGTCATTCTAGATTTGTCAGACATATTTATTTGATTGGTCACTAAGAACTCTATATTCAATCTCTGTAGCCATTGCAACTAAATCTTAACTGGTCTCCCAACCTCCATCCCACCACTCCCTTGACTGCTACCTAAAAATTCATACTAAGAGGTCAGGGCTGTATCTTAATCATCTCTATATCTCCAGCCTTGAACAGGATGATTTATACATAGAGAATATTTAATAAATGGATGCTCAGTAAATGGTGAGTCAGTGAGTAGGGAAGCAAATTAGTTTCTCACTACCCCTCAACAGAGACACTCTATTCTCCAGACATGCTGTTTTCATACTTGTGTACACTAATACTTCCTTCAATCTGAAATGAATGCCCTTCCCAATCTTGCTCATCTCCAGATAGTCTCTTCTCCTCTGTGCTCCACTGACCCTGTGTACATATTTCTAATATAGACCTTATGATACTGCATTATAATTATCTGCTGCCACATCAAGACATTTTTCATTATTGCCACCTCTATATCCCTTTATCTTAATAATCTTTTTATTATTATAATCACCAATAATTAAATAAGTATACTTGTCACCTCTAAAAAATCAACGAATTTCTAAATAGTAGGGATTGTGTTTTATATAGCTGTTATGGGCTGAATTGTGTCCCCTCAAAATTCACACATTGAAGCCCTAACCCCTAGTACCTTGGAATATGACTATATTTGGAGATGGGGCCTTTAAAAAGATAATTAAGATAAAATGGGGTCATATGGCTAGGCTCTAATCCAATCTGACTGATGTCCTTATAAGAAGAGAAAATTTGGACACATCAAGAGAAACTAGAGGCACACAAGCATAGAGAAAAGGCCATGTAAGGATACAGGGAGAAAGAGCCATCTGCAAACCAAGAAACAGGGTTTCAGGAGAAACCAAACCTGATGACACCTTCATCTTGAACTGACAGCCTCCAGAATAAATTTCTGTTGTTTAAGCCACCCAGTCTGTCATATTTTGTTATAGCAGCCCTAGTGATCTAATACAATTACATACAGAATAATGTCTGCCACATAGTAGTTATCCAGTATGCATTACTGATCTATTATAATACTGACATATATCTCTGTGTTAAGACTCAAGTACTATCATAGTCATTTTTATAGTCTAGGCACCCAGCTCAGTAATGAGCACATGGTACTAATAAACACTAACAGAAATATGAATGAGTTTGGTTGAAGCACAGAACTCTTGAAATACAACCATGAAAATAAAGTTAGAAGTGTATTAAGAGCAGAACACAGAGGGCTCCAAAAGCTAGGACGAATCTGGGGGCTTTATTCCTACACAATTGGTACAAAATAGAAGATTTTGAGAAGACTACAAGATTTGGGTTGAAATTTCAGCTAAATTAGTCAAATGTATGTATATAAATGGGCCTGAGAGATATGGGAGGGATGCATGGCAAGACAAAAAATGAGGAACAGTCAAATATAATATATATCTATAAAATAATAATTACAGCCAAATATCTGGTACTGGTCACACTTAGAACCTAGGAGTTAAATTTCTTCTTATTCCATATTTTATTTGTGTCCACCTCATCCTAAAAAAAGAGAATCTAGATAAACACTTAGGCAACATGTATAGCTTTCAAAATGTTGGCTTTTGTCTCCTATGTATATGTTAGTTTTTATTTCAACCAAGTGTTCTGCAAAACATAACACTGTAAGCTTTCAAAACTCATGGGAGCTTGTAAAAGTAATACAACATCCATGTAATTTCCACTTGCTACACAATACACCCTGAGGTTGTTTTTCTGGAACATATTATAACAAGTGGTTCTGTTGCTAAGAAAAAAATAGGCTCCTTGATGAAGGATAAGAAAAAATCTAAACACCACCAAAATAATGCCTTTGAATTATATCACTTTTTGTATATCTAAAAGAGTGGGCTGGGCACAGTGGCTCAGGCCTATAATCCTAGCACTTTGGGAGGCCGAGGTAGGAGGATCCCTTGAGGCCAGGAGTTCAAGACCAGCCTGATCGAGATCGTCTCTACAAAAAATACAAAAATTAGCCTGGCATGGTGGCATGTGCCTACGGTCCCAGCTACTCAGGAGGCTGAGGCAGGAGAATGGCTTGAGCCCAGGAGTTGGAGGCTGCAGTGAGCTGTGATGATGCCATTGCACTCCAGCCCAGGTGACAGAGCAAGACTCTGTCTCAAAAACAAAAAAAAAGAATGAAAGAGGAAAGTTACAAGTGTACATGTTAACTTCAGCTGTGAGACAGAGACTCGTTCTTTGATTATTCCACTGCATTTTGTAATAAATGGTCATTATACACCAGAAACCATTGCTTCTTCCTTAAAAGAGATATTAATATTAATGTGCTTATAATTAGTTACTTAACAGGGAAAAATATGGATTTATCGTCTCAAATGGCTTTCTCTAATTACTCAAATTCATTTTCACTACAAGTCCCTAGATTTGTTTCAAAAAAAGATTAAATTTAAAGTATGGTCCAGGGAATGTAATAAGCACAAAGTGTCAAGTGGCAGGTACCCACTAAGGAACCAATTTATGAAAAATTAGAGCACTTAAATAATGATAATAACAAAAATAAAAATACCAACAGCTAACCTTTATGGAAGCACTTATGTCCTAGGCACTATGCTAAGGGTTTAACATATTTAGGTTGAACAGTATGAAAATGGCAATTTCATAAGGTTCAACTTAATGCACTTTCTCATTTAATCATTATGACCACCCCAATTAAAGATTATTATTATTATTCATGTTTTACAGATGAGGAAACTAAAATTTAGAGGGCTGAACTTGATCAAAGTGAAAGAACTAGGAAACAGTAGAACTGCGACTAAAGTCTAGGTCTAAATCCAAAGCCCATGTTCTCATTACATACTACACAATATCATCAGTCTCTGTGTCTTGACAAATAGGCTGAGGGTATAGGCATACAAGTACCCTCATACACTCAAAGCCACTATATAGACATTTGTGCAGGTTGTACCCTCACACAGGACCCCATCAAGGAAAGGGAGTGAAATGAGGCTGACATCCAGCTCATACTCATCCTGTTGCAAGACAGCATCCAATTAAAGAAGGAGATTCTCTCACTCACACAAAATTGTTATACTGACTAACAGTGGCCCTGATGCTGCCGGTGTATTTTTTTTTAAGAGAAAATCTTAACAATACAGATTAAAAGCCTTAAAAGATACATATTCTTTGATTCAGAAATTTCACTTTAAGGAATTTATTCTAAGGAAATAATTAAGGATCTACATAAAATCTGCATTATAAAGATATTTATCAATGTTTATAATAAAGAAAAAAACTAAAAAATCAAGTATGTCCAACAATAGGGTATTAGCTATTATTTCTATATATGATTAAAATAATGTGGGAGACACATATTCATTAATTAATAAGCTTTGCAAAAAATATTACAGGAATGACAAAATTTACAAGTCATTTAATTTAGTAAAAATAAGATGTATGTATATATTCTATATACAACACATTCGTGTTGGGGAGAGAGAGAACAGTAATGGGATTATAGATTATTTTAATATTCTTCTTTGTCCTATTTTCATAAATTTTTCTATGAAACATACATAACAAAAACTCAAAAAGAAACAAAGCAAGCAAACAACAAAAACTACAAGAGGCAAATATCCTAATAGAAAGCCAAAGAAATGTTAGATATCAAGTACAGCTGTGCAAAAATTTTATTCTGTGTGATCTACTACAGTCTAAATTCAGGCAAGAAATACCTAATTTCATGTGGAATGGAGAAATCCAAGTCATTTTACCGTGTGGTATGGGTTGAGAGCCACTGTCCAAAAAATATAGATAAAAGCACAAACTATACTCTAAATATCTTTAGATAACAGAAACTTGAACAAATGTTTTAAAAACAAGCAGCATTTTATTTGAGTAGTACCTACTGAAGAAACAGAATTCAGTAGAGTGAGATAGAGAAAAATGCCTCCTGACAGCTGGGAGTTGGCCCCACACTATCAGCGAGGCCCTGGTACGCTATGTTAAACACAAACAATTTCACAGAACACCAACGTCCAACAAGGTCACTCTGTGCCCATGATGAGTAAAGATAAAAACAAGACCATTCTGCAATCATGCCTAAACACAGACAAAAACATGAATATTGTCCTAACAACAAAAATAACCAAACATGATCCTATCCTGGCTAATATGAATAACTACTGTTTCTTTACCAATCCCAGCTTTATCTTTGCTCCATTCTTCTTGCCTCTAGATTCTAAAAATGCCTAATCTCAAAATTATTCCCACTTTCTAATAGCATCCAATCCACTCAAAGCCCCACTTCCTTACACTCTACCCCAAAATCACTTAACACAAGCCCAAATCCGATATAGTTCCCTATGACGAACATTCTTCCCTCAGTATAATAAATCAATAAACTCATCTTGTTTTACTACAGATTGTTCCTGGTGGTCTTCCCTGCACTGTGATGACAAGAGATGGAACTACACACTTAAGTACAGGATGAATTAGGAGTAAAATAATAAAATTACATAAAAATACCCACAACCAACATAATAAATAACATTCTACATAAAGGAGTCTTTTGGTATGTAAACGTACCCTATCATGGATTCCCACAAAGTCAAAACTCCCCATGTTTATCAGCACTGCTGTTGTTGACTAAATAAATTTTAAGTTAAATTCTCAATTACTCAGTTTTCCATCAATCTGAACAAAATCATAATTTAAGTATAAAAAGTAGAAGGTAAATGAAGAAACTGAACTCTGATCATAATACCTACAACTATAAAATCCTCTAATTTAAGCACATTATTTTTAAGTAAACTATTAGTTCCTTATCAAGAAGTTTCTAAAAGTAATAATAGGTCATGAAAATTAATTTATCTAAAACATAGGCATGATTTAGTATTTAAATTGTAAACTATTTTCTCATTGTTATCAAAGTGAACCTTGCCCTATGCATTCTTACCTCCTGGGTCCTTATCTGGATTGTACTCTAAAGCATTGCTACAGATGAGGTCAATATCTTTCAGGAAATCCTTAGCAGTCAGGTAATTATGTTTATCAATTTTAGTTATTACTGTTGATAAATCCATTGGTTCCTTGATAACTTCAAGATAATCTGAGACCTAAAACAAATAGGATATTTTAATAAAAATTACTTCTGGTTTTTCATATGATCTACTCAGTTCATAAAAACACAAAATAAAAACAGAGTTCTGTAAAAACTAAATCTAGATATTTAAGAAATAATTATAGATATGGATAAAATTACGGTGCTATTTATGCTACTAAAGTTACTATCATACTTTCCATGAAAAGTTTCAGTTTCCAAGTTGTATCTAAATCAACTCTGAAATGTTTCTATTCTTGAAATTTGAAACCATGTCAGCTTTTTTCTTTTTTTTTAATCCTTTGAGCATATCTGAGAAAAGAATGTATGGGCAAAAGCACCCAATAAGCATCAATAAATGGTACCTCAAGAAAAGAAAAAGAAAGAGAAAAAAAAGGAAAATAAAAAGCATAGGCTTTTCATATTATAAGAGAATTTCTGGTAAATCTCTAAAATTTTCAAGAAAATTTTCTTTCTTTTTCAGTTTTCTAGGGTCGATTGTTTCATGGAAAGTATTCTCCACTCCTTTGGAGTCATTACAAACATTTTGAATCAATTATATAATGAAACTAAGTATTGCTTTATACTAGTAAAAGATTTGCTGTACTTGTCCCTAATTACAAACAAATATACATACAAACAAACAAAAACCATATTGCTCTATGTGATTTTTCTGGGCAATGACTCAGAAGAGGAGATATTAAGTCATGATTTGCCCAAAAAATTGTATATCACTGACCAATAAGAAAGTGCTAACAACCTATGTATCTATTGCCTTTCCCAATGCAAACCTCAAATCAAGTAATCAGGTTTGATATAAAAGCGGTTTTAGCAGTAATGTCTAAAATCAGTCCAGGAGTGATTTCCGGGGGTAGGGTAATTTCTGCTCTATGAAGGTAGGGTTAGTTTTCTTGTAGTTTCAGATGACATCAATGCCATGATTTTTCAATTTATATAGACATACACACGTGCAAATACATAATTTATATATACGTTTTTAAAATTTTAAGATTACTTATGAAAATATTAGGTAGGGGTATATGTGTGTTTTAATCTGTTTTTCAGCTGCTAACAGCTCAAAAGCCAATCTCCATATAGGGGAGGTAATGGAGCTTGATGGAAGCAAGCAATAGTTCAGAAGATATTAGCTGGATTATTGGTTCCTGGCATTTGGCATGCCCTGTGTACCAGGTGAAATGGTTTTACAAACTGAAAAGCACTACAAAAATTTGATGTTATTAAAGACGACACAATCTTAGCACCTATGATTAATTTTAAATTCAATGTTTATTTTTCTGAATTTTTTTTTTTTGAGACAGAGTCTCACTCTGTTGCCCTGGGTAGAGTGCAGTGGCATCATCACAGCTCACCACAACCTCAAACTCCTGGGTACAAGTGATCCTCCTGCCTCAGCCTCCAGAGTAGCTGGGACTACATGTACACGCCACCACGCCTGGCTCATTTTTTCTATTTTTGGTAGAGACAGGATCTCACTCTTGCTCATGTTACAGGCATGAACCACCATGTCCAGCCAATGTTCTGAAATTTTGTTTCCTCTCCTGTCTGCTTTGGCATTTGATAAAGTTTTTAGGTACTTTAAATTCATTATTTGAATAAAAACTGTTACGTTTTAGGTTATCCAAATTTATCTTGTTTTCCCTTTTCTATCCTTCCCAGAGACTCCTATGTTTTCAGCTTTAAAAGCAGACAAACCAGCAGCAGAATTAACCTGAGAAGAATGAGCAAAGGAGAAAACAAGAGAAACATAAGCCTTACATTAAAAAAAAAAAATTTTTTTTACTGACACCCAGGGTGTAGTACAGTGGCACAATCACAGCTCACTATAACCTCAAACTCCTGGGCTCAAGCAATCCTCCTGCCTCAGCCTCCCAAAGCAGCTGGAACTGCAGGCACACACCACCATGCCTGGCCAATTTTTCTATTTTTTGTAGAAATGGGGTCTCACTATGTTGCTCAGGCTGGTGTCGAACTCCTGGCCTCAAGTGATGCTCCTGCCTCCCAAAGTGATGGGATTACAGGTGTGAGCCACTGTGCCCAGCCTAAAACTTTTATCTGACCAACATTCTCTATCCCCTTGTACTGTCTTACCATCATTTATAAAACTTATACTCTATTACAGATAGCATTTGAAATCTGACAATCTTTTCTGGTTAGAAAGAAAAAGAGTTATTCCTGAGCAAAAGCAAAATTGATTTAGTCCCAGCATGAGAAGTTGACTTGGGGGCAAGTCCTCATCCTTTAAGAAGTGTCAGAGTCAAATATATCAAATGGGACATGGAGAGAGAGAGAGAGAGAGAGAGAGAAAGACACACACACAAACACACACATACACACACACATTTAAAACTACTTTTGAAATTGGCTGATAGTTTTTAAATTATCTAAAAACACTACGAGGGGGGAAAATGCTCCACAAATATAAAGTGATATTTATTAATTAGAATAGCAAATTAGACATGTCCTGTTATCCCAGTAAGAAAAGATATGAGGTAGTTATGATGTAAATAATGTGGGCTTTGAATTTTAAAAAAACTTTCAAGTCTTAGCTGTGTCACTTTCCAGTAAGCCTCAGTTTCCTCAGCTGCAAAATAAGAAAAATAATAATGATCCTTGCAAAGCTCTTGAGAGGATCAAATGGAAAAGAACTATATATTGTGAATAAATACACAAATAAAATTATAGATAGTCCCTTTATTCCAAAAAGGGGGGAAATTTAAAAAAGAAAAGAAAAAAAAATAAAAATAATAAAAAAGAAACAAAAAATCCCCCAAAAACAAACCAAAAAAGGGAGGGGGGGGAATACATATTTTCAGACTTGCCAGGGGGGAAAAATGTAATGCTAGCATATTCTTCTCAGTCATAGATGAGGTAATGGGTCCAAAGGAATCTGCTCAGGTGCAAAAGTACAGATTTCACAATTAGGACACGACATTAAACTTTGAATCATTTCATAATTCAAGTTTTTTTTAAAAGAAATAAAAAAAAAATCAAAGCTAAAAACACCAAAGCTGTTCAAACATGGAGTCTGAACTATAAGAAGGCAGCCAGTAAAGATCACATTGTGCTCATCCACACACTATATTATCCCAGGATAAAAAACAAAAACAAAAAATATAATTGACAGTATTATAATAGATTCCAAATGGAAAATTTCTTTTCTCATGATCACAAACCATGCTCCCACAAGCACACAAAACAATACACATAGAAACTGAGAAATTTTCCACTGGGAGCAGAGAAAATCTTTGGAGAGAAAAATAATTTTAGCTGTATAGGATGTGCTCAACTTCCAACAGCATCGTAACCACAGGCATTTCCAAAATGTGAAAGACAAAAAAATTTCAGGTTTCTTAGCCACCTCTTTTGATACAGTATACATAATTTGGGAAATGCCAATATTAATTAGTATTGATTAGTTAATACCAACATACTTATTAAGAGTAGGATTTATCCTGGAATAAAAATAGTCTAGTATGGACTTTTCACTAAAGTAACTTTTAATCCTCTTCTTAAATTGAAGAGTAAGAGATCACAAAGATCAGTAATAATTAAAAGGACATATGCAAATTGGTCACTAATTTCATCCAAAAGTCACCAGATGTTTGCTGATGACAGTTATCACATGGATTAAAATTTTACAGGCTAGGGGTAATATTCATCCATGCCTTTGCTTTTTTTCCTTCCAAAAAAAGATGTCAATATTTTTTTCTTTTAGCCAGTTCAACTTCACTGTTTGCACACTACTGAAACAAGACCTCTTCAATATCCACCGGTTTGCTGAAGATGTTAAAGCGTTTATCTGTGGCCAGCCTCTTGGTTACATCCCTGAGAAACAACCGCAACTCTCTTAAAGTATTTTCCTCCTGGTCCTCCATCCGATTTTTTTCTGATTCTGATAACTGACGAGGTGGAGAAGGTAGTGCAAGAGGAAGCACTTCCATAGCACAAAGAGCTAAAGAAAACAGAAGAGAATGTTAATATTCCAACATGGTGGGCCAGGACCTCAGTAACTTTTCTGGCATTCTCTCAAAATGTTCTTTAAAGAAAAGGAGAATTATAAATACAGTCATGTGTCACTTACTAACAGGGATATGTTCTGAGAAACGTGTCATTAGGCAATTTCATCATTGTATGAACACAAACCTATAAGGTATAGCCTACTATACACCTAGGCTATAAGGTATAGCCTATTATTCTTAGGCTACAAAACTGGACAGCAGGTTACTGTATTGAGTACTGCAGGCAAGTGTAACACAATGGTAAGTAATGGTATAGTTGAACATATTTAAACATAGAAAAGGTACAGTAAAATTACAGTATTATATCTTAAGGGACCACTTTCATATATGTGGTCTGTCGTTGACTGAGAAATGTCATTATGCAGCACATGACTACATATGTGAACCATGCAAATTCAGCCAGTAAAAATCTGCATGGAAACCAAAAGTTTGGGAATAGCTTCACTTTACAAAATAACTCACAATAGGACCTCTTTAAAAAACAAATGATATGATTTAAGTAATTTGATTTTGGAAATATTATTTATATACAACTTATGAATCATTTTCATAATGAAATATTTGGAATACTTACTTAGATTGACAGGAACCAACAAAATAATCAGAAGGTATAACTTACATATCAAATTTCCCAAAGTTTTTGGAGGAAAAAACTCATAACTATAGCAATTGATAGGTGTTCATTTTTAAATGACTGAAATATTTGGAAAGGAGCCACTGAAGAACAATAAAATTATTAAAATGTTGGATAATACAACCAATGAAAAACAAACAAAGAAAAGGAGAAATAATATGGAAAACTAAGGACTTGGTAGGGACGGGGAATGTATTTAATATCCTCCAAGAACAGCTATGAGAAAAATAAAAGATGGAACAAGAGTAAAGAGGCTTAAATATTTTTACCAAACAGGACTGCTACTTCCTACAAGAGGTTGAAAGATTAAGCAAGCAGATCTTATCCTTTACATATCTTTAAGATTAGGAAAATAAACTCTCTTTTGAATGGTTTAGAATGCAGCCCTTACTTATGTCAGGGAACTGAAACCTGACGAATTCTTGAGGCCCCTCTTAAATCTATGAGTACAAACAGAGGAAAAACCTAACCCTTAAAACAAAGCCAGAATAGGTTTTCAAATACCTCACATAAAACATCAAACATAATGGATCCTAAATAACTATTTGAAAAATTAATCAATAAATAAACTAGAAATGGCAAATGTTCTAACTGGTTCTTAGCTCATCAAACCCACCCTGGCCCACAAAGTAATCAGCACAACACCTGGTGTTCACAACCTGCCAGTTCAAGTCCTGGGTACTTAAAGTCACTAAAACAGAGCATAACTGAAGGCTTTTCTCTTTGACTTTTTTAGCCTTGGAACATGAAATCTACCCAATGATCTGGACTGTAGTGATAAGGAAAAGTCCTGTTTAGTAAAGCTTTAACAACAAGGCTGTACTTCCCAATCTTCTCAAGTTAGGTGAACACAATGGCCACTTCCACATGTGTTCATCTAAAGATAAACAGAACCTGATAAACTGTCTTCACTTCCATGAAGAAAGGGTTTAAAAAAATGACTCGAAGAGAGGGCATTTCTTAACTCCATCCCCCTCCCCATTCTCCTAAAGGCTTTAGGAACTTTACCAGTGTGTTTCCTTCGTGGTGGAGCCATTGATGCCTGATTGAGAATCAATTCTTGGAAAAATTTTCTTCTGTCTTCTTCAATAGGCCTTTGAATATACAAGACCTCTTCATACTGTATTCTAAAGATACATTTAACCTACACATATACACACACAAAGACATTAAATATACAGAAAATTAAAAGCATATATATTATACCAAATTATAATTTCTTCATCTTCAAGTATCATTTTCAATATTCATAGAACATCATGTAGGGTTAGGGTTAACCTAGTTCTAGGATATGCTGTCGAGGGGCTTGACCTCATGGACTAAACAAGAATGAAAGAATGTCCAATTGCCCAAGTCATTAATAAATGATACTATATCTAGGACAGTCATCAGGTTATAGCAAAACGGATAGTTGATTGTAATAATCAAATGGCAACAATCTCAAAGGGCTTTTACATAAGAGCTGAAAAGTAATTAACCTATAATCTACAAAAGGGAGCTGGAAGGACATTAACATTGCCTTCTCTTATACTTCCTATCCACTAACTTCCTTTCCTGTGCTCTTTCCCTACCAAGTGAATTATTTAGATAATTCATTCAATTTGTCATTTCTAGCCACTTACTGGATTAATTTCATGAATTCAACACATAAGGATTTCATAAATATTATGTCATTCAATCTTTATAACAATGAGGTACGTATTATTCCCTCATTTTACAGATAAGGAAATTTAGGCTTACAAAGGTTTAAGTAATTGGCTTCAGATCACAAAGTAAGTAAATAAAGAAGACTAGATTATATAAACTCTAAAGGCCTTCTCCAGCTCTGAAATTCTAAGACAGAAAAGAAACAAACAATGAGAGACAGACACAGGAATTCAAAAATTAGTTGGGGAATTATTTATCTCAATCCAAAGTCAAATCGATTTAAGAATTTATAACCTTCATCTTGTGTCCTTCCAGTGTTTTTTGTAGGCTACCCTCACGCACAGTTCCCTCCAACCCTTCATGCTTTGCTGGTCCTTCTTTGAAAGTTCTGGAAGCAAATTTACTAGTGAACATGCATTGTGTGCCAAACATCATTGAAGAAAATATGTTGTCACATAAAGATCTTACAGTCTCAGAAGAAAGGATTATGATATTATGCTAGAAGTGCTATAACAGAGCTAGCAAGACACAGAGGAGAAACCCTGCAAGGGGTAGGGGTGAAGAGGCATTAAGTAAGATATAGCAGAAATAGCCTACAGCAACTGGGTCTTGAAAAATAAACAGAACTTAATACCCTAGAAGTACCATGACTTTGTTCAAGCATGGCAAAACATTTAGTTTTAGTTTTAAATATTCTTCCTTCTGCTAATTTTCAATATTGTGTTAAACTTTGTGAATACAAAAGCATACCAAGAGTGAGCCTACAATAATCCACTGATATTCTTGCCAGGTTATTACCAATAGCTTAGAATCCATATACTTAGAAGTATAAAATAAGTAGGCTAAATCATATTTCTCTAAATTCACTCCTAACCTTTTCTTTGGACAGTCCCAGTCTCAAACTTCATGCTGCACCAAGGACAAGGCTTTTATGATTCCCTGAACAAATCATGCTGTCTTTCCCATTGGTTCACACTGGTCATCTTACATGCTATTCTCTCTTTCTTGAACACTTCTATAACATACCACTCCCGCTGATGCTTTCCCTGAATATCTCATATACACTTGGGCACACTTTCCAATACTTCTCATTAAACTTTCTTTAAAAAAGTTCAATAATTTGTAGTAAATTTTTACAGTTGTGCAACCATCACAAGTCAGTTTTAGAACTTTTCCATTACCCTAAAAGGTTTCCTCATGCCTATTTACACTCAATCCCCACTCCCACTCACAAGTTCCAGCCCAACAACTGATTTGCTGTCTCTAGAGATTTGCCTCTTTTAGAAATTTTACATCATACAACTGGTAGTTGTATGATGTATGAGAGAGGACAACTCTCTCACTTAGCATATCTTCAGGTTCACCAACATTGTAGTATGTATTAGTATTTCATCCCATTTACTGCTGAATAGTATTTCACTGTATGCGTATACCACATTTCGTTTAGTTATTCACCAATTAATGAACATTTGGGTTGTTTCCACCTTTTGATTATTATGAGTAATACTACTAGAAACACTCCCATACAAAAGTCTTTGTATGAACATATGTTTTCATTTCTCTTTTGTAGATAGCTAGGAGTGGAACTGCTGAGTCATACCATAAATTTATGTTTAACTTTGGACATTTTACAGTCCCATCAGCAATATATGAGGACTCTAGTTTCTCTACATCCTTGCCAACAGTTGGTATTATCTGTCTTTTTGATTACAGCTATTCTAGTGGGTTGCAGTAGTTTCTCATTCCTGAACAACTAGTGATATTGGGTATCTTTTCATGTGCTTATTAGCCATTTATATATACTTTTAGGAACTTCATATAAAAGGAATAATACAATATTGTCCTTTTGTGACTGGTTTATTTCACTTAGTATAATGTCTCTAAGGTTCATCTATGCTGCCACATGCATCAACATTTCCTTCCTTTTTAAGGCTAAATAATGTTCCATTGTATGTATACGCCACATTTTGTTTACGCATTCATCTGTCAATTAATGAACAACACTGGGGCTCTTCCTACATTTTGGCTATTGTGAATGATAACTGCTATGAACATGGGTGCACAAATACCTGTTCAAGTCCCTGCTTTCAATTCTTTTGGGTATATTGGGTATATACCCAGAAGTTGAATTGCTGGATCATATGGCAATTGTATGTTTACCTTTTAAGGAAATGCCATACTGTTTTCCACAGCCACTACACAATTTTACATGTCCACCGGCAATGCACAAAGGTTCCAATTTCTCCACATCTTCACCAACACTTGTTATTTTCTGTTTTTTTAATAACAGCTATCCTAATGGGTATGAAGTGATATCTCATTGTGGTTTTGATTTACATTTCCCTAATGATTAGTGATGCTGAGCATCTTTTCATCTTGTCCATTTGTATATCTTCTTTGGAAAAAAGTCTATTCAAATCCTTTCCCCATTTTTGAATTAGGTTTGTTTCATTGTGAGTTGTAGGAGTTCCAACATCAATCCTTTATCAGATTTATGATTTGCAAATATTTTCTCCCATTCTGTGGGTTTGCCTTTCACTCTACTGATAGTGACCTCTGATGTACAAAAGTTTTAATTTTTATGAGGTCCAACTTATGTATTTTTTCTTTTGTTTCCTGTACTTTTGGTGTCATATCCTGGAAATCACTACCAAATTCAACATCACGAAGCTTTTCCCTTATGTTTTATAGGTCTTTTCTTTAGATGCTTTATATATTTTATGTAGTTTTTTAGGTCTTCAATCCATTTGGAGTTAATTTTTGTATATGGTGTAAGGTAAGGATCCAACTTCATTTTTTTTGCATGCGGTTACACAGTTTTCCCAGCACCATTTCTTGAAAAGACTGTCCTTTCCCCATTGAATGGCCTTGGAACCCTTGTCAAAGATGATGTGATGGAGTCTTATCATTAAGTTGCAAGATTTCTTTATACATTATTGATATAAGTCATTTACCAGATACGTGATTTGATATCTTTGAAATATTTTCTCCCAGTCTGTGGCCTACTTTTTCATTTTCTTAATGGTATCTTTTGAGGAGTAAAACTTTTTAATGTTGATAAAGTTCACTTTATCAATTTTTTCTTTGATGGATGCTTTTATATATTATATTATTATACCATTTCTCATACTGTATTACAATATTTTCCATGTCTCTCGTCTCTCTAAACTTCAAATTCATGGAGATCAATGACTATCTTTTTGTTATTCACGTTTTTCACCTATTTTATTTATTCAATCATTCAACAAAGATTTGCCATCTTTGTTGAATATGTATGTTTATATATGTATCTGTGCATGTGTGTGTCCAGAAACTGTTAGGCAGTTAAGCATTGTGGATAGAAGAGTAAAGAAAACAGACAGTGACCTACTTTAAACAAATTCAAACTTACTAATACATTGCATTGCATAGTACAGACACTTAATAAATTTTTGCTGAATGAGTAATGGTCTTAACTTGGTGAATATAAAACTCTCCTTTTCTCTGACCATTCATCAAGCCTAACATCGAGATGTCTAGAAACGGTTTCTCTGAAGTCTTAAAGAATATAGAGCATTGTAAGTACATGACCTTTGGAATCAGACAAACCTGGGTTCAAATCCTTGCTCTGCCATGCTAGCTGTGAGACCCTAGACCAGTTACTTTACTCCTGCTAGCCTCAGTTTCTCCATCTGTCAAACAGGCAAATAATAATAATACCTTTCTAACTGGACAGTTAAAAAACTTAACTTATATGTAGTATATAACTGGCTTAATATATAATGCCTGGCACATAGTTGCAGTTGCATAAATGGCAGCAATTCTTTCATTAGTAAAATATTTTTGTTTTATCTCATTTATTAACATGCTAAATATAATTGTCAGTCCCTAATTTTGAAGACAGAGTTCCTGCAATCTTTGTATAGGGAAAATTAATGGTTTAAGAACTTAAAGTCTCAAAGAAAAAAAAGATGCGGAAAACAAGGTCAGAAATAAACCTAAGAAAGCTTTCATAAATAAAATTTTCTTTCCTCAAAACAAAATAGGGAAATAATCCACTAAATAAAAATAAAAATATTTTACATACCTTAAAATAGTAACAATTAATGTTCACTTACTACTCTTTTTTGGTTTAAAAGTTTGTGAGGATCTCTCCTTCCTCTAAAATTTTAAGAAGAATCACATCATTGTTTACTACCAAAAAATTAATATTAAAAAAAGTTCCTTTGTATATATGATCATTCATCTGAGTTTTTAATGCCCTTACCTGATTTTTCTACTTGAAGTTACTGATTTTCATCTCTCAGGTTGTACCATAAACCCAAGGAAACAGAATGACATGAAACGCTTGAAATGACAAAATGCTATAGAATCTTACTTTCATCAGCATAGCTGAGGAAGTATTTCTTTAAAATTCATCTCCAATATACTGAATTATATCATCTTGAGCCTGCCCACAATGATTTAACAACAAAGTAGATAACATGAATATCTTCAGAAACAGAAGCGCAGTTCTGGCCAAAGCTTACTTTCCTTCCTGCAAATACCTCTACTTCTATCTGCTTCCTCCCTTAGAAGTCTTTTTGCTGGCTCAACCCTCAATTAACTCTTTTTCCTAATTCTCCTCAACAGAAGTAAACTGCAATTCCCATATATCTCAACTAAAATTCTCCAACTATCCTCCGAAAGGTTCTACAGAAGTAAATTTACTTACACTAGAATTCTGCAGAAAGGGAATGAGGCTGAGTAGGGATTACTTAAAGCCTATGTGGTGATTCAATTGTTAGTTCCTTTTTTGATACAGCAAACTCTTACTGAGTAATTCCCATGTGTCAGCACTGTGTTAGGAACTGGGGAAGAAGCGACAGCCAGTAACGCAGTCCCCTCCCCCCAAACAGCTTGTGGTCTAGGTCACAAGTTCACAACTGTTTTGGTTTCAGGACCTGTTTAAACTCTTAAAAATTACTGAGGACCCCAAAAGAGCTTTTGTTTATGTAGGTTATATCTGTCAATATTCATGTGTTTAAAATTAAAACTGAGAATATTTTTAAATAAGCCCATTACATATTAACATTAAAAAGTATATTCTTTTGAAAAATATATTTTTCCAAGATTAAAATATAGAGAACATAAAATATATTAAATAAAATGTAGTGAGAAAAGTAGCATTAAAATTTTTTCCAATATTTTTAATATCTGGCTTAATGGAAGACAACTGCATTCTCATTTCTGCTTCAGCATTTAATCTGTCACAATATGTTGTTTTGATTGACATACATGGAAAAAAAAACCCAGATTCAAGCAGATACGTAGTTAGAAAAGGGAGAAACCTGACAATCCCCTGAAAAAGTCTTCAGGGCTCCCTAAGGGTCCTTCCACCATACATTGATAACAGCTGGTTGAAGCAATGATTTCCAAATGTTTTTTATCAAACACTTCATCAGTAAAAAATGTGAAGATATTCCCACCAGCATATGCGTATTTAAATATACTATTCCGGTCACATATTATTTCTATTATAAAACATATATACAGAGGATATTTAAGATAATATGAAAAATAAAAATAACCAGAAGTTCTAATGTTTCTCTCAGTATCCCAAATATACTGAGTATAAACTTATTTTGGAGACTACTAGACTATGAGAGAGAGAGAGAGATAAAGAAACACAAGATAATGTCAAACAGGCTCTAAAAAGATGAGATTGTCATTTTGTCCCACTAATAAAACACTAGTCCCATAGGGACTAATTCTTTTTGGGTTTTCTTCAATTTTTAAAAATAGAGAATCTTTTCCTTTCATCTCAGAATAATGGGTTTATTTTCCAATTAGAACAGTAGTATTGGCCAGGCACAGTGGCTCACACCTGTAATCCTAGCACTCTGGGGGGCTGAGGCAGGAGGATCGCTTGAGGTCAGGAGTTCAAGAACAGCCTGAGCAAGAGTGAGACCCCGTCTCTACCAAAAATAGAAAAAATTAGCTGGGTGTGGTGGTGTGTGCCTGTAGTCCCAGCTATTAAAGAGGCTGAGGCAGGAGCATCACTTCAACCTAGGAGTTTGAGGTTACAGTGAGCTACGATGATGCCACTGCACTCTAGCCTAGGCAACAGAGTGGGACCCTGTCTCAAAAAAAAAAAAAAATTTAAAAAGAAATAAAATGGAACTAGTTGACAGAGAGGATCTAACTTGTAAAAGTGGCTCCTAGGTTATATCTAGGTTCAGTCCATTCTATATCAACTCCACCTGCATTCCTACTTTATAATACTAGTATAATAGCAAACATTTTATAGCTCTATGCTTTCCCAAATAAATCCACAGATACTGTTTCACACCAACAACGCTGTCTGTTATTATTCACATTTTATAGATAAGGAAACTGAGGCTATTCTAGGTTCGAATATTTACACAAGATTGAAAGACTAATAAGTCAGTACCTTGGGTTTTTCTGACTCTTACTATATATAGCATTCTATTAAATTTTATTGCCCTCTATAGTAAACATTTTGATTAATGTTCTTCATATACTATCAGATATTAATAAAAATGAATTGGTCTACATTTAATATATTTTCCTTACAAAAAGCATAAATCATACAAATCCATTTTAGCAAAATAACAAAAGTTGAAACATAAAAGAACTCAGTAAACAAATACCTTAATCATAAAACTCCACATAATCAAGTTTTATAGTACAGCATTTAAAAATGCAAATCTGTTATATGAACATCATTCCTACTGTGTCTCCTGAGCAAAATATTTCTTTTCTTTTTTTTTTCCCCCCAGTTTTTGCAACCAGCTTTGAGTTAATGAAGCGTTGTCTGTCCTAGAGCTAGTAAAATGGGAGCAGAAAGAGCCTGAGGAAACGTGAAGGTGACCAGTTCTCACATATCCACCATCAGCACTACCTGCCCTCAAGAATCACGACACACCCCTGCCACCCACCTATAGCAGGACCACAGGTGGCAGGCACCAGGAGCTGGTGGCAGGTGAATGGGGTGGGAGGCTGACGGAAAGCACAGGGACCCAACAATGTGGGGAGGGGCTAAGGAGGCCCTGCCCAAAATATTTCTAAACATTCCTATAGGAGACAATTTCAAGACCTGGTGAGCTCAGGGTGTTAGGACAATTTTTGAAAAATCGATTTTATTCACATGAGTTAATCTACCATTTTTTTCCTAAATCAATTGTGATTTTTACCTTTGATTTGAACTCAAAAGCTAAATTACAGATTTGAAAAATATACTATAATATTATAATATTAGTAATAATATTCAACTCAACATGTAATAATATCAATAATAATATTCAACTTAACATGATGCTACCAATGATAAGAGTTGAAAGGTCAAATCCCACCAAATGACCTCATGGATGATAAGGATGAGAAGCATAATTATAATGGAATTGACAATGATACAGCTACAATTTTCTTAGAAAGTACTACAGGTTGAGTATGCCTTATCTGAAATGCTTGGGACCAGACATGGTTAGGATTTTGGATTTTTTTTTTTTTTTTTTTGGAACATCTGCCTATACATACTGAGATATCTTGGGGATGGGGATGAGACCTAAGTCTAAACACAAAATTCATTTATGTTTCATATATACATAACCTGAAAGTAATTTTATACAATATTTTTAATAATTTTATGTATGAAACAAAGTATTGACTGTATTTTGACTGAAATCCATCACATGAGGTCAGGTGTGGAATTTCCCACTTGTGACTTCACATCGGCACTCAGGTTTTGGATTTTGGAGCATTTCAGATTTTGGATTTTTGGATTAGGGATGCTCAACCTACATATATATATATATGTCCGGTTCTGTTCTAAGCATGAATTATCTCATGCTCACAACAATGCTAAGGAAGGTATCATTATTATACCAAAAAAAGAAATCAAAACTTAAAATGTTAAATAACTTGCCTACATCACACAGCTAATAAGCAGTTATGGCCAGGATATGACTGCTGACAGTATTGCTTTTATAGTAATTAAAAAGTGTCCAATTTACAAAGTCAAGTATTTTAGAACAATGTAATAAGAAAAGACAAAATATTTAATCAATTCTTACCTCTTCAGGCAGTTCACTGTACATGGTTTCAGAGGTAGACAATAAAAATATAGGTGAAAACGATGGTATATCTTGTAGCAATGTCAGAAAAGTTGCTCTCACAGTTTCACTGACAGCTTCCCACCAATCACCAATGTGAGGCATGTAAACAATACTAGGTACTGTTCTTCGAGCTTCACGAAAAATCTAATTGAGGAAAGAATCAGCAATTAAAAATTCAAATTGATTATTCCAAAGTCTACCCAGTGACCTCCAAATATATGAAATGTCTCAGGCCTGTTACTGTCGTTAGTTTCAGCCCCAAAATTTAAGTTCTTCAAGATAAGATGCACAAGCTTTACATACAGCTTCTATCTACCCTTGCCCACCAAAAAAGGGTATTTTTTGCCATTTAATTATATATTAATAGTATAAAGGTATCAAATTGTTCCACTTATCTATTATGTAAAGATAATAAAGCAAAACACCACTATAAAATATGCTGCAAATAAAGAGATAAACATGCACCTATATGTCACCCAAGTTAGAGTGCTATCAGTAAGCTTTATACAAAGAATAAAATGACGCCATAGTTCACATGTTTGAGCACATTGCCTAAAAGCACTTAACATATGAATTAAATAAACATTTTAACCAAGATGCACCATCCTAAAGCTTAAAATTAATGAACTTCCTGCAGAACCACTTGTTCACCTCTCCTCCCATTACCTTAGTTCAGTCTTTCATAAAATAGCCACAAAATACTCTTACTTCTCTGAAGAGTAATAAATTAGCAAAGAGCTCTGAGACACTTCTATTGTCAGAAAATACAAAATGAAATTTTCCTCAGGTGTTAAAAAAGAGTCCTAACCATAGTTTCAGTCACCCTCTGCCAATAAGGACCAGGTTGGCTATTAGTAAGCTGCCCAGCAGAACTACTGTCCTTTACATATAGGTCAACAGCTTAACAGCCCACCAACAAATTCTCACACGTTATTATGACATTTCTTCATTATTTTTAAAGAGTTTAGGTATAAATGTAAACATCTGACTATATTTCTTCAATCTAACTTGAGAATTCTATTCCTAAAATGCTCTACTTATTTTCCCTTATTTTAAACACATTTCAATTAATTAATCTATGTAATATACAAGATACAGAATTAAGAATCTAATACTAAAAATGATTAGGATTATCAGAAACTTTCCTAAGAATCAAAAGGGTTACTTTTCTTTAATAAGTAAGCTTACCACTTGCATGAGTTTTTAAAATAACACATTTTATACAGCTTTTAACCTCCAGTGTAAAATAAAATGTATTGTCAATTCAGTAATAAACCAAATGAAAGAAGCTCAAATAAAATTTTTCCCCCAAATTGGAAAAAATGTAGATGTTATAATCACTCACATCAAAAGTAATATTTGCTCCTTCCCTTCCTTAATATTTGCATATCCACCAATCCAGAACAGTTGTACAGTACAACTCCTTCAGGACTCTCAAATTTTGACCTTTTCTGCAAACACGCACCCTCCTATCCTGGATCTTGGAAATCCAAGGATTATTTTTTTCCAAAGTTCTTGTAGGAAATTCATAAGAGAAAAACAAGCATAAATATTGGCAAAAGGAAGGAACCACACAGAAGCACAAAGGCAACTGAGGCATTTATTTTTTTAAAAAAATGACATGCCACCCTAATCAGGCATGGTATGCGGAAGACAATGACTGACTCCTTTTGTTGCTTTCCAATTCCCCACTCCATGCTGGTAAAAGTAGGAAGTATAAGCAGGGAGAGAAAGATGATCATACAAAAAAGACTAACGAGCTACAGCTTACCGAGAAACCTCAAAAAACTAACCACCTAATTCAGGCATAACAGAGATGTGAAAACATGCCTTTAAAAAAAAATAAAAATGGGCCTTTCATTCTACTACTTCTAAGTTGGGTTTTCCAGGACTGTGTGTTGAGAACATCTAGCAGTTAAAAAGTATTAAAAGAGGATGGGCAAAGCAACAAAAGGTTAAGTGATAACAAGAATTTCACAGATTCCGAAATTAAATACTACCGAAGATTTAACTATATTTGCAAGGCTGCACTAGACAAGCATCACCAGCTGTAAAAGAGATGTGTTTTTTCCTATTTCTTTCTTCTTCCTTTCATCCAATCCTCTCCAGATTAACAAATTGAACATGATATCCTATTGACCCTATAAAAAATGTGAATAATGTTTATTTCCAAAGCCTTTAGGAAAATATCCTTCTTGGCAGAATTCTTTAAACTATGAAAACCTAAAGTGGGAAAAAAATCAGACAAGTCTAAGATGAATATGGAAAAATGAAAAGGCTTAGGCTTTCTGATCCATGAGTGTATAATTACATAAACTGAGAATTAACCTAAGTATATGAGATACCAATATGGAGGGAATAGTTTTGTCATTTTTCTCCTAAGCATTTAGGGGAAAATCAACCTCAACTACTAAAACCTCAATGACTACCTCAATTTCTTTTTAATTCCTTACTCCACGTTATCTCAGATTATTAAACTTTTTATTATTTTCTTTAAATCTATAACCAACATGTTCTAATTCCTACTTTTATAATGAAAATTCAAAAAAAGTCAAATTTGAGAATTACATTTAAAAATTCTTACAGTATAAATATCTGGGAAAAACTTTAATCACATTGTGATTTTTTTTTCTTTTTGGTAATATAAAAACAGTTCTTCAGTTACAGCTCTTTGCTGGTAACTTTTAAAGTTGTGAAGTAAAACACATTCTGTGAAATCAAACAACCAGTTATTTCAGAGTAGAAAAATAAAGCCTAGTTTAATGAAGCGTCATCTGTCTTGGGAACAACTGATGCCATTTGAGAACTAGAAAAATACTCACCTATAGGGTGTCTTGGATTGGTGGATGTGCAAGGTGTAGTAGAAAACAGAAAAACTGTTATAGAGAAAAAAAGACAGTAGGCCAAATTACTGAACCAACCGTTTCAAAATAATTCTGACATGACCAGCACTCTTGCACAAGTAAAATGAACAAACACCAGTGTATGTGAACTGTTCATTTTGATTCTTTATTAAAACAATATACTCCATTTCCTCCTGGCCTCCTTCTTCCCACAGATGTCACAGCCCATTAGATAAATAACTTATTAAAACTTTCTTTACTTAAAAAAAATCACAAACTACTTCCTCTTAATATTAAAGATATTAAAGGCAAAAATGAGGCCACTGAAGTTAGAAGTAACCATACAAGGAAGCACTAATGATATAAACTGCACTTATAGTTACAAGAGTTCTAATCATCTCAAAAGCTAAACTCTTTAGCTTTCAGCCACCAAATTAAAGTGTTTAGTGCATGAAAATTTAGTGTATTTTTTTAAGTTAAGAATTTACAGCCCCATAACAAATCAGTTTCTTCAGAAACTGAAAATAAGAAAAATTTTAAATACAAATGTGAATGAAGCAACAACATCAAAGCGAGTATAGCTTTCACTTGCCAAAAAGGGACTATATAGGAAACAGAGAAACAACTTTATATTATCAAGAAACTTCCAGAACTTATCTCAGTCATTTAACAGTATTATAAACGTACTATACTTACAGAACACAGGTAAAGGAAAAATCTTGAGAGCTAAAACATTCTTAATTTTTATCAAAAGTAAAAAGCTGGCTGGTGTGATGGCTCATGCCTATAATCCCAGCACTCTAGGAGGCTGAGGTGGGAGGATCCCTTGAGCCCAGGAGTTGGAGGTTACAGTGAGCTGTGATTGTGCCACTGCACTCCAGCCTGGGCGACAGAATAAGATCCTGTCTCAAAAAAAATTTTTTAAATAAAAAAATAAAAGGCACTAATAAGTTTAATTCCTTGTGCCATGCTATTACAAATTATTAAAATAAATAATAAGTGCATTACTGATTATTTTATTCCATTTATATCACTTTATTCCATTTAACTAAGATTTATTGAGCATTTTCTGGGAAAAGAAGGCACTGTCTGGATTCTAAAGATTCAGGATTCAAGAAATAAGGTACAAATTTCTTTACATGCATAGAATATCACATCAGCCTGTTATAAAATACATCTATACTAGTTTCTGAACTATGGCAGTAACACAAATCAACATTTTATGAAAATTAAATCACTCAAATTCTTTTTTTGATATTTTCATTCCCAAGGACTTCAAGAATTTCAGTGTGATACACTCTAGACCAGGTTAATTTAATTTGCTCACAACTAAAAAAAAAAAAAAAAAAAAAAGGTGTTACTATGTAACAACCCAGACACCCATGTGAGCAAACATAAAAGCATCCAAAGTATACGCTGACTGCTACAGAGAAACCCAGAAGCCCATAAGCACAAACACAAGAGCATCTAAAGTATACATATAGGTAAGAATATAAATTCCTTAATGCTACCTTAACGCTACCTTAACCAAAAAATTTTGCTGAGAATTTTCAGATACAATTCTTTTCTAGGGATTAGAAAAATATTAAAACTTTTACCAAAAAAAGACCTTATTCACCTTTTGAAATTATTCATACCACCACGTAGTACCTACACTCCAAAGCTTTTGACAGACCATATATAAATTAATTCAACCATGACTCTCCATTAAAAATATAAAATGCAGCACTCATCAGTCCCTTTTTTCTAAATCAACAGTAGAAATAATACAAGAGGCAAAAATTACCTTTGAGGATGTCAGAATAGAGGAATCAAAGTTGTTGCTTTTTTTTTTTTTTAAAAGAGTGTTAATACCAATAAGTCTTTTACTACAGATATTAACATCTCCTGCCTTGTTGTGGGGCTTAATAATTACTGTGAACTTAAGGGGCAGCCATAAATCTTCCAGGCTAAACCAAGGTTTTCCATTCTCCTCCCAGAGCCTTTGGAAGACTATGAAATGCTCAGTAACATACATGTACACACACACACATACACACACACACACACACACACAAAGCAATATTATAAACTCTGGCATTTGTTTCAGTAATAAATGTCCAACTACTGTCCAGTGATCAGCTAAAGTACAGGCAGTCCCCAGGTTATGGATAAGATAAATTCTTGAGAACATCTTTAGGTCAGATTTATACGTAACTCCGATCCCTGATGAACAGCGTATATACAGTGGTAGTAATACTAACAATAACAACACTATAATGGTGCATATGTAGTAACAATAATACAGTGTAATACCGCAATAATAATAATACCACCCCTGTACTGTAATAAAAAGTTACAGAAAATACTGTGCTCTTTTAATTCAAACAAACAGAACATAAAAATGGACTCATACAAAAAGTTTAGATAAGAGATAGCAGAAATTTCAAAAGATTTACCTGATGCTGCATCAGTGCTAGGCTAATAGGAATGTTACACTTATTTTGATCTTCTAACTAAATCAATAATAACCTTTCCATTTCAATAATTAATCCACTATGCTGCTTAGTAATAACTGACACTTTCATTGGAGCACTGCCTTTCACATGTTCCATTATTCTCACTTTATCCTTTATATTTAGGTCATTAAATATGAAATGTCTGATTCTGAATCAAAAGTTTAGTTTATTATATCACAAACAAGAAGCAGGACAATTAATCAAAGTATGCGACTAAACTATTGTCACGGTTTCGCCATCTTAAGAGCAGCTTGTTTATGCCAGCAGCAAAGAAACCTGGAGAGTGAGTGGCTATGAAATCGCGAAAGGCGTTTTCCACAGCTTGTTGAGAATTGAATATTTTTCCTTGTAAGAAGTGGTCCAAAGCCTGGAAGAAGTGGTAGTCAGTTGGCGCAAGGTCTGGTGAATACGGTGGATGATAGAGAGTTTCCAAGTCCAGCCTCTGTAGTTTGAGCAGCATTATTTGTGCAACACGTGCTCAAGTGTTGTCTTGTAAGAGGATTGGCCTGTCCCTGTTGACCAATCTTGGCTGCTTAATCACAAACATCCTCATCATTTCGTCCAACTGGTTGCAGTAGACATCCGCTGTAATCAATTGACCAGGTTTCATCAAGCTGTAGTGGATAATACCAGCACTGGACCACCAGACAGACACCATTGGCTTTTTTTGACGAATATTTGGTTTTGGACTGTGTTTCGGCACTTCATCTTTATCCAACCACTGTGCTGGACACTTACACTTGTCAGAAATAATCCATTTTCATCACACATAACAATACAGTATAGAAATGGTTCACCCTTATGTCGTGACAGCAAAGAAAGGCAAACTTCAAGATGTTTTCTCTTCTGATGCTCATTTAATTCATTCAGAACCTGTCTATCCAGCTTCTTTACCTTGCCAATTTGTTTCAAAAGGTCCAATATTGTTGGAATAGCAACATCAAACCTTGCTGCTAATTCACGAGTAGGTTGAGATGGATTCGCTTCCACTACAGCTTTCAGCTCATCATTATCCATCATGGTCTCTGGTCGCCCACATGGCTCATTTTCAAGATTACAATTACCACAGCATAACTTCTCAAACCATCAACGTACTGTGTGTTCATTAGCCACATCCTTCCCAAACACTGTGTTGATATTTCGAGCTGTCTGTGCAGCATTGGGTCCATGATAGAATTCATATTAGAAAATAACACAAATTTTTGACTTATCCATGGTTCACAAAAATTACTCTAAAAAAAAATTTGAAAGATAATCACAAGCCAAACCCTGCGTTTGAAAGAATGAGGATGTACCTTCACAATAAAAATAAAACAAGTGTCAGAGTGAAATGTCAGAGATATCAAATGTCAAACTTAGTACTTAAGGAAATCGGACATTTCATACTTAATAACCTAATAATTGTTCCAATAGTTGAGTGACTAAAGAAGCCTAATGCTTTCCTAATGAATGATGGCGTCTGCCCTTTCTCCAAATGCTTTATTATTTCTACTTTCGTTCCCATTGTAATCACCTTTCTCTTTGCTGCAGGCTCACCTGGACTTGCTGTGGATTTTCACTTTGGAGGCATGGTCGTAAGAGTATACACAGACTCACAAAATTGAATTAAAAAGTTAAGACGTAAGTGATGCTGTGCATAAATGACTGTATAAACAATGAGACTAGCCACTAGCATAAAGATGCTGCACCAACAAACTGTTTACACCATGTGGATTTGTTTACATGTGTGGAAGAAACCAGTTCCCAAATTATTAATTTAATTATTTAATTATAAATTATCCTTATGGGGAGCCTTGGGAGCCCATTAGTAAATACCGAACACTGTAAGTCAGGTTGTCCATAACCCCAGGGAATGCCTGTACTGTTATCTCAAAGTGTGATCTATTGAAGACCTAGCATAGTAACACCTGGGACACATGTTTAAAGTACAGATTCCTGGGGCTCATCTGCAATTTAGCAAATCAGAATCTCTGGGTGTGGAGCCAGGGAATCAGAAATTTTAATAAGCACCCCCGGATGATTCTTATGCACACTAAATTTTAAGAAATAACAAGAAAACCCTATAGTAGACACGAATTCCTCTGCCATTTTTCACTCCAACTGGTAATATTAATCAATAGCTGAGGCAGTCAGAAGGAGAAAAGGAAGTTCTGTCATACACATTCCTGTGCACATATATGTTTTACAGGATAGACATCAAATTAGATATGATCCCCACAGTATAAATAATATCAAGTAGGGCTCCTCCCCCTTTCCACCTTATCATACATATAAATACAACCCTTTTAAAGTGACTTAAGACTTCTTCCCCTTGCCAATGTAATGAAGTGCCAGATGACCTATAAAGGAATGCTAACTACGCAAATTCAGTCCCTCAATTCCTAGAAGATTAAATCTCAGTGCTAATAAGGAAGATGTCAATTTTTAATGCTAAGAGACAAATCAATATTTGATTATGACAGGATAATCAGTTATATAACAATGGCCAAGTGATATTTACAAAAACAATTTCAGGGGTAGATACTAGGTTGCAAAATTAAACCCTAGGCATAAGATAAGACCTGAAGTAGTCTTGCTGACATAACAGATGTCATTGAACTACAGAAAAGCTTACTATAAAAAGGTGGTTTGGGTTAGAATCACCTTGGGAGAAGCAAACAAATCTGACCAAGAATTAATCAGTCAATAAACCAAGTCCTGCAACCTAGGCTGTTCTGATAAGATAATTTTTTCTTTGGGTCTGCTAAGAATTTTGTGACCCCAGAAATAAACAAAAATAATAATATTGAAACCCTGAGGGTATATCAAAACAAGCATAGAAAAACAAGCACAGAAATAAGAAAGGCATCAAATCCATAATACTGATGCTTTAAAGTAGATTTAAGTGAAACTATAGCAATAAGTTCTGTAAACTTTGGTTTTATATGTTCGTGAGTTAAGGTTTTGAAGTGTTTAAAAGGATTAGCCATTCTAAATATATAACTGCAATTAGTTTAAATTATTTAAAATGATTTGTTTAATAAATTTTTAATCAATATTTAAAGACCCCAAGAAAAATTGGTTTTCAGTTTTTGGCATTAGATTTATGAGCTTTATAAATTAAGCATTAAACAGAAAAAGTAAATAAATAAATAAAATAAAATAAAGACTTCTTCCTTTTAAGACTGCCTTTCATGTTCATGTTACACTATTAAATAACCCAACTTAATTTATATTAAGTATCTTAGAGCCCGGGGAAAAGAGAAAAGCATGCAAGAATAACTTGCCGCAGACTGAACCCTTATATTCCACATCTATTTAGAGATAACCCAGACTACAGGAGGACTAGCTCCTAAGACAAGTTAAGGCAAAGGGGAAGAAAAGTAAGGGAATATAGAAGAAAAGAGAGAAGGGCTTTTTAAATTTTTCCAGCATTACAGCACCTGACTCATGCACTCTCTTCCCTAAGACTTTTATACCTGCTTAAACCAGGCTTGCCAGACTCTACCAATTATTTAAAAATTCCTCAGTTTCATTTTATAACAGCCTGTTTTTGGAGAATTTGTTAGAAAAGATAGTGTTATATTTATGGATTTAAAATAATTTAAAATATGCACTTAAAATACAAATAATCAACTATTAATCAAGACAGTTTATCTGGTCTCAGTCAGTAGTGAGAGGAGTCTGGGTTTCAGCTATCACTGATGTATAATTCCTACTCAGGTACTGGCAGATTGGAAATCCAAGTGGTGGTCACTCAAGAATAAGCTCTACTTCTAGCCCAGAAGCTCTTAGGCATAAACTGAGAAGATGAGATGTCTTGATGTACTAGAAGAAGCGGAATACAACCAAAACAACAAATAGTGTGTTTTTGTTGTTTTCCACTACCAAGTGGCATCTCTCTCCACTCTCCCCACCAACAAGACAAAAAAGTAGTAAAGATTAGAGTATGAAGTTAGAATTCAAATTTAGCTAAGTAAGATTCAGAATCATGCCAAGCAAAAACCAGAAAAAAGCCTAGAATTCCCATAACATCAACAAATATTTCACTGCAATGCTTCCTAAGTGTTTCTTTACCTGTACTGGTCTAACATTAAACCAGTAATATGTTTGTGAATATATACACATATTAGCAATAAACAAGGAACTACAGACAGTAAGACCCTTCTCACTTTGAAAATGTTTCTCTAAGTGATATTATCTTTAGTATGCTTGATGTAATCAAATATACATGTTGTAAAAAGAAGATAAAAATTTCCAAGCAGTACAGCAGAGTGTAAACTAAAAAGACAAAATTTACACATTCCCCAATCCTCCAAATTGGCTTCCCCCCAAGCCGAAGCAACTGTTAGTAAAAGTTTTTTGGGATGCTTGCTTTTTTCACTAATATCTCCTTAATCTTTCCATATCAACCCATGCAAATCTACCTCATTCTTGATAGTATTCCTTTGTATGTCAAGATATGCCATAATTCATTTTAGCCAGTCCCACATTAAAGGACATTCAGTCTGTTTGTTTTTATGTTTTGTTTGGCAATTATACAAAATGCTATAATAAATATCCTTGTATATTTAGTATTAAATACTTGTATCTAACATATCTTTAGGAAGAATTCCTAAATATAGAATTCCTGGGTCAAGGCTGGGTGTGGTGGCTCACACCTGTAATCCCAGCACTCTGGGAGGCTGAGGAGGGAGGATCGCTTGAGGTCAGGTATTTGGTGAGCACTGTATGTCAAGCCTATTTGATGAACTTATTTTTTTTTTTTTTAGCCAACAGTAGGTTTTATCAATTTACTTCACTTAAGAACAGCATATTTCAGGCCTGTGATTTCCATTTAATATTAACAAAAACAATCTGTACAGAAAACCCAAAGGTAACCATATATAGCATATGTAAAATGTGCAAATATACTTTAAAAATGCAAGTTATTCTATAGCATTTGCAAGGTAGAAGTTCACAGTAATTAAGGAATCTACCTCATTCTAGCTAACTTAATAATCTTTTGCATGTATAGCCAATGCAAATGTACAAGGCACAACTTAGTGTTGATGCTGAAGTGTGTAACGCACATCCTCAGACTATTTCTTTGAAGATGTTAAAATATCATGTTTGTATTTTATTAATGAGTCATCAGCTCATTTCTAAAGCTTTATAAAGCATTATACTGATAACATACGTGTGGCAAGGATAAACCATTCCCTGAACTTAAAAGGTGAAAGACAAGACCATATACTGACTGCTACCTTACTTAAAAAAAGGAATTTATATATATATGTACACACACACGAAAGTTCCCATAATCGAAAAGCAGGCCATTTCCTTATGAGCAAAGGTTCCTATTACAGTATTTCATGACAGCTATTTAAAAATTACATACTTATTTACCACCTGTTTTGGTCAATCTTGATGAACTTATTTTAATACACATAACAACCTCATGGTGCTATTATCTCCATTTCATAGATGAGGAAATTGAGGCTCAAAGAAGTTAAGCAACTTGTCCAAGGTCACAACCAAAAAGCAAAGTAGCTCAGATTTTACTCTGCATAATTTGATTTGAGTCCACACTCTGAATTGAAGAAGTGGAGTACTAAAAACAAGGTATGCTTCTTCCTCTAAGGCTCCACCTCTAATTAACACAACATAATCATTAGCACAAAGTCACCACAAGTACTATAGCCAGGCATGGCTCCCTCTATGCAGATGGCACTGTAAAGTATTCACTGATGTATTCCCATTCCAGATCCCCAAACTTCTTTGTTTCTGCAGGGGTTCACTCCCAACCGAGGGATCTACAGTAATGATTTCTAAATCATGTGAATTGAGAGGAAAAGGTGATGAGAATGTTGACATATTAAATTTAACTGATACCTAAGGCAGAGAAACCAGCTAAGCTTTGCCATTTATTCATATACAGATTAACAGCAGTGTATATGTGTGTGTGTGTGTGTATATATGTGATACACACACACACAATTAGAAGTACATTCACATACAGGGGAACACGTTCAACAGATTTTTAACTGCCCAATCAAACACATTTGGAATTCACCTATGTACAACATTCTAATCCTCCTGCCTCAAAGGAGGGTTGATCAGAAGACTGAAGATAACAAAATTCTTGGGCTTTTGGTTTACGAAATAGGCTTCTGAGATCTCAAGGCAGAGGTTTTAGATTGAGACAACAAAGTTTTGAAGTCTACAAGCTCGATTTGAGACCCAAATGCCAAATCCCTAAAGATATATTTACACTGGGACTATGGGAGGAATAGCCCCATTCTGCCCTCCTGTAATAAAGATGCTTCTTCCTCCTAGGTGGGAGAAGATTTGTGATATTACGAAAGGTAGAGGGCCTTGGGTCAGGGCTTTGACACAGATCATTCCTGGCAGGAGGCCTCTCTGGCCCTTAGCTGGGAAACAAATAAACAAACAAGGTATGTCTTTCATTTATTCAACCGTCCCCCTACATGAATTTTCCTTTTCTTCTTGGAGGCCCTACATATAATTTTTTCATTTAATTCCTAGGTAAACTTAGCTGCCATTTTAAATGGGACTTCTTCTTCCATTATATTTATTTCTAAATTGTTACAGTTTGTATAAAAAGAAAACTATCGATTTTAGATTTTAGAACATTAACTTTGAAAGTGTCACCTTATGGAATTCTTTTATTATCCCTAGTAACTTTTTAGTTGACACTGTAAGTTTTCTACATAATCAACCATATATAGGCAAATATTTATAACTTCAATGCATCCTTTGCAATATTTATACTTCTCAATGTCTAACCAAATCAATCTTGCATGCCTTAATAATGGTATATTATTTTTGATGTGCTGCTAGATTCCATTTGTAATATTTTCTTTAGGATCACTGCCTAAGTGAGATTAATCTACAGTTTGCTTTGTATTTCTTTGAAAGGTTTGACATTGCTGTTTTTACTGATTTCGCTTTCTTCCTTTTCCTATGCTTTGAAACAGTTTAACTAGTATCAAAATGATCTTGTCTTTTAAGATTGAAATAATTCACCGGTGAAACCATCTAGGTGTAGTGCTTTTAAGACCCTTGCTCAATTTCTTCTTCCATGGTTAGCGTCTGTTTAGATTCTCTCTTCTCTGGGGTTAATTTTATTAATTTATATTTTCCTAGTAAGTCATTTGGATTTATTTTAAATGATACTACATAATTCTCTTACTTACATACAACCTGCAATAATTTCATCTCACTACAAAGGAAAAATATGAGCAAACATATAAATCAACATTATTGAAAACACAGCCAGGATAAGTTAAATGTATTAAAGTATGGACAAAATACTGGTATACAGCTTTTTGTTCAGGGGTTTTGGAAAGAAACCTTTAAATAGAGCTTTAAAAGTAGTGAAGTGCTGGTAGAGTGTTAATATCCAGAGAACTGTGAGTAAGAGAGAAATTAAATCGACACTACTATGAACTGTTTAAAAAATACATATTTCTTGCTACATGGTAGGAAATGGTTTTCTTTTTTTTTAAGACTAGTCAACTGCAGTAGTGAGAAGGGGGGACAGTAGTAGAACAAGGAGTTCAATCTGTAACTGACCGTGATTAATCAAGTGAGATAACTCACTACCTTCGGACCAGCCAGGAAATGGTATTCAATTAGATAATTACAGTATATGTAGTAAGTATTTTAAAAATGTAACTGAAAAACCCAACAAAATTGTATAAAATGTCTTTAGTGTTACTACTCCAGTTATCTAAACTACAAGTAGGGTAAATACTGAAGTACAAAGTGGTATTCCTCTCTCTAATTTATTTATTAGAAACATTATTCAAACATTTAATGAGAACTTACTATGAGCCAGACACTGTGTAAGTTACAGAAATGGTTCAGACATGGTCCCTTGCTCAAAAAATTTATTCCCCTCATCCCTATTTCCAACGTGACACACTTACAATATATCCATGGTTATATACAAAAACCTCAAGAAATATAAACACCCCCACTAGAACTTTGCTTCACAAACCAGCAATACAAAATAGTTGAAAATCAAACACACAAGTATTAATACAAATACACGTAATTTTTAAATTGCTATCACTATTCTACATTAATATTAAATCCTGACATCTCAAATTGGATTCATCTTCCTTTCTATGATAAGGCTATAAGTAAAGAGAGAAGTCTAGAACTGCTCTGAGACATCTAGAAAGAACACTTTGAAAAGAGGGTCAGGAAAAGGCAAAGGAAACTTCCTTTCCACAATGTTTAACAAAACAGGGTATTAAAATTTCAGTAAGGAAGGATCATGAGAAAACCAATGAGCTCACGTTAAAAAATATACTTCAAAAGGATCTTTACACTAATATTAGGATGCTAATGAATAACCAACAAAAAATAAATATTCATGTTATTGTTCTCTGAAAAAATCTTATCTATAAACACAATGTACTATAAACATTACCAAGGTATAAGCAATAATAAAGCTGGAAATACTCTGATATGGTACAAACCTACCTGTGCACATGATTCTTCAGGTGTTTTGGCACTAACTGAATAAAGTGCTGGGAGATCTAGTCTATGCACAGAGAATCTTTCAAGAGTGTGCAAAACTGCTGGAGCAAGGTGAGAAGTCTGACCTGAGCCTCGTTCTCCAGACAGCAATAATCGTGGCCTGTAAGAGGTTGGCTGATGATATGGTGACCTGTAATACATGTAAGACATAATGATTTGAAAACTATACATTCTGAAGATCACTATGAAATATAAGGCAAAACATTTATATAAAAAGAATGTACTTCCAAATTAATAGAACTTTCTTATCTTCTGAGTACAGTGATTTATTTTTTCATTAATCATGGTTTTAAAATGTTGATATCTCTGACCATATTAAAAACCAAGATATAAAAATATTAAAATCCATTCTAAAAGAAAATAAAATTACCTGGTATGCAACCTATCATACCACTTACATTACCTTGGAGAATGCATCAAACTCTAAGTGTCATTTAGTTATTAATTATTCAAGGCAAATGTTAAGAATCCCATTTCTCCAATGAAGAGGTGGATCTGGAGGTTATTCCAAATTTAGGACTTAATTAAGAGGTGAGGCCTTCAGGAAGCAACTATTTAATAAGTCATGTGGGCTCTGCCCTCATGAATAAATTATTGACCTTATAAAAGGGCTTGAGGGAACCAGCTAGTCCCTTCAGTCTCTTCCACCAGGTGAGGACAAAATGTTCACCCTCTTCACAGTCTTGGTCCCCTTCAGAGTAAGCAGTGTTCAAGGTGCCTTCGTGGAAGCAGAAACCAAGCCCTATCCAGACACCAAACCTGCCAGCACCTTGATCTTGGACTTCACAGCCTCCATAACCATGAGCAATAAACTTATGCTGTTTATAAATTATCCAGTCTAAGGTATATCATTATAGTAGCAAGAACAGACTAGGACAACCGCAATTTTTAAAATAGCAAAAAAAAAAAAAAAAAAAAGAAAGAAAAGGAAAAGGACTTTTTCAGAGACAAATTTTATTTCTGTGGCAATAAAAACTAATTGTTCTTACCCTATTATATGATATCTAAAGCCCTACACCAGAGATGGAAAATATTAATATATTAAACCAAACTTAACTTGTATCGTCAAGATTCTACAGCACCATTACAATAATAAATGAAACAAGTTTATGTACTCTCACTGTAGGTAATGCTGAAAATTCTAAGGCAATGCAATAAGAATAAGGCAAATTAAAAATGCAACTAATAGAAAGAAAAAGGGAAAAAACTGATACTTGTAAAGGATATGATTATGCATTAGAAAATTCAAAAGTATCAACTAATAACTATCAGAATCTACCAACAAAGAAATAGCACGTCAGATGATAGAAATAAAAAACAAAACAAAACAAAACAATAGATTTCTTAAACAGTATCAATAACCAACATAAGCAGGTGCAGTGGCTCACGCCTGTAATCCTAGCACTTTGGGAGGCCGAGGCAGGAGGATCACTTGAGCCCAGGAGTTCAAGACCAACCTGGGCAATAGCGAGACCCCGTCTCTACAAAAAACAAACCAAAACAAACAAACAAAAAAACCAATGTGGAAAAGGAAGGGAGATCCCATTCACAATTGCAAGAATAATACAAAAGGTAAAACAAACAATATCAAATAATAATCTGAGCAAGAAAAGTATGAAACTGAGCTTGAACACAAAGACTAAATATATAAAGATGTCAATTCTTCCTAAGCCATTTGTATTTTATTTTATATATTAAAATTTTCAATTTAAAAAGAATTTTTCAGGGGAGAAGGGTTTAAACTTATTCTCAACTTTATCTGAAAGATTAATCAAGTAAGAACATCAAGAATATTTTGGAAAAACATGCTACCAATTTTAGAACATTCGAACATGTTTTTTTAACAAGTACTTCATAAAGATTTCTTATTCAATTTTCTTAACAATTCTATAAAATACATAGTTTCATTTTATAAAACAGACAAGGAAACCAAAGCTCAGGGAAGTTAGGTATAAGATTGTACAACTGGGTGGCAGAGTTCAAAATCTCATTCAGGCCCATATGATTGCAAAGCCCAGGCTCTGAACCACTATATTAAGATGTGCCCTACTTTATATTGAAACATATTATAAAATAACAATTAATAGAATGTAGAATACACCAAAGAAAAGAAACATAGAACAATGAAACATAATATGCAGCCTAGGAAACAAATCATAGTAATTGAAGGAATATCATATAAGAAAAGCAGCATGTAAAATAAATGGAACAGAAACAGATGATAAAATAAATACTGTTTGAAAATAGGGAGGATTCAGACCCTCATTTCACAGCATAAACAAAATGAATTCTGACACAGAAACAAAGAAAAAAAAGATTCATATATTTTTAATTCATAAAAATCTAAAAACTTTTGTAACTAAAAAATAATTGAGCCAAATGGCAAACAACCAAATGGGATAAAGAATTTGAAATAAACAATAACAGTTCTTAACATACAACGAGTTTATGTGATGCCGGTATGGTGGCTCCCATGTGTAATCTCAGCAACTCAAGAGGCTGATGGGGGGCATCGTTTGAGGCCAGGGTTCGAGACAGCCTGGGCAACACAGCAAGACCTTGTCTCTAAAAAAAATTTTTTTTTAAGCTTATGTGCACAGTTTTTTGTTTTTTTTTTTAAGAAAAACTACCTCCATGGGTAAAGGATGTAAAATAGACAATTCAAAAAGAAAACAGAAAGAGAGAACATTTTTTAAATTTTCATTCATTTAACAATTGTAGAATGCTTCCTATTCTGAATGCCTTGGCCCTAGGTATCTAGCAGTACCAGTATTATCATAGAGCTTATAACTGAGTGGTACTTAGCGGAAAAGTTAATATAGAAATTACTATACTTCAGTGTGTTTATTAAGTGGTATTGTTTAAGTACATGCTATGAGGGACCCTGATTAGAAACTCATAAAAGGCTTACCCAAAAAAGCGTTACCAAAGCAGAAACCCAACAGACTAGAGGCCAAAGGGAGAATTCCAGGAAATCAAAACAGGATGTGCAAAGCACCAGAGCCTAAAAAGAACATGGCTCTTTGGGGTAATTGATACAGTTCATACAGCCAGCTTTTTTTTGAAGTATTGGGCAATGTAGGGGTAAAGATAGTAGAGCTGGTCAGAGGAACAGGAAGAACAGTTAAACTATGAATGGGGTAAAAAGGGTTTTATAAGCCATGATGAAAGTTTGGAATGTGTATTGAAGACAATGGGGAAGCATTAATATACTTTAGAGGAGCAACATAATCATATACATGTTTTGGGAAGACAACTTGATCTCAGTTATGTCAGTACAGGAAAGGGTTTTGAAAGAAGGCAAAACAGGAGGAAACATGACCAATTAGGGGTCTGCTATAGCAACCTAGGCATGAGATGTTAATGATAGTCTAAATAAGAATAGTGTCAGAGGAAGTGAGAAGGAGTAGCCTAAGATGAGACTTATTTAGTAAGAAAAATCATTAACTAGATACAGAAAGGAAGAAAAAGAAAAGAGAATGATGTCAAATTCTAGCTGGGACAACTGAAAGGATGGGGGCTCACAGGAGGAGAAGGAAATAGCCCAGTTATTCACAGAAAGATCTGTGGCACAAGAAAGGGAGATGGGCAGCTGGACAGGGCCTGAAGTTCAAGTGTGATCTAGACTTGAGAATAATATGGTGGTCATTAACACAGAGATGAAAAATTAAGAAAATATAAATTAAAATAATGAATATCTTTTATCTGTTAGACTTAAAACTTAAAATTAACTTTAATACCCATTATTGAGAGGATGGGAAAATTGATATTCTCATGACTAGTGGGAGTAGGGAAAGAAGCACAACTCTTTTGAAATTATATTTGGCAGATCTAAATATGCCAAAATATATGCCCAAAAATACTCTTGCAACTCACCTCACTCCCAAAGACTCCCTGACCTCTTACTATTCTCCACATTTTCTTCTATAGTACTTATCTTCTAACATTTTATCTAGCTGGCTAGCTAAACTAGCTAGCTATTACATTTATTGTTTTATTGTCTTGTCTCTTCCGTCTATAATGTAAGTTCAATGAGGGCTAGGATCTTAGTCCATTTTGTTCACTGACATATCCCAAGAACCTTGGATAATGTCTAGAACACAATGGGCACTTTCACAAAGTATCTGAATGAGTGAATGAACATATGAAAGAACAAATAAATTATTCCAACAAAGAAGAAGATATTATTTTTTTCTATCTGGTTGGTAAAGATTTAAAAAGACAAACAGTGCTCAGAATTGACAAAGGTATAAGAAAAACAGCACTCTCATACATTATATTTGGAAAGGTAAACTGGCACAAGCCTTCTGGAAGGCAATTTAACAACCTGTATCAAGGTTTTAAATGTATATGCCCTTTGACACAGCAACCACAGTTCTGAAAATTTACCTTAAGCTCTAAATCAGATAATGGTATAAATATGTATACTTAGAAAGATGTCTATCACAGCACTGTTTATAAAAGAGGAAACTTGAAAACTTCAATTTTTATCAGTAAGATTCTATAAATTATGGGACATCCAAAATACAAGATACTATGCAGCTATCTTAAAAGAATGATATTAAATATATGCTAACATGAAATAACATTCTCAAAGCATCAGATAAAAAAGCAAGTTACATTAACAACTTATAGGAGGATATAATCTATATAAAATAATGTGTGGCTCTATCTATATGCATAGATAGAACATGCAAGTGTGGCCACCAAAACCTTAACATATAGTATTACCTTCAGGTTCTGGGGCTTTAATTTTTACTTTCTTCTTTATGTTCTTCTTTATTACTTAAATTTTCTACAGAGTGTATCATCTTTCTAATCAGAAAAAAACAAAGCTATTTTCATTGGGAAAACCTCAGAAAGCTCTGTTTCTAATCCCCTTATGGTAATATAAATTAAGAAAGAAAACTTATTTTCCATCATAAGACTTCTCTACCAGGTTGGTAGACCTTATCTTGATTTCTACGTTATCTTAAATCTTTAAAAAAAAAAAATTTTTTCAATATTGTTTCAGGAAACTATTCCCAGAAACCCACCAGCAACACCCAGGCTACTATGATTGGAGATCAGCACTAAAGTCATGCTTCCTTCTTGCCTAGTACTTTTTACTGCATTGACCTGGCATTCTAACACATGTTGCTCAGACAGAAAACTAAACCAATCAAACAAAAAAGACTATGTGTAGCCCTCACTAAAGCCCTTTATTCTAAAGTGTATGCTTCTAGAGAATGTGAAAAATCATACAGCCCAACTTACCCAAAGAAGCCACATAATCCCCTGTCTACCTATTAAGCTCAGAAATCAATTTGGAAAAAATATGATCCCAGGAAACAAACAGCACAGACCCTGGCTCTGCCACCTGTTAGTCCATTATCGGGGGAACTTAATTTCTGTGTGCTTCAGTTTCCTCATTTATAAAATGATGATACCACAAATGCTATATTATTACTGAGCAGCCTATACATATTACTGTATATGAAACACGGATCTATACATACCTAGCACACATCTACTTTGTAATAAGCACTCAGATGCTAACTGTAATCCCTTCATACCCAAAAGGACAGAAAATGTCATTATTTCTTCTGTGAACACTTCCTGGACTTCTCAACAGAATTAGTTCTACTTTCATAGCACTTTAGCTATATCACAATGTTTGTTATCCCCAATAACAAGAACTTCTCCAAAGAAAGAACTGTGTTATATCTTATTCATGCTTATGTCTTCAGCACCTGGTACAATGCCTGGCATACAGTAAACAAATAAAAATCGGATAAATGAACGGGAGTGAATAAAGAGATAAATGAATGAATATTATTGAAACATCCAAAAAGAAAAATAGATTATTCTAGAATATAGCTGTCTCACTATTAAGTGACAGTCAAATCAATGAACTAGAAAAGCTTACGTAAAAGAAGCTAAAGTTAAACCAATTCTTTCAGAAAAGCTAAACCAAAATGAGCCAAACCAGTGTCACACATTAAAGAGAATGTTCTTAATAAAAACTATTACATAATTCTAATTCAAATAACTAAAATTGTCAAACAACACACACACACACAAACATACATACACAGACAGGTTAGCCAGGTGAAAGGCAAAAAAAAAAAAAAAAATAGCCTTTCCCATAACTATCAATAAAACAGATCTGTAAAATCTGTAAAATGCTGGGATAGTCTATAAAACACTTCCCTCAGAGCAAAAAATAAAGGATCTGGAGATGAAGAAAAACCTTCCTAACAGAAGAACTTGCTGTTAAAGAACACATGAAGAAAAAACAGTAGAAGAAAGTAATTTAGCCTCATTTTTAAAAATGAAAAACAAGAAATGGTTATCAATGCAAACAATCAAGTCAACATTTCACCAAAATCTACATGGTGAAACTTCAAATTGATGACTTAAATTTGTTCAAAAATATCTCTTAAAAAAAATTACTTAGAAGTACATAGAATACAGTCTTTTCTAATACAAGTGCTATTAGATCTATCTAACTGGAGCTTTATGGTCCTTCAACTATGGTGCTAATTATGTAAATGCAAGTAAAGATGCTGTGAGTATTTGAAAACTATTTGGTCTCTTAATTTAAAATTACATTTGCACTAAAAGTGTTTACCCATTATAGCGCACAGCAAAACCTGCTTTAACATAGATAGTAAAAAGGTAAATGTAAATAGAAAAATCATAAAAATCCAAATTATAAAAGTATAAACTAATGAGCATTTTAGAGACTCAAAAAGTTATTTGTTCCATTACTGAATAATTTCTAACTCAAAATCTCTTATTAGCCTTAGAGTCATAAATTATCATCTGAAAATTATTATAAATTAAAGTACTCTAGATCACGGTAAATATTTCATCTCTGTCCATTTTACTTCAAATAAAAAGCAATCAAATTGGGGCCCATGGGTTGACTTTCTAAAGGTAATCCTTTCCCTGCCTCCACACACACACACACACACACAAAATCACACAATCACTTTAAAAAAGTAAACAAGCAGACAAGATTCTTCCACTTGGGGAAAAAGAACTTAATTAGTTGACCAACAAACTAATTATTACCACACAAAAAAGTATACACAGTAAAAGTTTTCCAGGATTGCTTCTGAACAACAGAAAAACAAAGTCCTTAAGGTTACAACCATAAGTAAAAATTTACTATAATTCTAACTAAAAAGTATCAAATAATCACACGAACCTGAAAGAAATCTGATAGAAATTACTCACATTGTAAAATGAAGGTAGGGTTTATGTATAGCAGCAGCTGATGACTGTTTCTTTGGTGATCCTGAGTGACAACTGGTCTCAAAAATTGATAAAGCATTTTCATCTTCACTATCATCTAAAATTAGAGTTTCTATATCTGTTAAAAAAAAACACAAGGGTTATGAGACTTATAAAGTCATTTAATATTAGCTCCCTACCAAAGCGAAAGAAAATTGGGTTAAAAATCAAGTGACATTAACTAATAAGTTATCTATCAAATAATAAAGATTGACTAGGCAAATTGACAAACTACAGCACTTTGAATAATTTATAAATAAAATTGGGCCAGGGGCAGTGGCTCCCACTTAGGGAGGCCAAGGTGGGAAGATCACTTGAGGCCAGGGGTTCAAGACCAGACTGTGCAACATAGTGAGACCCTGTCTCTTAAAAAAGAAAATTAGCTGGGTGTGGTTGTGTGTGCCTGTAGTCCCAGCTACTGGCAGAGGGCATGAAGCAGGGTGCACAGTGAGCCAGGAGGATCACTTGAGCCTGGAAGTTGGAGGTTGCAGTGAGCTGTGATTACGCCACTGCACTCCAGCCTGGGCAACACAGTGAGATCCTATCTCAAAAACAAGAAAAAGAGAAGAGAAGAGAAAAAAGATAATTCTCTCACCTTTACAGACTATCTCTGCCTAAGTGTTATGAGATGTAATTTGGAAGACTTCACTGACTAACCAAAATAAGGCTTGAAACTCTCTGACCAAAACCATTTTACCCAAACCAGTCCATTTCATATTTGGTTTAATTTATAGGGTAGCTGAGTCAAGACCAGTACTTACAAAAGCAACAAGGGACAAACTGACCCTTATTTTTTAAACGACATACATGTTTTCAAAGAAACATGTCTAGTTAAGATGGAGTCAGGAATTCAGTCAAAGCTCATCTTAAAAATACACTCATTCAAGTAGCATTATTCTATGAGCCTCAGGTTACTACTCAATGGACTAATTGGAACTAAAATCCCTACCGAGAGTACAATACTTAAAACTTTACCTGGACTACTACCTGAAGTATGAACAGCTCTACTTCATACATGTCTATTAAAAGTGACAATTCATTTGATAAAAAGCAATGCTACACGTTTTGGGGATATGGGGGAGAATTAAGATTAACAGAAATCATACTCTTCCAAAGCAAGCCAAGAAAAAAATAGAGGGATGCTTTCTAAAATGAGACACTGAATTGTGCTAGCAGACAGAGATCTCAGTAGCTTTTAAAGCCTAAATATTTAATACAACTAATAGTTTAAAAATTAATCTGCTAGCAGGTACAATGTATACTATTCTGGTGACAGGTACATTAAAAGCCCTGATTTTCAGCATTATACAATTCATCCATGTAACAAAAAACACTTGTACCCTCTAAATCTACTGAAATAAAAATAAAATGAAATAAAATAATTAATCTGGAAAATAACTGAGGACTTTTTGAGTGATAATTTCATATACAAGGAAAGGATACTTGTCTAAGAAAAATATTACAGACCAAAACAAGCCAGAATAACATGACTAAATAACTAAAAAGCAATTATTAATAATCAAATAAAATTTGGTTGCTCTTCTCCACTGGTTCTTATTATCTAGTTCCATTAATTGGAACTAAAGCATACTTGATATTTATGGGAAAAAGTTATAAGAAAACACAGATATTAATAATAATGCCACAAGATGGTGATTCACAAGTGGAGATAAAGGGCTATCATAATCTCTCAGAAGAGAAGGGATTTTTATGATTTTCTAAAGGTAAGTTTTTTGGGAAATTCTGGGAAAAGATACAAATTCCTAGTTATGAAAATCAGGAATAAGAAGTATACAAATCATAGCATAGTGCCTGGCTCATAGATATTCAGTGAAATATTTGTTCCCTTCCCTTATCTGCCAAATTTAAGAAATCAAGTAATCCAGTAGTATCTCACGTGAGTTTGTCACTAAAAAATTAAAGTTTCTGAAAAATATATTTATAATGACAGCAAAATTCATAAACAATATTCATGATTTTTACTATAAATATTTTTGACATTAGTATAATTCTCTGAACAATTTTCTATTTGGTACAGACTACATTCCAAACAAGCTGCTAGGAACTGGGGAAATTAAGATAATCAAAAGACACTGGCCAGGCACAGTGGCTCATGCCTGTTATCCCACCACTTTCAGAAGCCAAGGTGGGAGGATTACTTGAGGCCAGGAGTTCGAGACCAGCCTGAGCAAGAGTGAGACCCTTTCTCCACAAAAAATAGAAAAATTAGCCCTTTATGGAAGGGCTTTATAATGATAAATGTAAGCTATTATTATAATCAACATTCTAAAAATAGTAACAGCCCTACATTAAGAATGTACCAACAGTGAACAAATATTCATTCATTCATTTCACAAACATTCGCCCGGCAACTACCATATGCCAGGCAATATGCCAAGCCTGGAATATACAGTAGTAAGCGAAATAGATACATTTTATATATTTGTAGCAAATATAAGAGTGACAAATAATCTTAAGAGGAAAACTATTTATGCCTGTATTTGTTTCATTTTAACAATATGAAAAAGTAATTTATAGTAGTACCTTCTTTCTTGTCACTCTGACTAATTTCAGCATGAGGAAACACTTTTTGCAAGACTGCTAAGATGTTGTTGAAGCTTCTTTCCAGCAGTGGCCTTATGATGGGGGATAGTGCATGTCCTGAAGACATCACAGCACGTTGGGAAGCAGGCACAATATTCTGCATTGCATGGTAAAAATCCTGGGCACTGAGCACTATTGAGGAAACATCCAGCTGCAGTTTGTGACTACTCGCATAGATCTGGGGATAACGCCTCCGCAGGGCAATCAGGGCAGCTTCAGTGCACAGGGCCTTGATGTCAGCTCCACAGTAGCCTAATACACAAAAGAAGGATAACAAAGGTAAGTTCATTTTTCCATGTATCAACTATGTTTGTGAATATACACATCTTTATTTAAAGTAATAATCAACACTAAATCAGTAATTATGTGTAATTTTTTCAGCAAAATGAAAACTGACAATTTAAAATAATCTAACAAAATGGTCGAATTAAGGGCTAAATACTTATTAAAACTAAAAATGTTTCAAATATTTTAAATTAACAAAACATGAGCTAACAGTATCAAAATAAGCCAAGTATTATGTGTCAAAATCACTGATTACAATGTACAACTTTTTTCAGGAAAGCTTTTTTTTGTTTGTTTGTTTTCCTGAGACAGGGTCTCACTCTGTTGGCCAGATTAGAGTGCAGTGGCATCATCATAGCTCACTGCAACCTCCAACTCCTGGGCTCAGGTGATCCACTTGCCTCAGCCTCCTGACTAGCTGTGACTACAGGCACATGCCACCATGCCTGGCTAATTTTTCTATTTTTTGTAGAGATGGGGGTCTCGCTATGTTGCTCAGGCTGGTCTCAAACTTCTGGCCTCAAGTGATCCTCCCACCTCAGCCTCCCAAAGTGCTGGGATTACAGGAATGAGTCACCACACCCAGCAGGAAAGGTTTTAAAAGAATAATAGTTTCATTTCAATCTTTCATCAATATTCCCAATCATTAGGATAGTCCTCATGACATTATGCTCACCTATAAATTATTTTTTCTACTATTAACTTCTAAACACATATAAAATAGTACAAAGTAGACATAAGCAGAAACTTCAAAAACAGAGCTATTCTACTACCAACTCTGAGGGCAACTCACTAGCAAGTTAATATCCAATCACCTCCTAAATTATAATTTAAAATTGTAACTCATCTCTGATAGTTCCAAAGGTACTAAAGGAAATTAAGAATTTTAAAAAACATTTCCATTGTTTTCCACATTAACTCATTTGTTCAGCTAAAAATGACTGATAATCTAGTTCCAAGGGTTATACCAACGTGGCATATTAGCCATTACCCATATTTAATGGATTATGAAGTTAAACAACAGATCAATCCCCCAGTGCTTTTAAGTCATTTCATTAATCTGAGCATCAAATACATACAAAAACGTATGAACTGTTGGGTCTCTGTCACAAAAAGGAAGAAAAACTCAAAAGAGCCATATGTTGTCTTTTGTATCAGCAATTAAGCTTACATTTGGCCACCTTTATCAGTTATACCAGCAGGGGGAACCATTTGAACTACTTATAGAACATTAGACCCTAAGCTCCTCAAGGAACAGTATCAGGTTTATTTATCTTTTTATACCTCACAATGACCTTATGGAACAGTTAAATACTGAAATAAAAATGGTGACTACAAAGGAAAATGTATTCAGAGTTAGGGAAAAACTTAATATGACCTGGAAGAACTTAATTCAGAAAATTATGAGCAGATTAAGCATTAACACTGTCTGTCCCATGACAGCAATCTATCTCCCAAATAATTCTTCAGAATAACCAAACTTATCACTAATCCCTCATTTTATTTTCTATTTCTCAAAGAATAAACCTGAAAAAAAAGTCTTTTCCTTTAGCATAGAGATCTGTTACATTAGTTCAACAATGTATAGAACAGTAGCCCAATGTTATAAACTGTTAAAAAAAAATAATCCAAAGGTGTGATTAAAAAGCATGTGAATTCTGTCCTCCATACCAGAGGAAGTACAGAATAAATACCATCTTCAAACAATATAAACAACCTTTTCTTTTTTTAAAAGTATATATACAGTTAGTGAACATACTATATGGTCCTATTAAGCTCAAAAGCCTAAGTTTAAAAAAAACAAAAAAAAGCTCAGAAACAATTAAGGCAAAACAAAAATTAACAGCCACTAAATGTTACCCATAACATTTATGTTTGCCATGATAACATGTTAGTTACATACATAACAACAATGTATTATTCATTTTTTCCTAATTTACTCTAGACAGTTTATCAACAATAGACCCCATTTAATTAAGTAGATTTTCACATGAATTATCATAACCAATAGACTATAAAAGAAAGGAAATATATCCTTCACATTTGCTTGAGTAAGAATTACTGGTCTATATCTGTGGTTCTCAATTTGAATAACCATCTGAATAAACAATGAAACCGAAAAAAAAAAAACAGATTCCCAAGCCCCACAACAAACTTAGTGAATCAGAATTTCTGGGGGTTTTAAATCATATAAATGTGTATTTTGAGAAAGCTTTAGAAGTTATTCTGATACACACAAAAAATTGAGAACTACAAACCTAATACACTTTCTTTACAGAAAACAGAATTGAAAGTGTCTTATAACCATAGCTGAAAGAGGTATACTTAGGCAGACCACATGGCCTGCTTAGGTCTCTTGTCCTGTCATAATCATTAGCACACCTTTTCACTCTCAAAAGGGTCCTGGCTTAGAAAATAAATATGATCGTTCTAGTAATATTAAAAATATCCTTTTAAGAGTTAAAAGTTAATATTAAAGAAATTATAAACATCCCTTTCATAACCATACTAATTCTATCGTTATAATATTAATGCTCTGCTGAACACAAATATCTTGATATCAAAGGAAGAGCATTCTTGAATATTCTTAAGAGAAATTTTTCTCAAAGACTGAAAAGACAGCTATTAAAGAGGTTAGACTAGAAACAAGGTCATAACAAAATTTTATGAAGTTAATTTTTAAAGTACAGCATCAAACATAATGAAGGCCTACAAGATAGACACTTTATTGATATGCTTTGTTTTAGCCCTCTCATCGAAAATGGAATAGAGAAATATGATTACGGTTGAGCTCTTCATTAATCATAAGCTCCCACTATTTGTGCAAATGTTCTTGATACCAATGTGTACTGAGAAGTTTTTCACACTACTTAAAAATCACACCCCTTATGCATGCAAAAAAGTGCTTCGGAATTTATTTCAAGGTAAAAGTTACCAAATCCATAACCTCAAACGAAAGGTCAGCTATTTTTGCAGTTGTTCCAAGACTGGATACCATATAATTAGGCATAAATTTCACTGAAATGAACCCATACATGTTAAAACATGTTTGGGATACATAAACTGGTGAGTTCATAATGGATTTAAAATTTCTCACTCTTTCATTCCTGTTTGAAGATCTGCATTTGATTTTTTCTTAAATGTAAACTAGTTTCTTAAATGGAATAAATGTCACAACCAAAAACAGAAGTCATTTAATTATAATGTATTTTTATGTCACTATCCAGGAAGAAAATGGTATATAAGCAGATTCTACACACATACTGCCACCCCACCAGGGGAAAAGAGGCAAGAGAAATTGTGCAGGCCTATAAAAAAAAGTATATCATTAAAATGTTAAAACTTAAGAAATTGCCTAAAAGCTACAATAATATCATGTGGAAAAATGAGAAGTACTGACCTTTGGAAATGCAAAAGAAAACTAAGATTCTAATATTTGGGATGAAGAATTAAACTAGAGTGTATAGTATTTCAGATGGTAGCTAGGGCAATAGAGAGTAATTTAAAATACCTATCTGTTAGGGAATTTCCAAAATTATTTGAAGACTTCTGCTTATTTCAGTTAAGGATCGTTCTGTGACAAATTCACAGAAGAATCTACAAAGATTTCCCAGTGTGATCTAAACTCTAATACAATAATATCAAAAATAAAAGGGGTCAAATTTCAAAAAGGGAAAAGATTGGATTTTATACCAAATACCACCCTCTCCCAAAAAGCAGCACAGGGCTTTGCAAAGGTCAAGCCAAATTTACATGAAATGTGTTTGGCGCATGCTCTCTTATACCACGCAAAGCTTAAACTGGAGTAGTGCTAGAGAGATTTACGTTTTCTCCTCACCAGAAGATGTCGAGGTCTTTGTGGTTCAAAAGCTGAGGGATGCTGCTTCAGAGATGGAGGTCCCTGTGGATGAAGAGGATAATTCGGATGTAGCTAACTGAATGGACTAATGTTCTATTTAAGTTTTAATTATTTGATGGTGGATCACAATAATTTTTTTAACTAAGATGTTCTTTTGGAAGGTAACTTTAAAGTTTTCCCAAGAAGGCTGTTGTTTGTGGACTTATTTGGTGGATTTCTTCATAACGCTTAAAAAGGTTCATGAAAACAGATTTTTTTTATTTGTATTTTTAAGAGAATAAGAGGAAAATAGACAAAAGAGGGAAAAAGAATGAAGGAAAAATACTTGTGTATATATTCAGTTACTTAATATTGTACCTCTTTTTATTTCAGACCTAATTAGAGCCAAAACCCTGAATTCCATCTTCCATGTGTGATCATCTGTGTATATAAATGCTCCCACCACATCCTTTTAGGACAGTAGTGTTCATTAACTCTGTGGGGAGATCTTCCACTCTATGAAGAATTTAAAATTAAATTGGAAAGTTTTATATTTTGGGAAATATTACTAAATACCGTAAGTATTTTCTTTCAAGACCCCTCCCACCCAACCTCTTTTAGACCACAGGAATGAAGATGAGCCCATTGTGTAATCTACAAAGTAAAAGACTGCAGTCCCGCCTCTGACATGGACCCTTCTCTCTGAAGTTTAAGCTTATTTTTTCTTAGCAAAATTTCTAAGAGGGAACAATTCCTAAAAGGAGATACTGTATTAATATTATGTATATCCAGCACTCAATGAAAGACACATTACTACTGAGCTTTGTTAATCAAACACCTAATGGCAGTTAAAATTCTAATTTAGAAGTGCTCAAACTTTAAGTGAAATATTAAAAATAAATTTTAAAAATAAAAGGAGAGCCATCTATTACACAATCAAAGACGTAACTATATTCATTCACATTCCAAACATAGAGGAAAGGGAGGCTGAGCAGAACAAACAATGACAATCAAAGAATTTAATTAGTAGTACTTACCAACACATTTTTCAGCCAATTCACCTAAAAAAGCATCTGACAATTTTGGATTCCAGTCCCTAGTATGGATCTGTAAGATGTGTTTTCTTGCCTAAGAAGAAAAGCACAGATAAACAATCTTGCTTAAGAAGAAAAGTGCACATAAACAAAATATTATCAATGCCTCAAATGTATTAGTTGGAACAAATTTTAACTAACCATACCCCAGAAAAACAACTGTTTTATTTTAAAAGAAATTTAAACACCTTAGCATCTACATCAACTCTGATTCCCACAATAAGCCTGTGATATATGTAGCAGAGATCTTGTCTCTGTTTCACAGCTAAGACATTTAATGTTCGAAGAGATGAAGGAATTTGACTAATATAGGATGACTAAGTGACTTATCTAGGACTAGAATTCAAAACTAAGTTTCACTTTTCCATCATATCATTTTTACCATTTGAAGACATATGAACAAAAAAACCATAATATGCTATAATAATTATAACTTTTAAACAAACTATATTTAAATTTCATAAAATTTTTGGTTGTTTCACATGTATACAGTATTTATGATTGACAATGAGCAAAATGACAAGTAATTTAAAACTTGAAAAAATTGTTTTAATTTCAATTGAGAAAGAAATATGCATATTATTACCTTGTAAGTTAGTTAATGCCTTCACATTTAATACATAACAAGGTAATTTCAGTAAATATTAGTCGAATTCATTGAAAAATCAAAGGTTGAAACAATTTTTTTACATTAATTTTTTTTTTCACAATAGCATTCTCTAGCTTAAATCTGACTGGACAGCACAATCAAAACTTTAACCCCTTGGTTCCAAAACAAACAGAAGTTCTTTTTCTAAAATGGTATTTTTTTAAAAAAGCATTAGGGTATAAGAATCCATAACCAGCTATTACTATCACCACAAAGAGATCAGAATTTTTTTCACATTTGCCTTCTTTTGAGGGAAAATACAAGACTTTTTAAAAATTGAGTATGTTTGTTTCTTCCAAACTGCTGTCTGAGCTTCTTGAGACATGAAAAAGCAAATTATAACCAAGATAATAATATATTCCTGGCTTGATGAGGAATCTGGGGTCCAGCAACAAAAAAAAAAACAAACTCCAAAGTCATCAAGATAAATTTTGCTCAAAAAGTTGACAAAATCTGGAATCAATAGCTACAGTTTCAATTCCAAGTTCTAAGTTAGGCGTTTAGCTGTGAAAATTAAAGCAATGATATGACACTTATTTTCTTCCAACTTGAAGTATCTGCCTGAACAGATTCTTAAAAAGTATGAAATTAAGGTCCAAAAGAAATACTAGGTTAATAAGTACGAAATGTCTGATTTCCTTAAGTACTAAGTTTGACAGTTAATATCTCTGACACTTCTTGTTTTATTTTTATCGTGAAGGTACACCCTCAGTCTTTCAAACGCATGGTTTGGCTTGTGGTTATCTTTCAAATTTTTTTTTTAACAGCAATTTTTGTGAAACTATGGATAAGTCAAAAATTCATGTTATTTTCAAATATGAGTTCCGTCATCGAACCAATGCAGCGCAGACAGCTCAAAATATCAACGAAGTGTTTGGGAAGGTGTGGCTAATGAACACATAGTACGTTGATGGTTTGAGAAGTTCCATTCTGGTGATTTTAATCTTGACAATGAGCCATGTGGGCAACCGGAGACCAAGGTGAATGATAATGAGCTGAAACCTGTAGTGGAAGCAAATCCATCTCAACCTACTCTTGAATTAGCTGCAAGGTTTGACACTGCTATTCCAACAATATTGGACCATTTGAAACAAATCAGAAAGGTAAAGAAGCTGGATAGATGGGTACCACATGAATTAAACGAGCATCAGAAGAGAAATTGTCTGGAGGCTTGCCTTTCTTTGCTGTCACGACATAAAGGCGAACCGTTTCTATACCGTATTGTTATGTGTGATGAAAAATGGATCCTTTCTGACAGGCATAAATGTGCGGCACAATGGTTGGATAAAGATGAAGTGCTGAAACACAGTCCAAAACTAAATATTCATCAAAAAAAGCTAATGGTGTCTGTTTGGTGGTCCAGTGCTGGTATTAGCCACTATAGCTTCATGAAACCTGGTCAGTTGATTACAGCAGATGTCTACTGCAATCAATTAGATGAAATGATGAGGATGCTTGTGATTACACAGCCAAGGTTGGTCAACAGAGATAGGCCAATCCTCTTGCAAGACAACACTTGACCACATGTCGCACAAACAACCCTGCTCAAACTACAGAGGCTGGACTTGGAAATTCTCTATCATTCACTGTATTCACCAGAACTTGCACCAACTGACTACCACTTCTTCCAGGCTTTGGACCACTTCTTACAAGGAAAAATATTCAATTCTCAACAAGCTGTGGAAAATGCCTTTCACAATTTCATAGCCACTCACTCTCCAGGCTTCTTCACTGCTGGCATGAACAAGCTGCCATTAAGATGGCAAAAGTGTGTGGATAGTTTAGGCACATACTTTGATTAATTGTCCTGCTTCTTGTTTGAGATATAATAAGCTAAACTTTTGATTCGAAATCAGACATTTCATATTTAATGACCTAATACCATCCTGGCCATGTATATATTCTGTAAGATGACATTAAGAATCTATATGGACTTCATTAACAGCACAGGTACTGCTCATTACAAGGCCCTTAAAAATTTTAAAATACGTCAAAAAATTTAAACTGGAAGATATGTCAAAAAAAGATCTATTCTTATCCCCTCATTTCTCTAAATAAAGGTTTAAAGAAATGAAATTAATTACCTAAGGTCGGCAAGTTATTGTCAGGTCTCTAAAACATTTAAGCGCCATGCTCTTTCTTTCCCTATATAACCCAATCACAGTCACCTTTCTTTTATCATACTAAAAACAAGACATAGAATGGAGAAGATTTAAATGTAGAAATTAAGAAATGTTCATTATGCATTTAACTCTATATGACATGCAGAATAATAAGTCACATGGCTTCCCCTAATAGAATGTGCCTTCCTCTACTATTATAGTAAAAGTCAAAGGCAGATTCAAGCCCCACATATACATAACTCTTGTAACAATAATAATAATGATGATGATAAAGGAAAATAAAAGAAATTGAGAAGCATTACATATAAAAGATATGTACTATTTTATGCTAATAAACAGCTAATAGAATTATTAAAATTTGGAAACAAGACTTACTTTTACCAATCTTTTACCTGGTCAAACAGCAAGAGTCATGATATTCTATTGCCCAAATCACAGGACTAATATAAGACACTGACTGGTATCATTTTAAACTAATGACCCAAATGGGTTCTTATTACTACCTTTAATCCTTCCCCAGGCCATTCATTTTGCCTTTTTCCTAACAGACTATTTCACAGATATATTCATCCTCAGCTGACGACCCTGCTTCCTAATTCACTGAGAAAGTTGAAGCAATCAGAAAAAAACTTCCAGACTCCCCACACCAACCCTGTCCACACACCTATCAGCATGTGTACCCACAACAGTCTTCTCCCTATTCTTTCTCGCCTATTTCTCAATTTCATCATGAAAATGCTCCACTGGATATTTCTCCCATCTTAAAAACAATAAAACACATTCTCTTGTCCCTATTTCCCCCAATATCGTATTACTTCAATTCTTTACTTCCCTTTGCAGCAAAACTCTTTGAAAAACTTATCCATATTCACTGCCTCCAATTTCTTCCTTCCCATTCTCTCTTGAACTAACCCTAGTCAAGCTTTTGTACCCATCACTGATTGAAACTGTTCTCATCAGGTTCACTGATGACCTACATAATGCTAAATACAATAGCCAATTTTCCGTCCTTATCTGATTTGACTTAGCAACATGTGATACAGTTAATCACACCCTTCACTGATACACTTTCTTCACTTAGCTTCCAGAACACCCCGCTCTCTTAGTTTTCCTCTTACCTTACTGACTGCTCTGTAAAACAGAAGACTTAGAAATCTCATTTAGTCTCATGACCTTAAATACTAATTAAGGGGAAAGCAGCCAGCATAGGCCTTTTACACAAGCCCAGGCCTGAGAAAATGATCTCATATTTCAGTCTCACAGCCCAGTTTCCTTGAAATGTTAAAATTAATGTGGAAAACTGTGTTCAAGATCCACACTGTACAACATAGTAAGCCACTAGTCACATAATGCTATTTTATTTACATTTAAAATTAACTAAGGCTAAATAAAATTTTAAATGCAGTTCCTTAGTCACACTAGCCACATTTTAAGTGCTTGAGAGCCACCTGTGGCTAGTGGCTACCAGACTGGTCATTGCTCAGTGGACAATGCAAATGGAGGACATTTTCATCATCACAGAAAATTCTATTAGTGCTATTCTGGACCTTGTTTAATGTTGAACCCCTGATTTGTGTGGCCTGAGTCTGGATACCGAGGGCTGTAATTGGCATACAGACCCTGAGGCTTACTTGACTAGGACAATACAGAAGACAATTGGGAAATCAAGGAAATGGCTTTCCTGTGCTGCAATGAACACTGGCTGTGTCTCTGAGAACTAAAAACATTCCCCCATGTACTGGAAGAGTCTAAAAGCTGTGGACTGTTGTTAGATGTTCCAAACAACTAAGCTGATGCTTCCCCATGCTGAAGGAGACTGTACCCACTTCAGCCCTGTCTCCTACAACTAAACACACCTCTATGCATTGGTACATTCCTGGAAACTGCACATGGGCAATGAAAATGGTGTTGTATGTGCTATGTCTCCTGTCCTGAGAAAGCTATGTAAACCTAGTGCCAATTTAAAGCCTCTAAATTGGATTGTCAAATCTGAGTCAACTACTGGTGGCTGTGCAGATTGACGTCAAATTGAAGTATTAATTGTTCTACACAGGGAAGCCATTGCCTTCATCCCTAATCAATAAGCCTTTCACATCTATGCATATAAACCAGGCATTTCACATAGTGACCTAAGATCAAAGCTATACAATATATATTCATACACAGTATCTCCTCTGCATACATCTTTCCCTCTCAAACTTGAGTTTCCAACGAAGACCCAAAAATTAAACTGGTCAAACCGAGAATAACAATAAAAATTACAAGCAGAATTAGGAAAAAAGGACTCTGTATACCACATTAAGTAAAATTTTGCATAATCAATGACTACACATTGCCCTGTCTTAATAATACATCCTTTTTTTTCTTTTCTTTTTTTTTTTTTTGGAATCAGGGTCTCACTCTGTGGCACTGGCTGGAGTGCAGTGGCCTCATCATAGCTCACTGCAACCTCAAACTCCTGGGCTCAAGCAATCCTCCTGCCTCAGCCTCCTGAGTAGCTAGGATTATAGGTGTATGCCACCATGCCCAGCTAATTTTTCTACTTTTTGTAGAGACAGGGTCTCACTGTTGCTCAGGCTGGAATAATATATTCTTTTAAAAACTTTACACCATACTCAATGATGTTCACTGCTTTTAATTAAATATGATGTTACAGTCATTTCTATGAAAATTTAGGCACTGGGTCCTTATTCATAAACCCACCAACAGTCAATAAAAACATTATTTTTATGGGAACAAAGCTACTTTGGGTAACTAGAGCACATAATTGGTAATACAAGGCAATTACTACAATCTGGAGAATTGAAGCAAGTAAGCATCTACAGTAACCTAATCAAGAACTTTCCTTTTACTTCAAAAATCATACACTTTCTTATAATTGTTAATAGAAAAAAAACTGTTCATTACATAAGGTTTTTTAAGCATTAACTAAAATATCCCATAGGCACAAAATTTGAACAATGAAAATTCATAAAATATCATGCTCAGAGTATTTATACCATATAACTGAATTACATATAAATCTTAGTATTATTGAAAACAACAACTCTTACCTTTTGATCAGGCAGGTTGAAAAGGAATTCTCTGTCAAAACGACCAGGTCTCCTGAGTGCAGGATCTATAGAATCAAGTCTATTTGTAGCACCAATAACAACAATTTCACCCCTATTATCTAATCCATCCATAAGAGCAAGGAGGGTTGATACTATAGAGCTGTAAAAAAATTTTAAGGCAAAATTAAAAGTTAAAAAAAGAAAGAAAACATTATAAACATCGCTGCTTACAGTAACTTTTTATCGTCTTAAATGCTAATAAAATAATTGTGGCATAATTACATCTTAATGCAAGATCAAGTGATTTACAGAAATTATTTTCAAAAGTACTCAAAAAATACAATAATAGACACCTCAAGCATAACAACCAATAAATAAGTAAATAAATGACAAAATGGACCATCAAAATTAAAAACTTTTCTGCTTCAAAGAACACTATTAAGAAAGTAACAAGACAGCCGGGCACAGTGTCTAGTGCCTATAATCCCAGCTATTGAGGAGGCTGAGGCAGGAGGATTGCTTGAGCCCAGGATTTCAAGGCTGCAGTAAGTTGTGATCGTGCCACTGCTTTCCAGCCTGCGTGACAGAGCAAGACCACATCTCTTTTAAAAACAAAAAAACAAAAAAAAAGGAAGAAGACAACCTAAAAAAGGAGAAAATATTTATAGCTCTCATACTTGGTAAGGGTCTATGGGCCCAGAATATGTAATAAACCATTACAAGAACATCTAAACAACAAAAAGACAAATAATGAAATTTTAAAATACACAAAAAATGTATATAGACATTTCTCCAAAAAGCATATTAGCAGTCATTAGGCATGTGCAAATGAAACCAAATGAGATACCACAATAGGCAAATCAGTAGAAACAGAAAGCACATGAGAGGTTGCCTAGGGCTTGGGAATATGAGGGGAATGCTGGAAGTGATAGCTAAAGGGTACAACGTTTTTGGGGTGATGAAAATATTGTAAAATTGACTGGAATGATGGTTATATAACTCTGTGAATAAACTGAAAGTCACTGAACCATACAGTTTAAATGAGTGAATTGTACAGCTGTGAGATGTATCTCAATAAAGCTGTTTTTTAACAAAGGAAACATATACTAATCCGTTTATAATAGATAGCAATCTTGGGAGTTTTTTTATGTCTGGAAATTTATGATGTTTAGTTTCTATTCTATTACATTTACATTACTGTTATACTTTTAGATAATTTATTTAGAATGGCTACCATTGTTAAGTTCAGCTCAAAATTATTTTGTGAATACTTTAGAGTAGGTTTTTAAAAGTATGACTTAAACATTTCTGAATAAAAATGTTTCATATCTAATTATAACAGAAACCATAGTTCTAGTAACAATGTTCTTTCTAGTGTTTTCCAACTCCTCTCATTTCTATTCCTTTATTCTTACTGCTAACACCTGGCCTGAAATAACTTCTCCAAAATGCTCAACATGTTAAAGAAATCATTCTTCCTCCCAAACACACTGTTTCTAGCTGTGTTTCCAAAATCTACAAATGGAACCAAAATGCTAGGTACCCAGTATATGTGCGAAGGGAAGATCTGTGATTCTTCTTTTCCAATTGAATAACCGAAAATTAATGACCTAAGTATCTCACTCAAGATATAAAGAGGGTGGACAGAATAAGCATCCTTAAGTAGAAGTTCATATTTAACCTCAAAATTTTCCTTAGTATCTTCTAATCACAAATAGGCATTTCAACTGTTTGTTGGAATTTATCAGCATTTTAAAGTGTTTTGTAATAGAAGAGTTTTCAGATGATAAAGTCTCAAACATGGCCATAAACAGAATTACAATCTAACTTAAATTCTGCCAAAAGTTGTCTTTAAAAAAAAAAAAACTGAATGACCAGCCCCTGAATCAAAATCCTTTAGTAACCCCTATTATGCTGAAAATAAAACCCAAACTACTTAACATGATATTCAAGACCTACTTGCCTGTCCCAAACTCTCTCTCCTACATTATCTTCTAAAAGTGTTGTTTTACCTTTCAAATAAAAAACTGAACCCAAATGAAATTGTTTTATATAGCATAAAAAGGGGTCTAGTTTTTTTTTCCACCAAAAAGATATCCAATTTTCTTAGCATTATTTACAGAAAAGGTCATCCTTCCCCAATAGCATCTGCACTGCCTCTTTTATCATAAATCAAGCATCTTTGTATGTATGGATTTATTTATGGCTCTAAGCTCTGTTCCATTAGTCCATTTGGCTAGCCTTCTGCCAATATCAAATTTTCTTAACTCTAAGAGGCGCTGATATCCAGCAGAGCAAGTTCTCCCACAGGAGTCTTCACTACTCTTCTCTTTTACTTTTTCTTTTAAGTCCCACTACAGAGCAGAGTCTTCACTATTCTTAATCCTTTGTATTTCTATATAAATTTCACAGTCATTTTGTCAAGTCCCCCCCACCCCCAGCAAAAGTTGTGATTCTGAATGGGATTATACCGAATCTATTCATTAATGTGGAAGAAAAGACAATTTAAAAATACTCAGTCTTCCAAATCAAGAACTGGTATTTCTCTCCATTTATTTAATCTTTCTTTAATGTTTCTCAATACAGTTTATTATTTTCTGCATAGATTCAACATGGGACTTGTTAGACCTACTCTTGGTAACTTCTTTTTTTGAATGAAATTATATAAATAGTTAACTTTTCATTTTTACACAGTTACTGGTACAAAGAAATATAAAATTCAGATTTATATTGATTGGTCCGAGCTTGCTAGCATCTATCTATAGATTGTTTTGGAATTTCCATATACATAATTGTATCATCTACAAATTATAGAAGCATTGGTTTTTTTTCCCCTCTCCAATATGCATTTCTTATATAGCTTTGTCTTGCCAGACAACTCTACAGTATGGTACTGATCAGAAGTGGTCAGAGCAGCCATGCTTGTCATATTCCCCATATTAAAAGTTTTCATGTTTCAACATTAAGTCTGTTTGTCATAGGTTTTTGTAGCTATGTTTAAGGAAATACTTTATATTCCTTGTTCTCTAAGATAAGGAATCCTATGACTAAACACTGAATTTTATCAAACATTTCTTCCACATCTACTGAGATGATATGATTTTTCACTAACATAATATGATACATTAACATTAATTGACTTCTCTCATGTTAGTTAAACCTCGTGTGTCAGAAATGAAATCAATTTGGTCATGATAGGTTTTTATATCCATGTTCACAAGTAACAATGGGTTCTAATGAACTTTCTCATACCAAGGTTTATGAAGGTATAATTGACATACAAAACTCTGCACATATTTAAAGTATACATTTTGATAAGTTTTGAAGTCTGTACATACCTGTGAAACCATCGCCACAACCCAAATAAGTAATATATCCACTATATCCTTCCGTACACCCCTTAGCAATCCATTCCTATTGCCCCTCTTTGGCTTCCTTTACCTCATCCCCAGGCAACCACTGATCTGTGTTCTGTCACTACAGATTACTTTTCATGACCTGAAATTTTATATACATGGGATCATACAATAAGTACTCTTTTTTCCTGGATTCTTTCACTCAGTATAATTATTCTGAGAGTCATCCACGTTATAGGTTTAACAACAGTTCATTCCTTTTTATTGCTAAGTAATATTCCATTATATAAATATACCACAATTTGTTTATCCATTCACTTGTTGGTGGCCATTTGAATTGTTTTAAGTCTTTGGCTATTACAAAAAAAGCTGCTATGAACATTCACATACAAGTCATAAATATTTTCCCCAATGGTTTTTCTAAAACATTTATAAGTTTACCTCTTAAGCTTAGGCCTGTATCCCCTTAATCTTTAACGTCTACAAAAACCAAAACATCACATTTGCATTCCTGATATTGCTCATCAGTGTCTTCTTATCATGACAAATCAAGCCAGGTTAGTCGGTTTTATCAGTTTTTTCAAAGAACAAACTTTTGGCTTTCTTGATTTCAACTATATCTTTGTTTTTAGTTCACATATTGTTTGCTATGATTTTTGGTTTTAATATGTAGGTTATTTAGACTTTAGAGCTGTAATTCTTAGGAACATATGTTATTTGTTTCTTGTATTTTGCATATTACCAAACTTTGGAAATTAGTTAAAATGTGCTTTAAGGCACAATATATAATCAATTTTTATGTTGTATGTGTTTGAAAATAGTGTTCATTCTACATTTGTCTTAGATAAGTATGCCCACTAGGTCAGATTCATAGATGTGGTTGTTCAAATTAATATGTAGAGCATTAGCTGATTCTTTTGGTCAGTTTGCTCTATCAATTAGTGAGAGAGGTACATGATATCTCCCACAATGGTGATCAATTTGACTCTTTTACCTTGTAGTTCTGTCAATTTTTGTTTTATACAGTTTGAAATACAGTTATCAGGGAATTATAGACTTTAAATTGTTATATCTTCTAGTAAATTGAACCTTTTATTATTATAAGATTTCCACTTTATATGCATAGTAATGCTTTCTGACTTACGGTCCATTTTGTCTAATATTAATGTAGCAACACCAGCTTTCTGTATTTACTTGATACAATTTTATACCATTTAATGGATTTACCTATTCTGGACATTTCATATAAATAGGATCATACAATACGGGGCCTTCTGTGTCTAGCTTATTTCATGTAGCACGATGCCTTCAAAGTTCGTTCATGGTACAGCATGCATCAGAATCTCATTCCTTTTTAGGGCTGAGTAACATTCCATTGTGTGGATATAGAATATACCACATTGATTTATCCATTTATCAGTTGATGGACATTTGGGTTATTTCTACTTTTTGGCTATCATGAATAATGCTGCTATAAATATTTGAATTTGTGCTATTTTTTCCCCACCATTTTACTCCGAACCTTTCTGTATCCTTATTTGTAGATGTGTCTCTTGCAAACAAAATATCACGGTATTTTGTTTCGTACCAGTCTGACAATCTTTGTCATTTAACAAGAACATTTATGCCCCTTATATTTTATGTAATTGTAGATATATTTGGGTTTAAACCTACAATCATATTTTTTGGCTATTTTTCCCATCACCTCTATGATTTTCCCTCTCTCTTCTTGACTGCTTTTAGATTGACTTTTTAAAATTATTCTATTTCCCCCCACTAATAGTTTAGAAACTACACACTATGTTTCTATTCCAATTAGTGATTACTCTAGAAATTATAACTTGCATATTTGGTAACCAACAGTTCCACTTCCAGGTATGATGAAGACCCTACCAGAATAACCCTCAGAAAACAACTATAAAACCTATACATGATAATACCCAAGCATATATCTGAAGGTTCTAGTGAGTAAACAGAGAGATGAATTCTGGTGGAAGTTTACTGTCATTCAGAGAAGGGAAAGTAAGTTTCCTTCCCTCTGGCTTTTAGCCTGGTACTAAGTGCAGTGAGGGAGAGAAAAAGATTATGGTGTTGGGGGAGGGGGGATAACTTTCCAGCATGAGAGTCCAAAAAAGAGAAGGTAGAAAGTTATTAACATCAAAAAGTGAGGGGGATCATACAAGGGCAAGAGCTAGTAAGGACATCCCCAAACTCCATCTACCCACATCTCTAGCTGATCCCTAACAACAAAGGTGTAGAGCAGACTCAAAGGAACCAGCTAAAGACAAAAGGTCTAAAAGGGGATCAAAGCTGCCAATTAAGAAACTGAGTTTGTATTTCAAGCCTAACTCAGAAAATTATCTGCTAAGACAAAGGAAATACAACACATAAAAAGTAAGTATAGGAATAAGAATAGAACCCAGAGTATCCATAAACTAACAATAATAACATCCAGGACACAATCCAAAATTACCCAGCAAATGAAGAATCAAAAACAGGAAGACATTCTCAAGAGAAAAAAAAAAAACCAAGTAGGCCTAACTGTGAGATAAACCAGATGTTGAAGCTAACATAAGAGAATTTTAAAGCAACTATTATAACTAAGCTCAACGAAGTAAAACAAAACATACTAAAAGGCATAACAATCACATTGGAAAAATAGAAATAATAAAAAATAATCAAATGTAAGTCCTAGAACCAAAAATTACATTTCTGAAATTTAAAAATGTGATGAATGGACATAACATCAAAATGAACATGACAAAGTAAAAAGTAAATGAAGGTTGACTGAAGATAGATGAATAAAAATTATCCAAGGTGAAGAGAGAAAAAGACTGAAAAAAGACAAATGTGTAGATACAAGACGATAAAACACCAATCAGAATAAACACAAAGAAAGCCACACTGAGGCATATCATATCTAAACTGTTAAAAGCCGATATAGAGCAAATATTTAAAGCAGCAAGAGAAAACCGAAATATTACTACACATGGGAACAATAATCCAGTTAATGGCTTTCTACTTCAAGGCTGCCAGGTAGGGAGGTGGAATCCTGGTAGGGATCAGCTGACTCCCTAAGTGGAAGAGCCAGAGCTGAAATTCCAGGGAGACCAAGACGACTAGAGTTCACAGGAAAGAGTACCAGAGAGGAGACTGTTGCACAGAGAGAAAACTCAGGAAATATGTATAGGACCCTTCAAGCCTTCAACTAAATATCGATCAGCACATGCATGTGATGAAACTACCCAAGGCTTGGGGGAAAAAACACTCAGAAGAACTAGAGATAACAGTACTTTACATTCATAAAGAGCCAGGAATAGTGCCAGTTCCCACTCGCCAGACTGGTAAACCTCATGATTCATGGATCACTGCCCATGAATACATAGGACACTGTATCAGTAGTGGGAAATAATTAGCCCTAGATTAAGGACTATTCAAAATCCACTAACAAATCGTAAAAGCAAGATTCCAAAGAATCAAACTGTTTCCAAGTAGGTTAACTGTGTCCCAGAAAAAAAAAAACTTCAAGACCATCTATTTATTATAACATACCTAGCACTCAAAAAGGTAAAATTTACATCTGGCCTCCAATAAACATTGCCAAGCATTCAAGGAAACAGAAAAATACAGTCCAGAATGTAAAAATCAATAAACTAAAACCAACCCAGAATTAAAGTAGTCATTATAACTATATCCACACATGTTGAAAAGTTCCATATACTGATGAAAACAAAAATATGTGAGAAAAAATATGAACAGGATTAATAACAGATTAGACATTGCAAAAGAAAAGATTAATGAACTAGAAAACACAGCAATAGAAACTATCCAAAATGAAACAGAAAATATAGTTTAAAGCAAAATTAACAAAGTATCAGTGAACTGTGGAACCTAATATATGTTTAATTAGAGGCCCAAAAGGAGAGAGGAGGTAGCAGCAGAGAGGACAGAAAAAAATATTGAAGAAATAGTGGCCAAAAACTTTACAACTTTGAAGAAAACTATAAATTCATATATCAAAGAAGCTCAATCTAAGAATAAGAAAAAAAAAAAAAGAGAAAACTCTACCAAACCACATTATTAAATAAATTGTACAAAACCAGTGAAGAAAGAAAAAAAAATTAAAAGCAGCCAGAGGAAAAAATATACATTTTAAACAAAGGAACAAAAATAGAGGTGACAGCAGAATTCATTACTGGAACAATAAAGTGAGAAGACAGAAGACCAACATCTTTAAAGAACTGAAAGGAAAAAAAGTGTCAACTTCAAATTCTATACCCAGAGAAAATATTCTTCAAAAAGAAAGGCTAAGTTTCTCAAAAATTTAAACATAAAACTACCATCCTCCCTAGCAATTTCACTCCTTGGTCTCTACCCAAGAGAGATGAAAATATATGCGTTGAATTGCATTGAATCTTCACAGCAGCATTATACATCATAGCCCAAACTGGAAACAACCTAAATGCCCATCCAATGTTTCTTATATACAATAGAATACTGCTCCGCAATAAAAAAGAGCAAAATACTGATACAATTTACATCAGGGATGCACCTCAGAACCATTATACTCAGCAAAAGAAGCCAGACACAGAAACCACATATCATATGATTCCATTTATACAAAATGTCTAGAAAAGGCAAACTTAACAGTGACAGAGATTAGATTAGCAGTTCGCTGGGGTCAAGAACAGGGATTTACTATAAACGGGCATGCTGGATCTTGTTACAGGAAGAAAAATGTTCTAAAATTTATTTATATTGATAGTTGTACCCACTCAGTAGAGTTACTCTAAAAATCATCAAATTATACACTTGAAATGGGCCAATTTTATGATATATAAAATATACTCAATAAAGCTTCTTTTTAAAAAAAAAAGGTTAAATAAAGGCATTTTCAGATATAGAAAAGCTGAAAAAATTTATCACTTGCAGACCCACACCATAAGAAATGTAGGCTGAAAGAAAATCATACCAAATGGAAATATGGACATCTACAAAAGAATAAAGAGGACCAGAAATGGTAACTATATGAATAAATACTTAAGATTTTTAAAAAGTATTATTTACATCTCTCTAGAAGTTTTCAAAGTATTGTCATACAAAAATAAAATATATGACAACACTAGCACAATGCTCAGGAGAAGAAAAATGCAAGTATACTATTTTAAGGTTCTCATTCCATATGAGAAATGGCATATCATCACTTGAAGATAGATGGTTACAAGTTAAAGACACATACTATAAACCCTAAAGTTACCATGAAAATAATAAAACAAACAGTAATGGCTAATAAGTCAGCAAAAAAAATAAAATGGAATCATAAAAAAAATTCATTAATCCAAAAGAAGGCAGAACAATAGGAAAAGGGGACAAGTAACAGACGGACAAATAATCATCAAGAGGGTAAATTTAGGCCGAGGCAGGAGGTTCACCTGAGGCCAGGGTTTTGAGGTTGCAGTGAGCTTTGATGATGCCATTGCACTCTAGCCCAAGCTACAGAGCGAGACCCTGTCTCCAAAAAAAAAAAAAAAAATGGTAAATTTAAACCTAACCATATCAATAATCACATTAAATGTAAGTGCCCATTTTGGGGGAAATGGTATATCCATTATCTTGATTGTATTTACATGTGTCAAATGTAAACACGTGTTATATAAGTATATACATGTGTTAAAATCTATCAAGTTTTACTCTTTAAGTATGCCAATACTGTACACATATTATGTAGTATGTATTTTATGTCAGTTATATCTCAACAAAGCTGTTTTTAAAATCAATAGCAAAATTGAGAGAAGATCCTTAAAATCTTTAAAAATCCTTTTTAAATAGGTAAGAAAGGAAAAACAAATAAAAAATAGCAGACACAAATAGAAAACAAAAACGAAATGATGATCCCCAATTCAACCATATCAATAATTACATTAAACATTAATTGACTGAACAGTCAAATTAAAATGAAGAGACTTTTGGATTAAGAAAATAAGAACCAACTATATACTATCAATAAAAGAAACACTCTAAATATAAAGGCACAGATAGGTTGAAAATAAATTAATGGCAAAAAATATGCCACACAAACAGCATAAGAAATCTAGAGTGGCTAAATTATTATCTCATAAAAATAGATTTCAAAACTAAATGTATTACAAGAGCTAAGCATGGACATTTCATAATGATAAGAGAGCAACTTCAAAAATAAAGACATAACAATAATAAAATTTCAAAATACATGAAACAAAACCCAGCAGAATTAAAGGGACAAATAGACAATTCACAATCATAGCTGGACATTTTAAAACATCTGTCTCTACACTGATAGAACTAGACCTAGACCAAAAAATCAGTAAAGACACAAAAAAGTCTGGATAACACTATTAACAGCCTTGTCTTATTTTGTATCTCTGGAACACTATGCCACAAACAGCAGAATACAAATTCACAAGATACACTAGGACATAAAGGAAAGTGCAATCAATTTAAAATGACTTTAAAGTGAATTATGATCTCTTGACCACAATAAAACTAAGTTAGACATAAATAACAGTAAGATAATCAGGAAAAAACACAACTATTTGTAAATTAAACACACTCCTGAACAATCATCATTGTATCAAAGAAGAAATGACAAGAGGAATTAAAAATTATTTTGAACTGAATTAACAGTGAATACACATGTCAAAAACTATGGGATGTTGCTAAAGAAGTGCTAAGGGAAATTCACAGGTTTCAATGCCTATATTACAAAAGTTTCAACCAATTTCTAAGCTACCATCTTAATGATTTGGAAAAAAGAGGGAGTTAGATTCAAAACAAACAGAAAGAAAAGACTTAAATACATATTTCTATGTCAAAGAAGCCAATCTGAAAAGGCTCTATACTGTTTGATTCCAACTATATGCTAGTCTGGAAAAGCAAAAATTATGGGGATGGTAAAAAGATCTGTGTTGCTAGGGGGAGGGAGAAGGCTTAACAGGGAGGAAGGAAAGGAGGGAGGCATGAACAGGAAGAACACAGAGGATTTGGGGGGCAATAGAAATATTCTCCATGATACTGTAATGGTAGATACATGTCATTACACATTTGTCAAAACCCTGTAACTGTTTGCTATAGACTCAATGTGTTCCCCTAAAATTCACTGAAACCTCATCACCAATGTGATTGTGTTAAGAAGTGGTAAGAGTTAAGATGTTAAGAGTGCTAAGAAGTGGGGCCTTTGAAAGGAGATTAGGACATGAGGGCAGAGTCCTTATTAATAGGATTAGTGCTTTTATAAAAGAGAACCCAAAGAGCTAGCCAGCCTTTTCTACCATTTGAGGACACAGCAAGAAGGCACCAACTATGAATCAGAAAGCAGCTCTCACCAGATACCAAATCTGCTGGCGCCTTGATCTTGGACATCCCAGTCTCTAGAACTATAAGAAATAATTTTCTGTTGTTTATAAGCTACACAGTTTATGGGTTTTTTTGTTATAGAAGCCCAAACACAGTAAGACACTGCTCTCACAAATAGTCCATTCTTTTCAGACTTTATTTTTTAGAGCAGCTTTAGGTTCATACCAAAATTGAGAGGGAAGCACAGAGATTTCCCATATGTCCCTTCCCCCTTCATACGAATAGCCTCCCCCATTATCAACATACCCCACCAGAGTGGTACTTTTGTTACAAGTGATGAACCTACACAGACACATCATAATCACCCCAAAGTCCATAGTTTACATTAGGGTTCACTCTTAGTGTTGTACATTCTATGGGTTTGGACAAATGTATAATGACATGTACCTACCATTACAGCATCATAGAGTATTTTCACTGCTCTAAAAATCCTCTGTGTTCTGCCAATAAATCCTCCCACTAGTCTATTAATTTTTTAAAAGGTAAAATAAAGGTAGTATAAAATTAGTAACAGAAAAAATAATAGAGGAAAATCAACGAAACCAGAAGCTGGTTGATTGGGTGAGAAAGGATCAATAAAACTGATAGGCCTCTAGCCAGACTAATCAAGAAAAAAAGGGAAAAAATACAAGTTACCACCATCAGGAATGAAAAAAGGGATATTATCACAGACTCTTCAGACATTAAAAGGATAAGATGGGAATATTACGAAGAAATTCATGCAAATTTCCTGACCTAGGCTAAATGGAAAAATTCTTTGAAAGATAAACTACCCAACCATCAAAACTGACCCAAGAATAAATAGAAAACTTGAACAGCCCTGTATCAATCGAAGAAATTTAACTTGTAACCAAAAACCTTCCCACAAAGAAAACTCCAAGCCCAGATGTTTTCACTGGTGAATTCTCTCAAACATTTAAGAAATGAGTAACACCAAACTCACAAAAACACTTTCAGAAAAGAAAGCAAGAGGAAATATATCTCATCTAATACAGATCAAAATTACCTGATTCCAAACCAGATGCAGATTTTCTTTTCTTAAGAGAGAGGGTCTTGCTCTGTTGCCCAGGCTGGAGTGCAGTGGCAAGATCATAGATCACTGTAACCTGGAACTCCTGGGCTCAAGTGATCCTCCCGCCTCAGTCTCACAAAGTGCTGGGATTACAGGCATAAGCTACTGCACCCAGCCCAGATGCAGATATTTTAAGAGTAACTACAGATAAAAATCTCTCATGAACACAGATGACGACACACTTTTAAAAACATTAGCAAGTTGAATCCAAGAATTTTTTAAAAGGATAATGTATCACAAGCAAGTAGAGTTTATCCTAAGAATGGAAAGTTAATTTAACATCTAAATTCAATCAAAATAATACTCCATCTTAATAGAATACAGGAGAAAAGCCACATGATCAATTCAAAAGAGGCAGAAAAAAAAATGTTACAAAGTTCGATACCCTATGAAAGTAAAATAAATTCTCAGAGCAAATTAGGAATATAGTGGAAATTCCTCAATATGATAAAAGGCCCCTATGAAAAACCTACAGTTAAAATCACATTCAGTGGTAAAAGTCTTAATGTTTTATAGCCAATACAAGGAACAAGGCAATGATTTCCATTATCACCACTTTTATTTAACTGTAAATTCTAGCCAGAGAACAAAAAGAAATAAAAGACATACAGATTAGAAAGGAAGACATAAAACTATCCTTATTTGCATACAACATGATGCACATATAAAACCCTAAGGAATCCACAACATGGCTAACAGAATAAATGAATTTAGCAAAGTTGTAGGTACAAAGTCTGTAAAATCAATTGTATTTTTATATACCAGCCAATAAGCAATTAGAAAATAGTTTTTTAAAACTCCATTCACATTAAATAAACAATAAAATACTTAGGAATAAATTTAACAAAAGATGCCTAAGATCCTTACACTAAAAACTATAAGACATAGCAAAGGGAAATTAAAGAAGATCTAAGTAAATGGACAGATGTACCATGATCATGCATTGGAAGACTAAAAAGTTAAGGATGGCAATTCTTCCAAATAGATCTACAGATTCAGTGCAATCCCAAATAAATCCCAGCAGGCTTTTCTGAAGAAACTGACAAGTAGGCCAGGCACAGTGGCTCATGCCTGTAATCCCAGCACTCTGGGAGGCCAAGGAGTGAGGATTGCTTGAGCTCAGGAGTTTGAGACCAGCCTGAGCAAGAGTGGACCCTGTCTCTACCAAAAATAGAAAAATTAGCTGGGCATTGTGGCACGCGCCTGTAGTCCCAGCTACTGAGGAGGCTGAGGCAGGACGATCACTTGAGCCCAGGAGTTTGAGGTTACAGTGAGCTATGATGAGGCCACTGCACTCTACCCAGGGTGACAGAGTGAGACAAGAAATAAAGGAAAGAAAGAAAGAAAGGGAAGAAGGAATGGGAAGGGAAGGGAAGGGGGAAGGAAGGAAAGAAAAGAAGGAAGGGAAAGAAGGGGAGGGAGGGAGGGAGGGAAGGGAGGAAGGAAGGAACTGACAAGTAAGTCTCAGAAAGATATATGGAAAGGCAATGGACCAATAAAACAATTTTGAAAAAGAAAAAGGTTGGAGGACTTATACTAACGAGACCTAACATAAAGCTACAATAATCAAGTCAGTGGCATAAGGATAGACCTATAGATCAATGGAATCAACTAACAAACCTAGGAATAGACACACATTTATACAGTCAATTAATTTTTAACAAAGATGCCAAGTAATTCAATAGAGACAAAGTAACCTTTTCAATAAACGGTCCTGGAACAAATGAATATCTGTATGAAAAAAATAAACTTCACTCCACACCCTGCACCATCTACGAAAATTAACTCAAAACCTTACCTGAAATTAATACACAAACATTAAAGTGAATTGTTGACTTAAATGTAAGAGCTAAAACTATTAATATTTTAGAAGAAAATATACAAGAAAATTGCTGACAAATTGGTTTAGGCAATTTTTCTCAGGAAGAATACAAAAGGCAAAGATATATTTTAATATTTTACATAATAGCTTTATCAAAATTAAAATCCTTTGCTCTTCAAAAGTCATAGCTAAGCAAACAAAAATACAAGCCAGACTACTAGAAAATTTTTCAAAACACAGATCCAACAAAGGGCTGTGTAGCAAGTACATAAAGGTTACAACACAGTAAAACATACAATCTGATTTCTTTTTTTTTAAGAAAGGGCAAAAGATTTTAACAGACCTCTCACAAAAGAAAATATGCAAATGGACAAAAGGCACATACAAAAATGCTCAATATTACTGGTCAACAGAAAAATGCAAATTAAATCCACTACTATACACCCACTAGAATGGTTAAAGTCAAAGAGAGTTAACAATACCAAGTGTTGGCACAGATGAGAAGCAACTCAAATTATCATACATTACAGGAACATAAAATGGCACAACGAGTTTGGAAAACAGTATGGTGTTGCCTTATAAATTTAAACAAACATTTACCATTGGACCCAGAAATTCCTCCCCCTTTGGTATTACCCAACAGAAAGGAAAACACACAAAAATGTGTATACAAGTGTTCACACAGGTTGAGTTACCCCTTATCCAAAATGCTTGGAATCAGAAGTGTTTCAGATTTTGGATGTTCTCAGATTTTGCAATATTTGCATTATACTCACCAGTGGAGCTTCCCAAATGCGAAAATCTGAAATCCTCCAATGAAAATTTCCTTTGAGCATCATGTTGGCACTCAAAAGGTTTTGGATTTTGGAGCATTTCAGATTTTCAGATTTGATATGTTCAACCTGTAGTAGCATTATCTGAATAGCCAAAAATAGAAGCAAAACAAATCTACATCAGATAGTGGATTAACAAATAAATAAATTGTGGTACACACACATACACATACCAAGGACTACTACTGAGGAATGAAAAAGAATGAAACATTAGCATACATGACATAGGTAAATTTCAAAACATTATGCTAAATCAGGATTTAACTTTAAGCTTTGCAAGCCTTATGGTCTCTCTGTCACAACTACTCAGCTCTGATCTTATAGCACAAAAGCAACCACAGACAATGCTTAAAGAATGAACATGGCTGTGTTCCAATATAATTTCTTTCCAGAAACAGGCACAGGGTGAGATTTGGCCCACATGCTATGGTTTGCTGACCACTGTGCTAAGTGAAAAAAGCGTTCCTCACAGGCACAGATTACATTTTAAAATTCTTTGTAAGCCTCATAACACTTAGCCAAGGGATAAGGCTAAACACTATGTTAGTGAGTAAAAGGAACCCAACATAATCAGATTAGGAAAAATTACCTGTGGATCTGATCTTGCCTGCTAGAGCGAACTGGAGCTAATCCATCTATTTCATCAAAAAATATTATAGAAGGTCTCATCAAATATGCCTAGTAAAAAGAAAACAAATGTTAATTATTGTATTAGTTTTCATTTTTAAAATTTATTATATTTTCTTAATAGGATATGTAAGCAAATCATACAACATGCAGCAGGTATGAAAGAGCATATAGTAAAAAGGAAATCTCACCACCCCAGTCTCCAACAAAAAGGTCTCCTCCCAGTAAGCAACTACTGTTTTCAGTTTGTTTATTCTTCCAAACATATTTAGACACACAAACGAAAGTGTATTGTAAACACAAATGATAGCACATTATACACATCCCTTTCACCATATAACAGTCTTTTTTATATAACAATATATCTTAATTAGCTTCCATATAAGAACATAAAGATCTGCCTCATTCTTTTTTAACAGCTATATAATGTCCCACTATATGGATGTGCCATAATTAAGCCAGTCACCTTCTTATGGACATCTAGGCTGTTTTCAATATTTTCCTATTACCAACAATGCTGTAATAAATAATCATAAATAACAAATAATAAATAATTGTATTTATCATTTCGTATGAGTAGAAACGTGTCAATATAATAAATTCTAAAGTTGAAAAAGACACATGTCATTTCCAATCTAGTTAGATACTTGCAAACTGCCTTCCATTCATGTACCAATTTACCTTCTAACCAGCAATATTTAACGGTGCTCATCAACAATGTATTATCAAACTGATCTTTGCTAAATTTTTTCAATAAAGAATATTATCTCACTTTAGTGTTAATTCTTATTTCTGTTACAAGTGAAGATGAGCATATTTTACATCTTTAAGAATCATTTATATTCTTTTTTCCATGAAAGTTCTGTCCATATCATTTGCCTATTACTTCACTAGATCACTAGTCTTTTGCTTACTGAGTTTTAGGAGCTATTTATTTTAAAGATTAGCCCTTCGTAAGTGAAAGGAAATGCAAATATTTTTCTCAAGGAGTATCACTTATCTTTTGGCTTGGTATTGCCTATAGTTTGAATGTCTGTCCCCTCCAAAACTGACATTGAAATTTAACTGCCATTGTGATGGTATTGGGAGGTAGGATCTTTAAGAGGTGTTTATTTTAGGTCATGAGGGCACTACCCTCATGAATGCAATAATGCTGTTATCAGAGGAGTGAATTCCTTATTGTGGTTAGTGGGTTCACCTCTACTTTGTGCATATTCTCTCTCTCTCTCTCTCAATTTTTGCAGTTTGTCTATGTGATGTCTTTACCATGTAATGACACAGCAAGAAAGCACTGACCAGATGCCTCCACCTTGATATTGGACTACTTAGCCTCCAGAACTGTGAGCCAATAAATTTCTGTTCATTATAAATTACCCAGTCTGTGGTATTCTATTATAACAGCACAAAATAGACTAAGATAGGTATTTTGTTGCCAAGTAGAATCTTAAAAAAAAATTTTGGCTGGGCGTGGTGGCTCACATCTGTAATTCTAGCACTGTGGGGCCGAGGCAGGAGGATCACTTGAGGCCAGGAGTTCAAGACCAGCCCAGGCAACACAGCAAGACCCTGTGTCTACAAAAAATGAAAAAATTAGCTGGGCGTGGTGGCATGGGCCTGTAGTCCCAGCTACTTGGGAGGCTGAGGCGGGAGGATTGATTGAGCCCAGGAGTTCAAGGCTGTCATGACCTATGATAACACCATTGTACTCTAACCTGGGCGACACAGCGAGACCTTGTCTCTTTACAAAAAAAAAAAAGTATGTACTGGATCTCTTTTTCCCCAGTTAGACACTCCTTACTCTGATGTTATAAACAAAATTCTCCCCTGTTTTCTTCTGGTACTTTCACAGTGCCATTTTTCTCATGTATATATTAAATCTAGCAAGAACAATTTGATCTAAGGTAAATGAGTATTAGACTACAAATGAAAGTTTTTTATCATATGATTTACTCAAATTAATATAATTTATGTTTCAAAATTACTTTAAAGCAAATTCTCAGTTCACAGGAATCTCAGCTTACTAAGGAATGGATATGAATTTTCCATTTCTCCCTGACTGATACAATATGCATTAAACTTCCAGTGCATTCTAATGATTTGAAATGAAGGGCACAAAATGTGGATTTAGGAAAAAAATTAAAAGAACTAGAATTACAAAATTAGAGAAGAAATTAGATTTGATAATTATTTTTATATACATGAAACAAATAACTATCTTTTACAAGTATGGCCTCATAGAACTACAAAAAGGAAGTAGAGTTTATTATGTGCCAGTCACTGTGATAAGCACTTTATTTATTTCCTCTCAGTGAAATCTCAGAATAGTCTAGTGAGATAGGTCTTATTTCCCCCACTACACAGAAGAGGCTACTAATGATCAAGGACTTTGATTTACTTAAAGTTACATACTTAATGGTAAAGCCAGATATAAACATTTTTCTGACACCAAAGCCCATACTCTTAGCCAATACACTATATCACCTTCATTTCATTTAGTGCACAGACCATGTCTTTAATTCAGGAATGTAGACTCTTTCATTTAAAAAAAACAATCATGACCATCAGCAATTTTTTAAAAAAGGAAAGCATACATTTTAACTACTCCTACTCACCGAAAAAACTATGAAAGAGATATAAATTTAGATAAAAGAAACAATATAGGTTATGCCACGGTTTTAAATGAAACCAAGAGACACTTCTACCCCCAGCATGAACTGACTAAAGAGTATAATTCTGTTTTAAAAATGTAAAGTAAAATCATTGGATACTATGCCAGCATTCCCAAGCAATTCTTCCCTCGTCTATCAATATTATTTTATATTTATATATTTCAATTATTATTAAATTCCCTTGAAGCATTCAGACTGCATATGTTTGACTTGCCACTAGACACTAAACAACTTAAGGATAAAATTCTTATCTATTCCTCCTTCTAGAAGCATTATCTAGAACATAGCAGTTTTTGATACCAATAATAACTTTAAAATATTCATTGATGTGCTTTACCAATTACAAAGGACTTTCATACACACCAACTCAGTAATGGGTGTTCAATAAATGCTTGTTGAAAGTATTTTTTATTTCATGTGAATTCCCTCAGACATAATCAAATATAAGTTACATCGCCAAATATGAACAGCTTCCTTCACTAGCTCAATCAAAAGTGAATTTATATCAGGAATAATATAAGGTACAGGCAATTTTTTTTTTTTTGGTAGAGACGGGGGTCTTGCTATATTGCCCAGGCAGATCTCAACTCCTGGCCTCAAGCAATCCTCCCACCTTACCCTCCCTAAGTGTTGGGATTACAGGTGTAAACCACCCCACCCAGCCACTGAAATAATATTTTTAAAGTTACTGTTACATATAAACAGTAGAGATAGGCTACATGATATTCACTTTTTAAAAGCATTCACTTATTTCTGAATTCTTGTACTGTATTTACAACTCATAAAAATAAATAACACTCTTTGTGAGATTTCTTGCCTTTCTGAGATATATAACAGATATTTATGCCAGTTGTAGTTCTTCAGTTGCATTACAATCTAACAATATATGTGTTATATCTGGGGTTCTCAAAAGCACCTAACATGGTATTATATGCCTGGTAACCATCTCAATAAATGTTTTATGAATGATTATAAATATTCAAAAGTACTACTAAAACTGCTGTTAAATAACTCTAAGGCATACAATTTCAGATTATTGATTCTAAATCTAAAATACTGATTGAAAAATATGCCCCCTCATAAACAAGTTGTACTTTCAGATTAAACATATTAAATATGCTAAAGAAGATATTCTCCAATTAGCTGATTTCTCTTACCTGATCAAAAAGAAGCCTAAGTTGCCTTTCAGATTCACCCACCCATTTGCTCAAACAATCTGCTCCTTTTCGCATAAAAAAAGCCACCTTTTTGTCTCCTTGACTGCATTCATTAGCTAATGCTCTGGCAACCAAGGTTTTACCAGTGCCAGGTGGGCCATAAAACAAACAGCCCCTAGAGGAATAAAGAATCAAAAAGAGTAAATTAATGTTATTATCACCACTGATAACCAATTTAAAAGGATATCCTTCCTGCCCACATAATTTGTATTACTATATATTATAATCATTAGACGTTGATAAAGCTTTTTCCAGCATATAGACAACGTGTCACTTTGCTGAGTCCTCAAAGCACCAAGCTTTGGTAGACAAGAAATAAAGTACACAGTAATTTGGCAAGGTATACCAAAATTTTAAATGTGTTTCCCTATGATCCAGAAATGTCACATCTTGGAATATATCATATAGAAATAATCAAAAGAATGTATAAAGAGGGCCAGGCATGGCGGCTCACGCCTGTAATCCCAGTGCTTTGGGAGGTCAAGGCGGGAGGATCACTTGAGGCCAAGAGTTAAGACCAGCCTGGGCAACACAACAACACCCTGTCTCTACAAAAAATTTTTAAAAATTAGCTGGGCATGGTGGCACGCGCCTGTAGTCCTAGCTACTTGGCAGGCTGAGGCAGGAGGATCGCTTGAGCCCAGGAGTTCAAGGTTACAGTGAGCTATGATCACACCACTGCACTCCAGCCTGGATGACAAAGCGAGACCCTGTCTCTTAAAAAAAAAAAAAAAAAAGAATGTATAAAGATAAGATTTTCCACATCCTTAAACACATAGAAATAAATTAGAACCAAATCTGAATAAAAAGTGCCTCCTCAACGAAAACAGACATTTATCAGTTCAAATCTAATAGTCTATAAGAATACCTTCAGAATATTTTATTCTGCCCAATCTCCTTTAACATAATTTCTCAGCCTTTTCTAACAGTTCAATGGCTAGCCACCTCATGATCAGACATAATCACAAAAATAAATTATCAAGCTCAACCTATTTCAAAAATACCCCATCATAAAGTCAAGAAAACAATTCAGTGAAATTGTGCTTCCAAAACTAAACAACATATAGCATCGAACTCCATACTATGAGGAAGCCCAATTCAGGAAAATCCATTTGGGCAATCCAGTTGCATATTCAGGGACTACATAAAGAATCTCATCTTGTGCCTGACTCCTAAATCCTGAAATGTAAACTTCAAGAGCACACTTAGTTCCAAAGCCTCTGAGCCCTAAATAATAAAATTTCATTCCTAATTGTCATTGCTAGGACACATCAAATAAATATATGTGAAATATTTATGTTTGTAATCATTTACTCAAGTAATCAAAATTTGATAAATTAATAGTAATAACAATAAACTAAGATATTACTTACCTTGGAGGCTGAATTTTAAATTTTTCAAAAATTTCTGGGTATAAAAGTGGAAATACTACCATTTCCTTTAGTGCATGAATATGATGGCTCAATCCGCCAATGCTATCAAACCGCACCTTGGAAAGAAGCAGAAAAGTTTGATATAGAATAATTTTATGTTTTATAGAATTTAAAAATTTATAAAATAGTCTTATGATTCAGAAATACATGCCTTCAGCAGGAGCTTTTGAACATAACTACAAATAAGAATAGAAAAATAAAATCAACAGTAAAATTCAAGTTTACATTTCAGTTCAGGCAAATTAAGCTACCTTTCTTTAATCTAGTAACTCAGGACCAGGGTTACTGCTCAACCTAAAACTTTAATGGGTATCTATGGGAGATATTATATTATATTCATACTCTAACAGTTTAAATGACTTTCAAAATGTATATATTTTGTACATGCATTCTTACAAGGGGGGAATATCATCCCCACAGAGGCAAAATTTAGTTCAGGGGTAGGGCAAGAAAATCTTAGCTATTACAATGGTTTGTGGTCCTCCAAAGCTCAACCTTACCTGATGAAATTTCATTCTTTAATATTTAATTTCTCTAGTTAGAATTTTAATCTTTCTCCTTACAGGACAACAACGAAAAAATAGTTTGAGAAACACTGATCTATCACAAGAAGCAACAAAGATTGTTCCTCCTACCCATAATAGTTTAAATAACTAAAAGATTTTGTAAAGAAAAGAAGTGTAAAGAAAAAAATGCTTGAGGGAAATTTTGCCAAAATGTTAACAGTGATTGCCTCTGACTATTGGCTTATGGGAGATCTCTTTTCCTGCTTCTTCTTTCTGTTATGGTACTTGAAAATGTTTTACAATGAATATGTTAATATGACAGAAAAAGCTTAAGTAAACTAGAAAAATAACACAGGTTAAATAACAGAAACATTCTAAGAAAAGCTAAATTTTCTTGTGTATTAGATCAAATTTTAAATAAATAAGTTACTCTAATTGACCGGCAGAAATGTCTAATGTTAACTAGATTCAACAGAGTAAAGTGCTGATAAACCAAATGAGCAAAGATCATTAGGTAAGGTCCTCTCAGAAAACCTACTATTAGAAATGGGATTCTGGGCATATTCAATACTCTGGGAAATTTCTTTAGGCTCTCATTAACAAGGTAAATATTTTCCTCTAGTACTTCAGATTAGAGATAGTTAAAATTTCATCTTTAAATATATATGCAACTCTATTTATTAATAATAACTTCCTTTACACATCATATGAGGATCGGTTACATTATGTTGTATTGAGAGATTTATGGGAACAAAGAAAAAAAATGTATCAAATAAGTTCTTGGTTTTACAGTACCTTTATTCCAAAGTATCACTAAGATACTAATAACAGTGAGAAAGAATCTACCATGTCCGCTGAATCTTGTGCCTCTTTTCGTGGTAGATACCTTCCCTGGATATAATTATCCATTTTCCATAGTGACCACAACAATCTTTATATTGATGACCATATCTGCATTTCTATCCCAGACATTCTCCTTAATGCCAAACCTAAATAAACAATTGCCTACAAGTTACCTCCACTTGTGATATACCACAGACACCTAAAACATGTCTACAACTAATTAAATCACCTTCCCACCTCAAACACTTATCCCTCTTCTTATGTTCCCTACTCAGAGAATGGAGCCATCCATTTTCCATCCAGTTCATCCATTATCCACCTAATCACTTAAGCTAGAAACTTGGATAATACCCTCAACTTGTTTCTTGCTCTCATTCCCCAAAAGCAATGAATTCACCAAATTCTGTCACAGCTGAATTCAATCCTCAATTCTCTCAAATCCACCCACTTCTTTTCACCATTATCCTACTTTGTCTCATGACCACTATTCCAGATTACCAGACTGCAATAACATCCAAACCAGTCTCCCTAATGCCAGCCTTGCTTACCCCAAATCCATTAACTACATCATTGCCTGAGTGATCTACCCAAAATACAAATCTGAACGTGAAACTATTAATTAAGAAGTTTTGACAATAGCCCATTACTTATCATGGTTTATAAGTCCCTCATAATCTTCTCAGCCTCACTTCCTACCTGTTATATATTCCAGTAACACTGAAATGGAAAAACCTAAGTACCACATGTAACCAGGGTTCTTAGGTTCCAAAACATATACATCAAAACATTAATATTGGTCAGATCTGAATTTTCTATTTTTATCATGGGCTGCTTTAGAAACAAGGAAAAGCTTAAAAAAAAAACTTATGGAAAAACTATTTTAAAAAACTTACTTCTAGGAAAACATTTACAAAACTTACTGATTTATCAATGTTCATTGGATCAACATCAGCCAAGCTTGCACCCACTTTCACCCGTTCTCGGAGAATACCACTAGCTAAGTCTTCTGCTCTGAAGTTCATAGGCAAACATCTGAAATTTATAAAAATGCAAGTAAAAGAGCATTAAAACTTTCACATTTTAATGTCAAAACAAGTTTAAATCTTTGACACATTTTAATCTTTTTTTCCTCACAACCCAGAAAATGACATCAAAGGATTTCATATTTTCAAACTACTTTTCCTAAATCCTTTTCAACTGACCAAAAATAAAGTTATTCACTAAATAAAACAAACAAGATTATTGATATGTTTGTCCAAAGAACCCAATCTATTCCAGTTTAGGAAATCTTCTACCTGATATGTTATATTATATAACTATAAAATAAAAATAGATCTATAGATACCATAATATATGGCATTACAATAAAATCAAGCTTTATTATAATACTTAAATTTAATCTCATTATATGGATATATCCAGACAGTTTATATGACTGAAAAAATTTTCTTTCCCTTTTGATCAGAGGAAATCAATTTTAGATCACACTTTGAGAATTAAGCTTTATCTTTTGTGTAACTACCAGGAGAGAGATCTCTAGCTACCTAAAATTCTATACTACATTATTTAATTGTACTATCCCCTAAGTAAATATAATCTACTTCCTTTTTTTTTTTTTTTTTTTTCCCCCTGAGACAGGGTCTTGCTCTGTCACCCGGGTAGAGGGCAGTGGTGTATGCAAGGATTACAGGCATGAGCCACCTCGCCTGGCCTACTTCCTCTTTTAACCTTGGTCAAACACCAAAAGATGACATTAATAGCATTAAAAGAGTATAGCTACTACAAGAATGTAACTTCACTGACATTTCTGAATCCTAATTTACCTTAAAAATATATTACCAAAGTAGATTATCATAATAGTTCAGATTAAATGGGCATTAAATTCTTTTATTTAAACTTAGATTTTTCTCTTACATTTTCCTTCCATCACCCACAAGAGGAATTCTTTTTTTTTTTTTTTTTTGAGACAGGGTCTGGGTCTGTTGCCTGGGCTAGAGTGCAGTGGCACCATCATAGCTCACTGCAACCTTGAACTCTGGGGGGCTCAAGCAATATTCTCCTCCCTCAGCCTCCCAAGTAGCTGTGACTATAGGCACACACCACCATGTCCAGCTAATTTTTCTATTTTTTGTAAAGACAAGGTCTTACTCTTGCTCAGGCTTATCTCAACTCATGGCCTCAAGCAATCCTCCTGCCTCAGCCTCCCAAAGTGCTAGGATTACAGGTGTGAGCCACCACAGCAGGCCAAAAGGAATTCTTTTTTAGCATACAGTAAACACCAATCCAAACTTATTCTAAGCCTGCATGAAAATTAGTTCTCAATATAATTTGCACTATTATAGAAATACGTTCTCTCCTCTAGTGAAATCTTGGATTTTTAGTGACAATTAATCATCATTTGACATTTACTAAGAAAAACAGATGCATCTCATGAAAACTGAGTTTAGAAACTAATTGTTAATAAATCAAGCTCCGTAATAATTATACAACAGCATTATTCTACAATTAAAAATTTTCAATAAAAATCAGGCTCCAATAATTGATTAGAACTAGTTAGGATGCAATGAAAACATAGTATTGACCTAATGGCTGCTTATGTCTGTACCTTGCTGTACATGTCCAAGATAATTTCTTAGTAGTAGCAGACTATATTTGGGATTTCCCAAGCGTTAATATTTTATAATTACTAAGTAAACCAAGTCTGGCTAAGTATTTTGGGATTCCACAAGTTAGTTTGTAATAAACTAGCAAAACAGCCAGTGAAAGATAAGTAAACTATTCGAATAAAAAAAAAAACAGAAAGCAAAAACCTTCATTTACTACACAGAAAAATAAAACAAAACAAACTCTACCTTTTTTCCCTGCCATGCTCTTAGATTTCCTTCTTTCAAAGCGTTCTTCATCAGAAGAAGTTGTGTCACTACTATGAATGGCATGCTTCTTTCTCCTATTTAAAGAGAGTAAAATACTTAAAACCATTAAATAGCAAATGGCTTAAAAAAAACATGCAAACATCCAAAATTCAATCTATAATTAACTCATAGAAAATTATCAAAATTTATAAATTTTGCCATACAGTTTACATCCTAATAAAGGTAGTTAAGTTCAGAGAAAAAGAAAAAAAGGAAAACATGAACCCTAAATTTTTTTAAATAGGATAAATCAGGAAAGAAGTCAGCAACCAATTTGATTTGTATCCAAATTTAGGGACTACCTGTCATTGTCTGACAAATAACATTAGAATCTTAGGAAAGAAAGCTTGTCTTTTTCGTTTTTTATTCTCTTTCCCATATAATCAGAAACAGTCCAGACATTGAAAGAACTAAGAAAAACAAGGGCTTTCACTTCTCACCTATGACACTTCTACCCTGTTTGAATTTTCTTATAAAATACATCAAATATTTTGAAGAAGAAAGAGAAATACTTTATAATCAGAACTACTATGGAATGTTTAGATGATATATCAGGGTAAAGTCATCTCAAAGGAGAAATAATACTTAATGAATGCTATGTTATTAATACAATTCATGACATCTCTAAGATACCTAGAAAATATAATAAAACCACCACCAAATTGTGTCCCCTCAGAATGTCCAGACTGAGTTCATGATTCCCAAATCAAATTCTTCAACCACTTCTTTTAAATTGTATATTCAGTTAGCAGTTCAACTAACTGGTAACTTGTAAAAAACACTCAAAATCATCCTAAATTCCCTTTCCCCTACCACATTCTAACTGCCATTGAGTTTTATCCATACTCCCTATAAATATCCCTTATATCCTCTCTTTCTCCACCCCTACCCTAGGCTTCTCATGCCACCCCCACAGTCCTTTAACCACTTCACCTCTGTTCCACTAAAAAAATCATGTGCCATGATCCTACCTCGGGTCTTGTTATCACATAAACTGCTGCCACCTCTGTAATCTTAAAATCGAATGACCTACTCTTTGAACATAAACTCCTAATATACCAACTTTCACTTCAACTAAAGGCCTACTGTTCCTAGGCACCAGGTTACTCATAACCTATCAACTCCCTTCTTGGCTTAGTTTTCTGTCCTGTCCAGTCTCAACAGTCAGACATTTTCACTTTTTAATCTTCCCACCTAACTGATTCTGTCCCCTTTTTCTTCCAGTATAATCGCTAAATTCCAACCCTGTACCAATCCAAGTAATAAAAACAGAATGTTGAGCACACTAATGAAAATCCATACAATCATACAAGCTGGAATCATTGTCAATCAATTTACTTCAAACTCAAATTACCTTCAAAGATGTCCCACAATCTGTGCATCCCTACTCCACTCCAATGTCCACTATTCTCATTAGCAACCCAGATTTTCCCAACTCTCCTTAAGATTCTTAACGCACCTACTATTCCTTCTGCTTACTAATACAAATCCTTTCACTTCATTCTGCAATACTTTTTAATGCTTCCCAACTCTTCAGAAAGATGGCTGAAACAATAATCTACTCATTCTTTGCAATTTTGATATTTATCCTCCTACTTCCTCCTCCTCATCAGGAAAATTCCCAAGTTTCTCAGTTGGTGTGCACGAGCACACGTGTGTGTATTGGGCCTATAATGTAGAAATGTAATAAATTTGCCAGTAACAGCACAGGAGGAGGCAGATACGAACCAAAGTTGTGTTGGTCTAAGGAATTAACTCCAGATAGTAACTCAAATGGACAAGAATAAACGAAGAGAACCAGAAATGATAAAGTAAAAAGTTAATATAACAATAACTATAAACATATATAGTCATCCCTCAATATTCATGAAGGATTTGTTCCAGGACCCCTATAGATACCAAAAACCGAGAATGCTTAAGTCCCTTATATAAAATGGCATACTGCTTGCATATAACCTACACACATCCACCCATGTATTTAATACTTTAAATCATCTCTAGATTACTTATAATACCTAATATATAACATATATGCTATGTAAATACAAGTTATGTTGTTTTTTTTTTACTGTTGTATTGTTTTTTTTCTCAAATATTTTCAATCCACAGTTTGTTGACTCCATGGATGTGGAACACACGGATAGAGAGGACCAACTGAACTTGCTTGCCTTTCTTCACTCGGCTTTGGTAAAAGCCATAAAATTATATAAATTAATAATTCTAGTAATGTATAGCTAGGCTTGTAAATTTTTAGATGTAATATGTAAAACAGTAGTACCCAAAAAAGCAGTGATGTACATAACTCCAAGAAAGGTACTTAAAAGGGAGAGGGTATATATACAAAAATATAGAAAATTAATTCAAACCATATAAATAAATTAACTCAAAATGGATCAAAGATCTAAACATAAGAGCTAAAACTATAAACTCTTAGAAGAAACCACTGGAATAAATTTTCACAACCCTGGAGTTAGCAATGGATTCTTAGATATGACACCAAAAGTACAAGCAACAAAACAAAAAATAGATAACATGAACATCATCAAAATTAAAATCTTGTTTGCTTCAAAGGACATTATCGATAAAATGACAAGACAACCCACAAAACGGGATAAAATATTTGCAAATGATATACTTAATAAGGTACTTATATCTAGACTATATAAAGAACACTTACAACTCATTAAAACAAATAATCCAGTTTTTAAATGGGCACAGGATATGAATAGACATTTCTCAAGATATGAAGATGGCCAATATGCACATGAAAAGATGGTCAACATCAATAGTTATCAAGGAAACGCAAATCAAAACCACATGAGATATACTTCACACCCAAAAGCATGATTTATACCTGGGCTAGTGTCATATGTATTACCCTAGCTGTCTGCTGAGAAGGCCTAGAAGTAACGATGCCCAGTAGTAACAAACATACCCAGTGTCCAGATATTGTGTTATAAATATCATTCTCTGATAGAGGGAATTAGATCCTTAGAGAAATGGTTGATCCTAGAGCTAAGGCATGAAATACACAAGACAAGTACAGAGCATGTTGTCATGTGAGAATGTAAAGAAGTGCTCAAAAAACAAACGGATGGAGACATGTCAAAGGGACACAGGAACCAACTTGAAAGAGCTCCCAATGACCAAAGCAGGAAAAACTGAAGCAACAAAATAAATAATTCAGTATTGCATTATAACCCAAAGTATAAAATAAGTATGCATGAGTCCATACTGATTTATAAATAAATGAGGGAATAAAAATTTTAAATGAGGAGCAAAGTCAACTTCCTTAAAAAAAAGTTCCAAGTAATATATGTAGATACTCCCCCCTCCAGGAGATGAAGCTGAATTCCCAAATCACTCCCCTCCCTTGAATATACACTAGACTTAGTATAAACAATAGTCTATGGGAATCAACGTAAGTGTCCATCAACAAAAGAAAATGTGGTATGTATGTGCATACATGAAATAGTATTCAGCCATAAAAAAGAATGAAATCCTGTCACTTGCAGCAACATAGATGGAACGGTTAAGTAAAATAAGCCAGGCAGAGAAAAACAAATATTGCATGTTCTCACTCATTTGTGAGAACAAAAAAAGTTGATCACATGGAGGTAAAGAGTAGAATAATGATTACCAGAGGCTGAGATGGGGAGGGAAGAGGAGGGGATGAAGAGAGGCTAATGGTCTGTACAAAAATACAGTTAGAGAGAAGGAGTAGGTGCTACTGTTCAATAGCACAGTAGAGTGATGATAGTTAACATATTGTGTATTTCAAAATATCTAGGAAGGATAATTTGGAATGTTCCTAGCACAAAGAAATGTTGAATGTTTAAGGTGATAGATACCCAAATTACCTAATTACCCTAATTTTATCATTACACATTGTATATATGTAGCAAAATATCACATGTACCCCATCAATATGTACAATTATTATTAAGACAGAGCAGGGATTCTTCTTAGGGGCCTGCTACCACCCCTCCCCAAGCATGGAAATAAAGGAAAAATCTAGAGTCCCTTCAAGGGGAAATTCCAGGCACCTGAGAAGTAAATGAGTAACCCAATAAGCAAGACAGTAGTAACGTAAACAATAGTCTCTCAAGCAAGCCAGAGTCACGGGGTGTTTTGGTTCCTATAGAAACTAAAAATAACATCTTAACATATTGTAGTTTAGTCGTTTTTCAGAAACCTGGACCAACTCCCCTCAACTAGATGGAAAATGCCCACCACTATCAGACAGATCTCAGGTAAAGGAGAACAGAGGAACAACTGAGGCCTGAACTCTAACTGCCATTTCTTTGTTCTAAATTTCTTCCTGAGGGGGCTGGAGAGGAGTCCTGCCCACAGGCCAAACCTTACTATTCCTTTCTGTTGACCTCAAGTTTTTAGACGAAGCCGTTGCTTCCTTAACCAGTTGCAAATCAAAGAATCTCTGAATCTACCAATGATCTTAAGTCACCCCCACTTCAAGATAGCCCACCTCTTGTGCCAAACCAATGTTATCACTTCCATGTATTGATTTACGATTTTGCCTTTAACTTCTGCTTTCCTGAAATGCACCCCTGCCTTTAAAAACTCTTGCTTGTAAACCATTGGAGAATCTGGGTCTTATGCATTAGCTGCGTGTTCTCCTCACCTGGCACCAGGCAATAAACGACTTTGTTTCTCTTGCTGCAAATCCCTGTGTCAGTGTTTGGTTTTGCTGTACCAGATGAGCAGACTCAAGTTTGGTTTGGTAACACTATGTATCAATAAAAAAACCAAAACAAAATAAGAAGCCAGATGCAGTGGCCCACACCTGCAGTCCCAGCTGCTCAGGAGGCTGAGGCAGGAGGATAGCTTGAGCCCGGGAGTTCAAGGCTGTAGTGAACTGTGATGGTGCTTGTGAATGCCCATTGCATTCCAGCCTGGGTAACAAAGAGTGACCCGGTCTCTTAAAAACAACATAGGAGAAACCTGGCAAATACCACCTTAACCAAGTGATGATGGTTAACTAAACATTATCAGTGATGTCATGGGGATATCATGTACCCTTCCTTGGTAGGATGTGACAAGAAGAGCAATTTAATCTCCTTGGTATTCTTTCCAAAAATCCCTAAACCTGGTCTAATTCTCTTTTTTCATGAGAAAAAATTGATTAGACAAACTCAGATTGGGGGATATTTTACTAGATAAATGGAAAGGATTTCTTAAGATTACCAAGTCATGAAAAAACAAGGGAAGACTGAAAAACTGTCACAGATCAAAGGGTATTGAGGAGATATGACAACAAAACGCAAAGTAGTATCCTGAATTGGATCTTGTGGTAGAAAAAAAATCAGTGGAAAAACTGGTGAAATCTAAATGAAGTCTGAAGTTTGGTAAGTAGTAATTAATGTACCAGTGCCAGTTCTTAGTTTTTTATTTATTTATTTTTCTTAAATAGAGACGGGGATCTCGCTTTTGCTCAGGCTGGTCTCGAACTTCTGACTTCAAGCAATACACCTGCCTCAGCCTCCCAGAGTGCTGGGATTACAGGTGTGAGCCACTGTGCCTAGCCCAGTTCTTAATTTTGATTAATGTATCCCAATAATATAAGACGCCAACAATGGTGAAAACTTGGTGAGATATATAACAGAAACTCTCTATACTACCTTTGCAACTTTTCTGCAAAGCTAAAATTATTGCAAAATAAAAAGTTCATTAAAAAAAATTTAAAGCCGGACATGGTGGTGCCCACCTGTTGTCTCAGCTACTTGGGAGGCTGAAGTGGCAGGATCGCTGGAGCCCAGGAGTTCAAGTAGGGACTGGGCAATATAGCAAGACTTAGTCTCTTAAAAAAAAATAATTTAAAAAAAATTTAAAACATTTGCACTCCAAAAGACATCATTATGAAAACAAATGGCAAGTCATAGCATGGGAGAAGTACTTGCAACACATACATCTGACACTGGATTTGTATCTAGAATATATAAAGACCCCTTAAAACTCAATTAATAAGAAAGTAAAAACTTGATCTTAAAATGAGCAAAAAATTTAACTAGAAACTTTATAAAGAAGATTTTTAAAAAGGTCGATAAGCAAATAAAATGATGTTCAAACATGATTAGAAATCAGGAACAAGCAAAGTAAAACTATAATGAGATACATTCAGCAGAATGGCTAAAATTAAAAGGAATGACCACACCTTGTTTTAACAAGGATGTGAAGTAAATGGAAATCTAACACACTGCTGGTGAAAATGTCAAATGGTTACTATTTTGAAAACTGGTAGTTTCTTAAAAAGTTAAACATCATTGACCATAAAATTTGCACACTCCACTCATAGATATTTATCCAAAAGAATTAAAAACATATATCCGTACAAAGATTTATACACAAATGATTACAATTGCTTATATTCACAATAGTCAAAAACAGGAAAACCCAAATGTACCAAGGTGACAAATGTGGCATACCCATACAATGAAACACTATTCAGCAATAAAAAGGAACAACCCACTAATACACATAACAACAAGAATGAATGTCAAAAATCATTATCCTGGGTGAAAGCAGCCAGACACAGAAGAGTACATACTATATGATTACATTCATACAAAATCCTAGAAAATGCAAACTAACCTATAGTGACAAAAAGAAGATCAGTGGTTGCCTTAAAGCCCATAGCTGGGAGGGACAGAATAAAATGGGGGTATAAGGAAACTTCTGAGGGTCACAGAAATGTTTTATACCTTGATTGTGTGGTGATGTCACAAGAGTGTACACCAGTCAAAACTCGTCTAATTGAACACTTTAAATACATAGTTTATTTTATATAAATTATGTTTCAGTGAAGTTGATTAAAAAAACCAAGAGGAGCTTAATAAGACAAGACTACTAAATACAATGTGATATTTTGGATGGGATCCTGGAACACAAAAAGGATATCAGGTAAAAACTAAGAAAACCTGAATAAAGCATGGACTTCAGTTTACAATAACTTATCAATATTGGCTTATTAATTGCAACAAATATACCATACTAGTGTTACATGTTAATAATGGGGAAACTAGATGTGGGTTATATGGGAATGCTCTGTACTAGCTTCATAACTTTTCCATAAATCTAAAACTATTCTAAAACAAAAATTTACTTTTAAAAAAAGTAAATGTACACTTAAGATGTGCACATTTCTATGCATGTAAATTTAATTTCAAACGAAAAACACTAAAACAAATATTGGACTTTTGTTAACGATATATATGCTGAAGTATTTAAGGGAGAAGCGATGTCTGCAATTTAGCTAAAATGTATCTAAAAAATAAGATGGATTGACAGATGGATAGAGACAGTTATGTAATAAAGCAAGTGCAATAAAATGAAACTGTAGAATCTAGGTGGGAGATATTCCAGTGTTCACTGTAAAATTCTTCCAACTCTTCTAGATTCTTGAAAATTTCCACAATAATAAAATGAGAGAGAAAGGGAGTTTCAACCTCTGTCCTAAATATAGGCAATATTTCATTCTTTTCAAATGCCTATGGAACATTCACAAAAACAGACTACATATCCGACCACAAGGAAAACCTCAATAAGTAGAATATAAACAACACTCTTTCATCATAATGAAATAATATAAAAATTAATTACAACATCAGGAAAGAAAAAGGCACTTCCATCTGAAAGACTCAACATTAGGAAGCCTATTAATGTAATTAATCCTATTAATATAGCTAAGATGAAATATTTCCATAGACATTGAAAATGCATTTGAAAACATCAATCACCATTCTTAGGGGTTTTTTTGGTTTTTTTGTTTTTTTGTTTTTTTGTTTTTAGAAAATTCAATGATAAAAAGAACCATAATTCCTTAACATGATAAAAATATATCTTTCCAGCCAGGCACAGTGGCTGACGCCTATAATCCTAGTGCTCTGGGAAGCCGAGGCGGGAAGATCGCTTGAGGTCAGGAGTTCAAGCCCAGCCTGAGCAAGAGTGAGACCCATTTCTACTAAAAATAGAAAAAACTTAGCCGGGCGTGGTAGCGCATTCCTATAGTCCCAGCTACTCGGGAGGCTGAGGCAGGAGGATCGCTTGAGTCCAGGAGTTGGAGGCTGCAGTGAGCTATGATGATGCCACTGCACTCTAGCCAGGGCAACAGAGAGACTGTCTCAAAAAAAAAAAAAAAAAAAAAAAAAAAAAAATATATATATATATATATATATATATATATGTGTGTGTGTATGTGTGTGTGTGTGTGTGTGTGTGTATACATCTTTTCTAAGCATCAATTTTTTTTTTTTTTTAAAGAGACAGGGTCTCACTTTGTTGCCCAGGCTGGAGTGCAGTGGCATGCAATCATAGTTCACTGCAACCTCAAACTCCCAGGCTCAAGTGCTCCTCCTGCCTCAGACTCCCAAGTAGCTGAGATTACAGGCATGCACCACCATATCTGACTAATTTTTTTTTTTATTTTTTGGAGAGATGAGGTCTCACTATGTTGCCCAGGCTAGTCTTGAACTCCTGGCCTCAAGTGACCCTCCTGCCTTCTCGGTCTCCAAAAGTGCTGGGATTACAGGCATGAGCCACAGCGCTCAGCCTTAAGCATCAATTAATGGGGAAACTAGGGGCATTCCCAATAAAGAAGTGGTGAACAAAATTAATATATGGAAATCAACTCCTCGCACATCCACAAACAACCAGAGAGAATATGTAATGGAAGAATGGGGGGTGGGTTGTAGAGGGGAATCTTTTATAATGTAACATAAAAAATAAGTTACCTAAGAAAAAAATTAACAATAAATGTGCATGAATCAGAGAACTTTAAAACACAACTGAATAACATTAAAAATAAAAAGATGTTAAATAATAGAAAGTCTTGTCAAAGGAATATTTAAGGGGACCAGCCATTATAACAAACACAATCTATTATAAAGCCTCAATGACTGAAATAGTACTCGAGACATATTAATGGAACAAACAACCAGAAGCAAACCAAACTACATAGTTTAATATATGATAAAGGCGGCAACTGGGGCTGGGCATGGTGGCTCACACCTGTAATCCTAGCACTTCGGGAGGCCGAGGTGGAAGGGTCGCTTGAGTCCAGGAGTTGGAGGCTGCAGTGAGCTATGATGATGCCACTGCACTCTACCCTGGGCAACAGAGTGAGACCCTGTCTCAAAAAAAAAAAAAGAAAAACAGGCGGCAACTGGAATCAGTGGAGAAACCATAGACTCATTCAATAAATGAGTCTGGGACAACTTACTTTCCATCTGGGAAAAAAAGTTGGATCTGTACTGCAAAACTTAGACCAGGACAACTTTCAAATGGATTAAAAATTTAAGAGCAAAAAATAAAAGTACAAAAATAAACAAGGGTGGATTCCTTTCAAGCATTGGATTTGGGAAGGCTTTTCTAACTATGACTCAAAATCTAAAAGCCAGAAAAGACAAGACTAATAAATTTGACTACATAAAAAGAAAAATTTTTGCATAATAAAGACAACCAAATGTAAAATCAAAGACAAACTACAAACTGTGAGAAGGGAGGGGATTGGCAAATTACACAACAAAGAACTAATCTCTATTATATAAAGAACTTCTGCAAATAGATAAAGTCCTAGTTAAAAAATTATAGTAAATCCATAAATGTAGTATTATACAACTGTAACACAAATGTGAAATTTCATTACATGCTGAAAAGATAGTTGAAATGAATTAGGTGGAAGAAAAGCAAGGTGTAGAACAGTGTATACAGTACATTTTGTGTAAAAACAAGGGGTAACAATATACATTCATATTTGCAATATGCATGTTATGTGTGCACATATACCCACATATTCGTTGAAATTACACAAACTAAGAACAATGTTACTGTGAGAGTGAGAGACTACTAAGGGTAGAACAAAGCTTTTCAAGTTCATTTTTTAATTTTTGTTTTTGAGCCATGGGGAATATATTATGGTGGTATAATAAGAAATATATGTGGTTTTTGTCCCCCATTCTTGGCACAGAGCTCTTAAAACCAACAGCCGTAGTGTCTGTTGTTAGTTATAAGGAACCTCTTTTGATCACACCAGAGTTTATGCTAACGAGATGATTTAGGATAGCCTCAGGATTAGACCAGTCACTAGAAAGACCAAGTGATGAAAGAGTTGGAACTTTCAGTTCCACTCATCAACCTGGGGGTGGTTGGGGGAGCCTGAGCTGGAGATTAAGCTCTATAAAAGATCTAGAACAATGAAATACGTTGAACTTCCAGGTTGGTGAACACACTGAGGTACTGGGAGGGTGGAATGCCCAGAGAGGGCATGGAAGCTCTGCACACCCTCGGTTCCTCCCTGATATACTTGCCCTGTGCATCTCTCCCATCTGGCTGTTCCTGGTTGTACTCTTTATAATAAACCAGTAAGGTAAAACACTAACATGTTTCCCAGAGTTCTTTGAGCCATTCTAGCAAATATCAAAACTGAGGAGGGGGTTATGGGAACCCCCAATTTATAGCCAGTCCATCAGAAGTATAGGAGGCCCAGACTTGTAATTGGCATCGGAAACGAGGGCAGTCTTATGGGACTGAGGCCTTAATTTGTGAGCTCTGATGCTAACTTCGGTTAAAGAGTGTCACGATTAAATTGAGTTGAACCATTGGACACCCAGCTGATGTCCGGAAGAATTGAAGAATTGCTTGGTGTGGGAAAAACCCACACATTTAGAGTTAGAATGTTGTATGAGTAGAGAAAAGTGTTTCACAGAATTGCCTTTTAAGGAAATACAATAAATAAGATAAAGTTTTAAAGGTAGAAAACTTCCTTTGTATTTTTACGTAAAAGAAAGGACAATTGGGGGGAAAAAATATCAAGACTAACTGAATCAATGCTTCAAATGAAAGCAAAATGGGTCACTTAGATTCAACTCTGCTAAGAGACCAGAGAGCTGTGTAGCTTTAGGGAACATAACTGTTAAAATTATAAATATTCCAATAAGATAATAGTCACATGTAGGATAACAACTATTAGTCACTAATTAAAGAAAGAAAGAAAGATGCAATTAATCTCTCATTGACAAATGCAAATATTTCCTCCTTTCAAAAGCAAACAAAACTTACCTAATATGGCTTCTTCTTGCTGGAGATCTATGAATATCAAACAACGTGTTTTCCCTCTTTTTTTGATGAGCTGGTACTAAAAGAAAAAAGAAGGATGACAGAAATAACTAATAATAAATTTATAAATTAATGTATTAAAGGAGAGAGATTACTTCTGTTAACTTTCTGAATAGAACCTAGTCATGTGTCTTCAAGTTCTAAATGCTGTCTAGAAGCACAACAAAAATACAAATTTTGTAGTGATACTATGAAGTTGCAAATAAACTTCCTAAACAGATGTTAACTTAAATCTTTGTGACTATGGGTTAGACAAAGATTTTTTAGATACAACACCAAAAGCACAATCCATTTTTTAAAAATTTTTATAAATGGAGTTCATCAAAATTATAAACTTTTGCTCTTCCAAAGATACTATTAATAGAATAAAAAGACAAGCCACATGCTGGGAGAAAATATTTGCAAATCATATATCTGTTAAAGGTCTGAAATCCAGAATATATAAGGAATCTCAAAATTCAGTAAGAAAACAAACAACCCAACTAAAAAAATGGGCAAGAGATTTGAACAGATACTTTACCAAAGATATACTGTCGGCAAATAATCACAAGAAAAGATGCTCAACACCATTAAGGAAATGCAAACTAAAATTACAATACCTATTAAAATTAATTAAATAGACTGACCATATCAAGTGTTGGCAAGCATATGGAGCAACTGGAACTCTCTTACAGTCTTAGTGAAAACGTTACAACCACTCCAGAAAAGAGTTTGGCAACTTCTTAGAAAGTTAAACATATACATCCTCATAGCACTCAGCTATTCCACACCTAGCTATTTATTAGAAATACTAAAATGTATGTGCATACAGAGACTTGCATGTGAATGTTTACAACAATTTTATTTGTAATAGCCAAAAACTGGAAACAATCCTAATGTCCATCAACAAACGAATGGATACAAAATTGTGATATATCCATAAGAGAATGCTACTCAGCAATAAAAAGGAACCCACTATTGTTACACACAACATGGATGAGTCTTACAATAACAACGCTGAGCAAAAGAGTCAGACAAAAAAAGGAGTATTTGCTATCTGATTCTATTTATACAAAAATAAAGAAAATGTAAACTAATCTATGGTAACAGAAAACAGATCAGACCAGTGGCTGTCTGGAGATCGGAAGGGAGGAGGCACAGGAAGCGGTGGGAGTAGATTACAAACAGGCACAGGGAAATGTGGAGGAGGCTGATCAACATGTTCATCTTCTTAATTGCGGTGACAGTTTCATAGGTATATTTATATTTCAAAATTTGCCAAATTGTAGACTATAAATATGAGCAGGGAGAAATAAAATCTCTTCTGAGATATTTGAAATACATAAATAAGTACAATGGACTCTATTTCAATTATACCTCAAAAGGACTTTCTTAACAAAATAATTCTAGAACAACGGTTCTCAATCTTTTTTCTGCCATAACACACCTCCTCCATTTGTCACAGGGATATCTGTAACAGACTCCTAACTGGAGTAGAAGACGGTCTACACACGTGGGCAAGCTTCTAGAGAGATAGCTCCGATACACCCAGAGAATCAGTCATTGTTTTAGAACATAAGATTTTGAGTAAGACCTAGGTTCTTCCTTGAAAACATTATGCTACGTAAACGAAGCCAAACAAAAAGTCACACACAGGCAAATCTACAGAGACAGAAAGTAGACGAGTGGTGCCAAGGGCTAGGGGCGGAGGGAGTGCAAGTGCAAGTAATCCCAGTTCACTCTTGAACAACACAGGTTTGAACCACATGGGTCCACTCATACATGGCTTTTTTCCAACCAAACACAGATCAGTATCGGCAGGAGGAAAAATCCATGGATATGGAGGGTTGACTCTTTGTATACATGGGATTCCAAAGGGCCAAATGTGGGACCTGGGCATGTGTGGATTTTGGTATACATGAGAGGTCCTGAAACCAGTATCAGGAGTATACCAGGGACGATTATAAAAGTTTCGGAATTAAATAGTGGTGATGATAGCACAACATTATAAATATCCTAAAAACCACCAAGTAGTACGTATTAATATGGTGAATTTCATGGTATGTGAGTTATATCTCAGTTTAAAAAGTTAGACAGGATCAATAGTGATAGAATTTTCCAAAAGCTGGAAAAAGGTCAACAAAAACAGTGCCTGAGGAACTGATTACTTGTCATTAGATTTAGCAGCATTAAGATAAACTTTCAGCTGGGTGTGGTAGCTTGGGCACCTGTAGTGCCAGCTACTAGGGAGGCTGAGAAAGGAGGACTGCTCGATCAGGAGTTCGGGACCGTAGCAAGCTGTTGCCACACTTGTGAACAGCCACTGCACTCCAGCCTGAGCAACATAGGGAGACTCTGTCTAAAAAGATAAACTTTTAACTTTTTCCTTCTCAAAAAAAAAAAAGAAACAAAAACAAAACCTAAATTACTGGCCAAAGTGCAGCCACATACCACTTTTGAAGGGGTGGGGAACCTGCAGCCTTAAGGCCACATGTGGCCTTCTAACGTCCTTAAGCGCAGCCTTTTGACTGAATCCAAATTTTACAAAACAAATCCTAGATTTGTTTTAAAAATAAAATAAAAACATAAAAGACAAACAAAAATGTATTAATAAAAATAAAAGGATTTTATTAAAATAGAAGGCCGTAGGTTCCCCACCCCTTGCCCTAAAGAACTGCTATAAATGAAAGTACTCAATAAAATACGCAGCATAATACAAAAGCATAAGCGGTTTTTTTTTTTTCTTTTGAGGCAGAGTCTCACTCCACCACCCAGGCTAGACAGAGTGCCATGGCGTCAGCCTAGCTCACAGCAACCTCAAACTCCTGGGCTTAAGTGATCCTCCTGCCTCAGCCTCCCGAGTACCTAGGACTACAGCCACGCGCCACCACACTTGGCTAATTTTTTCTATTTTTAGTAGAGACGGGGTCTTGTTCTTGCTCAGGCTGGTCTCAAACTCCTGAGCTCAAGCAACGCTCCTGCCTCGGCCTCCCAGAGTGCTCGGATTACAGGTGTGAGCCACCGCTCCTGGCCAGTATTTATTATTTAAATATAAGCTTCTATAAATAAAATGTACACGTTCTATGTAAATCAATGTTGCTAATGTAAATCAACGTTCTACGTAAATCAACGTCCTTTAACATTCTTTCAATTGCGTGTGTGCGCATATAAGTATATGTAGGAAAAGATAACAGTATATGGAACCTATAAGAGACTTCATTCTGTTAAACTCAGCAATATTAATTTTTCAAAAGGAGTGGAGCTACCTAACTATAAAAAGGAAAAACGTTATTTAGGGTTACCTACCTATTGGAGGTGCTTGATATCGATCCACTGTTTTTCTTTGTCTCAAATTATACGGTCTATCATTTTCTTCTCCTTCTGCCTCTTCAACTTCTATATCTCCATCCTCCTCTTGAGATTCTGGTTTCCCACATACAAAAAGAGGAAAAAAAGCATTTTTTTAATCCAAAAGGATGGATCTACTCTAGAACTGAATACTTACATTTTACTCATTACTCTTTCTGCACAGGTGACATTTAAGTGCCAACATTTTATTAAAAATCAACCTAGATAGATGTAAAATAAAATGCTTCTCCTACCAATGATCAATACTCTGCTAAATAAATCAATGTGATCCTATTCGATCTCTTGATTTACTTAGGAATTTGTATCTCTTTGGTGATACGAAGCAATAATCAAGATAGACTTAAAAGTTTACCAAACTACAGTGAACCTCAATCAATGCTCAGTTAACCACTAAATAAGGTTAGCATTCAAATATCACCTGGTAATTGAAAAAAATATGCTTATAGGTATAATTACTAATGTTACAACACAAGCAATTTTTGTTGGCATTATAACAATTTATTACAGTAAAGCATGAATTAGTTACATTTTGGTAGGAAAATGCAGGTATGAATTGGGAGGGATCATGAAACAGACTTCTGGGGTGTTGGTAATAGTTTAATTTCTTGACATGAGTGATCACTTTATGATAATTCATCTAGCTACACACTTAAAAAGTTATAACATACATAAATCCTAAAAGATTTTTTTTAATGGTTTAGCTATAGCTATGATGCAATATCTACTTATGGTTAAAATAAAGTCTGATGAAAATTTATAGGCATATGATCCCCAAATGAAATATACTTTATGACTATAACTTTTTAACCACAAGAATTGTCAATATAACACAATCATATTAAGGCACAGGAAAAATTTAAAGTTGCCAGTGATACTTGGGGAAGTAGAAGACTAAGACTGCAAAGAAGTTTACTTTTTACTCACGACATATGAAACCTTATTTCAAGTTTTGAAAAATCAACAAATATGATATTATTTACCTAAATAATACTATAAAATTCTTGCACCTTCAAATACGTTTTCTAAACCTTCAAATCATTAATTTTTGAAAAATGTCTGTACAATAACATAGTTTATTATGAACAAAAATTCTATATATGGCATATCTACTTTGGAAACTCTACAAATGTGTTCAGTTAATGAAAAGGCAAAAATCACATTATAAATCTGTCTCACCTATACTGATTTTCTCCAGAGGAAGCAATACAGAGGTTCTAGCTGTAACAGTAATAATATTTGCTCAAAAGGTACCTTCATTAGAAATATCAGCTCTTCAAAACTGGCTAATGAAAGATTAACTAAAGAATTTGAGAAATAAATGCATTCTTCATCTAAGCTACACACATGGTAGGAACTAGTAAGATTCCCTTGTAAAGCCCTACTAATCTGCATTTATAATATACCAATCTTCTGAAGATCCATTTCAATAAAGATTAGTGCCTACAGAATTAAATCCTATAGGTGTGTACTGGTCATCAATTTATAATCCACAGGGCCAATGTGCTTTCCTCATGTTCCCAGCTCAAGCCCTACAAATTCAGTCTGGGCTCTTCAGTTCAGAACTCAGGCTTCAGAAAAGAACAGTACAACCTCCTCCACTAGTACTAGCAGTCCTTCTTTCTCTAAACTTTACCATTTATTCCTCAGTCCATAACTAAATTTGAGATCTAAATAATCAGAGATTTAGCTATGGACAGCAGAATAACCTTCCAGTTAGAAGGTGCTTAAGTACAAAGGAGGCCTCACCTAACAAGCAAATAAGCCCATAACAAATGCCACACCAGATCACTTAAAGATTATCAATCTCTATTCATGAAATACATTATAGAAAGTACAATGTATAGTTACAAGCATTTTCCAAATGAAGGAAATAACTCAGAATGCCAACTGAATTTAAATTATTTCAAATATACATTATAGACTTCAAAATTCAAAAATCACTCACCTGGCAATTATTGTACACATTATTACTTGTATATATTATTCTTCCCTCCCACCTGAATTTTGTAGTATTTATTTCATAACATGCTTTACAAACCTTCTTCTTCACCCTCAGTAGAAACTTCATGATGATTTTGTATCCCATAACTATTTCTTCTCAGTGACTTTCTTCGTCTTTTCACTCTTGAATACATATCCATGTTTTCCTTTAAAGAGAGAAATCTGTCAAATACTAACACGGTATTCATTCTCCACTATAACTAATGTTAACACAATGGGACATGCCTGCTCGATAAAATTTATTGAGCACAGATTCATGAAAGTGGAGCTTCCTGAGTTCAATAAATGTAAGGAACAAAAGGAAAAAAACAAAACTTATAAAATATTTAAAAATTAAAAACATATAATGCCATCAACATACTTTCTCCCTCAAGCAAATTACAGCCTAGTAGGAGGGATATAGACAAATCACAGGTAACTATAAAAGAAAAGAAGTTAAATGCCACAAAGAGAAGTACAAAGTACTCTAGAACTCAAAGAGAAGACCCTCTTCTTATTATGGGGTGAGGGGAAGGGAGAAGCATTTGAAATGAACCTTGAAACAAAGGTAAGATTGTAGCAGCTCCTAACCAGAAGTATTAACAGGAGTAAAAGGTATGGCAACAAGAATGATTTGTTTATATTTGGGCAATGGTGTGTGAAAAGATAAAGTTAACGCCAGATCATAAAGGTCAAGGTGTTTTTAATCACAAAAAAAAAAAAAAAAAGAAGAAGAAGCAAGCAAGCAATAAAATCCCAAACTAGGCCAGGTGTGGTTGCTCACACCTATAATCCCTAATTCCAGTGCTTTAGAAGGCTGAAGAGGGAGGATGGCTTGAGAACAGGAGTTCGAGGCCAGCCTGGGCAACACAGTGAGACATTTTCTATGTTCTCATAGCAACATACAAAAAAAAATTTTTTTTAATTAGCAGGGCGTGGTGGCGCACACCTGTAGTCCTAGCTACTTGGAAGGCTGAGGCAGGAAGACTGCTTAAGCCCAGGAGTTCAAGGGCTGCATGATCACGCCACTGCACTCTATTCTGAGCTAGATTCTCATTCATATATATGTATAAAATCTCAAAGTTGGAAATGAAGAGGAAAGAACAATTGTGCTAATTCAAAAAATTCCAACTGTTGCTCATTCTCCCTTCAAATTCCTTAACCAAAATAGAAAATATCTGGTAAGATTGCTATAGTTAATATACTCACAAATTCTGTATCTGTCCACATTCGAAGTCGTTCTACTTCTCCTGATCGACGATTCCTCCGGATGTTAATGTTGTCCATTTCCTGTAATACAGCTTCAGCAGTACTACAATCATATAATAAAATCAGGGTTTAGACAATGGTGGGACCATACACTATGTCATACATATAAAAGAGTTTTTCATAAAAGCATAATTAAATCATCTCTGATTGATGATTTAATTGAAAGATGAATTAATATGAAATTGAAAGATGATTTAATATGAAAGATGAATTAAACATCTTTCATAACCAGCATCCATCAGAAGTCAATGCCCAATAAAAAAATGAAACCAGAACATCTTCTACCTCAATATATTTATTAAAATAAAACTGTACAAATATAAGGCTTTTGTTTATAAGGCAAAATACATAATGCCACTACAGATAACTGATTACCAGATCTATGACACTGAAAAAAAAAAACTAATTCAATATTTTTATTTGAAGATGGTGGTAAGAATAACACTGTATAAAATAAAAAGTTTAAAACCAATATAAGGTTAATGAACAGACATTTTTAGAAATTAGAGACTTGACATTCAAAAACTATATTCCAACATTTTAGCAATTTTTATTTTATCTTTTTAACAAACATTTATATAACATTTACTATGTATCCAGATACTGATCTAAATATTTAAGAAATAATAACATACCAAATTTGACGTTGCCGCTAAAGGATATAATTTCCTCTCCTGTCAAATAGGGATTACACTGACCTCCCTTCGCTAGGCCATTGTAAGATTAAGTAGGATGATGTATTATTTGAGAAGAATAAAGTTTTATGGATGTAGATGTTGACCTGATAGTCAGCTAGGTTCATCACTAGCTAAGAGACTTAATTTCACGTATCCAGTATCAAAATACCTTCCATTCAAAATCTTGACTAAGCAAAACTATTATTTACTATACTTTAATAATGGAACATAATGTTTGAAAATTGTCAAAAACACAAATGTTAAATAAGCAAGTATCAAAGGACTATAGTAATGAAGATACAATAAAATTACTTTTTGTATTACCTAACTATGCACAAGAGTTTAAAAGAGATGAGAAAATTAGCTATTATACAAATTATACTAAATCTATTACAATGACTGAAAAACTGACAACCACTGCTAACCATTCTTAATTCAAATGAAGTTTTAAAAGAACTGTATTTATTGCTAAGTCAGTTCTTACATTTTTTTAAAACATCATGGCTTAAAACTCAAATTATTAAATGAAACTGCTTAATGCATAAGCATTCATACCTATTTACTAGTTGATCAAATAATAAACTCTGGTTCACACTTTCAAATCTGTTTTTCCTGGAACGACAACTTTTTCTGACTTCCATATCACCATTCATACAAGAAAGGTCCCCATCTCCCTTCTTTTCCCCTCGAAGGGGATGGTTTCGAAGGGCTAAAAGAAGAGAGAGATTTTATATTTCAGAGTACAAAAAGAAAGAAAAGAAAAAAAAATTAAAAGCTTACTTTTAAAAGACTACAAAAAGTTGAATATAACATCTTAAATAGCTTTAATAGTCAATATTTTAAAATTTCTGTAATTGTTTTACAGTCTGTCATAATTTCAATTACTTCATTTATACTGATTTCTCAAAGGTTAATGATTACATACATTTTTACAGTGGCTGAAATTCAGCCATTTCCAACTATATGCTGAGTACACTATCAAATCACTCCATTTTTCCCCACTTTAATGCTTTCCCTAACACCATTAATAGAACTTCAGTACTAACCAGTTTCATAATAGAATACTCACATAAGCTACTATGTCCGTTTGGTAATGCAGCACCAGGCTGAGAAGTTAACCTAGAACACAATTATATTTAATATGCAAACACATCAACATATGTTTAGATAAGTAATAAATGCAATACTGCTGGAATTATTTTAATGTTTAAAATGTAACACTACTTTTTTAAGAGTACAGATAACATTTTTTTACTAAGATTGGTAATATATCAATTAATAAAATATACTAGCTAGTTAAGAATCATTTCATTACTTCCAGAAAAGCTTTAATAATAGATTATAAACTGAATTTACTCTGTCACCAACTCTATAAATGAAAATCCCAATGAAAAGGATTAAGCTTAACATGTACCATAAAATTAACTGAGGCCATAAATAGCAAACATTAACTCCTGGTTTGGGTTGACAAAACAAAATTCAAACAATGACAAATTTATTAACACAATAAATTGTACTTCAACACCAATATCATTTAATAATTTCTTCAAAATATTTTATTACACATTTTAAACTGACAAATGAAAACTTAGCTGATTTCTCAAAACAGTCATTTTACAATTCTCTCTTTTGGGTAGAGGAAGAGAAATGTAAGTCACTAGAAAGATACTAAAGTCATCAAAAATGAGAACTTAAGAAAAAGTCATAATACTTCTTGGTATAATCAGAAAGTTCAAAAACAAAACTAAATTACTACCTAATAAAAGAGCTGTCAACATAAACTAAGATATTTTTGAAATACCCAACAATTATTTTCAAAGATTTAAAAAACTAGGGGAAGGACATTCCAAAGACAGCAAATATATATGATTGTCTTCCATCTATGTGGTTTACACAAATTTTTAATTAAAATATTCTAACGTTTGTGGTTACTCCAGCACTCTTCATGTTAAATTATAAATGTACTGTATATCACAATGCCCCTGCCCAGTAAAAGTCACAGTTAAGATGACTAGAAGGTATGAACAAAAATTCAAACTATTATGTATCTTCAGACTGTCAAAAAACAAAAACAAAAACAAAAAATTCCAGTCCCCCTTTCCCCAAAAAAACAACAACAAAAAACTATTTTATCCTAATGTGCTATCTCTCGGAGAACATTTCATTTTTAGTGCCTTTGTATATAACGTACATGATTCTCCTGGCATTGAGTGTGATTATAAAGTAACAAAATTGATGTTATACATGCATTCTAACAATGTTCCCATTGCGCAATGCATTTCTGAAATTCTCTAGAATCACTCTCAAAACCACATAGAAAAATCGACTTTATTACTTCATAAATATACTTTGGCTTTGGACCCAAAATAGCATTAACTGGGTTTGATCAGTTTACTCACAAGTCCTGATGCAAAATGAATTCTGGCTGTACGTGAAGTCAAATGGTTGAAATTTTACATCACTTAAATTATTCAAAAGAATAAGATGTAGATCCTAAAATCATTCCACAATGGGCAGGGTGCAGGTGCTCACACCTGTAAACCCAGCACTTTGGGAGGCCAAGGCAGGAGGATTGCTTCAGAACAGGAGTTCCGGACCAGCCTGGGCAACACAGCAAGACCCCATCTCTACGAAAAAACTAAAACATTAACTGGGCATGGTGGTGCATGCCTGTAGTCCCAGTTACTTGGGAGGCTGAGACAGGAGGATCACTTGAACCCAGGAGTTGGAGGTTACAGTGAACTGTCATTGTGCCACTGCACTCCAGCCTGGACAACAGAGCAAGATCTTGTCTCTAAAAAAAAGAAAAGAAAAGAAAAGAAAACAACTTTTCTGAACAATGGGAACATCAAGCACAATAAGCTTTTTGTGTGCTCCGAAGAAGACAATGTTTACTTAGCTTTTATTATATTTCATTACTAATGGAAGATCTGTTTTAAGAAAAAAAAACTTGTTCTTCAATGGATCCAGTTACCTTATAGTCATAGATTACTGTCACATTTCACCATTATCACTTCTCTTTATAAAAAGGAGACAGAACATGAAATACTTGGGTATATAAAGAGAGAATACTGAGATTTTAAGGGTTGGCCAGCCCAGACTACAACATATGAGCCTAAAAGTCCCTGATGTTTTACTTCATGAGTTAAAAAAAAAAAAAAACGGCCCTGTATATCAATGTTCCCAAAAGTTAATCACTTAAAATGTTCATTGCTTAAGTGAATCCTCCAATAAATCCCTTATGAAAAGAAAGCTCCTTTATTTATTTTTAAAAAGGCAGGTGGCTGGGGGATTTTTCCTTGTATCTCTGTTTCCTGAATTTTTTAAATGGAGACAGTTTCACTTTACATTAGATGATTATTACATTAGAATTTTCTACAGGTTTAATTATCTGGGGCATACACCAATACAATACCAGATTTAAAAATCATTACTTATTCTCCCTGTCCCATATAAACCCAAAGCATTTAGTGATTTATGGGGGTTCTAAATCTCAATTCAGAAAAAGCCCCATTCTGACAGACCTTACCCAACCACTACCACCCCACAATTGCAATATGCCTCAGCAGTTCAACACAGGTGATTATACTTCTGCCTTACCTCACTACTTCCTCATCACCTCACCACAAAAGAAAATTTTCAAGAGTGCTATATTTAAGTGTACAGTTAGTCTTATCAAAGATTTGTGCGTATCTTGGAGTATGCCTTTCTATTACTCCAGAGACATCAAATCATGCCATATTCTCCAAGCTGCCTCCCCCAACACCATTCCCACACCAACATACAGCACCCAGGTTAAATAAGTGACTGAATAAAGGTCTAGTGGGTAACAAAATATCAGCTGACAAAAGATTCTACACTCAAAACACGCTAGTATGTGTATTTGTGAATTCCTACATATAAGATAAAAAAGAGTATTTTAAAAGATTTTTGATCAAAAAAATCCTCATTTTACAAACATCAATCATAAAAATATGTTGATAAACGCAGGCATTCAAATATATAAACCCAGGTTTCTCCTCAAAAGATAACTCGTAGTCTATCTCAAATCACTTATGAAGACTCAGATCTATGTCCACTTTTACCTCTATCTTCATCCAAATACCTATCTTTAAAATGGAAAATATTTCACCAATCAAAAGCAATTTCTTTAAGGAATTTAGGGTCTTTGCAAAGTTCTTTAGAATTTTCATCATTTTTTCAGACCAGGAGCAATGGTTCATGCCTGTAATCCTAACACTTTGGGAGGCCAAGGTGGAAGGATCATTTGAGGCCAGGAGTTCCAGACCAGCCTGAGCAACATAGTGAGACCCTGTCCCTACAAAAAATAAAAAAAATTAGCCAAGGGTGGCACACACCTGCAGTCCCAGCTACTCAGGAGGATGAAGCAGGACGATTATTTGAGCCCAGGAGTTTGAGGCTGCAGTGAGCTACAAAGATGCCACTGCATTCTAGCCCAGGCAACAGAACACCCTGCCTCCCAAAAAGAAAAAAAATTAATTATTTTTCATAGCTAATACTAATTCATATCTATATTCAATTTTCTTCCACATAAATTATTATTTTTAACACTTCTTTTGTGAAGAATTTCAATAGTTTTACCTTAGATGCTCATTAGAGCTTATATTACCACAATAAAGGAATCAGGATTCCCAGGTTCACGGCATAAAACAAATACAAGCCTGATAATTCCTGATTATTGTATTTACACTATCTCAAAATCTAAAATATTTTTAACTAAAAACTTTCCTTAAAATTCATTTCTGTTGAATCTAATAGGTCAAATAGCATTGTCTTTTCAGGCCATCTAAAAGACCAAAAGATTCTAATTCTAATTCTAAACGTGTAGCACTTACTCATCTAGGAATCTAGATGAATTAACTCAAAAAACTTTTTAAACTGTGTAAACTACTAAACATTATCCTTCTGTCAAAGGAGAAACAGTAAATTTGTCAGTATTCATTATTATGCTTTTTATTCAAAAGGTACTTAGTGTTTTTTTAAAAAGAAATATCACACTCTAAGATACCTAAATGGAAGCACAACTATCTCCCTCACTTGCCCCCCAAAATTTTTGAGGCGTTTTTATATGAAAGACATGATGAAGATCAATTGACAGACAGGCCTCCTGGGGGGATAAGACATGGGAAATCTAGTGTATTACATACTTACACTTGAATAAACTGTTAAAATCATCTTACAGTTAAAGGTCAAACATTAACACTAAAAGAATATTTTTCAGGAACATTTATACAGAAAAAGAAGTCTGATTCACTCATTTAACAAATGCAGGATACAGATTACAACAGGTAGCTCAAGTTTAAAAGTGTAATTAAATGGTAGTACTCATTTTAAGTAACGTCATTATAATGATCCAGACCTGTTTCATCTTACAGGTGTATGAGTGTGGGAAGAAAAAAAAAAATCAACAAACTATGATTCATGTATTTTTCTACTTAGCTCCCAGACAATGCAAAATAAAAAACATAAAATAAAAAATGTAAAATGAAGTGGTACCTCTTATAGAACATATCATAATAAGTACAGACTCCTTAGGAACTAGTAAATGTACAAGGCTTGTCAAAGTCTATATAACTCCAAAGATATTTTTCAGTAAAGAGTAACAGTATCCAGGCTGGGCGTGGTGGCTCACGCCTGTAATCCTAGCACTCTGGGAGGCCGAGGCGGGAAGATCGCTTGAGATCAGGAGTTCCAGAGCACCCTGAGCAAGAGCAAGACCCTGTCTTTACCAAAAATAGAAAAAATTAGCCAAGCATGGTGGCACACGCCTGTAGTCCCAGCTACTCAAGAGGCTGAGGCAGGAGGATCACTTGAGCCCAGGAGTTTGAGGTTGCAGTGAGGTGTGATGATGCCACTGCACTCTACCCAGGGTAACAGAGTGAGACTCAGTCTTCCAAAAAAAAAAAAGAAAAAAGAGTAACAGTATTCAGAATTTACCTACACATATAAAATCAAAATATTCTTAAATACTTGAAAAAAGAAAGAAAACAAAGGTCCTCCCTCTTACTTTTGTTTGCAGTCGGTCCATCATCACCACTTCTACATCAAAGACCTTAAAAACACAAGCTAAAGATTCTGATTTCAATGTTTAAATCTTTTCTGTGTGTATGTGTACCTATCCTAGCTACATTAAATTATTACCATTTACTTTGAAACTGACTAAAATTAAGTTTTCTTGATACATATTGGCCCAGACAAGAAGCAAATTTAAGCTGAAAATACTTTTCTTTAAAAAGTAATCAAAATTTCATTCTATTTTTGTGTAACAATTCAAGTGGAATATTCAATACTTTAGAAAGAGGATATTTTATTTATTTTCAAATAAAAAATATAATTCTAACTATGTTTTATATAAATTTTCAGGACTATAAGTATGTATGCATATTCAAGACATATCAAAATCCTTATTTTAGTAATCATATTTTCTATTACACACCATATATCTTTATAAAGCAAAAATATAGTATATTTGGAGAATATAAAATTACATACAAAAATTATAAAGTAAGTTTAATACAATTTACTTATAAGTATTTATACAATACTAGTTGTTTTACAAGTTAAGAAAATTAACATTAATATCAGCCCTGAATCACATCAAATGATTTATGAAAAAACAATCAACAAGTTCTCCTTTCTCACCTGGCCTGTCCAGCTGATATGTTCCATTCCTCTCGCTGACCAGTACTTCGTGATTTTGATTTGTCTTTGCAAACAGAATCGGGTTGTTTCAAAGTGCGTTTGGCTGGAGGAGATACGTGGCTATCACTTAAACTACCATCAACTTCAGCTTTCTGAAAGACAACATTAAAAATGTATTTATTATTCCTATTAAGACAAACAGAATTCTTAATGTTCTTGAATAATCAAGCACAGTATTTTTTCATGCAATAAATATTTACTGAATAAATCACACTACAAATATAGTAAAATGTAATAGTCTATAAATACAGAAACAAGTAAGTTAGATTAAATTTATAATCAGAAAAGTACGTTTAATTTCTTGTTTTTATTTTGAAAAAGTTTCAATACAAGGTGGGTGTTTGGTCTGTGTTATGCACATATATACACACACTTATACATATATATACACATACACACTTATATATATCTTTCTAAGACATGATGCCTTATCTCCTCCTAAATACTCCAGTACATGTACCTCCCAAAACAAGGACACTTTGCTACCTTACCACCACACAATTCTCCCAATCAGGAAATCAACACTGGTATAACACAAAGCCAACCCACAGACACATTCAAATTTTACCAAATGTCCCAACAGTGTTTCTCTTTCTTTCAGGTCCAGGATCCTATCCAGGAACACATATTGCATTTAGTTATCAGACCTCCTTAGTATCCTTCAATCTAGAACAGTGCTTCAGTCTTTCCGTATCTTTCTTTCATGCCCTTGATTGTAAAGTATACAGGCCTTTCATTCTCTAGGATGACTCCTCAATCTGGGTCTAGCTCATAATCAGATTCAGGCCATGCATTACTGAAAAGAATATACAGAAATGATGGTGCATATACACTACACCTGTCCTTCCCATCCCTAGGGATGTCAACCCTGATCAACTGGTCAAGTTGACGTCCGCTAGGTTTCTCCACTGTAAGGTCATTATTTTTCCCTTTGTATCTGATTATATATTATGGGGAATTATTCTGATAATTCACCAATATCCTGTTCCTCATCAAATCTCCACCCACCAGCCTTAGCATTTATTGACTACTCTCACCATTATCAAACATCACTATGATGGTGATTATGTAATTCCATCAGTCCTTTTACATTTTTTACTTTAAAGAAGAGCTTTACCCTGTCCCCCTACTCATTTATTCATTTATATTTATATCAGTATGGACTCATGGATTCTTATTTTATTCTATAAGTTATAATCCCTTACTCTCCTTATTTATTTTGTCACTCAAATCACGTGAGATTTGGCAAATGGGAGACCCTTCAAAGTGATTATTGTTATCTTCTGACACATCCCCATCATTGTGAGTACTTCCTTACAATCTGGCACAACAGAATTCCCTAGGCTCATTTTGTCCTTTCCCTCTCTGGTCCTAGGATTAGCCATTTCTCCAAGGAGCCCTGGTTATGGGCACTACTAGGTGTGTTCACTGTTACCGGGGTTTCACTGCTATTAAGCCCTCTAAGCAGACAGAGCTAAGAAATACATACATACACATACATAGAAACATACACATCTATACCTATTATCTGAGCATAAATAATAAAAAAGAAAAGCATTTACACAAATACTTCTAATTCCAATCCCACACCTTTAATTTCTATCCCTTCCCCTTCTATGTTCGTAAACCCTCCTAGGTGAGAAATCCAGCTTCCATTACCTTCAATACATTTATTTGCTCTTTCAATGAAGTTATTTATTCAATGTAACCAACCTCTCAACCACAGTCCTCTTCCACCATCACACTTTTATCATGCCCCTCCTCAGCCCCATGTCCTCAACCCTACAGGAAGGTCACGGACTCTGCACAGCACCCTCCTCTCCACCTTCCAATTCCTCGGATGCTAGCAGGGATGGGAAAGAGAGGTAAGGGAAGATTAACCTTTTCTTGAGAGAATATTTAATTCATATGCTAATGCTTTATAGAGTATCACTTGACATTCTAGATCAGTATTTCAAAAGTATATATGATCATCTTCAATATGCTACCATATAAAAATATTTGAGAAAAGCTAGTTTCCTTTTATGCCACAAATTTCTTTTAAGATATAAAAACTATCCATTTCGTAACTACACATTTCTATGCTTTCCCAAAGCAAGACAACTACATTACACAATTAGTCAAAATGTAGCTACCAGCAAGCAAACATAAAAAATATTTATAATATATGATTAAAGGTATCCAAGTATATTATATAGAAATAACATTCACTTACTAAAAATTTTTTCCCAAAAAGAACAATTTCTAATTTTGTTCTGTACTATAATAATTTACAATGAGCTAGTTTTAAAACCACAAGACCACACTGGAACTAAAAGGCACAAAAGGAAAAACTATTAGAAATTAAAACATGAGAGTGTCTATAATTGAGGATAACAAACACATTAGTAACACACACAAGCACTTATTAGGTTAAGTTCCTTAGAAAAGCTGGTTAGCTACTTCCAAACTATCCTCAGTAGAGGGGAAAAACCATTTAAGATGCCATTTAATCATGTAACAATCCTTTATCAATAAACATACTTACTATACTTAAACCAATGAGTCTTTTCTAAAATTGTACTATTTCAATTCCCTAGGTCCTTGTCTTCTCCAATCCTACTTTTTAACAGAGTAATACTGAAGCTCTCAAAGATAAATTACCTAACTAGCCCAAGGTTACATGGCTAACAAATGACTGACAGAACTAGAGAAGAAAAACCTAGAATTTTGGTCCTTTCATTTCTAATATAGTTTTCTTTATACTATCTCAGACACTCCATCCTAAGATATTTATAGACTCCCAAGGTTAAAGTGTGCATTAAAGGTCATCCAGCTCAACTACTAATCCAAGACATTCCTTACTCCAAATGTGGTCTGTGGACAAAACAGCATAGGCATCATCTGTTCAGGAGCTCATTAGAAATGTGGAATCTCAGACTCCACCCCCACAACTACTGAATCAGAAACCATTTTTAAAAAGAGCCCCAGGTGATTCATGTGCACATTAAAATTTGAAAAGCATTATTATATAACATATTCAAAAAGTAGTTACTGAGGAAGCAATATCATGTGTTCTACACTAAGGTAGATTTGTGAATATAGAAACTAATATCTATAAACTACTTTACCAATTTAGATAGCCCAGGCTAATATTACTCCTACAAATCTGATCACTCACACTTCCAGACCTATCTCAAGGCCCATTTTTGTCATGAAATCTCCCTGAAGAATCTAACTTAAATTAACCTTTTCCCCCTCCTAGCTGTAACTCTACAGTACATTTTGGCACTTGATTATATTCAACTTAGCATTATACATTTACTATCTTGAAAGTGTCATGTGCAAATCTTGAAATTCTAGCAAGACTTTAAGCTCCTCAATTACAAAAGCATATCCTATTTCTGGTTTTTTGTTGTTGTTGTTGTTGTTGTTTTTGAAAGAGATAGGGTCTTACTCTGTCTGCCAGGCTGGAGTGGCACAATCACAGCTCACTGCAACCTCCAACTTCTGGGCTCAAGCAATCCTCCTACCTCAGCCTCCCCAACAGCTGGGACTACAGGTATGACTACATACCATCATGCTCAGCTAATTTATTTATTTCTTTGTAAAGAGAGGGTTTTGCTATGTCGCCCAGGCTGGTCTCAAACTCCTGGCCTCAAGTGATTCTCCCATCTCAGCCTCCCAAAGTGCTGAGATTACAGGTATGAGCCACCACACCCGATCCCTAATTCTTTTTAATTCCATACAATAACAAGCAAGATTTCCCCAAGTTTGCTCATAAATTATTAATAGGAATCATTGGGGGGAACAAAGGAGGGTACATGAATATAAAATCTGGGAAACAATGAAATCCAAGGTTTTTTACTGCAGGATTTCTAAGAGGCTTTATTAAGACAATATGCAGTGTAAATTTCTAAGTATGGAATATAGCATATAACCTTTCACAGACTTGATCAAGCTCTCTTTTTTCATGGAGCATCTGCAAGTACTAAAGTTTCCCAAACATACTCTGGAAACAAGTACTATGTACTATTAAATTAAAGGAAAAAAAACAGTATTTGAAGTCTAGCAAGTTTTAAAATTATCTAAAACTGGGAGTGGTAGCTCATGCCTGTAATCCCAGCAATTTAGGAGGCTGAGGTGGGATGATCGCTTGAGCACACGAGTTCAAGACCAGCCTGGGCAACATGGAGAACCCCGTTTCAAAAATAATAATAATAATAATAATCTAGTGACTCTATTTATTGGCCATTCTCATATTCTACTGGGTTTCTTCAGTTCCTATCAGAAGTATCTCTCAAACTATTGTCCACATACTGCCTAAATCAGAAATCACATGGATTACTCATAACAAAAATATAACCTGCTGGACTGGACTAGAATCTCTTGAGGAGGAACATTTTTAATGAGGGCCTCCAAATGATTCTTAATATGCAAAGTTTCAAGACCTCTGGCATATAACATAGTTCAACTATGACATGAGGCACATCATCCTAATTGCTGCAGTGTACTGGTATAGTTACTTCTCTTGTCACGGGAGGGTTTCAGTCTTGACTTGGCTCTATGACAGAGACCTCAGAATAAACAGCATTACAAAAGACTCCTTCCCTGCAAAGAAATCTAGGGACCGAGGTAAAGCAAACAACCAAGATGTAAATAAGTACAAAACAATCACTTCGGCACCATTTAATTAACTTCAAGCTTTGGGAAAGCTTTTACCTACAAACCTGATACCAACAATTCACCTTTAATAGGATGATCATAATACTCAACCTTTACTTCTTCATCTTCAAAGCATTTTACTAGCTAATTATAACCTAACCCTTGGAAGGAAGGCGTTACCAGTTTCATGACAAAGATATTTAAGAGAGATTATGCAATCTACCCACAGCCATTTAGCAATCTGTGTCACAGTGATTACAATCCATGAGTAGGAAAAGTATCTCAGACTAAGGGAGTAATTTCATTTAACACACATTTATTGAGGACCTACTGTGCAAGAACTACTTGAACTAAACACACAATCTATTGGGTTGAAAAAGTCACAATAATGATGCATGTCATATGTAAGTACTATACCAATACACAATTTTCTAAAAGCAAAAAACAAAAAATGGTTAACTGCTACTAGAGGTGAAGGAAGACATCATAAGTGATATGGACTTTAAAGGAGGTTGAGTTTTCTACAGAAACAGAAAGATATTTTACAACAACTTAATAATGGAGCACATAAAATAAAGGAACATTATTCAAGGATGAGATCACTTCCAAGAGAAATATAATAGTAATAATGTCAAATGCTACAGAAAGTAAAAGTACAATGAAAAGATAGTCATCCCCTCTTACATGACTTTTTTCTCTAAACTCCAACATTCTGAAATAGATCATTTTTTCCCAATCTGCAAAAATCATATTCTCTTCGAGTCTTACAGTCTCTTAAACCATACTCATCAGCTACCACAAATAATGACCACTATTCTACCATAAACCTTGTAACACTAGGCAAAAAAAAAAAAAAGAAAAACTTGAGGATAATGAAAAAGAGATGAATTTATGTTGCTATGGTTTTCAATGAAGTCTTCATGCCCAGATCCAAATTTGTCAGAAATCTAGAACCTGGATTTTAATCTAAAGACAAAAAGAATAGATTCAAGTATAGCATTTAAAAATGAGATTCATGGAAATAAGTGAATTAGCAGACCACTAGATTAACTCAAAACTATTAATAGATGATGGCTTCATCTAGAATTGGAAAAACAGAAAATAAGAAATCGAGTCCAGAAAGCAAAATAACTAGGAGATCAGTGATACATACCAGCACTGTATTCAAAATAAATATAATAAAGGCAGTTGGTAAAAAGTGCTGGTTATTGGTGGTGGTGGTGTGGGAAGCTGGGGAACAGGTGTTGAAGGGAGTATAATGCTGCATTATAATTGGAAAGTTAGGTTTGGAATTTTAGCCAGAAATCTAGGGAGATGTCTATCAGGCTGTGGGAAATTTAGCTCTGAGATAAAATGAGGTAAAGAGTAAAGATAGAAACGAAACAGGGTAATAAAAGAAAATGATTATACAGAATAAAAAAACAAGAGAGCAGAAATCAATACCTTAAAAAAACGTCTACATTAAAGGGATGAACAAAAGGGATGTCATAGAAAACAGAGAAAAATACAGTGTCCTGCTAAAACAAGGGGGAGCTGAACTCTGCTCCAAAAAGACTTAACAGAGGAAAGCTGATAAGGCTGTGGATTTGTAATTAGGAGGTCATTATAACTTCTGATAGGGCAATTTCTGTGAAATGCTGGGTGGAAATCACTACGTGAATAACTGATTGAGTGATGAGAAAGGTCAAGTAATGACTACATAGCTAGTCTTATAAAAAGTGTGAGAATTAAGAAATAAGACAACAGTTTTAAAAAGTTACAAAGTCAGAGAAGTCAGGAAAGGATTTTCTTTCTTAAAAAGGTAAGTCAACTTGGTTTCTTATAAAGAGAAGAAAAGGAACTATAAAAGATAATAAAGTAAATTTTTTAAAAAGTAAGATAACTGATGACAGAGTCTCAAAGAGACAAGAAAAACAGAATAGGAACATTTTCCCCCAAGCTAGATCAGAAGGTGTATGGGTGCAATCAATCTTTTCCAATTTCCTTTGTAAGACAGCCTTGTTGTCTACCTTTTTTTTTTTAACAAGTACTCCTGTTTTCACGAGAAAGCTTAGAAGTGCAGCAAATTTCTTTTTCTTTCATTTGTTTAAAAAAAAAAAAAATGCACAGAGGCAGCAGTTACCATGACTGCAGAAAACAAAACTCCACACTGCTATTTATTTACTTAGAGCCAACACCATTCTACAAACTTCTGAAACTCCAGACACACAAAATGTTCTAAATTCTCCTCAAATATCCCAAGAACAATGGCTTAATAGTTTAGTATTTCTAAACAATCATCATGAAAGAAGATGGAAAGCGAAAAAAATACATAAAAGTGAGCAGTTGACCAAGGATTTATATGAAGATAAAATAGTCTATAATTTAAAATGCACTTTTCTTCCAGATAAAAATTTCTTTAAGGTAGTTTTTTTATCTGAAAATATTACATTGCTCACAATGAGAAAGAGACAATGTAGGTACTGAAAAATGGCACAGACATAGAAGTTGTACAGACAGAACCAATATTACATTGCAGCACTACCACTGTAACTCAGAAACTACTATTAACCTCATAAGATTGTTAGAAGAATCAGGTGAGGTAGTGTAAGTAACAATTATTATACCTACAGTCTGACAGTGGACATAACTTCAAGTAAGAATACTTGTTTGGCTTTGTAGGATTAATATAACTTCATAAGCTCATTATATTATCTTCAGTGATTCATTCCTCCCACAAACAAAATTTATTAAGCACCTATTTTTGTGTTAGATACTAAAGATAATTAGTGATAAGGCAGTCCCTGACCTTCATGGGAATTAAAACCTAACTCCTTAAATCAGCTGGTAAAGGTGTATAAAAACTTAACAGTGCTGAGAGCATTAGGTACAAAGGGGAGTGGGATACAAATTGATGTAGCCTCTTTGCAGGGCAATTTTTAAAATTTAAAATACACATAATAACCCTTTGACCCAGTAATTCCACTTCACCTAAAAGAGAAAGGTCATTTTAGCTACATTATTTATAATGTTAAATACATGGAGACAACCTGTGTACCAATAAGGAAAGGTTAAATAAGTGATACACAATGATACAATGAAATACTAGAAAGCCATCAAGAAGAATGATATGAAAGAATGTACATGATACATAGGTAAGTAGAAAAGCAACTACTCAGGAGGCTGAAGCAGGAGGATCGCTTGAGGCCAGAGTTTGAGGCTGCAGCGCAATTTGACAGTGCCTGTAAATAGTCACCACACTCCAGTCTGGGCAATATAGCAAGACCCTGTCTTTAAAAAAAAAAAAAAAAAAGAAAAGAAAGAAAGTAAATCAACTACCAGAAATAGTATATAGGGGTATGATTCCATATCTGTTAAAAAAAATACATACCTATAAACAATCTATACACACATGTGCAATGGTCTAGAAGGATATATACCACCTTTAACAGTGGTCATCCCTAGGAAGAACAAACGGGAGGAATTAGGGGAACAGGGAAAGGCCTTTTTTCCTGTGTACTTCCATATTATTTTAAATACTTATTTCATAATTTTTAAATAAAAATAAAATATTTTTCCAAAGACCTGAATAATCTTACATACTCTTTTATTTTCAGTGTCTGGCACATAATAGTAATTCAATTACAGCAATTAAAGAAAGACTTCCATTTCCAGTTGAACTGATACTACTATTTTTTTTTTTAAGAGACAGGGTCTCACTAAGTTGCCCAGGCTGGACTCGAACTCTTGGGCTCAAGCAATCCTCCCCTCCTCAGCCTCTTGAGTAGCTGGGAATACAGACAGAGTCCACCATGCCTGACTTCCAGTTGAACTGTTACTTCTAAATAATTGAATAGCCTTGGGCAAATATCACTTCCTCCCAATTCTCCCATCAATAAATTTAGAGACTGAATTGGAATATTAAAAACCAAAAAATATAAATTTAAAATTTAAAATAAAAATTTTCACATAAAAAACACCCACCAGCTTACGAATTTTTGCTGTCAGTTTCTCTCATTTGTGCAAATAAACATCTTAATGAAGTTTCTCTTACTGTTTCTAGGCATACATTTAAACTTCTTACAAATGTGTCAATGTGTCATTGATTAAGAAGGTATAGCTTGGCACTAGGATTTGGTTTTGTTTTTTAGAAGTAGATTCCCTTAACTTTTAACTTGCACAATCAAGTACACAACTGTAACACTCAGTCACCCTGAATGTGAGCAATGGAGTATGCTCTAGCTATGGTCTCCAACCCCCAGTCTGGTCACCAACCCTCAGTCCATGGCCTATTAGGGAATGGGCTGTAGCAGAGCTGCTCCAACACACCAACCCCCCCGCCCCCATCTCCCCCCAGACGCCCCCCTACCCCGTCTCCCCCACACCCCCCACTTCAAAAAATTGTCTTCCATGACCGGCAGGAGGTGAGGGGCGGGTGGGTGGGAGGGCCACCTAGCGGGCCACCTAGCGAGCCCATTGCTGGCATCACCACCTGAGCTCCGCTTCCCCCCTACCCCCACCCCAATCCCGTGGAAAAATTGTCTTCCATGAAACCAGTCCCTGGTGCCAAAAAGGTTGGGGACTGCTGCCTAGGATATTAGTAAGTTGTAAAGGAAATGAACTTTGTATCAAGCAACTTCAAAGTTTTATCCCCTGACAAGTGGGCCACTTAGCATATGGGCACCAAAAGGGTCAACAGAAGTCTGCTACAAGAAGCACCAAGTCTTGTTCACTCAAATAACTGTCAGTATATTTCTCCAGCATGCCATCAAAGGTGCTAAAAACAGTTTGCTTAATTATCCGTTTAGGGGCAAAAATTTTCTAAGTGCCAATATCTAAATAATATGAATTCTAGAAGGAAAGAAATAGAGAAGTAATATTTGAAAAAATAATAAAGATAAATTTACCACAATCAAAAAAAGATGAAAAACCATAGACTGAAAGACCTAAGATTGCCAAAGAGTGTGAAGGAAAAACCCATGCCTAAAAATATAGTAAAATTTAGAAACAAAGACAAAAAAAAGTTCTATAAGCTTCAAGAAAGAACTGATCACCTAAAAAGGAAAGAGAATTGGGCCAACACATGTCAACAGTAACACTGAGTGTAAGATGACAATAGAGTAAGATTCTTAAAAGTATTAGACCTAGAATTTTATATCCAGCCAATTTTTCATTTAAGTGCAAGGACATAATGAAAGTTTGTCATAAAACATCCTACAACAAAAACATTCTTGGAGAAAATTCTTACAGAGAAATAAATACAGGGTGATAATGAGAGATATAAAAAGTAAGATGATCAAATATGGTACTTTTGTAAAATTTGTTACTGAATAAAAACTCCAAAGAAAACAAAAAAGACAGTCAGGCGTGGTGGGGCACACCTGTATAGTCCCAGCTTCTCAGAAAGCTGAGGAGGGAGGATTGCTTGAGTTCCAGGTTGCAGCAAACTGACTGCGCCACTACACTCTAGCCTGTGTGACAGAGCGAGACTATGTCTCAAAAAAAAAAAAAAAAAAGTATTTCTATTCATAAAAAGTCAGAACTAAAATTTTAGGCAATATAGGGTGAGAAGGGAGGTGTAACAGAGTAACATGTTGAAGTGTATGTGCTAAGAGGTAATATAATATTTTTCAAAGAAAAAATAAGTGTTAATAAACAGAAGTCTTAAGAGCAATCACACACACACATACAAAAAAAAACAGAATATATAACTTTTACACCAGAAGATGCACGAATTTGACCAAGTGGACATATTTACAACACTGCACCCCCATTTGCAGAATCCATAATCTGTTCAAGCGTACATGGAACGTTTATGAAAATAACCACAAACAAGGTAACAATGATGAGTCAGAACAAATTTCAAAAGACTGGAATCATATGGAGGCCAAGCAAGGTAGCTCACACCTGTAATCTCAGCACATTAGGAAGTCAAGACAGGAGGATTACTTGAGGCCCGGAGTTCAAGACTAGCCTGGGCAACATAGCAAGACCCTGTTTCTATAATTTAAAAAAAATTTTTTTTTAAAAATCATATGGAGTATGTTCTCTAAGCACAATGGTATTAAGCCAGAAATAAACAACAAAAAGATAATTAGAAATAAATGCGAAGCTGTTTGGGAAAGTAAGCAATATACTTCCAGACAACCAGTGGATGAAAGAAGAAAGCAAGAAGGAAATTAGGAACTATTCTAAAATAAAAGCTTATTAAAAAAAAAAAAGAATATGGAACAGGAGAATATGAACAAAAAATTTGAACAATAAAACAATTAGGTAGAATCTTAATGTGGAACAAAAGAGGAGCTTTTGAGTCTCTGAACAATCAGTGAGTTCACACCATAATATTTTCCATCTCTTAATGTTTTCTACCATATATTTATATTTTTCTATATCATTTTTCCCAAGCACACAAAGAACATTTACTAAAACCAACAAAATATTCAACTACAAAGAAAGCATCAAATTCCACAAGAGAACTATCATACAAACTATGTTATACGAGAGATGTTCCATGCTCTTGGACAAGATATCTCATTATGAAGGCGTCAATTCTCTACAAATTAATCTATGAATTAAAATAAACTACCAACCAAAATCCTAGATGTATCTTCTGAGTAACTCTATAATCTTAACTGAAAATTTATATGAAAAAAAAATAAAGATTCCCAAATACCCATATCAACTTTGAAAAACAACAAAAAAGAAGCGTTTGTCTTTTAGGATATTAAAACATACCTCAAAATCATAGTATTAAAAACAGTATGGCAGTGCCACAAGCATAAACTGACCAACAGAAAAGAACAGAAAGATCAGCGTACAACATACATGAGAACTTAGTATACTATATCAAGGGGCATCACAAAGGACAGGTTATGTGGTAGAAATAATAAAATGAATCAAAGACCTAAACAGGAAAGGTAAAGGTAAAACTATGTATGTGTACATGGTCACAATGTAAACAATATTCCTTACTATGGGACCAAAAAAGGTTGAAAGTCACTGATCTATAATTACTCTTGGAAAACAACAAGAAAGTAATAGCAATTCCAGTGTAAGATAGAAAAGTGGGCAAAAGACCTTAACAAGCACTTTAGAGAAGAGGAAACTAAAAAAAGTGTGGACATAAAGAGTTAACCAAATTCATTAGTAATCAAGCAAAGGCAATTAAAAAGCTAGCTAATGCAAAATATCAGCAGGGGTGTAGGCATACGAGAACTCTCATACACTACTCCAAGGAATGGAGACTTAGAGCAGCAAATTTGGAAGCAATATTTATTTTAAGTACACATATGCTCTATTTCACTGCTAGGTAACTATCTCAAAGAAATTCTCGAATTAGGTGGACAAGGGACATTGTACTAGGGTATTAATTGCAGCGATATTTGCAGCAGCAGGGAGTAGGAAGCAATCTAGGTACCTCATATTACCACTTGAGGGTATGTAGTTAAAATGCAATGGATGTACCCTATGAAGTACTATGCAGCAGTTGGGAGGAGTGGCTGTATGTACACACAGCGACTACATGGATGAAAATATAGTTGGAAGTTTAAAAATAATAACAAAATGAGCTCTATAACTAATACCACTTACGAAAATTTAAGATACATACACATAAACCAATATAGTGGCCAGGTAATCTATCATACAAACATGTTAATAGAATATTGGGGGCATTAATAATTCTTTTGGGACAAGTGTAAATTCTGATTATTCCAGGCAAATCAGAACTGTCCAGGGCTAACTGGGATGTGGTCACCCTACCTATTAACCACTATTCTCTGTAACCTAAGAAGACAAGGTCTTGATTAAAAAGAAAAAACTTTGCTCACTTAGGGCGTTGGTAAAAAACTAAAAAGAAAAAATAATCCAATTCATTTTTTTTCTTTTAACTATGCTGAATTCCCAGACTTCCAAATATCAGTGAAATATAAACCATAAAAATATGCTAAAAACCCTTACACAAATCATTCAACATGTATACTTAACTAATTTCATTACATTAATTAGTAAAATTTCACAACATAATTTTATAATTATGTTACAAAACACAATTTCAACCTGAGATTTCTTGCAGAAAAATTCTTCCAAAAGTACATAATGCTCAAATTTCAAGAGTTAGAATCCAAAGAGTAAGTATTCCACGGAGTTGTAAAATAAGGAATAGTTTTAGGCTAAAAGAGTTCACTGACGGCCAGGCACAGTGGCTCACACCTGTAATCCTAACACTCTGGGAGGCCCAGGTGAGAGGATCACTTGAGGCCAGGAGTTCAACACTAGCCTGAGCAAGAACGAGACCCCCCTCTCTACCAAAACTAGAAAAAATTAGCTGGGGAGGTGGCACACGCCTGTAGTCCCAGCTACTTGGGAGGCTGACGCAGAAGGATGGCTTGAGCCCAGCTGGAGGATGCAGTGAGCTATGATAACCGCACTGCACTCTACCCAGGGTGACAGAGCAAGACTCTGTCTCAAAAAAAAAAAGGAGTTCACTGCCTAATCTTTCATTATCTTTCCAAAGATCAAAAATTTATTCTTTAACTAATTCATCTTCACCACTTTTGGAGGAAAAAAAAAAGTTACCCAATACTAAAGATTTTAAATAACAAATGAAAATATTAATCCAAGAAGCTTAATTTTCTTCTATTTCTCTGAAGTTACTTAAGATTCCTACCAAAAAGAAAACAAAATGGCTGACAAATAGACAAGTTTTTAAAGTAACTTCTAAATTTAAGTCCAAAAATATCAGACTACTTCAATCATATTTTCTCAAATACTCTAAATCCTAACCACAAAACCAGATCTTAAGCTGTCTGGCACATAAGAATAATTCCCTCTAACCACAGGTTTCTACCAAATCTCTATAATAATATCCCATTTCTTCACTTAATTCTAAATTTGCCACAAAATGTGCTGTTAAAGACCATAAAGACCCAAAAGAAGACAAGAATGGATATAGACTTCAGATATAATGATTAGACAAAAATAACTTTAGGGTGCTTCTATCCCCCTCCAAAACCCATGCAGAAAGTGAGCCGCGGAAGCAGTAGACCCAGGAAGGCTGCTAACTCATCTGAATAAATGTAGATAAGAAGGCATGAGACCTGAGGGAAGGTCTAGTTATTTTTTTTACAGCACGTTTTTCTGTCTCCCCCACTAGACTTTAAGTACCTACCCCAAAGCAGGGACTTTGTTTTGTTCTCCACCTGCCTTCATCCCAAGCACTATGCTAGATGCTGGGGATTCAGATGGGCATATGACACAGGAGTGCCACTCACATAGACTACAACGGTGCCTCCCTGACATGGCAGCACTAAAACAGTGAACCAAAGAGACAAAAATTCTTGCCCACATGGCACTTCCATTTTAATGTAGTAGATGCTTGATAAATATTTATTGAATGAATGAAAGAACAAAGGAACAAATAAGCCTCACCACCAAAAGCTGGGCTCTGAATTACCTCTAAATTTCTGTTTGGCAAGATTAGAAAACAAATTTTATAGGTATTTGAAGCACCACTGCTTTAAGGATCCTAATTTGGATCCTAGAATACAGATACAAACTAATAATGCTAAAGATGTTTAACTCAGTACATATCTCCATATATAAATATGCCATATAGTATCTTTTCAAGAGGTTTAAAGTAGGAAACATTTTCTTCAAATGGAAAACACTTTACTCCCCCTAGAGATAGTTTCCTAGAGCATAAAAGAAAATGTACATACTATAAAGCAGTTATCTCCAAGCAGAGGGAAAGATGGCAGCCCAAGCACACCTCTGTTGGAGACCTCAGGCCTCAGACTTTTAGTCTGCTTATAGGAACTTTTTTCCCCCAGGGCCATCTTTAAAATATTGAGAAGAAAAAATATTGCAAAAATGATCTCTGTACAACATGCCTGCTCCTCTCCCTACACCTTGCCTCCTGAAATCAGGCAACAAGAAATTACTGAAAATCACTGTTCTATATTTCATACCCTTACACCCTACTATTCCCACTTTCAGTGGAATACAATCCTATGCACAACTCCAGATAGTCAGGTAAAAGCCGCTGATACACAGTATGTATAGTTATGGTATTCCCTGGCTGTGAAACAGCTGCCTCCTTCACTTTTTCAGATGTTGGTGGAAACTACTGAACAAACAGCATTAAAGAGTAGTGATAAGTGAGGTAAAGAAATACAGATGAGACAAGATATACAAGTGGAGATAAGAGAACTAGATTTAAATATTACCCCTACTACTTATTTACCTATTTAGCCTTCCACAGGCCATTTACTCTCTTAGGCAACTCAATTTCCTCAGCCATAAAATGGGGATACCATCACTTGCCTTATAGGGTTGTGATAAGGATTAAATAAGAGAACATTAAACAACATCTAGCATGTATGAGATGCTAAATAAACCTTAGTTTACTCCTCTTCTTCTTATTAAGCTACCACCAAAAGGGCAGAAAAGCAAAATGCAACAAGTAAATATAGCAAAAAAGAAAGACTGTCAATATGAAAATAATTTAAAATGAGGCACACTTTCCATTCATTCATTCAAAAAATATTAATTAGCTGGGCATGGTGGCCCATGCCTGTAATCCAGGCTAATGAAGAGGCTGAGGTGGAAGTATCTCTTGAGTCCACGAGTTTGAGTCCAGCCTGGGCAACACAGCAAGACCCTGTCTCTAAAAAAAAAAAAAAAATTATTGAACACTATGTCTGGCAGGCACTGTTGTAGGCACTCAGGATACAGCTGTCAACATAATAGTCTCTGTCCTTAAAGAACATGGGAAAAAAGAGTTCCACCAAAACAGTCAGTGAGTAAAGGATTAGAATTCTTATCACACTATCTACATTAGTCATTTGGTACCTACCTTGAACCAATTTACCTTAATAATTTCCCATATGCATACCACACGCACACTTACAGTACTAAAGGTAGAGACTGTGTTTTATTTATCCTCCATTCTCAAAGTCCTACCATCATGATTTTCTTAAAATTGGTCAGCTCCTCAATATGTTATTCATTCATTCACTTAACAGATATTTACTGAGCATCTTCATTGTGTCAGATACAGGGGTAGGGCCTGGGAATACAGCAGTTAAGAGGAAAATAAGATATAGTGCCTACCCTCATGGAGCCTATAGCCTACAATAATAGAAGAGTCAAGGAGAGAAATACTTTAACCAAAGGTATATATCCTACACCTCCAGATAAAACTACAACAACCACCTGAAAATTTTTTTTAAAAAATTATATAATACCAAATAGTTATAATTCAAAAGCATATGAAGTTTAGGATCTGACAGCAACATATACACAAAGTATCTAAAAGCTAATATAAATGATAGCCTTTTAACTTTAATGTCCATGTATTTTCTATCATTTGATATAAACCACATACTATGCTTACCTCCCAAAAAAGATCTAGTTTATATTTAATTAAAGTTAACACATACCATGTATGGTTTTCCCCCTTTCTACTTCCATATAATGTTTTGTCCAAAAATCCCAAATGCTTTTTACTCAGTAACTCATTTTTCACAAAATCCTCCCCCGTTGGGAGGCCAAAAAAAGTAGTAGAAAACATCCCTATTACAAGACCAAAAACCTAGTTATCAAGAAATCAACTCAAGTTTATTATGCACACAAATGAAATTGATAATGCACACAAATAAAACTTCATTATGTTTGTCCTAAAAGAAATACCAAACATACAATTCAAAGTAATATGGCATTTAGATCCTTCAACAGACAGGATTACTCTCCGCCATTCAGGTGCAAACACTAGTTGGGCTCCTTAGTTCTCATAACAAGTGATATTTCTACCACCTGTGCAGCTGGTTTCCAGAGGGTGTGAGTTTATCTATAATTAGGTATTTAGGAGACATGCAGTAAGTGACCTATCAAAGAATGGTTAAAAGACTATTTGCCAAAATACAAACAAACCAAAAAAAAAAACACTACTTGCTGGGAAATGATTTAAGGAATTAATATGTATTCACTTCTATAGGTGTTACAAATTTCATCCACGACCTAAACAACAGAAAGTATGTATATTTGAACTACAGAAATTGCCAGTAACTGAATTCTTTAAAGTTGCATGTTCAGTTGGCTACCAGAGGTAATCCTGTGAACTACACTGCTACTTTGGTTCAAAATTGTAGCAGGAGACATTGTCAAGTTGCTCAATATCACCTATGTTGTGCTCCTCCTGAATCTGATACAGTGTAAGAGTAAACTTGCTCGGCTCTGAGGAACTTGTATTTTTCCCTACTCTGAGAGTTATGTACATTATTACATTTCCCTCTCAGACTTCTTTTCCATGTTTTTAACCCTCAACTTTGACCACTCTGCTTTGTTATGCTGGCAAATGCATGAGTGTTGGAAAAGTAGTACAGGGTGATAAAAGAGTATATCAAAGATGGACCCAGGGATTTTTAAAATTAAAATTAAGTAATATAAGCACTTTACCCATAAAATTACTCAAAATATTTATTTTGATCTTCACAAGATGGGGACTCAGAATCAATGACCATCTCAAAAAGCTAGTGACAAAGCCAGAAGTACCAACAAACCAGGCCTAACAAAGAGAGGTAGAAAAAGACTTGAAATATTTTTCAAAGATTGCTGTCCAGTTCTGTGAATACAGTATGAGATTGTTTGTTGGGAGTGATACCTAGGTGGAACAAATAAATGCTAATAACCTAAAGGGGTCAAGCTTTATGCATGCTTAAAAAAAAAAAGCCACAGTATACAGGAGTAATCACATCTAACTGCATAGCACTGAAAGTCAACTTGACATTTAAAAAGTGTGAGCACACCAGGCGTGGTGGCTCACGCCTGTAATCCTAGCACTCTGGGAGGCTGAGGCGGGAGGATCGCTTGAGCTCAGGAGTTCAAGACCAGCCTGAGCAAGAGTGAGACCCCCGACTTTTTAAAAAATAAAAATAAAAAACTTAAAAAAAATAAAAATAAAAAAAGTGTGGGCACATTAGCTGGGTATGGTGGCCCGCCTGCAGTCCCAGCTACTGGACAGGCTGAGGCAGCAGGATCAGTAGAGCCAGGGAGTTCAAGGTTACAGTGAGTTATGATGGCACCACTGTACTCCAGCCTGGGTGACAGAGCAAGACCCCATCTCAAAAAAAAAAAAAAAAAAGTGTTGGCACAAAGGCAACCTACAGACTGGGAGAAAATATTTGCAAATCATATATCTAATAAGGAGTTAAATTCCAAAATATATAAGATACTCCAAAATATATAAGTTCCAAAATATATACAGTAACTCCACAGCAAAAAAAATAAAATAAAAATCAGAAAATGGGCAAGCTCCTGAATAGACATTTCTCCAAAGGAGATATTCAAATGGTCAACAGGTATATGAAAAGGTGCTCAACACGACTAATCATCAGGGAAATGGAAATCACAACCACAATGAGCTATCACCTCACACCTGTCAGGATGGCGCTTACCAAGACAAGAAGCAAATGTTGGGGGAATGTGGAGAAAAGAGAACCCTGGTACATGTCAGCGGAAAAGTAAAATGGTATAGTCACTATGGAAAATAGTATGGAGGCTCCTCAAAAAATTAAAAATAGAACTGACATATATGACCCAGCAATCCCACTTCTCGGTATTTACCCAAAGGAATTGAAATCAGGATTTCAAGGCGATATCTGCACTCCTATGTTCACTGTAGCATTATTCATAATAGCCAAGATATGGAAACAATCTAAATGTCTGATGATAGATGAATGTATTTTTTAAAATGTGGTGTGTACATGCGTATATGTGCAATGGAATATTATTCAGCCTTAAAAAAGCAGAAATCCTGCCATTTGTGACAACATGGGTGGACCTGGAGGACATTATGCTAAGTGAAATAAGCCAGTCACAGACAGATAAATACTGTATAATCTCACCTACACATGGAATCTAAAATAGTCAAACTCACAGTAAAAGGGTGACTGCCAGGGGCTGGGGGGAGGAGGAAATGAGGAGGTCATGGTCAAAGGCAACAAAGTTTCACTTATATCAAATAAATAAGTTCTGAAGATCTACTATATAGCATAGTGCCTACAGCTAAGAATATTGTATTGTACACTTAAAATTTTCTAAGAGGGTAGATTTTATATTAAGTGTTCTTGTCACAAAAAATAATAATAATACAGTAATAATAAAGGGAGCAAGGAAACTTGATGGTGCAATGGCTTCACAGGCATATACTTATCTCCAAACTCACTGAGTTGTATACATTAAGAATAGCCTTTTACATATCAAAACTAATAATAAAAATAAAAGTCTTGACACTGAAAAAAAAATCATTCCAATAGCCTGCAGAATGTATCCTATACTCATCCCCCTATCCTACACATACACTTCTTGGCGAAAAGGCAAACCATAGGAAAAGCTCTTGGTGGTATGGCTTTTTCAAGCAAATGAAATGTCACTAAACGCAGGGAATGAAATAATCTAAAAACAGAGAGGAAAGAGAGAAAAATCAGCATCAAGCATAGTTAAGTGAAGAACACAGCACAAAAACAGAAAAATGGGAAACTCTTCAATTACATATCTTACAAAGATACATACACTTTCTCCTACAAAAATAAGAGTATTCTAAAGCAACAATATGGGCAAGCCCATTTTCCATCAAATAAGACTTTACAGACCACATAGACAAAGACGGTGCCTTTAAGTACAAGAGAAAGGGTGAACCAGGAGTGCTAAATTTCTATAAAACCAAATGGAGAGGAAGAGCTAACCAGACTCAAATCAATCCACTTCAGAAATATACAGCAAAGAAATATACAATCTGCCTCATAAATATATAGTCCATAAACTTAACAAATTCAGAATTATAACATCCTTTTCTAAAGGTCCAATCACTATATAAGATGTAAGTCTCTCCAATCTATCAGAAAAAGCAATTAGATAACTCTATCACTTACTAAAGCCATAACAAATATTTTTTAAACCTGAAAACAAATATTTCAAAGTAAACCTTCAGTAGCCTGTTATTTATGGTCTTTAAAACATTTAAGGGTCCTTAAAACAAAGTTTCATTAGTACCCTTCTAGAAAGAGCTCTAATATCGTTCATTCTTCTAGCAATTTAAAAGCTACTAAATGTCCATTTCTACATTAGATTATTGATTCCTTGCCTTTTAACATCTCCATAACAGCTGCTTGACAAATTACCTCACCTTATTCCTCAGGGGGTAAGGACAGCGTGCTAGCCATGAATTCAAAAATGGGACCACAAACTGATCATTGATAGATGAGCTAATTGCTTCGGATGAGTTAGACACTGCTCTAATAGACTAGGCATTCATAGCATGATACAATTAAATGCTTACATTCTAAATATTTTATTTGTCCTTAAGTGTAGAGGACAGACCTTTTCTTAAATTTACTTTTATTCTAAAATATATGATAGCATCAGAAAGTCAAGAAGCTTGTACATGCTTGGAATAGCTTGTACAGACAGCCTAGTCTTCAGAATACTTACACTGAATAGTTTGGCACAACTTTCAGCTTTAAAGATCTGTAAGCCCCCAAAATAGTCTATTAAATAGAAGAGTTCTAAAAATAATTTCCATATTTTTGGCAAATAAAAGACAAAAAGATTTTAAAAGATGCAATACATATATTTCAGAGTAGTATAGTAAAAGTATTTCTGTTTTATTTGCCTGGATCCATTCTGATTTGTGTCAAAACAGTATGAAACACAAAGAGAAAAAGCACACAAACTGCAATCTTTTAGACCCCTATAGAACTTAAAATATTGTTTTCTCTCCTTTAAGAATAACAAAATGGTGTAAATTTAAAGGAGCATTTTAAATGAACAGCATTTTTTAGCCAAGTTACTTAGCAAGTTAACCTCTTTCTAGAGAGAAGCAATGCACTTTTCTCTGAATTCAGAACCAATCTCATAGCACAAATGTGTCAATTCCTTTAAAGTGATAAATATCTGCACTAGCTTATTTTTACACTGTAGGAAATAAAATTTCAAGATCTTTCAACCGCTTTTTTAAAAAAACTACATCATCACCCGCTTCTTGAAATGTCACTTTTGCAATTGTACGACAACGACGGTGTTAATGCACCTTCTGTGATATACTACCATAACAAAAACGGAGACATCCAAGAAACCACACAATTTTGGGATGATAGTGTCGACTACCCAAAACATTCGACTTGTTTCTTTGGTCATGTTGCTTTTGTGACCTAAAAGCTCTGGTCCCTACTAGAACCTTGGTTAGCTGGCTGGCTGGTTCTTTAGCTACAATATTATGTTTGATCTCTCCTGCCTAGAGAGACCAAAGCGTTGATTTTGTTTTTAAAGTTAGTGTCGAGCAGCTACAAACTTTCTGCAGCATCCCTGCCTGGCTGCCAACTGGAGCTCTCTGTTCACTTCCTCACCAACTCGAACCACCCCCAAACTGAGAGTAAGCTGGAGTTAGACAGCGGCAGGAACTGACACACTTTCAAGAAGGGTTTGACACCTCCGAAAACTTTCACTTCTCCAACCTTTCCACCCAGGGACTCCAGCCCTTTGCTCTTGCTTCCCCCAGAATTCCCCTCTGAGACAGGACAAGGGCAAGGAAAGCAGATCGTTCGAATGCCCCCGAAAGGGACCCCCAAAGCCCTCTCCTCTGCACTCAACTACTGTTATTTACACAAAAGAGCCCGGCCAGCAATGCAAAAGAGTTAGAATCGAGGCCCCTCAACTGACTGCCACCCTCCACCGCACCCGCAGACCCCGTCTCCAGCCGCCCGAGCGGTCTCCACTGGAGGCTTCCTGCCCTCAACCCGGCCAGACAAAGCCCCGGCTGCCGGGCTGGCACTTCCAAGCCTCCGGACTCGGGCCGCCGCGCTCTTACCCGGGCCTCATCCAGAGCGACGCCGGTGCCACCGCTTCCCCCGGCCTTGGCGGCGGGGCAGCTGGCAGCGCGGGTCTTGGAGGAGCGGGTCCGAGAGGAGATGAAATGGCTGCTGCCTCCGGCCGCCCCAGGCTCTGCTCCGGCCCCAGGCCCAGGCCCGGGCCCAGGAGACTTGGACCCGAGAAGGCGCAGAGAGCTCTTCCGGGTGTTCACCATGGTCCAGCCAGAGGGACGGAGTCCGCGCCGCGCCCGCCGCTCCCGGGAGAGCCGAGTAAGGCCGGCCCGCCGGCCGGGCAGTCAGGGCCAGTGGAGCCGAGCCGGGCGGGGAGAGACGAGCCGGCCCAGACTCTGCGGAGCGCAGACAAGGACAGCACAGAGCAGGGCAGAGGAAGGGAAGTCGGCGTGAGAAGGCAGGTAGCGAGAGGCGGGAGCAATACTACAAGCCGACAGCACAGACCCTCCGCCGGCTTCGCCCTCCTCAGCGGGAGCCGAGCGGAGCCGCCATTTCTGCCCCTTTCTCTCTCGTTCTCGCTCTCGAGCTCCGTGCGTCAGGGTTCCAGCGCCGCAGGGCCGGCGAGACCGCTTCCGGCCGCGGCCGCGGCGGGGCGCTGCAGGGCCGGCCAGCCCTCCCCTTCGCGGCTTCTCCCTCCTCTCCCCCCAGCCTCCAGTGGCCCCGCCCCCGGCGCGGCGTCAGCGCCGGGCGGCCAGGGGAGCGGCGCTCTGGGCTGTGTCAGCTCTATGGTTTCTCGGTCGCCCAGCCGGTTAGGCTGGGGGGGTGGGAAAAGCCACACTGAGAGCGGGACGAGTTCGGGCGTAGGACTTCGCCCTGGGGCTCTCACCCCCAGCCAGGCCCGAATACCGCGGACACCCCCAGCATCACCCCAGGTGGCCTGGATGGAGCAAGACCGCCGGCAAAGGCGCTGGGTGGACTGGGAACGCTGATGAGAGCGCGGCGAGCGGAGTTGAATACCGAAGGCAAGGCACTGAAGTTGAGCCGCACTTTCCATAGCTGTAAAAATGAGAATGACAAGCGTGATAAAATAGATCTGTGCGGTATCTGGAACACGGTAAGCTTAAGAAAAAAGAAAAAGCCCGCTAGAACCCTGCGTCTTTGAACAAAGCGAAGCAGGGTCGTTTCCTATAGCCTTAGCCAGACGTAAGGCGGAGTCACAAAGAATGAATTCCTTCTAAGAGTCTAGTTTATCACGGCCCCTTCCCCTTCTACCCCCCCGGCGGAAGAATTAAGAATACAAAAAGCTGAACCCAAAGATTTAAAATTTGTAATTTAACTTCCAAAGAAAAAAATTAAGCTACACAATTAATACGAAAGGCTCTGCTGTGAAGAATTACATTCATTTCAAAAATTCACTGTGCATTAGAGAGAGCCTATTTATTGGGCAGAAGTTCTTCCTGTTTATTAAACTAAGAAATATTGAAAACTCTAGAAAGGTCCTATAAAAATCACCAGGTGGCATCAAAATTAGAGCATCCTAGCCATCCAAACTCCCAATAATTCAAGAAAACTTCGTACAACACTGGTAATGAGGATAGTTTTTCTATTTCAGAAGCAGTATCGGGTCCAGAAAAGCAGACAAATCCTTCTTACGCTAATTTTCATAGCACACACTCCTCTTGACACTTCGTCCAGCACTTATAGCTGGCCTTTTAAAGGGTGTGGATACCTCATCATGGAACAAGATCTGGATTTTCCTGGGTCAGTTAGCTATGACATCATTGAACAGAATAAACACTTTCCTGCAGAAAGAGGCTGATTTTGTGTGTGGTATGCAAATTAGCATACAAAGGATTTGTGTGCCTTCCTCCTTTGTTTTGTTTTTGGGTTTGTTTTTGTAGTCCTGAATTGGGAAGGCCTGGTTACCAATTGGGTTACTGTACCCTATACCATTTACTGTCAACAAATGTTTACTCTAAATCCAACTGGTGTTAGGTACTCTGCCAGGCCAGGGAATAGGTAGATTTTTTTAAAAACAACATAGTTCTGGCCCTCAAAGAGCTCACAGACAAGGAGGTAAAGAAGACGACAAGCAAGAAACCAGTAAGATGCAATTGCAATGTGATAAGAAAGAATGAGGCAGAGACCTCTAATTCTAACTGGGATGTTAGGGAAAGCCTCTGAGAGGTAATGACCCCTGAGATGCACCTTGAACCACAAAAGGGGAAGGAAACATGGACGAAAGAAAGGCTTGAAAAAGAAATGGAAGAGTTTCTTGTCTTCCATAGTATATACTAGAAAAAATAAATACTTTTTAAACTTTTTTAAAACTACAGTACATACAAGAGCTGGCAAGACACTAAGTAATACTCAAACCAAAAACTAAGTCAGAGCAGGAACCCAGAGAAATAAGCAAAGCTCTGAAGATAGCTTTCATTTGCAATGCATTTGCTAAACCCCAGTGAATTTGACCTTCTATTATATTTTCTCTGCTTCAAGAGATGGAAAAGACTGAAGGCAAAGCCTAAAACCTGCTCAATGTATGGAGTCTAATGGAATCACCCTGCAAAATCCTTGTACAAAAAGGATACAGCTAAGTATAAGAGTGAATTAGAAATAAACCACCAACTTTCCCATCAGACTGCAAAGAGAACTGCCTTTCCCAACACTGACACTAATAATGAGGGAGGAAAATACATATCCTTTGAGAAATGAAAACAACAAACTGATCCTCAGGTTTATAGCCTAAATTCACCAAAGCTGACAGTATGAAGAAATTCAGGACAATAATTTAGGTTAAATAGGCTTGAGTCTTAGCACACAGAAGACACTAATAAAAAATAGCTGGGGGTAGTGGCTGCATATCTGTAGTCCCAGCTACTGGGGAGAGGCTGAGGCAGGAGGATCACTTGAGCCCAGAAGTTCCAGGCTGCAGTGAGCTATGATAGTGCCACTACACTACAGACTGGGTAACAGAGTGAGACCCTGTCTCTAAAAGAGAAAGAGAAAGGACACGAAGAAAAAAAAAATGTTTTTCAAAGGGATCCTAAGCATAAAGCAGAAGCAAACATAGATCATCTCTGACCAAATAACACCTTCAAAAGATGAGACAAAAAAAAAGTCCCATGAATATGACTCACAGTAAGAAAAAAAAAAAATCCCAAACCACAAAAGGAAGAATCATCATTACAGACAGCCAATAAAAAAGAATGGGCAACAGAATGAAGCCCACAGATTGATAATCAGATATGTAATATAAATAAAGGAAAGATTAGAAAATATTAATGAGTAAAAAAAGACAAAACAAACTTAAAGAATGAAATAGAACTTATAAAAAGAAAAAGAATAAAGAGTTCTTACACATGATACCAAAAGCAAGATCCAAAACAGAAAAAAATCAATAAATTCAAAATTTTATTAAAATTTAAAACTTCACCAAATTTAAAAGTTTTGGTCAGTGGGAAACCCAGTTAAGACAATAAAAACCAAACAGTAGACTAGGAGAAAAGAGTTACATATTTCACAAAGGAACCAGCTAGAATATATAAATGACTTTCAAAATTTGACATTAGAAAATGGGCAAAAGTTGGTATGGTGGCATAGTCCTGCAGTCCCAGCTACTGGGAGGCTGAGGCAGAAGGATCTCTTGAGCCCAGGAGTTCAAGGCCAACCTAGGCAACATAGTGAGACCCTGCCTCAAAAAAATTTTTTTTAATTTTTTTAAAAACGAAAGGAAGAAAATGGGGCAGGGTTCAGTGGCTCATCCTACAATCCCAGCACTTTGGGAGGCCCAGGCAGGAGGATCGCTTGAGCCCAGGAGTTCAAGACCAGCCTACACAACATGGCGAGACCTCCTCTCTACAAAAAATAAGAAAAATTAGGTTTGGTGGCACACAACTGTAGCCCTAGCTACTTGAGAGACTGCGGTGGGAGGATCACTTGAGCCCAGGAGTTCGAGGCTGCATAAGCTATGATCGCAGCACTGCCCTCCAGCGTGGGCAACAGAGAGACACCTGCCCCCACCCAAAAAAAAAAAAATGGGCAAAATACCTGAAAAGATATTTCACCTAAGAAGATATGCAGATAGAAAATATGTATATGAAAAGATTTCAACAACACTAACGATTAGGGAAATGCAAATAAAGACCATAATGATATAGCACTACATACCTATTAATGAACAACTGAAATAAAAAATAGTGATGATATCAAATGCTGGTGAAGAGGCAGAGAAAATGGATCACTCATACATTACTGGTGGGAATGTAAAATGTTACAGCCAATCCAAATCTGAAAACCAGTTTGGCGGATTCTTTAAAACTAAACATACACTTACAATACAACCTAGTAATTGCAATCCTGGGCATTTATTCCATAGAAATGAAAACTTTATCCACACAAAAACCTGGAGACCATAATTTATTGCAGCTTTGTTATAACAGCCAAAAACTGGAAAAAAAACAAAACGTCCCTCATAGGTGAATGTGCCACAAATGGTGGCACATCCATATCATGGAATACTACTCAGCAATGAAAAGGAATGAACTAGTAGTACATGCAAAAACTTGTATGTATCTCAAGGGCATTACACATAAGCAAAAGGAAGGAAACAATCTATATGAGAAGAGAAAACAATAAAATAGAAAACAGAAAAATAATGGAGACATTCAATTTTAAAAAGTTGATTCCTATAATAAGGAAAAAGAAAGGATAAACCACTAGGCAGGTCAATCAAGCAGGGGAAAAAGAGGACTCAAGTTACAAATTTCAGGAATAAAAGTGTAAGCATCACTGAAGATCTTATAGACAGGATCAGCAAACTTGTCTCTATAAAGGGCAAGTTTGTAAATATTTTAGACTCTGAAGGCCACATATATTCTTTGTCACAAATTCTTCTTTGTTTTGTTTGCTTTATTTTGCAATCATTTAAAAATGTAAAACCAGTCTTAGCTCACAAGCATATAAAAATAGGCTGCAGGCTAGATTTGGCCATTTGACTTTTCTTTGCTGACCTCTACTATAAGCATTAAAGAGACAATTAAGAAATACAGTATAATGAGATTTATGCAAATGAGTTCCAAAACTTAGATGAAGCTGACAAATTCCTTGAAATGAAATAAATTAAAGCTTACTCATGAAGAAAGAGATAACCTGAATACCCCTATTATTTATTAAAGAAATTAAATGTGTAGTTTTAATACCTTCCCACAAATAATACACCAGGCCCAGATGACTCTACTGGTGAATTCTATCCTGTTATGTAATGCAAAACTGTATCAATTTTATACCAACTCTTTCAGAATATAGAAGTAGAAACATTTCTCAACTCATAAAGTCAGCATTACCCTGATTAAAACCAAAAACATAAAAAAATCAGGCCAGGCATGGTGGCTCATGCCTGTAATTCCAGCACTTTGGGAAGCCGAGGCAGGAGGATTGCTTTAGGCCAGGAGTTTGAGACCAGCCTGGGCATCATAGTGAGACCCCATCTCTACAAAAAAAATTTTTCTTAAACTAGCCAGGTGTGGCGGTGCATGCCTGTAGTCTCAGCTACTAGGGAGGCCAAGGCAGGAGGATCACTTGAGCCCAGGAATTCGAGGCTGCAGTGAGCTATGAATGCGCCACTCTACTCCAGCCTGGGCAACAGATTGAGACCCTGTCTGTAAAAAAAAAGAAAGAAAGTAAAGAAAGGAGAACTCAGACAAATATTCCTCAAAGATATATGTGGATGTCAAAGTTACTAACAAATTATTAAGAAATCAAATCCAGGAATATATAAAAGGATGATAAATCATGACCAAATAGGGTTTATCCCAGAAATGGAAGATTGAGTTAACATTAGAAAATAAAACAATCAATGTAATTCATATCAACATAATAAGTGAGAAAAACCATTCAGTAGATTCAGAAAAAGCATTTGACAAATTCAGCATCCATTCATGATTTTTAAAATCTCAGTAAAGTAGGACTAGAAGGTAACTTCCTCAACCTTATGAAGAGCATCTAAAAAAGCATATAGCTAACATCATAATAAATGGTGAAAGCCAAATTATTTCCCCCTAATTTCAGGAACAAGGCAAGGATATCTGTTCTAATCATTTCTATTCAACATTATACTGAATTCCTAGGCAGTATAGGAAAATAAATAGGAAAGAAAAATAAATAAACGTTATACAGTTTGGAGAAGAAGAAGGAACTGTCTTTATCAGCAAACAACATGATACTCTCATAGAAAATCTTAAGAAATCTAAGGGGAAAAAAACTACTAGAACCAATTTATTTCTATATAATAGCAACAAACAGTAGGACATTGTTTGAAATTCATAGTGACTAATGAAATATATGGAAAACCTATACACTGATAAAAAATATTGCTGAGAAAAAAGAAGGAACACCTAAATAAGTGGAGAGATGACCAGATAACTTAATATTGTTAGATGAAAAATATCCCCAAATTGATCAATAGATTAAAGCCAATCCCAGCCAAAATCCCAAAAGACATTTTGTAGAGATTAAGAAACTGAATCTAAAATTTATATGGAGATGCGAAGAACCTACAGTCACCTAAACAATCAGGAAAAGAGCAAAACTGCTGCATTTACATTACCTCATTTCAAGTCTTGCTATGAAGGTATAATAATCAGGACAGTATAGTACAGTACACTGTCTTATAATAGTTTTACAGATCAATGGAAAAAAATAGCATCTAGAAACAGACTCACATGTATGGTCAATTGATTTCTGCAAAGAAGCCAAGGTAATTAATAGGGAAAAGATATTCTTTTAATAAATGATGCCAGAACAACTGGATATCCCTGTGCAAATAAATAAATAAACTTTGACCATGACCTCATACTATGTATAGTAACTTCATATTGATCATGAAATTAAACACAAAGCTAAAACTATAATTTTTTTTTTTTTTTTTTTTTTTAGAGACGGGGTCTTGCTCTGTTGTGGGGCTACAGTATAGTGGTGTCACCATAGCTCACTGCAGCCTCAAACTCCTGGGCTCAAGCAATCCGCCTGCCTCAGCCTCCCTAGCAGCTAAGACTATGAATTTTTTAGAATAAAACCTAAAAGAAAATCTTTGTAATTATGGGGTAGGCAAATATTTCTTATAAAGGACACATAAACTATAAAAGAAAAAGTTGATAAATTGGGCTTCATCCAAATTAAAAATCATTTGCCCTTTGAAAGACACTTCTAAGAAAATTAAAAGATAACCCTCAGACTAGGAGAAAGTAATAAAAATACAAGACTAGGTGTAGTGGCTTGCACCTGTAATCCCAACATTTTGGGAGGCCAAGGCAGGAGAATCGCTTGAGGTCAGGAGTTCGAGGCTGCAGTGACCTATGATGGTGCCACTACACTCCAGCCTGGGCAGCAGAGTGAGACCTTGTCAATCAATCAATCAATCAATAACAGAAAGGATAAGCAATTACAAAACTAGTTTTTTGAAAACTATACTTCCAACAGAGCTAGAGCGAGATACTGCAAGTCTATATGGAGGTCCTCAGTGAAGACATGGTCCTGATCCAGTAGGTGTGGGATGCCACACAAGATACTGCATTTTTAAGATGCATGATGCATTTTGAGAAACACTGAAGCAAGAGGCAAAATCAGAATTGGTGACATTAGATTTTTGCACTGTCCAATGTGATTACTAGCCACATGTAGTTATTTAAATTTAAAAAATTAAAAATTCAGTTCCTCAGTCACACTATCCCATTTCAAGTATTCAATAGCCAAATGTTGCTAGTAGCTAATGTGTTGGACAGTACAAAAACAGTTCCATCATCACAGAAAGTCTATGAGACAGTGCTGGCTTAGATATTCATCCTGAGAGAGGGAAATGCTCAAACATGATCACAGGATTTCTGTCCTGAACTGGATGTTGGTGGAGCTACCAATTGGAAAAGGGGATGCAGGATCAGGAGTAGATTGCTGAGTGTCATTTATCATCTTTCTATGTCAACTCTAGAAGCATTTATTGACCCCTATTATGCACCTGTGCAATAGCTACTGTGTAAAGTACTCTGGAGAATATCTAATAAATAAATAATTCAGAATACACCCTTAAGGAACTTATAACCCTGTTTGAGTGTTTAGACTTGTAACTAAAAAACCAACAGAGAAAGGAATTAGAAAAAGAGCAAACTAAACTCAAAGCTAGCAGAAGGAAGGAAATAAAGATTAGAGTGGAGATAAAATAGAGAATAGAAAAGCATCCCCTTAATATTTTGAAATGCAAAAATTAAAAGTAAGGTAACCTGTGTTTTAAGTACTTAATTAAAATTGATTTTCTGATTTGTGAAATAGAAAAAAAAAGAAAAGAAAAGAAAAGCAATGGAGGCCAGGCACAGTGGCTCACGCCTGTAATTCTCAGCTTGGAGGCTGAGGCAGGAGGATTGCTTGAGCTCAGGAGTTTGAGACCAGCCTTAGCAAGAGTGAGACTCAGTCTCTACTAAAAACAGAAAAAGAAAATTAGCCAAGTATGGTGGTGGCGCGCCTATAGCCCCAGCCACTTGGGAGGCTGAGGCAGGAGGATGGCTTGAGCCCAGGAGTTGGAGGTTGCAGTGAGCTCTGATGACGACACCACTGCACTCTAGCCAGAGCGACAGAACACAACTCTATCTCAAAAAAAAAAAAAAAAAGAAAGAAAGAAAAAATAAAGCAATGGAGAGAATCAATGAAACCAAAAGTTGGTTCTTTGAAAAGAGTAACAAAATTGTCAACATTTAGCTACACTGACCAAGAAGAAAAGAGGGAAGACACAAATTACTAAAATCAGAAATGAAAGTGGGGACAGTACTACCAACCTTACAGAAACAAAAAGGATCATAAGACAACACTATGAACAACTGTACACCAACAAATTGGATAACCTAATGAGATGAACAAATTTCTAGAAACACACAAACTGCTAAAATTTACTCAAGAAGAAATAAAAAAGCTAAACAGGTGCAGTGGCACATACCTGTAGTCCCAGCCAAGTGGAAGGCTGGGGTGGGGAACCTTCCCTTGATCCTCCAAGGAGTATCCCTTGAGCCCATTTCGAGACCAGCCTGGGCAAAATAATAACATCTCGTCTCTAAATTAAAAAAAGAAAGAAAGAAAAAAATTCTAAAAAGATCTATAGTAAGAGATACAATCAATAATCAAAAACCTCCCAACAAAGAAAAGCCCAGGACCAGATGACTTCACTGATTCTACCAAACATTTAAAGAATAATTAATGCCAATTCTTAAAATCTTTCAAAAAGTAGAAGAGGAGGAAACATTTCCTAACTCATTCTATGAGGCTAACATTACCTTGATACCAAAGCCAGACAAAAACATCCCAAGAAAATTATAGGACAATGTCTCCTATGAATATAGATGCAAAATCCTCAACAAAATACTAGCAAACCAAATCCATCAGCATAATAAAAGGATTATATACCATGACCAAGTGGGATTTATCCCAATACCATTCATCGGGGAAAGGACAGTCTCTTTAGCAAATGGTGCTGGGAAAACTGTATACCTATATGCAAAAGAATAAAGTTGGACCCTTATCTTATACCATATACAAAAATAAATCAAAATGGATCAAACACCTAAATGTCAAAGCTAAGACTATAAAATGCATAGAAGAAAACATAGGGAAGATTCTTCATGACATATGGATTTGGCAATGGGTTCTTAGATATGACATCAAAAGTATAGGCAAAACAATAAAAGATAAACTGGATTGAAATTTAAAACTTTTGGCTGGGCACAGTGGCTCACCCCTGTGATCCCAGTGGTTTGGGAGGCTGAGATGGGGGAGGATCACTTGAGGCCAGGAGTTCAAGACCAGTGTGGGTGACAGAGTAAGACCCTGTCTCTAAATTTTAAAAAAATTTTTTTTAATTTTTAAACTGTTACATATCAAAGGATACTATCAACAGAGTGAAAAGACAATCCACAGAATGAGAGAAAAGATTTGCCAATCACATGTCTGATAAGGGATTAAAATCTATAATATACACAAAAAACTCCAAAACTCTTATAATTCAAGAACAAAAAACAACCCAATTTGAAAATTTACGAAGAACTTAAGTAGACATTTCTCCAAAGAAGATATACAAATAGCCAACAGGCATGTGTAAAGATGCTCAATATCACTAGTCATTAGGGAAATACAAATCAAAACCACAATGAGATACCACTTTATAACAATTAGGATGGCTATTATAAACGCACGTGCACACACACAGAGAAAATAACAAATGTTGGGAGGATGAGAGAAATTGAAACCCTAGTATGTTGCTGGTGGGAACGTAAAGTAGTGCAGCCATTTGGAAAACAGTTTGGATGTTCCTCAAAAAGTTAAACATAGAAATACCATACTCCACTTCCAGGTATATACTCAAAAGAATTGAAAGCAGGGACTCAATCAAATATTTGTACATCAATGTTCATAGCAGCCTTATTCATGATAGCCAAATGGCGGAAGCAACCCAAATGGCCATCAGGAAATGAATGGATAAACAAAATGTAGTATATACATACAATGGACTATTATTCAACCATAAAAAGAAATGAAATGCTGATTGATACATACTACAGCATAGATGAGCCTTGAAAACAATTATGCTAAGTGAAATAAACCAGACACAAAAGGACAAATATTGTAGGATTCCAATTATTTGAGGCTCCTAGAATAGGCAAATTCATAGAGACAGAAAGTAGAATAGAGGTTACCAGGGGCTGAAGGGAGGAAGGGCCAGGGGAGTTATTGTTTCATAGGTACAGAGTTTCTGTTTAGGATGATAAAAGTTCTAGAAATAGCGGTGACGGCTGTACAACATTGTGAATGTACTAATGCCACTGAATTGTACTCTAAAAATGGTTAAAATGGTTTTTAAAACGTTTATATAAGAACATAAACAAGAAAAAATGAAGGAATATTTTTTAAAATTTTATATAAACAAATAGATCAGCAGAACAGATTACAGGGCACAGAAACAGACCTCAGCATTGATGAGGATTTGGTATGAGAGGTATCATTACAAATCTGTAAGAAAAAATACACTGTTCAATAAATGGCATTGGAACCACTGGCTTTATCTGTTAGATACTATACTGTGTAAGTATACCTAGATCTAAATCCAAGCTGTCAATTTGTTTTTCTCATTAGGCAGGACTGAAGGGTATTAAAATAGATCATTCACTGAATATAGTTGGGCAGGGTAAGATGAAAGGTTTAATACAAATGTACTACTACCTCCTTCCCAGATCCTCATTTAAAAGATCACTAGGAAACCAATAAATAGTATTTGCATTTTTACAAAATAATTAAACAATGGAACACATCACATTCATTCTATTGAATGAAGAGAAAAGATCACATGGCCATCTTAATTGAAACAGAAAAAGCATTTGACAAAATCCAATGCCCTTTCATGATAAAAAAAAAACACTCAACAAACTAGGAATAGAAGGGAGTTTCCTCAACATGATAAAGAGCATTTGTGAAAAACACACAGCTAACATCATACTCAATGGTGAAAAACTGAAAGCTTTTCCCCTAAAATTAGGAACAAGACAAGGAAGCCCACTTTCACCATTTCTATTCAACTTTGTACTGGAAAGCCTAGCTACAGCAATTAGGCAAGTAAAAGAAATAAAAGGCATCCAAATCAGAAAGAAAGAAGTAAAACTAAATTAGTAGATGACATGACCTCATGTGTACAAAATCCTACAGAATCTATTTAAAAAATGATTAGAGCTAATAAATGAATTCAGTAAAGTTGTTGGATACAAGATCAACACACAAAAATCAGTGGTATTTCTAAACACTGGCAATGAAAAATCCAAAAAGGAAATTAAAGAAATTCATTTTATAATAGCATCAAAAAGAATAAAATACTTCACATAAATTTAACCAAGGAAGTCCCAGACTTGTACACTGAAAACTATAAAATACTGCTGAAAGAAATTAAAATATAGTCCTAAGTACTTTAGACCTAAGTATAGTCATTCATGCATCACTTAACCACAGGGATATGTTCTTTTCATAGTTCTGCAAACACTATACTCACACAAACATAGATGGTATAGCCCTGCGGTCCCCATCCCCAGGGCTATGGACTGGTACCAGGCCTGTTAGGAATGGAGTCTCACAGCAGGAGGTGAGCCACAGCAAGAGCAAAGCTTCATCCCCATCACATCACAGCATAAGCTCTGCCTCCTGTCAAATCAGCAACAGCATTAGATTCTCATAGGAACACAAACCCTACTGTAAACTGCACATGTAAGGGATCTAGGTTGCGTGCTCCTTATGAGGATCTAATGCCTGATGATTTGAGGTGGAGCTGAGGAGGTGATGCTAGCACTGGGGATCGGCCGCAAATACAGATTATCTTTAGTAGAGAGGTTGGACTGCACAATAAATGTAATGCACTTGAATCAACCCCAAACCATCCCCCCTCGCCCCCCATCCATGGAAAAATTGTCTTCCATGAAACTGGTCCCTGGTGCCAAAAAGGCTGGGGACTGCTGGTATAGCCCACTGCATACCTAGAGTATGTGGTATAGCCTAGTGCTCCTAGGTTACAAATCTGTACAGCATGTTACTGTTCTGAATATTGTAGGCAATTGTAACACAATGGTATTTGTGTATCTAAACATATCTAAACATAGAAAACGTACAGTAAAAATATGGTTTTGCAATTTTATGGGACCATCATTGTATAGTATATGCTGTAAGTCATTGACCAAAATATCCTTATGTGGTGCGTGACTGTAAATGGAAAGACATCCGTGCATTGGAAGACAATTTTGTTGAGATGTCAATACTTCTCAAACTGATCTAACAATTCAATAAATTTCTATCAAAATCCCAATGGCTTTTTTTTTTGTAGAGAGAAAAGTCTCTTTCTGTAGCCCATGCTGGAGTGCTGCAGTGCAATCATAGCTCACAGTTCACTGCAGCCTCCAACTCCTGGGCTCAAGCCATCCTCCGGCCTCATTCACCAGAGTAGCTGGGACTATAGGCACCAGCCACTGCACCTGGCCAAATGGCTTTTTTTTTACGAAATGAAAAAGCTGATTATAAAATTCATACAGAATTGCAAGGGACCCTGACTAGCCAAAACAATCTTGAAAAAGATGAGCAAAGTTGAAGGACTCACACTTCCTAATTTTGAAACCTACTATAAAGCTATAGTGGTCAAAAAAGTATGGTACTGGCCTAAGGATAGCTATATAATCAATGGAATCGAACTGAGAGTACAGAAATAAAGCTATACATCTATGGTCAATTGATTTTTTGACAAGGGAAAGAATCCTCTCTTTATCAAATGGTACGAGGACGAAACAACAGGAAGAGCTCTCATGGAAGGGTCAAAGAAAAGTCTCCTTGCCCAAAGGAATCTAAATAACTCCTTACTATGCTTCAACAGTCAAGATGTCAGGAGCACTGGTTTGAGAGTTGAACTCACCACGGGATCCCTGGATCGCTGAACAGAAGACAAGTTCAAAAGACGCACAAGTTGCCTTCACCAGGGTAGGGATGGCAGGAGTCTGTAGGTGAGGCCCAATCCCAGTCTGAGTCCTGGCAGGCACTAAAAACTGTCAAGTAAAAAACAAATCCCAATTTAGGCAAATCGAGACTTTCTTCGAAAGGATTATTGCAACAGGGTGTAAAGGGAGGAGGACAATTGCAACAGGGAGAATGCTGGAGTATAAAATAAAAAACAAATTTGGATTTAAGGAAAGAGACTTTAGTGGAAGAGATTATTCCAAGAAGAGGGAAAGAGACTACTGCAATGGAGGGGGGGAGTGAGGGGGAGCCTACTGCAATAGGGAGAACTCTCCGACCATGAGATCTGCAACTATGTCCTAGGTCAGACAGAAAAGGGCTTTTCTTTTATAGGGAGGAGTGAACAAAGGTAAAAGACCTGGGTGTGGGGAAGCAGGAAGAAAGGCGGAGGTGGCAGTGGTTAGACAGTATGTCAGAGAATGTTTTACCAAGGTCGGCCTATTTTCCAGAGTGGTGGATAACGAAGGGTTGTTTGCTGGTTCAGTCTGAGAGTGGGTCAAAGTTTAGAGGCCTGGCCCTGGGGCAATGGCTAGACAGTAATCTCAGCTACTGGGGGTGCAGGGGCTGAGAGGGTCGGGTTTGGGGATGAGCAACACAGTGGAAATGTATTTCCAAAAAAAAAGCTGTAGAGGCCTGGAGGAGAGATGCTTAGCTGAAGTTTGGTCAAATCAAGGCAGCCAGTATTTTGTCCAGAATAGTCAGTGAGTACAAGCATTTCAGCAAATCATTCATGAGGCAAAGAATTGGAATGTGGAGGGTTGTGTGTCTGACCTTGTAACTAAACAAGGCTGCATCGTGAGTCGTGGGGATCACCCTATGGGGAAGGGTGATTCCTGGCAGTAGGTCCTTTCAGGAACTCAAAAGGGTGGGGGAATGTCTTTAACCGTCGCTTTCCAGGATCTCGGGGCTCAGGTAAAGTTCAACATTGTCAGAATGCAGAGAGATCTCTCCACGGATTCAGTCAGAGGCTGAAGAGGTAGAGAGGTAAGTACACGCTGGGTTCTCAGGTGAGCCCACACCTAGCTCCCCGCATTTTCCGCGCCTGGTGGGGAGGCGGCAGGCGGCAACGCGGGCGCTAGGAAGTAGCCGGCCGCCATGACTGCGGACCACGCCTGGGTCTGAAGGGCGTGGCCGCGGCAAGCCCCGCCCCCAGCGCGCGCTGCTCGGGTCTGGGCGGAGCCGGCCCCGCGCGCTGGGCGCCCGGCGGAGACCGAGAGGGGCGGGCCGTCCCGGCGGAGACCGAGAGGGGCGGGCCGTCCCGGCGGCATGGCTGCGGCGCCGAGGCTGGCCTAGGGTGGCGGCGTGTGGAGTCTGGGGGGGTTCTAGCCAAGCGGCCGCGGCTGTACCCGCGGTCCCTGAACGAATTGAGGCCGAGGCCGCGAGGCCGCGCCCGGAGGTGAGTTTCCTGGGGCCCCGCCGCGTTCGGCGAGGTGAGGCGCCGGGCGTCCGCTCGCCGCCGGGCTTGGGCCGGCGCTCCCCTGGCGGGGCCGAGGGCTCGTTGTCTCGGGCCGAGCCGCCGCGGCCTGTGTCGGGGTGAATCCCGGTCCGGAGGGTTTCGGACCGCGCGTCTGCGACCCGGGAAAGGGCGCTGGCGGGCGGAGGCCCGGGCCAGGCTCCTGCCCAGCCTAGGTGAGCCGCGGGTCTCGGGCTCCTCACTCGGCTTGCTGCTTTGATCGTGAACTCGGTGAAAGCGTATCGTTTGGTCCTCTCTCTCAGGACGTTCAGAAACTTGCAGTTATGTGCTGCCAGAATGTTTCCATTTCTAAAGGCGAACGCTGCAAACGCACTATCCAGAAATACAAAGTATGTCTATTTTAGGTGGACATTTCGTAGTTGACTTCTTCAGTCTCTCACAACTTACGTTCTTTGGTGTTTTGAAGGTCTGATGTTCAATGTTTTCGCATTTCCTTCCTTCCTTCTGTGCGTCCTTTTTTCTTTTCACTCCCAGTAATAAAAGTGTTTGTCAGCAGTGATGAACGTTAGTGTGGCGTCCAGGGTTGGTTCCTTTGTACGTAATTTGAGATAATTAAAAATAAAGGTAGGAAACTGCCGATTTGTATTGATGTTAATGCAGAAAAGAACGATGTGGTACTATAAAATATGACTGTAATTTGGTTTTAGGGGGAAAACTTTCGAAGTTGATGATGTGTTTTCTCTCTAAATATTCCGAAAGTCTTATTTAAAAGACAGTTAAATTCAATGAATACTGAGCACCTTTATATGTAATACTAATGTTAGTGCTAGGCACTGGTGAGATCCAAAAATGAGTAAGAATTGTGTGCAGGAAGGAGAGAGTGATTAAGCACACGCTAATGGTACAAGGCGGAATACAGTACAGTCCTAACAGCTACTACTCATTTAGCACTTATTCTCAGATGGGCACTGTGTTAAGTACTTGCATACTTTACTTAATAATACCTAATTATTTAATGCACACTTTATTTAATATTTTATCATTCACACTTTTTTAGTACTTAACTATGTCCTGAGTGCTAAGGGTATGGTGACAATTAGACTATGCCTTTACAGTGTCATTGGGCAAAACATATTAAACAAATAAATGCCAGTAAGCCAAGACAGACGCTTAGAAGGAAGAATGTACAGTGTTTGGGAGAGAATGTAACAAGGGGACTTATCCCAGCTGGGGAAATCAGGTAAGGTTTTCCTAGGAAATCTTTGAGCTGAGACATTATGGGTAAATAGGAATTAGGTGAAGATGACTCCCAAAGGAGAGAAGAAAGGCCCAGGCAAAGACAATAGATTGCACAGAGGCTAGGGTTCAGGAACTTCAGCAGTTGGAGTTTGGAAAAGAAAAGGGGGCTGTGGTAAAGTGGGCTAGGGCCAGGGAGAGGATTGCCTTTTAAGCAATGTTGAGGATTTGGGTTTTTTTTAATCCTCTTTTAAAAACTCTTAAAACCCACTCAAATAGTGAGAGAGAACAGTACAATGAACTCTCTTGTGGTAGTCCCCAAAGGATTTGGACCTTATTATTCTAAGAGTGATGGGGAAGTCAAAGAAAGGTTTTAAGCAGTGAAGTCCTGCGGTCAGATTTGTATTTCAAAAAGATTGTAACTGGTTCTATGAACAAATTTCAATGACCCCTGTATGTTTTTTTTATTATCCTCTCCCTCTAATGTTTTAGATTTTCAGGCCATTAGGACTTGATGACTAGAACCCTATAACTTGTAACTAACTACTTGACCTTTTGAGTTGTTTCCCAGAAATGGCAGAATTTCTGCAAGACAAAGGAGTTGAGATTTTGAAGGCCCCTGCTGCAGACTTCCTAAGCCAAGACTGTCCATCCCTCACAACCTGCCCCAATGCACACAGCACCTTGTTAAAAAGCCTATACTCTCAATTGGGAAGATGGATTTGAGGCTGCTTCCCCATTCTCCCAACTTTTTCATATTAAAAATTCCTTTCTCCCTTGGTAATCCTTGTCCCAATAATTGTATTTCTGTGCAGCAAGAAACCAGACGTACACCGGACCCATTTTGGATTTGATAACAAGGTCACCCTGACTGCTGTGTAGAAACTGGATTGGATAGGGATAAGAATGGATGGGAGGAGATCACCTAGAGATGATGGTAGTTGGGAATGGAGTTGTCTCAGTGAAGATAAGGCAAATTTAAGGATACCTAACTGATCTCTTCTCACATTAGTAAGCCTGTATTCACATCTATTGGAGGAATCATGGAAGGTTTTCTAAAGGAGATTGTATTTGAGATGGGCTTTGCAAGGTAAGATAACATTTCAGTACTGAGCCCTGGAATGAGAATGTCTTGGTGTCAAAGGATGGCTGACTCAGTGACCTTGCCGATCTCTGCCTAAATTTCATCTTTCCCCTAGGATTTTCTCGTTTAAATTACTGTTATCACTGTCACTTTGGTCCTTGGGCAAAAGTAACTCTACCATTAACAGTTTTTTCTAGAAAAGGACAAAAATATATTTTCTTCATTACTGTGATTACAGCTAAGATAAGCTGAAACTTTCCAAAATATTTCATTTTCTATCACTTAATTTTTGGTAAACCAGAATTCATAAAATATACAAATAAACTGTCTTTTAAAGTGTTTGGTTCTGCTGGGCGTGGTGGCTTACACTTGTAATCCTACTACTTTGGGAGGCTGAGGCAGCAGGATCACTTCAGGTCAGGAGTTCTAGACCATCCTGGGCAACATGGCCAGACCCCATCTCTGCAAAAAAACTTTAAAAATTAGTTGGGTATGCTGGCATGCACCTGTATTCCCAGCAACTTGGGAGACTGAGGTAGGAGAATTGCTTGAGCCCAGGAGTTGGAGGTTGCAGTGAGCTGTGATCTGAGGTGCCTGATCTGAGGTGGAGCCGAGGCGGTGATGCTAATGTTGGGGAGAGGCTGCATATACAGATTATCATTAGCAGAGAGGTTTGACTGAACAATAAACATAATGCACTTGAATCATCCCGAAATCACCCCCACTGTCTGTGGAAAACTTGTCTTCCAAGAGACTGGACTCTGGTGCCAAAAAGGTTGGGGACCACTGGCCTAGAGTATATGTTTATAAACATAAATAAAATTGGTCATATGCAATTTTAAAAATTCAGATTCTAATGAATACATTAAAAAGACTACATTCTTGGTAGTCTAAATCTATTTGACTGGATTTTCCTCATAGTGGATATGTTTCATAAAGTGCAATCTACTCTGTCTCCTGACTGATTTTATTTATCACTGCACTTGTTGGGAGTCAGTGGGATAATATTTGGGAAGGTTTTTGGCAAACTGTGATATACAATAACAGTGTAAGATGGTGGTGGTAGTAGGCAGAAGTAGACTGAAGAAAATGAAGGAGGTTCTGCTCATCTGTCCATTCTGATGCCCAACTTCATGCTGATAACTTGATATTTGTCAGATGGCTTTTTTTATTCTCTGCAGTACAGTACATGACCTAGGTTCATTCATGTCATATGACCGTGATATATTTGTAGAAACTCACTCAATTGATATAAATAAATTTTACATGGTTCGTTTGTATATTACTCATTTATGGTAAGAGATGCCTATAATAGTGGTAACTTTATGTCTCCATGTTAGAATTAATTTTTACTTCATAATTCTGTGCCATGTTTGCAATTAGTAACTCAATATATTTTTTCCTTGTTAGTGTATAAATTCTATGATAATGGAGTGTATGTCTGTCATATTGACACTTCCATCGTTAGTTCTAAACCAGTGCCTTGCACGCAGTGGTGGGAGGTTCCATAAGTATATAAATGTTTTTAAAAGTTTAGGTAGTGAAATCAAAAGTAAAATTTGATAGCCATATCAAAATTACAGTTTTTGAGATTAAGTCTGAAGATGTTTCTTACTGATCAATGTAACAGATTATGATGGAGGGATGAGAAAAGACAAAGGAGCATAACTCTGTTGTATTCTCAGTATCTCCTTTAGTCCTCAAAACAACCTCGTGGGAAGGATAATTATCCCCATGCTGTAAGTTAGGCAGCTGGGACTCAGAGAAGTTAAATAACTTGTATAAGGTCACCCAGCTCAAACTTGATGTAACCAGTATTCTAGTATAAGTCAATTTGAATTCAGGGTCTGTTTTATCTTTATTCTCTTTGGCTGTCATAAAACAGGTAAAAGCAATTTATCAGTAGCTTATAATTATTAAAATGATAAAAAAAACTATTAGTAATTTGCTAGAGAACAATAACCTATTAATGGGAAACTTAGTGGAATCCTTTAAGGATGGCTACTCTGCTTTGCACTTCCTATGCACGGTGGAAGAAAAAGGAAATGTGTAAGTCATGGTACCTGTCCTCAAGGATCTTGGATCCGGGAGAGAGAACTAAAAGAAACAATAATAGACAATATCAGACAATATAATTTAAATGCCAAAAATCTAAATGCTTAGGAGAAGATTATTATTAATAATAAAGATTTAATATTTCTCCTTTATGGTAGAAATAGATCTTGAGCTAGGACTTGAAGGATAGTTAGGATTTGAGTGCCTGGAAGGGTGGTTACAATGTGAACAAAGAAGTGGAATAAACTTGTTATGTTTATGAGATAATAAAGATCATATCTAAACTACGGGATTATTTAATTTTTAATTGACAATAATTGTATATATTTATGGGGTACATTGTGATGTTTCAATACATGTATACATTGTAGAATGGTCAAATCAGGCAAATTAACATATCCATCACCTCAAATATAATTTCTTTGTGGTGAGAACATTTCAAATCCATTCTTTTAGCTATTTTGAAATATACATTACTATTAACCATAGGAGGTTATTTTGAATTAGTTGAAAATAATGTTGGAGAACTGTGAAGTGAAAAACAGCCCCACCAGATTTTAATGTCCACAAGGGCTGGAATTTTTGTCTGTTTTGTTGAGTATGTATCCCAAGTACCTAGAATCATTCATGCCTGATAGAGGGTAGGTACTGAATAAATATACACTTTAAATAATTTTTTTTTTTTTTTTAAGACAGAGTCTCGCTCCATCGCCCCAGCTAGGATACAGCGGCGTCATCATAGCTCACTGCAACCTCAAACTCCTGGGGTCAAGCCATCCTCCTGCCTCAGCCTCCCAAGTAGCTGGGACTACATGTGCACACCACCACGCCCAGCTAATTTTTTCTATTTTTGGTAGAGACGGGGTCTCACTCTTGCTCAGGCTGGACTCAAACTCCTGAGCTCCAGCGATCCTCCTGCCTTGACCTCCCAGAGTGCTAGGATTACAGGTGTGAGCCACCGCACCTGGCCCACTTTAAATATTTTTAACAGTCTTATTTAGGTATAATTGATATATAATAAGATGTACATATTTAAAACATGCCATTTAACATTTTAATTTTTATTCTTTATTTTTTTAGAGACAGGGTCTTGGTATGTTGCCCAGGCTGGACTTGAACTCCTGGGCTCAAGAGTTCTTCCTGCCACAGCCTTCCGAATAGTTGGGACTATAGGCACGTGCCACTGGGCCCAGCCATTTAATATTTTTAAATGAGATAGTATTCAATTGTATCTGTAATGCTTTATTTCTTAAATAAACAAAAAAGAAGCAAGTGAGTCAAAATCTAAACATTTCTTAAATCTGAATGGTCGGGGTAGGTGTTTATATTTTTCCCTATGCTTTGTGTGTTTGAAATGTTTAGACATTTTTAAAGGGGAGCAATAGTTTTAGAAATATGAGGTTTGAATGAAGAAGTCTTAGGAGAAAACATTAGTGAGCATGGAATTCTGGTTTTATAAATATATTTTTAATTTGTTTTCTGGTTTAAAAAAATTTTAAATCAAAATAATATATATACACATATTTTAAAAGGCAAATCGTGTTAGAAGGCTTAAAACTAAAAAATCCTCCCACTCCCTTTCTCTGGAGACAACTGCTTTGAACTCATGGCTTCCTCTTCTGTTATTTACAGCCATATTTCTAAACAATGTATATTTTTGAGTTATTAATTTTGGACATTGCCTTTTGTATTGCTGTTAGGATAGATAAGGGTTTTAGCTTTCTTATTCATACTTCTTTTGTTTCTCAAATCCTTTTAATGGATTTAGTTTGGTTTTTTCCCCATACCAATAAGTAAAAATATACACCATCATTTTTTAACCCCTTTGGACTTCGGGTTCATCCTTGGTCCGGGGATGGTACAATTATATTTATTTATTAAATGTAATAAGCACTTGCAAGCTCAAAAGAACATTGACAGTGTTGTATCTTGTATCTAATGATCATTTTTAATGGCTACATTTAAAAAATATAGTTTAGTTAATCATCCTTTTAATACTTTTTTTGATATTATTAAAAATATATTCCCCCTCATGTGATTTATTTTGTAAATCTAATGCCTAATCCAGTGCCTTCATTTAATAAATATTGACTAAGATTCTTTGAATGAAACAATGATCTATTTTTATTTTTAAGTCTGGGAATAAGTTTTAATAGCAGTACAGGAGGGATTAAGAAGTTTTTGGGGCCGGGCATGGTGGCTCATGCTTATAATCCTAGCACTTGAGGAGGCTGAGGCGGAATGATCGCTTGAGTTCAGGAGTTCGAGACCAGCCTGAGCAAGAGCGAGACCCTGTCCCTATAAAAAATAGAAAAATTAGCCGGGCATGGTGGCATGCACCTGTAGCCCCAGCTACTCAGGAGGCTGAGGCAGGAGGATAGCTTGAGCTCCCAGGAGTTTGAGGTTGCAGTGAGCTGTGATAACATCACTGTACTCTAGCCGGGCAACAAAGTGAGACCCTGTCTCAAATAAAAAAAGTTTAATTCTTAAATTTCAAATCCTGGAGAGATACATATAGAGAGAGAGAGAGAGTGTCATGCGTCACTTAACAAATACGTTTTGAGAAATATGTCATTAGGTGATTTTGTCATTTTGCCAACATCGTAGACTATACTTACACAAACCTGATGGTATAGCCTACTACACACCTAGGGTATAAGTTATTGTGTAGCCTATTGCTCCTAGGCTGTAAACTTGTACAGCATGTTACCATACTGAATACTGTAGGCAGTTGTAAAACAATGCTAAGTATTTGTGTATCTAAACATAGAAAAGATAAGAGTAAAAATTCAGTATTATAATCTTATAGGACCACTGTTGTATATGCAGTTCATTGTACACAAAACCGTCCTTATCCAGCATGTTATTATATATGGAATTTGTCTTGGTTATGGTGATGCCACATGACTATTAAGTTTACTAAATGGTTCATCTTTTCCCATTAAAAAAAAAACTAACAGTATGGACTCATGGGTTTTTGTTTTATCCAGTTGATTATAATCCTCTAGTATCATTATTTATTTGGATGGTCAATTTCCCAGATTTGGCCAGTGAGTACCCTTTCAGTGTGGCTTTGGAGTCCTTTTGATATATCCTTATCATTCTTTGAACATCTTCTGATTTTCTGGAGCAAGAAGGTGTTTCAGGCTCATCTTGTTTCTCTATTCCAGCCCTGGAATCAGCCTTTTCTCTAAGGAGCTGTTTAGGAAAACCATTCTCCTTTTATAGGAGATTGAGATTTAGAAACCAAGATACGGGCACTTGATGTGCTTGTTGCTTCTGGTGTGTCACTGCTTCCAGGCCTTCTCAGTGGACAGATGGTTTGAACTATAGCCGTCCCTTGGTATCCCCAGAGATTGATTCCAGGACCCTAGGAGATACCAAAGTCCAAGGATGCTCAAGTCGCTTTTATAAAATCATGTAGTATTTGCAGATAACCTATGTACGTCTTCCTGCATACTTTAAATCATCTCTAGATTACTTATAATACCTAATACTATATAAATGCCATGTAAATAGTTATTATACTTTTTTTATTTGTATTATTTTTTATTATTTTTTCCCGAATATTTTCAATCCATGATTGGTTAAATATGCAGATGCGGAAGGCCGACTGTGTTTTTTAAACAGTGATTTATTTATTTCTTATGGTATTTTTGTTGTAAAGGCAAAATAGTATTACAGAAAGTTTGAGAAGGAGAGAAAATAATCCATAATTTTATTGCCCCAACTGTAACTATTTTCATTTTTGCTTATCCCTCCCCATTTTTCATATGCATTCAATTGTATTAGTAGTATATGAATGGTTTTTGTTTACTATATTTTTCACTTATGTAATATCTTTTTCCATTTGGCTGTATAATTGCTTCATAGTTACTTTTAAGGCATACCTTTTATTGCATCAAGCAGCTACTTATTGGGCATTTAGTTTACTTTCAGTTTTTCCTAACAAATAATAGCTGTGGTAGACAAATTTTGTGTGTATGTCTGCCTTTGTTTTTCTTTTAAATTCCCAGAAATGTGGAAAGTGGGGGTCAAAGATATGAATATCTCTACAATATGTAGATACTTCTTGGCAGTTTGCTTTCTGAAGGAATCGTAAGAATGTTGCATATATTCAGTTGATATATTGTTACTTATTGGAGATTAAATGAACTGTTTCATTCAATTTTGCTTGCTGTTAAGTCATAGGGTACATTATAATTTTCTTCATCACAAGTTTAAAGAAATCTTTCTTTGGTTAGAAGATTATCAGACTCCACAACTTATTTTTATTGTTGCTTTATTTTGTAGATGACAATGACAGCTTTGAGTTTGGTCACTTGTTTCTAAGACCCTTTTAGTGCTACTTTAGGGCTACATAATAACATATATTAAAGAATATTGATACATAGGAATTAATTTGTTTAAAATACTAAATTGAGAACTTTAGCTTTTGTTTCCTTTTACTTTTACAGTAAGGCAAAAGAGAATGAAAGAAGTAGATAATCTTGAAAGTATAAAAGAAGAATGGTAAGTTAATTCAAACTATGAATTTCTTTGTTAGTGCCTTTGTTAGTATCTTTCTCTATTTTTATTGCACCTCCCTGGCAGAGATAGTAAAGTAAGTTTTAAGTATGTATGACTACCTCAGTAAATACCTAACAGTAACGTGTGTCGAGGTATTTCTTTTTTCACCATAGCTGCATTGAACAGATTTTAGTGAAGTTAGTGAATCTTTTTGGTTATTAATAAAAAACAGTGTTTACCAAGTGCAGTGGTGCATGCCTGTAGTCCTAGCCACTCAGGAGGCTGAGGCAGGAAGATCACTTGAGCCCAAGAATTCAAGTCCAGCCTAGGCAACATGGCAAGACCCTGTCTCAAAAAAAATGACCAAAAAAAATTCTCTCTGTTCATACATTACTTCTGTTATTTAAGTGAGAAATTTATGTAACTATTTACCTCCTTAGCCTCTTGTCTTGTACTATCTTAGAGTCATAGTAGAAATATAATGCCTGTGGAGTCAGATAAATCTAGGCTTGAATCCCATCTATTCCTTGTATTTTCTCTCTGGCCTTTGAGCAACTTAGGTAGATTCTTTGAGCTTCAATATCTCATCTATAAAATGGGGATATAAATACCCCCACTTGAAAGATTTTTGTGAGAATTATATAGCAAACAGAAAGCACTTAGCATAGTATTAGCACATATTGGGCACTCAATAAGTGTTAGGTGCAAAGTCTCTGGTTCTTATCAATATAGGATATTTTATTCTCATTTATTTGAGATGAAATATTTTTGTATTGTAGTCATCGTTTTAACTACTTCCAGAGGTAAATTTCTTTCATTCACAGTCCATTTAAGGAGACAGAGAAGTATATACTTTATACTTAGAAATGCCTTATAAAGTTTTTTTTTTCTCCTCCTCCCCTAGTTCTATACCAAACAAATATTATTTGTTATTTTTTCACTCAGGTATTTTTTGTTTTATATAAGAATTTAACACTAATTATGTAATTGTGGGATTGTGTCAGAAGTCTCCAAGACCACCCCCAGGTTTGATGATTTGCTAGGAGGATTCACAGGATTTAGCATATAGTCATACCCATAGCTATAATTTATCACAGCAATGAGTTACAAAGCAAAATCAACAAAGGGAAAGGGGGCATGGGGTGTAGCCTAAGGGAAACCAGGCCCAAGCTTCCAAGGGTCCTTGCCCAGTGGAGTCACCCAGGATGCACTTAATTTCCCCAGTAACAAGTTGTCACAATACAAGTGCAGTGTTGTCTACCAGGGAAGCTCATTGGAGATGAGCCTAGAGTTTTATTGGGATTTAGTCATATACTAAAATTCCATATTCTCATAAGGAAAGTTGGAGTTCAATATAAGCCACATTGTTTATATGAACAGTTTAGGTACAGTGAGCCATTCTTATAAATTAGCGTGGTAGAAACCCCTTCCAAAATCCAAGGTACAAGCCCAGGGCCAACCTTGTAATCAAGTCTTTCAAAGGATAGCAGTCAGGCCTGCTATGTTAACTCTTTTCTGTACAGGGATAAATTCAATGACTGATTTGAAAGAGTAAAATTAACTTGGGACAGACATGTTTTTAAACAGCTTTATTGAGATGTAATTCACATACTATATAATTCATTCATTTAAAGTATATAATTCATTCATTTAAAGTATATAGTTCAGTGGGTTTTAGTACATTCACAGACTTGTGCGACCATCACCACAGTCAATTTTATAATATTAATATCACCCCAAAGAGAAAATTCCATACCCATTAGCAGTCACACCCCATTGTCCTATACCCTACCACTGACAACCATGAATCTACTTTCTGTCTCTATATATTTGCCTGCTCTGAACATTTCATATAAATGGAATCATATGATATGTGGTCTTTCGTGACTGGCTTCTTTCATTTAGCATGATGTTTTCAAGGTTCATTCATGTTATAGCATGTATCAGTATGTACTTTGAATTTTAATTAAAATATTTAGTAAGTTATCTACACAAAAATATTGGTAATAGAGTTTATAATTTTTTGTAGCAAAATGGATTTGTAAAAATATTTTGTTAAACACAGTGGGCCAGTAAAAAATTAAGATTGAATTCATAAGTGTATCAGTTGTTCAAAGACTATGAATGTTGAAGTTCCATGTTTACCATATGTGCTACCAAAGCATGCACAGATGCAAATCTTTCACATATTTTGGACAGCAGCTAACAGATGTAATTATTTATGCAGAACACAATAGAGAATGAGAAAGTGAGCAAAAGAGGCTGTTCTGCAGCCAAAATAGTTGTTTCAAAGTCCCTTACCTAAATCAAAGGAAACAATCAACAGAATGAAAAGATAGCCTACAGAATGGGAAAAAATATTTTAAACCATATATCTTATAAGGTGTTAATTTCCAAAATATATAAGGTAATCCTACAATTCAGTAGCAAAAACAAACAAACAAAACTAATAACCTGATTGAAAAATGGGCTAAAGAATAGGTATTTCTTCAAGGAAGATATACCAACAGCCAACTGGTACATGAAAAGATGCTCAGTGTCACTAATCATCAGGGAAATGCAAATCAAAACTACAATAATCACCTCACACCTATCAGGATGGCTATTATCAATAAAACAAAAGACAATTAAGTGTTGGTGAGGCTGTAGAAAAAAGGGAACCCTTGTACACTTGGTGGGAATGCAAAATGGTTCAGCTGCTATGGAAAACAATATGGACATTCCTTAAAAATTTTAAAATAGAACTACCACTGAATAGATCAGTGAATGGATTGCTGATTCAGCAATCCCACTTCTGGGTATTTATCCAAAGGAATTGAAATCAGAATCTTAAAGAGATATTAGCACTCTCTGTTCACAAATATCCAAGATACGGAAACAACCTAAATGTCTATTGACACATAAATGGGTGAAGAATATATGATATATACATACAATGGAATATTATTCAGTCTGGAAAAAGAAGGAACTTCTGTAGTATGCAAACAGCATGGACGGATCTTGAGGATATAATGCTAAGTGAAATAAGCCAGTCCCTGAAGGACAAATACTGCATGATTCCACTTATATGAGGAATCTAAAATATGCAGATTCATAGAATCAAAGAGTGGAATAGTGCTTGCCAGGGGCTGGGAGAAAGTGAAAATGAGCAGTGCTAATCAATGGGCATAAAGTTGCAGTTACGCAAGATGAATAAATTCTAGAGATGTGCTGAACAACATTGTATTTATGGTTAACTTAGAAATTCGATAAGAGGTTAGATCTCATGTTAAAGTAAGTCCTTATAACCTCAGAATGCTCCTAGGATTTTGCTGTATTATAGCTTAATATAGTAAAATACAGTGTACTTTCCCAGTCTTGTCCTGTCTAGGAATGTCTTTCTTGCTCTTCTTTTCTTTTTTCTTTTTTCTTTTTTTTTTTTTTGAGACAGAGTCTGCTTGCTCTATTGCCCGGGCTAGAGTGCAGTGGCATCATCATAGATCACTGCAGCCTCAAACTCCTGGGCTCAAGTGATCCTCCTGCCTCAGCTTCCTGAGCAGCTATAACTACAGGCGCACACCACCACACCGGCTAATTTTTTTATTTTTATTTTTGTAGAGACAGGGTCTCATTATGTTGCCTAGGCTGGTCTCAAACTCCTGGCCTCAAGTAGTTGTCTTGGCTCAGCCTCTTCCAGCGCTAGGATTAGAGGCATGAGCCACCCAACCCGGCCTTTCTCTTTATTTTATTAATAAACTTTATCTTTAAGAGCAGTTCTAGAAGCCAGGCAATCTGCATACTTTTTTATGTCTTTTTCTTATCTTACTGCATTAAGTAGGACTTCTAGTACAATATTGACAAGGAGTGGGGGGAGGGAATATCCTGGTCTTGTTTCTGATCTTAGTGGGAAAGCATCTAGTTTCTCACCATTAAATGTGATGTTAGCTGTAGGTTTTTTGTAGACATTCTTTATCAAATTGAGGAAGTTCCCTCCTATTCCTAGTTTGCAGAGGTTTTATCATGAATGATTATTGGATATTGTCAAATGCTTTTTCTCCATATGTTGATATGAACACATTATTTTTCTTCATAAGCCTGTTGATGTGATAGATTACGTTAATTGATTTTTGAATGTTAAACCAGCCTTGCATACTTAGACTAAATCCTACTTGGTTGTGGTGTACAATTCTTTTTATACTTTGTTGGATTTGATTTGCTAATATTTTGTGGAGGATTTTTGCATTTATGTTCCTGAGAAATATTTCTGTAGTTCTCCTTTCTGGTAATGTCTTTGTATAGTTTTAGTGTTAGGGTAATGCTGTCCTTATAGACTGAGTTAGAAGTGTTGCTCTGCTTCTATTTTCTGGAAGAGATTGCAGAGAATTGGTATCACTTCTTCCTTAAATGTTTGGTAGAATTCACCAGTGAAATCATCTACGCCTGGTACTTCTGTTGTAAAAAGTTATTTATTATTGATATAATTTCCTTAACAGATGTAGTCCCATTCAGATTATCTGTTCCTACTTGTGTGAGTTTTGGTAGATTATTATGCCTTTCAAAGTATTGGTCCATTTCATCTAAGTTGTCAGTTTTAGGGGCATAGAGGTGTTCTTAATGTCTTTCCTACTCTTTTTTTTTCTGTCCCTCTAGAGACTCCTGTACATTCATCAATAGTGAAACCCATAATCACCTGTTCAATGAAGCCAGAGCTCCAGTTTTCTGAACTGTATTTAATAAGTGGCTCTTAGTGTAGTTATTTTCTTTCTTTCTTTCTTTTTTTTCTTTTTTATTGGCTAGAGTGCCATGGTGTCAGCCTACCTCACAGCAGCCTCAAACTCCTAGGCTCAAGCAATCCTCCTACCTCAGTGTCCCGAGTAGCTGGGAGTACAGGCACGTACCACCACGCCTGGCTAATTTTTTCTATTTTTAGTAGAGACAGGTCTCGCTCTTGCTCAGCCTGGTCTCAGACTCCTGACCTCAAGCGATCCTCCTGCCCCAGCCTCCCAGAGTGCTAGGATTACAGTGTGAGCCACCATGCCCAGCCTAGTTATTTTCTATTGTAACTATTTCTTACTATGTATCTCCACACACACTACTCTGAACCTTTTATAGACTACTTCTTACTCATCTTTTCTTTTTTTTTTAAGATATGGAAATGTAGGATGTTCTTACTTTATATTTCTCTACCACCTAGCATGTAGCAGATAATAAATGTTTGAATGACTTGAATTCACATGATGAAGTTTAACAGAATGTATACACCAAATAGATAACATAAAGGAACAAAATCAGCTGCTCTGGGTGCTCAGCTTTGTTGGCTTTTTACTTAGTAATTAGTAATTAAACACCAACTGCTTTCTGAACAGAAGAAACAAATAGCAGAAAGCATAAAATGGTTATAATGATATTATTATCTAATATATGAGAGCTTACTACATGCCAATATGTGTACTGGTGCTTACTATATACCATATGTAGGTTCTTATATGTATTTTTGTTTAATCTTCACAACAACCATGTGAGATAAGTGGTGGTATCTGCCTTTTACAGATGAGGAAACCAAATCACATAGAAGTTGTTTCTTGCCCAAAGTCAGTGTGGCTAAGTGAAGATACCTAAACACAAACACGAAAGCCTGGACTTTTATTTTATTTATTTTTTGGGTTTTTTCCCCCTCTCAATTTCCTTCAAAAGCCTGGACTTTCAGACAATATGCTATACTGCTACACCACTGTACCAGGTAAAGTGAAGGGAAAATCATTAGTATTGTAAGAAATCATCTTAGGGTGTGATTGTTTCTATGTAAGAGGTATCATGTCATTATTTAGGAAAGGCATAATTAATACTTTGTAATAATATGGAGTGTTTTAAAAATATGTATAGAGAGAACTAAAGCATTGCCCTGAGTACCAGCATTTTAATACCAATATAGTGATGGCTACTTTTTAAAATTTTTATTTATTTTATTACTTTTTTTTTTTGAGATGGAGTCTCCCTATGTTGCCTAGGCTGGAGTGCAGTGGCTATTCGCTGGTGCGATAATAGTGCACTATAGCCTCCAAGTCCTGGCCTCAAGCGATGCTGCCAGGTAGCTAGGACTATAATAGGCTCATGTCACCACACCCAGCTCAGTGATGGCTATTTTGAGAGACAGTCTAGCATGATGATTAAGAGCACAGGCATTGGTAGCTTGGGTTCAATTCCCAGCTCTGCCTCCTAATAGCTTTGTGATCTTGTGCAAATTACTTAAGCTTTTTCTTTGTCTATTAAATGGGGATAAAAATAATAACCTGCCTTTTAGGGCCATTGTGAGGATTGAATGAGTTGATACATGAAAGGTACTTAGAATAGTTCTTTATAGAATATCAAGGTTAGGAGAATAAACTTGGGAGACAGATTAGCAGCAGGGTTAGTAAGAGTATTTACTATATAGTTCCCGGCACAGTATAAGAGCTAAAAAAAGTGTTGATTGTTGTTGTTATTTATAGAATCTGAGAAATTATATTTCAGTACTTTTATAAATTTCTTGCACAATCTCAGAAGATCTCAGCCAAAACCCATCTTTTCTACCATACAGCATCATAAGTAATGTTTCTTATATGATGAAATATACATACAAAATGTGTGGTGGTTCATGACTGTAATCCCAGTGACTCAGGAGGCTGAGGCAAGAGGATTGCTTGAGCCCAGGAATTCAAGGCTGTGGTGAGCTATGATCATGCCACTATACTCCAGCCTGGGCAATACAGCAAGACCCAGTCTAAGTAAATAAATAAGTATGTACATACATACATACATACATACCAGTATTGAACCACTATAAATAAAGTCTTCAGTGGGAAATCTCCTGAAGTGTGCACAGGAGCAAAAACATGGTTGTTCCTGATGCATTGTCACCTTTAGTTTCAAGAGTGTTTTCTTTTACCAAAAAGCACATAGTAACCCTTTTTAAGGCCATTTTGAGCCCTTTAAAAATAACACATTTTTTTACCGTGGACCAGTGGTTCTCAACTTGGAGAGATTTTGCCCCCAGACACGTTTGGCAATGTGTAGAGACATTTTTGGTTGTTATAACACTGGGGAGTGGGGATGGGGAGGGGAGGGTGTGCATGCTGCTGGCATGTAATGGGTAAAGGCTGTCCTATGCAAATATACTGCATAGGACAGCTCACGCAACAAAGCATTATCCTTCTCCAAATGTCAATAAAGCTGAGGTTGAGAAAACCCTGCTCTGTACTAAAAAGGGGTTAATGACTTCCCCAAGATCACATATCTATCATATTAACTTAAGAAGAGGGCCTGAACTACAGACATGGAGGTAGCATCTCAGTTCAGCATCCCTTAACTAGAACAACTTATGTAAATTTTTAAAGAACTGATAGTCAATATTGCTTATTTTTCTTTTTTGTTTAGGGCTTGTGAAACAGGATCTGACAGTCAACCTCTTAGTGATAATCAACAAACAAATTGTGAATATTTTGTTGACAGCCTTTTTGAGGAAGTTCAGAAAGTTGGTGCCAAATGCTTGTCCCCCACAGAACAGAAGAAACAGGTAAATATTTGTCCATTACATTTTTTCTCTTCCAGAATTTCTCAAAATATATAGGACTTTCAGAGGGTCCCTAAGGTCAAAACTATTTTCATAATAGTAAGATATTATTTACCTTTTTCACTGTGTTCACTTTGAATGGATATTGCAAAAGCAGTAGTGGGTAAGACTGATGACACCTTAGCAGAAATCAAGGAAGTGGCAACAAAGGGTACTAGGGATTACATGTCCATTACAGGTTGAGCATCCCAAACCCTGAAATTGGAAATGCTCCAAAATCTGAAACTTTTTGAGCACTGATGTGATGCTCAAAGGAGATACTCATTGGAGCATTTAGGATTTCGGATGTTCAGATTTAGAATGCTTAACTGGTAAGTATATATAATGCAAATATTCAAAAATCCAAAAAAATCCAAAATCTGAAAACTTCTGGTCCCAAGCATTTCAAATAAGGGGTACTCAACGTGTATTGTATTCTTTGCTTGCACTTGCAAGGGGGAAAAACGTTAGTTTCAATTAAGAATATTCTTGATGAAGCAGTAAAACTTACAAATTTTATTAAATCCCAAACCTTGAATACGTATCTTACTAATATTCTGTATGACCAAATGTGAATTATCCAGAAAGCATTTCTACGATATACAGAATTGTGTTGAGGAAAATGCAGTTGTTTGAGATATAAGCTGAACTGTTTGCTTTTTAATGGCATATTATTTTTGCATGTAAAAATGGTATCCACACAGTCCATGGTTATTCCAACCTGGATAGTCGTGGTTATTCCAACCTGGATAGTCACCGTTTTCTAATAATGAATGAAGTGAACTCAGCGCTGCAAGGAAAACAACTTACTGTATTTGTTACAAATGATAAAATTTTATTTAACCAACTTTTTACTAAAAATAAGAATTTTGGAAAATTGCCACCATGCATTGTCAGCTTCTCAAAACTTAGAGAATTTCCTGATAAGATCAGTGTCATTTTAATGAGTATAATTTTTTATTGTATAATGAGATATATCAGCAGTTGGAAGATTTGCATAATACAGAGAACCAGTATTTTCCAAATGACCAATATATGATGTTATAAAATGATGCATAAGTAAAAGAGCCAAAGTGTCACATATACTAAAGGATTTTAATGTAAAAAGTATATGAAAAGAACTTTAAGTTTCAGATTGCACATTCAGGTTCTCAACTAACTTTTAAGATACTACTTATTAAATTTTGATGAAGTATCAAAGAAGAATATCCTGGGAAAGCTATTTGATATTAAAATATTTTTTCCAACTACGTATCTGTATGAGAGTTGATTTTAAAATATATATATTTAATCAAAATTACATATCATAGCAGAATGAAAGTAGTAGCAATTATGAGAATCCAGCTGACTTTTTGAAGTCAGATGTCAAAAGGCTTTGTGAAAAATTCCTTCACTCTGATTTGCTTTTTAAATTAGTTTAAATTTTTTTCAAAGTTTCAGTTATAAAAATTTGAAGTCTAATAGTTCTGAAAAGCTTATGTTGAAAAATTGGAGCCGTATTTCTCCTTGACCCTGATGTCTAACTTCCAAAAGACAACAACTTATAACTCTTAGCTCTTTCTTCTGGTATGAGCTTTGTGTTTCTGATAATATACTAATAATGATAGCTCTTTTTTTTTTTTTTTAACTAGTCAAGTGCAGTAGTGAGAAGGGGATGTTAGCTCTTGATTTTTCAGATTTCCAAATTATGTGTTGACTTTTTATTATAGAGTATGAGGATTTAGTGCACGCTCTCTCTCTTTTTTTTTTTCTGGAAACAGAGTGTTGCTCTGTCGCCCCAGCTAGAGTACAGTGGCATCATCATAGCTCACTGCAGCCTCAAACTCCTGGGCTCAAGTAATCCTCCTGCCTCAGCCTCCCAAGTAGCTGGTACTACAGGCGCACACAACCGCGCCTGGCTAAGTTTTCTGGTGTTTTTGTAGAGATGGGGTCTCACTCTTGCTCAGGCTGGTCTCGAAATCCTGACTTCAAGTGATCATCCTGCCTCAGCCTCCCAGAGTGCTGTTACCGCCCAACCAGGTTCATTGCCCACTGCCCAAGAGGAAGCCAATACACTGAGATGGCAGGTGTTACAGCAGAGAAAGGGTTTAATTCTGCAAAGCACTAAGTGGGGAGACAGAAGGGATTCCTCAAATCCGCCTCCCCGAGAATTTGGGAGACAAGGTTTTTAAAGACAGTTGATGGGCAAAGGATTAGGCAATCAGGGCAAAATCTTGTGTTGAATTTGTTCCTGGGTTGGGGTCACAATTCCAGTTGAGTCAGTTTCTTGGTATGGGCTGCCGATCTGGGTGGGTCAGCCAATCCACTGTAATGCACGACCTGGAAGATATCTCAGAAACTACCCTTAGGTTTTGAAAAGGTGATATTATCTGTGGAGAAAGTTAAGAATCTTTATGACCACCAGCTATGGACTCCAGAGTATCAATTAGGGAGAAGCAAACAAGGGGACACTGACTAATTATTATTGTTATTTTTAGCTAGGCCTATGCCTTCAGAGAATGTTTAGGCCCTTACCCCAGTTCTCGCCTTGTATCCCTTTATTGGAAAGGGTGGTTTCAGTTCCCCCTTGGGCTTTTACCCAACCTCATTCCTGAGGTGTGGGCAAATGAGAAGGGAAAGGGCAGATGACCACTGTGGCTTCTTCTGGCATTGTTATAAATGCGTGCATCTGGAGTCCCCATCCCCTTCATGGCAAATTTCTGGATTCCTTTGAGTGCCCAAGGGGCATGCTTCTTAAAGCCCACTCCATGGATGTGCTTGTAAATGTTGATGGTGTATTCTTGGGTTACCACCTCATTGATAGCAGAATGTCCCTTCTTCTTGCCACCCTTCTTTGCAGTAGCCATCCTGCCGGACCCAAGTTGGAAAACAGCAGGATTTTGTTTTTAAGTTTCTTCTCTTTTCCTCAGTATCATTTTCAATGTGCTCTTTTTCTATTTGTTTTGTTTGTAGTCTTTTATGTGATTACCACGAGAGCAGAGACTTGGCAATTTGGTTGTAGGTATAAAAGGGGCAATATAGTATAGTGGTTAAGAGTATGGGTTCTGGATGCAAACTCCCTGGTTTCAAGCTCTAGCTCCACCCCTTACTGATTGTGTGACTTTGGGTAATTTAATTAATCTTCCATGTTTCTGTCTCACTATCTATAAAAATGATAATGCCTACCTCATGGAGATGTTGGGAGGAGTAAATAAGTTTATGTAGGGAAAGTGCTTTAAACAGTGTCTGGTACATACTAAGTATGCACGGGCACTCATGCTCTCTCTCTCTCTCTCTCTCTCTCTCTATATATATATATATATACACACACACACACGTACACACATGTGTGTGCCATATGGATATGCTTATAATACATGCTGTTATTATTATGATTATTTTCCCCAGCCCCTTAATGGAATGTCTGTTACGTATTAGGTACTCAATAAACATAGTTGAATGGATAAATGATTGAATGAATGAAACAAAGGAGGGGTTCTTATAGTCTCATATCTTCTAAAACAGTTTTTCACTCAGTCCTCTTATGTTTATATAGTCCTCTTAAAATTTAACCACCCAGAAGTAACTGCTATTAACATTTTTGTTAAATTTTATTCTGGCTTTTTTTTTTTTTTTTTAAGACACAGGCTCTCACTATATTGCCCAGGCTGGCCTCGAACTCCTGGGCTCAAGTGATCCTCCCACTTCAGCCTTCTGAGTAGCCAGGACTACAGGCATGCACTACCACACCAGTTCATTCTGGCATTTTCCGTGCATAGATCTCTGAACCTTTCTCGATTTCTGTAGTGACTTATACCTTGTTTCTTTGATTGAATGAGTGAATAAATATCGTTCTTATGAGCTGAAAACATTGAGGGATGAGATATTGATAATAACAGCCTAACACTGGTATTCTATATTTGAGGGAATAGCCATTAATTAATTGGTCATAGTTTTTTTCTTTTCTGTACATTATTCTTTAATAGTCAAAGTCATTTCAAATGAAGTCCTTCTCTGACTGTTGAGAAGTCTGTTCTAGACAGAGGGCTTTACCTCAGTTGACCTCTGAGACAGACAGGACACAGAATATTTTTCCAAATGAATTCTCTTGAAGAAAATTATTAATGATTTATTTTAAACTATTACCCATAATGAATCATATTATATATACTTTTAAAAATATTTCACATTTGAAGTTTGCTCATAAGAAGGATACATAAAATATATAGTGATAGAAGAAATTTTCAAAGGACTTTTTATCTACTACATTTTATTAACGTGATGCATTTTGTTTCTTACTGTTTTGCAGGTAGATGTAAGTATAAAATTATGGAAAAATGGATTCACAGTCAATGATGATTTCAGAAGTTATTCCGATGGTGCAAGTCAGCAGTTTCTGAACTCCATCAAAAAGGGGTAAGCAATCTTCGTAATAGAAGGATATTTTAGGCATGTTTCATATGAAAGAATCTATTTTAATGTTGTTCACGCACCCTTACACATTCACAGATATACTTTTTCTTTTGTAAATTCACATTTTCATAAGATGGGTTTTCTTAAGATAATCACAACTTTAATTTTGAAGAAAGTTTAGGAACTTGAATTCTGACCAACCAAAATCTCAAACTAATTCATTTTGCCGAGTATTCCCTAATACCACATCTTGTTTGTTATTTAATATTTATGTTTAGATGTTTATAATGTATCTTTAGAGTCTTTAAAGTTATGACATTTATTATATTTATGATTCTAAGTATTACACATACTTGGTCTAGAAAAATTTTTTAAATATTAAGAAGAACTTGAAAATCACTTATAATTTAACCACCCAGAAGTAACTGCTATTAACATTTTTGTTAAATTTTATTCTGGCTTTTTTTTTTTTTTTTTTTTTTAAGAGACAGAGTCTCACTATATTGCCCAGGCTGGCCTCGAATTCCTGGGCTGAAGTGATCCTCCCACCTCAGCCTCCTGAGTAGCCAGGACTACAGGCATGCACTACCACACCAGTTCATTCTGGCATTTTCCGTGCATAGATTCATATACAATATGCATACGTATATTTTTAAAACAATTTTGAATTTTTCATTATGAAATATTTGGATATATCTGCCTATTTTAGTACAATGATGACCCATAATTTATATATTAATATATATAGTTAGTAGTTCTTGGTAATTTAGGTTATTTTGATTTTACCACTATAAAAAAATATGACTATTCTTGTATTTAAGTATTTTTTAATATAACAACTTTGTTGAGATATAATTAATCTACCATGAAATTCATCCCTTTAAAGGGTACAAATTCAGTATTTTTTAGTATATTCACAGAATTGTACAACCATCAGCACTATCTAATTTCACAACATCTTCAATACCCCAAAAAGAAATTTGATACTAGCAGTCACTCTCCATTTCCCCTTCCCTACATCCCTACATCACCACTAATCTATTTTCTGTCTCTATGGATTTGCCTGTTCTAGACAAATGGAATTTAGGCATATAAGTGGAAATATATTAATAATATGTGGCCTTTTGTGTCTGACTTCTTTGATTTAGCATATTTTCAAGGTTCATTCATGTTATAGGTTGTATCAGTCCTTCGTTCCTTTTTATTGCCAAATAGTATTCCATTGTATACCACATTTTACTTATCCATTTATCAGGGGATAGACATTGGGATCATTTCCACATTTTGGGCTATTAATGAATAATGCTACTACTGTGAACATTCATGTGCAAGTTTTTGTGTGGTCATATGTTTTCGGTTTTCTCAAGTATATATGTAGCAGCAGAATCGTTAACTCTATGTTTAATTATGAAGAATTGCCAAACTATAATCCAAAGTGGCTGCACCATTTAACATTCCCACCAGCAGTGTATGAGGCTTCCAGTTTTTCTGTATCCTCACTAACACATGTTAGTCTGGGTTTGTTTTTTTTTATTATAGTCATCTTAGTGGGTGTGAAGGGGTATGTCATTATGGTTTTGATTTGTATTTCGCTAATGACCAGTGATGTTGAGTGTCTTTTCATGTGCTTATTGGCCATTTGCATATCTTCTTTGGAGAAATGTCTGTTCAAATCCTTTGTCCATTTTTTTTTCCTTTGCCTGTTTCTTAAATTGGGTTAGTTGCCTTTTTGTTGAGTTATAAGAGTTCTTTATATACTCTGAGTACAAATTCCTTATCAGATACATGATTTGCAAATATTTTCTCCCATTCTTTGAGTGCCTTTCAAACCAAATGGAAAAAAATAAAATAATCATATAGGGTTACTGTATGTATAGAGAAAATCTAGAAAGGCTACACCAAAGTTTGTAAAGTGAGAGTGGGATTACAAGGACTATCAATTTCTAAGTTTACATGTGTTTACATTTTTTTGAATTCTTATTTTTTCAGAAAAAGCATCCTTTATTCAATAAAAAATTATATTTAAACTTTCTTACTAAAGTATGATATATATAGAAAAGTATACAAATTATGAGTATATAGTAAATAAATTTGTATAATTTCTGTTATTAGAAAAAATTATTTTATAAGAATTTGTTAAAATTTATCCTTTGATAAAACTTCCCTGTGGAAGTTCATTGCTAATATATTGAGTATATTCTATAACATTGAAACTTTCAAGTGCTCGTTAGAAAAGACCTTACCTTTAAAAGATCATAACATTCAACAAATATTTGTCTGAGTCCTGCTGTATACCAGGCACTATTCAAGTTCTAACTATGCTACTTAAAATCTCCCTGTTATAAGCATGAAATGTGAAAACATTTTTTAAAATTCTAATGTGTTTGGTACTTTACCGTTGTCATTTCCAGAGTAAATCTCTATTTTCATTTGAAAATTGAAGTGAGAGCTGATTTTTATAGCACATTTTTAGTCCTGTTTGGGCACCTATAAAAATGATCAAGTTCTCCAACCTGGAAAACATAGTGAGACCTCATCTCTTAAAAAAAAGTGAAATTGTTTAAATTTACCAGTATGTAGTCATCAAATATTTCATGACCTTAGTACTGTTGTATATACTGCTATAAAGCTCATGCTGTTTATGAATTTATGGTCTTAAAAATTACTTTATATTGTTCTCCTGGGTTTTTGGTATTGTTCGTATTATTTAACTATATTGTTTTAAATACATTTAGTTGTTTCATTGTAGAGAATATTATATGGTTATTTTTGTATATTATATTTTGATATATTAGCCAGTTCTTTTTGCATACAGAATACGTTTTCCAGGGAAAGAAAAAACATTGGGATCTTTATCATTTTGTTTCTTTGCCTTTTAAGGGAATTACCTTCAGAATTACAGGGAATTTTTGATAAAGAGGAGGTGGATGTTAAAGTTGAAGATAAGAAAAATGAAGTATGTGTGTCTACAAAGCCTGTGTTCCAGCCCTTTTCAGGACAGGGTCACAGACTGGGAAGGTGAGTGTGCTTATGATCTGTATTTTCCATAAGCAGGGGCTTAACTAATATTGAGTCTGTTGTTATTCTATCCATGTAGACCACATGTATAGAGCTTATTTTTCCCACTGGAAATGAGATTTTTTTATGTTAATTTTTATGAGGACTCCTAAGTCATATTTACCCTAGTGTATATTAACATCTGCTGGCATTACACCAAAAAATCATGGAGGCTTTTTTGGCTTTATCAAATCAAAAGGGCCTGGCTTATTAAGGACAGAATTCAATGAGTACATGCTCTTCTCTCCCTCGCACCCACCACTTGAACTTTGCCGTGATGCTACAGAGTATTTATGCTAGCTTTTAAAAATTTTTTTTTTTTTTTTTTAGCTTTTGAATATTATGGTTCTATTTTATAGTTACCAGTGCCTGCAACTTTGTGTTCTATGATCAATATATGAATTTGGGGGTCATAAAAATGAAAATATGCCTGACAAAATTAGCATCAATATCAAAGCCTTTAATTATTTTCAAGTTTTGCAGTTTTCATCATATCTAACTATGCTTTATGACAGACTATGCAGAGATTAGATATGGGAGAACTTTGATTTTTATGAATTCTTATATTTTAGTTATCAAGATTGATAATACATATTCATCCACATATACAAAAATAGCTGGATATGTCTTTCCAGAATGATCAGGAAATACTTCATTTCTTTTCCTTTATAGCCACTTTCTGTAGAGAACTCGTAATTTCTTCAGAAATTTAACCTGGGCAGTAGGTAAAGGTAAAGTCCATAGATCCGTGAACCATCTAAAATTATCTATTCTGTAAAGCACTACTCAAATAATACTAGTAACAATATATTTACACAGCACTCTACAAGCTTGAAAATTATTTGGATGTGCAAATTTCATTAGATTCTTAGAACCGTCATATATTGTAGACATAACCAATATATAACATCTTTATGCTATTATTGAGGAAACAGATGTGACTTACAAAAATCTTCCTAAAGGCTATACTTAATGTAAATTTTTATAGTAATTACTTAATAATAAAGTTCTTCACAATGGAAAAACATGTATCTAACTTTGTTGTCTGAATTTTCTTAGTGCTACACCAAAAATTGTTTCTAAAGCAAAGAGTATTGAAGTTGAAAATAAAAATAATTTGTCTGCTGTTCCACTGAACACCTTGGAACCCATAACTAATATACAGATCTGGTTAGCCAATGGGAAAAGGATTGTCCAGAAATTTAACATTTCTCATAGGTGAGTCTTCCATTTCAGTTTTTGTGTGATTTTTTTTTTCCATGTTTAAATTTCATTTTTTTTTTTCAGTTCAGTCTGCAGTTGTTTTTAAGAACTAACCAAGTGCTTTTCTACTGGGGTCGGGAAAAAGAAAAAAAAAAGCACTAAACAAGGATATTAATAATCAGTTCTCTAAACATAATTTATCAGAACAATGGAAATTCCTGGACATTAATGTATTTTCAGTCTGTTTTAGGGGTTTTCATTTAGGTCATTTGACTTGTTTTCCTGTTTAACTAGACATGCAATATTAAAAGAATTATTTTTAATATGTGTTAAAATTAGTCATTGTCATGTGCATCTGTTAAGTATAGTAAAAGAATGAAAATACAGAAAAGTATTGAAAGAAATTGAAGTTAATGTGAATTCTACCACTCAGAAATAATCAGTATTATCAGTTTGATACATTATTCCAGTCTTTTATTTCTTTGTAAAAGTTTTTCTTGGTCAGGCATGGTGGCTCATGCCTATAATCCCAGTGTTTTCAGAGGCTGAGGTGAAAGGATCTTGCTTGAGGCCAGGAATTTGAGACCAGCCTGGACAATATAGTGAGACCCTAACTAAAAAAAAAAATTAGCCAAGCATGGTGGCACCCACTTGTAGTCCCAGCAACTAGGGAGGCTGAGAAGGGAGGATCACTTGAGCCCAGGAGTTTGAGGTTATAGTGAGCTATGACTGCACCACTGCCTTCCAGCCTGGGCAACAGAGCAAGACCCCATCTGTGGGGAAAAAAGAAGTGGTATTTGCCAGGTTCTTTCTTAGTAAAGTTATTCTTTTTCCTTTTGTAAGTAATATGTATCTTATGATATTTTATGGAGAAGAACTTTGAAATTGCAAAATGATCATGTTGTTACAAGACCTCAGATTTATTTATGCGTGTACAGCTGTATCTACTTATAGTTTCCTATTTTATTCAATAGGTTATCTGCCAGGCGTGGTGGCTCACGCCTGTGATCTCAGCACTTTGGGAGACTGAGGTGGGGTGATTGCTTGAGCCCAGGAATTTGAGACCAGCCTGGACAACATAGCAAGACCCCCATCTCTACAAAAAAAATGTAATAGGTTATGAACTCTTACCATCATTATTTATTTATTTTTATTTTTCTAAAGATGTATTGTACCAAATATTAAGACAAAGTTCACTGGACATTAAGAAAGCGGTCTACCCCAATTTTTACAACCTAGTGCAGTTACTTTTCTTCTTGTGTGTACACTTCATTATTTTGATACTCAAATTGTCTCAGGTACAGTTAGTGAGGCCTCCTTTAAACTAGTTCCTGTTTTCTTTTAACATGTTCATGGAATTCTTTGAGCATTTCCTTGTTTTCTGGCACAAAAAAATTTTCAGGTTCTTTCTGTACTCTTGCAAAAAGCCCTGGTTCTTTTTAGTGGACAGTAGTATTGAGAAGTCAAGATCTCAGTAGTAGGTGTATTAAATACTTTTTGCTTATCAGGGTACCACTCCTCCCAGACACTTTGTGTGGATAGTGGTAGCATTGTATGAGCACTCATACACCTACACAGAAAAGAAAATTCTATTCAAAGTATTTCAAGAAATTGAAAAGGAGGGAATACTTCCAGACTCATTCTGTGAGGCCAGCATTACCCTGATACCAAAACCAAACAAAGACACAACAAAAAAAGAAAACTCTACATGCACATATGCATATACATATATATACATATGCACATACATTTACATCTATGTCCTTCTATATGGAAAACCATGAATTCACAGATACCTCCAATTTCTGTCCACAGGGTTTGTTCTAGTTTTCTTCTTTCCATATTTGTAACTAACTTCTCCCACAGTGAAAGCCCTGGCTCCAGTTATTTTTGTTTTTATTTTTTGTATGTTTATTTTTGTGGGTTTTTTTTTTTTTTTTTTTTTTGAGATAGGGTCTTGCTCTGTTGCCCAGGCTAGAGTGCAGTGGCCTCATCATAGTTCACTGCGACCTCAAACTCCTGGGCTCAAGCTGTCCTCCAGCCTCAGCCTCCCAAGTAGCTGGGACTACAGTCGCATGCCACCATGCCTGGCTAATTTTTTTATTTTTTGTACAGATGGAGTCTTGCTGTGTTGCCCAGGCTGGTCTCAAACTCCTGGCCTCAAGCAATCCTCTAGCCTTGGCCTTCCAAAGTGCTGAGATTACAGGCGTGAGTCACAGTGCCAGGCCACATTGTCTTAATAATTGTTGCTTTATAATAACTGAATGCCTTTTTTCTGCTTATTTTATCAGTTACCAAGAGAAGTGTGCTAAAAACTCCAACTGTGATTATGGATTTGTCTGTTTCTCCTTTTAGTTCTGTCAACATTTGCTCTCTATATTTTAAAGCTATATGATTAGGTCCAGCAGAGATAAAAATTGTGTTTTTCTGGTTAATTGAAGTTGTAGGGGAGAAAAGACTTCTTTCCTCACCCATCATTAGGTTAACGGCTGAGACTCCTTATAACAAAAGACAGATTAACAAAAGAAAAGCATAGAAATTTATTTAATATACTTTCTACATGACATGGGCACCTTCAAAAATGAAGACCCAAAGAAACAGGGAAACCTGTGTATTTTATGTTAAGTGTGATGAAGAAATGGATAGTTTCAGAGAAATATGATTGGAGGGAAAAGGGGCTATGATCTAATGCTAATGAACTGGGGGGCACTTAGCAAGGCTTATTTGTTCAGATTCCTTTTGGCATCTCTGTGTCTTTGTACCTCTATAATGAAGGTTTTATGACCTACTTTAAGAGGAAGGACAGAATTATTTTATGGCCTACTTTCAGGGGAGAAGGGTGAGGGGAAGGTGAGAGTGACCTTCCAGCTTCTACTATTTCCTAAAATGCCAAGGTGCCATATTTTGGGGTAGCATGTCCTAACCTCATCAACCATTTTAGCACAATGACATGTCCCTCTTAATCCCTGATAATGCTTTTTGTGTTAAATTCTACTTTGCCTGATATTAATACAGCTACACCAGCTTTCTTAGTGTTTGCATGGTATATCTTTCTCCTTCCTTTTAATTTGAGCTTATCTGTATCTGTATATTTAAAGGTGCCTCTTATACTTACTTGAGTTTTGTTTTTGTATCTAGGCTAACAGTCTTTGTTAGTTTCTTTTTATGGTTTGGTTTTGTTTTAGCCACTATCTTCTGAGCACTTTCTATGTGTTTGACTCTCTTGAAGGCATTTCACTTACATTATTTATAAATGTCAAAACCACTGTAGACAACTAGAATCAGGGAACTGAATATCATAATAATAGAAGCAGCATATGTTTGAAATAGTGTCCTGGAATGTTTTTCTGCGACCCAGATTCCTTTGAAATGAAAAAGAGGGCAAACTTAAGATATAAAAAAATGGGAGTGGGGATTTATTATTCTGGCCTAAGTTGTTTCTTTTTTAATCTCAGCTTCTTTATCTAGAAAAGCACTTATAACGTTTTCAATAACAGTGAATCACTTAGGGTTTTTTCCCTATATGACTGAAGCTGCCCAACAGTATTTATTGAGTGATGATTAATCAGACTTTGCTTTTTAATTTGAATTTTTAATAATGTATCTTCAAGACTAAGTTTTAAAAATTGCATTGTCTTTTTTAGCCTATTAGAACAATTATTTTTCCTAAACTCTGTAATGAACTTTATTAGAGCTTACTGCCAGGTCCTTCATTCCAAATATTAAAGTTCCTTATTTTGATTTACTTTTTAGTTAACTGGAAAATATTTCTGAGTGATCTTTTATACAGAGATACATGAATGTTGGTTCACTTTACCTATGTACAGCTTGACTGGATATAGGGAATGTTTGATTACTAATTTTTGCTGACAGTTCTTTAGATATTTCTTCATTTTCTTATGGTGTTGAGTGTTGCAGAATATTCTTAATATTAGCTTCATTTTTTTTCCTTCTCTTTATGAGATTTGCAAAGGAGGACTGGGTACTTATAGAAATCTTCTTTATTCTTAAAACACAAATTTGTTAAGCCTGTTACCTTCCAATCTTTTCCCCATTGTTCTTTGTCACCTATAATGGCTTCATTTATCTAAACTTTCCAAATCTTACCTGTCCGTTAAGATCACACTCAAATCTTTCTACCTCCAGAAATATTTCTCTAATTCCTATAATCTTTGTTTTCTTGCTTTTTGTATTTATATTCATTGACATAAGCTTTAGCATTTAGTTATCCAATTTTTGGTATCCAAATACTTACACAGGATCATGTCCTAGACGTTTTTGGTTTAATAGAGTGAGTGGCACATAGTGAATTTAAGTGAATTCATTGGATGGGAGAATTCTGTCTTAAGTGCTATGCCGTATTTCATTAATTCTGAGTTACACATTTTTTCACATTTTAGCATCTCTGAAATGGGGATGCATTCTATAATCCATGGTTGGCCATGTGGCAGTCATGACACAATTGTCTTTACCTTAGCATCTGCCTCAAACCATGCAGAACCAGTGTCAGCTGGACGAAAGACCATCCCAGAGACAGTAATGGAGCACTTTTAAAAGAAATTCTGTATCACCAACATATCTGATGATACAGAGGGTAGGTATTATGTGGAAAAACGTGTACATTGATGACTGAATCAAAAATGATTCAGAGGATCCAAGTCTAAATAATATTCAAGTGTTTGGAATAGTCCACTTAACTATTTTATTGTACTTACATTTTCCATTTTATGGAAGCACATGAGTGATTTGATAAGTGTTTACATGAACTTAAGTCTAAAAGTGCTCTTTCACTGAACATAAAATAAAATTATAATTTCTTAAGTGTTAAGAAAATACTTTGTCATAGTCTGGATTTTTTTTAAATGTTAGTAAAACATAAAATAATTATATATCTTAAAATCAGTGGTGTCTTAGTTTTGAGTTGATCAACTGTATGTGCACTCTTCCTCTCTAAATATGCATGTGCATGCACACACAGGTGAGCATAACTTTGAGCTACATTTAAGATTGCAATGATTATACTATAGTGAGTAACAGCACTATTTTCATTATACTAGCTGAAATCCCACCTGCACTGAATTAAATTTTTCCTAATTGGATTTTTGAAGCACAGCTTAACCTGGTATTTAAGAGATACAACCTGTGTCTATGTAGGGTCATTGATTGGGTCATTTCTGTTCTATTCAGAGCTAGTTATATAGATTTATCAACTTCATATTATAGAAAATTTCATATATATGCAAAAGCAAAGAGAAGATGTAATGATCCATCGCTCAGCTCCCACTGAACTATTTTTATGTAAATCCTAGACTTCATATAGTTTCAAATGTATATATTTTCAGAATGTATCTCTAAAAGATGAGAACAGGCCAGGCAAGTCAGTGTGCACTGTAGTCCCAGCTACTTGAGAGGCTGAGGCAGGAGGATCGCTTGAGCCCAAGAATTTAAGACTGTAGTACACCATGATTGTGCCTGTGAGTAGCCACTGCATTGCAGCCTGCATAACATAACAAAACTCCATCTCTTAAAAAAAAAAAAAAAAAGATGAGGATTCTTTAAAGACATAACATGATACCTTCATCACACCTAAAATAATTAACAGTAATTCCTTACTATCATCAAATATCTAGGGGTCAGTCTTTAAAAGATAGCCCAAATGACCAGTTATATCATAATTTGATTATTCTACATATTAACATATCCACATACCTTCATATGTTCTTATTACCTTAAATTAGCTAATTCAGCTTTTCATAAATTATATTAATAGTTTCTGCTGTTTTACAGGGTAAGCCACATCAAAGACTTCATCGAACAATACCAAGGATCTCAAAGAAGTCCTCCCTTTTCCCTAGCAACAGCTCTTCCTTTTCTCAAATTGCTAGATGAAACACTCACACTGGAAGAAGCAGATTTACAGAATGCTGTTATCATTCAGAGACTTCAAAAAACTGCTGAACCGTTTAGAAAACTTTCAGAACATTGATTTCTGATAGACCAAGTGGAAAATTTGCAGAGAAACGATGGTTGTGAGTGGGCATGCAAACCAAAATGGGGATAGGAAAAGTCAGATTCGTTGGACTTTTGGTTCACCTACTGTTTAACTCTCCTGATGAGAAGATTTTTAAATAAGTATAGGTTAGGAAAGTAACATATGACTGGAAACTATATTCAGTGCACTTTTTCCAAAAGGCTACTCAAAAGAAAAATATACTTATTTTCAAATACCAATTAATCAACATAAGATATATTAAATAACTGTATCATTTAGAATCTAAATATGATATAAATTAGCAAATATGTTCATAGCATCAGTCATTCAAACATCATTCCCAAACAGCAGGGATTTATTTAAATGTTGGCTGTGTCAGCATTTTTAAATGGCACACTACATTGAAAAATTACAGGTGGCAGGTTAAAAGCATCAATGTAATTATTTTAAAACTCAGATATGATCAAAAGGTTAGAGAGACCTCTTTTTACCACAGCTATGCCTAAACTTCACACTGTTCTCAGTTGTCATTCTGTATTGGCAAAATATACTCAAATATTAATTTGGCAACAGTATCTAAGATGTGTTTTTACTTAAGAATAAAATTGTGTGGCTTAGTATAATGTCAATATTAATCTGCCTACTCAAATTTCTATACTTTCTAAAAATGTAAATTTTTTTAAAATTACATTCTCTCTACTATGAACCTTAGTTCATTCCCTTTTATTTTTTTTTCTTTCAAAAATTGGGGATTTGTCTTTAGCTAACATTTGGGATTAACCATTCATTTGCCACCACTCACTTAGAATCTAATGCCTGTTTGTTACATTACTAATCAATGAATATTTTTTAAATTCATCATGTGAAGTATGGTTTTATATTTCATACATCAGAGTCAACCTGTATATACATTAAAGCAGCGGTTCCCAACCTTTTTGGCACCATTTTCATGGAAAACAGTTTTTTCACGGATGGGGGTGGGGTGTGGTGGGGAGGGTGTGGAGCTAAGGCAATGACGTGCAGCCCCTTTTCCTAACGGGCCACAGACCGGTACTGGGCCGTGGCCTGGGAGTTGGGGACCGCAGCATTAAAGGATTATTTATGACATTTTGATGTCCCCAGGGAAAACATGCTTTATGTCTTAGACTTCTAACTAAAACAAGTTAGACTTAATATTTCACTGTCAAATTAAATCTCCTTGCCTGAAAATAAGTTTAAGAAGCTTTTTTGCAAAGAATCTGTTGAATCAGACTTAAAGTATGCATTGAGTGTGCCAAGTCCCACAGCAGCAGTAATGTTTGTAGGGTGCTAGTCATATGCTATAAAGCAGCAGTTCTCAAACTTTTTGGTCTCAAGACCTTTTGTTTGTGTGGGTTTTATTTTTATATATATATATATATATATATATATATATATATATATATATATATAAAAAATTAAAAGTTTAAAATATTGATTTAAATATAACTTCCAGAACATAGATTTAGTGAGAAAAGTGGCATTGTTTTCCATTTTTTTTAGAAAATCTTACTTTCTGACTTGAAGGCAGATGGATTCTCATATCTGCTTCTACATTCAATCTATTGTGATATTACACATCTGTAGCCTCTGGAAAGTATCACTGTATACTCATGGGAACATGAAAAAGAAGTAAATGACACCTTAGTGTGATCATGAAAAAAGTTTTGACTTTGAAGACTCCCTGAAGGGATGTCAGGGACCTACCCCCAGGGGTCTCTTGCCCATACTTTGAGAACCAGTCTTACAAAGCAATGTTTCACAGTGATTCTCAAGCCTTAGTGTAAGAATCATTTGGGAAGGTTTTCAAAAATGCCTATTCCTGCCACCTACCACAAATGTTCGTTGTATCTGGGATGGGTCCTGGATCTGCATTTTTAATCTTGAGTGATTCTTAGGAATGTGATAGAAGTACCATTCTTCAGGAAATCCTGTGCAAAGTTTTATCCTTGTCCCCCACAGTTTGCACCTAGAGAGGCTTCTGCCCATTAATGCTAAACTAATCATGACATGAACCTGTGCTTTATCTATAGCACAGCTGAGACAAGGCTGGAACATTTAATTAAGGTTTTTACTAAAGGCTCAGGAATAACAAGGGAAATATGTACATAACTAGATGACCTATCTTTTGTTGGTGGTCTATTTTAAGAATGCTTCCTTTCCTAGCTCCCAGCCATCCATGTGGCAGAGGTCTGTCTTTTTATTAGGAAGAGAGGGAGGACACGGGAGCCTTTTCCTTTTGTCCTTTATTCTCAGAAATGAACAGATAATAGAAAATAAATATTTATTGTCGGTAATGTTTACAAATGAGATGGTAAAATCAATGAACTTGTCTTTCAGATATAAAAAATAACTTATGATTGTTAATATATTCAAGAATCTTTAAGAAAATGTTTCATATAGGCCTATCATGTAGCATTTTCATTTACGTAATTATAATCAATATATGATTTTCTATGTATTTCTATAAGGGACCTCTCATTGGGAGTGTTTCTTGTGTACCTATAGAAAAGCCTCCACACTGGGTGTGGTGGCTCACACCTGTAATCCCAGCACTTTGGGAGGCCAAGGCCAGAGGATCGCTTGAGGCCAGGAGTTGAAGACCAGCCTAGGCAACATAGCGAGACCCCATCTCTACAAAAAAATCTTTTTTAATTAGCTGGGCATGGTGGCATGCACCTGTAGTCCCAGCTACTCAGGAGGCTGCACTCCAGTCTGGGTGACAGAACGAGACCCTGTCTCTAAAAAAAAAGGGGGGGGATAAAAAAAAAGCCTCCTTGGTGGATTTTCCAGTTTTTAATTATTCAACCAGAAGACACATTGGAGGATCTCTTAAGTATACATGTAAAACACACCCCAGTGAGAGGTTCCTATAGAGAAAGACCTGTCATCAGCAATAACCTTCATTTTTGTAACTCTGAAAATTTTTGTTAATGTGAATAATATTCTCAGAGGTTTTCTAAATGAGAATCATCGGTAAAGCTTTTTACCTGAAAGTTTAAAAGTTGTAAAGTTGTTTGTTAAATGTGTAAAATTCTCAAAACAGGTTGACTTTGGAAAACAAACTGAAATTGCTAAGGGAAGGAAAACTTGAAAAAGTAAGCATCTTAGGTGTGGAATACAATTTGACCTAAGCAGTTGTTCCAAAACTGTCTTCAGTCAGTTTCTTGAAAATAATTGCTCGGGAATGGAATATGGAAATACTTTTCTAATTTTACAGATTCTGATTTATTGGTTAAGCTACTATGCGTTTTCCAGGTTAAAAAGATGATCTTATATGCTTCTCTCATTCAGTATAACTCCGTGATGTTTCGTTGTGTTGGTACGTATGCATCTATTTCAGTGCCTTAAACTGTTTCGAAAGCAATCTTTTGCTAATGGTTAAAGAACTGTTCTTTTAAGGATGAAATACTGTTTGTTAAAAGGATCTGTGAAATGATTTACACTTGTTATAAAATAGTTACATGAGGACGTGTTTGTTATTTTTGTCGAAGTCATTCTGTTTGAGAATCAACAAACATTTATTAGGTGCCTTCACTTTAACCAGCGTTACTTTCATTCAATACTCAGAAATGTAAAAATGTGATATTTAAAATACTAAATCATGGTTATGTTTATTTTTTAAACCATCTTGTGTGTCATGAATTGAACTAGCATGAAGACTCTTTAGCAGGGTTTACTCCTTTGTTCTTTATCTTCGTAAGTACAAACCATTTAGTTAAAAAATTGCTAATCACACTAAATCCTCAAATACAAGTGGCTTGTTCAGTAGACTAATATTTGGCTCTTTGTCATTTTTTTTTAATGTATTTTTTTGCACAGGTAATTCATACTCATTATAGAAAATTATAACATGCAGATATGCTAAAATAATCTTTAAATCACTATTCCACCATTTAGAGATAACCACTAATAACATTTGGGTGTGCATCCTTTGAGATATTTTTTAGTGTATCAGTCTTTTGTTTTAATTAAAAGGCAGCTACTTTGGTTATTTTAATCATGCTGTTTTATTTTTTGAAATCTAATTTATTTGTCTTTTTTATTAAAATTACTTTATGTGGGCCGGGTGCAGTGGTTCACGCCTGTAATCCTAGCACTCTGGGAGGCCGAGGCAGGAGGATCACTTGAGCTCAGGAGTTCGAGACCAGCCTGAGCAAGAGTGAGACCCTGTCTCTATTTATAAAGAAAAAAATTTAAAATAAAAAAACAAAAATAAAATTACTTTATGAACTTACCATCTTTCTTTCTTTTCTTTTTTTTTTTTTTTTAGAGATGGGGTCTTGCTCTGCCACCCAGGCTGGTGTGCAGTGGCACAATCATAGCTCACTGTAGCCTCGAACTCCTGGGCTCAAGCAATCCTCCTTGCACTACCAAACCCGCCTAATTTTTTAAAGAAAAGGTCTTGCTATGTTGCCCAGGCTACTCTCGAACTCCTGGTCTCAGGTGATCCTCCTGCCTCAGCCTCTGAGTAGCTGGGGTTACAGGCATGAGCCACTGCAGCAAATTTACCATCACTTTAAGTAAAATAATAGCTGCTAGGAAAAAAATGCCTTTTATTTTAATTACATTCTGTGCAACAATAAAAATGGATTTTTTTTTACCTGCTTCCTTTCAAAATTAAAATTATGGTAGTATACACAACAAAGTGTAAGTGTTGGGAATGAAATATTTTGAAATATGCTAAAAATGCATATAAAAGTTATATATTTAAAAGTAGATTATCTAAAGAAACTTTAGCTTTACTTTAATTTCCAAGGAATTAAATATTTAGCACATGCATTATCTAATCTATCCTTCCAAGGAAACAAAATGTATCCATTGTGTAGATGAAGGAACTGAGATGTAAAATGGAATGACTTGCTCTAGACTGGGTAGTGTATCCTTTAGGATTAGATTTAGCTATGACAAAAAATCCAAAATAATAGTTGCTTATGAGATCAAATTTTATTTGTTTCCCATGCAAATGTCCAGAGGGAAGAAGTTCAGGGCTGGTAGATCAACTTCATGAAACCATCGGATTTCTGTATATTTGATCTGCCAGTCTCAGCACTCAGGGTCTCAAGATAGCTGCACTAGCACCAGCCATCACATTTGCATTTCAATCAGTAGGAGGAAACACACACACATACACCACACACACACACTGTGTGCACCCCAATGGCTTTATTGGGATGTAATTCACATACCATGCAATTCACTCATTTAAAGTTTACCATTCAGTGGGTTTTTGTGTCTTCACTGGGTTGTGCAACTATCACAATCTAATTTTAGAAAATTTTCATCCCTTCTAAAAGACATCCCATACCCAATAGCAGTCACTTCCTACCCCCAGTCTTAGACAAATCTACATTCTGTCTCCATATATTTGCCAATTCTGGACATTTCATATAAATGGCATCATACAATATGTGTTTTTGTGTGACTGGCTTCTTTTACTTAGCATAATGTCTTCAAGGTTCATCGGTGTTGTGTCAGTCCTTCCTTCACTTTTATTGCCCAATAATCCATTATATTTATCCATATTATATCCACATTATATTTATCCATTCATAACCTATTGGACATTTGGTCTGTTTCCACTTTTTGGCTATTATATATAATAAATAATGCTAATGAACGTTTGTGTTCAAGTTTTTATGTGAACATGTTTTCATTTCTCTAGGGTGTGAAATATTTAGGAGTGAAATAGCTGGGTAATGTAATTCCACGTTTAACTTTTTGAGGAACTGCCAAACTTTTCCAAAGGGCCTTACTAGTTTCCATTCTCACCAGCAATATGAGGGTTCTGATTTCTTCACATCCTCCCTCACACTAGTTATTGTCTGGTTTTTTTCACTATAGCCACCCTAATGGATGTGAGATGGTATCTCACTGGTAGTTTGGTATTACCGTGTGCTTATTCATTTATATATCTTTAGAGAAATATCTATTCAAATCCTTTGCCCATTTTTAAATTGGGTTGTCTTTTAATTGTTGAGTTGTGAGAATTCTTCATCAATACAAACCCCTTATGTTTTGCAACTATTTTCTGCCACTCTATGGGTTGTCTTTTCACCTACTTGTTTACAGCACATAGTTTTCCTTAGTTTTTCATTTTGATGTGGTCCACCTTGTGCTTGCCATGCCCTAAGAAACAGTGCCCTGAGAAACCCAATATTACGAACATTTGCTCCTGTTTGCTTATGAGTGTTATAGTTTTAGTCTTTACATTTAGGTCTATGATGCATTTTCAGTTAATGTTTGCCCCCCTCTCTTTTAAGGTCCTTTCTGGGATATCGCATACACCACTCTGCTTTCATTCACTGGCAAGAACTTAGTTACATGGACATCCCCATCTTCTGTATGAGAGGTCGAAAAATGTGTATTTCAGGCATCTCATATCAAGTTTAGCAGGATGAAAGCCTGTTCAGCCATAATCTAAGTGTGAACAAGTTGCTTCTATTGCTTCACCTTTAAATTTTTTGCCAACTTTCACCAGTGGGGATTTAGCAGGAGGGTTTAAGCGCGTTCCACCGGTCTGCAGGGCGCTCGCTCCCTCCCTCGGGGACCTACCTCCAAGGAAAACAGTCCTGGCAGACTTGCGGGCATTCTCCCCAGCGAATTTGGCCCGTGGCGTCTTTGGGGAAACGGAGCCCTGCACTTCGCAGTTCCCGGCTTTCCCGCGGTTGCTGGCGACCGGGCCAGACCGCCCCTCGCCGCGCCCACTGGGCTCGGAGCCGCCCCTCTGCGGGGCGATAACAGCGAGGCGACGCCGCGGTCGGAGAAGCAGTGCGCGATGGCGGTGCCCCCTGGACCGGCCCTGGCCGCGGAGGCGCCGCCGCCCCAGCCAGAAGCGCTCACCTCGGAGCCCGGCTCGGTGAGAGCAAAGCGAGGGCGCAGAGAGCAGGAGAGGAGGGGTTAGGAGGGGCGCGGGCGGAGCGGGGGGCCTGCGTCCCCAGGGGCCTGGAGGGCGGTGCATCGCAGCCCCTTACCCAGCGGGGCAGCGCTGCGGGATTGACTGCCCCGCCCCTCGAGGGGCTTTGGCAGTTGAGAGCGAAAGGCTGAGGATATTGGGGCGCCCCAAAGAGAATAAACTGGGTCCTAGACAAGTGAGGTAACTCGCCACATTCATTCAGTTCGTCAGGACAAGCGCCCGTCTCTGGTCTGATTCCCAGACTAGGGCTCTTGTCCATGCCACGGCAGGTCCTCCCGGAGGTCCCTGAGCCCGGGGCAGGTAGGGTTTCAGGTGTGCGTGAGGAAGCTGCCTCCCTTCCCCAGTCACCCTCTCAAACCCTGGCGCCAGGCACCAGGCCCTGGGGGAGACTGCCTCCAGGGATGGCCTTCCTGGCAGGTGGGAACCGGGTGGTGTCCTCAGTGCCTCTGCATGCCCTCACGATGGGGCTGGGCACATGCAGCAAGGGTGGCTGTGCCGGAGAGGAGTTCGGAATCTCTGGGCTTTCTGGGTCACGCTGAACCAGACAACCACTCCCCGCCCCATGGTCAGGGCATTCTGTGGCCTCACTTGACCACCTCAGTCCCCCATCTTGGCTCAGTGCTTCCTGTCGGGCACTTCAGAGCAGAGGATTGGGTCCCCCACAAGAGAAAGTGAGATACGAAGGCTCTCTGGGAACTCTCACTTCCCAGGCAAAGTTAGAAATTCAGGGTGAGACTAACAGCAAGAGGGAAAACTAACATTGCCAGTGAAGTACCAGCATTTAATTCTCCTTTCAACCCTGTGAAGTGTATTATCCCATCTTACATGGGAGGAAACTGAAGCTCAGCAAGGTTAAGTACCTTCTCTAGGTCACACAGCTACAAATGGCAGATCCCAGAATTTGAATCCAAGTTTGACTGTAAAACTGTGAAGGGCTTATGACATAAGTAGGTAAAACTCTCATCCTCAAGACTCCAAGACTGTATCGTATTCCTAGTTTCAGCTGGAATTTTTTTGAATGCCTTCTATGTTCTAAAAACTTGCTAGGCCTATTTAGGGGGAAACAAGACTCCCATGACGGGGGAGGGGAAAGCTGTCATGTGGGTTCTGCCTGTTTTTAACGTTTTCTGGAAGTTGAAATAATGTTCACACAAATATCAGAAAAGGAGAACATATCCTGCCTTGAGTGTGGTTTTCTCCCGTGGGTAGGAAGAGTGTGCAAAGGATGTGATAAACCCTTATCTGGAAGACTTTCCCTCAAAAGAGCCTGCTTGCGGTGTCCTGCAAGATACCGAAATGGGTGAAGCCAGAGTCCTCTCCACTCCCCCTCCCATCCCCAAACAAAGGATGAGAAAGAAGGATCCCCATCATCTTTTGAAGAAATAGCACTTTACACAGTGTTTTCTTGGCTAGTTATTGCTTCAATGAATATATATTGAGCACCTACTGTATACCAAGCATTGTTCCAGGTACTGGGGACACCATAGCAAATAAAAGTTATAGTTCTTGCTCTCAGAGAACTTACATTCTGGTGGGGAGAGGCAAGAAATATTAATAAATGGGAGTACACCAGGCAGTAAGTACAATTGAGAGAGAGACTTAGGTGGTCAGGAAATGTGAGGTGACATTTAAGCTCAGACATGAATGACAAGTCAGCTCTTTGAAGACATAGAAGAGCCTTCCAGGCAGAAGGAACGGGAGGTGCAAAGGCCCTGAGGCAGCAACAGGCTTGGGCATTAGGAAGGAAGCCACCATGGCTGAAGGAGAGCTATTCGAAGTGAGGTGGGCAAGGGAATGAGAGCTGATTAGGTGGGCTCCTTAGGCTATGTGAGGACTTGGAGTTTTATTCAAACAGTAATGGCAAGCTGTTGGAAGGTTTTAAGCATCGAGGAGACAGGGTCTGATTTGTATTATTACAAGATCACTGGCTGCTGGGTGGAGAGTGGATCTTAGGGAAGAAGAGCAGAAGCAGAGAAGCCACTTAGGAGGTGCTCACTGATAGATGAGATGGGGGAATTGGGAAGAGGAAGCAAGGATGAATCCTAGGTTTGTGGGCTGAGCCACAGAGGGGACAGTGGTGTCTGTCACTGATGCAATGGGGACTACAGGGCTAGGAGCTGGTTTAGACAATGGGATGGAAATCAGAAGCTGTATTTTGACCATGCTAAGCTGATGCTTGCCGGGCATCCATGTGGGGCTGTAAGTAGGCAGTTGAATATTTGAATATTCAAGTGTGGAGTTCATAGTCTGGAGTTTGTAGGATGGTTAGGCTTACGAGATATATATATATATATATATATATATTTGGGGCTCATAAGCATTACTTTGTTTCAGTGGTAGGCTGGTAAACTGTAGGTGGGGGGAGGAAGTTCTCACTTGTTATGTGTGCTGAATTTCTGTGGTGTGAATACTCACCATAACTGATTTCAGGCCACCAGTGGTTCAACAGCTGGCTTGCAAAGGTCCTGAACACTTAACAGTCAGCTCTCGGAGCCATTGCCTCATTTACTCATCAAAACAACCTTGTGAAGTTGGCCTGGATATTTATTGCATTTGACAGATAAGGAAAACAAGGCTTAGAGAAAGAAAGGTCTCACAGGGAGTAGGTGGCAAAGAAAGGACTCAAGCTCAGGTCTCCCAGCTCTGGCCTGCTGACTCAGTATGTTGAAGCTGCCCGCAGCAGGAAGCCTGGGGGGAAATGTAAGGAAGAACTTCCCCCTGGAAATGTTTAGAGGTCATGGTTTAGGATCTTTTTTTTTTTTTTTTCTGTCTCACTTCCCCTTAGGATGATTTGGGGGCAAAATGGGGCTGAGGGGTTGCTGTAAAAGCCCTCAAGACATCATAGGAACCTCACGATGTTTATGGTGGCTGTGGGGTGGCAGTGTGGGGAGCTGCTTTGTGTCTGTGCGGGTAGGGGCTGAGTACCTCTCTCTCCTCCAGGACAGCAGAGCTGATCGCCTCTCTTTCTGTACGAAGGTGTGCTATGGCATTGGTGGGGTCCCCAACCAGGTGGCCTCCAGTGCCACAGCCTTTTATCTACAGCTCTTCCTGCTTGATGTGGCACAGGTGAGTGTGGGCGGCTGCCCAGGGTCTCCCGCTGGCATTTCCCTTGGTGTCTGGGCCTTGCATCCGCACCTGTACTTCCACTCCCACCATCCTCGGCAGACAGCGCTTCTGACCACGCCTAACAGGAAGCCAAATGCTGTTGAGGGCATTCTCCTCAAGGATGTCTGTTGCAGCCTGTTTGTAGTGGGAAAATGAGAAACAATGTGAAAACCCAATATAGGAGCAGTTGGGTGAGTAAGCTAGTCCACATAATGGACTATTGTACAACCATTCAAAAGAATGATCTGTACCATTCTTTTGAAAAGATATCCATGATGCTGTCGAATAAGAAAAGCTAGTTTTAGAAAAGAGTATATAAAATGATCCCATTTTAGCAAAACAAAAACATGTTCCATGTGTATATTCATTTGGGCATATGCATGTATGTATCTATACATGATTAAAATATAAGCATGAAGAAAATTCTAGAAGGATATACTCCAAGTTGTTAATCTTGGCTATAGGAGGGAATGGTGGCAGATAAAGGGTAAGTAAAATTAAATTTTTAAAATAAGGTATCCGTGATTTTTTAAATGACACTCTGATATGACCCTCTTTATGTAAAATTATAAATTTCAAACACAAATGCATGAAAGGATGATCATCAGAATTCTTCTGGCAGTTATCTCAGCATGGTGGGATTTCAGACGAGCTTCGCTTAATGTGTTCCTGTATTGTTTGAATATTTTTCTACTGAGTGTATCATTTATGTAGTCAGAAAAACCGATAAAACATTTTCATTGTGAAACAAAATATCTACCTCTGACTGTCAGCCCAGGTGCACCCTCCTTGCTCTGAGCCACCCCCAGATGACAGCCCCTGGTATCCTCTCTAGAAGTGGCTGACATGAGTAATAATGAAGCTGTCAGCTCCCTCCCCGGCCCCTTTCTTCACTAGTGCAGACTCACCCTCAACCCTTCTGATCAGTGGGGTGGGCCTGGGTACCCTCTCTGACTCTGCCGGGCCTTGGCTATCTTACCCTCTCCCCTGTCCATTTCAGATCCCTGCTGCCCAGGTATCATTTGTCCTGTTTGGAGGGAAAGTGTCTGGGGCAGCTGCCGACCCAGTAGCTGGGTTCTTCATCAACAGAAGCAGGAGGTCCATGTCAGGACGACTCATGCCCTGGTGAGCAGCTCCTCCTCAGGATTCAGGCACCCACCCTTGGCCTTGAGCTCACTGTGTTTGTCACAGCCCTGTTTCTTAGTGGAAACCCTCTGGACAGCTTGAGGACAAGATCGAACAGTGTAGCAGGTGCACTGGGGGCTGGACTGGGTCACACCGTGAGTCATGCAGTAGTTGAGACATTTTTGGGGACTCTGCCTCACCAGATGGCACAGGGCTGGAAAAGCCTCCAAGACTCCCAGGCCTGGCCTGTGGCTCTAAGTGTAGTTAGGCTGGGCTGGAGGCCATGGAAGTTCCCACGGAGGAAGTGCAACTTTCCTGTGCTCCAGTGTCCTCAATACAGGGAATGGCACCGCCAAGCACCCAAGTGCCCCCCAGAGCCCCAGCAGTGAATGGCTTCCACTCCCCACCACCTCCACATCCCATCAGCCACTTCTCCCCATCTCCATGGCTTCTACCCGAGAGCCCCAGCCCAGTACTTCTCAAAGGGCAGAGAAGGGGTGAGGTGGTTCCAGGCTGGGTGGGCCCTTCATGTCTGCCTGTCTTGGTGCTGGGGGCTGCTCCACCTCAGCTGTGCTTCTGTAGGGTGCTGGGCTGCACCCCCTTCATCGCCTTGGCCTACTTCTTCCTGTGGTTCCTGCCCCCCTTCACCAGCCTGCGAAGCCTCTGGTACACAACTTTCTACTGCCTGTTCCAGGCCCTGGCCACGGTAAGCAGGGCCCCCCTTCCTGGGCCTGGACTCTGGGGAACCCCATTGCTGGCCAGAGGCCACTCTGAAGTGTTTTGGGGGGACTCACTGCCCTCACCTTCCCCTCTGTGCCTGGAAATCTACCATTAGCTGTGCTGGACCTGCTGCGCTGGAAGCCCCCTCCTGCCTTTGCGCCTCTAACTCCAGCTCCGGGGCTCCCCGGGAACAGTTGGGATGTGTCATTCCGGCCTGTGGGTGCCAGGATGGGACAGGGCGGGTGCCGGCCTTAGCCTGGCAAAGGTGGGGGCCATCCTAAGCCCTGCCGGGGTGCTCCAGTTCTTCCAGGTGCCCTACACAGCGCTCACCATGCTCCTGACGCCCAACCCGAGGGAGCGGGACTTGGCCACTGCCTACAGTGAGTGTAGGGTGGCAGTTGGGGGTGGGGAGCGCCGGCCCTGGGACCCTGCACCTGGCCAGTCCAGTCACCTTGCTATGCCCTGTCTCCAGGGATGACCCTAGAGATGGCGGGAACGCTGATGGGGGCCACCGTCCATGGGCTCATCGTGTCAGGCGCCCATGGACCCCACAGGTGTGAAGACACTGCACTCCCCGGGCCGGTCTCCCCTGACGCCGTGAGTGCCCAAGGCGGGCCAGGACCCCCTCTGCGGGGGTTGCATTGCCTCCTTCCTCTAGGGCCGCTTCTCCACCTGTGTGCTGGGGGCTCTCTGCACCCTCTCATTCCTTCCCCGCTGCTCCAGCTGAGCGCTGACCCCCCATCCCCGCTAATCCTGCCTCTCCCCGGCTCCTTCCAGCACATCAGCCGGAGCCATCAGGACAGGAGGAGGCTGACCCCAGATAAGGGGCCCAGGCCGGCAGGAAGGGGACTGCAGGGGAAGGGGAGAGGGCGGCAGAAGGGTTTGCTGTCCTTGCAGCTCTGGGTGAAGCCCCTCCTATGACCCGTCCTGTCCAGGCGACACCCACCAGTGGGAAGTGGTGAGGTGAGAGGGGGAAGCCCCACTGCGCCGGCAGGTCCCTCCCCGGCAGTCCGCGGATGCGCGTCTACTTTATCCGTCAAGTTTATCTTCTATTTCTCTGTTTCCCCCTCTTTTTCCTTAAGCCAGGGACATTGTTATCCTCCAGAACCCTGGGCAGCCTCTTTTCCTTCTCCCTTTGTCTCACCCCTCCAACCTATTACCAAATCATGCCCATTTTTTAGACCAAAAATCTTCTGGAATGTGTTCAACAATTTCTCATTCCACTGCTGTCCCCTGGCCCATGCCCCCACCTACGGCAGCAGCTTCCCACCTCCAGCCACTTCCCCAGCACATCAGGGTGACATCTGAAAGTTTGAGCAAGGGTGGCCCTTGCCTTCAGGACTTGGCATAGGCCGCCCCTCCCCAGGTTTGGTTGTGGCCTCTCCTTGGTGTGCCCACACCCCTCTGTGTTGATCTTTTTTGCTTGTTTTTAACTTAATGAATATTTCAGATTCACAAAAAGGCATAAAGCGGTGGTTATCAACATGTGGTCCCGGGACCAGCAGCATCAGCCTCACCTGGGAACTTGTTAGGAAGGAAAATTCTCGGGCCCCCCCCCAGAGTTTCTGATTCACAAATTCTGGGGATGGGCCCAGCAATGTCTATCTTAACAAGCCCTCCAGGGGATTCTGTCCCCCTTCCCCCCACCAATGTTTCAAAATCAGCAGTATAAGAATAATACAAATACCTATGGCCCACCACCCACTTAAGAAAGCGTTACAATTAAGTCTTTGTGCACCCTTCCCCAAGCCCATTTTGCAGGGCCAGCTACACACTTTGCCTGTGTACAGTCAAAATGAAAATGTGGGGCCTCAGGGAGAGTGGGGAAGTCAATCTCCCTTTCCCACTGGATCCACTGCCCCAACCAAGGGATTGCAACCTCCAGCCCTGGGACCCTCTAGGTGTCTGCTAGGCGCCTGGATTGGGATGGGTGAGAGGCCCCAGCCCTCTAAATCCATCCTCGCACTGCCAGCCTAGGGATGTGGCCTTGCCCCTCCTGGACCGGCCCTGCCTGCATCCACGCACAGGCCCCAACTTAGGCCTCTCCATGCCCAATACTACCCAGGCGCTGACAGGATGTGGGTAGAGCGGAGGGTGCCAGTGGCTATGGGTTGGAGAGGTGAAGGTGCCAAGGAGCGGGGAGCAAGCGGCCAAGAACCCCTCCCTGGGGGTGGAGCTGCATGTGAACTGAGGCTGGAAGCCCTGGGTGGACCATGCCCCATTGGACTTTGCTTACAAAATACAAATTCACAGATAAAATTATCAAGAACTTCAAGACAGCAACAGCAGAGCATTAAACCCCAAGCGCGGCACCCCTCTGAGCGTGAGGCCCAGGGCATCTGCCCGTGCAGATGTGACCCCACCCTGCCCTCTCTCTCCTCCCTTCCCCAGAGGCAGCCTCTATCCTGACTTGGCTGTCACTTGCTTGCATGTCTTTATATGCATTTTATTACGTATGTGTTCTTCCCTGAGTGATAGGTAGCACTGTCCTGTTTTCTATGTTGTCCAGGTCACTGCACATCTCACTGTGCTGTAACTGCCTGCTCGTGGGTCTGTCTTCCTCTCTCACCCTGAGCCCCTTGTTGTGGGTGGGTGGGTCACCCACTCATCCTTGTGACCTCGGGGTCTGGCATACAGATGTCAGCAGCAATAAATGTTTGCTTTACAAAATGAGGGAGAGCGTTCTGACCCCTGATGGCATCAAGCCCTCCTTTCCACACGGGAGGCACAGGTCAGCAGAGGGGATGTGTGTGGAAGGACATCACCCCCAACCCAGTTCTGTCCTGTCCCACAGGCTTGTCTCTACTCCATTGCAGCCGCTGTGGTAGTTGTGACTTACCCTGTGTGCACTGGTTTGCTCTGCCTAGGGGTGAAGGAGCGGCCAGGTATGGGGTATAGTGAGGGCTTGGGAAGCAGAAGCTGGGGGCAAAGCTCCTCTTGGGGGTGGGTTTTAAACTCTGCCAAACTAAAGTGTCACCTTCCTGTGTTGTAGACCCCTCTGACCCAGCCTCAGGCCAAGGCCTGAGCTTCCTGGCTGGGCTGGGCCTCACTGCCTGCCACCCACCCTACCTGAAGCTGGTGGTCTCCTTCCTGTTCATCTCAGCTGCTGTTCAGGTACCTCTGGCCAGCTGGTCCCTGCTCGCTTGGCTCCAGCCATGCTGACCTTGCATAGATTCAGGGTTCAGTCTCTTGGCCCCACTGCATTAGAGTTAGGCTTGAGTTTTATAGGGAGAAACCTGCAGCTGGCACATGGCCCAGAGGGGCTGGCGTTAAGAGAGAGACCTGGGTAGGGCTTGTGGGATTGAGGACAGCAGGACCTAGGCACTAGGAGGCTGACAGTGTCTGGGGTGGTTTCCTCTCATGTTACCTAAAATTTAGTAAAGTCCACCTGATCTTAGCTGTCTTAAGTGGTGAGGGTGACCTAGGAATGGTGTTTTTATCTGTGTTGGGGACAAGTGTCATTTGTGGGGGAATGGACAACATCATGGTGGCAGTAAGCCAAGTTCAAGGTCCCAAAGGAGAGGCCAGACTTGAGGCCCTGTCCTTGCCCTCAACTTCTCAGCTTCTGCCATTCCCAGCACATACATGTTCCTGGCTACCTCCTCAGGTGGAGCAGAGCTACCTGGTCCTGTTCTGTACACATGCCGCCCGGCTGCATGACCACGTCCAGAGCCTTGTGCTAACCATCCTGGTGAGGGGATTTGGGGTGGTGGAGGCCAGGACACTTGTGTGGTCCTTGATGTGACACATGTGGCCAGAGTTCTGGTGATCAACATTTTGGATGTTGCTTTGCTCTTGGTCACCTGCATTTCAGTAGAGGGTGGGATTGGGGCCAGGGTCATGAAATTAGTGGCCACTGGTTCAAACCAGGGGCAAGGTCAAGGTCGGGCCCCCATCTGCAAGCCAGGGCTCCAAGATCCCAGGCAGAGATGCTGCTCTCTGCTCACAGGTCTCAGCTGTGCTGAGCACTCCGCTGTGGGAGTGGGCCCTCCAGCGCTTTGGGAAGAGGACTTCAGCCTTCGGGATCTGTGTGAGTGAGGCAGGGAGCAAGTGGGGAAGGTGACTGTGGTGCTGAGCCTCCTGGAGCCAGCAGGGCTGGATCTGTGTCCTCTTGGGTATTCAGAGCCTGGCACAGGGCCAGGCTTGGGGGTCATAGTAAAGAGCCCCAGGGGGCAGACTGGGGGGGGTGGCCAGCTGGTGTGTCTGTCTCCCCAGGTGATGGTGCCTTTTGCAATCTTACTGGCTGCTGTGCCCACAGCACCCGTGGCATATGTTGTGGCCTTTGTATCTGGCATGAGCATTGCTGTGTCCTTGCTGCTACCCTGGTAGGCTGGGGGGAGGGTACGGGGGTGTGGGAGCCTCATATACTTCCATAAGGGGTGTTCCCCCCTTCATGTCACCCTGCTGTCCCAGGCCCCTGTGACCGGCTTGTGCAGGTGGTGGGGGCTTCCAGCTCCATCCTTGGGGCCCTCCTACAAGGGCACCAAGCAGCAGGAATGAGGAGGGTGGTGTAAGCACACATATTGCCTGGCTCTCTATGGCCGGGCTGGTCCTGGGCCAGCAGATGAGTCCCACTTGGTCTCTGTCTGCAGGGGACTCACAGGCTGCTGCCTGTCGAGGGTATAAAAGGGATAACTCTGTGCTCCCCCACCCCAGGTCCATGCTGCCAGATGTGGTAGATGACTTTCAGCTGCAGCACCAGCACGGGCCAGGCCTGGAGACCATCTTCTATTCATCCTACGTCTTCTTCACCAAGCTTTCAGGCGCGGGTGCCCTGGGCATCTCCACCCTCAGTCTGGAGTAAGTCGCAGGGTAGGGAATGTGCCTGAGACACAAAGGACCAGTGGGGTGGGAAGAAGAGGGCAAAGCCTCTCCCGCCCAGCTAGGGGCCCCAGATATACTCTGTGGAGAGTGGGAGGAGCCTCCTCCCCCAGGCTCCTCTGTGCATATGACCGGGAGGGGCCTTTCTTGGGGGGGGTGCTTCTTCTGAAGCCCCAGCTCCCCACATTCTCAGTTCTCCCTGAACTCCCTGGTCAGCCCATGCCCTTGACACTCCCCTGTACTGTAATTAGGCTGAAATGAACCCAAGTTTCAGGAGAGTGTGGGGTGGGACGTCTGGGATCCCTCCAGCCAGGGAGCCCAGCTTGGCAGGATGTGACCCAGCTGGGTGGGGGGTGTTTCTCCAGGTTCGCGGGGTATAAGGCAGGAGCCTGCGAGCAGGCGGAGGAGGTGGTGATTACCCTCAAGGTCCTCATCGGTGCTGTGCCCACCTGCATGATCCTCACCGGGCTGTGCATCCTCATGGCTGGCCCCACTCCAAAGGTGCCAAGCCAGGACACCTCCCACCAGCTGAGCCTTCGGAGGTGGGCCCCCATGCACATGGGCACACCCTGGCAGGGCTGCCCACACCCAGGGAGGCACACAAACGTGCACTGACATGGGAATGACTAACGCCAGCCGGCAGATCGCCCTGCGGTATCACACAGATAGCTGAACACTCCTGCCTTTAGGAGATTCTTTCCTTAGTGCAGTGACACCATTTTCTCCTGGATTTTCTTCTGCTACTCTGGCCACCCCTTCTCAGTCTTCTTTCTTGGATTACCTGGTGGATAATTCCTCTACCAGGTAATGGGCTCCCTCCTTGCTCCCCTATTGTTTTTGCTCTCCACAGACCCCTGGGAACCTCATCTGCTTGCCTGATCTTAAGCACCTCTTGGACCTGGTAACTCCTAAAGCTGCCCCTCTGCCCTGGATGCCCTTTAAGTTCCAGATCCACATATCACTCCCATTTGGACATCCCCACCTGACGTCCCACTAGCATGTCAATCAGTCAATCCCCATGAACTCTAAACTCATCTTCTTCCCCTAACTGGCTCCTCCTTCCATGTCCCTGTCTTGGTGAATGGCACCAGCATCCACCCTGGAGCCAACGCCTGGGAATCTTCCACTCTTCCCTCCCACAGGCTGCACTGAGACCTGTTCTTCCCCTACCAGAGTTCCAACCCCACTGCACGGGGAGGATCTGCTCACTGTCTGGCTTTACCAGGAGGCTGTGGGGACCTTGAAGGCTGGGGCTGTGTTTTATTCATTTTTATCCCAAGAGCCCAGCACAGAGCCCAAGGCCAAGTCAGAATACCTGCTGCAGTGTCAGCTTACCTGGCCCATTGCATTCATGAGCATGCTCTGTGTACATACTTACAGAGCCATGAGCACGTGCTTACACGCAGGACCACACAGGGTAGGCAGGGAGAGGCATCACCAGCCGCCCTGCTCAGTGGGGACGGCTCAGATTCTTCCACAGAGTAATGCTAGGATGGTGCTTTCCACGTCAGGGCATGACAAGGGGATGGGGAATTGCTTGATGGCACTTGGAGGAACAGGCGTGTAGCTTAATTAACAGGGTGTATGAAGGGAGGCGTTGAAGGGGAGTTGCTGGGAAGACTGTTGCTGTGGCAGGACAGACCCCACACCATTCCCCATGCTTCTCCCTGCTTCTTTCCCTTCCTACAGGAGGACCAGCTACAGCCTCGCTTAAAGTCTGACAGGGCTGCTGTGAGCAGAAGCAGCAGGAGCCAGCGTCCTCTGGGCCTGACGTCTCTCTTTCTCCTTAGCCCTTGAGCATCCCGCCATGGCAGTTTCACACACAGCTTTTTTTCCTGGGATGTGGAGTCTTCAGTGAGGCCTCCTGAAGGGACTGGCCTGTGCCCCAGGACCCCCACCTGGCATTCCTTGCCTGTTGACCTCCAACTGTGTGCCCCTGACTAGCCCAGCAGCCCCTCCCCAGCCTGGTGTGTAGAATCCCTGTGGGAGCCCCAGGCCCAATAACCTGCGTAGATGGCAAAGCTCACCTGACAGAAGGACAGACACACAGACCCCTTGTTTGTCCTGAGGCCCCAGTGGACATCTGCTGAAGAAACATAGAGAGGCTGAGAGACACCACACAAATGGGCAGAGTGAGGACACAAGGATGTGCTGGGGATGTACAGTTAGAAAGACACAGACAGACCTAGGGAGGCCGACACACCCCAGGGAGAAAGCAGACAGCAGTGGGGATGGAAGACTGAGCGGAGCTGGGCCCCGAGCACACACATGTTCATGCCACTCTGCTCTGTCAGTGAGCAGAGACTGATGTCAAGCCACCAAAGGTCAATCAATCACTTTTGCAAACAAAAATTATTTGTGTGGAAATACTTTTCTGAGATTTTATCTTATGACAGCACAGGAACTACAGTTTTCTAGAGGCCATATTTTTAGGGAAGAAAGATCCACTGAAGTTGATTAGTCTATAAAATGTGACCGTGGACAGCCCTCTCATCCCAACTCCTGGAATCCCCTGGGGAGGAAAATGGGAGGGGCCCGATGTCACTGGACCTGGCCATGTCCCCCCAGCCATATATCCCTGACTGACATTGCCTTAGACCAGGACCATGTAAGAGGCAGATTCCTTCTTCCCTTTGGAAAGTCTCAACAAAGTTGAGACTCCAGAGTGGCCCAAAGCAGCAGTCTGTGGTGGCTCATGTGGGCTGAGGTCTGGGGAAGGGTTGGGGAACCTGTGGGGGCCGTGATGCACCAGAAACTCCTGCCTAAAGAAGTCCAACACCTACACAGGGCCTGAAGGTACAGACTTGCTCCAACATTTTTCCCCAGCCCTCAGCTCTGTCCCTCCATGGGGTCAGTTCTCCTGAGCCCATGGCCCAGGGATAGGCCCCTGTCCACTCCTCTTTAGAACTTTAGCTGGCCTTTAGGTCAAGACCCCTGAGGCCCAGAGCTCAGACTCACACTCAGACATGATGTGCTCCTCAGAGCTTAAAGCGTCTGGATTCCCCACAAACACCGCAGCAGCAGAAGGAACCTGACCTCACAAGTAAGAGTGCTAGGCCTGTCCTGTTCCATCTGATGCCTCAACTCTCTGGCCCTTGTGATGCTGACATGAGTATCTGGTCCTTGAGGTCACAGGGCACCAGAGAAAGAGCTGGGCTCAGCTTCTCAGCATTGCCTGTCTGATTAAGGAAGGGGCTGACAGGAAGCTCTGCCCACCCACTATGTGCACACAAAGGCACACACACACACACACACACACTCTCTCAGGCATACACGTGTTCCTGGACACAGGAGAGAACAGTTTCTTAACACTGGGATATCACTGGCCATATGGAGACAGTACCTGGTAAGACAGAAGGCAAGGTAAAGTTTCTACTATGTTATCATGAAATGTCATGCTTTGGAAATGCAGGCAGGATCAGAAGCTTATGCCAAATCTTCTGTTACCTGTATTTCCTGGGAGTGTAGTTGCAGGAAGCAGAGCTATACAGTACAAAGACAGCAGCAGGAGGCCCTCTGGGGGTCAGAGGTTAGATCTCAGAGACAGGGTTTGCTCATGGGTTGGGTATATGCCCCACAAGTTGTTATTCTGTTTCTTCCTCACAGCAGCCCTAGGACGTGAATTTTTAATATTCTCATTCTCAGATGAGGAAACAGGCTTAGAGAGATTAAGCCACTTGCTCAAGGTCAGCTGGTGGTGACAGTGGATCTTGAACCCAAGCTGGCCTGACTCCAAAGCTTGTGGAGACAGGCAGTGCTTTAAAAAATTTGTTGGAGTAGAGGCCATCCCCCAGGCTTTGGTATCACCAGGCCTGTTCCTCCGAAGCCAATGCCAGCATCCCTCCCTGATGGCATGCTGCGACCCTCTGTAATTCCCATTGCTCCTCCCCTCCCACCTCCAGTTCACCCTCTGAGCCTCCCACACTGCCAGCCCCTCTTCTGATGCCTGCCTGTCTTCCCGTTCAGAGGAGGAGGGATTGCTCCCTGCTACCAAGGCCCAGCCCTGGGTGTGTTCCTGGCAAAGAGCAGGCACCTCCTCTTGCCCCTTCCCTACCCACTGCCTTCTTTCTTTCCACTTAAATCCAGATCGAGCCATTCCCTCTCAATCCCATGTCACCTCTTCAGAGGCCTTTCCTGTTCCCTGCCCACCCACCACGGCCCTCCCCGCCTCCAGCACACTGAACTTCACCCGACTTTGCTTATACTTAGTAGTACCTAGCTCCATGTACAATGATATATTTAGCAACAGTTTGCTTGTTTATTGCTTGATACCCCCATTAAAATGGAACCTTCGTAAGTGCAGGGACTTTGACTTATTTACTGCTAAATCCTCAGTGCCCAGAAGTGTTCAGTATGAGTGAATGCTTGCTGAATGAATGAGCCGATGCTCATATCACCCTCATCCTAAAACAAACAAAAATAGCCTTCACTTCTTCCCTTAGCTTTCTCCTTTCCAAGTAACTTGTTTTATTTTTTACTACTCTCCCCCAACCCTGCCATTCACTCCTTAACCCATTAAACCTGGCCTCAGCCTCCTCCACAGAGGCGACAGGCTGGCAGGAACCCCAGCATGAAGAGGGAGATGGGGATTTGTATGTTGCTTCCGTCTTTAACCACGTGCGATTGGGGGACTTACTCAACAAATCTGAGCCTCCGTTTCTTTTTTGAACATGTGTACACTATTATGTACACCTCAGGATGGCTAGGAGGATTAAATGAGATAATAGCTGACCAAGTTCCAGACCGAGGAAACCCTCAACGACTGGTCAAGTAATGCTGACCACTCTATCTTCCCTTGGCTTGCATGACACCACCCTCCTGGTTCTCCCCCACTACCTCTGACCACTCACCTTCTGTCTTTCCTTTGCTTTTTTTCTCCTTTGATGCTCCTTAATCCCAGGGCAGTGTGAGCTCATTCACTACTACCACCTACACACTACGGGAGACTCTATTTCTAACTCCGAGCTCTCTGCTGAGCTTCAGATCCCCAGATCCAACTGCCTCTCTGAGTATTCTTCAGGCAGTTAAAACACTTCACATCCAAAATGGGACTCATCACCTTCTCTCCTCACTTGTTTGGTTTCTTCATTTTTTTTTTTTGAGACAGGGTCTCACTAGAGTGCAGTGGCATCATCATAGCTCACTGCAATCTCCAATGCCTGGGTTCAAGCGACCCTCCCATCTCAGCCTCCCGAGTAGAGCTGGGACTACAGGCACACGCCATCACACCCAGCTAATTTTTAAATTTTTTGTAGAGATGGGGTCTCGCTATGTCGCTCAGGCAGGTCTTGAACTTCTGGCCTCAAGCCATCCCCCTGCCTCAGCCTCCCAAAGTGCTGGGATTACAGGCGTGAGCCACCACACCTGGCCTGCTGCCTGCATTTTTGATAAATTACATCAGCATCTATCCAGTCACCCAAAACAAAAAACTTGGTATCTTCTTAGACTTCTTTCTTCCCCATTCACTGTACCACCCCATCCCCATATCTACTGAGTGTGGGCTGTGGGCTAAGCAAAGGAAAACAAGGGCTGTAGTGTGCGGAATATCAAATGGTGGAAGTTATTTGAAACTGGACAGAAAGTTGTAACACCAGATATGGGTGGGCTTGGCTCATAACACGTGGTAAACTGACAGAGCTGCCTGCTATATGTCTGAGATGAGTATGTACATGCATTTGTGTATACCTATAGGACTCAGTTCAGCTGAGTACAGTTTTCTGTGTTCACCTACTGTTTTTCTTTTCTTTCTTTTTTTTTTTTTTTAAGACACAGTCTTGCTCTGCTGCCTTAGCTAGAGTGTGGCATGATCATAGCTCACTGCAACCTCAAACACCTGGGCCCATGCGATTCTCCTGCCTCAGCCTCCCCAGTAACTGGGACTACAAGTGCACAGCACCACACTAGCTAATTTTTCTATTTTTTGTAGAGATGGGGTCTCACTATGTTGCACAGGCTGGTCTTAAACTCCTGGCCTCTAGAGATCTTCCAGCTTCTGTCTCCCAAAGTGCTAGGATTACAGGTATGAGCCACTGTACCAGGCCTTTTTTAAGTTTAGTGGGACTTTTTGTTTGTTTGTTTTTGAGATAGGGTCTCACTTTGTTGCCCAGGCTAGAGTGCAGTGGCATGATCACAGCTCACTGCAGCCTCCAACTCCTGGGCTCAAGGGATCCTCCCACCTCGGCCTCCCAAAGCATTGGGATTACAGGCATGAGCTACTTTGCCCGGCCCTACTGTTTCTTAAGGACAAAAATGGTGTATAAGTAACAGGAAATTCACATTATGCTCTAACCGTTCCCTAATACACTAATCATGTTGGAACAAATTCGGGTTTTCAAAACAAGCATTACCGTCTGGGCGACAGAGCGAGACCCTGTCTCTAAAAAAAAAAAGAAAGAAAGAAAAAGGCATAACTGTAACAGAACTAAGTGTATATAAACATAGAGATCCTAAATGGTCCCCTGACATAAGAAATAGATATTTGGTTCCTGTCCCTGGTTCCTGGCACAGAGTTTCTAAAACCCTTGTAACCTCCTGAGTGATGGGGGAGAGGGGAACATCTTTTGTTATACATAATAAGCCCCTTTCAAACAGATCTGAGTTTATGCCAATGGGGTGACTCTTGGAGGATGGGGCTGGTTGCCAGAGGAACCAGCCGTGTGATTAGAGGGTTGGAACTGTCAGCCCCACCCTCCCCTATCTCTCGTGAGGGGAGAGGGGCTGGAGATTGAGTTAATCTCCAAAGGCCAATGATTTAACCGATCAAGTGTATGTAATGGAGCCTCCCCTTCCAAGCAAAGGGGTTCAGAGAGCTTCCAGGCTGGTAAATACATTCATATGCCAGGGGGCGCACCCCAGCTCCACAGGGACAGAAGCTCTTGTATTTGAGACCCTCTGGACCTCACCCTATATACCTCTTCATGTGGCCTTTTATTTTATAACAAACCAATAAATGTAAGTAAAGTGTTGCCCTGAGTTCTGTGAGCCATTATAGCAAATTATTGAATCTGAAGAGGGGATTGCCCCAATTTGCAGGCAAGATGGACAGAAATGTGCATAACATGGAGACCCACTCCTTGCAATTTGCATTATTTCAATTGAGGATCATTCCTACCTTATAAAAACTTTCACAGAATAGAAAAAGAAGGCATACTTTGCAACTCATTATCAGGCCCGCGTAAGCTTGTTACCAAGAGCAGACAAGCAAAGTAAATAAGAAAGGAAATTTATAGACTAACCTTACTCATTAGCATAGAAAGAATCCTAAATAAAATATTAGCAAGCTGAGTCTGGCAATGTATAAAAAATAAATACAGCATGAACATATTAGGTTTATTTCAAAAATGCAAAGTTTAACATTAGAAAAATCTATTAATGAAATTTACCACATTAATAGATAAAAGGAGGAAAAATTATAATCTCAATATAGAAAAACTATTTGATAAAAATTTAACACCCATTCATGATAGAAGTACTTGGCCAACCAAGAAGAAAAGGAAAATTTTAAACCTGAGAAAGAATTTCTCCAAAAACCTATAGCAAACATCATTTTTAATGGTGAAACAGTTCCTTTATAATCAGGAATAAGGCAAGGATGCCCAGTGCCACTGCCTCTATTCAACACTTCATCAGGGGATCTAGCCAGAGCAACACGACAACCATCTAAGAATTAGAAAGAAATAACATTGTCATTATTTGTAAATGATGTGATTGCCTACAGAGAAAACTCAAAAGAATCCACAGATAAATTATTAGAATAAATAACAGAGTATAGCAAGGTAAAAATATATGATTAACAAAAACTAATTGGATTTTCATAGGCCAGAAATTTATAAAACATAATTTTAAAAATATTAACTATAGCAACAAAATATATAAAGTACCTAGGAATAAATCAAAAAGATGTGGAAAGACTTCTGCTTCTGGCAGGTTAGAGTAATAGAGACTAGATCCAGCTCCCTGCCTGAAACAACAACCAAAAAACCCTGGACAAAATATAAGAAACAATAATTTTCAAGACAATGGGCAGGAGGAAATGGAAGAGTAATCCCTGAGGGACAAGAAACAAACGAGATGAGTTTTGTGCGTCCAGATTACTGCCTTGAGAGTTTCCAGACCACAGTGCAGGGAACCATTTGGAGCCCAGAGGATTCCCTGAGTTGCCAAGATGAGCTGAAGCAGGGTGTGGTGGTGTGCACCTGTTATCCCAGCTACTCTGGAGGCTGAGAACGGAGGATCACTTGAGCCCAAAAAAAAAAAAAAAAAAAAAAGGAGGATGCTGAATTTAGGAAGACCAAAGCAGCTAAAGTTTGCGGGACAGAATACTGGAAAGCAGAAAGCAACAGACACCACGAACTCGGGAGCACTGAAGAGGGGCCCCTTAATTATCCAGCACACTACTGATTAAAGACATAAATGTGAAAGACAAAAACTCCCATAAAAGAGAAAACAGACAAATGTGGCTTCATTAAAATTAAAATTTTCATTCAATAAACACATCATAAAGAAAGAGAAAAGGGGCTGAGCGAGGTGGCTCACGTCTGTAATCCCAGCACTTTGGGAGGCCAAGGAGGGAGGATCGTTGGAGGCCAGAAGTGTAAGACCCTCTCTCAAAAAAATAAAAAAGAGAAAAGACAAATCACAAAGTAGATGAAGATACTAGCAACATACATTAGTAACATCTAGAATATATAAAAAATTCTTACAGCTGGGCATAGTGGCTCACACCTGTAATCCTAGCACTCTGGGAGGCCAAGGCAAGAGGATCACTTGAGGTCAGGAGTTTGAGACCAGCCTGAGCAAGACCCAGACCCCGTCTCTACTAAAAATAGAAAAAGTTAGCGGGGCGTGGTGGCACATGCCTGTAGTCCCAGCTACTTGGGAGGCTGAGGCAAGAGGATCGCTTGAGCCCAGGAGTTGGAGGTTGCAGTGAGCTAGGCTAATGCCACTGCACTCTAGCCAGGTCAGTCTTTTTTTAAGACTCTATCTTAAAAAAAAAAAATTCAGGCCGGGCGTGGTGGCTCACACCTGTAATCCTAGCTTCTCTGGGAGGCCGAGGCGGGTGGATTGCTTGAGCTCAGGGGTTCAAGCGAAACCTCGTCTCAAGGAAAAAAAAAACCCACAAAACAGCTGGGTGCCGTGGCGTGCACCTGTAGTCCCAGCTACTCAGGAGGCTGAGGCAAGAGGATCGCTGCAGCCCAGGAGTTGGAGGTTGCGGTGAGCTGCAATGACGCCACTGCACTCTACCCAGGGTGAGGGAGTGAGGAACTCTTGTCTCCACAAAAAAAGAAGAAAAAAAAAAAAAAAGAAAAAAAAAATTCTTACAACTCAACATGAAAAAGATAACCTAATAGAAATTTGGACAAAAGACATAAACGGGGATTATGCAAAAGAGAAAACTTGGATAGCCAATAAATATCTGAAATGATGCTCAAGCTCATTGCTGATCTGTAAGTAAAAATCAGGATCACAGTGAGATACCATTTGAAACTACTATATTGTCAAAAATTAAGACACATAATGCATGCAGAACAGAAGCTCTAATACACTGCTGCTGGAGCGAGAAATGACATACAGCCTCGGAAAAGAATTTGACATTACCTCATAAAGTTGAACTTACACCCTGTGAGCCAGCAATTCCATTTCTAGGCAAAAGACCCTAGAGAGACTTTTCAAACACTTGCATCAGGAGACATTTATGACAATATTCAAAGCAACAGTATCTATAATTTCAAATATAAAACCAGGGAACAGGAAATGGATAAATTGTGGCAACTTAAAGCAGTGAAAGTAATACAACATATATATAACAAGGATGAATCTTGACTATATACAACATAATAGCATGTATATAAAGCTCAAAAACTAGCTAAAATAAACATTATGTTGTTTTGGCCAATGTGGGTATGTGGTGGTGATACTCCTTTTTATAAAGAAAGAAAAGGAATGAAAAAATAGTAATTACAACAATCAAGATGACATTAGTCACCTCTGAGGCAGAGCTATGGAGACAGGAACAGGAGGGACACACAGAGAGCTTGAATGTTCTGGTTCTTAGGTCGTGGGTGGTTCATTTTATTATTAAGCCTTCCTATACCTTATATATATATTGTATGTATCATATAATACCCATTCAAAATTTAGAAAAACTTGGGTGTAAAATGGGATTTGTAAATAATATCTTTCTTTATGCAAAATATTTTCAATATAACACTAAACAATAACTTAAATAATTTAGTTGTTCTCTCTCTGTCTCCAAAGCCAGCAAATACTGGATTATTTTCTATTGTAAATAGAAAATCACTATAGTAATAGCAAAGGCCAAGGAAACATCTCTTGTATGAGAGCTGACATGGAATCAGATTTGTTGTAAAGAAACCATTTATAACTCTGGACTGTCCACCAGAAGAAGAAATACAAAGACAACATACACATATATAAAATCAAGAACATTTCTCTATACCAGCAATAATCACTAAGAAAATACCATCAAAAGATTCAAAATAGCCACAATAACCATTAATGATTTTATTGAAGACTCATTCACAGGATTTTCGCCTGAGAAATGGAGATTATAACATACACCTTCAGGCACCCACACTGATCCTACTCGAGGATCCATAGTCCCCTCTCTAGGCTTCAAGACAGTTGTGATTTCATTGCGCCCCATTCACTTCCTTCACAAATGGAGCCAGGCCTCAGACTATCCTCGGCTACCACTCCCTGGCAGCTGACTGCAGACACTGGCCTCCACGTCCATTACCCCAGCAGCTGTCTAATGCATTCGAACCACAAAATGGGCCCTCACTTAGTGACTAGCCCAGCTCCATCTTCATAAGCTGTAACAGACAGCAGTCCCCAAGGGTACAAAATATTTTCTTTCTAGATGATTTTCAAGGAAAGGGGGAAAAAAGGAACATGTGTGCTTATGGAGCTTCTATGGCTGAAATAATTTATCCGCAGATGTGCTCTGTCTAGCCACACACTGATCAATTCGTTATGCTGCAGTAACTGGAATTTGTGATTCTGTCCAAAGGCAGTGAGAACTGGTGTGCCCATTTGAAGGTGATCAGGGCTCTTGTCACTATACTAAACTGGTACTTTAGGCCATAACTATAATAAACTGGTACTTCTTAGAACTAGCTCAGATTCAGTGAAATTTCCAACTTTCTGAAATACTTTCACAGATTCTATGCTGGTCTCTTAAGACTTGAAAGTAGGGAAAAGAAAAATATCAAAATTAAAGCGACAAGTTAACCAATGGAGCTGACTACTAGGAGAAAAATAGGAAATTCTTATGATCCCAAAGCAGGAAAAAAAAAAAAAAAAGCATTTTGGGTAGAAAATCATGAGTGGCAACAGCACAAAATCATGCCTGCAACCTTGCCTGTGCTTGGCAGTATACTAATAGCATCAGTATAACCTCAAGTAGAGCCCAGAGGAGTTAAATTCACTTGAAATTTCATTCAAAATTTGCCCAGGGCTAGTTTTTAAGAGTATCTCAACCTTTGTCAGCCAGAATTTTTGAAGGAGGCAAGAGGGTTAGGTGTAAATCCTGGGAGGTCAGACGACATCAGAGCTACTTCCTGTTCCAGGTAGCCCTGGGAGCAGAACTCAGTGGGTTTTTGTCTTCCTTTAAGCTCTGCTGATTCCTGCTAGTTTTGAGGTTAAAAGGATATTCTGGAGCATGTGCTCTCCAGCAGCACTTCTTACCCTCCTTAAGCCAAAAAAAGACCTATAACAACGCTGAGGTATCTTTTAAGTGCTCCTAAGACAGCTTCAACACAGCTTTGGGCAAGGGACACAAAGCCTCAGAGAAACCACAGAACAATCCATATGGCACATAATATTGTTTTGTTCTGGGAATTCTGCCCTTAGACAAAACCACACACTCATGAATACATAAACAAGCACTTTCTGAGCCATCTAGCAAAGATGAGCTCTGCTGCAGAGGAGCGAGCCTCAGCCCAGGGGAAAAGGGAGGAAAGCGGCAGAGCAAACCACTGCCGGCAAATGCTCCGCCCGACGGCAGTGCAAATCCCACTGGTGAGAGTTCACGGTGGAAAACAGACCTTGTTTGTAATGGTCTCATCTGAAGAGCTACACAGCAAATGCTCTGCAAACAAATACCAGGCCATACTGACTAAATGGTTAGAATAGCCAGTGATATCTAAATTTTGGGCAGTAAGATCTCTAAAGTCTTTAAGAGGAGGAACAGGATCCAGGCTGAGATAAAGAGTCTCTGAAGACATCTGACCTGGACAGGCTGCCATCTCTTATGATTATTTCTTGTGTGGCTGTGAAAGTTAATGGGATAAAGCCCTCACTGTCAGCAGAGAGAACGATCCAGTGGGAGTCTGCAAAATAAAATAAATGCATAGGCAATTTAGGATATCTTATCTTATTCTATAAAGAAAAATATGACTACAAACATGTTCGGGTTTTTTTTGAGGTAGGATCTTGCTCTGTCGCCCAGGCTGGAGTGCATTGGTGCAATCATAGCTCACTGCAACCTCCAACTCCTGGGTTCAAGTGATCCTCCGACAGCCTCCTGAGTAGCTAGGACTACAGGCGCCTGCCACCACACCCAGCTAATTTTTAAAATTTTTTGTAGAGACAGCGTCTCTCTATGTTGCCCAGACTGGTCTCAAACTCCTAGCCTTAAGCCATCCTCCCTCCTCAGCCTTCCAAAGTTTTGGGATTACAGGTGTGATCCCACTGCGCCAGGCCAAAATGTTCTTTTTTTTGAGTAGAGTAGTTGATGATATTGAACCTGATCCTTTAAGATTTTATGGAGAATGGGTAGATGGGAGGACTAAGTATTACTTATATGGCAAGAAGGGGATGCTGATGACTTATGCCCACTCAAAAGTTGGTCACTTAGCCACAGCTAAGGGACATAACATTTTCACCCAAGGTAGGCATTTATCACTTAGTGCTAGGCATACAAGCTTGTGAGTGCATGTGTGCACACCTGCATTAGGAGTTGTGCGTGGAGGGTCCCTACCTTATCTATATGCTGTTTGCCAGTTTCTCCAGAAACAATGTCAAATTGGGAATAGCTACTCTATGGAGGAACATTCTATATTCTGTAGATCCATACCAACCTCTAGACACCAAGGAGACTAAGCTGACTAAAGCTAGACTAGAGTGGCCCAGATAATCCATGGTAACCTAGTGGCCACTAGCATAACACATGCTTGGACCTTCTCCAGTTCTTTCCAGTTTAGTATGTGTCACCTTTTGACCCTGTGATTTCACTTCTAAAACCTACACTCCCCATAATAACATATAAAATATACAGAGAACTTTTTTTAGTGTTATTTATAATGGTGAAAAATTGGAAACAATTTAAATGTCAAAGAAAATATGGCAAAGTAAAATATGGTACACCTCGGAATGGAATATTAACCCCACCCACTAAAAATGACAATTATGAGCCCGGTATGGTGGCTCACGCTTGTAGTCCCAGCTACTCAGGAGGCTGAGGTAGAGGATTACTTGAGCCCAGAAGGTCAAGTCCAGCCTGGGCAACATAGTGAGACCCCATCTCTTAAAAAAAAAAAAATTTTTAAAAAGTAAAAATTACAATTATGAAGCTATATAAAAAATGCATGTGTCGGCCAGGTGCAGTGGCTCAGGCCTGTAATCAATCCTAGCACTCTAGGAGGCCGAGGTGGGAGGATCGCTTGAGCTCAGGAGTTTAAGACCAACCTGAGCAAGAGCCAGACCCCGTCTCTACTATAAATAGAAAAATTAGCCGGGCATGGTGGCTCACACCTGTAGTTCCAGCTACTCAGGAGGCTGAGGCAGGAGGATCTCTTGAGACCAGGAGTTTGAGGTTGCAGTGAGCTATGATGACGCCACTGCACTCTGCCCAGGATGACTCTGTCTCAAAAAAAAGAAAAAGAAAACCACCATGTTCCACATCAGACGAACCTGGGCATGACTCAGTCCCTTGCCATATGGGAGTGTCCTTCATAGACCCATGTTTGCTCCACATTAGAATGACAACTCCTTAAGAGATATTCTGCAATGCTATGATCTTTACATTTTAGTGCAAAAGAAATACATAAGGTTTTTATGTTATTTCCTTTCAGTTGTTATATATATATTGCTTTGTAACTCTTTTCTACTTTTTTCATGTGAACATTCAATTTTTCCGGCTAGGCTGTAAGCTCCCTAAGGGCAGAACCCATATTTTCTATGTTTTGGCAGCTTTAATTGGCCTGGGTATACAGTAGGCAATTAATAATACTTAACTATCTACTGAATCACTGAATGGTTGATATGCCCCACTTTCATTACCAGTGGAAGTTAAAATAGAAAAGGGTGGGGGGAATATTGTATAGGGTCAATTTCTGAATTTAACCTACCATGCAGCATTTCAATGAGAGAGAGGCCAAAAGTCTGCTGAACCGTACTGAGCCTTAGTTTGCCATCGCAGAGAAGCACCGCTCTTTTCTCAACAACAGGACCTACATAATGAAGTTTCTTCAAATAAAAAACAAAAGTTGTTAAACTGATTGCACAGCAATGGAGTTAACATTTCTTAAGAATAGCATGTGTAAATAGTTTATTTATTTATCTTATTTTATTTATTTATTTATTTATTTATTTTGAGACACAGTCTCACTCTGTGTCCCCAGCTAGAGTGCAGTGGTGTCATCACAGCTCACTGCAACCTCAAACTCCTGGGCTCAAGTGATTCTCCTGCCTCAGCCTCCCGAGTAGCTGGGACTACAGGTGTGTGCCACTATGCCCAGCTAATTTTTACTATTTTTTGTAGAGACGGGGTTTCCCTCTTGCTCAGTCAGGCTGGTCTTTAACTCCTGGCCACAAACAATCCTCCCACCTCGGCTTCCCAGAGTACTAGGATTACAGGCATGAGCCACCACACCCTGCCAATAAATAGTTTTTTTTAATCCTTATCTATTACCACAATCAGCTGGACTTCAGTTTTAAATAAGGAGCTCTTTGCTGCATTATTTAACACAACTAAAGAATCAGAACAAAACACAAGGTCTAATTTACTTTTCCTTTTGCTCTATTCTTTCCCCAGGGTTAAGTCTTTATCATTAGGAACTGGCCTTCCTAGGATACAACTAATAATAACACTATAGGAGGACAGACAGCAGCCTGAGAGACATGATCTGATGGTGAGGAACAAGTGCCTGGCCGTTTTAGATACAACTAAGACATCTCATGCTTTCTTTATTGGGGAAAAAATGCTAAGAAAGAGTACCCTAAGTGGTAGAGTAGGAGAGGATTTGCATAAGTAAAAAATAAACAAACTATGGTCAATATTCACTTAGCTTAGAAAAAGCACAAATGAAAATAAATGATTTGTGAATTTTAAAGTCATTAAAAATTAAGTTATCTTTAAGCGGGCACGGTGGCTCAGGCCCGTAATCCTAGCACTCTGGGAGCCTGAGGCAGGAGGATCGCTTAAGCTCAGGAGTTTGAGACCAGCCTGAGCAAGAGCCAGACCCTGTCTCTACTAAAAATAGAAAAAATTAGCCGGGCATGGTGGCGCGCACATGTAGTATTTCACCCTTAAATATGTCAGTATATTGTTCTAAAACATAAGCACATTTTCTTTAATAAGCACAATACCATTATCACACCTAATATTAAAAATAATTACTTAATATCATCTAATACCTAGTCCATATTCAAATTCCCCAAATTGTCCCCCGAATGTTGAAATCACTGTTAGATTATTAAAATAGATTAAAACAGATTATTTTATCAAATAATATAACTTTCTAATTTTTTTTTTTTTTTTTTGAGACAGAGTCTTGCTCTGTCGCCCTGGCTATAGTGCAGTGGCATAATCATAGCTCACTACCACCTCAAACTCCTGGGTTTAAGCCATCCTGTTGCCTCAGCCTCCTGAATAGCTGGAACTACAGGCCCAAACCACCACACCTGGCTCATTTATTTTAACTCTCATGAAATGTAACTTCTAAAATTATAGGAGAAACTAGCCCTTGCTTTTGATTATTTTGCTTTTTTTATGTTTACTTTTCTCATTATAAAAGTAATATTTGACCTATGTAAAAAAAAGTAAAACGGAAATTTATAACACAGAAAGTAAAGTCCCCAAAATTTTACCCTCCAGAGGTTAACTACTGATAACGGCTTGGTTGTATTATTTCATTATAAATTAAGAAACTGAGGAATTGAAAAGGCAAGAAAACATATTTCTTTTAACTCTAATTTTAAAAATAAAGTATTTTATATTTACAAATGTTTTAAAAATAGAAAGATAGGCTGGGCACGGTGGCTCACACCTGTAATCCTAGCACTCTGGAAGGCCAAGGCAGGAAGATTGCTTGAACTCAGGAGTCCAAGGCCAGCCTGAGCAAGAGTAAGACCTCTTCTCTCCCAAAAACAGAAAAATTAGCTGGGTGTGGTGGCATGCACCTATAGTCCCAGCTACTTGGGAGGCTGAAGCAAGTAGATTGCTTGAGCCCAGGAGTTTGAGGTTGTAGTGACCTATGATTATGCCACTGCCCTATAGCCAGGGCAACAGAGCAAGACTCTCTCTCAAAAAAAAAAAAAAATAGAAAGATATATTTTTGATAAAATAATCTGTTTTAATAATCTATTTTAATAATCTAACAGTGATTTCAACATTCTGGGGACAATTTGGGGAATTTGAATATGGACTAGGTATTAGATGATATTAAGTAATTATTTTTAATATTATTAGGTGTGATAATGGTATTGTGCTTATTAAAGAAAATGTGCTTACATTTTAGAACAATATCCTGAAATATTTAAAGGTGAAATACCATGATGTCTTTACCTAAAATACCTTAAAAAACCAAACAACAAGAAAAGCAATTACGGCAAAATGTTAACAATGGTTAAATACAAGTGATATACAAATATAGGGTTTCATTATATGTATAGTCTTTCCATATGTTTACCATTTTCATTATAAAAAATATTTTATTAAGTGTTTGAAATTTTTCATAAAAATCTTTTTAAAATTCAGTGTTTTAAACTATTCTTTGGTTCTTTTAAAAACCTATATTCTTGAATTGGTCAAACAGTAGTAGTTTTCAGGAAACACTAATTAAAATACCTCTTCTTAATCATTATTTAAATAGTAATTTATATATTATTTACCACTGATTTTAGTACTAACACTGCAAATATCTTTCAAAACAAACATATATAAGTCCACGGTAATAAAATCAGTGCGATATTGGTAAAGTTATAGATAAAGAGATCAGCATTACAGTAGTTACAGTATTGTGAATCCAGAATTAGATCCCAGTATATATAAGTTTATACATGACAAATGTGGTAGACCTATTCAGTGGGATAAAGATGGGTTTTTAAAAATGTTGCTAGGACAACTCATTATCTGACTCTCAAAAAATACATATGGAGCATACACAAAAACATAATTAAAGATTAAAAACTTGGGTGTGGTGGTGGTACACACCTGTAGTACCAGGTACTTAGGAGGCGATGGTGGAAGGATCACTTGAGCCCAGGAGTTTGCATCTAGCCTGGGCAACATAGAGAGACCCTGCCTCTTATTTTATTTATTTACTTATTTTTTTGAGACAGGGTCTTGCTCTGTTGCCTGGGCTAGAGTGCAGTGGTGTCATCATAGCTCACTGTAACCTCAAACTCCTGGGCTCAAGTGATCTTCCTGCCTCAGCCTCCAGTGTAGCTGGGACTAGAGGTGCATGCCACCAAGCCCGACTAAGACCCTGCCTCATAAAAAAAAAATGAGAAACTAAAGTGTAAAAACTAAAATAAAATATTGTAAGAAAATCAAGACAATAGCAAGTGTTAATTTCTATAATATACAAAAACCTCTTATAAACTGATAACCCAATAGGAAAAAATTATCAGTAGGTAATTCACATTCAGTTGGCCAAGAAACATGATAACATACACAAATTCACTAATAATAGAAATACAAATTAATAAAAGTAAAATAACACTTCACATTGATCAGATTGGTAAGATATCAGGAAAAGGATAGTCTCATTCATTGCTGGTGGGTGTGTGATGATGTATTGTCAAGTAAAAAATCTTTGAAAGGCAATCTGGTAACTCTATTAAAAGTAGAAACACATAGACTCTTCAAATCTGCACTTCCTTTCTGGGAACCAATCCAACAGAAATAAAGGTACTGATACAAATGGATCCACATATGAATATCATTGTAGCACTATTTGGAGTGGCCAATAACTGAAAACAAAGTAAATGTTGATCAACAAGGGAATGGCTGAATAAACAGCATACTCTCAGCACGAAGTAAAGAGCACATCATACGACTCCATTTTTTTTAAGAAATAGGGTCTCATTATGTTGCCCAGGCTGGCCTCGAACTCCTGGGCTCAAGCAATCCTCCTGCCTCAGCCTCTCAAGTAGCTGGGACTATAGCAGTGCATCGGGTTTATGACCCCATTTTTGTAAAAACGATAAAAAACCACCCCACGTATACCTATATATCTATGTACACAAAGACCTGTATCGGATTATATAAGTGTGGAGGAAAATAGAAGGATCCACATTATGCTGCTGGTTAAAAGTGGGTTATGGGGAGCATGAAGCAGGGTCACATTTGATGTAGAAGGAAAGTATCCATGGTAAAAACATGTATGATGTGATTCCATTTATAAAACATTATATGTTTGTATACACACGCATAAACAGATGCATCAAAACACTTTAGGCCAGGTGCAGTGGCTCACACCTGTAATGCCAGCATTTTGGGAGGCCCAGGCGGCAGGATCACTTGAGGCCAGGAGTTCAAGACCAGCCTAGGAAATACAGCAAGACCCCTTCTCTACAAAAAAATCCTTAAAAATTAGCCAGGCGTGGTGGCACATGCATGTAGTCCCGGCTACTTGGGAGGCTGAAGCAGAAGGACTGCTTTAGCCTAGGAGTTTGAGGTTACAACGAAATATGATCGTGCCACTGCACTCCAGTCTGGGTGACAGAGAAGGACCCTGTCTCTAAAAAAAAAGGAAAAAGAAAACATTTTAAATGAACATAACATTTTTTATAACTCAAAGAGTATCTCCATTACATAAGGAAAAGGTTTTTGCAACAAAATAACATGATTAAAATATTTTTCTTCCTAAATGTAAATTGCCAGAATAAGCACAGCCCTTCATTTTCTCACACCATGCATGTGACAAAATCACGGTGTACACGAGTGTGTGTGCCCATCTGGTTGGCAGGCTAACAACTAACTAACCTGCAAAGATACACCAACTTGCCTGTAGCATAACATGCCCAGTTCAGTGAAGTTCAATTAGAGCACCATCTTCCTCATCAATACATGTTTCTCACAGTACCCACCCGCTGCAGGAGCTTTTGTGTAGAGTGGTAGCTCCTCAAAGAAGTTACCTGGTAAACGACGTGAACATAAGGAGGGTCCTGAAAGAGTGGATACACTGAAGAGGATTTATTCCCATTACGTAGAAAGTCTATGAGTTCAGAAAGACATCGCCGCATTTCAGTGAGGTTCCTAGATAAAATTTCCTCTTCCTTAGATAGCTGAGAAGTTTCCTTTTCCCTTTGCAAGTTCTTTCTTTGAGATAAATTAGTAGGCTCCAGTGTGCTAGTGTGGTCCGGTGTACTGCTGTGCCTGGGCAGTGCTGCTGACTGGGTAACAGGCTTAGCATCTAGTGTTTCTAGGGCTATGGAGGCATCACAGATACTGGATGGAGGACTTTGGATTTCTTTAATAAGCATTCTTCCAGGCCTTCCACTCTGACTACTGGTATTAGCTGGTAACAAGAGCCCTCTGTTTTGGTAACAAAAGTCTGGGGAAAGACTTTCAATTAACCTTTTTCTATTTGCTTTATTTAACAGAGCACTGAAAGTAGAGTAGGCACTCTGGCTTTCATTTGATGTTACTGAAGATTCTTCTTCCAACATTATTTCCTGAACAATCAACCGAATGACATACTGATCAGACTTTGAAGAAGGAAGAAATGTCGTATCAGTGAATTTTTGTTTTCCCACCAAAATCAATAATAATTTGTCTGTCAAGAAACATATGCCTTTTGGTCTTTCAGTATTCTCTAAGTGAATTTGCTGGATGCGTGGCACAGAACATAGAATGACAGAATAGATCAAAATTATATTACAAGTGTTAGAAGCCACTGCCACTACCTGTGCTTCAAGATTAAATGCTATTAGATCAGGTACCAAAATGCCTGGAATGGTGACTTTTCTGCTCATGGTAACTGCTTCCTTAAAGGTTACAAGGACCAAATGTGAAGAATCCTGGCCTGTTCCTATCAAATAGTCCTTTTTTCTTAGAGAAATAAAAGAACAATCCTCAGACTTATGTTGATTGAAATGTATATGAGTTAGGTCCAGAGGATCTAAACAGGAAGAAGAAAAGGAAGGAGAAAGTGATATTTCAGAATTTGCATCAGAATCAATTGCACCTTTATCCATGGAGGGCACTTCACCAATAACTGGTAAAGTATACAGAGACGTGTCTACACCATTAGGTGGAACATCAAAGGTTTCAGATGCATTTAGGCCACAGATCTTATCTAGTGGAAGCTCAGTGGCTATAGCAACCTGTGAGTCCACAGTTGCACTGATGGAGCAGACGCAGCTGTCCACATCAAACACTGGGCAGAAGGAACACTTGTGAAGAATCTTCTGAGCACTGTCCCAAATATAAGAATGCAGGCTGCTGCCTACTGCCACCACCAGCCTCTGGCCATCATGGGTCCAACACGCACAGTGAACGCGGCCCTGCGTGTTGATGTCCGCTTTTACTCGGGAACCGTGACAGTGAACGTTAGGGAAAACAGAAACATCCTGTGCAGTCAACACGGTCAGGATAGCATTTTTTGGATGCCACAAACAACCCTGGGCAAGGACAGGAAGTGATTCTCTAATCTCACAGGTCTGAGCCATCAGCCATTTGCTTGTCTCCATAGTGCTGGGACCCAGCAGCCACACAGTGACATGCTTCTCATGCTGGACAGCAAGCAGAGTAGGTATGTCAGCTGTACCAGCTGGGGCCCAGGACAGCCCGCAGACATGTTCAAATTGTCCAATGACTTTGGAGTCCCCAAACTTGGCCTCTCCATTGTGAAGCTGTAAATCAGTTAGGACTACTTGATTCCCATCCGTCCAGGCAAGGCCATGGATTGGGTGTATTGCTTGATACAATGCATTTAGTCCAGTCCTGAGCAGTTTTCCTTTTCCCAACTCCATCCTTCTGATAAAGGTTATCTGAAATGATTGAAAATGAAATTTATACCATGAAAAAATAATCAGACAAATCCAGAATGTAGGACATTTTATAATAATACAACTGGCTTAGATTCTTCACAGGTCAATATTGTGAAGGGATGAAAGGACAGGAGGAATGTTGTAAATTAAGAGACTACTGAGCTATAATGAGCAAATGCAATATATAAACTTTGACTGGATCTTGAATTGAGGAAGTATCTTCTACCAAAAAAAGATATTTTTAGACCTGGGGAAATCTGAATATGGTATGGATATTAGAAGATATTAATTTTCTTAAGTGTGAACATGGTATTGTGGTTATGCAGTAGAATGTCCTTATTGTTAAAATACACATGTTGAAGTATTTAGGGTAAAGTGTCATGATGCCTACAACTTGCTTTCAAGTGGTTTAACAAAAAAAACACATTTTATATAGATAGGCAGAGAGAGCAAACCAATGTAGCAAAATGTTAATAATAATTGTTGAATCTAGATTGAGGTTATGTTGGTATTTATGGTATTTACAACTTTTAAGTTAGGAAATTTTCCAATTAAGGTGTTGAGAATAGTTTCCTCCATCATCTAATTTCTATTCATCCTTTCACTGCCAAATCAATGAATAACTGATATTCATGTCTCTGACTTTATTAGCACTTATTTCCTCAACTCTTTCCAAAAAGGCTTTTACCTCTCTACTGAAATGACACTCAAAAATTACTATTTCTATTTCTACTTTGTCATATTCAAATAGCACTTAATAATTTCCAGAACACTTTCACATTCCCTATTGTATTTAATATTTGCAACAATCCTTCACAGTAATGTAAAGTAGGTCAGGCAAGCATTAGCTTCTATTTTTTCATTCTGAATATTTTTTTCAGGCATTTGAATCCCTAAAGAAGTATATCCTCATTGCAATGCAACCCAGACAAACCAGAAGTGCCTAAAACAAAACCATTTCCTCCCAGCTCAGGCAGACTCTTCTTTAGCTGCTCCCCCACCAATCTTGAGGCCTTGATAAGACACTGTTAACAATTTGGTGTGTAGCCTTTTAAACTGTTAAAGAGGCCTTCAAAAAAATATAGGCTTTTATATGTCATGGTTTTTCTTTCAAACAAAAAATGGGGTATGAGTCGATGGTACTAGCAACAGAAACCACTCTGGCTAACTTAAGCAAAAAAAGAAGGCTCGAGAACCAGGCTCAGAGACAGAAAGTAGAATGGTGGTTGCCAAGGGCCGGGAGAAGGGAATAGGGTGTTATTGCTTAACATGTACAGAGTTTAAGTTTTACAAGGTGAAAAGAATTACAGAGATGGATAGTGGTGACAACTGTACAACATTATGAATGTATTTAATATCACTGAACTGTACACTTAAAGATGGTTAAGATGGTAAATTTTATGTTATGTGTATTTTACCACAATTTTAAAAATTGGAAAAAAATTTTAAAAAGAACCAGGCTCAAAAATAAGCAGGAACCAAATGAGGCTAAGTAGAATAAACTACTGCCACTATTGAAGGACACATCACCTGCTGAGAATCTAACTTCACTTCCCCTTCACTTGACAGCAATTAGCTTAAGATTCAGAATCTGGAGGAATGTCCCACTGGCAGAGCCCAGCGCACAGTGCCCTTGCTCTAGCTGCCAGGAGGAGGGGGAGAGGGAGAATTTCCCCCACCAAGGCTTCTGCAATAGGGAACGGGGCTGCCTCTCACACAGAGAGTCCCTCCAAACTAGGAAGCAGTTTTCAAAAAATGACAAACAATCACGACAGGAATCATATGTTATGTATTATTTACTAATTTATTTTAAATCATGGGCACTTTTCCCAGTCAGTAATATAGCTCCCCCTCAATTTTTCCTGTAGGTGCACTGGTGTCCCAAGCAGCTGCAAGGTACTCCATGTAGCATGATTTATCCAGCAATTTCCCTAAAGGCAGGAATTCAGCTTATTTCCAATTTTTATTTAGATGTGGATACAGCCAAAAGTTTGGTGCTCAGTTCTCATCAGTTTTCTCTTTTCTTTCCTTCCAGTGTCACCCACACCTACGGTTTCAATTATCACCTCCTATGTATACCACTCTCACGTCTGCTTCTCTTCTTCTGGCTTCTTCGCTGAGCTACGATGACATTCAGATACATGCTGGGCTTTACATTATGGCTATATCAGCCCTGCCCATACTCGTTTTATACAAACTTCATATGTATAAAAGAAAAAAACTTCTCTCAACAGCAGCTCCCTCGATTTCTGTCAATGATACCCCCGTTCTAAGTTCACTAAAGCTAGAAACTAGAGACTCAGTTTGACTTCTCCTCCTGCCTTCTCAACTACTTACCTACCAGGTCCTATTAAATCTTAGAATTGTTTCTTGAATCCAGCCCTTCTTGTCATTCCCACTAACAACATCCCGAATCAGAACATCATCACCTTAAACACAGATGACTGCAAGTCTCCTCCTATTTTTCCTACTTCTAATTTGTCTTTCTTCCTCCAGTCCAGCTTATACAAGACCAGTCTTAAAGTGCCCTTTTTTAAGTACATCATTTTATCAGCTTAAAAATGATGAGGCTACCCATTGCTCACAGCCATGCTGTTCAATAAAGCAGTTACTAGCCACATGTGCTATGTAAATTCAGTTCCTCAGTCACGCTAACCCATGTGGCTAGCGGCTACCATATTGGACAGTGTAGAATAGAACATTGCCATCATCGCAGAAAGTTATGCTGGACAGCGCTGGCCTATATGATAAAGCTTTAATTCCTCAGTTTGGCATTCAAAGCCTTTCCCAATCTGGACCTCTCTCTCCAGCTTTATTTCCTTCTATTCATTAATCTTCACAGTTACAATGCCTAGCACATTCAAAACACTTAAGCCAAGCATGGTGGCTCCCACCTGTAATCCCAACATTTTGGGAGGCTGGGGCAGGAGGATCGCTTGAGTCCAGGAGTTCAAGACCAGCCTGGGTAACATGGTGAGACCCCATCTCTACAAAAAATTTTTTTAAAAAATTAGCTGGGTGTGGCAGCATGCACCTGAGTCCCAGTTACTCAGGAGGCTGAGGTGGTAGGATCCCTTGAGCCCAGGAGTGTGAGGCTGCAGTGAGCTATGATCATGCTACTGCACCCCAGCCTGGATGACAGAGCAAGACCCTGTCTCAAAAAAACCCACAAAACAAACTTAAAAATAAAAAACCCAAACCCCCCAAAAGAGTTTACACTCTATTCAGCCATGAATCTTTTAGGTAAGTGTTTTAACCAGGAATTATTCACACTTTGTGAAGATAAATTAAAAGCAGAGAGTCATCACCTCCAACTTTCACAATGTAGAAAAAATCTCCAAAATTACATGCAATGTCCGTGATAAATCATCTTCAGTCCAGATATAATAATGAGAAAGAGAATGAAGGGGAAACAAGTGTTAAATAAAAGTGAGGTATCCACAAAATATATTTGCACCTCCACAATCACAGTTGAAAAGGAGTGGTCGTTTAGCATGGAAAATATGTATTATGGTAACTGCAAGCATAACTCAACAGCTGGAAGTACTAAAAAAAATTATTTTTCCTGCAAAATAAGGTCAAACTTTTGAAATCTAACTATTAAAATGTTTTAATAAGACATTAATAATACAGATGATATTTCAGAATTTTTAAAATCCTACTAGTTCATTCTATAATTGCCTATGTGAAATAATGGTTTTTATACTTGGCCATTTAGTTTGCAGCCAAATGTGTATTTGAGGCACCTCTGGTTCAAACTTCCTTGATCACAGAATCAGGATACTAAAGATTAATACTACAGGCAAAATAATAGCAATGTTACGGTAGCAGTTCTCAGTTCAAAATTTCAAGCTACTAACAGGAGTCAGGTTAAAAAAAAATGTGCATTTTGACAACTAATCCTGTGTGTCAAGTTACTGTAATTATAATTTTTGGATGTAGCCCCACTATGATGCTACTCATGGAGAAAATAACATTGATCAATACAGTAGATGGCTGCCTCAAATCCTTTTTGCAAATAGATTATGTAAAAATTATATATAATACCATAAGTGTATGTAAAGAGTAAAATCTTATAAAATTAAATGCCAAAATCTAATTAACAAAACCATCGTTTTTAACAAAGCAATAATTTTTATTGTAATTAAGGCTCCAAGACGTTTTAAAACAATCTCCTTTTTAAGGCTTTCAAATACCTTTCATATATTTTCTCCCTTTAGATGGCTCACATCTACTCTTTCTGGCCAGAATGCTCTATTTTACTTTATTCCCAGTACTGAAGGGAAAGTAAAAGTTACACTTAAATTCCTATTTGTCACCAATTTTTTAACATTTTTTTTTCAAGCTATCCTTCAGAAATGATGTCACCAATTTAAAATATGGTAGAACCTTACTAACTTCAGTCAATTTTGATGGTAAAATTCAGTGGTTAGCCTTTCTGTGAAATGTAAGACACAGAAAAACAAAGGAAATCAGGACAGTATTATTACTGAATATGCAAAAACTGAGCATATTCTACAAACAAAACCCAGATATTACCTTGATTTGCTGGCTAAATTAGAAAAATACCAAGGGAATAAATCTGCCTTGTATATGCCACACATGGTACTGGTCACACAGGATTTGATACAATCCTTGTAACAGTCTTATAAGGGAGGCACTATTATTCTTATTTCAGAAATAATAACTTTTCCAAAAAGTTAAGAAACTTGCCCGTATATAAATTCCAGATAAAGATCTAAATGCAGAAAACAAAAGTATAAGAGATTTTACAAAATATAAAAGAATGATTTTACAGTACTACAGTAATACTCAAGCACATATGAGGATGTTCATTGCAGCATTCTCCGTAACAGAAAAACCTAAATGTAAATCACCATGGAAATAATTAAATAAAAAATAAGGAAGATCCATGAGTGCTGATAGAGAAAAATCTCTCCCCCCAAAAGAGTAGTGAAAATCACAAGATAACACATTTGGTATGCACCTATTTAAGGAAAAAAAAAATCCACCTTGCTTCACTTGACTAAAACAAAACAAAACAAAACAAAACTCTATAGTCCATGTACATGTGTGTATATTTACATAAATATGCAGAAAAAGGGCCAGGCAGTGGCTCATGCCTTTAATCCCAGTGCTTTGGAAAGCCAAGGCAGGAGGATTCCTTGAGGCCAAGAGTTTGAGGCCAGCCTGAGCAACATAGCAAGACCCTGTCTCCACAAAAAATTTAAAATTCCATGCTGGACAACATAGCCAGACCTCATCTCTACAAAAAAATTTTTTAAAAACTTAGCCAGGTTTGGTGACGCATTCCTATAGTCCCAGCTACTCAGAAGGATGAGGCAGGAAGATTGCTTGAGCCCAAGTCCAGGTTGCAGTGAGCTATGATCATGCTGCTGCACTCCAGTCTGGGCGACAGAGCAAGACCCTGTCTCGAATAAATAAATAAATAAAAATTGAAAAATTAAAAAATGAGCCAGGCTTGGTGGTTCATGCCTTGCAGTCTTAGCTACTCAGGAGACCAAGGCTGGAGGATAGCTTGAGCCCAGGAGCTTGAGGTTACAGTGAGCTATGATGACACCTGGACAATAGAGCGAAACCCTGTCTCTAATTTAAAAAAAAAAAAAAAAAAAGGCCGGGCAGTGGCTCATGCCTGTAATCATAGCACTCTGGGGGGCTGAGGCGGGAGGATTGCTTAAGGCTAGGAGTTTGAGACCAGCCTGCGCAAGAGCGAGACCTTGTCTCTACAAAAAGCCAGCCATTGTGGCACGTGCCTGTAGTCCCAGCTACTTGGGAGGCTGAGGCAGGAGGATCGCTTGAGCCCAGGAGTTTGAGGTTGCAGTGAGCTAAGATGATGCCACTGCACTCTAGCCCCGGTGACAGAGCGAGACCCTGTCTCAAAAAAAATTTCTGTATTTTTTGAGAAAAATTTTTTTTTACCATAAGCATGTATTCAAACAGTCCATTTGTAATTGAAAGAAGAAAAAGATTTAAACATAAAAATATACTTTATAAAGAGCTTTTATAAACCAGTTAAAAAGACACTCTTAATTTTTAAATGGCCAAAGAATGTCAATGGGCAATTTATAAAACACCACAATGATAAAAAACATACATAAAGTGGTGTTTAATCTTACTGTCAAAGAATTGTCTAAACTTCCAGCACTCATTTCTTCACCACTCACTCCCTTTTTAATTCACTCCATATGGACTCCATTCCAATCTCATCTCCAAACAGCTCTAACCAAACACCAGTGCCATCCTTGTCATTAAATCCAACAGACATTTCCCAAGCCCTTTTACTGAGTAGTAAGTGTCAAAGACAACTTGAGAAGTTATCTTCAGACTCTAAATCGAAAGATTCTCTACCAAACTGTCTGGTGATTTGCTTTTAACTTATCTGTAAATTATTTCTCATACCTCCTTGTTAGATTTATCCTTGCTCTTAGGATCTTTTACTAAGAAGGAATGGTCTGTTATGCTTCTAAACACGATGTCAGCTTAAGTGGTTCTGCAATGGCTTACTAAATGGAGAAATAAGTCCCCTGTCATTACTAATGAAGAAAACTGTGATCTCTATTCCACTGGTCTTATATAAGATAATAAATGTTTTTCCCCTAATATCTACTTATGCACTTGTAAAAGACTTTTATTGATAAATAATGCATGATACATTTTCCTGGGCAGAGACAATTCCTAACGGGCCAATTATATCAAAATCAATTTATATGACATATTTTAGGATACCCAATTCAGTCTAATGTCACTGAGGGTATATGTGGCCAGGGTAGCCCAAGATAAGGATTTGTGAATAAGGGAAAAACAAACATGAGAATAAGTTTTCTGAGGATTTTAGAAAAGTGAATTTTAATATTTTCATCTTTAGTAACATGAAGAAATTTGACATATTTTTCTAAAAACCTAACAGTACTTACAAAAATATGCTCCACTCCTTTCTGCTCCTGTTCTGGCCAAGGTCCTGACCACCTCACCCTTTGTGTTAGGGTAGAACAAGGAGAGGTCCCTTGCTATCAGTCTCTTCTTTCCAGGAGAGTCTGCATGCTATGTGTTGTTGGGCAGAATTACCTTTTAAAAAAAGCACAGCTCTGATCATCTTGCTCCTCTCCTCAAAAGCCTTTGATGAATCTCCACAGTCTACACTATGTATAAAAAGTTATTTCAAAAGGTCTTAACAAGGCATTTAAGGCCTTATATTATCTGATATCTCTATACCTTTCCACCTTCATCTCTCTGATCATAAAGGGCCTGCTGAAGCATCTGGAATTTTGGGGAACAAGCGCATATTCGTGTGAAAATGTGTACGATGGACCTGAGAAGGAAGAAAGCTGACAAGTTGAATAAGGGGCTATGAAATAGTTTGAATGTCATAAAGTGAAAGTGAACCAAGTTTGTAGCTATTTCAGTAGAGAAGAGGACAAGATTCAAGAGATGCTTCTAAGGCAGATGGAATAGATAACCATATCAGATAGGATATGAGTAGTGAGGAAGAAAGAAGAATTAAGGATAACACCTTGGCCGGGTGCGGTGGCTCATGCCTGTAATCTCAGCTACTCAGGAGGCTGCTGAGGAGGGAGGATCAGTTGAGCCCAGAAGTTCCAGCCTGGGTGATACAGCAAGACCCTGTCTCTATTTAAAAAAAAAAAAAAAAAAAAAGACAACATCCAGATTTTTGGCTTGGGAAACTGCTGAACCTTTAACCAGAGCATGCTTACAGAAGGCAGAACATGCTTCAAAGGTAAGAAGGGTGTGTAGTGTGTGATAAATTTAACATTAGATATGCTTCATGTAAGATGTCTATATGGTAGCAATGTACCTTAGGCAGTCAGAGGTAAGGATTTGGGAATCACTGACACGGGGTTGAGTTAATAGTTAAAGCCAAAGCAGTGACGAACCTCACTGTAAAAGATCAGAGAGCAAAGAGGACCAAGGTTTATATGATCTTCAGGAATTCCTCAATTATTCTCTATCTTTTAAAAAATTTACATTTTGCTTGAAGCTAACTGTATACCTGTTATCGCGAAACCCCCAGACACTAAGCTTTCTGAAATCAAGAACCCTGTGTTTTTTAGAGAGAGAAAATACCACTGTATCAGTTCAGGACAGAGGTGGTCAGAATCAAGAGCTAGAGCTCAGATCATTTAATTCTTACGCTTTTAATCTCTTTTAGAAACAACTCATGATGAGAATCAAGGAACTTAGGTGAACTGGAGCATTTCCAGTAGGTTTAAAGGAAGGTACATCCTTGTTTTCCAAGTTGTGCTTCTACTATAAAATAATTTCAAGTTCTTTACACTTATTTGGGGGGAAAAATCACATACAAGAAAGGTAAAAAATTAAAAAGAGAAATTCACAAAAAAATCATTCATCCATGGAAAATTATAACTACATCCCTCTAGACTCTTTGCTATGCATAGTTTTGATTCCAATTTGTGTCATATCAGCATTTTTCTCACGTTATTGAAAAGTTTTATAAACTAACTTCAGAAGCCACTTCACATACACTCAGGGAAGTCACTTAATTTACTCAACTACTCCTCGCTGTCGAGACACCTGGTTGTAGTCAACTTTATCCTACTATAAATAACGCTGTGATAAAGGTCTTCGTACTTAAAACATTTTCCTTATTTCGGATGATTTCCTGAGGATATACTCCCATAAGCGTCACTCATAAGTCACAGGGAACACATTCACTCATTTAAACCCACTCTGGCTCGGTCCTCGTCCTCCAGCCCCTCACACGCGGCCCGCCCCATTCTCGTAATCCTCTCGGTTCGTCTGTATCTCCTCGCCCCCCGCCCTCACTGCCCTCACAGCCCCCCAAGTGCTGGTCCACCTCCCTCCCCGCCCACCTCCTGACTCCCCACACCCGCCAGACCTGCCAGCAGTGGAGACAAAATACCTTGGGTCTGACTGCTCAGCACTGGACCTCAGTGCAGAAGCTCTGAGCAGCTACCGGAAGCATCGGCCCTCAGGCTTCTGATAGGTGAGCAGTGGCCAGGCAAGCTAGACAATTTCCTCTTCCTATTGGCTTTTGATTCTGTCACTTTAGGAGGGTCTTTCCCACTGGCCAATAAACTCGGGCTTTGCCGCAGGGATAGCTGGGAGTTGTAGTCCTGGTGAAACCCCACCGACTATAAGCCACATTTTCTCCCTCCCTTAAGCGCTTTAGTCCTTCCCCCAGTTCTTGTCGGGGCTCTTGTCTAAGAAAGAGTTCAGGAGCCCCAGGGTCAACAAGGTTTCTTAACCTTCTTTCCTTTTTTTTTGGCGGGGATGGGAGGAAGAAGTCGGGGACCCCTTTAAAATCTGATAAAATTTCCTCAGAATAATGTTCTTATCCGTACACAAAACATTGTGCGTTCAACTGAAGCCGCTTCATGGGCCTGTCCCAGTTACAAATCCCTGTTCTACACCTACCTCAAACGAGCCTGCCCATGGCCATAGCCCATGGAGCTAGTGCTGCTCGAGACTTCTTTAGACCAGCTACACTCTTGGAAGACTCTGGACCACGCCTAGAAGCGGCCCATGGGAATTTCAGATTGTACAGTTGACCATCCCCTTTCCTGAGCAACATGGCTAGTCCTTCTTCAGGGGTGCTCATCTCTGAACTAACCACCTGGGAGAGGGAGGTGTGTGGGGAGATGGAGGAAGAACACCCCTAGGGCCCATTCTGGGCACCTTTTTCTCCCTCTGCCCATCTTCCAACACCACTTTTCAGAATCATACCTTCACATCAATATTTGGAACAATTCAGGTAAGAATGAGTGGGAAAAAGAGAAAGTTTGTTCACTTTTTAAAAAGTCCCTTTCATCCTTCAAGCAAATGTTACCTCCTCCAAAAATACCTTTCTAGAGTCCTGGGTCTCTTTGGAGTAAAGGTGATGGGTCTGGCGTGGAGGAAGAGCTCAAGGTAGAATTTATTTATTCATTGATTCGTTCCGCAGCACTAACCACTCCACAGGGTAACTGTCTGTGTCCCCACCCATCCCAGACTTAGTTCCTGGAGGACAGCGATTCTGTCTTAATTCAAGTGGAATAGTGGGAACCCAATAACTGTGTGTGGAGCAGAACTACCCAGGATGGCGAATTAGGGGTTCAGGGTGGGTGGGGGAGTGTCAGCAATGACTAGTGTCCCCCCTCTTCCCGCCCCGCTCCTACAACTCCGGGAAGCCTAGGGAGGGAAGGTACCGCTCTGGCGCTTCCATAACGCTCTGAACTCCACGGCACTGAGTATCTAATTAGTGGTGGTTTAATTGCCAGCCCTCTCCCCCTAGTCTGTAGGACCAGGCTGACTCGCCAGAGCTTAGCACAGAGTAGGTGCTAAATAAATATGTATTGAGCGGATGAACGAATGAACGGATGGATGGATGGATGGATGCATGAGTGGAAGCACGAGCGCCTGAACGCCTGGCTCACCACGCTCCCCGGTCGGTGCGCTGATGATCTCTAGCCCGGCTGGGCTCGCGAGCAGCCTCGGCAGGGTCGCTTCCCCGGGCCCCGCCCCGGCCGACCCCACCTTTCCGCGCGGCTCCGCCCCGCCGCCCCTTCCCGGTGGCCCCTCCCCGCGCAGGTCCTGACTCCAGCCGCACCTCCTCCGGCTCTGCAGTGGCGGCGGGGAGGCGGCCGGAGCGCCTGCGGGGCCGGGGCCGGGGCTGGAGCGGAGCCGGGGTCGGGGCAGCGGCGGGGACCCCCGGAGGCGGCGCCTGCGGGACCGCGATGGGCGTGGAGATCGAGACCATCTCTCCGGGAGACGGTACCGGGCTTCCTCTGGAGCGGGGGGAGGAGGAGGGGTCCCGGGGCGGAGCCCGGCGGGCGGGGGTCAGATTCCGAGCGGGCGCCGGGGGTGCCGAGGCGGGGAGGGGCTAGTATGCGGGCGGCAGGAGGAGACCCCGGACCGGACTCCTGGGGGCCGAGGAGACGACCCTCCCCATCCCCTTCCGCTCCCACTCACCTCGGGGAATGAAGGCGGCGGCTGCAGGCGGGGGTCTGCGCCTCGCCACCGCCCCGGGGGCCGCGGGCTGCCGCTGCTGCGGCCGCAACCGCTGGGTTACCCGCCGCTGCCGATTTCCCAGGGCCGGGGTTCAGCCCTGCTCTGTCTGCCCTGCTGGGTGAGCTCTGGAAACCCGGGGAAGGACCTGCTTTGGGGTCTGCTGCTCGGGGAACCTCCGCTAACGCGCGCCCCGCGGGTGGGCAGTGAGAGGCTGTGGGGACAGAGCCGGTCTGGGAAGAGGGACGCGCTCCCTCTGCCGCCGCCTCCGCACCTCGCTCTGTCCTCCCCGCCCCACTCAACCTCCCTGGCCATCCTGTCCATTCCCATGGCCTCCACATCTGCGCCCCGCAGCCCAGACCTCCAGCCTGCTGCTCGACCTCTACGTGGATGTCCCGGGATACCTCAGAGTCAGCAAGTCCAAACACAAGTCCTGTTGCCCACCTGCCCCTCCCCAGGTCCTCCTGTGTTCCCAGTCCCCTGTCTCCGGGACGGGCACCACTCACTTGTATTATTGGGTCTGAGCGTGCAAGGAGTTGCCATGTCTTTTTTTCTTAAAATTTAATTCAGACTGAAGCCCGCATGTCTGCAGGGTTTGACAGGCAAAGTTCTTATCAGATACTATTGACAAACCCCCCTTCCCAGGAAAGTGGAGGGCTTCTTGGTTCCAGGCCGTCCTCCACTACCCCGGATCACCCCTGGGGTACAGGCTTCTTGGCCCACGCAGGGAATCTTGGTGCTGGGTCCCAGGAAGAAACTCCCTGAGGCCTTGTCACCCCCACAGCCCCTGAACTGACCTCCCACCTTCAGACTCACCTCTCTGCCTTCAGTCTGGCTGCTCGCCTCACTCCCATCCCACTGGTTTTCCGCACCACAGCCTGAAGTCAAATGCATATTTGACCATGTCCTTGCCTCAGGCAGAAAATCTCTTAATGACTCTTCCCTCTTCTCCAGGCAGAACACCCCTCAGTTATATGGTCTATTCTAGCCTTCCACACTATGACTTCATTTCTCACTACCTGTCCCTACGCCCACCACCAACTTTTTCTCCAGGTTTACCAAGCTGCCTGCAAGTTGTTAAACACACCACTCATTCAGCAAATATTTATTGAGCATGTGCTGTGTGCTAGGCCCTGGGGTTACAACAGTGAAATAAATGGGGCTTCTGCTATAGCTGGGCTCTAGGCCTTTGAACATATCATTATGTGTCGTTCCCTCTTCCCAGATTATGTCCCTTTTCTTCCTCTGGCAAACTTACTCATCTTTTAAGACCCAGTTTAACCATCATCTCCTCTATGATGCTTTCCCCGACTTCTCCAGTTGGTTGCTCCCTCCTCCAGCTTTCCCTAGAGTCCTCTAAACATTGGCTTGGTGGTTAGCCTTGCCTAGGCTAACCTCTAGGCTTGCCTCTGTTACCAGCCGTATAGCTTCAAATTCCACCCAAATTTATACCTCCAGTGCAGACTCTCCATCTGCCTATTTGCCATATAAACTCAGATGTCTAATGGGCATCTCAAGATTGCCACCCGCCCAAACCTATCCTCATCTCAGGGAATGGCTCCACTACCCATCCAGTTGCCCAAACCAAAAAACGAGGCATCGTTCTTGTTTTCTCCTTTTCGCTGCTCCTGGACCCCATCTCCAGTTCATTTGCATGCCCTGTCAGCTCAGCTTCCAAAATAATGTCTCCAATTTATTTTGCTCTCTTCTCTGCTGCCACCACCTTGAATCAAGCCATCATTGATTTCTTGTCTGGATTATTGGAGGAGACGCCTAACTGTCCATCCTACACACAACAGCCAGAGTGATCTTATAAAATCTTAATTCAGATTATGTCATTCTCTTGCTTCAAACCCTCCAGTGGTTTCCTTTTGCACTTAGTGATAAATCCAGCTCTGCAGGCCCTGCATGATCAGGCTCTCTCCCACTTCTCCCCTCCCTCCCTTCCTTCCAGCGCTCAGCCGCCTTTCTGTTCTGCAAATGTGCTGAGTCTGTGCACTTGCTGCTCCTTCCTGGAGTGTTCTTCCCAGCATTTTGCGGATCCTTCAAGTTCCAGGTCAAACGTCACCACCTCTGAGAGGCCGTCCTGGACCACTCCTTTCTAAAACGGCCTGTGCCACTGTATCTCTCTTTAATTCATCTTTGTGTTTATTCTCAATAGAGTACTTATCACAATCCACGGTTATCTTGTTTGAATATTATTTGTCTCCCTCCATTAGAATGTAAACTCCAAAAGAGCAGGGGTCCTGTCTGTAGTGTTCACTGCTGTATCCCCAGGAGCAGGCACAGGCCTGCCCCATAGTAGCTACTCTAAATATTTGTGAATGATTATGTTTATCCATTCTTGGTAGCAGCCATCACTCTGCATTATAATCTAGTATTTATATGTCTGTTTCCCTAACTTCCTCATGAGTTCATACATTGCTGTGTGCCTCTGGAATCTAGTGAGGCCTGGCACATAGTAGGCTTCTGGAAACATTTGTGGAATGGATAAAGTAAAAAGAGTAATCAAAGAAAGGGGAAAAAAGAAAAAAACTGGGAGAGAGCAGAGTTGAGGAAACCAAGGAAATAAAGTTCCAATCCAGGCCAGAGAGGTGACATGACTAGTCCTGGCTCATAAGAGGCTCAGAGCCAGAACTGGGGCCACGGGCATCTCCGCAGTATGGAGGGGAACATGGGCCTGAGCTTTTGGTCAGGATCACACCTGAATGTCCCAGGTGACCAGGTGAGTTTTTCCAATACCCTGCTCCTTCATCTGCCCTCGTGTCTCCTTGCAGGAAGGACATTCCCCAAGAAGGGCCAGACGTGTGTGGTGCACTACACAGGTAGGCCTCTGTCCCGCAGTCCTCACCCAGGCCTGCCCCTCCCAAGGCAGGGCTCTCCTCTGAGCTCCTCTCAGGGTGTCTGCCCCCTAGATCAGCCCCAGAGCCCAAGGCAGCCAGGTCTCCCTGTGAACAGTTACACCCCCACCCCCCCTCCTCCCTGCCAGTCTTATGGGGATGAGAAAGGGGGCTTGCAAGGTCAACTCCTCCCCTCTTATACCAGCAAGGGCCATCCATAGTGCCAGCCTCTGGGTGACTCAAGCACCTCCAGGTGTGGAGCCCTGGCCCTCCTGGTTCTGTCTGATATTTGGAAATCCCTCTTAAGGCTCTGAGAACCCTGAAACTCCCAGCAGACTACCTCTTCATCCTGTGGTGTCACTAAAGAAGGGGAGGTGGGTGTCCTCAGAATTTCCTTTCTTTTTTCAGAAATGGACTGTTCAATTCAGCCTACCGATACCAAGCACCCACTGGGCTGGGCGCCATGCTGGGCACCGGGAGCACAAAGATGAGGAGGGGGGATCCCTGCCTTCACTGGCTGTGGTGGGGAGAGGACAGACATGTCACCTGGAGGCTCTGATGCAGTGCGAGGGCTGGGGTGATGGAGTGCTTGTCTCTGGGTGCTGGGGGAGCCCAAAGGAGGGCCCCACCTCGGGGCTGACCCCTCTTAAATGCCCTGTATCTGGAGGTAAGGTGGGCTGAGGGACATTCTAGGTGAGTTCTGCAGGACTGCTGGCGGCAAGATCATGAGCAGGTGTTTGTTCAAGGGGGGGTGAGCACCCTGCCTTGTGACCTGCTTCCCAATGTGGCAAACTTGGTGACAACCACTTGGCATACAGCAAGGCCAGTTTAATTCCTAGGACACATTCGGATGGGGCCGTTTTTAGCAGTTCTGTGGGCCAGTGTGAAGCACAAGGTTAATTCTAGGCAGGCGGTGTGGATGTTTCTCAACAGTTGTGTTGCTGGTCGCTGACGTCAGTAGGCTGGAGCTGTGTTTTATCTCCTGGTGATATGGCCTAATTACCATGGGTCCTCTGAGGCCTCTGACCGGTGTAATTGATTTATCTGTTCTACATGTTGTAGACAGACTGGTATTTATCAACTTACTGAAACCACAACATCCTTTCACAAAGTCTTTTCACAACACATACATAGAGCAGGTGATGTGCATTAAACACTAACATCTGCTGTGAGCATCTCTGGTTTGGGAAGAAACTGTCTTATCAAACAGCAGAAGACTGTATGGGACTTGTAACCTTTTTTATTAAATATAAATACAATAGAGACCATAATTTAAGATGTACAGCTCAATGAATTTTTTCAAAGTGATCACGCTTATGTAACTACCACCCAGATAAACACAAAACATTACCAGCACCCTCAGAGGTCTCCCCCATGCCTCCTCCCATTGTTCCACCTCCCTAAAGGTAACTATTATTCTGACTTTTGTCCCCATGGATTGGTTTTGCCTGTCTTTGGACTTTATATAAATGGAATCATAGAGTATGTGTTCTTTTGTGTTTGGCTTTCACTCAATATTGTATCTGTGAGATTTATCCAGAGTATTTTGTTCTTTTTATTCCTCTATAATATTTCATTGTATGAATATATTACACTTTATTTATCCTTTCTACAGTTGATGGACATTGGGTTATTTATAGTTTTTGGTTATTACAAATAGTGTTGCTCTGAACAGCCTTGTAGGTGTCTGTTAGTGTACATATGTTGGGTATATACCCAGAAATGGAACTGCTGAGGTACAGGGTTATACCCATGTTCAGCTGTAGCAGTACTGCTTAATAGCTTTCCAAAGTAGTTGTGCCAATTTCCACTTCTGCCAGCAGTGTATGAGAGTTCCAGTTACCCTGTGTCCTCACCAGCACTTGCTTGGTATTGTCAGGTTTTTGTTTTGGTTTGGTTTGTTTTTGGCCTGCTCTGGTGGGTGCCTGGTGGTATCTCATTGTGGTTTTGATTTGCATTTTCCTGGTGAATGATGAAGTTGAGCACCTTTTCATGTGCTTACTGGCCATTTGGATATTCTCTTTAGACTGCTCAAATTTTTCCATTTTAAAAAATTATCTGCCTTTTTCTCATTGATTTATAGGAGTTCTTTATGGATTCTTTATGTATGAGTCTTTTGTTGGTTGTCTTTATTCCAAACATCTTTGTTCACATTGTGGCTTACCTTTTCACTCTCTCAGTGGTATGTTTTGAACAGAAGTTCTTAATTTTAATGAAGTCTCACTTTTCAATCTTTTCCTGTATGGTTAGCACTTTCTGTGTTCAATTTAAGAAATCTTTGTCAATCTCTAGGTCATGAAGATATTTTCTATTTGTTATCTTGTAGAAGCGTTATTATTTTATCTTTTATATTTAGGTTTATGATTCATCTGGAATTGATTTATGTGGGTCTGTTTCTGGACTGCATGGTTTTGGCTGAACTTGTAGCAGTAGATTAACTGTATGTCTCAAGTAGATTAAGTCATATGAAACCTGAAGAAATTGGGGAATGAGAAAGTCAGCCTATAAATGGAGTGTGTGGATGTGAGTGTATATGTATGCATACCCATGTGCATATTTGTCCAATTGTGTGTCTGTGTGAATGTATGTAGATCTGTGTATCTAAATATTTTCTTAGCATCTGTTTGGCCATCAGGATTTTTTTTCTCCTTAGTGTGTATGCATAAGTGCATGTGAGCATGCATAAGTATCTCTGTGTATTTTGAATATCTTAGCAACCTGTGTATATGCATGAGTTTGTATTTGATCTCCTTAGCATCCATCTGTGTGTATCTCTGTGTAACCAGAAGGGTTTTCTCCTTTGCCTCATTTAGTACCCAGGACATGAACCCAATTTATTCTACCCAGAAAGTAGGTAAATAAGACTGTTTCTCTAGTATACATTTTATTTTATTTTATTTTTATTATTATTGTTATTTTTTTTTCGAGACAGAGTCTCGCTCTGTTGCCCCCGGCCAGTTAGAGTGCTGTGGTGTCATCATAGCTCACTGTGACCTCAAACTCCTGGGCTCAAACAATCCTCTTTGCCTCAGCCTCCCGAGTAGCTGGGACTACAGGCACATGCCACCACACCCGGCTAATTTTTCTATTTTTTGTAGAGATGGGGTCTCGCTCTTGCTCAGGCTGGTCTCGAACTCCTGGCCTCAAGTGATCCTTCCGCCTTGGCCTCCCAGAATGCTTGGATTACAGGCTTGAGCCACTGCACCTGGCCTAGTATACATTTTAGTTGTAGGAATTAGGAAATCATAGATGCTCAGACACTAAGCTGGCCCTGCCTCCTATGTTAAACATGGCAAATCTGAGGCCCTAAGAGAGGAAGTGATTGCCCAACATCACACAGTGAGTTAGTGCCAAAGTGAAGTCAGAACCCAGTCTCTGGACTTATAGGCCAGGTTTTTCTCTAGTCCCAAATTGCCTTTCATGGTAGTCCAGAGGCGGCAGGAAGCTATGTGGAATAGCATCATTTATAGAAGGTTTGATCTTTGAGTCAGAGTCACCAATCAGAATGGGAATAGTTCTTAGGCCGCTGGACTAAAATGACATGTGGACATCAGGGATGACAAGGCATCTGCAGCAGAGACTGAGAGATGCTCCAAACTGCTGGGGACAGCACCTGGAGTGTTCTGGTTTCAAACAGCCCTATTTGTGTGGGGTCTGAAGGCCACCACTGACCAGCTAAGTCACCTTACACTGTTCACTGCAGTAGGAGATGATGTGACCTTTGGGTTTTGCATTTTGGGGGACCTTAGGAAACCTTAGGAACCTTAGGTGAGGACTCAACCTGAGGCTGGAATACCTCGGAAAACAGACCTATAGGCTGAGGAAGTGGTACAAAAAAGTTGTAAAGTACAGAGAAATTTGAGAAGGGCATGACCTGAATAGGACACAGGGGGAAGGGGAGGAAGGAGAGAGCAGAGAGAGGGTTATAAGGCAGGCAGTAGCGAGATCTGGAAAGGCCTGTATGCACCGTAGGCATTTAGATTCTTCCCTGGGGAGCTATGGAGTATTTTAAGCAGGGGAGTAGTATGATCAGATTTGTATTTAAAGACAAAAAAATCAGTCTGCGTGCAGAGTGGAGAATGGAATGGAGGGCAAGAGAGGAAGAAAAAGACCAGTTAGGAGGTTGTTCCTGTGCACAGGATGGTGATAATAGAAATGGAGAAAACAGGTGGATTCCAAAGATATGCAGGACTTGGTGAAAGGCTGTATGTGGGGGTGAGGAAGAGGGAAGTGTCCAGGTTTCTTGCTCGGGCAACAGGACACCTGGGAGGATTGAAAGAGGAGCAGGTGTGTGCAGAGTAGGAATTCCATTTCAGACGTGGGCAATCTGAATTGGGCGTTAACTCATGACCACAGCTCTTGCAGTCTGTTCTTGCTTTAACAGGAATGCTCCAAAATGGGAAGAAATTTGATTCATCCAGAGACAGAAACAAACCTTTCAAGTTCAGAATCGGCAAACAGGAAGTCATCAAAGGTTTTGAAGAGGGCGCAGCCCAGGTAGGATGAGGATACACATGAAAGGGGATTTGGGGAGTCGGGATACGGGCTCAGCACTCAGCCCTCGGCCTCCACCCTCACCCTACCACAGACCACTACTGCTTTGACTACCGCCAGGGCATGGCAACGCCATCTAGTGTTCACTCCTGGCCTTGTGTCCCCACCCCTCTCCTTGCTGGCATGCCTCTTTTGTGTCACTGGGGGTTCTCACCCCAAGCGCTTCCCCTAGGCTAGCTGAGGTCTACCAGCTGTCAGGGCTGAGGCAGCAGAAGAGTTGGGGTGGGGTAGGCCAAGAAGGTTTTTCGTTTTTGTTTTTTAACATTTTGGAAACAATTTCAGACTTTCAAAAATATTACAGAAATTTAGTACAGAGTTCTCACGTGCTCTACCCAGCTTCCCCAGATGTTAATATTTTACATAACCATAGTGTGGTTATCAAAAGCAAGATACTCACATTGATACAATACTATTAACCTACCTATTCACATTTGAATTGATTATTCAAAATTCAAAAATGGATTTATTTAAATTTCACCAATGAATGCCAAGTGGGTTCTTGACGACTACTGTGATGAGCCCTGATTCAAGCTCACCTTCCTTGGTCTGTCTGTGAAGTCATGTGTTGCTCCAATGCAATAGGTCTCCTGGCCCTTGCCACCTTGCTGTGGCCTCTAATCTCAGAACCTCTTTAATGAACTGCTCTATCACTTACTTGAGCGTATACATATGCTATTTATATACCCTCTTTAGGCTTATTTGGAAGAGGGTGAGGAATGATTGTGAACAAATAGAAGTGTTTGGGTCACACATAATGTTTGTCAGATGAATGAATTCGTGGAGGTTATTGTCCCATAGTCAAGTCTCTGATATTCTGAGGCGGAGTCTGCATTTGTTACAGTTCTTGGCACAGTTTCAGCGTACCACATGTAAAATTCATCTCAGATCTTCAGAGTTACGCTGAGGATGGTTTGGGAAAATGCCATCGTCATCTGACTTTTTTCTTTTAAATCAAGCTGGGTCCTCTTTCTCCTCTCCCCATCTGCCCCCATCCCTGCTAGATGAGCTTGGGGCAGAGGGCGAAGCTGACCTGCACCCCTGATGTGGCATATGGAGCCACGGGCCACCCCGGTGTCATCCCTCCCAATGCCACCCTCATCTTTGACGTGGAACTGCTCAACTTAGAGTGAAGGCAGGAAGGAACTCAAGGTGGCTGGAGATGGCTGCGGCTCACCCTCCTAGCCTGCTCTGCCACTGGGACGGCTCCTCTTGGTTGGGGCTCTTGATCAGTGCGCTGAGCTCACCGCCCCACAGAATTATCCATTCTCTCTGCCCAAGTTGCTCTGTATGTGTTCGTCGTTGTTCATGCTCATCCTTGCTTGAGGAAACTTTGGTTGCAGATCAACACATTTCAGGTTGTGCATTTTGTGTGATGCATGTAGTAGCCATTCCTGATCACAGAACACAGATTTCTTGTTCGCACAATCGACACTGCCTTACCTTCACTTAAGCCAGACACACAAGGTGCTCAGATATGAAAGGTACATGGTGTACACAGAGGGACTTGAGCCAGTTACCTTTGCTGTCACTCTCTCTTATAAATTCTGTTGGCTGCTCACTTAAACAATGTCCTCTTTGGAAATAATATGTAAAATAAAGGTTCTGTGCTTGACAAATTCCTGTCCATCCTTATTGTAGGTAGAAAGTGCTTTAAGGAGCAAAAAAGCTAGTTGCCCATGGGAAAAAGAGTGGAAAGAAGGGTTCCAAGTGGCTAGGAGAGTGATGATAAATATAATAGCTACAATGTGAGCATTGTACATGCTGGGCCTTGTTCTGTATACTTTTAACTAAAATCACCACCAATCCTCCAAGCAACCCTGCAAGGTCGGTATTACTTGCTACTCATCTCACAGGTTCAGAATTCTCCTCTTCATAACTAAAGAAGTACAGTGTTCAAATCCTGCAGCCTAGCAATCAAATGTGGGATTTGAGCACCTATGTGACCTTGCAAGGTATGTGTTTGGACTGGAATAAGAGGGATAACCTTCCTTTGCCCAGACAGAAACACAACATCTTGTGTGTCTGAACAAATGAAGGTGTGTTAAGGGCTAGGAACCTTACACTAAGTCACATTGGGAAATTACTTGTGAAAAGAGTGTGATTCTGAGCTTGTTTTCACACATGCTGCTTTGTTTCATCTAGATTTGGACCAACTTAACACTGGGAAATTACTCCTGAGAACAACGTATGATTCTGAACTTGTTTCTACACACAGTGTACTATATCTAACCAGAATCCCCAGTTGGGTTTTAAAATCAGCCCACTTATTGATGTGGGTTGTGCGTAGGTCACAGGAGTCTGCGGCAACATGACTAAGAGAATTTTCTTTTAGTTGGCACAGGACAAGAACTCTTGGCCATAGTCTGGGTTACTCCGTTGGTGTTGACTTGAAATCGTTTCCAGATTGAGGAGGGAGGGGCTGGCAACAGGTACTTCTTAGACCCACTGATACATGTCACATGATGTCATATATATGCTATGGGGCCATGTCATCTTGGCTATTTCATCTACCCCTTCTATCTCCAAGAAGCCCTGGCTGTATTCCTCTGCTGAGGGCTGAGGAGTTATCGAGGAGGCAGTGCTTTAGGATGGAGAAAATGAAATGAGAAAGGGGCTGCCTTTTTAATCACCCATGATCCCTATGCGCATCTCTGCTGTGGGACCAGACCAGCCAGAGGGTGTTATACGCACTCCTCTCTGGGATGTTTCCTTCTGAAAGTCTTGATTCTCAGCCTTCCTTGACGACCCAAATGCCTAGGATAATTTCTCACAAAGCCTGTATAAAAGACACACACGTTTTCTGCTGTGACACCAATAAGATAACTAAAGATGGTACCAAGAACTATTTCATACGGGGCATATGAAAGATCTTGATCTAGGGTATTCATAGCCTAAGTGGTAAAAGGAGACACCCACTAAGAGAATGCCCCCCAAATGCAAATACCTACTGGCTGGCACCTGGAGAGGATATGCTAGTCTTTGCAGATAAATTGAGAAATGGCCTGTTTTACTGGAGTTCTTAAGAGATGATGCAGAAAATTATGATGCAGTATGCTAAAGGAGTTTGGACACTGTCCTATTGAGAGCCACTAAAAGTTCTTAGGCAGGACAGCAAAAAGATCTATGAATTGTCAGTCATTTCCAAACTTTCAGTCAACAAATTCTAAATTTTATACAAATTCTTTGTTAGAAACTCAAAATTGAACCTAGATGCAAGTAAAGCAGCTCTGGCACACATGTGTATGCACATGTATACGTACATGGACACAATCATCTGCTGCACTCTTAAAAGCAGTTTGAAAGATTGAGCTTTAGATTGCACTATATCCTCAGCATTTTAGCACAGTACCTGGTGCAGAGTGCTGCTCAGTATTTGTCCACAGAGTGAAAGTTCCTGTAACTTAACTGGGATGGGCTACAAAATTTCCAAACAATTAGAGGGAAGATTTTTTTTGTTTTTTTTGTTTTTTTTTTTAAGAGACAGGGGTCTCACTATGTTGCCCAGGCTGGACTCAAACTCCTGGGCTCAAGTGATCCTCCCGCCTCAGCCTCCTGAGTAGCTGGGACTATAGGTTTTAAAACTCTTAACTTTAGGTCATGAAATTCAGCTAACAGATATATTAATCCTCATGATGGCCTGGTCATAATTGCTAATACAAGGAACTTCCCCTTGTTATTAAAACAACTACACTAGAGGCAAGCTGGTCTGCCACTTGGACAAATCACACTCTAAGTCTAATTTCAGTTTTTCCTTCACAAGAAAGTCTTTCAGAAAATTCTTTTTACATTACCCAAGGGCACACCATGCATTACAAAAACTAGTAAGGCATTCATAAAACCATTCACAAGAAAATTACAGCTGCGCCTCCTTTCTTATCTACCCACCCTTCTTAGAAATGACTCTTTCTACTCTCTTACATGCTTTCAAAAAATACTCAGATAGAATTAAAAGTAGAATTGAATTGATGCTTTTTGTCCATTTAAATGATTTAGCGTATGTACCCTTCAAATTGATTTTAGATTCCAGTTACACACAAAACAATTAGTCCACGTTTTTCCACTTGGCCCATGCCTAAACTATAAAAAGAAAATTATGGCGATCTCCTCCCCAAGCTGCCAAGCAATGGTGAATGTGGTAATAACCATGCCACGTCCGTGTCATCGGAACTCATGATGCTAAGAATAAGCAGTAAGTATTTTATTTGTGGCAAAGATACACTATGAGCTAAAGTACAAAATATACGAAGATGCTTAATAACTAAAGGGAAAGATTACATAAATATAATCTTAGACATGCAATAACCACACCACTACCCAAGCAGCTTGCTCTCAAATTTCTAACAGTGTGTTGTCATTTGAATAGCCCTTTCTAGAATAGACCTCTGTTTGAAGGATAAGAGTACCCATATTCACAAAGGTGTTTCATTAACTATAAAGTATTATTCAAATGTAGATACTGGGTTACTAATTGGTTGCTGTTACACCAGCTTTTTATGTAAATATTTTATTCATTCAACCAACATGATGAACTTTGGTTTTCTCACCTGCAAAATGCAAATACCCACCTTCACTGAGTTGTTATGAAGATGTCATTATTGATAGACATTCAATAAATGGTAACACTATAACAAGTTCCTTAGATGGCTAAGTACTGGACTTGACCCCAGAGGCATTACAAACATAAAGAGGTCCTTCGTCTCAAGAAAATCAAGAGTCCCTAGCAATACCTATAATTCTTGATATGGTTCAACTGTTGTTTTATTTTTTCCTGGTATCAAACAAGAGGGGAAAGTTCAAGAGAAAACATGTTTTACAAAAAGCTACAAGTTTATTAACATAATATATTCTAATATGTATCAAAGTTTCAAATAGGTAATTTTGACTCTCAAATAAGAAATCACAATATCCAGTACTAATTAAAAGAAAAAAGTGGTGGTGGTCATTCATGGGTTTTAGTCCAAAATGAAAATGCAGTAAATGTTTATTTTGGTGGATCTGTGTTGATGCCATATTTCTCCTTGAGAAGCTTCAACTGCTCCTCCTTCTTCTTTGTGTCCATCTTCTGAAATGCCTGGAAATGTGGTAAACACCAAAGTTAACAGGTACCCATCTACAGCCAAATGAATTTCACCAATAGCACTAGCTGAAAAAGAAAACTCACAGTACACATTTCCCATCACTGTACAGTTCTACACTAATTCTCAAATGAGCTCACCACAGGAAGAGAACTTTGCTATACTTACCCTGTTGGCATTATAGTACAAAACCACAAGGTATCTGTTGCAAACATTGAATCCTGATAGGTGATCACACGCGTTCTTGGCATCAAAGATGTCTTCATAGACCACATAAGCCGTTCCTCTAGTTTCAGGTGTGTTCCCCCTGCAGCATTAAACCAAACTTAATTAAAATTCACGTATCCCTTAGCATTGATAGTTGAATAACAGAATTATCTTTTAAACTGATAACTGTCTTTTAAAGACAGTAAATTGAAATATTTAAGTATTTTGAGATCAACCTGAAAACCATCAGAGGAAATAAACCTTATGGATAGATATGCTAGATAAGCCTGTAATTTCTTGAACTAGGTAATTTTGTTTTCAATTTTATCTTAAATGTCCACAGGTTAAACTTATTGTATCAGGAATACTAATAACACAGCTACTAAAGCACTAGCAGTAGGCAAAGAACTAGTTTGAAACTTTGTCACAGTCTTCATGCTCACTGTTCTAGTCTTTCCTATTTCTCATACTAAGAACAAATTTTCAGTCTTAAGCTGGAAAGTACAGTACTTAGGAGTGATGGCTCTTGTTAGTCAGCAATGTCTAGAATGGAGAGTCTCTTGTTTCTTAAGATTTGTCTCCTTCACCTAATTATAATTTCAATTCTTAAAGACACAACAATCTCCACCTAGACAGGAAGTAAATGTTTCTGGGCAATAGTTTACTAAGGTTTATTAAACCCATACAAATAAAACCGTGGGGGGGGGGTAGCAGGGGAGCCCCTACCAAGATGGCAAAATTATAAATGATGTACAGGAAAACAGTCAACCATCATCCTTAATGGCCAAGAAAGGATATCCTCCAATGTAAAGAGTTAATATAGTTTCTTCCACTTTTTTTAGATTCTTTGCCTTTGTAAAATGCAATAACGTCAGCCCCCTACTTTTATACATTCATTTTGAATACAACCCAAACTCTAATGTGTTACACAGTGCTGGCTGGCTGGGGAAGAGGGCTGGAAGTGGAAGCTGGATCTTACTCATGAAGATGGGGCTGCTGCTAGTGCAGGTGTCCCTTGCCACTTCCTCTCTTCTCACCAGCTTCCTCTGGGAGAGGTAGAGAAGAGTGAGGAGCAACAGGAGCACTAAATTGCAGGTGACAGGTGGTTATATGCTTGTTAGTGGGGACAGTGGGCAGAGGTCCCACTCAGCTCATGCTCCAGTGTGACAAAGATGGACCCCTTGCCTCTTTCCGTGTTCCAGCCACCCAATGCAACTGTGGAATGAGGCTTAATACTGTGGGCTCTCCATTTGCTATAATCTCTACACAGAGTCGAGGAAAGGCAGTGGACCCATGGGGTCTACTTGATCTAGGACAAGTCTAGATCAAGTAGATCTGGGCCCTGCTCAGAACTTGTGCTTCCTGTCAAAGGGGATGGATAGGTACAGGGTGCTGGGGGTGATTGGAGGGTGCCAGTGTCAATGAATGCACTCACTTTGTCAGGTTGCATGGGCCTGATGAGAGGTTTGATAATATTCTTTAGTCTCTGGAAATAGTCTTAACAACTTCTGGGTTTTTAACTTTTAATCACTTTCAAGTATGCAGTAGGTGTCAAAGTTGGGGACTGCCAAAAGGCAAAAACATTGTTCCAAAGATTTCCCCAAAATTCTACCTAGTTTTTCCTTTGGAATAAAAACATAAAAACTTAACAAGATTTTAAGTTCCTTAAAAGCAAAGGTGACATTATGCATACTGCCATGTATACAGCAAGTGCTAATATGCATTTGAAAGGTGGAGATCTACTTTCTCCTATCAATTCTCCCACACATACTTTCTCCAGGAAGCTCAAAACAAAACAAAAGCAACTCTTCTTCCTCCTACATCTTCTTGGGAAATAGAATAGGGATTGGCACTGACTAACCCTATTTTAAAGACTCTTCATCTCAAGTGTCCCAGCTCTAATTGTCAAACTTATACCTTGAGAACCATATTACAATTGGAATTTATAAAAGCAGGCATTTGGTACCTACTATGTACTAGGTACTGAGCTAACATTATTTTCTTGATTGGTGGTAAAAGCTTAGAGTGGGAATAAGAAAACCTAATCATGTAACTTAGCCTCTCTGAGCTTCAGGTGCTTCATGTGTCACATAGTGACATCAGACATCATCTTACATGTGGTTTTAACAATCAAAAGAGGTAACATGCATGAAAGAACTTTAAAAAGTACAAAGTACCAAGTGTCTGCTACACGCCTGGTAGGGTGACCAATCATCCCAGTTTGCCCAGGACTTTCCAGGTTTTAGCACTGAAAGTCCCAGAAAGCCTTCCAGGACTGGGCAAACTGGGAAAGTTGGCCACCCTAGTGCTGGTTGCCAAGTGTACAATAAAGTGTGATCACAGCTGTTTCTCAATCTATAATTTAGACCCAAGTTCTAAGTTTGCACTCCAAACTTTTATTAATTTATTCGACATATATGTTGCATTCTTTCTATGTGACAGGCACTAGAAATACAATAGTGAAAAAGACAAGTGTCATCCTTCAATTCAAGCAGGAGAAAGGTATTAAATAAATATGAAATAATTATGGATCTGTAACAGAGATCAATGAGAAGAGAGGGAGCTACTTTAGCTAGGGTGATCAGGGAAAACCTCTCTGAAAAGGGGACACTGAAGCTGAGACTTAAAGAATAAGAGGGAGTCAGGTATGAGATGAGCAGGTGAGAACCATTCCAGATGGAGGGATGAGAAGCAGGAAGGCCCTGAGCTACTCTGCACTCTTCTAAAGATGCCCCTGCTTTATTACCTGTCCCTTCATTCTGGCTTTCTGAAACATTCTCTAACTGATTTAAGCATCTCTTAACTGAGTACTATCAATAAACTCTAAAATGTCTTCCTAAATCACTACCATGCTACCATTTTCCATATTATTCATTTATTTATATAAATTGGGTGCTTATCATGTATATCAGGCACAAGTACCATTGACACAAAGCAAAAAGAATATATGGTACCCATCTTGGAGCAGCTCATAGGCTGCCAGGAGACAGGTGAGTAGACAGATAACAAAGCCATGTGTTAACTAGAGGTACACAGAAAGTACTATGGGAGCACAAAGAAGGGGTGGCTAATGCCCAGTGGGAAGGACATACTCAACAATAAAGTACCTTCACAGACACTGTCTAATTTGATCCAAACTAAAATTCTTTTAAGACAGGTAGGTTAGGAAGACTGCATTTCATAGATAATTTGAGCCCAGATAGGTTAAACATTTTGCCCAGTTTTACACGACTAACAAGTGCCCAGCTAGTATTTGAACCCAAGTCATACAATTAATCCATGCTGCCTCCATGTTAAAAGCTGAAAGAGCACCATCTAGATTATCTCACACATGAAAAAAGAAAACCAAAAAAGCTACGCAACTTGTTACACACGTGGCTAGTAACAGGGCCTGAAGTGGAATCCTGTCTCCTGATCCACAAGTCAGGGATCTTCCATATACCATACTTTGTGTATCTACAACAGGGTTTCTTAACCTCGAGTCCAGGTATCCCCTGAAATATATGAAAAATGTTGTGTGTGTTCTCCTGTGGAGAGGGTCCAAAGCTTTTATCAGGTGCTCAAAGGACTGAGACCTCCTGAAAAGGACAGCTGGTTTATAACACTTCCATTTTCATCCCCATCTGAATACCAGTGACGCTGTATCTCCAGCTCTTGGTTCACTCTCTGGAGGGATGGTGATCATTCAAAAGGAGAGTCCTCAAGATTTCACAGTCCTAAAACCAGGAAGGAGCTCGCACATCATAAAAGAAAATGTATTAAGAAAGAAGTATTCTGACTAAAAACAAAAACTTTAGAAATCCTTTCAGATTGACTCTTACCAGCCCTTTCATACAAGTTAGCATGGCAGAGGCTAAGGTGCTGTGTAGGGTAGAGGTTCAATTAGAGTCAGAGGATTTTATCACTAAACGCTGTGTGAGACTAGAAAGGTACTTTTACCCCCAGGGCTATAGATTTATTGATGTAAATAAAACACCTATTATCATAAATGGTATTTAGTAAAGGCCCAGTAAATATCATTTGAAAGTATGAACCCCAATCTTTATATTAAATTAAAACAGGATTCTTATGTTTTCCCCTATACTTTTAAATCTTCAACAGAAAGAGGTGCAGTTGAAAATACCATTTTTTACAGTTTTATACTCTTTTACTCAGTTTATTCAGAAATTCTGGGGTCAGTGATGATTATTAACAAAATTATAGCGTCATTGCATATAAAAAACATAGTATAACACTTGGCTTTATAAATAGTAGGTATACAATAAATGTTAGTTTCTTCCCTTCCCAACCATTCTCCTCAAGGAATTCATTACTACTTCTTGCTCTCTATAATTTCCCAAATTCCATTCTTGGCTGTCACTGAGCTGGATCATTAGAGTCTCAGTAAGTTTTTTCCCCCTACAAAAGGATCTCATCTCTGATTTCAGTCTGTTGGTCTCTAGGCTTTTGGTTAGGGCTGCTGTACTGTACACTGCACAGGGTGGCCTTGCTGCCAGCTCTAATTCTGAGAGTACAAATTACACAATCATTTTCTTTAAATGACATTTCTTTCAAAAGTCTCAGTAAGACTCACACTCTGATCTGACGAATAGGTCCATACTTCCCAAAAATATCATACATTTCTTCAGCTGTGATTTTGTATGGCAAATTTCTTATATACAAAATCCGATTTACTTCAGGTGGAAGTCGAATCTAAAATGAGAAATATGTATTGTCATTATAATGAAGGGCAGGAGTGCTACCATTTAAAAAACTTCTCAGTGATACATAATAATAAAAAACCAAGAATAAGAGGTATAATCTGATGTTACTGAAAATGGCATGCTCTTCAGAAAAGCAACAGAGCACTGGTTCTAGGGAAGACTATTAGGAGGAACTAATAAGGGACTACTACCAAGCTTCTGGTTACTACAGTTAAACAAGGATTTCCAACCTCCTTTAAAAGCCCTTGATGCCTCAGACATGTGTAGGAAAGAAAGAAGGGAACTGTTCCTGTTTGCTAGACAATAAAACTTCCACTGATGACCTTTCTCTGGTCTTCTCAGGAACTTGCTCTAGCAATGATCCCTTCTCGATTTTGAATTTACAGGCTTTTCCTCACTATTGGCTTCTTCTGGTCCTCATGTAAGGAGTTGCTCATGTCCTGCCAAACCTTACACAAAACAGAATACTTATTTGGATCCTCTTCATTCATTCAACAAATATTTACTAACTGCCTTCTTTATGTATATACCAGGCTAGGTATCAGGAATACACAGTGAAGAAAAAAAGACAAGGTTTCTGCTTTCCTTGAACTTAACAGCTCTCTCTACTTATTATCCTATCTTGCTCTTTCTTTTTTTCAGTCAAGCATCTGGAAAAGGAAGTTCATACTCACTGTCTCATATTCTTTACTGACACTCAAACCTACCACAGTCTGACTTTCACCCCAGCGCTCTGCTGAAATTGCTTTCACTCACTAAGACCTTTTAATTGCAATGCTTGATTCTCATTTGTACTTAAATTCCCTGAGGCTTCTAACATTGTTGACTATTCCCTTCTGGACACACTATTTCTTCCTAACTCTCTGGCTATTTCTTCTCAACTAAGTATTGTATAAATGGAAGAATAAAGTACTTATTCCCTGCCCTCAAACTAGTAGTGGTGATAAATGGTAAACAAATAATTACAATAGAGTTTTAGATCTCAAGATTTAAGGTTAAGTTCAAATAAATGATCAATACTGCCATACCTCCCTAGTAAATGTGTTTTCTCACTCTGCAAAACACTTTCACGTTTTCTCTTCTCTCCTCAAACCTTACTGCCACCACTCCCTCAAACATCTGAGTTGGGCTGTACCCTCTTCTCTGCCCATCCCAGGAGATGACCCTGGCTCTTGCTTTTTGGAGAAAATAGATATGATCAAATGGTATAAGTTATTTATCTTCCTATCACTAAATCTACCAAATTATATTCCTCTACATCCATCCACTTTCCTTCTATTACTATGCCAACCCTTCATCTACTGAAAACCTTTACTCCTGAACTTGACCCATCTTTCTTCCATATCTTGTTTCTCCCACTCTACTGGATCATTCCCAGTGGCATACAAATATACCTTATATCACCCACCTTTTAAAAAGTCATCTATCACCCAATTTCTCTACTCTCTATTTACATGAAAATTCGTGGAAAGAGCTGTGTTTGCTGTCCCCATTTTCTCCACTTCCACCATCTTTTCATCCCACTGCAACCAATTTTTCATCCGTTGAAATAATTCCCGTCATCCGTCACACACCAAGCATTATCTCAACACATCCATGGTCATTTCTGTCTCTTGCTCTTTTTTATCCTCACCAGCCCTTCAAGTTAAACTTAACTGCTGAGTTTTTTTTTAGGTTTCCATAACACCCCACCCTCAAACACTAAAATGTAAGCAGAAGGACTTTTTGTTTAATTCACTGCTGTATCCCCAATACCTAAGACTAGTAGTGCCTGGCATACAGGTGTTCAATAAATGTAACCGACTAATTGTTTCCCATTTCTCAAGCTAGGTACGCAGTAGGTGCTCAAAACATTGAATTGATACGAAGAAGTACCAAGACTCATGCTCTGAGAGAATCCCAGGCTTCGCTGTTGGACAACGCAAGTTAACAGTCTAGGGACTCACTTGATATCTAAGGGTACATCGACTTAGGCCAGGAGAAGATGCTAACGCCAGTCTAGGTGCAGGCAAGAACGTGTAGGCTAACACTATCACTGACACTAGGATAGAGAATGAACGAACTCTCAAAAGGGGTGGGAACGAAAACGTGGCTCAAGGAGCATAACCCTGAGCATGGGGCCAGAATAGAATCCCCGGTGGTGGGATGGGAAATTCTGGGCTTCCCCGCCCTGGGGACCGAGGGGGGCAAGAATGCTCTGATCCACGCCGCAGACAAAGTTAATCAGCGATGTATGTCCTCCTCCTCCTCCTCCGCAGGAGGCCCGGATACTCACGTTCGCCCTCTTGGCCGCTTGCATCGCCATCTTGGCCGGCTGATGAGGTTACCGCGGCAAATACTACAAATCGTCTGACACTCGACTCGCTTGGCTTCGAGCCAACACGCGTAGATAAACCAGGCTCCCCGAAGCTGTTCTAGCACCTCCGGAATATCACGGTCTCACGCAGATACGCGCTGACGTAGTATCCCCTCTCGAATAGACACCCAGGGCAAAATGAGCCCAAGATAAACCGAGGCCGGAAGGTGGAAAGGCGAGCGTCCAAGACACTTCCGGGTTCTGTACCGGAAAGAGAGGGGCGTGGCCCCAGAAGGGAAGGTGTTCCTGTCAGGGCGGCCCTGAGCCGAGGGAGCAGGCTGGAGGGGGCGGGGCCCAGGTGAGTAGCGGGGGGGCGGGGCCCGAGGAGGGCGGTGTGAAGTGGGGCGGGGCCCAGGTGAGTAGCGGGAGGGCACGGGGCGCGCAGCCGGGAACTGGGGACGCGAGAGTGAGCTTGGGCCTCCAGCAGTGCACAGGTCGGAATCTACAGGGTTCTGCAGGCTTATGTCGCGGCTGACGCTGTAACTGTCCCCCGAACCTCGGCCCTGGCGTGGCCCTCAGGTGGAGCATCAGCTGATGCGGCGTCTCCTGCAAACCCCGCGGCGACAGCCGTCCCGACTCCCACCTCACCCCTGCCCGGGCGGCACCAGTCCGCGCGCTGGGACTGCCCACAGAGAGCGTGCCGCCCCTCAAGTCCACTCTTTTATTTCCTTAGACCGGCTTTACACTGACAAACTACCGAGGCGGACCTGGGAGCAGCACCCGCGCTCTTGCCTGCCTGCTGTGAATTATGCCCAAGTTTGCTCTGGAAAAGCTTGGGGTGGCAGTGTCCTGTACCGCCCCCTCCTCCTTCACTGGGGCAGCTCCAGGACGATTTTGCCCACGTTCTTGTTAGCCTCCATGTACTCATGAGCCTCTTGGATTTCGGTCACTGGGTAGACTCTGTCTATAACCGGCAGTAGACATCGGGGGCCCTCCGTGGAGAAGTGGGGCAGAATTTGCTTCGTGAAAGCTTTCACCAGCATTTGCTTGTACTATAAGGTAAGGAAAAGGAGACCATCAGCCTGGTCAAAGGCCTTAGCCTGTCACTCGCCATGCTCCTTATCCTTTCTGCCCTCTCTGAAACTACACATCTGAAAAGGCAAACAGGGACCCTTAACCCCTTCACTTCCCAGCATGCATGTGCGTGCCCCTGAAGGAGTGAAGGACATGCCATCTCAAAATACACTGGAGAAATTGTAGTTTCAGAAAGTGCTAGCTGACCTGTCTCTTCCTGAATGCAGCAAGTCATAAAAATTCCTCTGGGAGGGGTACACTCCCCATACCAGGGCAAGAAAATAGCCCTTATCACCAGAGACTGCAAATTGGGGACTACAATGGACCTGAATAAATATACTTAATTTTTCTTCCATTAGTTTTACACCTCCCCATATATCTCCTAGTAACTCCCCTAGAAATTTACTACCTCTAGCTAGATTTTCTTTGTCCTGTCATTTCTTCTCAAATTTATTGTTCTTTGTCTAAATAATACAAAAGCAGCTTACCTTGGCCACTTCTTAGGACTTCATTCTCTTGTGAAGATCCCCATATGCATATAAAACTGACAAAATTTACCTGTTTTTCTCTTGTCTTTCTTAGCACACTGAGAAGAGTTCTGCCTTTTAAAACAAAGTCTTGGGACTACTAGAAGCACTTCCTAATATGGTCAGTGCTTTGTTCATTCCGTTAGAAAGTTAAGATAATATATAAAGTATTAGCTATGCTCTTTCCAAGATGCTAAGGCTTCTATCGACCAATCTGAATTAGTTCTCCGACATCAGGTTACCTATTTATCCACACGGGGGCAGGTTTCTTCTAAGAGCTTCCTTTCTCGGGGTAATGTAAATGAACCACACTTTTCTGGGTTAAATCACATGTTTTCTTTTTACCCATCACTCACCTCTTTGTCCCTAGATCTCAGCAAACTGGTGATCAGACTTCCTCGTTTAAAAAGTAGCTTTGAAAACAGGGGCCCACTGATGTCAGCTCCTCCCATGAGACCATAGAGAATCCAGCGACCATCAAGAGCCAGGCAGTTGACATTCTTCTCCCAGTAGGATCCACCTATGCAGTCTAGAATAAGGTTAACTCCAGCACCTTTCATAGAAGACACAGATTTGTGATGATAGCTAGTCAGACACAGAAAGCTTGGTGCAAAATAAGATTCCACGGTACATTTGTAGATATATGGGCATAAATAAGTACAGGTGCAAGTGGTAAATCTATAGGTTGGAACTAGAAACATTGTTTGTAGAAACATTGTTTTAAGTGGAGTTTAGGTAGCAGAACTCCATGGTACCATGTGTGATATAGTTCATCTTTTATGATCCCTAGCTGCAGCAAAGGGCAAATGGGGCAAGAACATGACCTGGTATCTGCTCTTACCCCCAAATAAGTACTGTCCTACACCCTGGCATGACTGAGAACAGAACAGGGGAGGGCTACCCAGGCTACAGGGCAGGCTAATTGTTCACATCTAAGTTATGAAGTGTCTGCACTGGGTTATCTGAATCATAGGCTTACTAGCTTTGGTTTCATCTCTCCTTTTCCATTCATATGAAAAATGGAAAGGATGAGTCAAAAAATATACAGGTTTGGCTTTGGAATACAGAGGTATGCACATCTATACACCCATTTAGGGAGCTACCAACCCCATCCTACTATGACCAGCTCCAAACTGGTCTCTGCCCCAGCCTCCTATTAACTCACTATAAAGTGGCTGGTGGGGAAGAAGAGGTCCTGGATAATTCCAGGCCAACTCTGTGTGATTATCCAGTTTCTAAATTGTGTGGGAATCATATCACTTGCAAGAATGCACATGGAAACCATCTTAAACCTAACTACTGACTGCCTATCTCCAGTGGTCAAACACCAGAGTACTAGAATTTGGCCAGACAGCTGTTGTGCATTTAGTAGAGGCAAGACCAATCCATCACATTGGCAACCTTGGGGCTAGTGAGAATTTTATTTAATCATCTCTTAAATTCCTGCTGAGCTGCAGAAGCAGTTGTTTACCTTTGGTGAATTTCAGTGTTGCTTCAGAAAAATCCTCTTCTTTGTAATTGAATCCAGCAGCTGCTCCAAGCTTTTCTGCCATTTGAAGCTTGTGCTGGGAGCCAGCTGTGACCAGAGGAATAGCTCCAGCCATCCGGGTGAGCTGGATGGCAGCTGTGCCCACACCACTCAATCCTGCATGGATTAGCACAGAGTCTCCAGCCTGCACGTTTCCTGTGACAGAAATACAAGAACCATTTTCTTTACTTTGCAACTGCTACACATTCCCCACACAGGCATATTCTACCATGATCACCTGGCCCTTGGACCAGATGCTAAATCTCTTTCCTTTTTTTTTTTGGTGCCATGACTCCAATGAACCATCTTGCTTTCTCAAGACAGTATATTGACAGTTCTTTTTTGTCTTATTGCCTCTGGTCAAGGTGGGAAACAACCTTTTGAAACAGGGTTATTAGCAGCCACATCCATCATCTCTGTTTTACCTATGAAATAACACCAAAATGCACATCTCTTGACCTCTACCTGAATAAGAACTACCATTCTCATGGTCACCACCTCAAGCCAGTCCTTCTTCAGTTTGAAACTGACCTATAGCTTGTCTCACTGATCCAGGAACCACATAGCTACTAGGCTTCTCCTCCTTAAATGGAGCTTTCATTGTTACTTCCTCTCCAAATGTAAAGTGATTCTCCATTGCCTTTTTTTTTTCTTTTTTAGAGACAGAGTCTCACTCTGTCACCCAGGCTGGAGCACAGTGGCACAATCATAATTTGCTGTAACCTCAAACTCCTGGGCTCAAGGGATCCTCCCACCTCAGCCTCCTGAGTAGCTAGGACTGCAAGCTCATGCCACCATGCCCAGCTAATTTTTTTTAGTCATTTATTTATTTTTTGTAGAGATAAGGTCTCACTATGTTGCTCAGGCTGGTCTCGAACTCCCAGCCTCAAGTGATCCTCCTGCCTTGGCCTCCCAAAGTGCTGGGATTACAGGTATGAGCCACCATGCCCAGCCTCCATTGGCTTTTGCATTAAGTCCAGACAGCCTGGCATTCAAGGCCACCACATTCTGGCCCTAGCCTCATCTTTCACAAATGACAATAGTCATCCTTCACTACTGAGTGGAACAGCTGGTCTCACCTTGATACTCTTTCTTAGGCCACCTTGGCATGCCTTCTGTCCATGACAACTCTACCCACCCTTCAAATTTCTTTTCCAAAAAGCCTTCTCTGACCACCCTTGCCCACACCAACTTCTCCCATCTCGAGCTTCTATTGTAGTTAGAGACAGGGCTACCTTTCCAAACTCTCTGGTTGTCTGATTCTTATGTATGCATCGTCTTCCCTGTTACACTGAGCTCTTTAAAGGCAGGGACCGAGTCTTCTTAGGCTCCCTCATGTGAGCTCTTGACTAGCCTCAATGGGATTGGGGAGGAGTAAATGAGTTGATTGACCCCTTCTGTTGCACTGGGGCCCCCAGAGAGCAGCTCAGCATGATTTTAAGAAGCCGGGACTGCTGCTGGGCCTCCAGTGCTAAGATGCACACAGGCCTCCTATCCAGTGTTTTCCAGGCCTTCTCTCTACTAACTATGATTCTCAGCCTCAACATCAAACCATTCTAACATGGGTTGAGGACCTGACACTGTACTGGTGGTACAGTAGGGTGCTGGGGCTGGGTTTGGCTAAGTTGCCAGGCTGAAGTTGATTGCTGGTGTTTGAGGTGGCTGATTCATGAAGGAGTTGAGCTACACTGTATGGAGTGAGCAAAGGGGACCTGCTCACCCAAGAGATGTAACAGCTGGAAGGCGGTGAGGCAGGCCTCTGGGATGGCTGCAGCCTGGGTCAGGGACAGTCCCTCTGGGATAGGCATGAGGAGCCCTTCAGGGACGGTGACATACTGAGCCTGGCCCCCACCGGCCAGCAGAGCCATGGCTGGTTCCCCGATCTTCCAGTGCCCCTGGCAGCCAGGCCCCAGCTCTACCACGTGTCCAGATGCCTCGAGTCCCAAAATGCTGCTGGTTCCTGGGGGTGGGGCATACTGGCCTTGTCTCTGCAGAGAAAGAGGTGCACTAAGTGGTGAGTATCATCAGAAGTTTGTGTGTCACCATCCCTGGCCCCTCTTCCAATATCCCCCTCTTTTTCTCAGAAAATTCAGGATGAAGTCAGGTTTTTTTAACTCAGGAAAAAGGAGAGGAGAGGTAGTTTGTTTTATTCAAATAAGAGACTGTAGGTCATATAATCAGTGGATGTCATACCTGGTAGGGTCCTTTGCTACTTATTTCATCTAAACCCTTTTTTTTTTTTTTACAAATGGAGAATCTGAGGCCAGGGCAGGGCAATGCCTTGCTCAAGGTCGCAAAGTAAATTAGTAGTGAGATTAGGAACAAAACTGTGGGCTCCTTAATGATGGTTCCCATATATCATGAGTCAGGGTCTGCACGCTCATTTCAGTTCTCAGACGCTTCCGACCACAGGGATGCACCAGAACCACCTGAATAGCTTTTTCAAAATACACTTGCCTGGGCCCCATCACATTTATTTTGAAAAAGTGTCCCAGGTGATTCTGATGGACAGTCCCCAAACAATGCAGCTGGCCCAGTTTAGTGAGTCAATATCAGAAGAAAATTCTTAGAGTACCGTCCCCTGCCAACTCTGGGACCCTCAGAGTGGAAAGAGTTAAACTTTGGAGCCACAAACCCCTCAGCTTGAATCACAGCTTCTCTGATTGCTAGAGTTGTGGCCTTTGGCATGTTGCTTAACCTCTCTGACCCTCAGTCTCTTTTTCTGTAGAACAGAAATGGGAAACAGGGTGGCCAGAGGAGTAAATGAGAGTACCCTTGCAAATGGTAATTCCCTTTTCCCTATCTGGAGGCCAGAGCGGACTATGGATTAACACAGGGTGGATTCTGTCTTGCAAATACCCTCTTATTTTGTTTTGTGTAAAGGAAGGCGGATAACTGGGTTTAGGTCTCAGAGGCCCCAGCACACTTGTCCTGCAAAGTGTTACTGGAAGTGCCCTACGTCACTCCTTCATCCGCCTGGTCAACGTTTGGTGAAAGAGGCCCTGGAGTCCCGCCCCGAGCCAGTCGCGGCTGGCCCCCGGGTACCTGGATTAGGTCCGCCCGGTTCAGCGCGCTGGCCGCCACCTTCAGGAGGACTTCCCCCTCGCCCGGGCTCGGCTTTGGCACCTCCTTCAAGTAGAGCTTTTCTGGTCCTCCCGGCTCGTCAAAGTGCGCGGCTAACATGTTCTCTACAGTCCCAGAGCTGGGTGGGGTGAGGTGGGGCGGGGCGGGGCGCCCCGGCGTCCCCGCTGGGCGCAGTGCAGCCGGCGTGGCAGCGCCCCCTGCCGCCAGCGCCCCGCCTCGCGGGTCTCCCCCGGCCCACGCTCCCGCCCCGCCCTCCTGCCTCCGCGGTTGCCTGCCGCCTCCAGACTGGTCCCGCGGGGGACACAGATCGGAACGGCGTGAAGTGGGACAGCTGTGCAGGGCCAGGTAAACACTGAGTACGAGCACTAGGCAAATGACACTCCCTCGGAGCCCCGCTTTGAGATGTCGTGCCTTTTTGGGCCAAACCAATGTATTCCTTCCATGTATTGATTAATGACTTTGCATGTAATTCCTGTCTCCCTAAAATGTATAAAATCAAACTATAACCCAACCACAGTGGAACTGCTCAAGCCTTCTTGGACATGGCTCTCCAGGCCATGGTCGCACATGCCCCAGCCCCAGTCCCAGCCCGACGCGGGTCGCCGGAGCCCTGCGAGGTACTCACTAACTCCTGGCCCGGGCTCCCCTCCTCTGCTGCGGGCGGCGCTGCGCGGTCCCGGCTCTGCGGGTCCTGGCGGCAGAGCCCCGGAGCCCCGGGCCCTCCTCGGCCACCGCCCGCACGGACCGCTGGACTCGGCAGCGGAGGGGTGGGGCCGAGCTGAACCAGCCTTCCTCCTTCCCCCTTTAAAATGCAAAGGCAGTGATAGGCAAATCAGAGTTTCCTGTTCTTTTAGCCTCTGGAAGCTAGTCTTTCTCTCAGCTTGGCAGAAAAGGCTACTCCAGCTTTCACTGCGAGGAGAGAAAATTTCCCTGTCTGTAGGGAACTAGACCCAAGCTCCTGGCGGGGGACCGGTCCCTCTTCCAGCCCTCGAGAGCTGCCCGCCTGACATCCTGCCCTCCCTGTGGGCGACACCTGGAGTGTGGGTGGGCAAGCAGGGTGCTGCTGGGAGGAGAGACAGGGGCAATGGGAAAAGGAAGGTAAAACGCAGTCCTGGGATCCTCTTCTTTTTCCTATATATTTTTTTAAACCCTAAGATCAGTCCGACTGGGCGCCTCATCGCTTCCTCTCCTCCTCCTGGTAGTGCTGGTGGAGTCGTGCAGCCGCAGGAAGATGCTGCCCACGAGGCAGTTTTCACTGGTCAATAGCTGTTTCAATAGACATCAAGGTTTCTCAACCTTGGCACTATTGACATGTTGGACTAGATAATTCTGTCAGTAGAAAAGAACCCAAACTTTGTAAAATAATTTAAAGAGGTTTATTCTGAGCTGAATATGTGCGACCATGGCCTGGAGAGCCATGCCCAAGAAGGCTTGAGCAGTTCCACTGTGGTTGGGTTATGGTTTGATTTTATACATTTTAGGGAGACAGGAATTACATGTAAAGTCATTAATAAATACATGGAAGGAATACATTGGTTTGGCCCAAAAAGGCACGACATCTCAAAGCGGGGGTTTAGAGGTTATAGGTGGGTTTAAAGATTTTTTAAAGATTTGTAATTGGTTAAAGAAAATGAAACTTTGTCTAAAGGCTTGGAATGGGAATGTTTTAAGATAAGGAAGTCTGTTCATCAGTAACAGGCCACCAGACAAATAGGAAGACTCAAACTGATTACTTGCAGGTGTGGTTTAACCTTTGCCTACAGGTGTGTCTGACCTCCCTTCTCATGGCTGGCAACTCAGCTTTAAGGTTTTTCTGGGGTCCCCTTGGCCAAGAGGGGGTCCATTCAGTCAGCTGGGGGGCTTAAGATTTAATTTTAGTTCACAATTCTTTGTTTTGGGAGATTGCCCTGTACATTGTAGGATGTTTAGCATCATCCCTGGCCTCCACCCACCCAGTCATGACAATAAGAAATGTCTCCAGACATTGTCAGATGTCCCCTAAGGGCCCCAGTTGAGAATCACTGGGACAGAATAATACAAACATGCGTGCACCTGTGAAAAACAAGCTAGGTAACATCTTTTTGCAGTGCCTTATAATTTACCACCTCTTCACATGTATTCTCTCTTGATTTTCATAACTTTGCTAAAAATGAACTGAGATGTAGAAAGATTAAGATTTCCAGGGGCACATAGCCAGTGAGCATCAGAGCCAGGAATCAAACCCATGTCTCCTGGGTCCTGGTCCCAGGCTCTTTCTATAGCATGCTGCCTTGAAAAACAGTCTCTCCTATCAATTTTAAAGCCCCTTTCTCTCTTTATTTACATCCCTTTGCTGGACACATCTCTTGCAAGAAGGCTACCCAAATTATGTGTTTTCATAAGGCCTCCTGTTTTCTGAAAATGCCTGTCAGCCACTTATATCAAAGTCATCCTTGCACGAAAAGGGACAGAAGAAGCCAAACAGCATATTCAAAGAGAAGGCCCATGTGAGATTTTTTTCTGGAACTTGTATGGTGGGACTTTGGTAGGTAGACTCCAGTGTCTCTAAGCAAAGACCATGCTCCAAGGAGGTCAGGAAACTTGATGCTTAAAGAATAAGATCGAAACTCAGTACACTTAAGGTCATTGCCCTCCACCCTCCACCCTCCCCCTTCTGTCTTCTGTCTAGAGAAAGCATACTACTCCTCCTTCAAGGCCTCTAGAGGGCCTCTTCCCCCCCCCCCACCCCACCATCAGATACTTCATAAGTATCTAAAGAATAATACCAGAATTTCTGGACAAGGACAGGAGAGCAGTGGACCCAGGAAAAAGCTTGACCTATAGAAATGTATGAGAGGTGTCTATCTCATGGGAGTAGGGCAGGTCTCTATGGCCTACTAGAGGCTCAGATGAAGCTTAAAGGGTGGGCTGAGCCCTCCCTGCTCTTGAGAATGACAAGAACAGGGAGTCTAAAGAGCAGGGAGCCCTCTTGCCAACTTATACACCCCCAGTCTACAAAGGTAGAGACCACTTCCCCTTTCACCATCCGTAGGCCTGCCGTACTAATTTAGGGGATGCCAACAATCACAAAACAACTTATCGAATGGGGGCCAGCAGCCAGAGTTGTGTCAGAACGAATAGAATATGTGACCAGGAAATTAGAGCAACTGGGAAACAGATGAAAACTTGAATAAAAAAAAAACGTACCTGAGAAGATTCAAGAGTACCACAAAAATATTTCTAGAATTATATAAAAAAAAGATTTCCTATCCCAATTAAACAATTCAGTAAATGTGAGAATACATGTGAAGAGGTGGTAAATTATAAGGCACTGCAAAAAGATGTTACCTAGCTTGTTTTTCACAGGTGTACATATGTTTGTACTCTTCTGTCCCAGTGGTTCTCAACTGGGGCCCTTAGGGGACATCTGACAATGTCTGGAGACATTTGAAGGAGATGGTCATTGTTGAGACTTGAATTAGTGGCCTAGGAAATTAAGGTCAAGAATTATCTCAGGCAACTGACAAAGATTCTTTGCTTGGCTTCTGAATTTTCCCCTAGGCCCATCTGTGTACTTCCTTGTAAATTCCTATTTTAGCAATCCCTGCTAAATCAATTTAGCAAGAACCGCCCCACCCTTGATATCTGATCACCCTCAACATCTGATCAAATTCCTCATCCTCCACTATCCCTCAATGATATCTGATCACCCTGGGCTCAAGCAATGAGGACATCCAATCAAATTATTGTGTTTTAAATTTAACATCACTTGAAAGCATTCCTTTCTGTATGGCTAATCTATGAACTAGAAACACAATTTAGTGTATTTTTTATTTTTAATTTTTTAAAGCAGTTCTTTTTTTTTTACATTTTTTAAATTTAATTTTGTTTCATAATTATGTAAAACATTTACATGGTACCAAAATAAAGTCTTCAGAATTCAGAGAAGTCTAGCTCTCCTATACCTGTCCCTTCCACTCTGTCTCCTCCTCCTCACTAAGATAAACGTTGGTTTCCCTTGGTTTACACTGGTTTACCTTAGTTTTTGATTCTTCTATTAGAAAAATAAGCAAATATATACATACGTTCATGTATTCCCCTTTCCTAAGATAAAGGTAGCATACCATATACATTGTTGTGTATCTTGTTTTTTCCACTTAACATATTATAAAGTTATAGCAGTTTACCTTACTTTATATAGCTACACAGTCCTCTATCATGTGACTGTATCAAAATTTATTCAACAAGTCCCCTTTTGATGGGCATTTGGATTGTGGTAGAGAGGTCTGAGATAGGAGAAATGTTTGAAGGCCCTGAGGCTGAAGGGGAAGCATGGTGGGAGACGAGGCTGCAGAGTAGGCATGGGTCAGTCTATGCAGAGACTTGTTGGCCCTGTTAGATTTTTGTTATCGCTGTACCAAGAACGGAAGGCTACTGAAGTGGATTAAGTAGGGCCTTGGTGTGATTAAATTTGCATTTTGAAGAGATCACTTTTACTACAGCAAGAATGTGATTAGAAAAGAGTGGTGTAGGGAGATACATTAGAAAGCCGCTGCAGTGGCACAGGTCAAAGGTGCCAGTAGCTTGGATTAGGGGAGATGGTGGAGTGGCGAGAAAGGGAAGGGTCTGTTGGATATGAAGATGCGAGAGAGAATGGGTATCAGGGATGACTTCTAGGTTTCTGGATTCTGCACCTGGATGGATGGTAATTGCTATTTATAGAAACAGGAAGTCCTGGGAGAGGAGCCAATGGTGGGTGATGATTATGTGTTAAATTCAAATGTGTTAAAGTGGAGACACCTTTGAGATCTCTGGATGGAAGTGTCAAGTAGTCAGTTTGATATATATATATCTGGAGCTCAGAGGAGGGGTTAGGGGTAGGGCTCTGTGTTTAGGGGTTAATTCAGGCTAGTCCTTTGGTCTTCAGAACTGGCCCTAGGAAAAAATAACACTTCCCCTAAAATCTGTCATAATATATTTGCTCTATGGTGCATATATACTTTACAGCTTACATATAGTCTACAAAGAACTTTACCCGTTGCAATGTATTTTACAGGTAACAAAGTGCTCATATTTATGTGGTCTCAGTTAATTCTCTCAACAGTGTTGTGAGATAGCCTGGTCCCAGTTCTTTCTAGCTCATCCCCTGGCCCAACTCAGCCCAGTTCCCGGCCTCCCCATACTCCCATATCCTTGGCCCTGTCCTCCACAATTCCCGTAGGGCCAGTGTCTCCCATCAGCCACACCACATTTGAGTCAGGGCATCTCCAGGATAATTTTGCCCACATTCTGGTTGGCCTCCATGCAAGAGTGGGTCTTCTGAACCTCAGCCGTGCAAAGACTTTATCCATGACGGGCTGTAGCTGCACAGCACTCCCAGGGGAGAAGTGGGATAGGACATGTTCCGTGAAAATTTTCACCAATGTTTCCTTATACTGAGGCAAGGAAACAGCCGATTAACAGGGTGTGGATGAGGTTCTGTTGGCCTCATACAATTTTAAGGGAAAAATCAGACCATGCCTGGTTGGCCCTAGTACCAGCCTTGGTCCAAGAAGGTCAGGTCAGATCATGGAGGAGGAAAGGTCATCAATAAATCTAAACCCCCTTGGGCACTGGGACCCCTGGAGCATCAAGGGACTGCCCATCTCTGAAAGTATGGCTGTCCCAGTGTGAATCTAGGACCTGGCAGAGAGCAGCAGTATGTCAGAGTCAAATGAGAAAGTAGACATACAAACTGAGTCTTCCGACGGAAGGAGAGGTCAGGATAACCCTTAGATTCCCATCCAGAGGAAGGAAAGTTGATGATGTCAGGAAAGGTTAATCAGCAGGAATCAAAGTGCCTAGAACCTGTTCAGCTGTGTCTGTCACCTACCTTCTTGTCCCTGGATCTCAGCAGACTGGCCCACAGACTTCCTTGCTTACACAACAGCTTGGAAAGCAGTGGTCCATTGACTTCTGCTCCCCCCATGAGGCCATATAGAACCCATCGGCCATCTGCAGCCAAACAGTGGAGGCTCTTCTCCCAGTAAGAGCCACCAGTGCAGTCCAGGATCACGTTGACACCCACACCTTGAGTGGCATGTAGAAATGGTTTAGTAATTACGGGAAGGCAGATGCCTAAACTACTCCCCACTGGATCTTGTTTTGAGCATTCTCCTGTGGGCCAGGAAACAAAGTGGGGAAAAGGCACTATCTGGAAGGCAGAATGCACTTAGTTCTCCTAGAGAGTCAGGGGAGAAGTGCTAAGGTGTTCAGCTTTCAGAAGACCTCCAGCTGAGGAGATATGTCTCATGGTGGTTGTAAACTGATCAGGCCTTGAGTACTTGCTCCAGAGAGCAAGAACGGCATTGTTCTCCTCTGAGAAGTCAATATGCTTTTTCCTTTTGGTAATTAAAGCTATGTAATCCCTTGGGCACTGGAGCCCCTAGAGCTTCACCACCCCCAAATCTTTAAAAGTATGTGAATCCTGATCTTGATCATGCTGCTGCTTTTTTTGCTGAGGCAACCAGGAAGCTCGGAATCATACATAATACTGGATCACAGTTATTGTGTTAACCTTTATGATTAGCTTATTTTTCTCCTCCTTTCCTTGGTTCATATTCTCTATTTCTAATTAATTTTTCTTCCATCCTGAGTGGTTAGACCATCTCCAGGCTTTGTGAAAGGTACAGTAGTGAGAGAGGGGATTGGGAAGGAGAAAGAAGAGAGGCTAGGGAATGACAGAGGAAGAGGGAGATGTGGTAGGTATCCTCTAAGATGGTCTCCTAATGACCTCCACCTTCTGGCATTTACAACTTTGGGTGATCCCTCCCTTTGAGTGTGGATCAGACTCACTTCTAACAAAAAGAACACAGCAGAAGCCACACGATATCACTTCCAAGATTAGGTTACCAAAAGACGATGGCTTCCCTCTTGGGCCCTTTCACTCTTGCTTGTTCTCTCTGAAGGAAGCCAGCTGCCACATTTCAAGCTGTGCTATGGAAAGGCCCATGTGTCAAGGAACTAATGTCCCTGGCTAATGGTTGACAAGGATCGGAAGCCTGCCAACAGCCACAACAGTGAGCCTGGAGGCAGATGGGTCCCCAGGTGAGCCTTGAGATGACCGTAGCCCTGGCTGAAACCTTGAGCTCGAGGACCCAGATAAATTTCTCCCAGATTCCTGACCCATAGAAACCATGAGCTAATAAATATTTGTTGTTTTAAGCCACTAAGTTTTTGGGTCATTTATTATGCAGTAATAGATAACTAACACAGGACAGCAAGGAGGAGGAAAAGGTTATGAAGGAGGAGGAAGTTGGACGAGAGAGGAAGGGTTAAGCTGGGGAGTGGGATCAGCTTGGCTTCTCCTCCAAACACACAGGCGCACCCACCCAGCCACACACACGCGCACACACACACACACACACACACATACACACCCTGTGTGGCCTTCAGAGTCTCCTCAGAGAAGTCCTCCTTCTTGTAATCAAACCCAGCTGCAGCACCCAGGCTCTGGGCCATTTGGATGTTCTGCTTGGAGCTTGTGGTCACCAGGGGGATGGCTTTGAACAGCCTGGTCAGCTGGTCAGCTGGATGGCCGCTGTGCCCACACCACCCATGCCGGCGTGGTGAGTACCGTCTCCCCCTCGCGCACTCCTCCTATGGCAATGACCCAAGTTAGAATATCCTGGGCCAGCCAGGGCATGGGGGTGGGAGGCACAAGGTTGACTTTGGAAGCTTGAAGCAGCTGTGCACCAAGGGTGTGATAAGAGACAAGGCCAGAGGGTCCGCAGGGCCTGGGTCACAGAGGGCACTGAGTGTGGGGAGCTGGAAGGTTTTAGAGCAGGGGGGTCTTGACCAGAGCTGGGCTTGGGCAAGATTAACCCAGTGGATGGAGGAGTGGGTTGAGTGTCAGAGCTGTCCTGAAGGGGCCTCCTGAGCCAAGGGTCAGAACTGCCTAGGGGAGCTCCTAGGACAGAGAAGTCCCCAGGCCAGATGTCTGGGCTGCTCTGATCCCTTTTTATGTAAGAATTGGACCAAGAGTGTCTCCTCCACTGCCTGTGAGGAACCTGAGCAGAAGGGCTAAAGGACAGTTTTGTCCCCTCTGGGCATAGGGACAAACAGCTGGAAATGCTCTGAGAACCTTGGTTCTGCCTCATATTGGTCATAAAAACTGTCCATAGTTGTCTCCATGGGGAATAGATCTGGGTCAGCACTGAGGTTAGAGGCCAGGGTGTGTCGGGTGTTGGGGGAGGACTCAGAGGTGAGGGTCAGTGCGATCAGATGCTTGGGTTGGGGTGAGCAGCTAGCTTCAGGTGACAGGGCAGGGCCCCTCACCCACGCAGTGCAGCAGCTGGAAGGCAGTGAGCCAGGCCTCTGGGATAGCTGCAGCCTGGGTCAGGGACAGTCCCTCTGAGATAGGCATGAGGAGCCCTTCAGGGACGGTGACATACTGAGCCTGGCCCCCACTGGACAGCAGAGCCATGGCTGGGACCCCAATCTTCCCTGGCAGCCAGGCCCCAGCTCTGCCACATGTCCAGACGCCTCAAGTCCCAAAATGCTACTGGCTCCTGGGAGTGGGGCATACTGGCCTTGTCTCTGCAGAGGGAGGGGTGCATAGGTAAGTGGGTCTGATAAGAGGAGTCAAGCATCATCCCTTCTTGCTGCTGGAGGGAGAAGGTGGATGTTTGCTTGGATTCTACTTTTCGTTTTCTAGGATGGGAGAAAATTCAGATAGTTTCCAAATAAGTTATTCTCGAAACAGCTACTCCATGGGACCTTTTCATAGTGATCGCTTAAAATAGACCATCCGGTTTCCGCAGTTACTCTCAGTCCAGGAACAGTGCTGTGGGGCTGGCAGGTGATGGTCAGGGAGCTGGGAGGAGGGATGAGTGCAGCCTGCTGAGGTCTGAGACCCTGAGAGGTGGGCCCAGTGAGGGGACTTCCTGACATCTGAGCCCTCGTTTCTCCTGCTCTGAACTTAGTTTCCACAAGAAGGTGGGCTATCACCAGGTCTTTTCTAGCTAGAAGCTGGATCTGCTCTCTGATTCTCTCCTGCCTGGATGAAGGGTGCTGGCCTGGCTCTGGGGCACAAGAATTCAGACCACAGCTTATGAGGGACTGAACTCACTGGTGTGTGACACAACCCAAGTCCAACCAAAGTTACTTGTGACCCTCTGTGCTCACACTGGTTTGAGGGCATTTGTTCTCCTGCACAGACTAATCCCCTCCTTCCTGAAAGCCAGCTGTCTGGACTTTGGAGACAAATGGCTCTGGGTTCAAATTCTGTCTCTGCCATTTATTCAGCGAATACTTAGTGCATGTTTGCTATGTGTCAGGCCCTGTGCTGGGAAAAGCTGGTGGAGCTTACAGTCTAGTGGGGGAAGACAGGCTTTAAAAAAGTGGACACACATATATATTAATACACACACACACACACACACACACACACACACACTGGAGCCGGATCTGTGGATACCAACAACAGGCTACTATGAGAGAGGAGGCAGACATGCAGAGTGGCCGAAGAGCATCGCAGGGAGAGAAAGGCAAAGGCGACAGCTGTGAGGCAGGAAGGCGTGTGGAGCGCGGCTGGAGGCAGTGAGCAAGGGAAAGGAGGTGTCAGGCTGAGAAGGTGTCAGCGGCCAAACCCACACGGGCGGCGTTGTAGGGGAGGCAGTCCCCATTTTGTCCCAAGCCAAGGGCCACCTCCTCGCAGGTCGCTCTGGCTGCCCTGTGCAGAGCGGGCTGGAGGGGGCGCTGCAGGCACCGGGGTGAGACGCCCCGGCTGGGGCTTGGACGCCGCGGAGAGTCCAGATGTTAGGGAGGTGGAACCGGGGGCGCGCTGCTGAGAGGATGCGGGAGCCGGGAGAGGGCAGGTCAGCCCAGGTTCGGGCCCCGCGGCTTGCGGGCGGTTATTCTCGCTGTCCCCGTGTCCTCGGGTGCTCGTGAGGGGTGAACAAAAGAACCCGCAGAGCACAGGGCCAGGCACAGAGTGGGCACCAAACAGACCATCCTTTCCTGGCTGGTGTATGCGCCCGTGCGGGGCTCTGGCGGGCGTCCGGGGCCGGCCCGTGGGGCCCGGCTCCTGTCGACACAGACGCCCGGAGCCCGCGCCACGCATCCGGCCGCCCCGGCCGCTCACCCGGCTCCCTGCAGGCCCGGCTGGGCTCAGTTTCCCATCCAAGCCGCTCTGCCTGGGTGGGCCCTGGTCCCCGTGCCCACGCCGCAGTGACCCGGCACCTGGAGTAGGTCCGCCCGGTTCAGCGCGCTGGCCGCCACCTTCAGGAGGACTTCCTCCTCGCCCGGGCTCGGCTTGGCCACCTCCTTCACGTAGAGGTTTTCTGGTCCTCCCGGCTCGTCAGAGTGCGCGGCTAACATTTCATCTGAGGACACAGGGCTGGAGGGGTGGAAGAAAGGCATGGCCACTGGGACAGATTTGAAAGGAAGGCCCTTCCCCAAATCAGGATCACGGGCCACCGCCAGCCTCACCGCCGTCCCTCACCGCCCCGCTGCCTGCCTGGCCTCCCCAGCTTAGTCCCCAGCTTAGTCCCCAGCTGTCGCTGCTTCCTCAGTCCTCTCTGACCCTGGAGAGGGACAAGTGCAGGCTGCTTTGGAATTACAGAAATCGAGATTCCAGTCTTAGGCAAGAATGGGACTAAAGTATTACGTAATGTGCTGTCCAGGGCCTGGAACAGGGCAGGGCCCGGCAGATCGTCCCTTTCTCTGGGGATTTAGCCACCTTCCCGGGGCTGGTGGCTCTGGAAGGGCAGGGATGCCAAGCCCAGGAGGAAGGGGAGCCGTACCTGGAGCCATCCTGCCAGGCGTCTCTGCCTGGCAGTGCTGGGGTGCCCTGCGGCTGCACGCCTGCTCAGGGAGGGACTGTTTATGTTCTGGGCGGGAGAGATCCGCCGGCCCGTTGCCTGTGATGTGGGGTATGCCCTGTTTGTTCATTTCAGAAATCTAATTATCGAAGTGATCTAATAACGTTAGATAAGTTTGGTTCTTGAGGGAAACAACCTGTCCTCCACCCCCCAAACAGAGGCTGAGATGACCGGTTTTCTTCCCTGCACAGAGGAGGGTGGAAGGGCCGCAGCTGTTCCTTCTGGGCAGATAACTCATGTGGCGGGAATGGGTGACCATTTTGTGTCAGCCCTATGGTGGGCAGAGAGGGGGCAGTACAGCCTAAGGGGGAGGGTGAGAAGGTGAAGAGACAGGGAGTCCAAGGGACCCCAGGGATGGGGTGCTTGAGAGGGAAGAGCCCCTCAGGTGCAGGATGTGTACACCACCACCCCTCCTACCCCCTGCACCCCACCCCCAACCTCGCAAAGAGGCAGGCAGGTTGTGAGCTCCATTTCCAGGTGGGGAAATAGATTCAGAGAGGTAAATGCCTTGTCTAGGATCACAGAGCCAGTCCACAGCAGAGCAGCCGCTGGAACCCTGGAATCCTGAGTCGGTGGGAGAGGCTTGTTCATCACCTGAAGCCTTCCTTGAAGGTGGAAGAACAGGAGGGGGTAGAAGGAAGCCGTGGAAGTAGCTGGCCTCACAGTAGGCAGGCAAAGGAGGGCCTGCCACAAGGGGTGGGGAGCTTAGGAGACTTCCCTATGTGCTCTGCAGATGTCTCCATCTCTGAGTGCACTGACTCCCCCAAAAGGGTCAAAAGGGTCAGCAGTAGGCCTGCTGGAAACCCCACAAAACAGGCTGCTTTTCCTGAAACAAAGCATCCCTGCTCCAGTCCCCTTTCTGTCAAGATCCAAATTTTAGGGTTGGGTGGTACTTTTCAGATGACTGGTCACAGTGTCTGTATTCCACAGTCCCTCACATTTCTAGTCTCTAAGGAGTCTCCCCAAAGGTTCATGTTTTAGCAGAATAAACAGTGTCTTCTTTGTCAGGCATGAGGTGGAGGCATGGGTCCAGAAACCTGACTGCTCTGAGGGCGCTGTTGCTGCAGCTTATCCTGATAGATAAATGGGTTTGGGGGGATAATCTCTCCCAGATGCCCAGGGGGCTCCCAGCTCCTCCAAAGGGCTCTGTTAAATTCTGCTGAGTCACCTTGAGGCAGCAGCTTCTCCAATTCCAAGCCCAAGCTTGGGCAGCCCAGCAGCTCAGGGATGACTCATGGTCTGGAACAGCATAAAAGTTGACACTTTTCCTGTGGGCACCAGCCAGCTGCCCAGCCTGCAGGATTTTCTCTGGGTTCTCCCTCCCTGCCTGCATGCACACCCCACCCTGAGGCTGGTGGGCAGATCCCAGGAGTGAGGACTTAGGAGAGAGAGGGAAGGCCCAGAGTCAGCCTGATCCGACCCTTTGTCTACCCTGGTCCTCTGCCTGTTTGGCTACCTGCCTCCGCCATCTCCCTGGGCACCCGTTCACCACGACTCAGTGCCCAGGGCATTTCTCCTTGCTTCAGGTGGTGGTCTCCACACTTTTTTATTCTCAAATTGACAAAAATCATTTTCAAAAACTATGTGTCCCCTCTCAGATTTTAAAGTTGATATCTAAAATTTAAATTTTATACCTTAAATTTAAATAGTTGCAAAAGATAAGGATTTCTTATTTGCTTAAATACTAACATTTAAACTCTTACATCAGTATTTTAAATGTATCAAGTGGAATCCAGATTTCAGAGCAATTTGATATTTATAATCATCTACTAAGAAAGACCCAAACAAATTCTTCTTTAACATATTTTCATACCATTTTTCTCATTGAATTATATCCTGCTATATTTTACTGATCAGTCTTATTTGCAACAAAAATATGTATGTAGACTGACATTAATTTAAAAAATTATTTTCTGTGACCATAGGGCTATAAATGTTAAATTTCTTCTGGATTTAATTATTATTATAATATTATTAGTCCATAATTTATCAAAACAACATGTGTTACTTTAAATGCTAATAATTATTAAACATAAAAAGTAAAATTTTATTGGAAAGACATCTCTTAATGACAGTTGGTAGGGCTGAATTTTTCCAAATAGTTATTATATCTGTGGATGAATATTATTTATTGCTAGAATGGAACTGGGCTCAACATTAGTTCTCTTCCTATTTTTTATTTTTATAGACAAACTCTGAGAAACTTAGTTTGCATAAATTGGAGGGGAAAGAAATTTCATTATAGGAATGCCAGCCAATTCTTCGAATACCTCTGAATTATTTGATAAAAACCACATAATAATCGATCATCAAAAGTTATTTTAAATGCTCTATTAGCTGACAACTTAATTAAGTCTTGTTTCAATTTAGTTGAAAGCAAAGACTTGGAAACCACCCAATCTGTAAAGGAGTTGTTACCCAGTCACAAGTGTCATTCAAGTTCTCAGTTTCTGGAATTATACCAACAAAGCTTTTTGAAGACTTACCAAATGATTATTAATTAGATCTGCTATTTTTTCACTTCGAGGAAACTTGTTTAAACTGAGATACTCAGGAAGGATTCAGAAAGTGAAAATGTTAATTCCAATACATTTTTGCTAAAACAATATTTTTTGATTGAGTTCTTTAACCCTGTCATATGCTTTAAATATATATTTATTAACATCTTGGAGCTGCAGACTTAACTCATTTAAGAAAAACATCTTTGACATTCTTATTGGCAAAGCCAGTCCTCATTGTTAATCAGCCAAATCAAATTACTTTCCATCAGAAGAGGTTTCTCATTTTTCAGTTCAAGTAGTCATGTTAATATATGCCTTGTGACAATCACTTTGCTTCTAAATTTTAAGAAATATAGATGAACGAGGCATGGAGCCTTCCTTTCCTAGATGATTTCTGATACAAAGGTTTTCACTGTTTCTCACTGATGCTTTTTTTTTTTTTTTTGCTTTACTCTCGTGGGGCTCTTCACATATGATGCATTTTTGAACAATAGAGGATGGAAGAGGTCATTAAATTTTAAAATATTTAGAATTTTCTTTTCCTTTGGCACCTTGCAGTTCTTATATTACAAGCCAAGCATCAAGGGCTGGATGAGAGTGTGCCCTTCTTTTGTAAACTGGGAGAAGGGAGGCTGGGGAGGAGAGGCGGGAAGGTAGAATTGGCATGACTCCTCAATCAGCAGATCATTTTTAGGAAAGTACACATGGAAGTTAAGAATCTGGAAAAAATGAACCCTTTAAATCCTTTCATGCCTGTGTGCCTCTTCTGAAGTCTTTGTGAACCACCAGGACACAAATGTCCCTAGTTTGGACCCCGTGATTCAGAAAACCATCTGCTCTCTGAGCACCTCTACAGGTACTATGTAGCTACCATGAAAGGGTTCCTCCTGTTGGTCTCTCTGAGTAGCTGAACCCCATAGGAATTTTGTACTGAGAATTATAGGAAGCAACTGGAATGTCCTACATAGGAGGGCTCCAGACAGTTATTTGCCTTGACAAGGTTTATGAAAAAGGCTCCCACTAGGCAACCGGCAGTGAAATGGGCATGTATTTAGGAAAGGCGTGATGGCCTTTAGTACTTGAGAGAACCACCACAGTCCAAGGCCAGACTCTCTGCATGTTAGCATGTGGAGACTGGGTATACAGTTCACATAACTGAGTTGTAAAATCCAGATGTCAATGTGCTAGTTTACAAGGAGGAATCATAGGCATGAGGACTGAACCCCAAAACCTATAGGTAGATCTTTGTGGAGAGTCAAATGATGAGCCAGGATTCAGGACCAGATGGGATGACTGAGATGAATTGAATGTTTATTTTATTTTATTTTACTTTTTTGAGATAGGATCTTACTCTGTCACCCAGGCTAGAGTGCAGTGGTGTTATAGCTCACTGCAATCTCCAACTCCTGGCCTCAAGCTATCCTCCCGCCCCAACCTCCCAAAATTCTGGGATTACAGGCATGAGCCACCATGCCGGCCTGAAATTAAATGTTTAATAGTTAATCTGGGTAAGATAGCAAAATGTATCAACCTCCATACCAGGTACAACCTTGCCACTGAGACCAGATGTGGTATAATAAAAATATATTTGGTATAATATAAAATATATCTAAATACATGCCCATTAGAATTTCCTGAGTGACAGGACTGTCTTTTGTTATTCATGTTAATGAGATGATTCATTTTGGTGGGGGGGGGGAGTGTCGGGGTGGGGGTGGGGTGGGGGGGTGGTACTAGATGGCTTCAGGGTGTGGGCTGGTCACCAGAGGAACCAACCCTGTGATTAGAGGTTTGGAACTTTCAGCCTCACTTCCTAAATTCTGGGAGAGAAGAGGGAGTGTGGATTGAGTTCAATCATGTAGCCAATGATTTAATTAATTATGCCTACATAATGAAAGCCCATATAAAAACCCTGGAATGACAAGGTTTGGAGAGCTTCGGGGTTGATGAACACATCAGAGTGGTGGGAGGGTCACGTGTCTGGAGGGGATGGAAACTCTGTGCCCCTGCCCTATACATCTCCTCCATTTGCTTGTTACTGAGTTGCATCCTTTATAACAAAACTGTGATTAGAAGTACAGTATAGCACTCTCCTGAGTTCTGGTAGTCATTCTAACAAATTATCAAACCCACCTGTCATGGGACTCCCTCCCTTCCCTGCCCCACCACCCCCAATTTGTAGCTGTTGGGCTTGCTCAGGGTAGGAACTGGAAAAATGTATGGAACAGAGTGGGGTAGATAAAGAACTCAGATAAGGACTATAGGGAGGGTGAAACAATAACCGCAGGGGTCTGGAGGGTCCAAAGGTTGTGAAGATAAGCGGCTGTTCCAGAGAGAACTCCCCCTCCCCAAACTTTCATCCAAATCCTCTGTAAAACTCACCACTCTCCCCTCCTCAGTGTAGAAGCTCTTTTTGGCCTCCACCCACCTGCACCCAGGCGCCCAAAATAAATGGCGTTTTGTTATATCTCAGGCTTGAGTGTCTTCCTCTCGGCTCCGACCTAACAGTAGCCAAGTCAGACAGAAGTGCGGGTGGCCTGGGGACCTGGGACTTGTGTTTAGCATCTGAAGTGGGGACAGTCTTGTGGGAACTGAGCCCTGTAACCTGTGAAGTCTGCTCTAACTCCAGGTAGTTAGTGTCAAAATTCAATTGTAGGATGCTTGGTTGGCTAAAAGAATTATTGTTGGAACGAAACTTAAATTGTTTGCGCAAAGGTCCTCCCACCTTGAATGGGCCCAACCAACATTTACTCCAGTGTCTCCTTATCTGAGCTTCCCCAGCTGCCCAACTGCCATTTTTCGTGGTTATACATTCCTTCTGTACACATAGCAATACGTTCAGATGTGCAAGTCTTGCAGGTTTGAGAGTTAGTCTTTGCATGTCTCTGCTCTAGTCCATTCTGTTCTGATGATACAGTGTAACTTTAGCCTGAAGTATTGATAGCACAGTCTTCTGTTTAGCTTTGGGCCTAGGCATGCTTGGAGTTGTGGCTAGAAGTCCTCAAATAATTCCTAGCTTGTCCTGCAATCCGCATGAGTATCTCTATATGGTACATCTCTATATTGCACATCTCTATATTGCACAGGTGTGATTCTCCAATGTCACCACGATTTAATACTATCTGGAATTCAAAGAGTAAGCTGCCTCTCCAGCCCCTGTGTCTAGTTCAACTGATTGTGGTATTTCCTCTCATCCTCACCCACTGGGACACCCAATAAGATTGCTTCAGCTCCAACCCCACATGTATGGGAGGATGATAAATTAGAGCTGAATTAATACAACTCCCCCCCAAAAAAACCCTCAACTGCCAGTTATAAACTATGGTGTAAAACTTTTTCCCTGTAAGAAACAAAAAAAACCTCCAGAGAGCTGTAAAATTGCTCAGACTATGACCCTGAAATTCCACTTCCAGACCTAAGGAAACAATCAGAGACACAAAGAATTATATGAGAGTTATAAACTGCAACATTATTAATGAAAAGATGGAAATAATCTAAATATCTAGCAAAGAATATTATATTTAAGTTATGTGATATTTGTTAACAGAAAAAACCCCAAACTCTGTAAAATAATTTAAAGATGTTTATTCTGAGCTGAGTATGTGTGACTGTTGGCCCCGCGGAGCCATACCCAAGAAGCCTTGAGTAAGTTGTCCCGAGGTGGTTGGGTTACAGTTTGGTTTTACACATTTTAGGGAGACAGGAATTGCAGGTAAAATCATAAATCAATACATGGAAGGTATACATTGGTTTAGCCCAAAAAGGCGGGACATCTCCAAGTGGGGGCTTACAACTTCTGGGTGGGTTCAGAGATTCTTTAATTTGTAATTGGCTAAAGAAATAAAGCTTTGTGTAAAGGCTTGGAATGTTTTAAGATAAGGAGGTCTGCTAATCAGAGACAAGCCATAATATGCAGACTCAAGTGATCTGTTAAGCAAATTGATGGCCTGCAGGTATGACTTAAACTTTGCCTTGCATGGCCTTAGGTCCTGTTAATAATTTAGCATCTTATTGTCACAAAGAGTCTGTTTTTTCAGTCTTATGATCTCTGTTTTAACATTAATGCTCGCCAATTGTGTCTAAACTCCAAAAGGGAGGAGGTATAATGAGGCATGTACACCTCTCTCATCCTTTCCTGGCGGGGAACTCAGTTTTAAGGTTTTCCTGGGGTCCCCTTGGCCAAGAGGGTGGTCTGTTCAGTCAGTCAGATGGTTTAGGATTTTATTTTTAGTTTACATATGCAATAATTTAAAGTGTTTTTGAAGCAATTTTAATGACATTCAAGGTCTCATAACATTATGCTAAATAAACATAGTGGATGTCAGCTGTATGCATTAAGGATTTAGGTAAGGTTAAAATGTATGTATCAGTCCAGCATGGTGGTGCATGCCTGTAGTCCCAGCTCACCCAGAGGGTGAAGCAGGAGGATCACCTGGACTCAGCCTGGGCAACATAACAAGACTCTTGTCTCTTAAAAATGTGTGTGTACATATATAAAAATATATATATATTTTTAGAGACAGAGTCTCGCTGTCACCTGGCTAGAGTGCAGTAGCATCATCATAGCTCATTGCAACCTCAAACTCCTAGGCTCAAGCTACTCTCCTACCTTAGCCCCTTGAGTAGCTGGGACTACAGGTGCGTACCTTTGCGCCTAGCTAATTTTTCTATTTTTAGTAGAGGTGAGGTCTTGCTCTTGCTCAGGCTGGTCTTGAACTCCTGACCTCAAGCAGTCCTCCCAACGTCAGCCTCCAAAGTGCTAGGATTACAGGCATGAGCCACTGAGCCCAGCCAAAAAACCGTGTATGTTATGTGCATCATAAAAGATTTGAAGAAAATAAAACTGTCGACAGAAGTTTTCATTTAATATGAAATTATGAGTAACTTATTTTCCCAAGTTTTAAAAGTGAGTGTATGTTACTTTTATAATCAGAATTTAATCGTTTTCTAAAAGTACTGTCTACACCACAGCACTGCTTGATGTCCTCTAGTGGCCCCTAGGAAAGTAGCCTTTTCTATTCTGGCCCCTTCCAGCTTCCCAGGTTCATTTATCACTCCCCCACACATACCGCTTTCCAGCCACATTGAACTTCTCACCGTTCCTTCCACACAACAGGAATTTTCATGACTCTGTGCCTTTGCACATGCTGTTCTTTCAGCCTGTAATGCCTTGCTCTTTTCCATACTTACTTATTCTCCAGATTAACTTCAAATGCCACTTTCAGGTTCCTGAAGGCACAGTTAGTCACTCTAGGCTCTGTGTCCTATAGTTCTTTGTTTTATATTGGTTACAGCACTTATCACATGGTAATGTGACTCATTTACAAGTTTGTCTTCTCCACTAGATTACAAATCTATCTGGGGGGTAGATGTGTTATTTACTTTTGTATCACTAATACCTGGCACACAGTAGGCTACTCAAAAGAATCCTAAATAAGTGAATTTTAAATTTATTTTTTGTCTCTTTTTCAAAAAGAATCAAGCTACTGAATAGATAAATGTATGAATGGACTAGTGGTAAGCTTGACCACCAAGAAAAAAAATCTGTGGTTCTTGGCATCCAAGCTCATAAAAGGAATGATGTGGGAGCAAGCTCTGTGAAAGGCTGTTGCACAAAATCTGAAAATGAGAGAATTTTATAAACACTAATAAAATATACTTTACCCTAGACAGTATGTCTTTGGAATTCAGCACCTTGCTGCCTGATAATGTAACAGAGGGAACAGCCTGAAAAATGGTCATATGTTTTACGAGTTGTCTCTTTAAACCACCCCCCCCTTTATGGGAATTAAAACCTGCATCCCTGCCCAAGGCCAGTAATCAGAGGGGCAGGGGAGTGTCCTTTGTTCTTTGTACCACAGGAGATGGCTCAATGGAATTATCCAGGCAGAGGTCACTAGATTGTCTTCACCAGAGATACAGTCTATCAGGACCATCGGCTATAATTAAACAGCAATAGCCCCAAGCTGAAAACTCCTTTTAAAAGCTCTGTATTTCTCCTTATAGATAGGACTTGGTAGTTTAAGAAGAGAGTCTGCCATCCTCCTCATTTGCTGGCAAATTAATAAACTTCCCTTTTTCTTCTCAAGCTACTTGTCCTTGTTCTTCTGATGCAACCTTGGAGACAAGTGCCGAACTTTCGGTAACAATAATGTCAAGAACTACAGAAGTGTGCAAGATTTGATTTTACTCTATTTACAAAAACTGATAAGTTAGACCATATGATTACTTGCCAGGCTGAGGGGCTGACTCTGGGGGACAAAAAGAACATTAAAGAGCTTCCCCATTCCCCCATCTCCGAAGGTCTAAGGTGTTCCCTCCCCAGGTGCTAGGGCCTCCATGGACATGCAATTGGTGTGTCCTATCCCAGTTGCTATGACTACACTTTTTCTGTAATCATGCCCTACTTGCACCCAAACACTTTGTCCAGAAGGGTCAGATGTGAGAGAGACAGAGGTATTTTTACAAAATCTACAGAGACCCATTATATCCCCCCTTGGCCTGTGCAGTATACACTGTAGAGGGACCTGGAGGACAGTGTACTCAACCAGGTGGTCATTATCCTCATGATACAGGACCATGTCAATCCAACCTGGCTGAACCAGAATTAGGTTCGAATTCCCTAGGGACACCTGGAGGGTGTACTAACCAGACTGGCCTGGGGTTGCTGTTAGTGGAAAAAAAGATGCATCATGTCCAGGAATGGTTAGGGTGGAATCCTGAATTTTCAAAATAGGTTCTGTAACTCCCCATTCTGATTGTCCTGATCATCACCCAGGAAACCAAGCTCAGATGAACCCTTTCTGGGAAAGACTGCATTCAGTGACTACACTGCCGTACTAAATTGTGTGGACTAGGACACAGTGAGGGGGGTAAAATCAGAAATCTTTTTGAGTTGATTTTTGAGAAGGCCTTTCCAATGTTTAACAATACTGGATGCCTGCAAAGGGGAGTGTGGAATGTCCATCAAATACCTTGATTAGTGGCCCATTGTTGGAGGGGCTTTGCATTGGTTCCTTTTCTCCCAAGTCCCACAGGGATGATGTGGATCAGACAGATGTTACACATGCAATGAGCTGCATTTCAAGAGAGGAACACTGAGCTCAGGGACCCCACTTCTTTTATAGCAAGCAGTAAGTAAGCTTGCTCTTTGTCTTGAAGGGAGATATCACTTCATTTTTCAAGGTTGCATGCTACAACATAACCCTGAGAAATGGCCTGAGTAAACAGTCCTGGGGGCCTTGCATTCTTGGCATACCTAGCAAGGTGTATAGGAATACAAATGCCTCACAGAGGGGAGTCTCCCCATAGATATGCCCCATGCAACTAACAGTGCTCTCATATTCCATACCAATGACCAACACTTAAAAACACCTTTTTTTAAAAAAAAAAAAAGAATAAGTTGAACAAGTAATTCCAGTGAAAGAAGAGGATCTCTTGAAATAAGAAAAATTGCTTCCTTAACTCATTATTATTCTTTAGTATCTACCTAGTGTTTTTCAACCACAAAATAAGGTATTATTTTTTTCTTTAAGATCTCTAGTGTTCTTCTAAAATAATAAAGTTGTCTTTCATAGCTCTCTGATGATTTAACTTCCTTTTTTTCGTAGATATTCTCCTGAAAGCAAGCAGAGCATGGTTATTATTTATGAGCAGTAAATTATCACTACCATTCATTTATTATTCCACAAACATTGTTGGGTGACTACCATGTGCTAGGCACTGTGCTAGGTACTGGAGATACATGGATGATTGGACAATTAAAACATAGTCCCTGCTGTCTTGCAGTTCACTGTCTAGTAGGGGAGATAGATGATAGATATATACACATATCAATTCTATTTCACAATAATAAATGCCACAATAGAGGTATTTGAGCTGTCCTGGAGTATGACTTGGTTCTCCAAGTAAAGAGAGGACGAAGGATGCATATGGCTGGGCAAAGGAAGTGGGATGAGAGATGGCTCAGGGGAACAAAAGAACTTGCTGCCTTCCCCTTCTATGTGCATTCTATGACCTATATTTAAAACTGATTACAGCACTTCATTTTTAAACAAGCTATTATTAATTTTAAAAAACTTAGAAAGCTAATGCTTCACTCTTTTTCTTAAATTGAATGCTGGATATTACTTAACTTGCCTTCCTCTATTGCAATCGTGACAGATGGAAACAGTGGAAGAATAAGGAGGTATTAAGTGACAAAAGAAGTAAAGTCCTGAAAAGTTAACTGCAAGGAAAATTATGCAAAATGAATCATATTTTCCCACTGATCTATGTTATAGACTTGGCAATAAGGTCCCAGATGAAATTCTCATGAGAATAAACAAAATATCAAAACCATGAAATATCCATCTCTATCCATCTCTATATCTATCTCTGTCTCTATATCTATCAAAACACTGAGCCCAGTTCTTCAGCACATAGATTTACTTATAGAGTGAGGCAACTCTTAAATGAAGAAACTAGGAAATTTGGCTGGCTTCTAAGGAGATAAGTCTATCTCTCAACTTTGGTTTATAGAGAGGTCACAAGAAATTTTAGAAAAAGTTATAGTTCTCTGATAATTCAACAGTAATGCTATAAATAAGTCACAATATGTACTTAAGTTTCTTTTTTAAACTGAGGACCTAGAATTACAGATGCTAACATTTTGCAAATGTTGTGATTCACTAATATATTTATTTTAAAAACAAACCTGAATATGTTAGAGAAGCAGCATAGCATCCTTTACCTAATTACTGTCTAAAAGTTTTCTTTAATTAATAAATAGTCATGCTCATAGAATCTTTCATAATTAAATATTTTAAATGGTCATAATTCTTTACTTCCCAAATTTTCTACAGTGGTCATGTAAAATTTTTTTTTGATAGAGAAAACTATAATTAAAAGAAAAAGAAGTGAAGGAAACAAAAGGAATGAGAGACAACTGGCTTCTGAGTGGGTATGAGCCTTGCCCATTCCTGGTAAGCATCCAGCCATTTCCAAGATAGCCCGTCCCTTCCCAGAGCAGTGGGATCTTAGTGGCATGATGTCAGCTGTGTCTGTCTAACCACTACACATCCTTTGCAGTCTTTTGTGGCCCTAAGCAAGAATATCAACCTTTAGTGCCAGCCACAGAATCTACATTACAGCAGTCAGGCAACTTCTCTGGTCTTCTCTGGGGGATTAGCCCCAGGCCCAACCTGACAGGATAGAGCCTAATCTTCTTCTCAGCCTCATTTCCTGGATACTTTAATTAGATAATTAGCCCAGCTCTGTATGTCTCTATTCTGCCTTCTGCTCATACCCTGCCCTACTGAAACAACCTCCCTCAAATGCTGACACTTGCTCAGAAAGGGTCCATCCGTGGTGGTTGTAATTGCTTGTCCCTCTCAGGTTGGAGTTCATCCCTATTATCTGGTGTTTCCTAAGTTGCATCTTGCCCAGAATCAGTCCTATTTGCTCCCAGAACATCTCACTGCCAGCTGTGTAGCATGGTTTATGACAATCCTCTCCAGGGAACTATTTATGACAACTGGGAAGGTCTGTACACATTGGTGTGTATGTGTGTATATATACAGGCATACCTTGGAGATATTGTGCGTTCGGTTCTAGACCACTGCAAAAAGCAAACATCGCAATAAAGCAATTCACATGAATTTTTTGGTTTCCCAGTGCACATAAAAGTTATGTTTATCTTTATACTATACTGTAGCCTATTAAGTGTGCAATAGCATTATGTCTAAAAATATGCATACTTTAATTAAAAATACATTATTGCTAAAAAATTGCTAATGATCATCTGAGCCTTCAGCCAGTCATAATCTTTTTGTTGGTGGAGAATCTTGCCTCCACGTTGATGGCTGCTGACTGGCCAGGGTGGTGGCTGCTGAAGGATGGGGTGGCTGTGGCAAATTTCTTCTCTTTTCTTTTCTTTTCAGAGATGAGGTGTCACTCTGTCACCCAAACCGGAGTGCAGTGGTAAGATCATAGCTCACTGTAAACTCAAACTCCTGGGCTTATGTGATCCTCTGACCTCAGCCTCCTAAGTAACTAGGACTATAGGATCAACACCATGCCCAGCCAATTTTTTAAAATTTCTTGTAGAGAAGGGGTCTCAATATGTTGCCCAGGCTGCTCTCAAACTCCTGGCCTCAAGCAATCGTCCTGTCTCAGCCTCCAAAAGCACTGGGATTACAGGCATAAGCCACGGTGCCACCACAAATTTCTTAAAATAAGGTAACAATGAAGTTTGCCATATCAATTAACTCTTCCTTTCATGAAAGATTTCTCTGTAGCATTCAATGCTGTTTGATAGCATTTAACCCACAGTAGAACTTCTTTCAAAATTGGAGTCAATCGTCTCAAACCCTGCCATTGCTTTATCAACTAAGTTTATGTAATATTCTAAATCCTTTGTTGTCTTTCCAACAATGTCACACAGCATCTTCACCAGGACTAGATTCCATTTCAAAAAACCTCTTTCTTTGCTCAACTATAAGGAGCAACTCTTTATCCATTCAAATTTGATCATGAGATTGCAGCAATTCAGTCACATCTCTAGGCTTCACTTCTAATTCTAGTTCTCTTGCTATTTCCAACACATCTGCAATTACTTCCTCTCTTGAAGTCTTTACCCAAGGTCATCTATGAGGGTTGGAATCAATTTCTTCCAAACTCCTGTTAATGTTGACATTTTGACCTCTTCCCATGAATCATGAATGTTCTTAATGGCATCTAGAATGATGAATCCTTTCTAGAAGGTTTTCAATTTACTTTGCCCAGATCCATCAGAGGAATCACTATCTAGGCAGCTATAAATTAAAAAAAGCTACAACAGATACACAAAAAATAAAAAGCAACAAATTAAAACACACTACCAGAGAAAAATCACTTTTTACAAAGGAATGCAGGAAGGAAATAAGAAAGAAAGAGAAGATTACAAAACAACCAGAAATCAAATAATAACATAGCAGTAGTAAGTCCTTACCTATCAATAATTATAATTGAATGTGAATGGACTAAACTCTCCAATCAAAAGACACAGAGTGGCTGAATGGATTAAAAAACAAGAGCCAACTATATGTTGTCTGCAAGAAACACACTTCACCTGTAAAGACGCACATAGACTGAAAATAAAGGGATGGAAAAAGACATTCCATGCAAATGGAAACCAAAAGGAACAGGAGTAGTTATACTTGTGTCAGATAAAATAGATTTCAAGACAAAAACTGTAAAAAGAGACAAAGAAGGTCATTATATAATGATGAGGGGGTCAATTCAGCAAGAGGATATAACAATTCTAGATATATATGCACACAAAACTGGAGCACTCAGATATATAAAGCAAATACTATCAGAGATAAAGAGAGAGATAGACCCCAACACAATAATCGTTGGAGACCTCAACACTCCACTTTCAGCATTGGACAGATCATCCAGACAGAAAATCAACAAAGAAACATTGGATTTAATCTGCACTATAGACCAAATGGACCTAACAGATATTTACAGAACGTTTCATCCAACAGCTGCATAACATACATCCTCCTCAGCTTATGGATCATTCTCAAGGATAGACCATATGTTAGGCCACAAAACAAGTCTTAAAAAATTCAAAAAAATTGAAGTCATACCAAGTATTTTCTCTGACCACAATGGAATAAAACTAGAAATTTATAACAAGAGGAACATTGAAAACTATACAAACACATGGAAATTAAACAATATGCTCCTGAATGACCAATAGGTCAATGAAGGGATTAAGAAGTAAATTTAAAAATTTCTTGAAACAATTGAAAATGAAAACACACATATCAAAATCTATGAGATACAGCAAAAGCAGTAATAAGAGGGAAATTTATAGCAATAAGTGCCTACGTCAAAAAAATAGAAAAGCTTCAAATAAACAACCTAATGATATATCTCAAAGAACTTGAAAAACAAGAGCAAATCAAAACCAAAATTAATAGAAGAAATAATAAAGATCAGAGCAGAAATAAATGAAATTGAAACAAAAAATACAAAAGATCAATGAAAGAAAAAGTTGGTTTTTTGAAAAGATCAAAAAAATTGACACATCTTTATCCAGACTAACTATGGCAGCTATAGCCTTACAAAAATGTATTTCTTAAATAAGAAGACTTAAAAGTTGAAGGCTGGGCGTGGTGGCTCATGCCTGTAATCCTAGCGCTCTGGGAGGCCGAGGCAGGAGGATTGCTTGAGCTCAGGAGTTCGAGACCAGCTCTGAGCAAGAGTAAGATCCAATCTCTAAAATAAATAAATAAATAAATAAATAAACAAACAAACAAACAAAGAAGACTTAAAAGTTGAAATTACTCCTTGATCCATGGGCTGCAGAATGGATGTTGTGTTAGCAGGCATGAAAACACCATTAATTTCCTTGTACATCTCCATCAGAGCTCTTGGGTGACCAGGTGCATTGTCAATAAGCAATAATATTCTGAAAGGTACCTTTTTTCCTGAGCAGCAGTTCTCAACAGTAGGCTTAAAATATTCAGTAAACCATGCAAAAACAGATGTGCTATAATCCAGCTTTGTTGTTCCATGTATAGAGCACAAGTAAAGGAGATTTAGCATAATTCTTAAGGGCCCTAGGGTTTTCAGGATGGTAAATGAGCATTGGCTTCAACTTAAATTCATCAACTGCATTAGTCCCTAACAAGAGAGTCAATTTACCCTTTGAAGCTTTGAAGCTAGGCATTACCTTCTCCTCTCTATCTATGAAAGTCCTAGATGTTATCTTCTTCCAGTAGAAGGCTGTTTTGTATACATTGAAAATATGTTGTTTACTTTAGCCACCTTCATCAATGATATCAGCTATATCTTCTGGATAACTTGCCGCAGCTTCTACATCACCACTTGCTGCTTAACCTTGCACTTTTATGTTATGGAGACAGCTTCTTTCCTTAAACCTCATGAACCAACTTCTGCTAGCTTCACACTTTTCTTCTGCAGCTTCCTTACCTCTTTCAGCTTTGACAGACTTGAAGAGAGAGTTAGGGCCTTGCTCTGGATTAGACTTTAGCTTAAGGGAATATTGTGGCTGGTTTAATCTTCTATCCAGACCACTAAAACTTTCTCCCTATCAGCAATAAGGCTGTTTTGCTCTCTTGCCATTCTTGTGTTCACTGGAATAGCAATTTAATTTCCTTCAAGATCTTTTCTTTTGCATTCACAACTTGACTAAGTGTTTGGCACAAGAGGCCTAGCTTTTGGCCTGTCTGGGCTTTCAACCTGCCTTCCTCACTAAGCTTAATCATTTCTAGATTTTGACTTAACGTGAGAGACATGGGACTCTTCCTTTCACTTGAACACTTAGAGGCCATTGTAGGATTATTAATTGGCCTAATTTCAATATTGTTGTGTCTCAAGGAATAGGGAAGCCTAAAGAGAGGGAGAGAGACTGGGGTGGGGCGGGGAGGGGAAGGCTGGTTGGTGGCACAGTCAGAACTTATACAACATTTATTGATTAAGTTCACTGTCTTCTATTGGCCTAGTTTGTGGTGCCCCGAAATAATTACAATAATTTGCCATTGAGTTGGTGACAAAAAACCAAACAATTATAATAGTAACATCAAAGATCCCTGATCACAGATCACCATAACAGATATAATAGTAAGAAAAAATTTGAAATATGGTGAGAATTACCAAAATGTGACGGAGACACAAGTGAGCACATGCTATTAAAAAAACGGTGCTGATAGACTTGCATGACAAAAGGTTGCCACAAGCCTTCAATTTGTAAAAGAATGCACTATCTGCAGAGTTCAATAAAACAAAATGTAGTAAAACAAGGTATATCTGTATATAGGTATATAGTTTCTGTGATGGTACTTAATTTCTTAATTAGACCTTTAAGATTCAGCCCTCTGGACCCTTCCCTAACTCTGCTATGCAGAAGTAATTAATTTATTTGTTCATCAAACCTGTATTAATTGGCTACTCAATATTAGGTACTGTGTTAGGTACTGGAGATAGGAAGATGATTAAGACAAAAGTCTTGCCTTCCAGGGGTTCACAATCTCTATAAACAAAGAACTCTAAAGGGGATAATAATAAAGGTATGCATAAAATACATACCACAGTGGAGAGAAGCCCAAGCTCTGACTTGGGTCTCTAATGATGATTAGGAATTTGCCTATTAGGTGTGAGAGGCCAGGGACAGAGTGCAGAAAATATTCCAGGCAGATAAGATAGCATGGAAGGTAGAGACTGTATCTTCACCAGCTTTCTCTAGTTTATCTAGGATCATGCAGGGCACATGGTAGGGCTCCACTGAGTATTTGTTGAAAGAATGAATGAATGGCTGCTTTTATTACTAGAAGCTTCTACTATTTCAAAGGAGTGTTTAAGCAATGCCAATAATTTTTTTTAGAAATTTAACTTTAGATTAAAAAAATGTAAACACAAACACAATTTACCATTTACTAAGCTCAACTCTCACAGATATAATTTCCCAGCTAATTCTCTATTAGATCTTTATTCAAAAATGTATAGACATGGAAGGGGAATGCAGTATACACCAATGAGGTGGCTGGCTCACAGTAATTTCTTTTTCTGTAAAATGTCCCTTTAAATAGGATGGACCTCCAGTAGCTATATCCCTGCTTTTTTACCCTGCTGTCTCCTCGCTCCCCTACCCTGCCCCTCCTACATAGCTGACTGATACAGAGGTAAACCATATGACCCATGACTTGCCACATCAGGGCCTTGAGAAATGAAGGGGGCCGGGCTAGGCGGCCTATTAATCCCAGCACTTTGGGAGGATTGCTTGAGGCCAGGAGTTTGAGACCAGCCTGTGCAATATAGCGAGATTACCCTTTCTTTACAACAACAACAAAAAAATAGAAAAATTAGCTGGGCGTGGTGGCGCATGCCGGTAGTCCCAGCTGCTCTGGAAGGCTGAGGCAGAAGGATCGCTTGAGCCCAGGAGTTTGAGGTTGCAGTGAGCTACGATGATGCCACTGCACTCTAGTCCCAGGCAACAGAGCGAGACCCTGTCTCAAAAAAAAAAAAAAAAAAAGAGAGAAATGAATGGGTAGGATGGGAGGCTTGGCCACAATCCCAGCCAGGAAAGGAAGCAGTTTGCAATGGGACAGAACAAAGGAGACTCACTTAGAAGCAGTGACAAGACAGAGTCCTAGCAGTGTTCCAGTCCTTGGAATCTGCTTTCCCTGTGACTCAGCTGCACTCTGTCTTTCCAGCGGTTCCGTAAGTAACCCCAGTATCCTTCCAATAAATTCCTCTTTTCTGCCTTAGCGGGTTTGAGCTGGATCTCTGTCACTTGTAGTCAGAAGGCCCGACTAACACAGGAAATGAAGACAGGCATTGGGAGGCAAACTTACCCAGCTTCTCTGTGGCTTCCACACAGACGCTAGGATACATGCCCTCAGTGTAAGTTGCCACTAGAAGATACAGATGGGTCTTCACAACAATCACGCCAGTGTTTTCCTGGATAAAGAATAAAATAGAATATCCTGCTCTTGGTTCAAATCACAGGACCAGCAGTTATGCTCCAGCTATATTTTTCACCATTTCCTGATTTCCATAAATATATGTTTTTGGACTCTCCACTCATTTCTACTAATTAAGTTGCCTTTCCTCAAAAAGTTTCAGACTGTTTTAATAACATCAGATGTATTTTGAAAAGGTTCCCCAACTGACTGTAATATACCCCTATCCCAGTGAGAACAACAGGTATAACGGAAAGGTAATACATTTGGGAATTGGACAGCTCTGGGCTTCCAGCACCTCCATTTTCTGCTGCATGTCTATGGAAGAGTTATTTAACCTTGTTAAGCCTCAGTTTCCTCATCTGTAAAATGAGGCTATTTAGTTTATAATGTGGGTGAAGTGTGTCTAACCCATAATACAGGTATCCAATGAATGTGAATTTCATCTACTTCATTCCTTATAATCAACAGGGAGCCAAGAGAGGTTTTAAGCACAGGAGTGATATCGCTTTTTTTTTTTTTAAAAGGAAGAGGATATAGCACGAAGGATGGACTGTACTGGAAACAGACAGTTCAGGTGCGGTTTAGCTGATAGATTCTAAAATGAACGTTTCTCAAAACCAGGCTCTCTGATAGTACTTTGTTTCACATATGCCTTCCTGGCACTAGACTGCTGTCCCAATGTCTCGAGACAGTAATGGGTTTAATTTGTCTTATAGAGAGGATCATGTGGGACAAAGAAAATTGGAGTCAAATTCTTTTGTAGTTTCACCTAGCTGTCTTCAAATCTTGAGTACTCACATTCTTAGCATAAAGAGAATATTCATCTGCCCGGACACATTTGTAATCCTTTTCCTTGAAATATAATCCTTCTCTTCGGGTTTGCAAAGGGTTCTTGGCAAATCCATTCACAAGTCTTCGGATATCACTGGGCATTAGCTGGAGAGGTTAAATGGTTAGACCAGGAATTGGCAAACTATGGCTGGTGGCCAGCCAGATTTGCCCCACTGCCTGTTTTTTATAGCCTGCAACCTAAGAATGGTTTTCACGTTTTTAAATGGTTGGACAAAAAATTTAAAAAAAAAATCAAAAGAAGAACAACACTTTGTGACACTTGAAAATTACATGAAATTCAAATTTCAGTGTCAAAAATAAAATTTTATTGGAACACAGGCACACCCATTCTTTTGTGCATTGTTTATGACTGCTTTTCCATTACAACTGCAGAATTGAGTGACTGTAACAGAGACTATATGGCCGAGAGACCTAAAATATTTACCGTGGCTCTTCACAAAAAAAGTTCACTTAAAAGCCTTATGCCCAAACTTGTCTTTTCTTACACTAAATCCTGGTGATGCTACACACAGGCTCCGCTCCTGGAGTTTGATGAGGGCTGCACTGTCCACGTGCTTGGTTCCCAGGAGTGTATCTAATAGTAAGTTCTGCAAATGGCTCATGCCCACTCAGCTCTGCAACGGAAACTGCAGTTGAAGAGATCCACTTTGGCTAGCTTTTAAAAGGCGTGAGAATACAAAGGTCCCTAAAACGCTTCAGACAGTTTTAATATCAGCACGTGTACTTTGAAAAGATGAAGCGTGAAAACGGTGGCCCATCATCTAGTGTCCACCAATACTCAGGGAGGAAAACAGAATCCTAGAAGTATCATAGTTCACACAGAGTGGGCCGTGAAGTTGGGTTTGGAAAATCACAGCCTCAAACTTCGCTAGCTGTCAATGGTTTGCTTTAGAATCATCCTGGATTTAAAAACAAAACGAAACCAAACCCAGCCAGCATGGAAAGCCGCCCAGCTAAGAAAACAAGTCTAATGAGACATGCTTGGTCATGAATCCTCACATTCCCTTCCTGCTGGCCTGCTTCAGCGCTACCTACGAACACTGATCATCACGCCAGTGGACTAAAAACACCTTTAAGGCACTTAAACCAACATTTTCAGCACGAGTCTTGGACCGTCCTCATCAGGACAACCGCCACCGGAGCCCCTTTCCTGCCACTCCCTTCCCGGGGTGTGGCCCACGGGAGGAGGGGTGTCCCCGGAGCAGGACTGGGAGCTGGGCCCGGGGCTGTGTGGGCGGCTGATTTCCAGTCCTGCCGGCCGGGGAGACGCACACACGGCACCGAGGACTCGAGGGAGCGGACGCCGCCCCACTCCCGGTCCCGGAGCCCGGCCTCCGCGAGGGGCTGGCGTGCCGGGACCGCCGGTCAGCGGACGCGGCGGAGGGCGGCGGCGGGATTGGCCGTGACCGCTGCCCATCAGCCCCGTCGCAACCACGACCCGCTGACCAGAGCTGGCGACCGCAGCGTCCAGGTTCCTCCCGAGCCCCAGGGGGCGGTAGGGGTGCAGTAGCGCGGGGCTCAGGCCCGGGGCCGCCCCCGCGGAGCCGTCCGCAGACTCGTCGTCGAACTCCGCGGCAAAGGGGCGGGCGGCGCGGGGCTTTGTCCCGGAGACGCTGGCCGCCAACGTTCCCACATTCCGCAGTGACGAGCTCGAGCTGAGCGCTGGCCGCGCCAGGCCCCGTTCCCGCCGCAGCCGGACGACTCCGGAGCCTTAGGCCGTCGGGCCGGGCCGGGTGGGGCAGGAGAGCCGAAGGCCCTGGCGGCCTTGGGCGGGGAGACAGGTGTGTCGCGGCCTGCGCCCTCCCTGCCGGGCCCGGGTGCTCCCCGCGCGCGCCCCCCGCGCGGCGTTGGGGGTGGAGGCCGCGCGCGTCCTGCCGCCGCGGGGACTGGGTGCCGCGGAGTGGGGCGGGCGCCGCTCTAACGACGGCTTTTCCCTCGGGGACAGGCCTTGGGGCGCGCTGTACGCCCGTTTTTGACCGAAATTTTGACCGAAAGCCCCTCCCTTCCTTCTCCGCCTGGTTTCTGTGCCAGAAAGTTGCAACTCTGCCCCTTCACCCGAACCGAAGTCAGACGATGGGACTCCTCGAGGCCGGGCTGAAATCGCCACCCTGGCTTGAATGGGATACCTCGTAGGACGTGGGCAGCGCTCTAGGGCCTCGGGGATTGGTTCAAAGAGAAGGAGGCTGGCTCTGAAACCATCGTCTGAAGCCTATTGCGAAGGCCTCCTGTTAGGGAAAGCATGGACGGCTAATGTTCAAAATCCACTCAGAGTCCGTTCAATGTCACAAGTAGTGATTATTAAACAGAAGAGAAAATTAGATGATTGTGAATTTTGATTACCAAATAAGCTAATTTTTAGTTTTTTTTAAGGGCTCTGTTATTTGTGACCAACAATGAAAAATGCAGACGGTGATGATCTGGTAACTGGCACACCACCCAAGCTCAAAAGCTCAAAAGAATGGTTGGAACCACAGCCGCTTTCTTTTATGGAGGTATAATATGGCATTTTGAGGTTTTTCCTTGGGTAGTTGCAGTGAGAAGTGGCTTGTGCTAAATATATTTTTTCTGTTGCTTGTTTTCGATTTCATTATCTTTATTATCGCGTTTGTTTTACTAACTTTGTATTTATTTTGCTGTTCATTTTCTAGCTTCTTAAAGTGGAATCATAGGTCGTTGACTATGTACTTTTTCTAATACAACACAGCTATAAGTTTCTCTTGAAGCACTGCTTAGCTGCATCACTCAAATTTTGATGTTGTATTGTTTTTAGATAATGTTTTCTAAACTGCTTTATTAATGTACAATTGATATATAATAAACTGCATATATTAAAGTGTACAAACTTGGTAAGTTTTGACATATGTATACACACACAACCATCACCATAATCAAGATAATGAACATACTCAACACTCCCATAGTTTCCTCATCATCCTGTTCCTTTGTAATCCCTCCCTTCTTGTCCCCCCCCATCCCCTGCAACCACTACTTTGCTTTCTGTCATTTAAAAATTTTATAGAAATGGAATCTAACAGTATGTATTCTTTTCTTTTTATCTGCCTTCTTTCACTCAAAATAATTATTTTGCAATTCATCCATGGTGGTGTATGTATCAATATTTGATTCTCTTTGTTTGCTGAATGCTATTCCGTTATATAGATATATCCCAGTTTGTTCATCCTGTTGATGGACATTTGGGTTGTTTCCAGTTTTTGGCTATTACAAATAAAGCTGTTTTGAACGTTCATGTACATTTCTTTGTATGGACATATGCTTTCATTTCTCTTGGGTAGATATCTAGTTGTGGAATAGCTGGGTCATATGGTAAATGAATTTAACTTTTTATGAAGCTGCCAAACTGTTTTCCAAAGTCATTGAATTATTTTTCATTCCCACTAGCAGCGTATGAGAGTTCCAGTTGTTCCGTATTCTAGCCAACATTTGGTATAGTCTTTTTAAATTTGAGACATTATAAAAGATATATAGTGGCTTTTTTTTTTTTTTTTTGGAGACAGAGTCTCTCTGTTGCCCTGGGTAGAGTGCAGTGGCGTCATTGTAGCTCGCTGCAACCTCAAACTCCTGGGCTCAACTGATCCTCTTGCCTCAGCCTCCCGAGTATCTGGGACTATAGGTGCGCCCCACAACACCCGGCTGATTTTTCTATTTTTAATAGAGACAGGGTCTTGCTCTTGCTCAGGCTGGTCTCGAACCCCTGAGCTCAAGCAGTCTCAAGCAATCTCAAGCAATCCTCCCGCCTCAGCCTCAGCCTCCCAGAGTGTTAGGATTACAGGCATGAGCCACTGCACCCAGCCTCTTTGGCTTTAATTTGTATTTCCCTAATGACTAATGATGTTGACCATCTTTTCAAGTCTTTTTTTTTTTTTTCTTTCAAATCACAAATCATCTTTTCAAGTCTTACTCACCATTTATATATCTTCTTTGGTGAAGTGTTTGTTTAAGTCTTTTGCCCGTTTTTAAATTGGCTATTTTATTTTATTTTATTTTCTATTATTATTTTTTTCTTTTTTCTTTTGTCTCCCGGCAATTTAAAATTTTTTTTTTCCTTATTGTTGGGCTTTTATTGAGATAATTTACATATCATGAAATTCGCTATTTTCAAGTGTACAATTCAGTGTTTGTAGTGTATTCACAAAGTTGTGCAACTGTCACCACTATCTAATTCCAGAACGTTTTCATCACCCCAGAAAGAAACCTCATACCCCTTAACAGTCATTCCCCATTCCCCTCTCCCCCTGGCAACTGGTAACACTAATCTACTTTCTATCTCTACAGATTTCCTTATTCTGGACATTTTATACAAATGAAATCATACAATATGCAGTCCTTTGTGACTGACTTCTTTCACTTAGCATAATGTTTTCAAGGTTCATCCATGTTATAGCATGTATCAGTACTTCATTCTTTCTTACGGTCAAATAATACTCCATTGTATGAATACCACATTTTGTTTATCTGTTCATCAGTGGATGGACATTTGGGTTGTTTCTGGTTGTTTTGCTATTATGAATAATGCTGCTGTGAACATTTGTGTACAACTTTTTGTGTGAGCATATGTTTTCAATTCTCTTGGGTATATAACCTAGGAATGAAGTTACTGGGTCATGTGGATAACTCTATGTTTAACTTTTTGAGGAAGTGACAAACTGTCCCACAGTAGCTGTACCATTTTAAATTCTCTTTGGCTATATATGAGCGTTCTAGTTTCTCCACTGCTTGGAGTTCTTTGAACTTATTCTATCTATGGGCTTATAGTTTCTAACAAATTTGGAAAAATTTCAGCCACTATTTCTTAAAATATTTTTTTCTATCCCACCCTCCTTTGAGGAAGTATAATTACATGTATAATAGCCTGCTTGAAGTTGTCCCATATCTCACTGATACTCTTAATTTTTTCTCAGTTTTATTCCCTCCTGCATTTTAGTTTGGAAAGTGTCTATTGCTGTGCTTTTAAGTTCACTAACCTTTTCTTCTGTAACATCTAATCTGCTGATAAGCCTATCTTGTATATTTTTCATTTTAGGCATTGTAATTTTCATCCTAGAAGTTTTATTTGGGTCCGTTTTTTATCTTCCTCTGTCCCAACAGGTTTACTGTTTCCTCTAGCTTCCTGAACTTATGAACTACAGGTATAATAACTATTTTAATGTCCTGGTTTAATAATTATATCATCTGTGTCATTCCTGGTGCAGTTTTGATTGGTTTTCCTTCTCATTACTAGTTAAATTTTCCTGCTTCTTTGTATGCCTGGTGATTTTTTGATTGGATGCAAGACATTGTGAATTTTAACCTTGTTGAGTGCTAGATATTTTTTATTTCCCATAAATATTCTTGATTTTTGTTCTGGAATGCAGTTAAGTTACTTGGACACAGCTGGATCCTTTCAGGCCTTGACTCTGAATTTTTTTTTTTTTTTTTTCCTGCGGTGTCCAATGCAGCCCTTGACTCTGAATTTTATCAGGCAGGACCATAGCAGCATCTACTGTGGGGCCAGTTTTGTTCTACTTTGTTATAAAACTCCTCCAAGTACTCAACTCTATGCCCTGCGAACTATGACATGTTTTACTCTGGGTCATGTTAAAGGGAACACTCCTGAGGCTGTGTGACATCTGGGGATTGATTCCCTAATTCTTTTAGGTATTTCCTTGCCCATTGTTTCTTTGGGTAGTTTTCCCACAGGCATATAGTGTTTAGCATTCAGTTAATGAGAAAAGCTGTTTCAGTCTTTCAGGTAATTTGTCAATTGTCATGGAAAAAATTAATTAAATGAGTGTAAGAAGACTTTAAGAGCAAATTTCTTTTTATTTCAATAAGAGCTTTCATTTTGAGAAGATACACTCACCTGTTTGATTATAATTTTACATTTCATGTATAGTTGTAAGTTTATGGATAAAAATATAACTCATTTCCTTCATTTTTATATCCATAGTCTTTGTATTTTAGCTTACGTTTAAGTAATTTTCAAAAACAAAATTGGCAGGTGAATTCATTATGGAAAACAGGAAATTGAATAGAAACTATTTCTAAAACCTTGTAGTATTTTACACTAGTGACATTTTTTTCTAGGAATACAGTTGGCCTTAGGTGGCACTAAGCTTTTAGTGAAACTGTTGACATATTCTTAGCTAGTCCTGTGAGAATAAAGGCTGGGAAGATCAGTCTTTCTTATGTAGTCAAAAAGTCTCAAATAGAGGCCTAATTGTATCTATTTCAACCCATAAAGGTAAAAACATTTTATAAGATGTGAAAAAAGATGGGTTCTAATTACCGTGTGATTCTGGGCAAGTCATTTGACCATTCTAAGCCTCAAAACATCTGTGAGCTGAGTTATGTTTTGCTGTAACCAACAGCAGAGAGTCAAATACTCTTCAAAAAGCACTTTATGATGTGGTTTGAAGTAGAAAAATTTGATTTACAGAGAACTTTTCAGGGATATGTTTGTCACACAAAATATAATGAGTCCAGATAGTATTAATAATTTAATTTTTTCAAGGTTTGATTTTCAAAGTTTAATTCTGTTCTTTTAGACCTTAGCTAAAGAAGATACTGATGCAGCTATTCAATCAATATTATACAGAGAAAATTACGTAATTAAGGTAAGAAATGGCTACAAAATGCATCTCAATTAAACATTAAATTTTGTGAGCCAGGTGTGGTGGCGTGCACCTGTCATCTCAGCTACTCGGGAGTTTGAGGTGGGAGGATTGCTTGAGACCACGAGTTCGAAGCTATAGTGAGCTACGATTGCACCTGTGAATAGCCACTGCATTCCAAGCCTTGGCAATAGAGTGAGAACCCATATCAAAAAAAAACAACAAACAACTAAATTTTGCTTTTCCTTTTTAGAGGAAGTGTATTCTATAAACTAATTTAGAAAATACAAAAAATAGAATTAAAAACACTCATGTGCGCCTGGGATTAATCTTAAGGGATCTCTGAGATTGCTTTAATGGACTTCCTCTCTCCCTATATTTTGTGGGAATTCCTTCACAGGTAGGCGTAAGAATTTCCCTCAACTCACTTGTTCCTTTGACTTAGCGGGTTCTGACAGAGTCACTATCAATGAGCTAATCCTGAAGAGCTGTTTTCAGAACACACTGACTACTTATTACCCAGGTGTACGTAGGTAAGAACAAGAGTTTAACCAACGTGGGCTTAATTAGACAAGAAGAACAGCCATGTGAACTATACTAAACACTGGAGTGGGTGATCTGTTTTAAGAATTTTCATTGAGTTCTTTAAAAAGGAAAGGAACTATCACTGGGAATGGCTGAAGTGTGATAGAACCTGAAGTTAGGTAGGGGTGTGGCCTACAGAACCCCTCAGGGTTCCTAACATTTTATTTTTTTCGTTTTGAATTTCATGTAGATCCTAGTGATCACATGATTTCATTTGCTATATGAAAGGTGGAGAAGTTTGGGTGAGAATGAATTCGCTGGTAGCCTAATCAAGCTTCTTTGCAGGCTACTTGCCACTGGACCACGTGGTGTTGCACTTCTGCCTCTTTACTCTTGTCTTTCCCCCCCCATACAGAATGTTTTTCTTCCTCATTTTTTGCCATCCATTCTCTTCCAGGATAACTCCTCTTTCTTTAAGGCCCAGCCCAAATGTTTCCCATTTTGGAAATCTTTCTTTGTTTTAATTTAATCATTTTTTAAATTGTGGTAAAATATATACAATATAAAATTTGCCATTTTAACCATTTTAAGTGTTACCATTCAGTGACATTAATTACATTCACAATGTTGTACAACTATCACCATTATTTCCAAAACTTTTTCATCACCCCCCACTTTGTATTCAATAAGCAATGACTCCTCATTTCCTCGTTCCCCAAGTACCTGGTAACCTCTAATCTACTTTCTGTCTCTATGAATTTTGCCTATTCTAGATGTTTCATACATGTGGAATCCTGCATTTGTCCATTTGTGTCTGGCTTATTTGTTTTCTAGGTTTGTCCACATTGTAGCATATATCAGAACTTCATTCCTTTTTTAGGCCAAATAATATTCCATTGTATGTATATACCACATTTTGTTCATCCATCTGTCCATGGACACTTGGGTTGTTCCCATCTTGTGGCTATTGTGAATAATGCTGAAATGAACATTTGTGTACAAATATCTATTTGAGTCCCTGCTTTTTGTTGTTGTTGTTTTTGAGACAGGGTCTCACTCTGTTGCCCAGGTTAGAGTGCAGTGGTGTCATCATAGCTCACTGCAACTTCCAACAGCTGGGCTCAAGCAATCCTCCTGCCTCAGCCTTCTGAGTAGCTGGGACTACAGGCATGTGCCGCCATGCCTGGCTAATTTAAAAAAAATTGTTTGTAGTGGGGGGGGGGTCTCACTCTTTTGCCCAGACTGGTTTTGAACTCCTGGCCTCAAGCAATCCTCCCACCTCTAGCCTCCCAAAGTGCTGAGATTACAGGGGTGAGCCACTGCACCTGGCCTGAGTTGCTGTTTTTAATTCTTTTGAGTATATACCTAGGAGTGGAATTGCTGAGTCATATGGTAATTCTGTTTAACATTTTGAGGAACCACCAAACTGGGAATCTTTTAAGATGCTAGAAAATGGTTTTTCTCCCCTCTATGTCTTCAGTTACTTTATATATAGTGTGTCTCATATATATGCATCTTGCTATGTTGTCCCTCCTCCCACTGTCTTGTAGATTTGTTTTTGTTTTTTGTTTGTTTTTAGAGATGGGGTCTCACTGTGTTATGCAGATAGGTGCAATGTATGTACTACAGCCTCAAACTCCTGGACCCAAGCGATCCTCCTGCCTCAGCCTCCCGAATAGCTGGGACTACAGGCACATGCCACAGCGCCGGGCTTTTGATTTGTTTTTTAGTCTGTTTCCCCAGGGAGAGCAGGCTTGTTGTCTCAATTATTTGTGTATTCCTTGTTTCCAGCATGTCACATGGTAGAAAACAAATAAATTATTAAATTAATAAATGCCTTTGTGGGTTCTTCTTAGGAATAATTTAAACTTATAAAGTTAAAATTTTAGAACCAGAACACTTTAGGATAATGTATTTGTCTTTTCTATCACTGTTTACTAGGAACTAGATAAGTGTTTACAACATCATGACTTCTTAAATGCAAGAAGAAGAGAGATATTACATAAAAGATGGGTTGACCATGTGGCAGATCCTCTCCAGAAGAAAATTATAGAAAAAGTTTGTTCATATAAGAAGATTAAAAAAAGGAGACAAGAGGAATTAGATGGTTTTTTAAAACACATAAACAAAAAGGTACTAAGAGATCGTTTGATACTTTTTTCAATTGGTTTAAAAACTGTGATTATCTTTATTTATAATCATCCAAATAGCCTGCCCCTCCCTTCATATATATATACAATCTATACTTTATTATAACATAAAGTATTCTTAAATCTAGGGCATGGGGAAGGGTGGAGGAGGAGGGGTAGGTCTGGATTTAACTGTGTACGTTAGAACCATTTTTCTTTGATTTTCCCATGTAATTATTTTATTTACCATTTAAAAAGATTTGGACTCTAGTTTCAGGACATATTTTTCTTTTGTTATGCAACTCTATTATCTGTAAAACTATAAAGTATTTTTGTTCTTCTGGCATTTTTAAAAGACCTGAGATGTTTGACTAGTAAATATTTATAAACAAATTCCTAAATCTTTTAGTGTTCCAACATTTTTTATTAAAATCTTACAAATTTTAAGTAGATTCCTTCCATCCCTATAATATTTATTACTTGAATAAATTAGTTTCAAATTTGGCCTTTTCTTTCCTTTTGCATTTGTCATTGATGCCACTTTGAAGCATAAGAATGGGACTGTGTGTTTGACTCTCAAGTCTTAATATACTCAAAATTAATTGTGCACCTCTTGTTCTTATGTGTGGTTTTATTTCCTTCCTATAGGGAAATGCATTTATAGAACATTATGATCCAAAAGAGTATGATCCTTTTTATATGAGCAAAAAGGACCCTAATTTTCTGAAGGTAGGGTAGATTTCTTATTTTAACTTTTGTATTATGTGTTGGGTTGTTTTGAGAAGCCTAATATATGAGGAGTTCTTTGATGATTCCCTAAACATGCAAAAACATTTTAAGAATAGTTTCCCATTTCCATATCTTAGAAAGGAACAAAAAGCCAAAGGTCAAAGTAAATTAAATCTCTGTAAAATTGGAAAATATTTTATAATAATTGGGTAATAGGTAATGGTTAAAAAGTTCATAGACTTTTAAATTTATTACAAAAGTAATACATTTTCATGATCAATAAGTGAGAAAATTGATTTTCAAATAAAATAAAAAACCAGTCATAATTCCATTGCCCAGAATTAACTCATTGTAATGTTAACTCATTAACATATTTTGTATATCCTTCTAGACTTTTTTCTATGTATATGTATATACACACATTTTTATTTTACAAGAATAGGATTATATTTGGTTTTATAATGAGCTTCTCTCTCCTTTAACAGTTTATGGTTTGCTGCTTTGTAAAAAAATATAAATATATCATTTTAATCATTGCATGGTATTTTATTATTAATAGCAGCTACCTTGCACTGAAGGCTTAACCAAGTGTTAGGACTTTTTTCCATTTATTTCATCTTCACTGCTACGGTGTGAGGTAATTCACAGATGAGGCAAGTGAGACACAGATAGGTTTTCAAAGCTACCCAGCTGTAAATAGCAGCACATAGATGTATTTGTAACCATATACTGTTTTGCCATACCATAATTTTTTTGACAAATACCCTATTTTAAACATCTAGATTGTTTTTGCCCATTGCTGTCATAAATGACATTATGATGAACATCTCTGTAGCTATGTATTTCTTAATTTTTTCCTTAGGGTAAGTTGCTAGAAGTAGAATTGCTGATTAACGGGTATGAATGATTTTGATTCATGTTGTCAAATTATCCTCCAGATAGGTTGTATAAACTTAAACTTTCACCATAGAGTCCATTCTTCCACACTTTTGCTAATAGTGAATATTATTAAACAAAATAAAACCCCTGAAAAAAAATGCCTTGGGTCATAGCCATTTTAAACTGTTGGCATTTGCACAGGAATTCTAGGTCCTTTTTTAAAAAAATTGGTGTGTGTGTACTAGTGTCCCTATTTTTATAGGTGAGAGTTAAACTGAGAGTTTACAGTCTTAGACACCCTAACTAGTAACACGGATGGTAAGGGGCAAAATTGAGATTTGAAATCAGATCTGTTTGATATTGTCTTAGTCCATTCTTGCTGCTATAACAAAATAACTTGGATTGCATAATTTATAAACAACAAAAATTTATTTCTCATAGTTGTGGAGACTGGGAAGTGCAAGTTCAAGGCCCTAGCAGATTTGATGTCTGCTAATGGCCCGTTTCTCATAGATGGCGCCTTCTAGCTGTGTCCTCACATGGTAGAATGGGCAAAGGAGCTCCCTTGAGCCTCTTTTATAAGAGCACTAGTCCCATGCATGAGGGCTCGACCCTAATGACCTAATCACTTCTTAAAGGTCCGTCCTGTTAATCCTATTGCATTGGTGATTAGGTTTCAACATATGAATTTTGGGAGGACACAAGCATCCAAATTATAGCAGTTATCAAAATTCCACTTTTCTGTTCTTTTACCATACTGCCTTTCAGAGTGAAGTTTATAGGTGACCTCTTAAAGTAATCTGAGCACCTTGCATCTATAGGAGCAGTTCTCAAAGTGAGGTGCATGGACATTTGAGATCCCAAGGCTCTTTTGGGGGTCCATTAGGCTGAAACTATTTTTATAATAGTTGCTAAATATTATTTGCCTTTTTCATTGTGTTGACATTTGTACTGATGGTGCAAAAGCAATGGTGAGTAAAATTGCTGACCTTAGAACAGTTTGTCATGTTACCAAACTGTGCAAGTAGTCATTATATTCTTCATTGTCATGCACTCACAAGTAAAAACAAATGCAATTTCACTTAAGAATGTTCTTGAACAAGCAGTAAAAAAAATGTTTGACATATGAGAACTGCTTTCTTTTTTTCCCCATTCTTGAAACAAATTTAATATATTGTTAGCCAAACTGTTTTTCTTTTTCTTTTTTCTTTAAATTGAAAAATGAATATTGTATATATTTATCTTATACAACATGTTGTTTTGAAATATGTATACATGGTGGAATGGCTAAATTTAGCTAATTAACATATACATTATCTCACATACTTACTATTTTTTGTAATGAGAACACATAAAATCTACTCTCTTAGCAATTTTGAAAAATATAATACATTGTTATTAACTAACAAAATGAATGAAGTGAGCCTGTAACTTCAAGGAAAACTGACAATATTTGTTGCCAGTGAAAAAATGTGAGCTTTCAAGCAAAACATTTCAGTTTTGGAAAACTCATATTCACCATCATGAGTGTGACAATATTCCAATACTCAGAGACTTTACTGATGAGACTGGTAATGATATTAATGAATGTGATTCTTAATGAAATGTATAAACATTTGGAAGATTTTGTGTAACTCATGATCCAAATTTTTTCCCAAATGATCAATTCATGATGTTATAAAATCATGCATGGGAAAAAGATTCATTCAAAGTGCAAGATGGACCATGGATTTTAATGGAGAAGAGTATGAAAAATTCATTGATATGGTTTCAGATTCCACATCATAACTAACCTTTAAGAAACTACCACTTGTTGAGTTTGAGTATAGTAGCAAAGAAGAATATCCACAGTGATCTGAAAAGGTTGTTAAAATACTCCTTCCTTTTCCAACTATATATATCTCTAAATGGATTTTCTTCTTTTACTTCAACTAAAACAACATATCTCAATAGATTGCATGCAGAAGCAGATATGAGAATCCAGCTGTCTTCTATTAAGCAAGACATAAAAGAAATTTACAAAAATGTAAAACAATGTTACTCTTCTCACTATTTTTTTGCTTTGGAAAATACAGTAATTTTTCATAAAATTATATGTTAAATATAATAGGCTTATTAGTGTTATTTTAAAATTAATAAATAATTTACAATTTTCTCAGTTTTAATTTCCAATATAGTAAATACCAATAGATAACTCATATATTCAAGAGTTCTTTGGACATAACAACAACAACAACATCTTGAAATAAAATAGTTTGAGAACCACTGGGTTATAATACTTTCATTAGGTTCTTATGCTCTATAAGTACTTATCAGTAGAGATAGTAGAGTCTCAGGACTTAGAGTTGCTGATAAAACTAGAATATTCCTTGTTTCTCTCTTCAATTTAAAATTTAAAATTTGATTTGTTATTCATATGTCAATAGGTCATGTATAAAAACCTGAAAATGATAGTACTGTTTTGTCTCTTTTTGTAGTGAGTTAATGTTTTCTTCATATTTTATAAGTAACACTCTTCCTAACTTCTGTAAAAGCAAAATTCTAGAGGGCGGTCTGATCACTGTTTATTTTAACTCTAATAGCCATGTTGTATATATAACTATCCCAGAAAAACAAGCCTGATTATCATTAGAAAGATACATGGGTGGCCTTTTTAGACTGTGGTAGAATTTCACTGACTAGGCCTAGACCATGAATGTTACTGTTGCTGAATGCCATTTTCTTTTGTAGAACTGTCATCTTGATATTGATAACATTGGCCATTACAATAGATTTGGTGCTTCAATACCTTGGCTCATAAATGATCTACGTTTTGAATATTATGTTGGTTAAGTTTTGCATAACTGTTAATTATGTTGTTGATTATGGATGTTAAGGATTAAGATGAATACATGGATATGTTTTTTCTTTTGTGCATGGGAAAGGAATTTTTAAATTTGGGAATGTATGATAACAACAAAAGAATTTTTGAAGACTAAACCTACACTTTGAAACAAGAGCTAACCTTGCCTCTTTGACTGGAAGACTTTGTTAAGAAAAGTATTGGAGAGCCCCCCAACTCATTGTAATGTGTTAAATATACATAGTAGTAAGGTTGCTATTAGTTTGCAGATATTGTATTCTTTACTCTTCTGGCATAAGAGCCATCTGTGGATAGGCTGTCCTATCCATATGGATAGGATAGACTAAAAATGTTTAATACTTAGAACTGCAACCCAGTTCTCAAAGAAGTTCCTCTCTTGTAGGTTACCATCCCACCATTTCGTGACCCTTTGAAAAAAGCACAATACGACAAGGACAACGAAAAAAGAACTCTTCTTCAGTGTGAGACTGGTACTTAGTTCCTAATTTTTATGTGATTTCATGGCCCAAGAGCAGTGGTAGTTGCATTTAAGGGTGCTAATTGAGATTACTAATCTTCCTGCAGGCAAAATATATACAATGAAAGAATTTAAAGAGGTTGAGAAGGCCCAACTGCATTCAAGATTCCCAAGAATTTCTAATTCCAGGCACTTTATGACTCCAAATGAGTGGCTTAAACTGCCTACAAGATACATAGAAAGTGAATTTTGTAAAAGGAGCAGGTAATAGTTAATATACTAGAAATTATAGAACCTCTTAGACTTTGAAAATTCTTTCTTGAGACAATGATATAAATTTTTTCATACTATAGTTTTTAAAAAAATTTTCATTTTTCAATGAGAAATATGTAATTCTTATCTTTGTTCCTCTGTGTGTGATGCTTCTTTTTTCTTGGGTACTTTCAAGATTTTTCTCCTTATCTTTGGTTTTATTTAGCTACACTATGATGTATATAGGCTTGCTTTTTCCTTCTATCTCAGGGTTCTCTGAGATTCTTGTATCTGTGATTTTACATCTTTCATTATTTTGGGGAAATTCTAGACTATTATCACTTCAAATATTTTTTATGCCCTATTCCCTCTTTTTTCCCTTCTGAGTCTCCAATTATATATATGCTAGACTACTTGATGATGTCTCTCAGTGCCATAGTGCTTTGATACTCTGTTCTGGTTTTTTTTAATTCATTTTTTTCCTATTAATACTTCAGTTGGATCTACTGAATTGTCTTTAAATTCACTGAGTCTTTCCTTAGCTGTGTCCCATCTACTGAATAGCCCATCAAAGGAATTCTTCATCACTGTTATCATGATTTTTTTATTTCTAGCATTCCCATTTGATTTTTTACATATAGTTTTCATTTTTCCTGAAATTCTCCATCTGTTCATGCATGTTGTCTACCTTTTGCACTAGATTCTTTACCATATTAATGAGTAATTTTAAATTCCCTATCTGATAGTTCCAACATTTCTGAATCTGATTCTTTTGATTGCTTTATCTCTTGAAAATGGGTTATTTTGTCTTGCTTTTTTTGTATGTCTTGTAATTTTGATTGAATGCCAGACATTTGAGGTAAAGAACAGTATAGACTGAGTATTTATGTCTAGAAATGGACATGCCTCTTCTGTCAGGCATTAATGTGGAGAATTGGGCTCATCTAGTCAGATGTTGAACTGGGTTTGAGTATTGTTATTGCTATTGTTTGTTACCTTTAGCACACTACAGGCCTCAAATATCTCTAGTTGTTAGGCTGCTTTTCCTTGTGCTTGGGGTGGGGGTTGGGTGCCAGGGAGGTTTTCTCAAGTGTTCCTGCTCCCCCCTCAGTTTTCAGCTGTCCCTGCAAGCTTGCATGATAGAGGTGGAGGGGTGTTCTTTCTATACTCTTGCCTCTCCCTGAAGTATACTGCTGTTGCTTATTGCAAGGCTCATAGTGGAGGCAGAGGAACAGTCTATGTTTTTCTTTATCTAGCTTCAGTTTTTGGCAAGCCCTATCTGCTTGGCCCTCAAAAGTAGGGCTTTCTTGGGGTTCCTTTCCCTTATCCCTGTGGCAGCCAAGCTCTATCTTGTATCTGTGGTTGTTCTTGGATGGTAGTTTCCTGCCCCTCTTCCAATGATAGTAGATCTTTGCTTAGTATAGGAATAGGATTTTGGCCCAAGCCAATTTCTTGCCCATCCCCCTGGGACAGAGGGTTTTTGCTTCTATTCCTCACCTAAACTTGCTTCTTTTGTATTTCCAGTTATAGGAAACATCAGGGTTCTTCTTTTTCTCTCATTATCCCTTTATCTAATCCAGCAGTAGGTTCTGTCATGTTCACTCGTAAATCTCCTTCTACTCTGCCCTTTCCTTTTTTTTGAGACAGAGTCTCGCTCTGTCACCCAGGCTAGAGTGCAGTGGCATCATCATAGCTCACTGTAGTCTCAAACTCCTGGGCTCAAGCGATCCTCCTGCCTCAGCCTCCCGAGTAGCTGGGACTATAGGCATGCACCAGCACGCCTGGCTAGTTTTTCTATTTTTAGTAGAGATGGGGTCTCACTGTTGCTGAAGCTGGTCGTCTTGAACTCCTGAGCTCAAGTGATCCTCCTGCCTCAGCCTCCTGGAGTGCTAGGATTATAGGCATAAGCCACTGCACCTGGCCCTGCCCCTTCCTTAACATTCTCCTAAACTAAATTCCCATTCTTATCTCTAATCTATGATAATAATTATAATTTATTGAGCTCCTATGTGCCAGGCACTGTGATAAGCGTTTTAACATATGCTAATTTGTTTCATCTTCATAGAAACTTTATTTGGTAGGTACTCAGTAGGTACTATTACACAGATAACTTAAGTACCTTGTCAATTTTACAGCAGTATTTTTCAACTCTGGCTTTATCTTAGAATATCCTGGGGAGTTAAAAAATAATCCTGATACCCAGGATTATACCCAGGGTATGGCCTGCATACCCTGGACAAATAAAATCAGAATCTCTGGGAGTAAGACCTAGACATCAGTATTTTTTTTTTTTTTTTTTTTTGCTAAATATATCCCACTCCCAGCCACCTACTCCATCAGTATTTTTTTTAAGTCCTCAGATGAAATTAGCTGGATGTGGCTAGGCACCACTCCCTGGCTACTCAGGAGGCTGAGGTGGGAGGATCGCTTGGGCCTAGGAGTTCATGGCTGCAGTGAGCTATGATTGCACCACTGCACTCCAGCCTGGGTGACAGGGCGAGACCCTGTCTCAAAAACAAAACAAAATGAAAAACTAATCTCATTAAGAATGTACACCAGTTTGAAGTAATGATATTATTTTGGACTGTATATATAGCAGTCAGTATATAACAATAATTTCTGTATAAATGTAAGCTAGTATTGTTTTCGAAACATCCTCACACATGTTATCTTGTTAAAGGTTAAAAGTGAAAGTGAATTTTAACAATACTAGTTTTGATTTGAAACCCTTGGCAAGAGCGCCTCATCTTCTGGAATCCCAGGAAGAAGAGACAGCAGTTGTTTACAAGTAAGCCTGTTACTCCACAGCTTTGCTCTTCTTTCATTTAAGATGCTTGACTGTGTTCCATCCCCTGCCATCCTTCCACCTTGCTGGAGTCAGTGCTGAGGCCTGCACCAGGCTCCACTGTGGCACGAGGTCAGGCATCTCCTACCCCTGTGCCCAGGTGAGGCAGTGACTCTCCTCAGGCTTTCCTGGTTTTAAAGAACAAATAGCTAACACACTCAGAAATAACAAGCACAGAAATGGAAAATGATTTTTCACTTGTACTAAAATTAAAGGTTAGGAGACTGTTAGTTGAACTGGAGCAGTATAAATGGAGTTTGGAACTAGTTTTGGTGTGTAGTAGCTGTTACAATTTTGTACCCAGATGTTATAAGCAGAGGAGTGGTACATACTACTATGCATATAACATGGGGAATCATTTCAATTAACTAGTTATGGAATTACAAGTAAAAGATTTCGGCTGGTCTGAAGGTAGTGAGTTATCTCACTTGATTGTTCATAGCCAGTTACAGATTGAACTCCTTGTTCTACTACTTTCCCCCCTTCTCACTACTGCACTTGACTAAAAAAAGAAAAAATAAAATAAAATAAAAGTAAGAGATTTCTCTACATAATTATATAATTTGTTGTAACTATCTGATGAAAAGTAATGTGATCCCTCAGACATTGCTGGAGGGAATGTAAAATGGTGGAGCAACTTTGGAAAACAGTTTGGCAGTTTCTCACACTGTTAAACATTAAGGTACCAAGTGACCCGGAAATTCAGCTCCTAGGTTTCTACTCAGGAGTAATGAAAATACATATCCATATGAAGGCTAGTACATGAATGTTCATAGCAGCAGCATTCACAGTAGTCAAAAAGTAGAAACAACCCAAATGTTTATCAGCTGATTTAGGGATAAACAAAATGTGGTAAGTCCAGACAGTAGAATATTACTTGGCAATTAAAAGGAAAGAAGTACTGATAGATGCTACAACATGGGTGAACTTTAAAACTGTTACCCAGTGAAGGAAGCCAGTCACAAAAGACTACATATTATGTGATCCTTTTTATATGAAATGTCCAGAAAAGGCAAGTCTCTAGAGATAGGAGGTAGATAGTGGTTGCCTAGGGCTGGGGATGGAAATGGGGAGTGACTGTTAATGAGCATGAGATTTTGGGGCTGATGGGAATGTTCTAAAATTATATTGTAGTGATGTAGTTGCACAACTCTGTAAGTATACTAAAAACCATTGACTTGTACACTTAAAGTGGGTGAATTTTCTGGTATGTAAATAATACCTCAGTAAAGCTGTTGATAACAATAAAAAAAGAATCTAGCACAATGGAAGAAAAATGAGCTTATAGGAAGATGGCCCACAATTCTCTGTTTGTAAAAACTGCTTGGGTCAGGTGCAGTGGCTCATGCCTGTAATCTCAGCACTTTGGGAGGCCAAAGTGGGAGGATTGCTTGAGGCCAAGAGTTCGAGATCACCCTGGCCAACATAGTGAGGCCCCATCTCTACAAAAAAATTAAAAAAAAAAAAGTACACAAAGTAAGCTGCAGTAGTTTCCCTTGCTTTTCCTGAATAGGCTCAGAATTTGATGAATAAATACAGTGTGGCAGAAGCTGGAGGGCTTTTAGAGATGCTTGACACTGGCATGGCCAGCAGAGAGAACAACTAATTGCCTCATGAGGATCTTGGTGATTTAAAATAGAAACTATGACTGTTAGAGATGGAGCTGGCCATTGTGGACTTCTCAGTGTCCTCGAGGTGAGGCGTGGTTTAATAATTTGCTGCTTTGTCTCTTGAATATGAGCTGAAATTGAGGGACAGAAGGAAGTATTGAAACTAAGCCTTATTTACTTTGTAGCCAAAGGCCTCAAAAAGATAGAATGATTCAGAATCACTCTTGTATATTAGACTTCAAAGGAGTAAGGTCCTCCAATTCCTAACTGCCACAGTCTCAAACAGACCTGTTTGGATAAGATTTTAGGATAATCAACATACAATCCTATCTAATTTCTATAAATGGTATAAAAGGAGGGATTTTGCTCTCAAATACCTCTGCTAGCAGAATGTGACCCAGACATGAAGGAGAATACTGCCTTGCTGGAGTACCTAGGGGCTTATATTTTAGACTAGAGTCTTAAGTCTATGAGCTCCTTCTGGAAGAGGAAGGAGGAAGATTGGATTTTCTTCCATGAATTAGGGAAACATCCCAATTATGGCAGCAGGGGTGGAGAAGGATGTTTGTCTTTGGCAGAGATAGAACGTCCCAAGGAAGGCAAAATGGACAAATCTGGGAGGGGGTCATTCACTCCAAAGGACCCTCACTCAGCTGTTTGATTAACCATCAACGAGACTACAGATGAAACTATTACTAGAACAAGGTAATACTATTTATTTGGGTTTCTTTTTCATAAAAATATGTAAATTCACATAGAACTTACTGACTTCAAACTTAAATAAAAACATTAAATGCTACATTTGAGTTGAGAGTTAAGAGAATCCTTCCTTTCCGATTCCTCCCTACAGATACAAAGGGTCATCGTTTCTGGAAAAAGAACCTCTGTGTTATCAGGAGGAAAAGAATCCAAGTCCCAAAGAGACCAGCTCTGAAGGGCACTTTTCTGTCTTGAACCTCAGCCAGGAGGTAGAATGGGATGAAGATCAGGATGTGGTAAGAGCTGGGGCAGTCCCATTTCATAATACACAAGGCAGCAATTGCTGCTACCGAAATCTGAGCAACTGGGAACTTTTCTGTATGGCAGGCTTCCAAGAAGAGAGGAGGCAGTGCCCCCCCACCCAAAAAAAGGGTGGAGGATAGAGTAGAAGAAACTGAGAGGCGGATGTCCTTTATTCCAAGGGAATGGAGAGTTACCCCTGGCCACTTGGTGGAGCTGCACAGAGGGGGTGCTCTCTGGTGGGTGGACCATACTGTCCAGGACTTCCCTGGCTCCCTGGCTCCTGAGTTTTCACCCTTCTGTCTCTCCCATCTCTCTAACATTTACCACTTAGCATACCCAAGCCAGGCCCCAAATTTTGTTCCTCTTAATGCAGTCAAGATAGGTAGAAAATTTTCAAAAGGACCAATACTTAATTAAAGTAGTAAAATTTAAGAAGTAAAAGCTCCAAAATTGAGAGACTGCCAGAAGCAGAGAGGGGCAAACACGTTTCTACACCCGAGCACCTTCTGACTGTCCTGGATCCCCTTAGGGCAGAGCAAGTGCTAGTTTTCTGTGAACCCTGGATTAGGCCCTATGGCTGAAGTGAAAAGAACCCTAGGAGAAAACTCAGGAATAAAAATGGAGAAAGTGAGGCTTTATTCTGAAAGTACTAGAAACCCCCAGGAAGTTAAGGAGAAAAATGAAACCAAGGAAACAGAAAAACCCTCAGACCAGTTAATTAAAACTTGGAGTAACCAGGAGGTCCAGATTTTCCAAAAAGAATGGGAATTGCTTGAATTTGAAGAGTTGAAGAAGAATAATCATAAACGGTTTAAGGCAATTGCCAAGTGTCTCAAGCAGATGGGCATAAAGAAGAGCTGGCCCTAATGTCTCCACTGGACTACTCACAAGGCCAGCCAGAGGCCAAGGAGCCAGCTGTGGCCCTGTCCTTACGGAGATGCCCTAGGCAGGATTCTGGGATACAGTTAAAAGGACAGTGTCTTTTCAGGTCCTCTCTGTACAGATGTGGTCATCCTTCCAGCTCCTGAGTAGCAGCCCCAGGTCTGTGCCATCCCGTCTGCTTTGAGGCACTGCTATTTGCCTCCCACTCATGACCTACATGAAAGATCCTCAGGTACCCAGATGGGAGCCCTGAAACATGAACCCTCCAGGGTCAGCTCCATACCTGTTCCCTGCTGTTGTCCCAGCAGCCCCCACCCCCTACCCCCAGCAGCAGTGGTTGACCTCTTCTAACTCTGATCCAGATCCTGAACTTGAAGACAATTAGAATCCGGATTCCGATTCAGGCTGAAAGACAACAGAATAGCACAATTGTATACACTGGTGCATGACTCTTTCCTCTCCTAGCCCCACATTTTATTCTATAATGAGAATAAAATGTGCAATAAATGAAGGAAAAAAGCCCCTGAATTTAAAATGTAAGATTTATAGAAATATAGGTGTTTACAGGGCATAGATTCCTCACCCCAAGGTAGCTACAGTTAAACGTGGTGGCCGTTGGACTGATCCAGCGCAGCCTAATGCTTCCAGGTCTAGGTGGGGCTTCTCCTTCAGTTCCCTTCTCCACCCACTATGTCCCAGCACTCTGGAGTCAGCCTCTCTTGGGAGTGGATTAGAGAAGTCACAGCCCCCACACCCAAAGGAAGAAACCAGTATGTGAGCAGCCTGTCTTCTGAGTGTACAGTCTTCCCATCTTCCTTCCTGCCTGCCTCTCCATTTCCCCCCTCCTACCCCTAAAGGATAAGGGAGCTACTTTTTTCACTCACTCATGAAAATGTATTAAAAGGTTATTTTGTGTCTTAACTCCTTTTACTGTCAAGTTTTGGTATCCTCCCATGTGCGTGCTTGCTTTCTTCCTCGAAATGTGAACAAGCGCCAGCTCTGAGCAGGCAGCGTGTGAGGGGCTGGAGACAGAGTGGGAAACAAGGCGGTTAAGTCTCTGATTTTGTAGCGCTGACACTTTGACGGGGGAGACAGACAATAACCAACCAAATAAACACACAGCATCGGCTGAGTTAGTAATGAGCGCAGTGAGGAGAATCAAACAGGTAAAGGGGCAGGAGGGTGGCGGACGGATGAGGGGGACATTGTGCAGCAGAGGGAGTGAGGCTCGGGGCCGCGGGCTGGGACGCGAGCGGGGCGGCGTGTGCGGGAAGCGGCGGGGCGGAGCCAGCGAGGTGGCGCGTGGTGCGTGCGGAGGGGGCGGCAGGCGAGCCGAGGGGAGGCAGGTGTGGGCTTGGAGGCCGTGATGAAGAGTTGGAATAAAATCCGAGTGTGAGGGGAAGCCATTCAAAGGTTTTGAGTAGGGGAGAAATACGATCTAATTAACGCTTTAAAAAGGAGATGGCGGCTGCGTGGAGAACCGAAGCACCAGCAGACGCAGGGGGCCGGGTGACAGCCAAGCGGCCGGAGCCGGCGGTGCTCGCGAGGGGCTGGCAGCCCACTCGGACTCCACGCGGGGGCTAGTGAGGGCGAGATCCGGGGATTAGGGGCCGGGTCACTGAACTAGGGCGCTCTGAGAGGGCAAGAAGCGCAGGAGTGAGGAATGCTCCAGCTTGGGGCTGGTTAAATTCGAGACACCTATAACCGTGACGTTACAGAAGGGGGATTTGTAGGCTGTGACTTTAAAGCAAGTGAATTAAGCTGTCCGTTTAAAGCTGTTCTGTTGGGGGTAGTTCTGCGCCCCTCAGATAATGGAAAGTCTTCTGGGTGCCGACAGCCGCGGGGCGGTCACTCAGGCGCGCGCTCTGGCGGACCGCGCGGCGCCTCGGTGCACGCGGGGCCCCGCCTCGGCTTGCGGCTGCTGCGGCCCGCTGCGAGAAGAGCGGTGGAAGTCTGCTCTCTTTCCCGACTCGCTCTTTTACTCCTATCCTGTTTCTTGCCATGGTGATTTCTGATCTTTTCAGAGTAACAGTGGAGAGAGGAAAGAGAGGTAACGAGGGGCAGGAGAGTTCTCACGTATTAATTTTATGGTGATCTGTTTTAGTGTAAAGCATTCTCTAGGCTTGGCAGGGGTTTAAAGCTAGCGTTTTCTCTCATGGGGCACTTTCAAGTGATCTTCTGAGAAAATTCCTATCGCTGGCACTTTCTCCCCCGATGATTTCTTTTCCAGCTGGTTGCTTATGATTGCCTTTGGCTCTCAGCGTGACAGATACCCCCCTACTCTCTTCTTCACTTTGGAACATAGCATCTATCGCCTTAAGAGATACCGAGACTAAAACTAGATCCATTTTGGTATCTTGTTATAAGCCTATTCAACACCCAACAGGAAATGTAAAGTGGGCGGGCAGACGTACCAGTCTGGAGTTCTGGGGGACTGGGGTGGGGACAGGTATTTGAGAGCCATCTGCCTATAGATGCTGTTTGAAACATGAGATCACCTGGGAGTGGGCGTCAGAGGAGAAGAGGGCTGGGGGCTAGTCCCGCGAGCTCCAAGATTGAGAGGTTGGGAAAAGGAGGCAGAGCCGGCCAAGGAACATGACAGGAGCGAGTGGCCAGTGAGGCGGGGAGAAAAGCAGCAGAGTGTGGCATTGCAGAAGCCCAGTATAGAAAGGGTTTCTGAAAAGAGGGCAGGACCAACCATGTCGCAGTGCTGCTAAGAAGGCAAGTAAAATGAGGACTGGGAATTATCCTTTGTATTTAGTGAGACTTAGAAGTAATCGGTGATTTTCATCATTGAGGTTGCTGTGGAGTAGCTGGAATGAGAGCTTGAATTCGAGTGGGTTCAAGAGAGAGTGGGGTGAGGATGTGGAGACAGAACAAGTAACCCTTTTGTGGAGTTTTGCTGTAAGGGGAGCAGAGAGATACGGGATGGGGGCTGGACAGGGTAGGGACAAAGAATATTTTTATCAGATGCTGGATATTTAACATGTATGTTTCCTGCTGGGAACGCTCTAGTGGAGAGTGACATTTGGTGATGCTGGAGAGAGAGGGGCCATGGTAGCAAGGGGAGAGTCCCTCAGGAGGTGAAGAGGTGGGATCCAGGACTCAAATGGAGGGCAGGACAACCTATCCACTGTGCGAGGAGGGGAGGCAGAGTACCTGGATGCAGAAGAAGCCAGCTTGGTGGATTTTGTGAAGGAAGATTGTTTACTTCTGTTTAGTTTTCTCAATGAAGTGATAAGGTCATCAGCTGATAGTGAGGTGGAGGATGGAGATTTAGAGAAAAGGGAAGAAAGGAATCTAGTATTTTCTAAATCATAACCATCCTTGTAAATTAGTACTCCAAGCATATTGACATCTGAAAGCCCGGACCATATGGGGTTCCTCAAATTACATCACACATCAGTGACCTATACCCCATCTATTATATAATAAGTTTGGCCATGTCCCTGAATCTCTACATGTTTCTGAATCCAGACAGAGCAAGAAAAGGTTGAAGCAGGGGGTTTAGGTGGAAACCCTCCCTGCGAGATGAGTCCCTCAGCTCTGGCAGGACCAGGCTTCAGGGGGATCAGCTCAGCTTAGCTGGGGAACTCTTCCTGCTCTTGCGATGCCCTCATCCCTGTATCACACTCAACTCTTCTCTTTTGTCACCTTCAAAAGGTTTTAGCAACCAAGAAGCACACATCCTGATCCTCGACTGGTGAAAGGGTACACAAAATAAGGCCACTTCAGAGGAAGTCACCTGCTAGCAGGAATCATTCAGCGTAAAAACCAAAGAAGGCACTCAAGAATTGTTCTATCTCTAAGAAGAGCATCTGCAACAAACTTTATTTAATTTTTGAGTTCAATGTCTGTGATCATTAAGCAATGGCAATACTATGTACTGACAATTACTGCAAATGTATTTTCCCCAGAAGTTACAAAATATTGCTAACAGATCCAATAAAAATAATTACAGCTACCTTACTGAGCACCCCTCTCAATTCATTTGGTTTGTTCCTAAATTAAGTTATGCTCCCTTTGGTCATGCACCCTTAAAATCCACACCTACATATCTTCCCCAGGTTCTTCCAACTTTTAAAATTCTTTAGAAAATTTAAAAACTCATTTTAGGTATGATTACTCACTTGCTGATTCTGATTCTAAGGATGTTGAGTTTGAATCCTGGTCACAGGAAGACATAGTAGGACATAGAGCACAGGAGAGCAGAATTCGGTTTTCCTTAAGCAAAGGGGACACCATGGGAACCTTTTAAAAGGAGTTGGTAGAGTCTGAGTTCTTTAGTTCCATCTGTTCCCCACACATATATAATTGCCAAGAGCCCCCTCTTTCCTAGTCAATGCTCTAGCTTCCATATAAAAGAGCAGCAGCATTGCTAATCCAACTGGACTTGCAATTTATCGACTTACAAGATCATGCCTGTAATTCTAGCACTTTCGGAGGCCAAGGCAGAGGATCACTTAAGGCCAGGAGTTTGAGAACAGCCTGGGCAACATAGTGAGACCCCATTTCTACAAAAAATAAGAAAAATTAGCCAGGTGTGATGGCGTGAACCTGCAGTTTTAGCTACTTGGGAGGCTGAGGCAGGAGGATTGCTTGAGACCAAGAGTTTGAGGCTGCAGTGAGCTATGATCACCCCACTGCACTCCAGCCTGGGCAGCACAGCAAGACCCTGTCTCCAAAAAAAAAAAAAAAAACCGAACAAAAAAAGATCAGTTTATGAAATTGAGGGCCACAGACAGAATGGGATTTACTAAAAACGGTGGCCCTGTATTTTTATGCCTTGACTCCAGCATTCTGGCCTCTGAGCTTTTATTTTCTTGCTTTAAGTTAACCATTTTTCTCTCTCGTTCCATATTTATCATCCTTTTTACATTCTACCATGACAGTTATCCAGTCTCCCAGTCTCTCACCTCCAGGACCCCCCAATCAATTGTTCCAGGTGAAAACTAGATTTTTTTTTTTTTAATAGACAGGGTCTTGCTCTGTCACCCAGGCTGGCATGCAGTGTCTTGATCATAGCTCACAGCAGCCTCGACCTCCTGGGTTCAAGAGATCCTCCCACCTCACCCTCCTGAGTAGCTGGGACTAAGGAGTGAGCCACCCCACCCAGCTGTCAGAGTTTTCTTAACATTAGTGATTCCATTTTGGTTTTGACAACATTCATAGTATAAAGGCAAGAGACATATTTAAATATGCAAGAACTAAGGGAATATTATTTCCATGAGTCGTTCTTGAAAAAAATTACTAAATAATGAACTTGAATCAACTAAGACATGAAAATATAGCAAAAGAACTGACAGTGAACATTGGATCTATTAACTGTAAGACAGACTGAAACAGAGGTTATGAGACAGAATTTAAGCATTGTAAATACTAACAAATTGAGAGGGAAAGGGAAGATGGGAGTAATATAAATACAGTGATTTCCTCAGTTTTTACAAATGACATTTAAAGCTGTTAAATTAAGTAATGGAGGACTAATAGAACATTAACAAAAATATATTTAGTTAGTGACTGGGCACCACAGCATAGGGTAAAGAGTGCATGCGTTTGAATTAGAAAGACCTGTGTTTAAATCTTGGCAATTAATTGCTTGGTAACTTTGGGCAAGTGGCTTAACCTCAACCTCAGCAAGAAATGTACCTCAGGTTTGTTGGACTTAGTAGAACATAAGAAATACTCACTTATAGCTTGCACATCTTGATTAAGGGAAACTGTTGGTCAAATCAACAGTTAAATATGCAGGTAAAGTTGCTTGGGAAACTATAGGTTGTATTAGGCGGGTATCTTTCTCAAGTTGAGAAGAGGTTGCTAGAGGTCACACAGTTGTCCCTTTACTCTAAAGAAGCACTTCAAATCCTGTCTCGAGTCCTAAGTGCTTTCTCCTCTACCAGTCAGTTTTGTCTCCTTTGAAAATATTTAATCAATTCCGCTCTTGTCTCCAGTAAGAAATTTGAATTTAAACAGATAAAAAGAAGTTGTTGAGTCTTTCCCTCACTCAGGAAGGAAAGGCTTGGGTAAACATTGAGTTTTTAAAGAAACTTTTTATTATGGAAAATTTCAATCATATACAAAGTAAGAGAGAAAAGTATATGAACACCAATCTTGTTTAATCCATAATCCTACCCAGTCACCTCCCACCTACTGGATTACTTTAAAGCAAATCTCAAATGTGTTATTTTTATACATTCATATTTCAGTATGTATCTCCTTTGTAAAAACAACACATTCATCATCATACTTAAAATATTAACAGTCATTCCTAGATATCATTAAATATTTAGTCAGTGTTTCCTATTTTCCTTATTGCCTCAAATGTGTTTAATAGGCGGATTCTTCAAATCAGAATCCAACAAGGTCCATCTGTTGCAACTATACCGTCCCATGGGAAGTATCAAAAAGAAGCCAGATACTTGGCTCGAAATCATTCCTCTTTAAGTTGTCGCCCTCAATCTTACAAGCAAACGGTAAATTCTCTGTCGTATTAGCGCACACGCCCTCGATTTGTTTAAAAACATCCAAACGGGGCGTGGCGGAGGGTCGGGCGGTTGCAGGCCCGCGCGCCGCCCGCGGCCGGAGGGGCGACGTGCAGCGACGGTCGAGGTTACAGGAGCTCGGCTTCAACGCGGCGTTTTAATTTGCTGAGAAACGAAATTGTTCGCTTCCCATTCCCGGGACGTGGGAGTCACCGTCCCGCGGGCTCTCGGCGGCCCCGCGTCCCGCCCCCGCCCAGACGCTCGGCCCGGAGGGCGGCGACGCGGCCGGGCCAGCGCGGGCGGGTGACACCCGCTTTTGGGGAGCCTGGGCTTCGTGGGCCGACTCACCTGCGCTGGAAAGGGCGAGCGAGGCTCCGAGCCGCTGTGCGAGCCCCGCGGCCCGGCGGTGTCAACCGTACCCGTTCTACTGCGTCTCCTCAGTTTACCCTTTCTCCCCGCAGGGCTTCTGCTACCTATGGCTGCCACGAAAACTTGGAACTGTGGTGAACACTTCAGGCCAGAAAAATTAAAAGAATGGCCAGAGCCCGAGTCAGTTTCTTTAATGGAGGTAAAATAACGTGGCACTTTGAGACTCGTATGGGCGGTGGGACATAAACCCCCGGAGTTCAGGAACTGTTACTGTTTTGCGTTAATCGCGCTTGTATGCCCAGAATCGGTGGGGAACCTGCGGCCGGAGGTCCTTAAGTGCGGCCTTTTGACTGAATCCAAATTTTACAGAACAAATCCTTGTATTAAAAGGGGTGCAGCAGAGAAAGGTGAAGCTTTTCTTGCCTCCTTTTGGTGCTTAAAAAAGAACAATCTTGAAACCAGAAGGCCGCAGGTTCCCCATCCCTGGTAGGTGAGCTCAGAAGAATTCGTTGAATGGGAAGGGCCCCAATCAGATGTGGCCAAGAGTGTTCCTTGTCGCCAGCCTGAGGGCGGGGGAGCAGGTAAACGCAGGGACCCGAGCTGAGCTCGCCCTGCGGGAAAAGCCAGGTCTGGCCTTGCCCGTTAGTTCCTTACACTTCAGCGTCTGGGAATGATTTTCTCGTCAAGAAAATTTCCTTGTTTTGTATGATCCTATGATTTGCCCCGCTGTAAAACAAACAAGCAAGCAAACAAAAAACCCCCAAAAAACTCCTGTAAATTTCCTTTATTTTGTCCCTTTTGCCGTGGTGGTAGAGTAGTGAGACAATTTGTATGTGTGCACAGAAAGCTGTGGATTTCAGAGTGCTGCTACAAATCAAAACATCTTCCTTATATTTTTCTGGCAAATTTAGGAAGGAGGAGCCATCAAAGACAAAAACTATTTCTTTAAGTGTTACAGCTCTTTTAGAATTTGCCTAGCAGGTTTTTCCGGCCCTCACCGGAAGACCCCTAAAAGAAAAAAAAGAAGAAAAAAACTATTTTTTTAAATAAAAAAAGATTGAGAATCTGACACAATACACTAAGTATATATAACATTTGCTGACAATCTTACTAGAATGTCTAAAAAAAGAAAGATCTCCCAAGATGCTTGTCAATATGTATGTTTTCTACCTCTTCAAATAAACAGACTGATTCTAAAATTATATTGTAGTATCAGGAAACATGTTTAATTGTTTTACATACTTTTTCAGTTGCCATCTTAAGTCTGAGAAGGTTTTAAAGCAAGATTCTGTTTATATTATAAAGAGAGCTTTATTTTGGAAAAGACCCGAGTAGCTGTTTGAATATCATTTTAGATTTCATGTGAAGCTATTAAATATATGGGTAAAAATCTTTTTGAGATTTCTCTTTCACAGATTTGGTATTTGAGTTTGGAGTTTAGTTTGTTTTGGTGCGTTCAGTGTGGCAGAACAGGAAGAAGAGCCAGAGATGGAGTAACATAGTTCTAAGAACCTGTGGCAGTTTTCACTAGAGATAATTTTTTTTAGGTAATAGTATATCTCTTCCAGATACTGGAATTTTTACTGTCTTTTCATTTGTTCCTACTTAGTCCTGTAAGAATAAAAGCCATAGATCAGTTCATAGTGTTGTAACTGAAAAAGCCCTAAAGTAAGCATTTAAGTGCATCAGCTTTACCCAAACTCATAATGGAAAGAGTAAGTCCCTAGTGTGAGACGGTTCCTGTAGGAGACCAGGAGTGGCCACTAACTAGCTCTGCGACTCTGGACCGGTTGAACTAAATCAGACTTTCTGTAGTTTTGACTTATGGAGGACCTCGCAGAAGGCAGGAAAGTTCAAGGGCCCTTTAAAACATCCCTAATGAATGAATGAATGTGTGAATGAATGAGAAGAGGATTCATTTTGTAGAGAGTCCCTTCATTAGTAAGCTTCTCTGTACTTTAAAAAATGTGATTTAATGATAGGACGTGAGGGGTTTGCCTGGGTGGGGGCTGAAAAGTGATAGGGGTTTGGATGAAATGAGATGGACTCTAGTTGATAATTGTTGAACATGGGTGGTGGGTTCATGGAGAATGGTTTTTGAAATTTTCCACAATAAAAACTTACAAAATATGCTTTGAGATACAGACATCAGATTTACACTAAAATTATTGGTAAAATACACTGAGTTTTGTCATTCTAGTTTATTTCTTCAGGATTTATATCCTAACATTCAATTCTGTAATTTTAGGTATTAGCTAGAGAAAACATTGATGAAGCTGTACATGCAATATTATTTAGAGAAAATTATATTGTGAAGGTAAGCGTTGGCTACAGACTGTGTTCTAAGTGTGTTCTAGGGGAGCAAGAGTGATGTCACCATGTCAAAGAGACTCATTTTGCAGGGAGAACGGGACTCCTCTGCAAAATGAGTACTTGTTTGTACTATGTAGATCTGAGATTGTGCCCCCTCCTTGCAGGATCACTAAGAAGTCCTGAATCCCACTTGGATCTGTCCTGAAGGGATCTGAGAAATTGTTCTAAGTGCTCCCCTTTGTCCTGGTTCTGAATAGAAATTCTTTGCTACTAAAACTTGCCTCTTTCTCATGACCCACATTGCAGTGTGGATATAGAAAACCACCAGAAATGAATTAGTATTTAAGGTTAATGACCAATCAGTAACTGATAGTCACTATGGAATTAATAAGCTTAAGAGGGGTTTAATTTCAATGAGAAAGATGGTGTTATAATAATACTTTGACATTTGTATTTACAATTTATGACAGAAGTGTACATATATTCCCATTTGAGCATCCAAAGAGGTAGGTGGGATTACCCTCCTTTCGTAGATCAGAGAGAGGTGTCAAAGCAAGTCTAGTGCTGTTTCTACTCTACCAATTTTGTTATAGACTTTCCTGATGATGAAAGCTAGACATGGAATGAGTGACCAAGGAATGCTACGAAATCCTTAAAAAGAAGCAAGAATTTCATGAGTTAGGAATGGTTTAGTCTGATTCATGAGTTAGGTGCAGTTTAATCTGAAAGCACAGTTGTGGTTTAGAACTTTGAGTTCTTCCTGCTCTGTGGTCCCAGGTTCTCTTACTGAACTTTATTCTGTGCTTCAACTGTCTTAGATTAGGACTTTGTAACCTGAATGTGGCTGACAGCTTATGAGTAGGGACAGGTGTTTTTTCTTCCTTATTCAAATGACAATAAATGAAAAATTTCTTAATAATTTATTTTCCTTGTTTGTATCACTTCATTAGAGATTGGATACATATTTTCAGCATCTGGATACTTTTAAGGAAAGAAGAAAAGAAATGTTACATAAAAAATGGGTCAAAAATGTTGCAGAGCCTCTTCAGCAGAGAATTATGGAAAAAGTAATTTCATATAGAGGGCTTGAAAAAATGAAACAAGAGAATTTTGAATATTATTTAAAGCACACAAATAAAATGGTACTGAGAATTTGTTTTTGTTTAAAGTATAATTTGAATATTTTTACTGGTTATGCAAATAGTCCTAGGTTTATTTTTGTATTTAAGATGAATTAATTGAACCATAATACTGCATTCTTAAGCCTGGAGTTTCCAGTGGAAGGGATAGGAGTATTGATTTGGAGCTAGATTTATCAGGAATGCTTTTAGGTAAATGTTAATAGAATAACAGTGCCTTAAATCATAAAGGCATTTATTTATTGTTTATCTAACAAGAAATTGAGGGGTAGGTGGGTTTTGGCAGCATGACAATGTCAAGTTTTTTTCTATTCTATTCTGCTGTCCTTAATATTTTCAATCTGTCCCCATCATTCTCACATTAGCCTGATGGTTACTTACAGCTCCAGGTAGTAGGTCTACATTCAAGGCAGGAAGAAGAGGTCGGGAATGGTGCCGGGGGCTCTTCTCTTACCCTGCTCCTTTTATCAGGAAGCAAAAAGAGTCCCCAGAAGTCCCTAGCCAACTCCTTACGTCTCATTGGCCAAGACTGGCTCACACAGCAAGTCCTAGCTATAAGCAGGGCCAGGAAAGAGACCGTGCGGCTTTCTAATCTCTCTAGTAGGAAGCAGGAAGAGAGAATGGTATTGCATGGCTATGGAGTTAGCCAACCACTAGGTGTAGGGACTCACAGTTTCTATACTCCGTTTTCCCATTTGGTTTTGCAAAACAATAAAATTTAGTTTCTTATTTTGAAGATTTTTTTTGCTTTAATTTTCAGGTCAGGAATCTCTTTTGGAATTTAGGCCCACCTATTTGCAGTACCAAATTTAAATGTGTTGGCTTCAGTTGTGTACTACAGGATCCCACCATCCCCCCACCCCAGGTGTTAATATTAATATTTACTGGCGATCTAGAGTAGTTTAGCTGGATTAGAGCATTTTAAGTATATTTCCTGAGCAAAATTTCTGAATATGTACCTTAAATACTTCTTTCTAAACATCCTAGGAGGCAGAGCTCAAGACTGAATCCAGGTCTCTTTGAAACCAAAGTGCAAATTCTTACAGTTGTATCCAGAAATGTGGTTGCACAAGTGTACGATGGGGAGGCCATGCCTTAGAAATGGCATGTGTTGAAATCCGAGTGATTTTAAATGACAGTAAATTCAGTGTGAGTCAACCATGTCAGCTGGCTTCCAAAAAAACATCTGAGCTGTTAGGCTGTGTTAAGAGAGGCTGTGCTAAGAGTGGGAAGCATCAAAGTCCTGGTCTACCCTGTCCTTATCCTGTTACTCTTGATGTCACAATGTTGAGGGGACACTTGCCAGTTGCAGAATCTTTAGAAGAGGGTGGAATCTTGACAACAGTTCATAGGAGGAAAAGTGGAAAGAAGTGGGGTATTTAGCCCAGGAAGAGAAGACATGAGGAGTAATGAAATCTTTAAATGTTTGAAAGGCAGACTTACAGCTAATGTAGTTAGACTAGTACCTGCACCTGGAAGTTATAAGGCAGGTTTAAACTCAATCTAAGGACGAACTTTCTAGTGGTTAAAATGACCAAAAAAGTGTCTGCCTCATGGAGCAGAAAGTTCTCAAACTAACGCTCATGGGTGACTTGGGACTAAAACTAGATGATTACTTCTCCCAGAAGGTGGCGGAGTCCCACCGCAGTCTAAATTACTTCTGAGGCTTCCTCTAAACCTTTGCAGCTATGCTTTAAGTAAAAATGGAATAAAGTATTTGTCTTTTATGAATCTTGCAAAACAGTTTGTATGTAGTGATTTGCTCTTAGTTGTATGTTTTTTTTCTCTAAAGGAAATTGTATCTGGAGAACATTATGATCCTGAAGTATACGATCCTTTTTATATGAAGAAAAAAAACCCAAACTATGGAAAGGTAGAGTAGGTTTATTACTTTTATTTATTTATTCCTCAGAGCTCTGGAGTTGGAGAAAACCTAGACATCTTAGAAGTCTTGTAGTTATTCTCTATTCATTAAAAAAAATCCGCAAGAGCATTTCTCGTGAGTTTTAGAATAGGGACCCAAAGTTTCTACTGGACTCTGAAGGAAATTTACATTGTGAACAAGGTATGCATGTGTGTGATAATTTGTTCATTCATTAATTCATTCATTCACTCCCATTCAGCAAACTTGAAGCACAAAAGGGAGAGAGAGAGATGTGGGCGGTGAGTGTGGTAGAGTGTGTTACTTGTGTCACATGAGTCAGTGCAGGGATCATGGGACTCAGGAGAGAGCACCTTTCCACTAGAGGAATCAGAGGGATGTCAGGAAAAGCTGCCCAGAAGAGCTAATAGTTGAGCTTATGATGAGTCTTCAGATTTTTAAACTGCTCATATATGAGTTAAAATCGACAAGGTGGGTTTTAGTTTTTTGCTCCTGTGTAGTAGATGTAGCCACCGGATATTATTAATTTTTTAAAAGTATGTTTGGCTCTGAAGAGAGAAGTGGTTTATTTTGCTTCTCTCAGAAAACCAAGCCTGATCCTTAATATGAAGATTAAAAGGCTCTGTTGGTTATGAGCAGACTCGCTGTCGGGAGGCAGCACATGCTATGCTGTCTTGGTTATTCAGTACTTGCTTATCTCTTACTAGTACTTAGGGCCCAGCACTGGGCTAAGTGGTGTGGGGGAAATGAAGAAGAGGAAAAATAGTCTCTCTGTCTAAGTCTTATAATCAGGAGGGGGAAGAAAGAAAAAATCTCTCTCTGTAACCTCTGTACGTCCCCTTGACACAAACTCCTACTCCTGGTCGCCTGCCCTTCTGTTCTCAGAAGCCCTTAAAGACTAGTTGTCAGCTTCCCCAGGAGGTGTTCTTCTTCCAAGGCCGGGTTAGGAGCACTACCTCATGCTCCTAAAGTGTCCTGAGCTGGCTCCTCTCATGACCACATTGCCATTGTGTATGACTAGGCTGTTCTACACTGAGAGATCCCCGAGGACAGGTCTAATCTGGATGTGGCTCACAGTGGTGTCACAAATATTTACTGACTGATGCAGTGATACAGTAGAACTCTGAGCAGAAGCATGTCTCTTCCTCCATCCGTTCATCCATTTATGCCCTGTGAGATACTCTCATCTGAGGCAGGTGATATTTACCCTTCCACTGCTCTGTGGAGTGACATTATTCATGTGTCTTTATTCTCAGCTGCTTTGGTATACAGTAAGGCCATACTTGAATGCTTAGGACAGATTTTAAAAGTCTAACACAAACTACACTTGAGGCCTCAAAGAGTCTCATTTTTCTTGTAGGTTACAGTGTCACCATTTTTTGACCCTCTGTTTCAAAGACAGCAAGAGGTGGATGAAGAGAAGAGAGCTAGTCTTCAGTATGAAACAGGTGCTTTGTGATCACTGGGCTTCATTTTTCGAGACTGCTAATTGTCAAATGATTTCCTACTCCACGAGCAACTGGAGTTGTCTTTAAGAGTGTTGATTTAGATTTTTTATCTTCTTGTAGGAAAACGATATTCCATAAAAGAACTTAAAGAAATAGAAAAGGCCAGGCTGCATGCCCGATTGCCCCAGTTCACTTTCGCTCTACACAGTGTGATTCCAAAAAAGTGGCATAAAGTCTCCACGAGATCCAGAAGTAAAAATTATGGTAAATGCAGGTACAGATGAGCAAAATAAACCAACAAGCAAACATTTGTTTAATTTGCAGTTTAGTTCATTTCCTAATGAAGATCTTATAACTAGTCACATTTTTTTCTTTTAGTGGTTTATAGTTTTATTATTATTACTATCATCACCTTTGTATTGGGAAATGTACGTAGAGGACAGTATAATACATAAACAGATTCAGCAAATCCCCTAGGCAGTCCTGTGAAATCACCACCCAGGTCAAGAAAGGGCTCTCTCCTGAGGACAATCTCCTCCCTGCCCCAGAGCCATCTTCCCTATTCTAAGTGTTCACTTCCTTGTTTTCCCTGTGGTGTTATCAACTAATTTTGTATCCTTAAACAATATAGTTAATCTTGCCTATTTTTGAATTTCATGTAAATGGAAGCTTAAAGCATTTATTCTTTTGTGACTGACATTTTTCAAAAAATATTTATTAAGATATAATTTACATACCATAAAATTCATCTGTTATGAGTGTGTAAGTGTACAATTCAGTGTGTGACTTCTTTTGCTCACCATTATGTTTTTCAGATTCATCCATGTTGTTGCATATAACTCCAGTGTATTACTTTCTTTTTTCTATAGTACCCGTTGTGTGACTATGACATCATTTATTTAACCAATCCACCGTTGGTGGACATTTGGGTTGTTTCCATGTTTTGGTTATTACGAACAATCCATTGCAGGTATTTTGGTTCCTACAAGCCATATTTCATAGGGTATATACCTAAGAGTGGAGTTTTCTGGGTCATAGGATAATGGTAAGCTATTTTCCAAAAGAGGCTATTTCAGTTTAAGCTACTATCAGCATGAATGAGAAATACTGTTGTTCCATATTCTCCTCGACCTTTGATATGGTAGAACATTGTCATTTGAGTAAAACTGATGGCCACACAATAGCATTTTCCTGATTACCAATGAAACTGAGTTACTATCTTTATTGGCTGTTGATTTTCCTCATTTGAGAAGTATCTGTTCAACACTTTTGCCATTTTTTTCAGTTGGGTTGTTTGTCTTTCTTATTGATTTGTAGGTATTCCTTATATATTTTGACTATAAACCCCTTTTCAGTTATATGTGCTGTAAGTATCTTTTCCTATTTTGTGGATTGTATTTTTACTTTTCTTAATGGTGTTTTTGATGAACAGATATTCTTAATTTTAACATAGTCCAATTTATCTTTCTTTTCCTTTATAATTAGTGTTTTCTATACATTATAGTGCATTTTATATATTTTATTATATATTAAAAATGTCTCTTCCAGAAGGTTTATAGATTTATAGTTTTGCTTTTCAAATTTAGGCTTATAATCCAATTGGAATTGCTTTTTGTGTAAATTGTGTATGGGGCCCAATTTTATTTTTTCCTCAGTACCATTTATTGAAAATATCATCATTTCCCCCCTGCTCTGCAGTGTAGCCTTTGATACAAATTAAGTGTCCTTATATATACTTAATTTCTGGGTTCTCTATTCTGGCCTATTAGTTTGCTATGCTTTTTAATGAGTTTTGATACCTCATGGAACAATTCTTCCTAAAAATTTTATAATTAGCTGAAGTTCCATATGGACACACACATAAATCCCAAAACAAACAAATACTTGGGGTTTTGATTTGGATTACATTGAATTTGTATATCACTTTGGGGAGAATTGACATCTTTACAATTTTGAGTACTCTGATCCATGAATATGGTATATCTCTCCATTAATTTGGATCTTATTTTATTTCACATAAAGGAGTGGTTATTTTTGTTTTGTTTTGTTTTGTTTAAGAGACAGGGTCTTGCTCTGTTGCCCAGGCTGGAGTGCAGTGGCACAATCATAGCTCACTGCAGCCTTGAACTCCTGGGCTCAAGCAATCCTCCTGCCTCAGCCTCTGGAGTAGCTGGGACTGCAGGTGCATGCCACCATGCCCAGCTAATTTTTAAAATTTTAAAATTGTAAAAATTTTGCTCTGTTGCCCAGGCTGGTCTCAAACTCCTGGCTTCAAGCAATCCTCCTGCCTCAGCTTCCCAAGTTGCTGAGATTACAGGTGTGTGCCACTGTGCTCCGCAAGGAGTGGTTCTTAGTCAGGAATCATTTTGCCCTGGCATTGTTTGGAGACATTTCTGGTTGTCAGGGGAGTGGGGGTTTACAGGCAACTAGTGGTCAGAGGGCAGGGATGCTGTTAAATATCCTACAACAAAGAATTATCCAGCTCTAAATGTCAATAAATACTATGGGTGAGAAATCATGTCTAAAGGTCTTGTAGATTTTTGGTTAGATTTATTCCTACTTATTTCTATTTTGTTACTATTACACATAATTTTATTTTCTAGCTATTTGTAGTTAATGTACAGAAATAAAAATGATTTTGTATATTGACTTTTTATTTGGCAACCTTGCTAAACTTTATTAATTCTAATATTTTATCTATAGAGTCTTTTGGACTTTCTACACACACAGTCAATATTATCTGCTAATATTGAGAGTTTTATTTCTTGTTTTCTATTCCTTATACCTTTTATTTCTTTTCCTTGCTTTACAGTAACAATTAGAATCTCTGGCACAAAGTTGAATTGAAGTGGTGATAATGGGCTTCCTTGTATCATTCTTAAACTCAAAGGGAAAGCTTTCAGTGTTTTACTGTGCTTTACATTATTTTTAGATCTCCAGTAGTAAATTAAGGAAGTTCACCTATATTCCTAGTTTGCTATGAGTTATTTTTTAAGATCATGAGTAGATTTTGAATTATATTAATTTTTTTCTACATTTATTAAAATGATTATGATTTTTTCTTTGTTAATGTGGAAAATTACACTGACCTATTTTTAAAATATTTTATTATAAACATTTCAAAATATACTGAATGGAGAGTGTACAGCAGATTCCTATGTACCTATCACCACCCAGGTTCAATGACCATCAACACTCTCCCGTACTTGTTCTCTCTCTCTCTCTCTTTCCCCTGCTCTCCCTCTTTTGTTCTCACTTTTCTGGAGAACATTCTAGGCCTCATGTCATGTACCTCACAACAAACAAATAAACAAACAGCAAAGAAATGCTATTTACAGTTTCCACACGTGTGTGTCTGCTCATGGAGAATCTCTCAGTTTCTGTGTGCTTTAAAATGTCTGTATTTCACCTTCATTCTCTCTCTTTTTTTTTTTTTTTTACTTAATAATCTTTATTTTTCACAGCAAATTTTATGTTCACAGGAAAATTGAGTGGAAAGCACCTAGAGAGTTCCATATACCCTCTGTCCTCACACATACACAACCTCCCCCACTATCGACATTGTGCACCACAGTGGTACATTTGTTATAATCGATGAAGCTACATTATCACCCAAATTTCATAGTTTACATTAGGGTTCACTCTTGGTTTTGTACATTCTATGGGTTTTGACAAATGTACAATGACGTGTATCCACGATTATAATATCATACAGAATAGTTTCACTGCCCTAAATCTCATCTGTGCTTTGCCCACTCATCCCTCCCTCCCCCTTAACCCCTGGAAACCACTGATCTTTTTACTGTCTCCATAGTTTTGCCTTTTACAGCATGTCATGTAGTTGGAATCATACAGGATGTAGCCTTTTCAGATTTCACTTTCATTCTTAAAGGATGTTTTCACAGGATTAGGAATGCTAGGTTGGCAGTTATTTTCTTTCAAAATATATCGTGTTGTCTTTTATTCTTTCAATTGAGAAGTCAGCTACTAGTCTTACTAGTTCCTTTGAAGGTATTTTGTCTTTTTCCTCTGGATGCTTTAAAGATTTTCTTATTGTCTTTGATTTTCTGTAGTTTTATATGATGCTTCTAGATGTGGATTTCTTCATATTTATCCTACTTGGAACTCATGAGTCTTCTTGTATCTGTAGGTTGATGTCTTTAATTAGTTCCAGAAAGTTCTCAGTCATTTTCTCTGCCATAGTCTCCTCTCTTCTCTTTTGGGTACTCTGGTTAGACATATTTTAGATTTTCTCACTGTCTCCTCTCTGTCTCTTCCCCTTTTTTGCATATTTTCTATCTTTTTTGTCTCTCTATATTTGATTCTAGATATTTTATTATCTCTTCAGTTATGTCTAATAATCTGTTGTTAAACCATCCATTGAGTTCTTAATTTCAGTTATTTTATTTTACAGTTCTAGAATTTCTATTTGGTGCTTTTTCAAATAGGTTTTGGGGAATGCTGTGTGTACTCAGGGGCATACCAAGTGTACTGCTTGACTTACCTTGGAGGGAGATGTTGAAAACAAGGTTAAATGTCCAACTGCCAGACATCACTCAGGCCCCAGGAGAAAAACTCTACCAGAGATACTGGGAGCAGAAAGGAATCAGTCTCTACCCTGGTACTTGATATTGGAAACCTGGCACTTGAAATGCTCCCAGAGTGTGAGGAGGAAAGAGCCAGACATTGTCAACTCATTACTGAAGGGCTCTTCCCTCACTGGAATTGTTTCACAGCTATCCAATGACTTTAAAATTATTAACTTTTTGGGTAAATTTTCTGGTGTTTTCTACTTATTGCAGCAGGACTTTTAATATGTGCAGACTTCTATATTCTATGGAAAAGTGGAAGTCCTGTTATGCTCCTTGATATTTCCTTTTCATCCCTCATCCTGAGTTTTGCTGGAATAATCAGTGCTACTTTGTTTCTGTTTCACCTAGTGATTTGGAAGTCTTATGTTCTATTTCTGGTTTCATAGTTTCTTTATCAATTTTAACAAAATTTTTTTTAAACATCAGTAATTATATAACTCCCCATCCCCCAAGAAGACAAAGGCTTTATTTTGCTTTGCTTCCTTCATCTCCCCTCTCTGGCTCCTCTGCCTTTGCCGTCACAGCTCCTCACTGGCCTTCCTCCCTCAGTCTGGTCTCCTCCACGCGACACAGCAAAGTCCAAGGACCGTAACTTAGCACATAAGGTGCTACCTGGTCCCTACCACTCTTTCTGGCTTCATCTTAAAAATCCCATCTCCCTAAAGAAAAGAAATATTTATTAACCACAAGTCAGCATGTTTATAACTCCCTGACCTGCCAGGTTGCCAATGCGGGCAAGAGGGGCAATTTTCGGAGGGAAATAGAACTCTATGTGGCCCCTGCCTTCTCCTCCAGCAGCAAGCCCCTTGAGGTTATCGTGGCATTCCCAGACTTAGCTGGAACACAGTAGATGATGAACAAATGGTTTGTTGAATGAATCAGTGAAGGAAGACAAGAGAAGACTTATTTCCCTAGATAGCGCTGGGCTTCCCAGGGCAGAAATGGAGGCAGCCCTGGGGAAGAGGGGCCTCACCTGGCTGTTTGATGAAGTAAGAAAAGGACTTTGGCTAGATTAGTCAGAGACAGTTTGATTACCAAAAACAGAATCCTTCTCAAGTGAAAAAAAACGGGGAGAGGGGCTAGAAATGTTAGAAAGCACCAGCATGTCATGGAAGCCAAGGCCAGGAAGAAAGCCAGGCTGCCTGAGGGACCAAGAAGCCAGTCTCTTCCTCGTGGGGCCACGTGGCTCTCACGGTTGCTTCTCCTCGTGAACCTGCTTCACTTCGCTTTCTCTGCGCGCTGCCTTTCTCTGCTTTCTCTGCTTTCTCTGCTTTCCTGTGCCTGTGCTGGAAGCTGGATGCCGCATCCTGCCTGACTTTCTGCTTTGAGCACTCAGAGGCTGCCTGGAAGCCCCTTTGTCACAATTACAACTGTAGGGATTGAGGTTCTGGACCAGGCGCCTCAGCCACGGCTGGAAAAGAGTCCCAGGAGTCACCACCTCCATAAGGGTTGTGCCAGCAGGGGTGCGGGTGGGGCAGACTGAGGGACAGCCACCAGTGATGTCTAGTTAGCCTTTCCTTTGCATAAAGTAAGTATTGAGGTCATTAAATTAATTTTCCAAAATTATTGAACTCAGTTTGTGCCGAGTTGAGATAATTTTTTCTACTTTTCTTCGCAGCCCTGAAAAGCTCATCTGTGCAGAAAAGAAACAAAACAGAAGAGAGGAGGAGCAAAGGACTACCGAGCTAGGCCAGGCTGCCTTTGAAAGGCAGTTCCGCTCCTCCAAGCTCGCCCAGGACAGAGGGGATGGAAAGCAGGGTGCGGTGAGCAGAAGCCCGGGGGCAGGGCTGGGACGCACAGCTTTGAGCGCCCTGAGACCCACTGGTTCCACACTCCGCCACTGCCACAGCGCTCCCCCTGCTCCCTCTCAGACGGCCCCCGGGGGCAGAGGAGGCGGCGGCGATAAGGGAGTGAGAAAAGGGGCGGGAGAAACCGCGGGCGGCCTTGGCTCCTGCTGCTGCTCTCATGGGCCTGGGCAGGGAAGCTTTGCTTGAGAAACTCAGAAAAGTGGCGAATGTGGGACCAGATCGTGCCCTGCCAAGGTGAGGGCAAACTGGCCAGAGGGGACCTGCCTGCTAGGATTTCTGCACCTCTTTTTCCTGGGCTTTTACCCTTCTGCCATTTACCGTTTGTTACATCCAAACTAGACCAAAAACGTTCTTCTCCTTAGTTCAGTTGCAATAGGTGGGAATTTTTGAAACAAAATTTATACCAAAAAAATTTAGGGCAAAATGAGAGTTTAGAATTTAAAAGGTATTTTATATGCAGGAATTTTCCAAGCACAGGTTTCTTATCCGGAGCTCACACTTTGGTGGACACGACGTACAGCTTGTGTCTATACCCCGTCCCTCCTCTCCCCACACCTGTGTCCTAAGGCCTGAGGCTTGGGACCCTTCCAGGGAAGGCTTCTGACCTGCCAGGGTCTCTGCGTTTCTCCGTCGGCCAGGCCCTCCCTGGCCCCCTCCACCACACAGCGGGTGAGGGGCTGTTCCTTCTCTCATGCTTGAAGACCTTGTCAGACCCTTTGTGACCCAACTTCTACTCAATCCCATGGACCACCCCCCCCAGTCTCTCCAGGGAGAGACGGATTCTCCTAATATGGTAAGTTACCGTGTGACTGCACAGCAGTTTCCGCTGAGCATAGTTACATCTGAGAGCCCAGGGAGCTCCTCATTCTGTTTTGTTTTGTTTTTTTAAAATAAGGTATACAATGCGGTGATTTTGGTATATGTATTCCTTGTGAAATGATTACCACAATCAAGCTAATTAACATATCCATCATCTCACATAGTTACTGTGTGTGGGGGGGTGAGAATACTTAAGATCTACTCTCTTTGCACATTTCAAGTGTACAGTACAGTAGGATTAACAATAGTCAGCATGCTGTACATTAGGTCTCTAGAACTTATTCATCTTACAACAAAGTTTGCACCCTTTGACCAAAGGGTCATTATTGTGAATAATGCTGCAATGAATATGGGAGTGCAGATATCTACTTGAGATAGTGATTTTATTTCTTTTGAATATATACATCCAGAAGTAGGATTGCTGGATCATATGGTAGTTCTATCTTTAATTTTTTGAGAAACTTCCATACTGTTTTCCATTTTACATCCCATCAACAGTGCACAAGGGTCCCCTGTCTCTGTATCCTCACCAGCACTTGTTATCGTTTGACTTTTTTTTTTTTTGAGCTGGGGTCTTGCTCTGTCGCCCCGGCTAGAGTGCAGTGACGTCATCATAGCTTCCTGCATCCTCAAACTCCTGGGCTCGAGCGATCCTCCTGCCTCAGCCTCTTGAGTAGCTGGGACTACAGGTGTGTGCCACCATGCCCAGCTAACTTTTACAAATTTTTTGTACAGACAGGATCTCGCTATGTTGCTCAGGCTGGTCTTGAACTCCTGGCCTCAAGTGATCCTCCCGCTTTGGCCTCCTAAAATGTTGGGATTACAGGCATGAACCACCGTGCCCAGCCTGACTTTTTGATAATCACCAGCCTAACAGGGGTGAGGTGATATCCCACTGTGGTTTTGATTTGCTTTTCCCTGATTAGTGATGCCGAGCACCTTTTCATATACCTGTTGAACATTTGTACGTTTTATTTGGAAAAATATCTATTCAGGCTCTTTCGCCATTTTAAAATTGGATTATTAATTTTTTTTTTTTTTTTTTGCTGTTGAGTTGTGTGAGTTCCTTATGTATTTTGGATATTAACCTCTTATTGGATATATGGTTTGGAAATATTTTCTCCCATTCTGTAGGGAAAATATTTTGTTTCCCTTGCTGTGCAGAAGCTTTTTAGTTTGATATAGTCCCACTTGTTTATATCAGATCTTAATGTGACTGTGGTCAGCTCTACCCTTATGGTAGAGTAGGCTAACTGCTGTCACCAATAGATCCAAAAAGCAGATAGTGGTTTAAACACAATAGCAGTTGCTTTTTGGCTCATGGACCTGTACTGGGTGGGTCAGCAGGTCAGCAGGCTGTCCTTCTTCCATGCAGTCTCTTGGGACCCTGTCTGATGGACCTTTGCTATCTTCAGTGCCTGGCTCCCAAGGTTGCCCCATGCAACTCACCCTGAAAAGGGAAGAGACCACAGATGAACTCTGTGCTGGGGGGCTGTATGTGGGCCAGGCCTGGAGGTGACATATGTCACTTCCTCTGATCTTCCATGGGCTAGGACCCAGTCACATGTCTGTCCCTAACTGTAGGGCACGGGGTGCTGGGGAAGGTATTCTCCAGCTGGTCTGAACACGATGGCAGAGGAGCATTTTGTGGACAGCCTGTTGTCTTTGCCATACCATGACCAGGTTAGTCCTATGTGGAGTTCAAAGACAGGCAAAGCCTCTGAGAGTTGCAGAAAGCAGACAGAGTGAGAGAGGTGAGGCAGGAGAGTTGTCTGGGAACGTGCCTGACAGGGGAGTCTCCGCCTGGCAGGAGGCAGAGTGTGGGGCGGGGCCAGTGGGGTCCTCCCTGCCTGTGCGAGCCCCTCGTGCCAACACCACACTCAGCCCTTCTCCTCTGTCAATAGGTTTTAGGAACCAGACAGCAGAGACCCCGCTCCTGGGCAGCTGGGGACAGCCGTCAGAGACGGGGGCCCCAGCCTGTGGAAAGAAGAGCGATGACAGCAGAGATCCTGGGGAGGCACCTGGCCTCCCTGCAGAAGGTGGCTGAGCAGGGCTGCTGTTTGTAACACTTGGTTGACTCAAGTTTGCAGTGTCTGTGCAACACTTGGAATACTGCAAACGTGTTTTCTCTCCCCAGAAGTAGAAATAAATTGCAAGACATACCCAAATAATACTGTTTATTGCACTCCTGCTGTGAACCAGGAACTGTGTGAGGCATTTTATATTCATTGAAAAGTTTTAGCAGCAAGATAGTATTATACTGGTGCTCAGACAGGCTCGGTGACTGGCTCAAGGGCAGTGTTCTGTCACACGTCCCTCTGGTGCCAAAACACATGTTCATCCCCCCAGGGCACACTTTCTTCTCACAGTCAGACTCTGCAACCATAGTCAAATAGCTCAGGATTTGGGTCTCCTTTCAGAGGGTGGTGTTATGTCCCCCCCTCCCCCCCACCAAATGGTAGGCATCCTGCCCCAGAAGAGCAAAGTCCCTGGAGGGACTTGCTGGGGACCTCTCCTCTCTGGAGAAGAGACTTCTACCAGGTGTCTGAGGCGCTGTGCTCAGTCCTTGGGGGGTGGAGAGACTCAGGCGCAGCCCCCCTCACGCCCTCCACAAAATAGGCTCACATTGCAGCTGGGAGAGAACTTGATTTCTCAAGGGGCAGGTCTGCATTCCCAGGTCGAAGGGGATGACCAGAGTTGCTGGGTGTACTGAAGTCCGTATCCTCCAAGGTTTCACAGAAGTTGTCTGACTCTGATCCTGCTGGCTCCTCTGTCCTAAATCTGACCAAAGAACCCTGACCTATCTAGAGGTGGAGGGATGGCACTAGCCACAGTTCATCCTAGTGAGGATTAAAGTCCCCTCAGTTCTGGGAACATGAGGATTGTTCTGTGGCTAAGGTTCCCAGTAAGCCCAGAGCTGGTTTTGAACCTACCTGATCCGTCAGCCCAGGCTTTCCCCATAAGCAAGCAGGCGTCCCCGACCCTAGGACGGCCAGCAGTTCGCTCTGCTCAGCGAGGCCGTGTCTGACCAGCCAAACTTTCCTTAAGCAGTATGTTCAGTTGTTTTGGTTTCATAAATTGAGTGGTCTCATTTTTTTGTTTTCATTAAAAAAATTTTTTTTTTTAAAAAAAGGGTTGCCCAGTTGCCTTTTTTTTTTGTTGAGACAGAGTCCTCGCTTTGTTGCCCTGGGTAGAGTGCAGTGGCGTCATTGCAGCTCACTGCAACCTCCAATTCCTAGGCTAAAGTGATCTTCCTGCCTCAGCCTCCCGAGTAGCTGGGACTACAGGTACACGCCGCAACGCCGGCTAATTTTTTGTTCCTATTTTTGGTAGAGGCAGGGTCTCACTCTTGCTTAGGCTGGTCTCGAATTTCCTGAGCTCAAGCAATCCACTCGCCTTGGCCTCCCAGAGTGCTAGGATTATAGGCGTGAGCCACCGTGCCCGGCCTCTTATTTCTTTTATGTCTACGTTTTAACCAATCAGTACCCAGGATCAATACCGGAATGAGTATGTGATGAATTTTTTTATTTGAATATACGGATTCTGTTTTCTATCCCTTTTTTGTCCAGGGATTATGTTTAAACAGAAACAGGGGCTATGGTGTAGGCCTGAGCACTTGGGACATTTGAATCCCTCCTGGGTCCCCCAGCTGTCTGGAGACCCGCTCCCTTAGAAATCAGGGCTCCTGCAGCCCAAGTGGTCCCTTCGAAAGGATAGATCTTTTCCCCATCTTACTCATTAATCCAGGGACTTAGTGTATAAGACCTTATTTTTATCAGTATTCAAAACAAATTTCATATTTCAAAATTCAGAAGCCAAACAAGCAGCTCAGACAGGTGCAGATGTGGCTTTGACAGGACAGGGGATGGGACAGGGAAAGACGGGGCCTCTGGGGTCGGTGGATGTGGGACATCGCTGAACCCTTGTGCATTTCTCTACTTATAAGTTACCCCTGAGGTTTCTACTCAGCAGGGTCAGGTGTAGCTCCCCAGAGACCATCCCTTCTAGACATTCAAGAAACCAAGCCCCAGAAGCATGAGGCAGATTCACCAAATCCTGGAGCAAGCTAACGGTAGAGTCAAGATGAGCCCCCCGTCTTTGGACCCATCCCACCCCGTCTCACCCTGTCCTTGGTTTTTCCCACTATATGGTAAAGGAAATTTGGTTTCATCAAAAGCAACCTCTGAAGTTACCTTTTAAAAGCCTTTCATGTAGAAAGTAGATCACTCAAGCTTTGAAAGAAGTTACATTCATAAACTTATAATTTTATTCTTTCTGTACATATTGGCAATGATAAAGCTTAAAGATGCATGTCCTGTGAAATAGGCAAAACAAGGAATTTACATAAATAATTTATACTTCAGAAACTTAAAGTTGAAAAATATTTTCCACATTATTAGAGTTCACAGTATTTAAAGTAAATCAAGCTTTCTCCCTTATATTTCAAACTATATTGTCTTAGCAGAGAACGATAAAATCTAATCAGGAATAAAATGATCAAGTTTCTGTTTTTGTTCAGTGCACAAGCAGGCGCTACTTCAGCATCAGGCTGCTCAAGCCCTGAGCCCGCAGCATTTCACCCCCAACCCTCCCCCTCCTGAGTGGCTGTGACCTGACAGAGGTCACATGGCATGGAATGGTCACAGTGTCATCAAACCACTCCACAGTGGACACATTCAACCAAGTGGTAACGTCTGGTGGTCTGATGCCTCATTTCCATATAATACTATTTATAGCCCTGAAAATGGAAACCTTGGCATCTAAACACAGCTGAACATGTTAACACTAATACAAGGCACTGTGCTATAGGTTTCGGTTTATTCATAGGGCAGATGATGTTTGCATAGACTGCTAGCGATTTAGTGTGCAATAAAATAGAGGTGCCAGCGTGCGTGGCTTTGTGACGGATGAAGCTGCATGATGCTCCCTCAGCCCCGGGAGGCATGGTCTCTCGCTCTCCAGCCTCAGCCTTGGGAGCAGATCCCCTGGTGCAGTCCTTCCAGATCCCCTACAGGAGAGTCTTCTGCTCAAAGAGCTGCAGGTCAAAGCGGACCCAGACCTCCCCGGTGGGGACCTCGTGTAGCAGCAGCCGGCGGGTCACAGGGCCTTTGCTTTCCTGTTCTGTTCGAATTTTTGCCACTGGGACTTCAGTACGACCCAGGAAATCTGGTGAATAAACATCATATGAGAGCCAGAAGTCTTTCTTCTTTATAAAATTGTTTAAAAACTACAGCAGGAGGAGTGTCTGAAATAGGATTCATAAAACTTTCAAATACCAAATGAGGGATTTTTCTAGATATGACTTTTAAATCTGATTATAATTTTAACTAGAACTAACTTTTAGTCAAACTGACTACTTTTGGTTTCTGGATCTTTGATATTGTGAATGGATACATGTAGAATGACAACAGATTTGTGTGAGAGAAGCTGCCTAGTTGGAATTCAAGTCTCTCTGGTCTGAGAATGTTCTACCCATTCGGTATGCACCAGGAGCAGTGTTGACACCATGTGTGTGTGTGTGGTGACTGGGGTCAAAGACCTGGAACACACCCAAGGCCACCTGAGGAAGGGCACCCACCTCCTGCCAAAGTGAGCTGACCCAGGCCTGTGTCATGTCCCTGAGGTGTCACGGGGTATATATACAGCTGAGCACCCTGGATCCAGACGCCAGGATCTGGAAAACCTTCGGATCTCCTAGCCGAGTTACACTTACCATCTGGTGAAAACTGGTCTCTGTCAAACATGGTGAGACACAGCACATCTTGGTAAAGATCCTTAATGAAGAACTGGCAGTTAAAATTCCACTTGGGATTTAATGTGTCCTGGATGGTTCTGGTGGTGTAGCTCTGGGAGCCCATGCTGATTTCACAGTATGGATTGCTCTTTCCTAAACAAAAACAAACCAGACACATGTGGCACATGTAGGTAAAATGAAGTAACTGACAGGGCCATCCTTGAGCAGAAGCAGGATCCAAAATCATGCCACACTACAGACCATGGTAGCAGGAGCCACTGCCTGGGGGAACCATGTTCACCCTGTGGTCTAGTAACACGGCCTCTGTGTCCCCAACACTGACGGCAGCATAAACCTGGGGAGCAACTGTGAGCTCCAATGCCAGGACTGCTCCCCACAGAGCAAAACTTGCCATGTGCTTTCTTGATGCAGAAGCACTCAGGAAGGCAGGCACTGGTACTTATAGGGAAACAGTGATAATATTGGTGCCATAAACTAGCTTATCACCATTTTGGTGGCACTAGACACACAAACTTTTAAAAAGCATCTGAGGCCAGGTGTGGTGGCTCATGTCTGTAGTCCCAGCTACTCAGGAGGCTGAGGCAGGAGAATCACTTGAGCCCAGGAGTTCGAGGTTACAGTGAGCTAATGACGAAGCCACTGCACTCCAGCCTGGATGACAGAGTGAGACCCTGTCTCTAAAATAAATAAATAAAATCAATAAAAAGCATCCCATCACTCAATGTTCAGAAGAGTCACCAGCAAAGAGTGGGGCAGTTACCATGTCTGTTGAATATAAGAAGCATTTACCATTTGGTTTACAGGCTTTTAATTCTGTAGCTTCAATGACATGTACCATCAGGCGCCCGATGCCTGAAGTCTTCTGAGAGCGGGCTACAAGAGAGGGAGTCACGTTAATCTCTTCTCTGAGAACATCGGCAGCGCAGCAATGATGCTGAGCTGGGGACACTCACGATCTGAATTTCTAACAAACCATAATACTACAACCCCCACTTGCACTGCACTGGGCCCAGCAGCTCGGCATCCGACTGCGCTGTGCCTTCCCCGGGCTGTGCCTGCTGTCTCCAGCCACCAGCATCCCAGTCATCCTTCCAGATCCAGGGCCCATCTCCCGTCCACCTCCCAGAGCCCTTCCCTCCTCTGTGCCTCCATTACCCTTCACCTATGAGCATCCCACAGCCTGCTGGGTCTGAAATCCTATATACTGCCTGTCTCCTCTGCCAGAGAGGAGCTGCTGTTGAGCATGGACTATTTTATCCATCCTTGCAGTAACCCCTCAATTGCCTAGCAAATAGTAATGTTAATAAAATAATAGTGCAGGATGTTTGTTCAGCACTTAATAGCAGCTAACATTTATTGGATACTTACTTTGTATTAGGCATGTGCTAAACCTTTTCATAAATTATGTTATTTAAACTGTATAGTTACCTTATAAGGTAGCTCCCCATTTTATAGATGAGAAAAACTGAGGCTTAGAAGGACTGTAATGTGCGCAACTCAGAGGTGCTAAATGGGAAGTTCAAAATTTAAACATCTGATACCAAAGTCTAAACTATTCACCATTATTCCAATTATATATAAACATTGTAGCTGATACGGCAGTTTTACTTAAGGCCTTATTCTCTTTAAGGAAGCACTCAAAATGCTTTTATAGGAAGAGAAGTGAGTCAGTGGACTCACATTGTCTTGGCAAACATGATGTTTAGTTAAGCAGGCTTTGCATTCAACTAACAAATACAATGCTTGGTGAGCTAATGATTTTTCAAACTCAGGGCAAGTATGACCTTCTCTATGGGAAGTGGCCCACCCCTCACTTGTGCCCACACCTTCACCTCAGACCGTGCACTCAGTTCCCCTGAAGGCAGGGGCTGAGCGCTGTTCATCTTTGTAGGCCCAGTTAAACCTAGCACAGAGCCTGGCACAAAGTAAGTAATCGATAAATGTCTAAAGAATTGAACACGTGGACAGTGTGTAACAACACAGACAGATGTTGATGGTAAGCAAAACTCACAGAGAAAAACTTTGATTTATGTCTTTGACCAACTAAGAGATCATTATATACTTTACAAAATGATTCAATCATTGATTTTTTAATAGCGAGTTTTAAAGTATCATTAAAATAACATTCAATTAGCAAAAGCCAATTTACACATACCTTTCAGGAACATATAACAAAATAAGGGAAACCTGAATAAAGAAAACATATAAAGAACTGCACTCACAGCAGCCGGGGACCTAAGTAGGAGGCCTGGAGCTGGCCCTGATGACCCCGGGACCCCAGAGGCGGGGAGAGAGTGCTCAGGGTGGATGAAGAGCCAGGAAGGGAGAAGAAGAAAGAACAGGCTGGCGGTAGGAGGGCCCTCAGGAGACAATGGGGTCCAGAGGAAGGAGGAGCCTTCAATTACCTGTCAAGAGGTGCAGGGAACTTGAGCAGAGAAAGTGAGCCAAGCCACTGATTAGGTCACTGGTGGAGACAGGACATGGAGTGAAGGCTGGTGAGGTGAGGAGGAGGCAGAGGAGCAGGGGGAGGAGGAGGAGGGGCGGAAGGGAGGAAGGTGGGGAGGATGAGGTGGGGGAAGGGACGGGAAGGAGGGGGAGGGTGGGGGAGGCGTGCAGACTTAGGCCGGCCAGCGGCTGTCAAGGGAGAGGGCAGGGGGTGGTCCTGGCAGAGGGCGGGTGAGGAGGGGCAGAGGTGTCCAGTACTGAAGCGACACAGATCACAGAAGTGGAGTTTGATGGAGCAAAATGGCCCAGGCGGAGGGGAGGTGAGTCGTGGAGAAAGGAGTGAAGCATGAGCGGCAGAGGCGGAGGGACAGAGACTCTGTTGCAGCGAGGGAGGTCCTGGAGCTGGCCCTGGTGGCCCTGGTGACCCTGAGACCCCAGTCTGTGTGGGGTGGGGGCTCAGGGAGGTCTGGCCCATCCTCATTTCACCAGCCCACGGCAGGGGCAGTAGCTGGTGTCCCCAGGGCCCCCTGGCGGCTGGTTCCAACCCGCCAGGACAACCCCTGAGTACCTTGATAAGCCTTCTCCCGTTTCTTCTTTTCGGTGTCGATGTACTGCTCAGACGCTGCCTTGATCTTCTGGACCCAGGCCGTCCTGCGGGAGCAGCAGAGGCAGCCACTGGTGGCTTCCCGCACACCTCCCGGGTTCCGCCCGGAGCGCAGAGCTCTGCCTCCGTCCCCCTCTCTCTCGCTAACCTCGGCTTTGACAAGTTTCCGATCACAGACCTAACGTTAGCTCAACCCAAAGACTCCTTTGCTAAACGAAGATCGAGCTGAGAATTTCTGACCGTCCCTGACCGCCTATAACACACCAGGCACTGGCCCGGTGCTGGGGACCCAGAGAAGGAAGACGCAGTTAACGTCCTGGAGGACAGTGCAGCGGGCGGGCTCCTGTTACACAAGGAACCCTGCGCACAGACAGGGGCAGCGCCCGGGGCTGCCGTGGCCAAGGCGCTGTTGCAGCCACAGCTGGAGGCGGCGGCTGGCGGGGACGGGACGCCAGAGGTCCGTGGGCGGAGGGATGGGCCGAGCTGCCGGCCGGAGCACTGTCGCCTGAGGGCGGCGCCTGAAGGGATTTTAGTAGCACTGAGGTGTTGGCTCTGCCGTTGGGAAGAACGTGAGGAGCGGGTGTGAGGAGAGGCTGGAAGCAGGGGAACGCGTCAGGAGGTGGCTGCGGCGAGCAGGGCCTACCGTGGGGCTGGAGCGAGGGGACGCGTTAAGAGAGGCTGAGGACACAGAATTAGCAGGGCTTGAGCGCGGATGGAGACGGGCTTTTGGCAGAGGGACGCATCCGGGCTTTCTCCCAGAGTTCGGGGCGGGCCACACGTGGTCAGGACTGACCTCTCGTTAATGTTGTCTGTTCGGAGGGTGTAGACCCGATCGATGTGGGAAATGTGGAAGACAGGCTCATCGCTGGAAGGGTCTGTGGGCAGTTTCACCAAGACTTCGTTCAGGAAAATGGGCTGAAAGAATTAGGGCCAAAACACAGGCTGTGAGAGGGGCCAGAACGCTCCACCCGTCCGGAGAGAGTTGTGTGTGTTCTGAGGAGCCTTGTTGAGAAGTAGAAAGGGGTCTAAGGTCTATTTACACAGAAAAAATGAAACGGCCTCCATTTTGTGAAAGTAAATACCGAGGTGCGTTGGGTGTCGCGGACCAGCAACGGGAGCCCCGAGTGCTGCGACTGCGGAGGCCGCGGCTCTCCCCCCGGCCGCCAGCCCCCGCCGCTGCTTCAGGCTGGGGTTCCAGGGAGACCTATGGCGAGTGCGGACAGAGGCGGGACCTGTGTCACGTCTGCCAGGAGGAAGCCAGAAGCCAAGGCCACCAGCGGGCAGCGAGAGCCCAGCTGGGCTCGGGGAAGGAGGTCCTTAAGGTAAAGGCAGACCTCGTTAGGCGTCTGATGCCACTGCCAGGCACGCAACACTCACCGTTTTATACATTTTGAATTGAGCGTTGGACTTAGAGCTGAAAAGTTTCTCAGAGCCGGAGGAAACAACAAACTGCTTGACCATGTAGGTAAGAAGCAGGAAGTCATTGAAGAGGAATCCGTGTAGTTCCTTATTGCTCTTGGTCTTGTATAATTTCCCACTGTGCAAAAGCTTCCGGGGCCCCAGGCAATTGGTGAGGGAGTTGAAAATAAGTTGCTTAAAGAGAAAGAAAATGTCACTTTTTAAGTCCCAGCACAAACCATCCCATCGTGCCTGAGAAGACAATACTCTGGGCCTGAGGGGACTGTGGTAGAATTTTCTAGGTGGGAATACGGCTACAATCATTCACCTTTACACAAAAGATCCACACATTTATTACTCTTCAGAGTTCAAAGTGGCCACAGAATACTGATTCTACCAGCAGAATCCAAAGAATTCAAAACAAAAAACCAAATCTCTCTTGACAAGAAAGGAAGATGACAATCCAAGAAGGAGTGTCGCTGTAGGGGCAGGATGGTGAGTGCACACCGTCGGAGCTGAGGTGCAGACCGTCCACACTAGGGGAAGGCTTGAAGCTGGTTCCCCACCCAGAACCGCCCCCCACCACGGCATCCAGTTGACAGCGCGGGCCTCACCTCCGCCAGACCTTCGCACTGGACATGCGCCTGAATCCACTCCAGCCGGTCTGAATTTTCCTTCTCCCGAACTCCCTCATTAACTTGAGAGCAAAGCTCCTCGGCCCGCTCGAGGGCCAGCTTTAGGGAGGAATGGTCTACGTGACTCTCCGGGGTGTTCTCCAGAATCTGGAAAAGAGCGGACTGCCTCATGTGGGATGTCCTGTTTTTCCTTAACCTGCCCAGGCATTCGCTTGACTGCTTGTCTATCCCGATCTTACTGACTGCTTTTATGTGCTCGGTGCTATGCTGGGCACTGGAAATGCAGCGGTGAAGAAGATAATATTTTCTACCCTTGAGAAGCTCATGGTGCCACAAGTTCTTGGGGAGAAACAGGGACCGGCAACTCATTCACAACAAGGTGTGACAAGTGCTAAATGGACCAACTTCTCTGAAATTTGTGGGTCTCTGGTTGCTCTCTGACTGGGTTCTGGTAATAGGTCTTCTGTTAAAGGGGACCTCCCTCCTTCCCCCCAAATTTAAGCCATGTACCTTTAGGGTGAGCCCTCCAATATAAACTGGTTACAACCTTGATAAGTGTTAACTTGCTGAAAGCAATGGTTGGTAATATTTTTAGGGTCACTGATCCTTTTGAAAAAGCTGATGAAAGCAATGACTCCCCTGCCACAGGAAAAATACAATAAAATCACGTCGTCAGCGTGTAGAAAAAATGCATTCAGTTTATTCTGAAGTGATTTCAAATTACTTGTGCTACAAATGCAAATGAATAGAGGTCAGAATACCACTTTGTGTGGTCCCTCCAGAAATCAGCAGCTGTCCCACACGACTCCTGTCTAGACCCTTTCACTCCAGCTGGATGAGTCCATGGTCCTTTGTTTATAATTCTAATGTGTAAAAAAGTCTGAAAGCCTAAAGTTTTTATTCAGTACTCATTTGGTGGCAAAACGTGACCTGAACGGAAGAGATGTATTTACTTATTCTACTTACAGTGATTATTTGTGTATTTCACTGTAGGAATATTAGTGTGTTTGGTTGCACGTGCTACCCCAGGCTTAGATGGGGTTTAATATAATATATGGTATTGGAATTACATTCTGAATTCTGAGACACATCTGGCCCAAAATATTTCAGTGAAGGGACCGTGGACATGTATGAATGGGCCAGTCAGGTATAGGCATCTGTAACATGAGGTCTATGTTGAGTTCACGTAGCTTACAGACCAAAAGTCAAGGAGTAATCAATAAAAGCAACAGTCATATTACTCCTGCTGTTTTTCTTTGTGAATTACTATGTATCAATGATTGTGGAATAATCCTTCGTAGTCTGCCTTCTCCTTATAAGGCCTATTGGCTCAAGAGGCCCACATTGCTTATATCAAAAATAAAGATGGATGGAATTTTAGAAGGAATGTGTAGCCAGCAAGTTGAAGCAGGATATAGCAAGGGGACAATAATGAACTCTGCTTAGGACATGCTGAGTTAGAGACTCCTGGGACATCTAGGTAACGGTGTTCAGTTGGTAGATGAATTTAGACCTTAGAAGAAAGATTGGAGCCCAAGGTTATGCCAGTGGTAGACTCTGCCCTATCTCTAGGCTCAGGATGGGCTCCACAACTGGAGACGCAGAGGTGACTTTACCCTGCCTAGACAAACATACTTATGACTCTGAGATGCTGAGGGAGTTTCTGGGAGGGGATCATAGGTTACCCAAGTGACAAGATGCCTCTCCTAGTTGCCCATTTCAAGGATTCAGCCCTTTGGATTGTATGTGCGTGTTCCTATGCATACACACACATGAGCACACACACAGGTGCCTGGCCCATTGGGCGTTGCATCATGTGCAGGGGTGGGCTGGCACACTCAGAGGCTCCCTGAGTATCTGGCCTCTGTGACCCTCAGTGGGTCCTGCTTCTAGGCAGCTTCCAACTGCCCCAGCCGGAGCACTCACACTTCTGATGAGCAGAGGGTAGCGGGTGATCCTCTGCATGGGCTTCAGCAGGAAGCTGGACAGGGGCATTCCTTTACACCGAGGGTCAGATGCCAGCTTCTGCAAAATAATCGAGAGGCTTGAGAGGAAATCATAGCACCAACTAAAACAAAGGAAGCACTGGCTATATTCCTGCCTCTGACCACCTTATAGATTTCAAATTTCTTTTAATAACTCAGGATCCAAAATGATACATATCAGGCTAACACTAGGAATATCTCACCTCATGTGCCAAGCCCAGCGGATGCTTCCCAGTTCCTTCTCACATGCTGTTCGCAGCCTGTGCACTACTCTCCTCCTCCGCTTCTAGAACCACTCTGTCCTGGCTGTCTTCCCAGCCCACTGGCCTTCCAGGTGCTCTCTGCATCCTTCTTATCCTCTACCTACTTTCAACTGAGGAGCTTCCCAAGATCCCCTGCAGCTGAGTCCCGGCTTCTGTAACCCAGACTGTCTCTGGAGTGCCACACTTTCCGTATTATGCTCCTCCCTACCTGGATGTCCCAAAGGCACCTCAACCTCAACATACCCAAAAATGCAGTCCTCATCTTCCCTCGTAAAAGCCATCTTTTCTACCTCCATCTCTGTCTGAGTTGGTGGCACCATTCTGCATCTACCTATCTACCCCCTGCCACAAACACCTGGGAGGGTCACTGACTCCCAACTCTGGCTTCTGAGCAGCTGATCCCCCCGACTCTGCGTGCCCATCGTCCCTGCTTGGTTAGTAACAATTGCTGCCACCCATCAGGCACCTACTGTGTGCCAGGTACAGATGTGTGAGCCTTTACTGCGACTGCCCCCCTGCCTTTTCCTCTCACCCCTGAAGACTCAGGTCCTGTTTCCTTGCCCAGGCTCTCCTCTGGGACGCCTTCCCTCCTTCTCATGACCTTCTCTGGCCACCCTCAGCACACACCACCTCTGCATCGGGCAGTAGAGGGAGAAGCATCATGTTTCAGGTGTCTCTACCCCACATCTGACTATTAACGCCAGGGGGCCAAGGACCACATCTTATTTGCTTCAAGTACTAGTACAGTACCTGAAGAGTAGCCAGTACTCTAGGAGGATCATTTTTAATGAATGAAAAGTACATTTACTATAGTTTACCAAATCATCTCCTTATTACTAGATATTTAAATTGCCCCTCCTTTTGTTTTTGGATGTATCTACATCTTTACATGTTGCTATAATGAGCATCTTTATGGTTTTTATTTCTATATTTTCTGAGTCTTTTTAAAAAGTAATATTTTGGAACACAGCTTATTATGAGATATTGCCTTTTAATGTAATCAACACAAAGCCTTTCATTATCAGACTATAGAATATTTTTATTTATTTTCACTATTGTTACAATTATGATGACATTGCCATCATATTTACATTATTATTGTTATTTGGAAATATTTTTTAAAATCTTTTATTATGCATTGGAGGGTAAATATTGTATTTTTAAATCCTATTATTTTAAAACATTCATGAGTATTAACAATTCTACATTTATTTAATTATTCTGATCAATGTTTATTTCTATGATCTTGGTTTCTATGTTTCTTCCAGTTTATTTCTAGGCAACTCCCTACTTACCACCCTTATCCCCAGTTGAAGGGCTCTGTCCTCAGTGCCTTATATTGAACCATTTTTGCATCTTTGAGATCATAAGGAAAAATACAATTACTGTTATTGAATGCTAATAATGTGCTGGTGTCTGTGCTAAAGTCCTTTATTTATTTTTTTTGTATTTTTTGTTTGCTTATTTGTTTTTGAGATGTTGTCTTGCTATGTTGCCCACGCTGGTCTCAAATTCCTGGGCTCGAGCAATCCTCCCACCTCAGCCTTCTGAGGAGCTGGGATTACAGGTGTGCGCCACTGTGCCTGGCTAAAGTCCTTTAAACATATTATCTGATTATCTCTCATTTCCAGATGAGGGAACTAAAGGTACACAAACATTAAGTACTTTGCCTCTGGTCACACAATTGGACAGTCATGGGCTGGGACCTGAAGCCTGTCTTGTGTTAAGCATGATATTTTATAGCTTCCTGAGACAATCCTATTTGGTTATGATAGACTCTTCTTTTCATGTAATGCTTTATTTTATGAACTGTTACTCTAATTAAGAGTTTAACAACTACATTTGTAAAAGATATTGGGTTATAATTTTAAAAATAATTTTGTAACTAAATACAAACAGAAACAGGCCTTGGGATCAGGACTACTTTTGCCTTGTAGAATGAATTAGGTGGCCTTTCTATTTTTTCCTATGATCTGTAACAGTTTTTATAATACAGAATAATCTATTCCTTTATAGTTGGAAAGAATTCACCACTAAATCCATCAAGTGAACCCACCTCCTTTTTGGGGTAAATTTCTCAATTTTCTTCTTGGTTAACAGTATCTTAAGAGTAAGATTTTTCTATTCTTATTGAGCCAGTTTTCAAATTTTAATAGAAAATTACAAATTTTATTAATGTTTTAACATTTATCAGCATGCATTTTTGAATTATATACCCTCTAAGAGATATATTTACATCCACTCTTATTACTTGTTTTTCTCTTTTTCTATTAGATTTATCAGAGTTATATATATATATATATTTTTTTAGACACCTGCTCAGTGTGAATATCAGAGTTATATTTTATTAATTCTTTTCAATGTACCAGTTCTTGGATATATTATAATTTGTACTTTTATCTTTATTACTTTCTCCATTTTCCTTTTGGAATTTTAATTTTGGCCTAAACATCTTATTTTTATTCTTAATTAGTTATTTTTCCATTCTTTTTTAGTAATGAAAATATTAAAATTATGCATTCTCCCTTAAGGTACTGCAGTGGTTGTGTAATAGATTCCAATATGAAGTATTTCACAAACCAGGAAAAAAACAATAAGAAATGCAAAAAAAGTAAGAAAACAGATTTTACTCTAATTTCCCTCACCATTTTAATGTGTGTAATAATAGTTTCTATTACTGAACAACATCAATGAGAATGGCATCTGAAAATGTGACATTCTATTATAATAACCAGCTGTAGGAAGCTCACTGCTGTATCACGAGAAGGAGGTTGCTGATTCATTATACTATGTGTCGTGTTCTCTTTCTAGAATAAAACAATTCTAGGTTTATTTCTTGTGTTTAATTTACGACCATGGCATTATGGAACCAATCCTTTCCCCTTTCTCATAGGTGTCTGGGAGCTCTGATGCCATCTGTGCACACTACTAGTATATGTATAGGATCCTTTATGCACTTTATGCACTTGATGTAAAATTCTAACATCCTGCTATCATCTTTGTCTCCTACTCTCATTTCTTTTTGTCCCAGTTTATTCATCCAGTTATTTTGAATTTTATCTTGTTGCCTTTTACACATTTAAGTAGGCTATTTTATACTCTTTTTGGAATAAGGCGGATATTAAATAAATGCAATTTACAAAATTAAGAAAGTGACATTCCGGTTGTTTCTTTGGGAGTATAAAGTAGCTGATAAGTAAGTATGCTTAAAAAAACACTTTGCTATTAGATGGGAAAAATCATGGTCTCAGTGCCAAGAAAAATCGAGTCTACATGAAAGATAACACCAAGCAATCAGAAATTCCTTGCTGTATTTGTATTTCCTTTGGAAACTGATGGGGATACCCTTCTCCACTGCTGAGATTCACAACTGGGCCATTGGAGCTGCTGCCTCCCGGCTCAGAGCAGGGCTGGCCTGCCTGCTATCCCAGCAAAGAAACCTCAAGGTCCAGAGGAGTTACCTTTAAAAATTCTTTGAAGTCTGTGTCTTCATCTGTCTTCTGCTGTAACAGAGCTGCGCCATTCAGCTGACAGCTGCAGAACCGGATGTATGCCTGCATGTGAGACAGCTCAGCTGCCAGGATGTCCCCGATCATTTGCACGGGCATCTTCTCACCCCCAGTCTTTTTCCGTACCCGCAAGGCCCTGCAAACAACACACTCTCACTTTCTGTTTCTAAGCGAATATCCTTGGTAACTGAAGGATGAATACCATGGGAGACCAATGGTAACAATAACGAGCGAGTTACCTAAGAACCTCTGCACTGGGAGGGAGAAGTCAGGAGGAAGAGGAGGCAGCTTGGGCCAAAAGCTCTGCTGGCCAAGCCAACCTGGGTGAAATGTTAGCAAAGACAAAGAAAATGAAATCTATACACTTGGGTGTTTGTAGGACTTTAGAATTGTATGGTTTCACCTCAGCTTCTCAGCAAAGTTTCTTTTTTTTTTTTAGCCAGTCAAATTCAGCAGTGGGGGGTTGTATAGCAAAGTTTCTTTTGAAAAATTCTAGCTTCTTCTTGGTTGAACCAAGGGAGTATATATACAGAAGGAAATTTCCAGTCTGTAAGAGAAAAATGGGGGGCAGGAGCCCCAGAAGCCAGGTGTGGAGGTAGAGGTGCATCGTCTCTGAGGAGAGCTGCTGGCCTAAGGAGGGCAGAGAAGCAGCAAGAGCTGCTGATCCTTCTCCTGGGAGTCTCCTCACAGGCATAAAGCATTGAAAATCACCCCCAAGGAATGGAACGTACATGGAGACTTAGGAAGCTGACAACGGGGCAGTTATATCTGGGCCATGAGCTGCAGCTCTCTTCTAACTCTAACTACCCTACTGCCAGAGGCAAGGACATTTCACATGATGGAATCATACATTACTATATTCTTTGTTTAATGATTTAATTTTTTCTTAGTTATATTTTTTTACTTTCTTCAATAATTATGTATCTTAAAGTTACAGGGCATTTCATAAAATTATAATAAAATAAAAGGCCTGAGGGAGCAGAAAACAGTTGAAGCTCCTTATGCGTGACAGTCTTGGTCTCGGGGCTATGGGGGTAGCCAGCTGCAATGACAGATAATGCTCATGACTCACTTCAGCAGCTTTATGTTAGACATGATGAGTTCTTTCCAGTTAACAAAGATCAAAGCCATTTCTCCTTCAGTGAGAAAGCCTGACTCCACCATCCGTTTCTGAAAAACCTAAATTCAAAACAGAACAAGTTAGCTTAAGTGTGGGTACCCAGCCTGTGTGGTCTAAATCAAACAATGTCTTCATACACTGAAACTATAAGAGCATGGTATTTCTATACAAGCATATTTATGACTGAAATTTAATATTGCATACTTTCCCTACTTTGTGCTATTTGGGCTCCTATCAAGGATGATTCTAAGGACTGAATCTAGTAATCAAATTAAGAGGACATTCTCATACCTATCTCATAAGGATGTCATGAAGGCTAAATAAGACTATGGGCATAAAGCACCTACACACTGGAAGAGCTGGCAGAACTGAGGAAACATGGTAGTTGTTAGGTTGAGCATCTCAGAGTTACGCAGAACAGTTTGTGAGAAGTTCAACGAGAGGACCAGAGTAATGACTTGGCTACCCCTCCAAAGACTGACCCCAAGTGGATTTCAGAAGTTGGCTGACTGAAGGGGAAATGATAATACTCCACATCTGTATTCCACAGCACTTAAGGATTTACAAAGCATTGATAGGCACATATACGCAGATGTTTGTGTGTTTGCGTGTGTGTGTTTGTAGTGTTCTCAATTAACTTCATAGATGATGTAGGTGAAGCTGAGTCAGGTATTATTATTCCCAATTGACCCATGAAGAAATAAAGGCTCATAGAACAATTTGCTCAAGGTCACAAAGCTAGAATATGGAGGAGTTAGAACTAAAACTTAACTCTTTTTTATTCTAAGTCCCAGTTTGCACTAAACAACTAACATTCCTAGGGAATGACTTCAAAAGCCTTAAGGAAATAGTAAAGTTATCTGAGACAACTCTTCTCATATGTGATCTTTCCAAAATACACATGACATACTACTCTCTATTAAAGTGGTTCAAAGGCTCCCCACTGGCTGTGTGATAAGATACAGACTCCTTCTTGAGGTTCTCCAGCCCTGTGAGATATGCCCCTGCTAATCTCACCATCCTGGCCCTGAGGTACTTCAGACTCCAGCCACACTGGACAACGTGTAGGTCCCTTACTCCCTTTGTACATGTCCACTTCTGTTTCCTCCTCCTGGCATAGCAAACTCATCCTTGTCCAAAGCATAACTGGGAAAGAAAGTCCTTCCTGACTGGGGTGGTCCCCTACTCTGTGCTCCAGCCCTCACTCACCCTACTGTTACTGTCTGTCTCTCCAACAGGACTCTGAACTCCTCGAGGACGGGAACTTTCTCATCTCTGTTTTCTGGCACAATGCTTTGCACAAGGTGAGTATTCAATTAATGTTTACTGAGTTGAGTTTAATGTGGATTCACAGAATTCAGATAAAAATGCTGGATACTCTCTACGGAGAGTTTTACGGTTCCACATCACATTGAAGACATTAGGACACTCCTATGAGAGTGTTCCCTGGAAAGATGGTTGATCTGCTCTGAGGCTGTTATTGGAGGACAGGGAAAGTGTCTGGTTGTCTGTTTGTTCTTTTATTCACGGGTTAATTTATGCCACTTTGTTTAGTCATTCTGTTCAGCTGCTTTGTGCTGGGCTTGCTGAGGTAAGGAGAGGGGAATAAGATGGCTGAGCCCTCTGGGAACCTTCCCGGGAATGGTAAGGAGAAAGCTTCACCTGTGAACAGTGCTTTTCACCCTAAACCCATGACCCTGACATGACGACTCCCCCCTCAGAGCATCTCGTGAGGTTGGTAGAGTGGGAATACCCAAGGCCCTGAGTGGTTAAGAGCCTGGCCTGAGGGGGGGCAAACACCCTGGTCACCTTCTGTGCTAGCACCAGAGAGACCGCCACACCCACTCACAATGCCTTAGGGTTGGCATCTGACCAGCAGGGCTGATCCTGCAGGGGGTTAATAAAAAAGAAGGGCTTTTCTTCTAGGCCATCTATCCTGGCCAGGGAAGTGCAGACATAACACACCCAATTCACTGAGTACTTATGGAGAGGCCAAAGGGCCAGACTAAGTTCTGGGGATGCAGGAGGAGGATGTGCAGCTCCTGCTCTCAAGGAGCTCACAGACTTGAGGGAAGACAGACATCATCAATGGAGAAGTGCAATATAGTGCACATGTGAGAGGAACAAGTATTCTGTGCCTGCCTGGATATTCCTGGCATTTAGGCCTGCAATTAGTGTGGAGAATGAATCCAGGGCAGGACTTGCTGGGGAACAGGCAGAGCATCCTCTGCTCCATTCTGCTATCAAGGTCATGGCCAGGTATACGTTGCACCTGTTGGGCCTGTGTGGGAAACACTTGCTCCCTTCAGGTGTTTGTTAATTTAACTGGTCTTCTCACCTGAGGACCTTGACGTATCTACTGGGAACTAAAAGCCATGGAAACAAAAGTATAACAGAAGTATAAAGTCTTCTTTTATTCACTCGAACACAAATCATTTCAAAATGCTACTCTGATGAGGACAGCTGTCATCAGCTTAGAGGTCACTGGTAATATTAATAGGCACAAACATAAACAGTAAATATTTGGGAAATATTTTACAATATGCTCCTATCTGGTTTTCAAAACTAATACAAACACTAGGTGAACACTTTCACTGCTTCAAAAATTCCTCAGGAAATATCAACATTTATGAAAACATCAGGTGTCAAAACGGCAACAGAAATATAGTTAAGCAAAAATTTGAGGTAGAGAGAGTCTGCTTTAGGTCCTTCACAGCTACTCTATACCCTTGTGCCTCCTCGAAGGAGCTTCTGCCACATGCAGTGAAGGCATTCCAATGCCCTCTTGTTCTCTCTCTTCACTCCGAATGACCTAATCTGGGGGGAAAAACGCATATCCTAATTAGAGCCTTTCAACCTCAAGCATTATCCAGTGGGCAGAGACAGCAATTAGAAGGTGTGAGAGCCCTTGTCACTATTTGTGAATTCCCACATCAGAAGCCATGCCTGGCTTTGCCTCTGAGTGGAGACAGCCCCAAGACAGCAGACACCCCTACCGCTAGTCAGTGACAGGCCCCTCACCTCGATAACAAGCTGGAGGTCATCCATGTACCGCTCTTCAGTCTGAATCAGCTCGTGAATGTAGCCCTGTCTTTTCCTCTCAATTGGCTGCATTGTGTCCAGGGTTTGGAGGTCAGCACACCCTGTGGAAAAAACAGGGTCGAGTTTAAAACATTTCAGTCGTCTTTGTAGAAAATAGACATTTATCAGCAGATGTGCTGGGTTTACAAATGTTCCTTTGAAAGAACTACACAGCTTTAAGAAGAGCGCTTCTAACTTCTGCAGAGCAACATGCACATGCAGAGAGTTGGCGTTAATGATCCAGCACTCGTGCCTCCAAATGGCAAATTAGCAATGTCTGTGACATTTCAACGTGTTCCTAATTTCTTTTCATAGTAGTAATGACAGAATTAAGGACTTTTAGAAATGACCTCAAAGAGATCAGAACTGTGCAGAGCTTGTGAAGAATCTCACTATCTCAAGACATTTTTGAAGTTATTGAAATGATTAAATGAATCACATGCTTGAGACCAGTGTTTTCCAAACGGCAGGTCACGAGCCATTAGTGGGTCATTATATCAGTTTAGTTTTTAAAAATGCTGGTCAGGCCACACATTGAAAAAAATTAAAATAGAAATTCTCATGTGCACAGCTTTGGTAAGCATTGTGAAAATTTTTAGTTAAGTATATGGAGATGTAAAATGTATTTCTTACTGTGAGCTACTGTTATAAAAAATGTTTGAGAAATGTCTCTCTAGATTTCTCAAAGGAAAGTTCTAAGGTTATAAAACCAAAAATTCCCAGGACCCAGTGATTTCCAACAAGACCATTGCCTTAACCCACTAGAACAAAGAACTCCTGGCTTTGGATATGCTGCAGGTATCCAGCCGTAAGTGACTCTGAGGAAAATCCCAAGCAGCCTCCCATCAGGGTGAAAGGTATTGCATTCACTGTGGATCAATTTACAGACACATCAGAGCTGAACTAGATGCCAAACTGTGAAGTGACATAATTCCAGAATCATTCAACAAGTAGCTGAGGACTTGCTATGCACAGTGGCAAGGTGAATACCTCAGGAAACCCTTCCTCAGACAAAAAGCAAAAGCAGTGAAAGTTGTCAGACTCTAAGTGGAGTCACTTGTGTTAAAAACTCTGACAAATGGAGCCAGAGAAGGCCATGAAGGGAGGGTTCCCATGCACGAATGCCTGATAACAAGAACTGTCACAAAAGACTCTGCAAAAACCACAACCTTGCACAAAGGCCTTTGCAACCTTACACACACAAAAAATCTGCCCAGCAACCGGCTGGGACCACTCTTGTTATTGATCCTTGTAGCCAGGGATAATGATCTGAAAACAATTATGTAATCCTCTTCACTTTTCCTTCAAAAACCTTTGTCTTCCTTTACCTCCCTGAATATGCTCCTAGTTTACTATGGGACGTGTGTTCCTGTTGCAATGCCCATTCCTGAATAAACACCAGTTTCTTTTAGAGACTCTACCTCTCTGTTTTAGGTTGACAGCCCATAGTACCAAGCAAGCTACAACACAAGGCAGCAAGTGGCTTGTGTCAAAAAATTGGGAAAGAGAAAGTATGGATGACCTTTTGTAGCAGAAGCAATCAGGAAGGGTGGCAGGGAGAAGGTGGCCCTGAGCATGGCCTTGAGGGATGGAGTGTTCTGGTAGATGGTGATGCAGCTCACCAGGAAATGGTAGCAATGGGAACAAACGCCCTAAGCCCCCCAGAGGCAGAACATGCAAGGATCAGATTGGGTTTCTAAAGGGGGTTTCTCTTTCTGATTTCCTTTGAATTTTTATATATTTTGTATAGATTCGGGCTTACTGATCGTTCCAAAAAAGATAACTTTTCTATTGGCAAACGTTGCCAACAGCTTAAAAAAATTACTCCCACATGGAAAAAAAAAACTGAATAAGGCAGGTTATGTTTGGTGCTACCAAGATGAAATCATAGTGCCACTGTCATGTTCAAAATTATCAAGCTTTTTGGGGGATAGTATTTTATTCTGTTCTGCCAGGAAGAGACTGAGTGTTGTAATTTGGATGCCTGCTTGACTAGGCTGTTGTGTAGCAAAAAGGAGAGACTTGACAGCCAGACACCTAGTAAAATGGTGCTGCTCAGAGTGGACAGGTGACTCTGATGGAAGTAACTAGAACAGTTTCCAAGGTTACCCCATCTCTTACACCAGTGTCTTTCAAACTTCATGTTCTGCTTTCAAGATTTTTGCCATATCCTCATTTCATCTCTACTATTATTTACTTAATATTTTTCTCTAGATTTACTCATATCTGAAGTTAAATGTGTTTGTTATGTTTCTTCTAAAGTAAATAAAATAAATATATAATCATTCAAATAAAATGAGTCCACCTGGGTACTATTTTGCATATCACTGCATTGTGTACTACAGGGATATGTGTATCACACTTTGGGAAACAATGATTTACATTAAAACTCACATAATTTTTAATTATTATGGGCACATAATAGTTGTATATCTTTATAGGGTACATGTGATGTTTTGATACAGGCATACAATTGTGAATTAATCAAATCAGGGTAATCGGGGTATCCATCACCTCAGGCATTTACCATTTCTTTGTGTTAGGAACATTCCAATTCCACTCATTTAGTTAAAGTATACCCTAACTCATTGTTGATTAGAGTCACTTTGTTGTGCTATCAAATATTGTTCTAACTAGTCTAACTGTCTAACTAGTTCTGTCTAACTACCTGACTATACTTTTTTGCCCATTAACCAACCCCACTTTATCCCCCCTCCCTGCTACCCTTCCCAGCTTCTGGTAACCATCATTCTACTCTCTGTCTCCGTGAGATCAATTGTTTTTAAATATTTAGCTCTCATGTATGAGCGAGAACATGCAAGATTTGTCTTTCTGTGCTTGGCTTATTTCCCTTAACATGATGTTCTCCAGTTTCATCCAAGTTGCAAATGGCAGTATTTCATTCTTTTTGTGGCTACATAATATTCCAATGTGTATATCTAGCACAATTTCTTTATCCATTTCATGTGCTGATGGACACTTAGGTTGATTCCAAATCTTGGCTATTCTGAATAGTGCTACAATAAACATGGGAGTGCAGATATCTTTTTGATATACTGAATTCCCCTCCTTTGGATATACACCCAGCAGTGGGATTGCTGGGTCATATGGTAGTTCTATTTTTAGTTTTTTGAGGAATCTTCATACTGTTCTCTGTAATAGTTGCACTACTTTACATTCCCACCAACAGTGTACAAGAGTTCCCCTTTCTCCACATTCTCACCAGCATTCATGATTGCTTATCTTTTTGATGGAAGCCATTTTAACTGGGGTGAGATGATATCTCATTGTAGTTTTGATTTGCATTTCTCTGATGACTAATGATGTTGAGATTTTTTCATATACCTGTTGGCCATCTGTATGTCTTCTTTTGAGAGATGTCGATTCAGATCCTTTGCCCATTTTTTAATCAGATTATTTCATTTTTTCCTATTCAGCTGTTGGAGCTCCTTATATATTCTAGTTGTTAATCCCTTGTTAGATGGGTAGTTTGCAAATATTTTTTCCCATTCTGTGGGTTGTCTCTTCACTTTGTTGATTATTTCCTTAGCGGTGCAGAAGATTTTTAGCTTGATATGATCCCATTTGTCCAACTTTGCTTTGCTTGCCTATGCTTTGGTGGGTATTACTCCAGAAATCATTGCCCAGACCAATGTCCTGAAGTGTTTCTGCAATGTTTTCTTTTAGTAGTTTCATACTTTCAGGTCTTAGATTTAAGTCTTTAACCCATTTTGTTTTGATTTTTGTATATGGTGAGAGATAAGGGTCTAGTTTCAGTCTTTTGCATATGGATATCCAGTTTTCTCAGCTCCATGTATTGAAGACACTATCCTTCCCCCACTGTATGTTCTTGGCACCTTTGTCAAAGATAAGTTCACTATAGATGTGTGGATTTATTTCTGGGTTCTCTATTCTGTTCCATTGGTCTATGTGTCTGTTTTTATGCCAGTACCATGCTGTTTTGGTTACTACAGCTCTGTAGTGTAATTTGAAGTCAGATAATGTGATTCCTGACTTTTGTTCTTTTTGCTCAGGATGGCTTTGGCTATTCTGGGTATTTTGTGGTTCCGTATAAATTTTAGGATTATTTTTCTATTTCTGTAAAGAATGTCATTGGTATTTTGATGGAGGTTGCATTGAATCTGTAGATTGCTTTGGGTAGTATGGACATTTTAACAATATTGATTCTTTCAATCCATGAGCATGGAGTATCTTTCCATTTTTTGTGTGTGTGTCCTCTTCAATTTCTTTCATCAATGTTTTATAGCTTTCATCATAGAGATCTTTCACTTCTTTGGTTAAGTTTATTCCTAGGCATTGTATTTTATTTGTAGCTATTATAAATGGTATTACTTTCTTGGTTTCTTTTTCAGATTGTTTACTGTTGGCATACAGAAATTCTACTGATTTATGTATGTTGATTTTGTATCCTGCAACTTTACTGAATTTGTTTATCAGTTCTAACAGTTTTTTTGTGGAGTCTTTTGGTTTCTCTGGATAGAAGATCATACCATCTGCAAAGAAGGACAATTTGACTTCTTCTTTTTCAATTTGGATGCCCTTTCTTTCTTTCTCTTGTCTGATTGCTCTAGCTAGAATTTCCAGTACTATGTTGAATAATAGTGGTGAAAGTGGGCATCCTTGTCTTGTTCCAGGTCTTAGAGGAAAGGCTTTCAGTTTTTCCTCATTCCGTATAATACTCACGGTGGGTCTGTCCTATATGGCTTTTATCATGTTGAGGTAAGTTCCTTCTATATCCAGTATTTTGGGAGTTTCTAACGTGAAGGGAGGTTGAATTTTATTGAATGCTTTTTCAGCATCAATTTAAATAATCATAAAGTTTTTGTCCTTTGTTCTGTTGATACAGTGCATCATATTGATTGATTTGCATATATTGAACCATCCTTGCATCCCTGGGATGAATCCCACTTGATCATGATGAATAATCTTTTTAATGTGTTGTTGGATTTGGTTTGGTAGTATTTTGTTGAGGATTTTTGCATCTATGTTCATCAGAGATATTGGCCTATAGTTTTATTTTTTGTTGTGTATTTGGTTTTGATATAGGCCTTGTAGAATGAGTTTGGGAGTATCCCCTCCTCCTTGATTTTTTGGAATAGTTTAAGTAGGATTGGTATTATTAATATTTCTTCTTTGAATGTTTGGTAGAATTCAGCAGTGCAGCCATTCAGTGCTGGGCTTTTTTTTTTTTTTCTTTTTTTTGATGGGAAGCTTTTTATTACTGCTTCTATCTCATTACTTGTTATTCAAGTTTTGGATTTCTTCCTGCTCCAATCTTGGTAGGTTGTATGTGTCTAGGAATTTATCCATTTCTTCTAGGTTTTCCAACTTATTGGCATATAGTTGCTCATAGTAGTCTTTAATGATCCTTTGAATTTCTGCAGTATCAGTTGTAATGTCTCCTTTTTCATCTCTCATTTTATCTATCTGGGTCTTCTCTCTTTTTTCCTTAGTTAGCCTGGCTAAAGTTGTGTCAATTTTATGTATTTTGTCAAAAAAACCAACTTTTTGTTTTGTTGATCTTTTTTTTTTTTGATCTCAATTTCATTTATTTCTGCTCTGATCTTTATTATTTCTTTTCTTCTACTAATTTTGGGTTTGGTTTGCTCTTGTTTTCCTAGTTCTTTGAGATGTATTGACAGGTTGTTTATTTGAAGCTTTTCTACTTTTTTCATGCAGGTACTATTGCTATAAATTTTCCTCTTGTTACTGGGTTTACTGTATCCCACAGGTTTTGATATTTTGTGTTTTCATTTTCATTTGTTTCAAGAAATTTAAAAATTTCCTTCTTAATCACTTCATTGACCCACTGGTCATTCAGGAGCATATTGTTTAATTTCCATGTGTTTGTAGAGTTTCCAATGTTCCCCTTATTAATAACTTCCAGTTTTACTTCATTGTGGTCAGAGAAAATACTTGGTATGATTTCAATATTTTTGAATTTTTTAAGACTTGTTTTGTGGCCTAACATAGGATCTATCCTTGAGAATGATCTATGAACTGAGGAGAAGAATGTGTATTCTGCAGCTGTTGGATGCACCTTGTCTCCTTTAAAAATAGCAAGTCAGAGCGATCCTGTTAAAACACATCAGATCATGTCACTCCTTTCATTAAAACCCTCCAATGGGTTCTTTTCACTTCAAGCAAAAGCCGAAGTTCTTACAAACGGCCAACAAGAACCTAAACAATCTCCCCCATCTCCTCAGTCAGCCCTGCACCTAATTTCCTCCTTTGTTCCAGCTGCACTGGCCTCTGTACTGTTCCACAAGCATCAGGCCCTTTGCATGTGCTGCCCTCTGCCTGGAATGATCTTCCAGATAACCACATGGCTCCCTCCAGATATCCCTCACACCCTTCAACTCTTTCTTCCCATGTCACCATTTCAGAGAGGTTTTATCTGAACAGCCTATTCAAAATGAAATCCATCTGGATCCATCTCCCCCCAAGTATTCCCTTTCTCCCCTCCCTGCTTTATTTTTCTAAGACACTACATGCTTCACTTATTCATTTTGTTCATTTTTTTGTTTTACCCTACTCAAATGCCAGCTCCAAGAGGGCAGGATTTTTTTGTTTGTTTTATAATTGCTATATCCCCAGTGCCTGACACATAGTAGGGCTTCAGTAAGTATTTAAAGAATATGATATGAAGATAAATTCTGAGCTGCAGGAGACAGTGTAGCAACATTAACTATAGGTGGACAAATTGATGAAACTTCCAGTAGGTCCTCCCTGGAAGACAGGAAGAGTGGGCAAAGAAGAAAAATGAGAGACCATGGCTATTATCAGGTCAAAGTTTCCAGAGGAATAATTAATAGTGGGCTGGGCCATAAGACCCCCACACTGTGGGAGGATATGGAGACTGAAGGACAAATTATGAATAATAGTGATGAAAACTCTGTGTCCCACCATAGTTAGGAACCACTGTTCTAAATTACAATGCAAGCAGGAACAAGAAGCAAATGAGATGCTTATGAAAGGCGAGGAGAAAGATCTGGGAAGATTCCAAAAGGTGAAGGACAAAAGACAATTTGTGATGATTAACACAAAGAGGTCTTGTTCAGATTATGCCATAAGTCCCAGAAAAGTCCTTGCCCATTCTGAGGCGAGCAATGCCAGTGAACAATGCTATTCTCTGTGTGCCCAATTAAGCACCAGGGTATAATATAATGGTTTTCAGCTGCACTGTGGTTAAGCTCAGTGAAAAGATGAGATTTTAACAGTAAATCTAGATAATTACGCTGTGTGCATTTTCTGAATGCTGACTTTATATTGGAGTTTTATCAGGGCACTAGAAAATTAGTGGATATTTTATTTTGTAAAAAAATAGCCTTTCATCTGCCTGGCAAATATTTATTGAGTACAGACAATGTACCAGCCAGCATGCTTCCCCCACAAAGCCACAGATATTTGTGTTTTTGTTTTTGGAAATTTAAATAATTATGGAACAAATTTTTAAACTTGTATCTTTTTGATGCCTGTCAATTCTACCTCATCAGGTATTATGCTGCTAGTTTAAGCACAAAAAGGGAAGGAGTTCATATCGTATTCTAATGCTGCTGTCCATCAGAAAGCAAAATATCTGGCTACTGGAAAACAGTAGTATTGGTCTTTCTCCACTTGTGGAGACTGACCCCGTTCCTCTCTGAACGAAAAAAAAAAGTAGTACTCTAGAATTTCCAAAAGCAACTATGTTGATAAATGCAAGTGGATAAAGACAAATTTTATTGGCTTTATTTTTACTTCTGAATCTACTAAAAAAGGTCATGAGCCTAAGACAGCAAAGCCCTCCTAATGGTAGACAAAAGGGCAGACCTTGACCTCATAGAGCAGTTAGTCAGGTTAACATTTGCATCACTTTCTAGCCTGATAGAGTCATAGTACTGACTCAACTGAGGGAATTAATGTGCTATACAGAATATAGAATATTATGAACAGATATCACCAAATAGTAGTTTCTTCATGTTCACCCAACAAGGAACTTTTAATTCTAACAATAAAAATAACTGTTACCAACATGTGTATGATAATTTACAATCCCTGATCAATCTTCTGATACAACTTTGACCGTGACTGTATAAATACATAGATAATCTGAAGCTTGGTGGTTAAGTGACTTACCATAGAATTTAGAGCTACTAAATCTCTAAATCTAGGTATCTTGATTGAAGTTTTACACTTAGAAATGGCAGGCCATTTAAAATGGTACTTATACTGCAATCACTGAAGATAGCACGTATAAAACCTACCTGGTCTTATGCTTGCTGAACTGAATTCTAAAGGAAAAAAGGGTTTAGGATAAATACTCTGAATGCCAAATAGCCCAAAGCACTGAAAAAGCTAACGGAGCCCTTATTCTCCTTTAACTTTTTTTTTGTGTCTAAGTGACATAATTATCCCCTTATACGCCCTTCTACTGTGCCACACATGAAATTAGAACCTTGTATCTAACAGCCAATTTCAAATCAACTTTTCATATACTGCAGCACTTTGTATTAGTACACGGATTACTACACATCTGTCCTGGGGCAACAGGGGTTTCATGTGCAAATGTATTTTTTTCTTGGTATTATTGAAAAGCCTACTATACCACTAATCTTCTCCAATGGTATGATCATAAGGCTCATATTTTTAATTTGTTTATGACTACATAATTGGAGACTTTGCAACAAACTACTGAGTTTAGGACACTAAGTCTATAGCATGACCCAACTCTGATTTCAGGGTGGCTAACGAATGACCACTGGTAACACAGGGATCCCGGTGGCAGGTTCTTTCAGTACCTTGAAATGTAACTTGATCAGCCTGGATTCATTTATAGCAGTTAATTTTCTTCTCTTCTCACCTTTTCTTGGAATTAACTGATAACTGTTCTGCTTTTGTGGTTTGGAATAACAGCAGCTCTCAGTTAATAGAAAGCAGCATGGGGCAGGGGTGGGTCAGAGCATGAGCTCTGGATTCAGATCTGGACTTGAGTCCCAACTCTACCACTTACCCTGCCAACCCAAAATGCTTAGCTCATCACCTGGTGCATGTTTACTAAATGTTAGCTGTTATTTCTATAACATATAACATCTATTGTGTGTCAGACACTGAAGTAGTGCTTCATAAATCCCTTAAGTTTCATCTGCAATGTAGGTATTATTATCCTCACTGTACAGACGAGGCTAAGGCTCAGAGGGGTGAGCTGGTTGAGCCGGGATTCAAAGCAATCTTTTTACTATACTACCCACTATGCTCGTTTTATCACCTTCTTCGAATGACTACGTGAATTTTGCCTTTGGCAAGAGCATTAAAACATCTCTCTTAATTAAGTACATCTTTCATAATTTGTTGTTCTTGCTAAAACAAAGTTCAAAAAGCGATTCTAAAACTGATTCTAAATTTTATATGGAGAGGCAAAAGACCCAGAATAGCCAACACAATATTGAAGGACAAGAATAAAGTTGGAGGACTGACACTATCCGACCTTAAGACTTACTATAAAGCCACAGTAATCAAGACAGTGTGGTACTGGCAAAAGAATAGACAAATAGATCAGTGGAACAGAATAGAGCCCAGAAATAGATCCACATAAATATAGTCAACTGACCTTTGACAAAGGAGCAAAGGCAATGCAATAGATCAAAGATAGTCTTAACAACAAACGGTGCTAGAGTAACTGGATATCCAAATGCAAAAAAATGAATCTAGATGCTGACCTATACCCTTCACAAAAATTAACTCGAAATGGATCATAGACCTAAATGTGAAACACAAAACTATAAAACTCTTAGAAGGTAACACAGGAGAAAATCTAGATGACCATGGGTTTAGTGATAACTTTTTAGATATGACACCAAAGGCAAAATCCATGAAAGAAAAGAACTCATAAGCTGGACTTCATTAAATTTAAAAACATTTGCTCTGCAAAAGACATGGTCAAGAGTATGAGAAGACAAGCCACAGACTGGGAGAAAATATTTGCAAAAGACATATCTGATAAAGGACTATTATCTAAAATATGGAAAGAACTCTTAAAACTCAACAATAACAATTAAAAAATGTGCCAAAGACCTTAACAGACTCCTCACCAAAGAAGATATGCAGATGGCAAATAAGCATATGAAAGTATGCTCCACATAATATGTCATTAGGTAAATGCAAATTAAAATAAGATACTACCACACACCTGTTAAAATGGCCAGAATCCATAATGTTGAAAACACCAAATGCTGGCAAGGATGTGGAACAGTAACTCTCATTGATTGCTGGTGGGAATGCAAAATGGCATAGCCACTTTAGAAGACAGTTTGGCTGTTACAAAACTAAACATACTCTTACCATACTATCTAGCTCCTTGGTATTTACCCAAAGGAACTGAAAACTTATGTCCACACAAAAACCCACACACAGATATTATAGCAGCTTTATTCGTAATTACCACAAATTGGAAGCAACCAAGATGTCCTTCAGTAAGTGAATAGATAAACTGTGGTATATCCAGATAATGGAAAATATTCAGCATTAAATAATAATAACTGAAATAATAATTCAACACTAAAAAGAAACAAACTATCAAGCCATGAAAAGATATGGAGGAACTTAAGTGCCTATTACTAAGTGAAAGAAGCCAATCTGAAAAGGCTACATACTATATGATTCCAATCATATGACATCGTTGAGAAGGCAAAACTATGGAGGCAGTAAAAAGATCAGTGGTTGACAGGGGTTGGGGGGGGAGGGAGGGATGAACAGGTGGAGCACAGAGGATTTTTAGGGCAGTGAAAATACTCTGTATGATACTATAATGGTGGATACATGTCATTATACATTTGTCCAAACCCACAGAATGTACAACATCAAGAGTGAACCCTGATGTAAACCACAAACTTTGAGTGATAATGATGTGTCAATGTAGGTGCATCAGTTGTAACAAATGTACTATTGAGGATGTTATTAATGAGGGAGGCTATGCATGTGTGGGGACAGGGAGTATATGGGGTATCTGTGTACCTTCCTCTCAATTTTGCTGTGAACATAAAACTGCTCTAAAAAATAAGGTCTTTAAAAGAAGTGATTACAAAGACAAATAACTCAATTAAAAAAATGGGCAAAGATTTGAATGGGCACTTCTCCAAAGAAGATATAAAAATGGCCAATAAGCACATGAAAAGATGTGCAATATTATTAGTCATTGAGGAAATGCAAATCAAACCCGCAATGAGATGTCACTTTACACCCACAAGGATGGTTATAATAAAAAAGTCAGAAATGTAAGTGTTGGTGAGGATGCAGAGAAACAGAAAGTCTTGTACACTGCTGGTGGGAATATAAAATGGCACAGCCATATTGGCAGTCTGGCAGTTCCTCAAAAAGTTAAACATAGATTTATCAGTTGACCCAGCAATTCCACTCCTAGGTATATACCCCAAAAAAACAAAGACATATGTTCACACAAAAACTTGTACACAAATGTTCATAGCAGCATTATTCATAATACCCAAAAAGTGGAAATAACCCAAATGTCTATCAACTGATGAATGAATAAACAAAATGTGGCATTATCCACATAAAGGAATATTAATTTGGACATAAAAAGGAGTGATGTACTGATGCATGCTACAACATGGAGGAACCTTGAAAACATTATGCTAAGTAAAATAAATCACACAATCACACACATTTTATGATTCCATATGTATGAGATGTCCAGAATAGGCAAACATATGGAGACAGAAAATAGATTAGTAGTTGCTTAGGGCTGGGCGGTGAGGGGCTGTAGGGAGGTGGGGGGTGATTGTAAAGGGTTTAATTTTTTTTTTTTAAGAGACAGGGTCTTGCTATGTTACCCAGGCTGGAATGCAGTGGCTATTCACAGGTATGATCATGGGGCACTACAGCCTCGAACTCCCAGCCTTAAGTGATTCTCCTGCTTCAGCCTCCCAAATAGATGGGACTACAGGCATGCGCCACCACATCCGGCCAGGGTTTCATTTTGAGGTGATGAAAATGTTCTATAATTGATTGTGGTAATTGTTTTACAACTCTGTGAATATATTAAAAGCCATTGAATTGTACACTTTCAATGAATGAACTGCATGCTATATTAATTATAATATATCTCAATAAAGCTGTTACCAAAAAAATGTGACTATGTTCAGCTTTATCTTTCTGGATACTATTGTTATACATTCTTTTCCTTGTTTATTATACTCAGTCCTTGCCTCCTTGCCTCTTTGCCTCTTCCCTGTGTGTCTTTTTTACATAAAGAAAACACTGTGCAGTCTCTGACTTTTCCTTTTCTTTTCACTGTTACGAGTAATGGTTGTACTGCCAGAACTTCACTACTATGAAAATGGTGGCAATACTAGCACAGTACTATCGGGCTTAAGAGCATGGACCCAGGAGCCAGACCATGAACCAACTCTACCATTTACTAGCTGTGTAACCTTGCACAAGTTATTTAATCTCTAAGCTTTAATTTCCGTATCTGAAAAAAGAAAATAATAAAGAGGTAATACATTCAAGGACCTTAGAAAAGTACCTAGACCAGTAAGTCCTCAATAAAGAGCACTTTTACTCTTTTCTTTTTACTGGTACAAGAGATGGTTGTTCAGCCAGAATTTCATTTTCTAAAAACAGCAGCAATATTAGCACAACAATGTCTTTATTCTTGTAGAATCTGTTTCCTGTCTTCATGAGTTCCTCTCACTATCCAACCCTTAACTGCTGATCTCCTCGGAAGTCTGATTTCTTCAAGTAATCTCATCTACTTCCATTGGTTCAACAACTACCAATATGCATGTCATTCCACCAGGTGGTGTACATCTGATACTATGTATCTTTTAAAAAAATTTTTTCAAATCTTTATTTATTTAAAGCCAGTCAAATTCAGCAGTGGGGGGTTGTATACCAACTTTAGTGACACTAATGTTAATAAGTTCTGATAACCCACTACCATCGGACCAGCCTATATATCTTGATTTTATCTGACTACCTGCTAGACAATTCTATCTGGATGTCCCACAGGTAGTCAAAACCAAACTCATTATCTTTCCCTAACTCTGATTTTTCACTGCAGTTGGTGGCACCATTATCCCACCCTGTCATCCAAGATATAAACCTGGGAGTAACTGACTCTTCCACCTACCCTCACATTCCATCAATCCCCAACTCCTGCCAATTTTCCCTCAGAACTCTGTTTCATCATTTTTTCCTCCACTTTGGCTGCGTATCAGAATCATCTGTGAGGCTTTAAAAAATGCCCATGACTAGTCCAAACTTCAGGCCATTTAAATCAGGATCCACACTCTGGGAGGCTGAGATGGGAGGATCGCTTGAGGTCAGGAGTTCGAAACCAGCCTGAACAAGAGCAAAACCTCATCTCTACTAAAAAACAGAAAAAATTAGCCGGGCATGGCGGTGTGTGCCTGTAGTCCCAGCTACTCGGGAGGCTGAGGCAAGAGGATCGCTTGAGCCCAGGAGTTCCAGGTTTGCAGTGAGCTGTGATCATAGCACTGCACTCTAGCGGGGTGACAGAGCAAGACTCTGTCGCAAAAACAAACAAAAAAACCCACAAAAAACCCCCCCACGATCCAGGCATCTATAGCTTTTTAAGGCTTCCCAGGTGATTCTAACAGACAGCCAAGCTAGAGAATCTCTGGTTTAGCCTTTGGCCTGACTCTCAAGCCTCAACTTTCACTGTTCCTGGCTCTGCACTTCCACTCTAGCAATACTGAACTTCTCATAATCACCTCCCTCCCACCCCTGCCAAGCTGTTTCTTGTCTTTATCATACTCTCCACCATCCCACCGCTCAATCTGGCTTACTCCTACTTATGGATCTGGTAGTTGCTTCCTCTAGGAAGTCTTCCCTGATTCACCAATCTATGGTTGAATTAGGTATTCCTCCTCTGTACTCCTTTGGTGCCCAGTAAATATCTATCATTGCGCTTGTTATGCTGTTTTGTAATTATCTGCTATGGGCCTGATCCCCTCACAGAGCTATGTACTACCTAAGGCTGGGACCACCTGACACTCATTTTTGTATGCCCAGCACCTAGTACATGGCTTGGCCTTATGCAAATACTTAATATATGTTAGTTGAATAACTTTCCAGAAGAGGAAAGGCTTTTTGGAAAGAGATTGTTTATGCTATGCGTTGATGGATGGGTTGGATTTAGATCCATATTTTTCTTTTCCCCCAAGAGCTTATATAACCACCAACTTGATTACTTAATGTAATACTCTGCTTAACTTGGATACCCCCAAGCATTCACTGAAGTTTCTTTTATATAGACTCTTATTTTACACTAAAAAAAGTCATACTCTACACATTTGCAATGAGTATTAATTTGTAAGTTCTGTCTGATCTTTCTAGAAAAAAGTTGTAGTAAAATATGTAAATAACATAATAGTCTATTATTATTCTAGATTATATTTTCCTTTACTTTTGTAAGCAATAACATATTAAAATCAAAATTTCTTTCACTTTTGAGATACATAATTATCTTGGATCAAATTGTCTCCATCTTGACCACTTACAAATTTCTTTTGTCCCCTGTGATATAAAACAATTTGTTGGCTTGTACCCAGAGACTACATTAAGGAAAAAGAGAAATTCCAAAGACATTTAATCATAACTACTTATAAACAATTAAAAATATGGTTTTGTTGTTGTTCTTGTTTGAGACAAGAGTCTCACTACTCTGTCACCCTGGGTAAAGTGTAGTGGTGTCATTGTAGCTCACTGCAACCTCAAACTCCTGGGCTCAAGCGATCCTCTTGCCTCAGCCTCCTGAGTAGCTGGGACTATAGGCGTGTGCCTGGCTAATTTTTCTACTTTTAGTAGAGATGGGATCTCACTCTTGCTCAGGCTGGTCTCAAGCTCCTGAGCTCAAGTAATCCTCTCACCTCGGCCTCCGATAGTGCTATGATTACAGGCGTGAGCCACCACGCTCGGCCTAAAAATAAGTTTTAAAGGATGTTTCAAAAGAAATACACAATACAAGTAATATAGTTTGTGTCCTTTTAATAAACACACTTGCATAGTTATAGTACAATTTTGTAAAAATTAAAACAGATTATCTCATGCCAAGCGTGCCCAGCATTTGCACAATCTCAATACCTTTAACACTACAGTTTTAAGACACACAAAATAAAATTTTAAGGCAAAAACAGCACTTTGCAACAATTTAATAATTTATTACATTACAGTAGCATCACAGCAGCATCCAATAATGCCACTTTAGGCAAAAGTCTCTCAGTATTTCCATTATAGATTCTATTTACAAGAATTCATAACTTGGTAAAATTCATTCTACGAAACTTGGCAAATAAAGCTTTGGACTGGAATTGACATTTCTTTCTCTACTTTTCCTTCCCCGAGTTTCTTTCTTCTAAACTACAGTATTCATATTTTTAAATGTTTTAAACCACTTTAAAACATTAAAATAGCAGTTACATTTTTAAATAGTTGTATTATTTTAAAATGACTCTTCAAGATAAGTTTTAGAGAAACTATACAATGGATAGGGTTGATTTAAATTTTCAAATTTTCTAAAAATCAACTTTGGTTTTAGAACTGATTTTTTCATTGCTGGAAAACCGATCAGGTTTAATTAAATACTTTAAAAATGATTATCACATATTGCAATCTTTAAATAAACAGGTATTTTGATTCTCTACCTCCTACAGGAATTCAAATTTATTTAGTTATACTCCCATTTTAAAATTCTGGTTTCTGATAAACTCTTTCCTTCTAATGTTGCCTTCTAAGCAAATTGAAAGCTGCCTTATACTGAATGAGGAAGAAAACAAATATGTGGCTGAATGAGGTATTACAAAGAATTGCATGTACTTTTAAGAAAAACTTAAGTTATTATTATTATATGTCATACAATTTTGTTTTTTTTTTAGCTTTCTCTCAAATATATGACAAAATACCTACACAGTGGTATTTCAGTTAATACAGTAAATTTATTTTCCAGACTGACTTTCAGCTTAAATATGCCAGTATGTGACTTAATCCATAAGTACCTGATGAACACATTATTTTCAGATTGATTATGGATGCTAAGCTCTATATGAATGTCATTCCTAAAAATTTATATTTTCAGTGAAAAAGTAAAGCAATTTGAGGTATAAAAATACCTTTGAAATAATTTATCAGTATATTAGATAAGTCCAAATTCAATATTGTAAAGAAAAATGTTAAACCAAATAATGTGGCTAATTAATGGTGGTCTGATTTCTAACCTCAGGGTTTAAAATGGATTTAAAATAACTGTTCTTAATCTGAACTCAACTAAAGGGTGCAAAAGCAGAAAGTTCAGAAAATAAAAGGCAAGAACAAGTAATTCATACAATTTGGAAGAGTCAGGTGAATTCATAAGGACCCAATCTGTGCACTGTCTCTTTTAGTGAATGCAGACAAATCTGTTATACCAACCTGTAAGATGATTGTTAAATTACTGCTTTCCTATTAATGTCATATTTATAAAAGTATCATGATGATGCTGAAAGCTAAAAACGGAGGTGGTCTAACTAGAAACCTCCACCCCAGGGAGCACACATACATACCTCCCTACATCCCAATAATATGAAGTATTTTGGAACACAGACATTTGAACTTTGTGAAGTTTTAACTAAACTGTTGATTCTTTCTAAAGTGTCGTAAAGTTATGATTTAGGCAATTTACGACTAAAATAATTCATTCATAATGTATAGGCACATTAACATAAATATTGCACAAAATATGCCTCTGACTGAAACTGAGAGGTATAAAAACATATTTCACTCCTTTTAAAGAACTCTGTGAGGAAATATGACTCTGTGATTGTATGTACACTTTTCCTGATAATACTTTGACATTCACAAACAGTAGATTGCACTGCAGTTTGTAAACATTTTAAATTGCATAAACTTCTCATTGATTTTCAAACATAGTTTAATACTGTCTACAAAACTCCCTTTTGTTTCAGCTAAATGCTCTCACATATATTAGTTTATAATAATGTTTGTTATTTTTAAAGTGTTTTCCATTCAAAGAAAAGAAGTAAATTCCTATGTCAAAGTAGCCAGTGTGGTTGAAGAACAGGTATTAGCCAGAGAAGTCCAAATGGTAAAATCAATCTTCTAGCCTCAAAGAAGCTTCATGAGCACAAAGGAATGCCAGGTCTCACCCATCTTTCCTTCACTCATCCATTCTTGATTAGAGCCTGTATGCCTGTTTCAGGGGCATTTAAACTCTTCAAGGATTCCTTATAATCTTTACTAAATACATTAAGAAGAATGCCAACCAGTGTCCTTTTGGGTACTGGGACATATAGTCACCTGATTGAAAAGGTAACATGAACTCTGACTTTAAAATATATTATAGATATATTTTAAATATATATTTTTGTATATACAAATATATATATTTGTATTATATATCTATAATACAAATGCTCTGTCTAAACTAGGGAAGGTTTCATATCTCATAGTCAACAGTGGGAGCCCTTCATTCCTCAAAAAGAATCCCTTTTTAGGTCATCAATAAGGAAGTAACAACTAACTGCTGCAGCACGTGATGCAATATCTTCATTAGCCCGGAGCACATAAAGATCCTAAGGAAACTACCATAGTAGAGTGCTCATTCTTGGGCAGTTGAAATAGATTAAGCATATTCCACTCTGCACATATCTGACAGAGCAGGCCATCTTCCTCTTCTGTGAGACAAAAAAAGTGCCCCCAAAATGTTATTGCTTCCATCCTGAATACACAGAAAATAGAGAAGAAACTATTTCCAGTTCATGGCCTTTAAACAAATCTAAATATTGGTACTCATAGTGGCATACTAGAAAGTAATAAACACTAGGTATTTGAGGGCAAACCACATAGTGAGCCAATTAAGAACTCACTGTGATTAGGATTAGATCAAATATAATAGCAGAACATAAGCAAATTTTATCTGAATTCTGTAATGAATATACATGTTGCAATAACATAGAAAAGCATGGCAGCCCATTCCAAACCAGCAAGAATAGTTTGTGCAAATAGTGGGTCTTTGTGTGTTTGAACTCCCACCATGTAAGGGCAAACTCAATATGCATGCTAATGACCTACAATTACCAAATTAAAAAAGAAGAAAAATGCTAAAGGATGCCAGAGTGAACAGCAGGGAAAGCCACACAAAGACCCACTATCCTTTAACTTGTTACAAATAAATTTTAACTATAAATTAGAAACACAAAGAAATAATCACAAGTGGCTCTAACATTCGAACGAAGTAAACAAATTGTGTAGGAGATATTTGATCAGGGCTGCCTGCCCTGCCACCACGCTAGAGTCAAACTTGGATAGTGGGTCTCTGGGGTGCTTTCACAACTGGAAGACAACATTGGGTCCTAAAAAAAGAAAAATGAGGAATAAAATGAACATAATGTAAGTTGGGTGGGTGAGAAAAAATTTGACTAATAATAACATGCAACATCAACTAAACAAATTTGAATTATTAAAATTCTCAACCTTTAAAAAATATTCTAATTACATAATAAAATGAAAATAATACTTATAAGGGCCAAAGAACCACAAACGGTAATCTACAATTTAACCAGTTTTCACTGACTCATACATACTATCAACAGATGATTCATTTCTAAAAATCTGGGTGGGTACAACAAAGATCTCAAATCAATTCCTAACTTTAAGGATTAAGCATTTCTGAACCATATATTATAGTTACAGGTTTATAATAAACAATGTGACTGAACTTCATAGCTACCAATATAATTTATTCTTTATCTTCTTTGAAAAAGCAATTAAGACTCTTCAATTTCTGATAAATAATTATTTCAAGTAAACAAAATCAGTATTCCTCACTCTCCTCGGTGATTTAAACACTTGTTTTATAGAAACAATAAACTGTCTCAGAGGAATCTCTTTGGGAATTATCCTCAGAATTACAGAATTGAGAGCCCTTTTATTCCAGGATGGATGATGTGGTCATGCATTTAGGCAAAACAATAAAGTATAGTTTTTAGACATGATCAAACTAAAAAAATCCACATATATAAGCAAAAAATAAGGTAATGGTAAGTTACTGGTAATAATTTTATAACAAAGAGAATTTTAAAACTATTCTTATTTTGAAATAACTTCTTAAACATTCTATTTTCCCAGCTCTCATTACGTAAACTAATCAAGAAAATAATTAGTACCTCCTCCCATCCCGACATTTGCCTTTCTAGCAAACTGTTAACTACTTATCTCATGTCCCAGCTCCAATACCCTCTGTGAAATCTCTCACAGCATGCCTTCTTTCCCCACTAACATTTAGGGGATCTCTTCCCAATACATATTTGTACAAATATTCATTATAGGAATTATTGTGGTGTGTATATATATCTGAGTGTCGTTCCCCACTAACCTCTAAAGCTACTTCACAGCAAGGACTGTCTTTTCATGTTTGTATTTCCAATGCCTAGTAAGTACGTGGTACACACTCAAAAAATATTACCAAATAAATGGATTTCTTAATAGTAAGAAAAATGTTAACAAAATCTAAAAACACCACAAAAAGTAAAACCTGAAGCATGTGGAAACTCTGTTCCTTTAAAATCATTATGTAGGTCAGTAATGACTGTAAGACAACCATTCCTTTTCTTCTTATTTCTGTTTCAATATTTTTATTTCCTCATTTTATTTCAGGGAGGCCTTGAAATTGGTTGTCTTCTGAAGTTGTACTGTCCCATATGGTAGCCACCAGCCACAAATGGCTATTTAGCTTTAAATTAATTAAATTAAATTAAAAATTGAGTTTCTCAGTCATATTAGCCACACTCAAATAATCAAAAGCTACATATGACTGACTAGTGGCCACTGTATTGGATAGCACAGATATAGACTATTTTTCTCTTTGCAAAAAGTTCTACTGGATACCACTGTATAGATTAGGTACCTCCCTCATCTATAGGTAGACTGAGGCTCTGCCAGTTCTACCCATACTAAAATGGCAGACAAAGCATTCTCTGGCCCAGAGTAATTTCCATGGCAAATGTGCCCTTGGATAACTAATTCATGTCAATCTATTTTCTTTATCATTCATGTATCAAACGTTTGTTGACAATTTACTATGCTGCTTCTTTTAAGAATAAAAAGTTGTCACTCAGCTGTCTGGGAAGGTTACTTTCCTAGGAGGTTGTTATTGCCTTGAAGTAGCTTTCTCTACAACAGAGATTTTTAAATTATCCCCAGAGAAGAAACTGAAAGGACTGTCATAGAATAGGCAGAGGAAAGGAAGGGAAGGCCTATCCTTCCACAGAACAGCTTTTATCTGTTCTTTATATTCCTTATTATATGAGACTTAACTGAAAAAAAGTGTTCCAAATAACAATATAGTTGAAAAACCATCACTTTAGATCATGGATGCTGTAAAAGCCAAATGTACTGACATACTGGGATGCCTTCAGGGATCACTAGCCAAAGATCTTTCTCAGCTCCAAGAAAGGTGCCACAGGTATATTTAATCAATCAGAAAAGTGGATTGATTTCTAATTTCATTGTAAACTGCCAAACCATCAGCAGAGCTTAAAAATGGTCATTCATTAGGCAACCCAAGTCATTATAATTTTCTTTACCACTTCTCTTGAAACTCTGACATATTTTTGGGAATATTCAAGCCATAAAAAACTGGACTCCTTCCATCTCCAAATTAGGAATCTAGTTGCTTTAGCTAAAGGGAAGTCTTCTCCCAGGATCAGAACTATGTTTATAAGCTCTAAAGTGAAAATAATATGCAAAATTGTAGATACAGTATTTAAATAACTTTATAATCCTTACACTGAATCATAAATGTGTCTCGGTTTTGACTGGGTTACCATTTATGTGTTCTCAGCAACTAAATTAAAACGAAAGGCTAAAATATTTCAAATAATTTTACAAGAATAATAAAAATACAAATCATGATGTATTTTGTAAACATTAAAACTAAAAATGAAAAGGGTAGGAAAAAGTGACACATGTTTTATAAAGGTCAAAAATTATTTCCAAGTACTGTTTATTCCCTAATTTATAATTAATGTTGTGTTTATTGTCAACTATAAGAAGGGCTAGATAAATACCAAGAGATAATTTTATATAATACCAAAATTTCACACTTTGAGATCTGGACCCTTGAACTGAAAACAGTGAAACAGATCTTGATTCACACATCCCTTGTGGAATGAGGTGGCTATTTAAAGAATCACCTAATGAGAGTTTCACAAACAGTTTAAATAGGTTATTTAATTTTCTTCTAACCTGGATAATATGTAAACATGTGGGAAATAAATGAGAAGATTGCAAATTTAATGGCATCTGTACATTAAAATGGTAAATCAGAATAGGTGAATAGGGCTACTTTTTAAACTAGATGCTGAAAAAGAAGATAGTGGTGAAAAGAAGCTTCAGTACAGACGGCTGTCGTACCAAAGAACCCATAAAAAAAATTATACATTTTTTCATAAAAAGTCTAACAAGGTCTGAAGCTAGCAAAAAGTATTTAAATAAAGCAGTATAAATTTTGATCTTCTAAAAAGTTTCCTTTTGTTTTTTTCTTACTTTTAAACATTAATCTACATTTGCTGTGAGTGCTGAGTTTAAGATCTGATCCAGAACAATAATAAATTCAGTAGTGCATATTAAATTTTTCACACTAAGTCAGAGATAAATAATTTGGTATTACTCACACTGTTGACTCGGATCTGAGTCTGTCGTCATCTTAACATAGTTTGAAGGAAAGAGACCAGTCACCCCGTTGATTTCTCCTTGCCACCAGTCAGGATCATCTTTGTTCATAACATTAATAAGCTGTCCCTTGGAGAAATTGAGCTCATCCTCATTATTCGCTATGTAGTCATACATGGCGATCACCTGACAGACTATCAGAAGAACAACAAAATAACAAATTAAATTAGTTATTCCTATAAAAGTCAAATGTTAAAACTCCCCTAGGATTTAAATTACTCTAATATTAAATATTAAAATTAGGCAAAATTTTCCTTGAGCTGCTCTATTTCTTATCCTCCTCCCTCCATTCCCTATTGTACAAAAAAAGAGAATTTCCCACCTACAGTTAACAATCCAAGTGAACACTTTAAGTTTCATGGTGTAGCAATTTCATGTTGAAAAATTTCAAGGAGTGAAGTGGTTCAAGTATCAAGTGGGCTATTTCTACACAAAACTTTTCAGAAAGGAAGTTCTCAGTGGCATGTTACTTTTAAGCAGAGGTAAGAGAAGAACAAATTTTTAATATTTTTCAGAGTTAGCTAATCTAAGAAGTTGCTGAGTTTTAATAAACTCCATACCAGGATGAAAGGCAGGTGTGGTTCTTTCACTACTTGGACCCAAAAGTTTAACATGGCTGGCAGGAAACCATCCCTTCTGTCGCTTTTTTCCTCTGGCCTATAAATTAGCAAAAGGAATATAAAATTGAAAGATGAGAATAAAAACAATCATTGAGACATACCTTGAAAATCAGAAAAACTATGGATGTGCAGTAAAGAATTTAATCTTGCCCAAAGAGAGGTTTGACCTTTGCCCTCAGCTCCTGCTAGGTAATCTCTAAATCCTTGGAATATCTTGACTGAAAAGAGTGTCTTAGTTTATCTGGGGGCTCTGGGTCATGCCAAATCTAACAATGTGATTTATGGTGAGTGCTTTGGGTCATCAGCATCAGCTCAGTCTTGGAAGGGCTTAGAGACTGAGTTCAGCCAGATGGGCAATCTACCATGTCTACGCTACGGGAGCCCAAATAAAAACTCTGAACACTAAGGCTCTGGTGAGCTTCCCTGGTTGGCAATACTCTTTGTGTACTGTCACACATCATTACAAGGAGGAGTTAATGCTGTCCATGACTCCACTAAAAGGACAACCTGAAGCTCCCTTTTGGACCTCGCCTGCATGTTGTCCCATGTGTCTCTTCCCTTGGCTGATTTTAATCTATACCCTTTCACTGCAATAAACTGTAACTATGTGCTCTGGGAGGCCGAGGCAAGAGGATTGCTTGAGGCCAGGAGTTTGAGACCAGCGTTGGCAACACAGCAAGACCCAGTCTCGACAAAAAATTTTTTAAAAAAATTAGTCAAGTGTGGTGGTACGAGCCTGCAGTCCTAGCTACTCGGGAGGCTGAGGTAGGAGGATTGCTTGAGCCAGGAGTTCAAGGTTACAGTGAGCTATGATCACACACCATTGCACTCCAGAGTGAGACCCTGTCTCTGAAAAAAAAAAACAAAAAAACAAAAACAAAAAAATACCTGTAACTGTGAGTGTAACAGCTTTCAGTGAGTTCTGTAAGTCCTTCTAGTGAATTACTAAACTTGAGAGTAGTCTTGGGGACCCCTAAACTTGTAACTGGTTTCAGATATGAGGGTGGTTTTAGGGGCCCCTGAACTCAGCATTAGCCTTTCAGGTAAACATTAAACAACTGGAAGACTCACTACAATATGCACTTCAAACTGCTGCTGAAAACATGATCTGTAGAAGTCTATTTGGAGGTCTTTCAGGCTCAGAGTTCTCTGAATATTTCACACAAATAATACTTATATTCAAAAAGACCTTTCTAGAGTTCTCCTAACAAGATCAAACCAACTCTTAAAATGGTGCAGCCCACTGCAAATATCTCTTGGAGCTTTGTTAATAATTAATCAGGAGGTTGTAAATAAAATTTGTGAAGAGCCATGTTTCCCATCTAGTTGGGTCCATCTGAAATCAGAAGGTGGAATTTCAGGGGGTTATTCAAGAAGATATTGAATTTGAACCTTCACTGTTCTTTAGGAATCCTAAGACTCCACTTTGCAAGAATGAACCTATGTACACCCTCCATATTATGATCATATATCAATGTTATATAAAAATACAGCCATCATACCTCTTGCCGTCATTTAACCTCTAAAATGCTTTTTAGTTTTAACTAGTGAGGAAATTTTAGAAGTGAGAGAAGAACACTCTTTCTGTATCAAAACATATACAATAATCATCTATTAACATTTTAGGAAAAAATCAGGCTCATCTATGTCTGCACTGCCATTTCAAAAACCTAAGGCCACCAGGGGACAGTCGAATGAGTAATATTTTCTCAGTACCGAATGTAGATCATGTCTTCCTCCTAAAAGATATACTACAAGCCTGGGGCTGTCCCAGCAAAGATAATGCTGTGCTTTCCTTTAAGAAGGTGATCTGTGGTTTACTAAGGGATGCATTATTGGAAAACAATTGTCTTTATTTAGATAAAGTTATTCTTTAAATTGTTACTTACAACATCAACTCAACTGTGCTAGAAATGAACAGGCAAAAGATTAGAGGAAACATAATATCCTAAAATGTTGATATTGATTACCTCTAAGTGGTATGATTATGGGTGTTCTAAAAATTTTTATTAATTTTATCTTTTTTATGAGCATGCATTTCTCTTATAATAAAATTGATAGATACTAAAGAATATTACCTGTAACTCCCCTTGCCACCACCCACTTGTATTTTTCTTTAGAATTAAAATTAACTGCCCTGGTGCAAGGCTAAGTTGTTCAGAACCAGAAGGAACATATGCTGAAGTTACTTGGGCAATCTCTGAAAAGAAGAAAAACAAGAAACTATGAATTCAAGTCTACCACAGAGCAAATACTTTACTAATTTTTTAAGCTCACTAGTACACATACCAGGTTTTTTGTTTGATGCTCCAGATTTGCTGGCACTCCCAAAACTCTACAAGGAAAAGATACCATGTTGTTTTATTATTTCCAACAATCCAAGTGTAAAAGTACAAAGTTTATTAGGCATTAGAGATTTTCAATTCCCAGGATTCTTGTTTCTTTAAATAAAGATCAAAATGACAATGAAATTCATCTGCTAATAGAATATATTATATACAAATGGTTGATGTTGTCATTCACTTACTCAACAGAAAAGGCTCATTTTCTGAATCTTTCTTGAATATTAAACATGACTCCCTAGGCCAAATGCACCCCATTCATCAATGGGGTTAGCATCAATGCCCATGATATACAACATATGTGTCCTGCATATGTTAAGGCATATGGGAGTTTTGCTCCTGTTTTCTCTAAGGGACCCTGACTTATCTATAGTTCCTGCTCAATAGGAGGCAATGTTTTTATTTTTTATTTTTTTACCATGTTTCCCCCAAACTGACTGAACTTGATCTAAGAACAAAAAATCCATACCCTGGGTAGCAGCTATGATCTCTGTGTGACTTTAAAGTATGGGCCAACCACACTTTCTCTTTTTAGGAATTTGAACCAAAAAAGGATGGGATTTAAAATAATTTTTTTCTGTTAATGAAGATAGCTGCAGTACAAGTATTAAGCAGAGTTGGTGGTAGTACATTTTTTGGGTACTGTGTAACAGCCACTGCTCTAAAAGGTTCCACATACTCAGCTATTTAGCTTTTACAATAACATTATTAAGTAATTATTATAGAATTATCCCCGTTTTACAGAGAAGGAAACTGAGGCCCAGAAAGGTAAAGTAACTCATCCAAGGTCACTTAGCCTCCAAGTGGTACAGCCAGGAGTCAACCCAGGTAGTCTGATTCCACCACACCAATGTTCTCAACATGTAGTTTGTAGAACCCTGGAAGTAGTCCTTGAGCCTCTTTAAGGGGTCCATGGTGTTAAAAACTATTTTCATAATAATACTAAGACATTATTTACCTTTTGCACTGTATTGACATTTACAATGGTGGGTAAAATTGCTAGTGCTTTAGCTGAATCATGGCAGTGGCACCAAATTATACTAGTAATCATAGTATTCTTCACCGCCATGCACTCACAGTAAAACAAACAAAGCCAGTTTCACTTAATGTCCTCGAGTCCTCGATCAAGCAGTTGAAATTTTATTAAATCTTAATCCTCAAGTATAATCCTTTAAAAATTCTGTGACAAAACAAAAACCTAAAACATTTCTGCTGCATACCAAAGTATGATAGTTGTCTCAAGAAAAAGCATTTGTGTGATTAAATTGTGAGCTAAACTAGGTTTTTCATGGAACATTTTTACTTAAAAAAACTGACAAACTAGGCAGACATGGGGTTTAGCAAATATTTTCCCCAAAATGAGTATAGAAAGCCTGTTACTTCAAGAAAATAGGTGACAGGATTTGTTGCCAATGTCAAAATTCAAGCTTTCAAGGGAAAATTAAAATTTTGGAAAACTTGTATCTACCACTGTGAGTTTGACAGTTTCTTAGTACTTAACGATTTTTCTGATAAGTGGTGATATTAACAGATGTGATTTTTTTATATCATATAATGAAATATGTCAATACAGGGAATATCTATATAACTCAGTGATACAGTATTTTCCAAATGACCAGTGAATGATGTTATCACATTACACATGGGTAAAAGATCCATTCAACATGCAAAACAGACAAGTAAATTTTAATGTAACAGAAAGAAATTTTCACTGATAAGGCTTTAGATTCCATGTTGCAACTAGCCTATAACAATTCAGCATTTGTCAAGTTTTGGTGTAGTAGAATCAAAAAGAATATCCACAGGTATCTGCAAATGTTATTAAAATAATTCTCTATTTTCCCCCATATATGTGTGAGGTTGAATTTTCTTCATATACTTCAACCAAAAGAGCGTATCACAATAGACTGAATACAGACATAGACATGAGAATCTAGATGATTTCAATTTAAGCCAGACATTAAAGAGATTTGCAGAAATATAAAACAATGCCACTCTTCTCACTAAACTTTGTTTTCTTGACAAATATAGTTCTTTTTCATAAAAAGTAAGCTATTTATGTTACCATAATGGATTTAATTATTGTTATTTTTAAATGAGTTTATATTTAAATAATTTCAGTTTTAATTTCTAACATGGTAAATATCACTAGATATAACCCACATACTTTAAAAAAATCCTTTGGGGTTTTCAATAATTTTTAAGACTATAAAGTTCCTGAAACCAAAAAGATTGAGAGCTTCTGCCCTACATACTCGTGGTGGGATGAAATGAAGCAGGAACTCGGAGTGTAGGCTGAGTCACATTAATGTTAGAGCCTTAAAGTAAATAAAACTTTACAAACTCCTTCAAGGTGGTCCTTTTTTAGCTGCTCTGAATCCAGAACGACTCCCTAGCTGCAATTATCACGAAGCTCAACCCTACCTATGGCTCTTTGTTCTCAGAATTTCATGAAATCTTGTCGCCCTTATCTCTCTAATAATAAACTCTATTTTACTGGGGCTACCTTGAGTGGTTTCCTTGTAACCAAATAGTCTGATAAAACCATATATATGATATCTTGGTTTTAAGTATAAATCTTGATCAACAAGAATAGAATGATTTTGTTTTTAATATCAAAATAACTCTACCTCTTGATCTTTTGGTTTGACATAGTTTGATGGAAAAATTCCAGTTCTATCTCCAATATTTCCTGTCCACCACTCTCCATCTTTCTGGGTCACCAATATTTCTTCACCTTCGGTGAAAGTCAAATCTCCAGGTTCCACACTTGAATATGGATAAAGTGCAATATATTCTGTAGGGAATAAAGCAAAAAGAAGCAGATTTTGGTTGTAAGATTACAGATGTAATCTGTAAAAAATTAGGTTAATCTCCAAGATCTTGTATAAATTTACTGTAAAAGATTCTGTGCCTTAAGGAAACCCAACATAAAAAGATCTGAAGGTAGAAAAAGGAATGAAGTAATTATTTATTAATTCCTTAGAAAAAGGTTACTTGATTTAACATAAAGCTTTACTTTGGTGTTTCTTTTTTTCTAATTGTTTTATTATTATTTTTTATCACAAAGAATTACCTAAAACTAACAACAGATATTAATATTTCTACTTTACAGATAATGACACTGAGGCTCAGTGCGATTAACTCACTCAGTTACTTAGATAATGGAGCCAAGATATGAAAAGATATTTTTTAACCTTCTTATACAAAATATATTTTAATCTTCTAAATTCTTTTCTCTTTAATTCTTTTATATACAGTGTCACGGAAATGTCCAATATCCAGCAGACAGCAGTACTAGAAGCCAAGTTCCATCAGAATGACCCAGCTCCTAGCACAGTGCTTGGCTTGAAGTAGATGCTCAATAAATATTTGTTTATTACCTCAAGGGACATGTCTAAATGTTTATATTGGCTTTGATTTTTGTTCCTGTGATCACTACTAGTTAGAAGAAACAGTCAGTGATTGAGTTTTAGAAGTGTTTTTCTTTACTTTCTACAAAGTTTTATTTATAATTGCCAACATGGCATTTGATCTGAATATCATCAACTAGAGATGATTAGAAATCATCTACAACCTATTTACTATTCACATTCCCAGTATTGCTCAATTTAGCTGATTTAACAAAACTAAAAGTGCTTACAAGGTTTAGTGCTGCTTCAGTAAGGTCCTTTCCAAGATGTTCCGCACTGCTTTCCCAGGCTCATCTCACAGCACCCATTCCACAGTACACCTGTGTCCAGCCTTACTGGTGACCTGAAGTTCCCTAAACTTTCACCACTGTGCCTCGGCTCGTGCCATTCCCTCTGTCCAAAAGCACTTTCTCTTCCTTTGTCACTATGCAAGATCCTACTCATTGTTTAGGATGACGTAACATTGCTACCTCTGTGGATTCATAGGTACTACTCAAAATTAAGTTGTTTTTGTTCACTCTTTATAGAATTTATCAAAATTGTATGCTCCACTCTACTGTGAGCACTTTGGAGACTGTGTTTTATTTATCCTTGTATTTTTCAGCATAGAATTGTCAACATAGTAGATACTGAATAAACTGTTTAATTTACCATTAAACTAATTTTTTAAACTAAAGATAAAATGTATTTCAACTATTCAACTAATTCTACAATGGATATATACATTTCATTTATAAATCTATGCAACTATTAAATAAAAATATCTGAAATTAGGGCAGACAACCTCTCATTTTTCATCACACTGACAAAATCAAAATAATTTATTAATTAAACCCAAAGGGATATAAAAAATGCTTTGCAATATTTAGGATAAAGTGTACTTTGATCTTCCTCAATGATTTATGACACACTGTAATTAAAATGAAATTTATAGGCAACTAAATGTACTGAAATTTCCTTACCTCCTGAACATCTATCATCAATCACTGCAACACTCTTTATTTATGATCTTATTGATTGAGCCAGTCTATGCTGAATTTTTATAGCACTGCCTTTCTAAAAGTGCCAAGTATTTGCAGCCATATTTATTCTATATTCTTAATATTCATGTGAAACAGATAGGGGCAAGTTTTCCCAACCTTACTTTAACACTTGAAGACACAGAAACAGGGAGGATAACAACTATGTGAAATAAGATAATTAGTTAGTAGCTAAAATGATTCCCATCTAATTTACAAGTTGCCAAAAGCTTACCTTCTCCAACTGGATAGGCTGCAGAGGTAGGTTTCTTATTTATAGCTGCATACACAGCTTCTGGTCTGCCAAATAAACATATAGACAAAAAACAACAATGAAACTCCAAAAAAGACACAAACAAGCAAAAAATCAAGAAGGTGATTTGATGAATACAGCAGGTTTTAGCAGTGCTTTATTTTAGGGCTTTCTCAAATTAATCTAAATATTGTCTCAGTACAGACTAGGAAGACTCTCATACATAAAACCCTGCTGAGTTAAGAACTGCCTAATTATAAATGTCTACATTTTAAAATATATTGAAGTAATTTCAATATGATTTATAGTTTTTCAAATGTGAGATATTTTGCCTTTCTAAAGAAACTTAAAAGACACCAGCACAATGGTAAATAGGCAGTCTTTTGGTGAAGCACATACAAGGCCTGGTTTGGTCTAGGGAAAAACAAGGGCACTCTATAAATTTTATTATTTGTTAATAGTGTACTACATTAAAGAATATAAAAATAATAAAACTTTATTTTTATATCTCAGAACAGGGATAACATCAATTTCCATTTTAACCTAGGAAACTTTTCAAAAATCTGGAAGGCTGTCATGTTTAAGAACTAGGCACCTGTATGATGCACCAGGGTTCCCACATAGTGACGCAGTTTTCAAATAAACAGAAGGGGAAACCTTACTACAACTCCTTGCCACAAATGAATGAACTGCCTTGTTTAGTGCTGAATTCTCCATTACTGCAGGTTTTCAAGTTACATGCCTTATATGTTAGAAATAATTGGCAATTAAATGAAAATTTGAAAAAATGCCCTCTAAAATATTTAAACTTAATCTTCTTTTGATTAAGTTTTCTTCTCTTATGTTACGGGCATCAAACAAGATAATTCCCATAAAGGGCCTAGCACGGTGTTGGCATACAAATGTCAGCTGTATATTGTTGTTACTGTTATTACAGCCTTCCTTCTAAATCTAAAATTCCATGTTAGTATGAAAAGTAAATTTCTGCCTTTGAACTAAATATTGATAACACAGAAACTCAACATTGGAAGGATTCTTAAAGATTATTTAGTATTTTCATTCAATCAATTAGAAAACTGAAGACCAAGTAGGTTACCCCTTATAGCCTGGCACAAATAGCAGAACCAGAACTCAAGCCTCTTGATTTGTAAAGACCAGTGTCTTTTCATTAAATCAGACTGCTTTTCTATTTAGATCAACTCCATACATAAACCCAAGAGATAATTACCCATAGTATATTATAGTACTTATTTCCTTGTATTAAAGACGTTTGACAACTTGACTCTCCTACAAACTGGGAAATAAAGGCCAGAGAACTTAACCTATCTGGTTTTTAGTTTTTGTTCATTTGAAAGTTCGTTCATATGATTGTTCATTCATTTGCTCCTCTCTTCATTCACTGAGTTAATATGATTGAGCAGCTACTATGCATTAAGCTTATAATGCATAAGAAATGAAAAATAACTTTTCTAACTGATCTTATGGTACAAAGAAAGCAACAGACCTAAAATTTTAAGTATTTTGAAAACTTTACAAATCTGAAATAACTAGAATAAAAGATATGCTAAACCTGGAACAAATATCTGAAATATGCTTTTTTCACCCTAGGAAATATCTTTCTGATAATCAAACTCCAGCATAAACTTTTTGTTTTATTGTATAGTCAGTCATACTATGGCTGACTTGCCAGTGAAAATACCAACATCTACACCTCACGTACAACACATAAAGATGCTTACTCTTCCCGCTTTACTTCACTTCCAGGAATGATCTTGACATAAGATTTTGGAAACCATCCTCTTCCTCCATGTACCTCCCCAAACCACCAATTTTCTTGCTGCTCCAAGACAGTAATAATATCATGTTTTGAGAAGTTCAAGTGATTATCTTTCTTTGCAGTCCAGGAGCAAAGGGCCTGTGCTTTTAGGTTTTCTACAACCTGTCCCTGTGAAAACAAAACCACAAAAATTTAAAAAGAGACAATGGTAACCATGATCTCTGTTTCTGAGTATATAACATACTTACTGTTCAGACAGCAGATCAGTTTGGTGTGCTTGTGACTTAAGATAACCATAATCTACTAACTGACTTAAAATTACATATGACAGACAACCATGTGAGTAGCCTTCTGTTAAGGTAAAGACTAAATACCTACCATTCAAGGAAACATCGCCACGGGTATAGAAGGTAGTAGTGGGGGTACTCAAGAAATGCATTCACAAGTCTATGAAATATGTATCATAGAACAAATGAAAATCTTTTTTCTCCTCCAGTTTCCAAAATCTCTTAACTGCAGTTGATTCAGCTCACTCCACTAGGAAATGAGATTCAGTTATGCTCGGCACCTCCCTCCATTTTTCTGCTCTCTGACTCTTAATTTCCTTGTATTCTTATTCATTCTTCTTTCTTTCCCTCCCCTCTCAGAGGAAGGAGTGTTTTTGTTCTTTTAATAAGGTTAACCTCTTCACTTGTACTCCAAATTTCTCTTCTGCCCTCTCATTTTCTGAAAATATTTTATAACAGTAAGTCTCTCTCTTCAACCTTCTATCTACTTCTCTACTTTCTTCTACTTCTAAGATCCTCAAAGAAAGAATAGTCTTAAACTTTCTTCCCAATTTCACCCCTCAATCTCTTCTACTTTAGGTTCTGCACCCATCACAGTACTGAAATGTACACATCAACTCCTCTCTTAAAAACCTTCAGGGACATTCCACTGCCAAGTCGAGTAGGGTATCAATACTTCACAAATAACCTCAACTTCTCTCTCCCACTTCACTTCTTAACCCTTTCCCCATGAATCCTGTACTCTAGCCATATTATTAATAATTCTTGTTTCCCGCAAACACCTTACGTTAACATGGCTCAGTAACTTTTCTCAAATTTTTCTTTCACTGGAATAACTTTCCTTCTCTGATTGGTGAAATACTGCTTATCTTTCAAGATCCTACTCAAATACTCTGCCCTTTATGAAGTCTGCTCCAATTCCCACCAACAGAGTAAGATGCTCTCTCCTATGTACATCCCTCTGACTTTGTAGATATCATCATTATAACATTTCTCACACTTCACAGTCATTTATGTGCCTGTCTCCTTCATCAGATTATGAACTACTTAATGACAGGTATTTTTGACTTATTTTTCCTTAAATTTCTAGCACATAATAAAATGCCTGGAACCTATGGTCATTCAATACACATTTTTTGAATGAAGGTGAAATCTGTAGACTTTATTCTGATGAAGATGCGATTCTTTTCAATAATGTTAATGTAACAATACTTGCAATGGTTATATCTAAATCAGAAGCTAAATATACATAACAAAGTTCCCAGGTTCCCAGAAAAATGACTTACTCAAGAAAAAAACAACAAAAACTCCTAAATTTCTTACCTTCTTACAATAACTACAAATCAAGAACAGTTATAATAAGATTTGTAAAAATGGTATCTTGAGTTTAGAAACCTTAGCTGCTAGCAACTTGATCCTATGGGAGAGAATTGTTGAGAAACCTGTAAGCAATAATCATTTTTTCAACTTCACATCACATGTGAATAAGAAAGAAATTGAATGCTACAAACTCTGGTTAAATGAGTGAATGATGCCTTTGTACAAAATCTTCATTCTATTTTATAGGAATCAGGAGCAAATTCAAAGATTAAAGCACACAAAAATTACAGACAACATACCTGTCCATGAATAGGTGATACAGAGCCAGGGGACACAGTGCGAGTGAAAGCTGATTTTTTCTGCCATGACGTATTAACACTTAAGTTTGAAAAAGATACATTTTGATAATCAGTCACTGATGCTGGTTGATTTGAAGAAAGTGGTCTGCAAATATAACATTTTCATGTAAGTATACTTAATTGTTTAGAACTTAATGAAGTACTACCAATTTATCAACTTGTATATTATATACACTGTTTAAACACAATTTATGGAAAAAAAAAGAATTCATGAACAAACTATTGACCTATGCTTTCATTTACTAAATTTCAGCATTAAATTTGGAACAAAAGGTATTCTTGGAGAGTCTAGCTCAGATTACAATATGATGAAGTAGCAGGTTGACACAACTATGTATTAGGTATTTATACATTTGCAGAGCTATGTAAACTCCACTGTTAGCTAAAAACTTACTCAAAAGAAGTTGAGGTAGCAGGTAAAGATACTGTAGGAGGAAGTAAGGCCTTCTTAGGAGACACAGCTTTTTCACCTGATGGCATTTTTTCTACATAGTTGCATGGAAACCAGCCAAAACTTCCTTGAAAACTACCATAAAGCCAACCAGGTTCTCCTATGGTTTTTTCATCAACCTAAAGAAACAAACAAAAGAGTTAACAGTGATTAGAAATCCACACATTTACAATGGAAAGAGATGCAGACTGTTGTACAGTATTCTCATTTTCAGAATCAAGCCCATCTAACTAAATAGCTAAGGCATTTCCTACAAATTAATAGGTTACTATTTCTAGTGATTGACAAATTATCTTTTTAAATCTTAATTTTATCCAAGTTAATTCATGAAAGTAATTTACAATGACAAATAGCATTATATACAGCTTATGATAGAGATAATCTTCCCCTACTCCATGGCTCCTTATGTTCTGATTTTCACTCCTGACAATAACTTGCCATTCTTAGTGGTTTCTTCTGTATTATCTTCTCTATTTTTAAATAACATACTTATACTGCTATTTTTTGAGTTTTTTCAATTTTAGACTTTATCTATGGGCTTCTGGTTATGGAAAATGAAGATTTACTTACCTCTCTTTCACTGTACCCTCTTATTCTACCAACATTGTTATAGCATCATTTTTGGTTAAATTATATTTAATATTTATATTATTATGACTATGTAAATATTTCACATCTGAGTCACGCAGTGTTCTTTGCTTTCTTGTAAACTTTTTATTTTCCTATAGTTAATCATTACTTTGTGGGGTTTTTTTTTGCCTAGTTTTCTCTGTTCCTATTACAGAGTCTTCCTGAATTCTCTAACGTAACTATAAAACCTTCTCTGAATACTATTTTCCAATTGATAAAACATATCAGGTGATTTATCAGTTTTATTTCTTCTCCCAGACATTTCCTTCCTACAGTGTGACATCCTCTGTGCTCAGAGTATCTCTTCCTCTGACTTCTTGGTCCCTGTCCTTTAAACACTGATGATACCCTCAAGTTTTATCATTGGCTTTTTTTGTTTTGTTTTGTTTTTGAAACAGGATCTCACTAGGTTGCTCAGGCTGGAGTGCAGTGACATTGTCATAGCTCACTGCAGCCTCAAATTCCTGGGCTCAAGCAATCCTCCTGCCTCAGCTTCCCAAGTAGCTGGGACTAGGCGTGTGCCACCACACCCAGCTAGTTTTGTTTATTTTTTATAGAGACAGGGTCTCACTATATTGCTCAGGCTGGTCTCGAACTCCTGGCCTCAAGTGATCCTCCCAGCTTGGCCTCACAAAGTGCCCAATTACAGGTATAAACCACCACACTCAGCCTCATCGTTGGCTTTCTTGCTGTATCCTATACCCTTCCTGAATAGTTTGATCAGTTCTCTATGCAATAATGAACCAAAAGCTATATCCTCAGAACTGACTTCTTCTCAAAGGGACAAGCCTATACTTTCAACTACTTGAAAGATATCTTCAACTGCATGTCCCACAGGAACTTCCAACTCAAGTCTAAGACTGAGCTTTCCTCCCTGTCCCTCTCAACCACGTCCACTTCTGCTCCTAAATTCCCTATATCTCTATTCTCTTACCACCAAAGAGTTAGACATTCTAAATAAAAAATATTTGGTTCTTACTTCTCCTACACTTGTACATCAAACTGCTGAGTTTGTCACTAAAAACTCTTCTGAATTTCTTCAACCCCACTTTCACCTACCTACTTCCGGCATTTTTCATTTCATACTTAAGATTACTGTAATTTTTACTCATCCTTCAAGATTCTGTTAACTGCCCCCAACTCAAGCCGGAATTATCTCATATATACTGTCATAATAGGCATTATCATACTGTCTTATTATTTATTTACATACATCTTCCATTTGTCTGTGAGCCTCTTGTTTGACCCCCTGCCCCTGTCTAGCATAGTAGATATCTGCTTAATTCACTCAATAAATGAATATGCTGTGTCTCTTTTCTCCATTCCATTCTCCTTTCTAAAACACAGATTTGACAGCGTTATATCTGTTAAAATCATGTAGAATCCATTACGATTTTTAAAAACATCTTTTTTTAAGTATAACTAACACAAATTTCACGTTAAAGGTGTTAAATTTGATAAATTTTGATATATATATACACCTATAAAAAATCATCACAGTCAATATAACAATCATATCCATCACCTCCAAAAGTCTCCTCTTGCTCCACTGTAAGTCCTCCCTCTCACCTCCCCCCATGATCTGCCCCGCATCCCTAGGAAAATACTGGCCTGCTTTCTGTCCTATATATCGATTTGTATTTTCTAAAATTATATAAATAAAATCATACTATATGTATCCTTTTTTTTGTCTGCCTTCTTTTACTCAGCATATTTTGAGATCCACCCATGTTCTAGTGAGTATGAACAGTTCATTCCTTTTTATTGCTGAGTAATAGTACATCTATGGATATACAACAATTTGTTTATCCTTTTACATGTTGATATGCATTTGAGTTGTTTCCAGTTTTGGGCTATTACAAATAAAGGAACATTTGTGTTTGTATGGACATATGCTTTCAATTCTCTCAGGTAAACACCCAAGAGCAGAATGGCTGGGTCATATGGTAGATGCATGTTAACTCTTTTTGTTTTTAATAACACCTTATTGAGATAATACTTTCAACTACCGGGCTCCATCGAAAGTGTACAATTAAATGGATTTTAGTACATTCACAGAGTTATGGAACCATTACCACAATCAATTATAAAACATTTTCCCTCACAAAGAAGCACTGTTTCTCAGATTCTTTGTTACATCTAAGAATCTAAAAAATCTTTGAGTAACCCAAAGTCATAAAGATTTTCTCTGTTTTCTTCTAGAAGTTCTACAGTTTCAGGTTTATATTTTAGGTTTTACATTTGATCTATTTTGAGTTAATTTGTGTATACGTTACAAGAAATAAATAAAAGTTCATTTTTTTGCATATGAGTATCCAATTGTTCAAACACCATTTGCTGAAAGGATTATCCTTTCTTCACTGGGTTGTTTTTGCACCTTTGTCAAAAATCAGTTGTTTATATACATATATGTACATACATGGGTGTGGATCTATTTATCTATTCTGTTCCATTGATCTATTTTCCTATCTGGATGCTACCACAACTGTTTTCATTGCTGTAACTTTTATAACAAGGCTTAAATTCAGGTAATAAAAAAACTCCAACTTTGTTCTTGTTCAAAGTTGTTTTGGTTTTGAATCAGCTCATCAATTTCTACAAAAAAAAGCCTGCTGAGATTTTGATTAAAATTGCCTTAAATCTGCATAACAATTTGAGGAAAATTGATTTCTTATCAATACTGAGTCTTCCAATCTATGAACATTATATATCTCTCCATTTATTTAGGTCAATTTTTCTCAACAAAACTTTATAATCTTCAATAAACGGGTCTTACAAATCTTTTGTCAATTTCATATTTTTATGCTATTTAAATGGTATTTTTATTTCAGCTTCTGAATATTGTTTATATACATAAATACAACTGATTTTTGTATATTAATCTTGTATCCTACAACCTTGCTAAACTTAAACTCACTTATTAGTTCTAGTAGCTTTTTTATAGATTCTATGGGATTTTCTACACAGACAATCATGTCTTCTGAATATAAAGGAGACCCATTAGGATTTTTCTCCTAGCAGATGCTGTCTCTATTTTATTTTATTTTATTTATTTTCTTTTTTATTTTTAATTTTCTTCACTTGTAGCTGTCTCTGTTTTAAAGCTCTTCAAAGTTCAAACTTCTTAGCGTAGAATTTAAGGCCTCTGAAATTATAGTTTCTTTGTCAGGTTCCAACTTATCTTTCCAGCTTCATCTCCTACCATTTGTCCCATACTCTAGGCAAATGGTTATGTGACATTCTTTAAATACACTTGGTACTGACAAGCCTCAATGTTTTTGTTTAAGGTATTTCCCCTGCCCAGAATGTTATGTGGTTTAGAGGAAAGACCACAGACTTGGGAGTTAACCATGTTTCAGTCTTAGCCATGCTACTCGGTTATCCTCTGTTAAGATAACAAATATTATCCAAAGTCTCAGTTTGCTTATCTATAAATTTGGGGGAAAATACCTGTACTGCTTTCCTCCAGGTTATTTTGGGAACTGAAGTGAGAATAATTATAGGAGAGCTTAAGAAACTGTAAAGCACTAAGCAAATATAAAGCATAATCCTTTGAGGCCTTCCTCCATGCCATCCATGGCGAAAATGTTCCCCAATTCTATTTGGTTGTTTTTGCTTCATTGTCTGGGTTCCCATAATACCTTGTTTATACAAATTGCTAATGTTATATGTCTGGCTATTTATTACATCATGAATGAAATGTTTAGAAAATTTGTCAACCAGAGCTTCTATGGTTAAACAATATAAATAATGTCATAGCTATGTAATAGTATTCTGAAATAGAACAAAAGGACCCACTTAAGAAATATTATCCTGTAGATCTAGTTTAAGACTAGATCTTAAGAGCAATAAAAATGAAGACCAGAACTCAATAAACCCTGAAGAATTCTGCCACCTGAAGTATTCCAGTGCTGAGCATCCTGCCTGATTTAAATGTATGGTCTCAAGGCAAAGAATCACTGTTAATCTGAGTACTGATATTCAAACACTAACTTCCTCCTTTTCCAACAAACTTTTAAAAGCATAATTTCTATAATACTTTTCCTTAATATTTTCAATCTCATCAAGAAGAAAAAGCTCATTCATTTATTCTATAGAGATAGACCAAGTTATTTTAGGAAGGAGTCAATTTTAATCAATTTCATAACTGTCATTTATAGCTGTGATCAATTTTTAGATGTCAATTTACATATTGAGTTAAACTAGAAAACTTTACATAAATTCTCACAGGCCTAGAGAAACTACTTATTACTTCAAAAATAGCATTAATAGATTAGAAGGCTAGAAAAACATTTCAGCCTATCATGGAAAATGTGGCCAGGACTCAGAGGAATTTCTAATCTTTCACTTTCAATGAGATCTCCTTTGCCATCCTCATCTATTAAGTTGATTAGATCTTGCCTCCTTTCTTGCCAAGAATATGGAAGCCCTCAGATCTGACCTCATCTTCTACTTCAGCAAAATTTACTTATAATCCCTCCCACCCTTTCCTCCTGTCCTTTAATCATAAAGGAAAAGGTATTCAAGTCCTCTACTACTCTCTCTTCCAGTATTCTAGATCCCAGACCCTCCAGCCTTTTTAAGAATCTTCATCATTTCCATCTATTGGTCAGAACAGGGAGGTCTGACAGGGTGTTTGAGGCACCTCCCTGATGCTGTATGGTTCTATATGTTGATCTGATTCCTTGGGGCTTAAGGTTGTATACTTCACTATATGTAAATTGTACTTTAGTTAGAAAAAACAATCTCCATCAATTATTTACTCTTTCCACTATCATCAACCCATTTCCTCTCTGCAGATCCTTATCATTATCTAAATTTTCTCAAGCTTCAGCCAAAAAAAAAAACCCCAAATAGAACGACTTCCCTCAACCCACATTCCTCATTATTTACCATCTTCTTTCTCTCCCTTTCCCCTTTCAAAGCCAATATCTTCCAAAGAGTTTATATAGTCATTGTCTCTGCTTCCTTCCTTCCAATTTATTCCTCAACTCACTGAAATTTAGCTTTTTGCTCTCCCATTCCACATCACTGATACTGTTGTCAAGTTAACAATACAAGTGTTGTTGCTAATCTAATAGATTTTTTTTAGTCCTTGTATTATTGGACTTGCAGATTACTCTCCTCAAAGTTCTCCGGCACTAAACTCACCTGTTGTCTTCCTACCTCTAGTCGTTGCTGCTAAGGCTCCCCATCCTCCAATAATCCCTTCAGTGCCCATGTTTCCCAGGGAGTGCATCCTCAATCCTCCTCTCTCTCACTTTACTACGCCCCTGGATGAGTTCCACAACGCTCAGGTTTCCATTTCCATCACAACACACTGATGACATCCAAATTTACATCCTCAGCCCAGATCTCTGAGATCTCTCTAGATATCTCTGGAGATCCAACTACTGCCTGGACATCTGAAACTCATCCAAAACTGAACTCATAATTCCCACGTAAACTTCCTTTCTCTGATTTTTCTCTTAGTGAATGACACCATCATCAACCAAGTTGTTCAAATTAGGTGTCTGGCAGTAACTCGTGGCACTTTTTTTTTTTTTTAAGACAGGGTCTTGCTCTGTCAGCTGGGCTAGAGTGCAGTGGTATCATCATAGCTCACTGCAGCCTCTAACTCCTGGGCTCAAGCAATCCTCCTGCCTCAGCCTCCTGAGCAGGTGGGACTACAGGTGTGTGTCACAATGTCTGGCTAATTCTTTTTTAAAAATTTTTTTAGTAAAGACAGGGTCTTGCTATGTTACTCAGGCTGGTCTTGAAGTCCTGGCCTCAGGCAATCCTCTGGCATCAGCCTCCCAAAGTGCCAGGATTACAGGTGTGAGCCACCGAGCCAGGCTAAGACTCATTCTGTCTGTTAATGATTCAGCAGAGTACACAAGCACCCAAGACACCACAGCTAACTTTATGTTCCTTTTCTCACTGCCACCAGACTGGCTCTCTGACCGTGAGAGAGGTCTGTTCTAAGCTGGTAGCAGTCCACAACATTTTCCTTTACCTTCCTTCCTCTACTGCTTTAGGTTATCTTTCTTTTTCATCAGACTACAAGCTTATTAACAGCAGAGATTATGTCTTATTCACTACATCCCTAGCCTAACATAACTCTCAACAAATATTTGTTGAAGGAATAAATAAAAGATATAATCAAAAATATAAGTATGCCCTTGACCAAACATGGCCAGAGACAGGCCACATCTCTTCATCCTCAGATACTACCTCACCATCATCAACAAGTAGAGGAGGAACAGTAGAGACAGCAGACTGTGGACTCGGGCTGGCTGTAAAACAGACCTCTCCCCCAGCTCGGGAGAAGCTATGGCATTGCCAGTGGTGGCAATGGCAAGAGAAGGAATGTATATCTGGGAATTATCTTGTGTGCTTGAGTTCTGGTAAATCCTATTCCAAGTATCAATAAACATTTGCTACCTAACGATAAAATTCACCAAACTGGTGACAGTGCAGGGAAAAAAGAAAATAGATACTGGCTAGGTACTGTGGGTACTAGTACCTTAGTTTCATAAGAAAACGGAAGCAGAGACTAAAATCCAATTTTGTGAGCTTCTAAACCCTGTACTCTTTCCATTATATCACACTGGCTCTCCCAAACACTATCCCATGGATCTTCTCTTATTCATCCCTTTTACATGGATTGTGATAATACAATAAAGATCTTTTGCTCCAAGGAATAAATGGCCTGTATCCAGTTAGGGCTGCAGAACCTAACTCCTTCAACTCTTAACAGTTGCCAGAAAATAACCAGCCCTCCAAAATTTTATTGTTAATTCATTAAAATAACAAAATTAATATCACCTTTTATGATGCGAAGCAGTACGGCATAGTAGACAGAACACTGGATTTGGAAATCAAAAGCCATATACTTGCATCCCACTCTGGCACTGCAATGCTGACAGTTACAATTTGTGTGAATCTAAGCTTCCTTGCCTAGAATATGGTAGTAATAAACTGTCCTATGCAGCTCTGAGGTATTTTGTAAGGGTCAAATGAGGTAATATTTAAGAAATATTTCATAAAGGAAAATAACAACATAAAATTATAGTCAATATTCTTATTGAAAGTAATATATTACAATGTATTCAGCTTATTCATGAGAGAAAAAGACTTTGTTTCCTACCTGAATTATATCCCCAGAATTAAAACTCATCTCATCATGGCTCCTTGCTTCAAAGGGGTATAATGCTCTATAATTCACCAAAACACTAGCTGTCTCACCTAAAGAGAAGATAATGGTCATTATTTGCTGCTTTCGTGTATATGTATCTTTGCTATGACTCAACAAAGAGCTCTTAAAATCTAAAAGAAAAATTGAGCATTGAAACAGTATAATGAAAATCCATTTGATACAGACTTGTTAGGATTTAAATATCTTGACTAGTCATATAATCAATATAAGAGCAAACAAGATGTTCATCTTAAGTAAAGTAGGAGGCAGTAAAACAAAGAGAAGACTTGCAGGCTGAAGCATGCACATGGATCTAAAGGAAGGTACAGGAGTGGTGTACAGGCTGGGCTGCACAAAGTGGATGGAGACTAAGCAGAGACTTAGTTTGATCTACAGAAGTCAAAATACAGAAAATAACAGGGAAGAAAAGCACAAAAAAGGAGGTCACAAATGAGAAGATTAGTAAGCAAACAGGGTTGGCTGAAGAAAGACCTATAGATTTTAAGTATGGTTCTAAAAGAAAAATAGCAGAAGAGTTCACAAATATACTGGATTTGATAAGATTAAAAATACTTTACTTTGTTCATTTTTAGAATAAATGCTTTAGCTTGTCAAATTTTCAACACGTTGGATCATTAATATTGATTCAAAGGTTTATGTATTCAAAAAAGATATAATAACACTCAAAGTACTTTAGGAATGGACTCTGAGGTGTATCAAAAAAAGTATACCTTCTGAGAACATTTCATTGTGCAATGACTTAAAATTTTACTGTTGTTTCATTAAAATAAAAAGCTTAGTTCTACTGGTTGAATAAAATATTTAAAGCTATTTTACTTCAATTATGAAAACCAGGTCAGGGTCTTTTCAGTTAGTCATGGCAACTATACTCTGTTTTCCCGTTGTGTTAAGATTTCTACCTTCAATCTGTTTTAATAAGCCTATACACTTCTCGTCCATGTTTAATTTAGAAAAAGATTATTTCTGACTTTAAAATTAGCATCTTTCTGTTTTAATTGTCTCCTCCCTCTTTTTTTGCCTCTCATCAGGTCTTTTTCTTTTATTACTTTAGTAGCTCTGTCTCAAAAAATGCCAAATGTATTATTTTTATCCTCATCCTTACATTGTTTCTCCTCAACTTTCCGTTCCTCTTCTTGAATTTTTTCTTGTGTTTTTTGTTCCTGGAGTCGCTTTTGTTTTTCTTCTTCCTCCTTTCTAAGACTTTCTCTCCATAAGTTTTCTTTCCCTTGCTTGGCTTTCCTTTACATAAAAGAAAAAGAGTTGTATAAGGTCCTAAAATTTTTTTTACACTAAATAAAAATATAACAGAAGATTTGGTTCCTGTCAAGCTCAGAACTAGCAAAGAGGTAATAGTAAGATGGATAGGGAGAAACAGTGGGGACCAGGCATGAAAGGGAATATAATCAATCAATCAAAAGAGGAGCCTTGGACTAATGGATGAGCTGAGGAGTAGGACTGACAACTTCCCACATCCTCCAATTCCCTCCTGCCAACCAACCTCAAAACCCAAGGAAAAAAGTTGAAATGGAACCATTCACCAAACAAATCTAAAAAGTGTATCTAAATTTCCTTCCTTTCTCTCAAATTGTTCACAAGGACTGTCTTTCAGCTTTTATTCCCACTATTCCATCTGATCTCTTTTTGGGATTCAGTCATTGCTGTGAAAATTGGAAGTGCTTCTGGAAAGATTACCTACTTTTTATATTATCACTTCAAAAAGTCTTTTTTCATTTGCTTGGATAATAGAGCTTTTTTCCTTTATAGGTCCATGCGTCTATAAATGTTTCTATGACATCTGATGCAGCTATCGTTTGGTTTCTAGCCAGTCAAGATGATCTGTGATCAGACTTAATTATTTTAGTATTAGAACTAACGTACTTTATAGCTCTCCCTTGCATGTATCTTTATGACCTTACTCAGAGGCAGAGCTGCCACCACTAAATTTAGCACCTTCTCCAAGCCTCAGCACTATCAGGGACAGTGGAGATTGTGGCAGGATACATCCCTGTGATCTGGGAGCATTTATATTCCACCAAAGTGGGAATCCTGGATTAATTCCATATTTCTATTCCTTAATTCCTAGAGGAATTTAGAAATCCTGGATAATTCAAAAAACTGTAGGCCCTTAGTCATCAATCCTTTCTCCTCATCCCCAAATTATTTTATACTTCATACTTCTGGCTCATTCTCCCATTACTAGCTTCCTTCCAACCCTTTCCAAACCCTCTTACGTCCTCTATCACGTCACAAAATGCTTCCTCCAGCAGCTTTCCATAACTGAAATCTGGTTCTCCGTTGAGGACAATGCTTCTCTTGAAGTTCTCACTCAATTTTAACTAATATTCCCTTTCCCTGTTCCTCTGTAACTTTCCCTGACAACTCTCCCAAGCCTAGGATTCATATGAATTCCCACAGCACTATAAACACCACTATCAGAGTACTTACCACATATTTAGTGGGACAAAGAAAAGACCAGAGAGTTCATTAGATTCTGGTAAACTCACTTTTTTTTTCCCCCCCCAGCTCTTCATCCTTTCCAACAGCTTCTCCTTCAGCCAGGTTATTACGGCCAAGTAAATGTGAGGCTAGGACAGCCCAGGCGAGGCTCCTTACTTAAATGCCTCTCCCACGGGGCAGGATACCTGGCCCCTCTACTCTAGGCTCAGCTGAGGGGAGGTGGAGTAGCCTGATCACACCCCCAGGAAACTAAGCCAGAATTCTGGTAAACTTTCTTATGTGAATTAGTGGATGAGTAACGGGTCCAGTGTGAGGAGATGCCTCAGGAGCTGGACAACAGGTAAACAGGCCACATCTACAATGGGAAAACCTATTTTCAATAGCTTGGAAGAAGAAGGGAACATACCTGGGCAAATAGCCAAGCAAACCAAGATGTGGCACTAAGACCCAGCTCTGGACTGATTAGATCCTACATATACTTCTGTTCCCTTTGCTATCTCCTCTCTATCCACTAAGATAATGTGCAAGAATGATGAATGAAATGAAATGTGTATTAATACAATCTGTTGGACTGAGGGGAATTGTGAGCAAGATGAAGAGGTATCAAGTTAATTGCATGTGTCAATAGAAAAGTCTGATATAGGGACTAGCTATCGTAACCACTGCACAGTTCCCTTGTGCAATGTTAAGTGGCACAAGTTAAGTGGCAAATAAAAGCCTACTTGGTTTGAACTCTACTGTCTCTATTTCTACACTATTCTGTCATTTCTTGTTAGGAGTCCACAAAAATAGCACTCTTGGAGTAAACAGTATTATAGCTATTTGTTTAACTGACTCCCCTACTAGAATTATGAGGAACCCAGGAGGCAAGGACCAATCCAGAGTCTACTGGCATCACAGCTGACAACAGCCACTTAACAAAAATGTGTTGGAAGTGGCTATTTTGAAGCCATTTAGAATAGCCGCCTGCTAAATGGTAATGTGTCTTTCTTGCCTCTGTAGTAATTATTAGCTCTTTCATGAACATTATTCATCTACTCTTTACCAAGGCAAAGAAATACTGGCCCACCGATATTTATTACCTAATTATACTATTTCTGATACTAGAGAACTTGGGTGAAACAGAGGAATGTATTAGAAAAAGAATCTTTATGACATTAAAAAATCATGCAAAGTCTCTAAATGAATGGTTGTAGGCTTCAGATACCACAACTGGCTTACTTCTTGCTGTAAATGAAGGCAATTAATATATCTCCGGGGTATAAGGAGAACTGCATTAACATGGCAGTCTATACTCAGTATTACTTTATAAAATTAAGTATTTGGTTTTTATGATCTTTCAGAAAACAGTGAGAAATTTACTACAGAGAGATGGAATTAATGAGTGCTTACTATATACAAGAAATTATATTTGGCTCTTTAGCCACATTAATTTACTTCATATTCACAATTACCTATGAGGTATGCATTAATGTCTCTTTTTTTCAGATGGAGAAACTGAGGTTCAGGAAGGTAAAATGACTAAACCAAGGTCATCCAGCCAGTAAGTGGTAGATCAAGAATTCTAAAACAGGTCTGACTCCAAAGTCTGTATTTTTCACTAATGGAACATAAAATTGGTTACAGCAAACTCGGTCCCTAAAAGGAGGATTTAATGTATAAAATCTGGAATCTGATTAGCACCCTAGGATAATCCTTTTATTCCCCTTCCATTTTCATAGTTAAACTAAAGATATGAGTAACAAAATTAGAATTCTAATAGCAACATAGTATAATAAATTTACCAGCTATATTACCTTGCAGCCTCATCTTCTAGTTTCTTCTTCTGGATTAGCTCTAATCTTTTTCTTTCAATTTCCTTCAACTTGTCACGTTTGATCTTATGAAGTTGTTCAAGGGCTAACTGTTGTGTATTATAGCTTTCTCTCAGTTCCTAAGGAGAAAATGAAAATAATCAATACATGAATGATTTACATATTTTTGTCTTATGTATTAATGTGGCATTTGCATTAAAAGACAAAACTCCTGAAGCAAGTTAAACTAAATTTAAAAGATTTAAAGTTTAAAAAAAATCTAGATGATTAAAAACATCCTGAATTCAATAAATATTTAAGCCAGGTAGCCACTGAGACAAATACACATCAAAATCATCTACTTTAGCATCAATTAATTTCTAAGGAACACAGACTCTTTACCAAGTCAATTCTTTGATTTGGTATGTCATTTTCAATAAAAAAGCAATCCATTAAAAATATGGGGTAACAATTGGCTTGTTATAATATGTGAAGAGGGATTTCATTCAGCCCTGTTTTTGAGATATGTAGTTTAACCAAGCTACCAATAACCTGTATCCAAAAAGATCTTGAACTAAACACAGAAACAGTCATTAAATTATCCAGTTCACAACTAAAAATAGAAAAGATAATGTCTGCCTAAAACCATGACTAGAATGGGCCAAAATAATGAAAAGTATTCCAAACAGAAGTTGAAATAAACAATTGCTTATTAAGCATCTAGTTGTGCTTTTTATTGTGTTTATTAAGCACTATAAAGGATTCAAAGGGAATCCAATCCAAGGCTGTCTGACTCCCAAGTCTACATCTACAAGTCTTTGCCATCAAAGAGTTCACAATCTCAACACAGAGAAAAGTACCAAAATGTGGAATACAGATAAGTGCCTTAGCAGAAACTTGTGATTTCCTGTTCAGCATTTTCTTTTCCCCTTCTTCTGACAGCACCCTTCCTTCCTTTGGGAAACTGATCTCTTCCCCTTCCCCCCACCCCTTTTTGGTTTTGATGGGTCTGTCAAACTCAGAGTTTGTCCCATTCCCACCCAGGGGCACTCATTTATTCTTAGCTTAAACAATCACAGCACCTCAACTCCCTGCTCAGAATGATTGGTTCAAAGGACATAAACATAACACAAGCTGGGCCAGAATCTTTTCCTGGGATTTAGATATACCAAAGAAGGGAGAAAGCAGCTTTTCTTTCTCTGAGCTCCTTACTGGGATAAGGAAAACCTGGAGCTGGCTCACGACCAAGTGAGACCATGACTGGTAGGAATGAGATCAACTCAGAAAAAAGAGAAGTAAAGAGAAGGGATCGGTGGAGAGAGAGGGGGGTCCTATGGGAACTGAATGTTCCATTTCGTGGTTTAGTGTCCTAGGAACTGTCCCTGTCCAGCAGCTCTTCCACTGATTCAGCGAGTGGTCCTAGTATTCTTCCAGTAACCACTCTTTAGCTTAACTATTTTGAACTGGATTTCCTTCATTTGGAATCTACAGAATGCTAAACAAGAGAGTAGAAAAAGGAGGCTGGAGGAAAGAAGAGAGAGGGAAAAAAAACCCTAAAGTAATCAAAATAAATTTTCTGGCAAAGGTGGGAGCTAAACAATATTTGGGTAGAATGTTTTGGTTAAAAATTTTTTTTGTATCTATGCACACACATAACAAAACTCCCAACCAATACCAAACCAAACTCCATTTCTTTTCAGAAATAAATTATTTTATAGGTGAACCCTTTTAATTTGATTGAAATGGCAGATCTGATCTGAGTATAGTGTGGTGTCCAGAGACTATGTCCAAGATGTCTGTGTAAAATAGTTGCAACTTAAGCCAAGAATAATGCAAATACTGCATTCAGAGGAAATTTTCCACAGCTCTCAGCTTCTATGGTTTTATTTCTTGCACCTTTCTCTAAATTCTACTGCAAAGCAGAAGAATACAGTGGTTATAGTCTACGGAGAAGCAGTGTGGTTTAGTGATAAGGAGCACAGATCTAGAATAAGACCACCAAGGTTTGAATCAGGCTCTGTCAGAGACTAGCTACGTAACCTTCAGAAAGTTATTTTACAGTTTTCTCAACTGTAAAATGAGGTTAATTATAGTAGATGCCTCACAGAGTTGTTGTGGGGATAAAATGAGTTAATACATATAAAGTGCTTATCATAATGCAGGGCATGTAAGTTCTCAATAAATATTAGCTATTATTATTGGCTGAAGCCATAAATGAAGAGAGTACCAAGTTTAAAAGGAGAATAAAGAGGAGCCAAATTAATGCCTGATCTTATCATGGCTGCAAGGTTAGCCCTCCAACTTGTCCTTCAAGATAGTGCTCCAAGTATTCCTTTACTAGCCCTCTTTCTCCAGTGCCAGAGTTAACGAGCTTCCTTGTGCTCCCACGCATTCTGTGTATTCCTCTGTCATACTCAGTGTCTTCTGACTGAGTGTCTCCTCCACTAACTGAGTTTCTTGACAACAGGACTGTCTTTCATCAAGGTGTCCCCAGCCAACAGAATGCCTGGTATAGTATATATTTTTAATAAGTATTTATTGGATAAATTAAAAATGCATAAACGACAGTCTATACAGATTAATAAGATTTGATGAACACTACAAGGCTTGCCAAAATAATTTCCTCTACCTGACTATAGTGAACCTAAAAATTCCTATCCTTAAGACTCACTCCTCTGGGTTAAGTCACTGTTTCCAAGAGGTCCTGGTTAAACATACTAGTTAAGTGAGAAAAAGTAAACCAATTAGAATTCATGAACAGAGTTGTTCTCAATCTTAAAAGAACGACTGATCATTTTTTTCAGGTTAAGGAACTTCTATTCATAGTTTGCTAATAAGTTCTTATATTTTTAAACATGAACAAACATGAACAAATGTTAAATTTTATCAAATACCTTTTCTTTTTTGTATATTGTAAAGAATTTGAATTTCTTTTGGCAGTTTCTTCTTTTTTTTTAATTTCAAAATATTAATGGAGTACAAATGTTCTTGTTACATGCATACCTTTTATAATGCTTAAGTTGGGGCTTTTAGTGTGCCCATAATCCGAATAGTGTTCATTGTACCCCATATGTAGGATTTTACCCATCCCCTCCTCTCCTCTCCCCCATTTATTTCCTATGACCTTTACATCTCTTTGTGCCTTCAAATACCTTTTCTACATCTAATAAGATGAGCATACCATTTTTCTCCTTTAGTCTGTTTACATAGTAAATCATATCAAACTTTTTTTTTTTAAGAGAAAGTGTCTTGCTATGTTGCCCAGGCTGGCCTCAAACTCCTGGGCTCAAGCAATCCTCCTGTCTCCATCTCCCAAGTAGCCAGAACCACAGGTGCACGCCACCACACACCCAGCTAAACATTTCTATATGTTAAACCATCTTGGTATGACTGAAATAAATCCAATTTAGTCATGGTAGATTATGCTTTTTATAAATTTCTGAATTTGACTTTTATTACTGTTTAGATTTTTTTTGCTGCTATGTCAAAGTATCCCTTCTCACGCTATTCTTATCAGGTTTTGATATGTTTATGATAGCTTCATATAGTAAGTCAGGATTATTCCTTCTTTTTCTGTATTTTGAAACAGCTGTATAAGAGTGGGATTACTAATTCCTTCAGTAAAAACTCTGGGTCTGAATTCTCTATTAGGAAAGATTATAAGCTACATATTTAAAATGTTTGATTATGATAGAACTATCTAGATATTTTGTTTTTACTTGAGTCAGTTTTGGAAAATTGTAATTTGTTCATTTGATCTAAGTTTTTATATTTGTGTGCAAAAATTTTTCATAATATCCTCTTTTTTTAAATGTCTTCAGCATATTTAGTTACATCTCCTTTTCACACCCAATTTTATTTGTGCTCTCATTCTTTTTTAAATCAGTCTTGCCAAAGGGTTAATTTTATTATCTTTAAAAGAATCAAATTTTGGCTTTCTTGATTCTCTGTATTAAATGTCTGTCTTCTGTTTCACTAATTTCCTTCCACCTTCTTTGGTAGTTTATTAAGCTATTATTTTTCTAGCTTCTTAAGTTAAACACTTAGCTTATAAATCTCATCATTTTTCCTCATAATATAATCATTTAATGTAATATCCGAACTAACTGGGGTGAATTTCTGCTCTTCCACTTACTAGCTTGTGTGACCATGGGCAAGTGACCTAATTTCTCTGTGTCTTAATTTACTTCTGTGTGAAATGTGAATAATAATAGTATCTACATCATAGGGTTAATGTAAGGATTAAATAACAGTATTAGAATAGTGCCAGTCATAGAGAAATCTCTTAATAAATCCTATTATCAGTATATCTTGATTTGTGAATTAGAAAATAGCTGTTGACTCCTGGTATGAAAAATGAGGAATCAACTCATTTATACCATCCTCCATCTCTTCTCCATTTCCCAGTGCTGACATTTACCTTTGGCTAACCTACCTATTATCTTTATAACTCAAAAATATACTCACTTTGTTTCATTTTTTCATAAAAATTTGATATTTCTCAACTCTAAAGTTTCTCTCTGAATTTTTATTTTGAAAACTTTCAAACCTACAGAAAATTTAAGTCACAGACACTGATGCTTTTAACCCTAGATACTTCATTCTCCTATATTACTGTAATGCCAATGCCAGTATCAAGTTAAAGAAATTGAACGCTGACACAATATTATTTAATATAAAGCTCATGTTCAAAAAATTCCCTAATAGTGTGAATACTGTCCTTAATAACAGCTTTTTTTTTTTTGGACCCATGATCCAGTCAAGGATCATATACTGCATTTATGTTGTGGCTCTTTGGTCTCCATTATTCTAGAAGAGTTCTCCTACCTTTTATGGGATTCACATTTCTAGTGTGTAGGTTAGTCAGTTTTTTTTACAGACCAAACCACAATTTGGGTTTCTCCAATTACTTCCTCACATTTAGACTCAGATTAAATATTTTTAGCAACAATAGTATAGAAGTGATATATCTTTCTCACACATTGTGCCACATCACATCAGGAAAGACACATGTTGTTTTGTCCTATTTTGATAATATTAAATTTAATATCTTGGTTAAGGTTGGTTTAGTTTTGGCCTGAGTATACTCAATATAGCTCAACAATGCACCTATGAAAAACTTTTACATCCAGCATTTACTTTTATTGTTCTCAGTGGGAGGGTTGCTCAGGATACCTAGTCTACTGTCATGATAGAAACAGAAGATGTAACTCACTGAAATTTAACCATTAATACAGAAACACTCCTCCTTTGACAAGCAGAAGTAATCTTATATTCTCACTTTGCTTAAAGAAAACATTTATTTTCAAAGACCAGGCTTTAAAAGAGACCTAACTGACAAAATACAACTCAGCTGAGACTCAACTGACAAACCACAACTCAGCTATAATACAACATAACTAGCACAAGAAATTCTTATCAGTCATGGAAAAAAGAGCAGAATGCAAATTAGTTCCTTAAATTGAACATCTATGTAGCACTTTAAAGTGCTTTTACACATAAGGTCTACATTTGATCTTTATAACAATCCTGTAAAACAGATATCATCATGACCAGTTTTGAGGCTCAGATAAGTTATGTGCCTGAGGTTATGCGGTTTTTAACTAACTCCACTATACCATTCAATCCTATATTATGGATTATTATAAAAAGTTAATTCTATAATATATTAACTTCACTTAAATTAAATAGCTTAATTACTAAAATATCTTTATTTATTAGCTAGGAAAAAATTAAGATTAAATTATTCAAAGGAATTTGAAACAAATAATATTTCATTTCATTCTAGAAGAAGGTGACTATGAGGCAAGAAGCACATTAACCAAACCCAGCGTACCCATTCTCTCAAAGCCTGTTAAAACAAAACAAGACAAATCACCTGTCTCCAGAGTTGTTCCTGGAATTCAAAGAGCCATTTGTAAAACTCAATTTTATAAGGAATGTCCAGAGTAACTGAGGACTAGAAGGTAAGGCCAGAATGATGAAGTCCCAGTGAAAAAGTCTAGGATAGGAGATTCTCTGTGGGATTATTTCCCCATGTTCAGTAATAGGAATTTTTTAAAAACCCAAATATAGGCTAAGATAATGAGGAAAGAATCTTACAGAATCTCTTGCTGAGCCAGAATTCAAACAATAACTCCCATTTTCAGTAATTTTCTAAAGTTTTATTTGAAGCCTTGAATCTTTGAAATGGGGCTTCCTCTCTGGGTAGACACAGGACAGAAAAAGTCTAATAACTGAGATCTCTGCTTCCAGTAATGGCAAACTAACTTCTGCAGAACAACCTTCCTGCCAAGAACCAGAAAGTTGAACAAAATATAAAACTACTTGTTTATAGGTACTGGAGTGCTATTAAGGCAATGAGGACTAGGAAAGCCAAGAATCTGGAGAGAAGGGAAGTTCAAGAGAGCTGAGAGTGACATTCGGTGCTATGTCTCCTTCTAGGCATTTGCCCATCGGTAAATTACGGCTGAGAAGCTGAAGAGAAGCTAAGCAGAACTTCCAGCTATGTTAAGAGGTTGGGGGACAAAAACTGGAATTCTGGAGGATGAGTCCTGGTAAACCTTCTAGGCTTTTGAACCTAAGACCCCCAAGGATTAGTGGGTGAACAAGACCCATCTAGCTTTGAATCAGCTCAATCAATGATTGGATTAAGGTGATTTGCCCTTATACTGCTTGCCAGAGGCAAAAGAAAATTCTCTCTGGAAAAAGATAACCTCAATTTGGGGTTTCAAATTATCTCTACAATTTTTCATACAAAAAGTCTGTAATTCAATAAAAAAATTAGTAGGTATACCTAGAGTCAAAACCATATGATCAAGAACTAAGAAAAAAAACATACAATAGAAACAAGTACAGATACTGGAGTTATTGGAAAAGAACTTTAAAAGTGATTAAAATGTTCAACAAATCAGACAATAAGATAGGGAATTTTAGCAAAGATTTTGAAATTATAAAAAGGAATAAGTCAGGTGCAGTGGCTCTCACCTCTAATCCCAGGGCTTTGGGAGGCCAAAGTGGGAAGACTGACAAGGCCAGGAGTTCGAGACCAACCTGGGCATCACGGTGAGACCCCATCTCTATAAAAAATTTAAAAACTAGCTGGGCATGGTGGCAGATGCATGTAGTCCCAGCTACTCAGGAGGCTGAGGCAGGACTGCTTGAGCCCAGGAGTTCAAGGTTACAGTGAGCTATGATGACGCCACTGCACTCCACCCTAGGTGACAGAGCAAGACCCTGTCTCTAAAAAAATAAAATAAAATAAAATAAAACAAAAGAAATGAAATGAAAACTCTAGAACTGAAAAATAGAATGGAAATTAAGAACTCAAGAGATGAGTTTAACAGATTAGACATAGCTAAAAAGAGGAATACTGTACTGTAAAATAGGTAAAAAGCAAGTATATAGGCTAAAGCACAGAGATACAAAAGGATAGAAAACACAGAAAAGAGTTGAACACAAGGGGCACAATGAACAGCATGCAAAGGTCTAATGTGTTTATTTACAGTTCCAGGAGAAGAGGAGGGAAAGAATTTGGGAGAAGCCATGTTTAAATACTGGTGAACTTTCCCACAACAAGTAACATCAAGTCACAGATATAAGAAGTCCTATGAGCCCCATGGCACATCATAGTAAAACTACGAAAAACCAAAGACAAAAAGATGTTTAAAAGCAGTCAGAGGAAAAACAGTTAAATTACCTTAAAGTTGACAGCTGATTTCATAATGTGAAAATATGGAAGCCAAAAGATAACACAATGACATCTTTGACATACTGAAAGAAAACCATCCTAGAATTCTACAATCCACTGAAAATATTCCTCAAAAATAAAGAAATAAATACATTTTCAGAAAAACAAAAATGGAAAGAATTCATCATTATAACAGACCTCCTTTAAAGGAAACACACTAAACACTAAAGGACATTCTTCAGCCAGAAATAAAATATTCCCAGTTGAAGCATGGATGTACAGGAAGGAATGAGGGTCAGTGGAAATCTGGATTAATGCATGGGTACAGCTAAATGAACACTGACAACATAGAACAATAACAATGGTTTATAGAGTTTAAAATATATGACACGCACAGCACAAATGTGGGAGGCATGTGGTGATAAACAGTGTTATAGTATCTGAGGTCTTTGTGATATCTGGTATTAAAATCACAAATTTATCTTTAGACTTACATAAATCAAGAATGCATATTGTAATCTCTAAAATGCCTACCAACAGAAATGTAAAAGAAGGGATAACTAATAAACTAATAGAGGAGTAAAGAATAGGGTTAAAAAAATACTTGGTCAAAAGAGGGCAAGAAAGGAAAGAAAAAAGAATACAAAACAGTGAGACTAATAGACAACAAAGAGGAAAACGGAAGATTTAAGTCCAAATTTGTCGGTAATTACATTAAAGGCAAACAGACTGAATATGACAATTAAAATACAAAGATAGACTGGGTTTTAAAGCCTCCAACTATATGTTATTTAAAAGATACGATTTAAGTGTAAAGACACAAATAGGTTAAAAGTAAAAGGATGGAAAAATATATACCATGCTAATTCTAACCAAAAGAAAGCTGGTATAGTTCAACTAATGTCAGGAAAAGTAGACTTTAAGGCAAGAAGCATTTCTAGAGGAACATCTCATAATGATAAAAGGAACCATCCACCAGGAAGTTATGACAATTCTGAACTTGTACGCACCTAGAAACACAGCTTCAAAATCTATAAAGAAAACCCTAACAAAATTAAAGGAGGAAAAGACAAATCCATAATGAAAGTAGATTTAATCACACCAATCTCTCCAACTGACAGAAAAAGTAGACAAGAAAATCAGCAAGTCCAATCACTTTGCCTTCACTCTAGAGCAACAGTTCTCATCCTGAGGGCCATAGACCTTCCACGGTTTTTTAAAAAAAATTTTTAATAGAATTCAGAGGTCCATGAACTGAGACAGGAACAAAATTAATCTTTACTTTCAGTAACTTCTATCTGAAATACAGGATTTCAGGCAACAAACCACAGTCATATTTAGCCATACTTGTGACATTACTTATGACATACTTGTGACTTGTGACTAAGAGAAATCACAAATATTTTCCTATTATATTGCAGATAACTTGATGTATACATCATATACACCTTGACTTCAAAATGATGTTATATCTGTCACTAGATCATGTTATTTATTTCATTAAGACAGAAGCACATATATTACTATATCATAAATTTGTTTTTTTAAATATTCCATGACTCTTACAATTGATTTTTTTAAAAAATCCTATATATTTCATTTTATGCATTTAAAACACTATTTTGAAAAAAGGTCCAGAGACTTCATCAAATCTAAGTAAAAAATGGTTAAGAGGCTCTGCTTTAGAAACCAGAATTTATATCCCCTGCTTCCCAGCAGCAATCTAGGCTAGGCCCATACCTCCAACTATTATATCCCACCTTGGAGAAAAGAAGTTCCAAAGGTAGACCTGAAATTCTCTGAAGGAAGGAAGGAAACACTTCTTCAATGTGGATTTGGGTAATATTTTCTCTAACATTGAGTACATAGCTCATTCAAGTTTTTACTTACAGTCCAAAGCACTAGTGTTCCTCATCCCCAAATTAGTTAGCCTTATTGTTACCTGAATAAATAAAATCGTACACCTTGCCACCTGGAGGGATATCACTAACATAGGTTACCCCAGATCCTTGACAGCACAGGATAAGAACTAACCCCCTAGAAGAAGGCACAATTCTGGTACAGACAGATTCTGCTTTCCCCTGTCATTATCTAAAATCAACAGTGGTAACTTTCCAACACACTAAAGGTATTGTGGAGATTCTGGACAACCCTTCCCTGATGATAATAATAATAAAATATTTGTATAGCACATAAGAGTTTACAAAGCACTTCAGTATATATGCTATCTCATTTAATCATCGTAAGATTCGGCAAAGAAAACAGGGCAAATAATGTCAGCTTCATTTTGTAAATGAAGAAAGTAAAATTTGGAGGGTAAATGACAACTAGTTAACACAACTAGCAAGTGGCATGACTAGGACTAAAACTCACTTTTTCAGATTCCCAGGCCAGTACTTTTTTCATTGCACTTCACTGCTAAAGACAGAATATCATGCGTGAATTTTCTTAATGGAATAACGGCCTGTCAAACATCTCACCTTTGAACCCACTGGCTTTGCTATTTGTCTTAGTGTGATTTGACCAAAAGAGTAAAAATTACTATTGATTCTGTACATGTATACTACAGGCTCCAGTAAGATATAACTTAAGATAAATAATTTTAAATATTATACTTCTGCTGTCACTACAAGTAGCCCACAGGAGCAATCACCCCAGATGCTCTACTGTCCCAAAGGACCACAGCACTAGATCTAAGTGCCTGTCCTCCTCCAAGACCATGAGGACTAATTCCGTCCCCCTACTAATAGACCGAGCCTTTTTCTTCATTCTTTATCATTTGAATTTTTATCTCTATAACGCTGTTTATTCCTTGAGCTGACCCCATCCTTCATTCATTCTCTCCTCGAATCTCTCCACTCTCCTGGAACTTCCTCTTTGTGATGAGGAAACTCCCATAAATCTACACATCTTCTCTGAATGAAAACTGGTCACTGATCCTCATTCTTTCACCCTCACTATTCTCTAAGTCTTTGACATCCAGATAGATGACCCACGCAAAACCTCAACTCTCAGGTTGATCTCACTCCCATTATTTTTTTCCTTCTTTTCTTTTTTCTTTTTTTTATGAGACGGGATCTCGTTATTTTTCCCAGGCTGGGCTCAAACTCCTGCCTCACTCAGTCTCCTGAGTAGCTGGGACTATAGTCATGAGCCACTGTGCCCAGGTTCATCATTCCCATTATTACACCCTGAGTCTTATCATCATCAGAAACAGAACCACCATTCATCAAATATCCCATCATTCAAACATAAGTTCTTACCCTTCAAGCAATTCTTATGCCTGGTACATCCATTTCATTAGATTTTCAACCCCATTGAGACTATTCTGTTGATTCCATCATTCTCTTTGTCAGCACCCCTTCCTCTCTTTACATCCCTTCACGTCTAGTTCATATTTCAGAGCTGATCTTTATCATAATTCTTGTGTCAAGATCTGTAACTCTTTTGTCCCTCTCTCTTTGCCCATGTCTATTAAAATTCCAAACCTGTATGAACCCATGAACCTTTTTCGTCAGCATTCTCTGTGCTTACACCTAAGCAGCTGAACACTGGTGGAGAAAAATCGTAACAATCAGGCACACTGTTTTCAATTTAAATTCATGACCTTCAATTTTAAACAGGTATTCAACATTGCTCAGCACACCTACTGTTTTCCTCTACTAAGTTTACGTTTCCCCCACCCCCAACGAGTTGTCTATTTCATGCCTACTTCTCTCATGAAACTTCCTAATCTTCCATATATTCTCCTCACTACCAGCTATAAACCTTGCTTCATTAAGCCATCAGACCTGAAATCCCTAATTTTTCTGTCTCAAAAAATCAGTAAAACTTCCTGTACCTGTACCCCTCTTCTTCTGGCCTCCATTGAGTTATTCCATGTCCTCAACTACCTGGGAAGATTCCTTGTGATGGTCCAATTTACTTCTGATTTTAAGTCTTGTGGCTGTCAACTTTCTACTTTCCACCAACAAATTTAACTGCATTCACATCCATCTTTTCCCTTTTCTTTATACTGGAAGTAATCTTTTTATCTAATCCTTTCATCTTTGCTCTCCATTCTATCTTAATCTGCTTCCCCCAGGACTTTGCTCCATAAATTACTTTATATATTCAATCTCAATCTGTTTCCTCCCCTCCTTTCATCTCTCTTTACTGTCTCCTTCAAGTCTTTCTTAAACCAAAAATAAGTTTTTCCTTTGATCCCCATGCTCTTCTTTCACTGTCCTCCTAAAAGTTGTCATATTCACTCCACCCCTCCTCAACTCCCATTCACTCCTTATCCACTGCAATCCACCTTCTTTTCATCACTCAACCGAAATGGCACTTTTAGCAAGGTCTCCAAAGGTCTCCTTGTTGACAAATTCAATAAATATTTTTTAGTACTCTGTTAAATGATCACTCTGTATCATATTTCAGTGATGACTACAGAAGGCATCTTTTCTTGCTTTCTGTGACAATACAGTCAGTCTCCTGACCACTCTGACAGTATAGATCTTATAACCTTTTAGTTTCCTAAATTGCCTCTGATTAAAGTATTAATAAGCAGTGAAAGCCTAGGCAGGAAGCAGAAAGAAGAAAGTAAAACAAGGGACAAGAATAATCTGCTGGCCTGTGGAGAATCAAATGCTAACTGAAAGAATCAGACTATGTGAGTGAGTACAGTCCACAAATCACTGAACCTCATTTTATGGAGGAAGAAATTTAGGTTTAAGGTTCTATGCAATCTGTAGCAAAAGTTCTAAAACCAGATAATCTGGCCATTCATGCCACAACCATAAAGCTAATACATGGGACCCCTGCTGCTACCATCTTTCCAATTTGCTTTACCTTTGCTTAGGTAACAAATGAGCTCACTTATGTTCCTGTCTTCACTGTGGAATACATAGGCAACTCCCCTATTGCCATCCATTTTAGTACTTAGCAGAATGTGTAGTCAAAATCTACTATGGTCAGCAAGTGGTAAATGTAAAGCACCTTTCTTTAAACTATATTAAAATAGGAATTTATTGAGTATTTTAAATACTCTGTATGCTATATGTGGTAAAGGGAACTATTTATTTATACATGTAATTTAAACATTTTTACAAGCATGTCTAAATATGAGGTCTGGTAACTAGACCTAACTAAAGCTGCCCCTGCATTATTGGTTCTTTAAAATTTTTCTTACAGCAGTATTAGGAAGCAGCCTTGTATATACACGACATACCTTGTCCTCAATCTCAGAAAGTATGTTTTATTTTAACAATGATTTTCAGTGATATGAGTGATTTAATCTCATATTCCCTTAGTTTTCCTTTGAATTGAATTAGTAATCATCCTATCAGTTAACCCACTCACAGGGATGCTGTAAGGGAATCAGGTAATATTTCTAAGTGTCTTGGGCTCCTCATGAGAAAGGTTACCGTGGGCAACCTTACCAATTTCTGGCATGAGACTCAAACAGGCAGTTAGACAGCAGAATGATATTCAAGCAAGCAGAAAGAAAAAAGGTCTATATTGTATATGTTATTTCAAACAAAGGTACTCAGATAAAGGCAAAGTATAGTCTAGTTAAAAAAAAAAACAGTAAAGTAACTCAAAGAAAAGAAGCTAGGTATTAGAAAATAACCTTAAGTAAGAGGAAGAGGTTGTTGAGACAGCTTAGCAGAGACAAAAGGCACTGAAGAACTGAGTCATCCATATTCCCACACTGTAAGATAAGGCAGATAAAAAGCCAATTAAACTATGTACAGATTTTGAAAAGAAATAATACAGGGAAGACAACTTGGCTGGCTTGTCTAATCATCAATGACAAATGATTTTGTTTTAAAATTTTTTTCTCCAGAATATATGCTATGTAAAGTGCATCATTAACATTATTCATGCCAAATTTCTCCTCTTTACCTGAAGCTACCATGGTGTCCTTTATCATGCTGTTTACTCTATAGTTGATGATAATGCTATTCTAAGTAAGCAAGCAAGATAAAAGCCATATGAAAAGATAGCTTTCTTAAAGAAAAGTTTTATTTCTTACAGAAAACACTTTATGCTCTGAAAACTTTATGTTCAGTTAGCAAAGGAATAACTATTCCCAAATTTGAATTACATGCCATTAGTCTATTTTTTAGCTTTTATTATCTTCTTTCATAGGTTTGGCTTCAGTATACAACTAATAGTGAACAGAATGACAAGCATACAGTATATGTTTTGGACACCTGCTTTGCCACTGCAGCAAACAATGCATCATGAACTTACTTTTCATGCAAAGTTTATAGTGCCAGATCATGCTTTGGATTTCACTGATTATTACATTATTTCATAAAGGTTAATTAAATTACATTGTAACAAAGAAAAGGAGAACTTAGTGTGTTAAAAGAGCCTCTTATCACCTGAACTATTTTAAATTTTCCTGACTTCCAATTTTAGAATATTGACTAAGATCATGTTCGCTGAGATCAGTTCTTCAATGCTGACAAAGGCATTGTTCTTGAAATGTAGAGATGTCAATAAAAATAGCAGAGTCATCAAAAACTGGAAACTGGCAACTGGTATGTTTAGTTACATGGCACAATGTTTATAATACTTATAGAGAACATTAAAAATAATCCTGAAATTCTGGTATAGTTGAAATTATAAAAGAAATGAAAATGTAATACATATAACAATAATAGCTTTAGTTATTCAATCTATTAAATCAAAATAAAGAAGGTAAGAAGGCAGCTGCCTAAAATTGAATATAATCAAAGATAAATACCTTTAGTTGGTTGTTAAAAGAATCCATTTCTGATAGCTTTGATGCAGTTTCTTTTTCAAGAGCATCTAATTGTTCTTTAAGTCTTTGGCATAATTCTTCCTTTTCTAATGATTTTTTATGAAGTAAACTGATGCCTGAATCTGAAAAACAAACATAAGACAGTTTACATTTTGTAGAAGTTCTTATGTCATTACTATTGTCATTTGCTGTTTGGTCAAACTGGTATAACTTGAGAAATACAAAGGATGTACACACACAATGTGGATCAGAAGAGATAAAACTCAGTGGTTATTTCCTCTTCCCAGATCATATCCTGGGAAGAGTCTCAGAGGAAATGGTTATAAGCATTGGTTCTACATTCGAAAGGACCAGGACTTAAAATGAAGTTCCACTTTGGGTAAGGCACTTTACCAATCTGATCCTCAGGTTCTTCCTCTATACAATGGACATTATACCACCTATCTCATTAAATGAGGTGATGGATATACAGTCATTAGTACAGCGTCTGGCCCATAGTAAATAATTAATAGAAGCTACTATTAAAGCAGTTTTCTATTTGTTCTTAGTGCTCCCAATAATAGGGAAATATTCACAGCAAGAACTCAATAAATATTACTAACTGGATTATTTAATAACATTGTTTTAGGAGGTAAGAACAAAAGGCTTCATTTTATATTTTTTAACATATTTATGCAGAGATGGAGAAACCAGATGGAAATATATAATGCAGATTATATTATAATAAATTAAAATAGAAATATTACTATTTAAATACATATTTTAAGCTTTATATAATTTAAAGTATAGAAATCAACTACAAAATTTAAATAAAATGAAGCATATAGAGTAAAAAATTTAAAAGCCCTCCTTCATCTCAACCCCCAGCCTATTCCCCTTTTAGGCATTTACATTTAGATATATGCGTATTCAATTTTTATTTCCATGTGGTTTAGTAATAGGATCATATTGTTTATATTGCTCTGTAACTTGTTTTAAATTTAATAACATTTTATCAGTCAGGATATATAGATCTAGTTCATTATTTTAAACTGTTCCATGGTAGTCTACATTATGGCTATTCCGTAATTTATGTAACCATTCCCTTTTCGATTGGCATTTAGGTTGTTTCTAGTTTTCCACCATTACCTAGAAATGCTGCAATAAATATCCTTTTATACACATTTTAATACACATATAAAAATACTTTATAAGCCTAGGAGGTGAAAGAATTGCTCTGTAAAAAAATATGCACACTATCTTTAGCTTTTTTATTGTCTACATTTAAGGAATATGACACGCTGTTTTAGTGTATATACATATATTTATAGTGAAATAATTACTCCAGTCAAGAAAATTAACATATCCATCACCTCACAGTTACCTTTTCTTTTTGTGGTAAGAACATCTAAAATCTATTGTCTTAGCAAATTTCAAGTATATAATGCTTATTAATAACTATAGGCACCATGCTGTACATTAGGTCACCAGAACTTACTCATCTCATAAGTGTAAGTTTAATACACTTTGACCAACATCTCCCTATTCCCCACCCCACCCTTGGTAACCACCCTTCTACTCTCCATTTCTATATAGGAGTTCGACTTTTTTAGATTCTACACGTAAGTGATATCATGCAGTATTTGTCTTTCTGTGTCTGAATTATTTCATTTAGCATAAGGTAATGCAGATATCTCTTTGAGACAGTGATTTTATTTCCTTTGAATATATATCCAGAAGTGAGACTGCTGGATCAAATCATAGTTCTGTTTTTAATCTTGTGAGAAACCTCCATACTGTTTCCATAATAGCTATAACAGTTTACATTCCTTCCAACAGTGTACATGGGTTCCCTTGTCTCCACATCCTCACCAACACTTACCTCTTATCTCTGTGATAACAGCCACCCTTACAGGTGTGAGGTGGTATTTCCACATGGTTTTGATTTGCATTTCCCTGATGATTAGCAATGTTGAACACCTTTCAAATATCTGTTGGCCATTTTTACGTCTTCTTTTTAGAAATATCTATTCAGGTTTTTTGCCCATTTTGATAATGGGTTACTTGGTTTTTTTGGTATTGAGTTTTATGAGTTTATTATATATGTTGAATATTATTCCCTTATCAGATATACAACTCACAAATATTGTCCCCCATTCTATAGACTGCCTTTTTATTTTGCTGACTGTTTCATTTGCTGTGCAGAAGCTTTTTAGTTTGGTGTAGTCCCACTTATTTTTATTTTGTTTCCTCGGCTTTTGGTATGATATCCAAAATATCACTGCCAGGGCCCATGTCAAGGAGGATTTGCCTATGTTTTCTCCTAGGAGTTTCATATCTCATGAAAGGTCTTTAATCCATTTTTTTTTTTTTGAGACTGAGTCTTGCACTGTCGCCCCGGGTAGAGTGCAGTGGCATCAGCATAGCTCGCTGCAACCTCAAACTCCTGGGCTGAAGCAATCCTCCTGCCTCAGCCTCCTGAGTGGCTGGGACTACAGGTGTGCACCACCATACCCAGCTAATTTTTTCTCCATTTTTGGTACAGACAGGGTCTCATTCTTGCTCAGGTTGGTCTCAAACTCCTGAGCTCAAGCAATCCTCCTGCCTCGGCCTCCCTGAGCGCTAGGATTATAAGCGTGAGCCACCACGCCCAGCCTACCCTCTTATTTTAACTAGAATTTATTTCTGTACATACAGAGAGAGAAAGCGCTTCCCCACATCCTTTTCAGATAATGAAATGAATCACTTATTGAAAGCCCATCCTTTCCCCACTGATGTTAAATGCCAACTTTATCTTATCCTAAATTGCTATATGTAGATAGGCCTTTTTCTAGACTCTCTATTCAGTTCCACTGTTCTATTTTTCTGTTTCTGATCAATACACATTATTTTAGGTACTATAATTTTCATATCTTATGTTTTGATGTCTGACAGGGCTAGTGTCCTCCCTCCACCAAAGTTTTTCTTTTTTAAGTCTTGCCTAATCTTGTACATTTTCTTTTCTAGGAGAATTTGTCAATTATTTTGCCAAGTTTCATTTAAAGAAACCTGAAAAGAACTGAACACATGGATTAGGAGAGAGCTGACAAAGTACTGATGAATAGTATAGTATTAAGCTAGTTCATTCAGAAATGTAAGATGTCTCCATTAACTCAGAAATCTTTAAAGTCTATTAGTAAAGTTTTATATTTATATATTTCTTCTTTATTCATAATGAACATCACTAATGATGCATGCTTTAACACCAAATTCAATTACATATAAAAGCACTTTGTTGGGAAACTGGAAGGCAAAGAAACATGGTAGTACAGTGGCTTTTAGAGTCAGATGGACGTGAATTTGAATACTACCATTGTACCATCTTGGGTAACTACTTATGTCTCTGAGCCTTAGTTTTCCTGAGCTGCACAATGGGAATAACAACTATATCATGGGGTTGTTGTAAAGATTAAAGAAAATAATACATGAAAACTTCCTAGCACTGTGCTTGGCACATGGTTGGTAATATTAAATGGTAACTGTTAGGGAGAGAGGAATCTAAGAGATATAGGGTACTTTTCAAATCCCAAACCAAAGCTTCCTATTTTGAATGGACTATGGCTAAATAAATAAATTAAGTAACAGCTCAACTGGATCACATTCCACAGAGGAAGAGTAGTTTACTGGCTCCCCAATAAGACATATTCTATGTTCCATTCACAATTCAAACAGCAACAACAACAACAACATCAGTGATGACAATAATAATGCCACTGCACAGATCAGGAGGGATGGCTCATTCTCCCTCTGGAATGCCTGTGTAGGGGTGGGTGGAAGTTAATATACTTTGAGCAGAAAAGGATCAGGTGCAAGGAAGACTGAGTAGAGACATGGACAGACCACGTAAGTGGAAGGCAGTAGAAATAATAAGAATAGTTCATAAGGGAGAACTTCTTTATTTCCGATATTTCTTTCATGTGAAGGTCCCTTCACTAGCATAACAATCCCAGCTTCTTTCCACCGTTTCACTAACTGGTGAGCTCAAAATAAAGACCTAGCCATGCACAGCTTAGAACCTTTCTAGCCCTTGTTTTCTGGACATTAAAATGCCCACAGGAAATCGGCATGCTACTTTGTTCATGCATCCAATGTTTTATAGGTGTAGCTGTACCACTCACAGATAAACCATCCTGTCTAATATCAGCTTTATCAATAACAAGGTGGTATTTTGGTCTCTCATCTGTCTTGCTCCTTTGCCTTAATTCTCAATTTGTTCAGAATTTGGGCAAAGAAGAGCAACACTATTTATTGGACCTCCTAAATGGCCAAAAGAGTAATAAAGAGCCCTGGAATGGAAGACTCAATAGGTGACAATTAGGACACTTTAATTAGCCAATTCTAACATAACATTTGTGGATTCACTTTTCTTTAAATAAACCTGTTTTATGCTATGTTGTTATTGGCATGGTATCCAATATAGAGATTTTTGTTTCAGTTTTCTTATTAGGACCTGAACCCCTAAAAATGTTATAATCCCATAAATTATCTTGGAATATCTTGTTCCATAGATATCATAGGGCCAAATTGGTAAAATTCCTCCTATGAATCACAGAGTTAGATGATATAAAGGGTCTGGGAGGGGCACACCATTCTGCTTAGGCTTGTTATTGCTGTATGTTATCACCCTAAAATCCCAGGCATGGTCTCAGAGTAAAATCTTCCCCCAAATAGTTCTTTACAATGAGTGCAGGATTTTGTCAAAATGCACATGTAGTCTTGTGTTAGAGACAAATTTAGATCTTATTTAATTATAGTCTAACATTTTGATTATTTGAATTATATAAATAAAAATATTGTCAAGATTTATAGGAGGCATACCACAATTATTACTTATTTTATTTTTATTTACTTTTTATCACTAAAAATGCTCTATCATCTGGGATAATATTTTTCACATTATTGTGGAATTTTAAACTTATAGGCAAAAAATGTTACTTATAATAGAATATTGCTATTTTTAAAAAGTAACAGAATATGACATACAGTCATTCAGAAAAGAATATAAGAGACAAAATAAACCTTACAGACTTACCAGGTGTGTTATTGAGCTGCATGTTTTTAATTCTTTCATTTAACAATTGCTTCTCAGGTACCAGATAGATAAGCTTATTTTGATATTCCTTACAATGAGAAAAAAATAGTGCCTGATTAAAATTCTATAATATTGTCCAAGAATTTTTTTAAAACCTTAAAATAGGATTTAATCATTTTTGAAACTTAGTATAGAAATAATATGTAGTTGTAAACTCCTTACAACGTATGACTAAAATAGAATGGGATTATGCATGATTTAAAAAACAAATATTTAAATATAGATTTATTTCAAATGACTGGCTAAAATTAAAAAGGAGTGAAGAAAGCCTTTGTCAATGGAATATGTCTAGAAGCCTACACTTTGCAGTGTACTGATGAATGATGGTGGGCAAAGGCTCAGAGGTACCTGCACTAGAAGGTATGTATAAGCAGGCCAGGATATTCCAGGATGAATATGTGTATATCAAAGAGGTGGAAGGGAGCTGCCTCGCCCTTTCTGCCACAGGAAGATGCAGCAAGAAGGTGCCATCTTTGAAGCAGAGAACAAGCCCTCACCAGAAACTCAATCTGCTGGCACCTTGATCTTGGTCTTCCCAGTCTCCAGAAATGTTAGCAATAAATTTCTGCTGCTTATAAATTACTCAACCTAAGGTATTTTGTTATAGCAGAAGGAATTAACTAATACAAATGTGTAAATATATTTTTATTAAAGAGTTAAAACTCAAAATGATAAATGTCCATTTATGTATAAATATTAAACAGAACTTAACCAGATGTCTAAGAGAGTTTCAGGAGGTTTATAGGCTTCTTGATATTATATATAAGATTGTGTGTATTTAGATATCAGGTCTATCAGAGGCTCAAAGGGGTTCATGACCCCAAAAGTGAAACTACTCTATTAGGAAAACTGTTAATAACCGTACATGTTTAGGGAAAATTTAGCAGCAAAGGACTTACTTGAAGTTCCTGTTGAAGTTGCTTGATTTCCATAATTTCCAGGTCACACTGCTTATCCAGAACTTCCAGCTCAGTCTTTTGAGTTTGCTTTCTCAGTCGGACATCTTGAAGTCTGCCTGAGATCTGCTGATGTTTACCATTCTATAGGAAGATCATACAAAGATATGGCAACATAAAATGCTAATAGGAAATGTTCCCACCAGGAGCATAATACTTTCATTTAGCTAAATTTTTAAATGTCATTTATCATTCATATTCAGTCTAATTTAAATGTCTAAAACCAAGTAGAACATGATTTAGAGTTGTATCTGTTAACTCAGGAGAATTATTAGCAGGAAACACATCATTCTGAGAGTGCAAGAGCCCATATGTTAAGATAAGAAAGCACAACATAACACTGAATTTTTTTCTGAATTCAGCATTTAGGCATTAATTTATAATATTAATATCAGAGACAATCTCAAAAAATAATGAGGAATAAATGTTTGCATGTGATGTTTAGCATTACCTTCTCTGAGCTTCTGTTTCTAGCCTCAATACTGCCATCTAATTTCTTCTAATGAAATAGTGTCCAGGAGGACCTTTTTGGCAACAATTCTCTTCTACACTAATACTCCTTTCTGTAAGCAAGAAGTACCCTTTCTCTCTCTTCTTCTTCCAAGAAAGAAAAAAACCTCAGAAAACAGACATTATCAATGGGGCGCGAGAAGAAGGGTAGGTGGCCATCTGCAAGCCATGGAGGGAGTCCTCACAAGAAACCAAACCTGTGGACATCTTGATCTTGGACTTCTAGCCTCCAGGACTGTGAGAAAATAAATTTCTGTTGTTTAAGTCACCTAGTTTGTCACACTTTGTTACAGCAGCCCTCGCAAACTAATAGAGTAGGGTGAGGAAAAATGAGATCCCTGGGTAAAAATCACTGATAATCAAAGTTTTACTGAAGAGTATGTTTCATATTTGAAAATATATGCTAAAAGGAATATGCTGTGTCCATCCTAAAGCTCACATTATTATATTCAATACATGTAAGGATAGGCTCTGGACCTTTCCAAACTTTGCACATTAGCCTGTGTTACTGTGCTTGGTGTGTTGCCCCAGTTCTTGAGGGAAAAACAATCTTAAGGTCTCCTCTTATTATATACAGTCAAGATGGTGGTTCAGACAGATATCCAAGTAGCACAGAGAAGTTAAAGCTTTTTAGGGCTATTTTGTAGTACAATGGCATGATTAATAATTAGTATAGTAGTATATACTTCTGTCCACTTAAAGGCATAAAATAGTACCTTTCTGACTAAAGATATAATATTATGATAATTTTACTTTAAAAAATAGTTTTTTGATATAAATCAAATCAAATCAAACCAAATAAAATGTTAGACTACAATTACCCAAGATCTAAATTTGGCTCTACCACATGGTTAGACATGCATTTTTGCAAATCCCTGCTATACTGTCAGGTCAGGCTTATGGGATTCTAGGGTAGAAAAGTACCAGACTTTTCATATCTTCTCACTTTGCATTTCAAATAAAGTCTTTTAGCAACTGGACCTTCTACCAGCTGATATATAAAAACTGGTAAGTACAGTGGCCAACACTAGCTAAGAACTATAGTCCTATAGAACTGGAAGGAATTGTAAGAGATCATCTAGGTCAGCAGTTTTAAATAAGTTTTCTTTTTAGTAATAGAATTCTTTTTTTCCAAGCAAATCTAAAATAAAACCCCAATAAAAATAAAGCAGATGAATGTGGAGTTTCTCTGTTGTGAAGGGTGGGAAGAGCTGGGGAGAGAAGACCACTGCTCCGCTACCCAGACTTCCCCTCTCCTGCCCTGGTTAGTCCTCTGTAGACCATCTTTTAGAGATCAACTTGAAAACTGAAAATTACTGAACTAGCACAACCCTTTATTTTATACATGGGCAAAGTAAGGCATAGAGAAGTGAAACGTGTTGCCCAAGAGTACACAGTTCATTAGCATCTGAACTGAGGCTGCAACATAATTCTCAGTATTTTGAGACTCTATCCTTTTTTCAGTAAACTATTCTGTCCAGCCTGTTAAAAAGCATATATGAAAATACGACTATCTAATTACATTAAAACATAATTTATTCATGTGATAGATTTAAAAAGACAACTAAATTTTCAACAGGTAACTCTAGCATCATTCAGATAAATTTCACTTAAACTTTAGCCATACCAGTGCTTCCAACTCAAGATGAAGACTCTTCTTTTTAGAATTTAACCTGACAATTTCTTCTTGTTCTCTATTCTTTTGATTGAGAAGTTCCTGTCGACGAATTCTTTCCCATTCTAAACGACGTTGTCGTTCAAGTTCCTGTTTTGCTGCCTGCAAATAATGAATTAAAGTTAATTTTTAAATTAAAATTTTTCCATCAATACCAGGCACGATGGCTCACACCTGTAACACCAGTGATTCAGGAGGCTGAGGTGGGAAGATCACTTGAGGCCAGGAGTTCCAGACCAGCTTGGACAACATAGCAAGACCCTGTCTCTAAAAAAAGTTTTTAAAAATTAGCAAGCCATGGTAGCACACGCCTGTGGTCTCAGCTATTCAGGAGGCTGAGGCAGGAGGACTGCTTGAGCCCAGGAGGAGGCTGCAGTGAGCTATGATACTACTGCACTCCAGCCTGGGCGACAGAGTGAGATCCCTTCTCTTAAAAAAAAAAAAAAATTGCATCATTCAAAAACTGATGGGAAGACAAAAATAAAGGTGAGGCAGCATTTACCACTTAGTGGCTATAGCACCTGAGGCAGCTGCGCAAATCTAATTTTATCAATGGGCCTAAAGACTTCCACAAAAGTGGCTTCATCCATCAGACTTTCTGATTTCGTCACAAGAACATCCTTCTGTTACAGGCACTCTTCTCTTAACAGGCAAAAGGATGACTTCATACATATAAATGTTAACAGGAATAATTACACCTCTGTTCTGGTATTGGGGAAGAAAAAAATTCTATTTACATCATTTCAGTGCACAATAACATACCGTGCTCCATCCCTGGCCCTTTAAAACACAGCCAGTCCTCCTAGGGACCCCATATGCACACTATCCCAAGGACCTGCACAAGACCATCCTTGTGATTCCTCTCTAGACCTTCCACTCCCTGCTCTGATCTCTCTGCCTTTCCAATTCCTTGGACTCTTAATCTGGATCCTGAGCTTGCTTTTGTTTAATGCCTTGCTCAGCTGGCTGACTTTCACTCCTCATTCAATGAAGCTTTGCAGTCAGTGCTCCTTTGATTGAGATATCCCCTGCAGAGATGATTTCCCTATCACTAACCAGCCCTGAAAATCTCTTATATCCGAGGACTCTTTTTCCCTCTCCAAGGGAAGGAAGATTCAGATTTGTGTAGGATAAGAATGAAATGATGCAGAGGAAAAGGCACAACAAAAATTCAAAAATAAGCATTTTTAATCAAATGAAATGTAGTCACTTATTAAATGTAATGATTTTCTTAGGAAATAAAATAACTTAAAAATAACCTCTCGTCTTTCTATCTCTTTTCTCCTTTCTTCCTCTCGCTGTCTCTCCAATTCCCTCTGTTTCTCCAGGCGTTTTTCTAATTCAAGTTGTTTCTTCCATTCTTGTTCTTGCAATTCTCTCTGTTTTCGTTCCCACTCTTCCTTTTCTTTCTGGGCTTTACGTTCTGCCTCCCTCTGTTGCTGCTCCATCAAGGCTTGGCGCCGCTTCTCCAGTTCCATGTTCCCTCGCTCATAGTTGGCTTTCCGCTTGTCCTCAAAAGTAACTAAATAAGGTGTATTGTAAGCATTCTCACACATTAAGAGTCTACACAGAACCTGTAATCTAGTTTCAACATACTTACGTCTTGTGATCATTTGAGTGCTATTACTATTTGGATATTCCTCCTAAGGATAATTTTAACTCAAATATAAATGAAAAATATTTACTTTCTTCTAAGAATATTCATTTTTGTAAAACCAAATTTATAAGTTTGAATCCACCCAAGAGGGAAATAATTTTAATATCCTTGTCAATAAAAATACTTTTTCAACTTTTTTCTCAGAGTTTTCAAGGACAACCAAAGCTGTATAGCTATACATTTGTTTTATTTGATAAATGTCATTTCATTTACCTTTTAATATGTTAAAACAGCTACAAATGTACTTTTTCAACCAACATTTAAACTTTTTTAAAGCTAAAGATATCATCACAAAGCTTGCTTGAATGATTCCACCTAAAGTAGGAGAAATACTTCAACTTGGATGTCTACAATCTTGTCAAATACACACACTCTCTTCTTCCTTCATATTCTTCTTCTCATTTTGACTATCTTAATTTTATTCATGTCAAAATACATCCCATCCATCAAATCGTTTTTTCATATAGCATATAAAATCTTAAGAATGTAAAAATTCTAAATATTCAGTTACATTTAAAGGCAGAATTTAAAAGACTTAGATATAACTTAGACACTCGCTGCTACCTGGTAATTTCTTCTGAGGTTCCTCTTCTTGCATTTTCTGATATGAAGGCAGAGTTCCATTAATGGAATCAATTTGTTTTCCTGCTCTAAAAAAAAACATCAAACAACACACAAATTTAGCATCATGCAGTATGAAAATTTTCAGTCTAAGAATACAGACTACCAATGATTAAAATAATTTAATATTGAGAATATGGTATTAAAGATACTTAAAACACAGTATGGTCTGTAATTACAATATACAGCAGTATATGGATGTTCAAGCCAGAGATGGTTCAAATCATGGTTCAGCTAATTGTTATTCTTGGGCAAGTTTTTCTTAATCTCGTTAGTCATAAGTTTCCTTATCCATAACATGGTGAAAACACACCTACTTCTAGTGTACTTCTTTCATGTAACCCATTGAATACTAAAATCAAATGGCATTGCAAATATTTAACTCACTTCTAAACTAGAGCACAGGCCTCAGTAAATCCCAAAGGAAAATCACATCTGTCAAGCTATCAAAATCACAGCTCTTCACCTCCAGAGGCACTCACCTAAAAGATGGAGGGACAAGTTCAGGAGGTAAAGTCAGCGGTAATGGCTGTCCAGCTTTGGCCATGTCAGTGAGGTGCATTGCAAGGATAAACTCTTCTGCTTTTAGCTGTCCATCACCATCAATGTCAGCCAGAGTCCTAAAGAACATGTTAAAATTCACAACTTAGAAAGAGTAAAATATTGTCTGAAGAGTTCAATTTCTTATTTTATTTAATTAATTAATGTATGTATGTATGTACGTATGTACGTATGAATGAGACAGAGTCTCGCTCTATTGCCCAGGCTAGAGTGCAGTGGCATCAGCCTAGCTCACAGCAACCTCAAACTCCTGGGTTCAAGCAATCCTCCTGCCTCAGCCTCCCGAGTAGCTGGGACTACAGGCGCTAGCCACCACACCCGGCTAATTTTTTCTATTTTTAGTAGAGACAGGGTCTCGCTCTTGCTCAGGCTGGTCTCAAACTCCTGACCTCAAGCAATCCTCCAGCCTCGGCCTCCCAGAGTGCTAGGATTACATGCATGAGCCACCGTGTCCAGTCCAATTTCTTATTTTTAAAAGAAGAAAAATGATGATAAAACTGTTGGATAAACTTATTTTGGTGAAATGTAATTGTATACATATTTACATTTAACGGTGAGTTAATTTTTACCTTTAATTTTCTAACACAAAAGAAAGGGAAGAAACTTTGAAATAGAAAGGGAAATATCCCTTCTGAGAAAGTGGTTTGTCTTATTTCATGGTTAATTCATCTATCAAATCACATTTATCTATATATTAAAAATGAGATATTCTCTGATCCTCCATAGAAGGCATTAGGTAAAAGCACACAACAGTTTTACTTACAAAATACAGGCATGCACCACATAATGATGTTTCAGTCAACATGGACCACATATATGATGGTGGTCCCATAAGATTATAATGGAGCTGAAAAATTCCTATTGCCTAGTGCCATGGTAGCTGTCATAACACAACACATTACTTATATGTTTGTGGTAATGCTGGTATATACAAGTCTACTACATTGTCAGTTGTATAAAAGTATAGCACATACAATTATGTGCAGTACATAATACTTGATAATAATAAGGAACAGCTATGTTGCTGGTTTATGTATTTACTATGTTATACTTTTTACTGTTAGAGTGTACACTCCTTCTACTTATGAAAAAAAAAAGTTAACTGTGAAATAGCTTCAGGCAGTTCCTCCAGGAGGTATTCTAGAAGAAGGCATTATTATCATAGCAGATGACAGTTCCACGCATGTTAATGCCCCTGAAAACCTTCTAGTGGGGCAAGATGTAGAGGTGGAAGACAGTGATACTGATGATCCTGACCCTGTGTAGGCCTAGGCTAATGTGTATGTTTGTGTCTTAGTTTTTAACAAAAAGTTTAAAAAGTAAAAAGATAAATTTTAAAAATCGAAAAAAGATTACAGAATAAGGATATAAAGAAAGAAAATATCTTTGTACTGTTTGTTTTAAGATAAAAGTCAAAAAGCTTTAAAAAATTTAAAAAGTTACAGTAAACTTAGGTTAATTTATTATTGAAGAAAAAAAATTTTTTTAAATAAATTTAGTGTAGCCTGAGTGCGTACAACTACGTTTTGCACAGTTACATTTGCTTTCAAGGTTAACATTAACTTTCAAATGTCTGATTTTATGGAGAATCTTTGAGTCACAAACTTTTACAAAAACTGTATCTTTCTTATATAATAGAGGATGTATAGTTAAAATTCATAATTAATAGATAAACTCACCAAATAGTAGCTAGCTGAGTTTGAGAAAGATTTGACTGAAGAAGGGCATTTCTAGCTTGAAAACCTAATTGAGTGGGGAAAACCATAAAGAAAAAATTCTTTAGCCTCTTTAAAGTCATGCAAACCTAAACAGCTATACCTATAAAATAACATTGTTGCTATCCTGGGAACTTTTAACATTAAAACGTTCTTTACCATGTGTTAGGTACTGAGCATTCAGCAGTAATCAAACTAGTCCCTGCCCCAAAGAATTTAAAATCTAGAATTAGTGAACTCAGGTGTTCCCCCGTGTCTTTTCGGCAAGATAATAGAACATACAAGTGGCTGACACAGGAAGGAGACACCAGGCATAGAGAGTATTAGAGGACAAACTCTCAGGCCTTCTTGTACTCCCATCAGGTGCTGCAACTCCCACTCCTAGGTGACTGAGCCGCGGGTACCAGAAGGGTCAGCCCCTACTTAGGGTTCAGCCTGAGTCAAGGCCCATTCAAAAACAACTCTACACACAAGAGATTACATCTGCCACCTTTTCCTCAGCATTAGTGCCCACTAGAAAGCCAGCACAAATGCAGCTAACTCCAGCTTGTTCCACTGAGCTTTGAACATAGGGGACTTAGTAATTAAGGATACTACGTATTATAACATGCAGTTGAATGTTTGTATTATATAACTTTTAAACCTTTTTCATTTTATTTTTTTAATCTGGCCATTATACAAATCACATAAAGAAAAACACTGGAAATATCTCATAGCCTCACCCGACTAATGACTCCTGAGATTTTATACAGGAAGTGAGGTTTGAAAAGGTCTTTGTGTTAAAAGGAGGGTTCTTCTAATAAAGAGAAATGAAAGGCTATTTCAAACCTGAAAAAAGGTTTAAAAGTAATATTTCAGCCCTTGGACAAAGATGACTGAAAGAAGATCCCTCAGCATCAGGCAACAGAGCAAACGGGAGAAAGAAAGAATGTAAGTGGTTAAAAAGCATACTGGCAGAGGGCTTCGTATGTGTGCAGGCAAGATATGAATAATACAAAGGGCCACAGAGAGCCAGCAGAGTACTAAGAAAAGCTCATTTGAACATGCACACGCTTAGTCTGCCAAACCTTTGGATACCCTATATCCTCTGCCTAGAAGGCCAGTGCTCCCATTCTCTACCTGGCAGTCTATTTATCCTCTAGGATCCAGCTCAAATGTCACCTCTTGTGAAACTTTCTCTCTTATATCCTCAGAGTTAGTCACTTTCTCGTCTACATTAATCATAGCACCTTTAAACAGCTAATCAAATACTATGATTATGTGAGCTTTATACTATGGGCTTTTCATGTCTTCTTCCTCTCTGTATTCCAGTGCCTAACAGAGTGCCCAGAAGATGTGTGACTCAGGAAATATCTGAGTCAATGAATTAATCTAAATAAATAAAAGACTGTGGGTTTAGGGGGAAGAGGAGGAACAAAAAGAAAAAAAATAGGCCACCAACTGCTACATTCACTGAATAAAGCATAAACACATATGTCCAGTTCAGCCATGTGCTCATATACTCGGGGCTCATGCTCAGTTTCAGGGCATCAGCAATAACTACTCTTTTTAAAGAAAACCTTGCCCTTACCTACAGATACATAGCTTTACCCTTGTAGGTCTCAGAATAATAACATTCTCTGAAAACAACACAATACACAACCTTCACACAATGTGGCACATACAGGTAAAGTAACGTTAGGAATCATTTGCCATTTGCTCACAGGTAGCTCTCATTCACTGTCCTTCACACCCCAACACAAAATCACCTCTGTTTACACTGTTATGTTTATAGTACATACATGAAGTATACTAATCTTAAGTGTGCTGCCTAAAGAACTTTTACACAGGTATGCACACGTGCACCCAACACCCACATCAAGACACAGAAGTGTTTCCAGCTCTTCAGAAGGTTTGCATGTGGCCCCTTCCCAATAGAGTAACTATACTATTCCAATTTCTATCACTATTAATTAGGTTTCCTGTTCTTCAGCTTCATATAAATGAGTTGAATAGCATGGACCTTCTGTGCTAGGCTTCTTTCACTCAGTATAGCATCTGCGAAATTCATTCATGTTGTATGTATCAGTTCATTCATTTTTATTGCTTTAAATATTCTGTTACATAAATATACCATAATTTATTTATCCATTCTCCTGTTGATGGACATTTAGGCTGTGAACACTTTTATACATGTTTTAATTCACTTCTGTTAAGTTGAAAAAATAACTTTTTTTTTTTTTTTTTTTTTAAGAGATGGGGTCTCCTTATGTTGTCTGGGCTGGGCTCTAACTCCTGAGCTAAAGTGATCCTCCCACCTCCCAAGTAGCTGTGACTAGAGGCTTGTGCCACAGCACTCAAGAAAAATTTTTAATGCAAAATGTAGGATCCAAAGATGTTCATTTTTTCAAAGAATAGGAATTATGACTTTACATTAATCTCAAGTATGTTTCAATACCATATTTCACAAAATCTAAGATTCCATCAGTTATAAGACACATTATCATTTTATGTACCACTAAGAAAGAAAAAACACTGCTAATAAAACTACAACAAAGTGCTAAGACATCACTGATGGTAGCACACATCCCAATTTCAGAGACATTAAAATGTAAAAAAGAAAAGTGTGACTTAAAAATACAATATACCTTGTTTCACACTATGTGATAAAATTACAGAAAATCTTAGCTATGTAATATTAGAAACATGTAAAAATTTAAAGTGTATAAGTAAGTTATGAAGTATAATATAATAATAAAACCGTCACCCTTGGACCTACCACCCATCTTAAGAAATAGATCAGGCCAGGCACAGTGGCTCATGCCTATAATTCCGGCACTTTAGGGGGCCCAAGGTGGGAGGATCACTTGGGAGGCCAGGAATTCAAGACCAACATTAGCGAGACCCTGTCTCTACAGCATGCACCTGTAGTCCTAGCTACTTGGAAGCCTGAGACAGGAGGATCACTTGAGCCCAGGAGTCTGAGGCTGTAGTGAGCTATGATCACACCACTGCACTCCAGCCTGGGGTGACAGAGCAAGAGAGACCCTGTCTCTTAAAAAAAAATTTTTTTAAACTAGACCATTACTACATGCCTTGAAGCTATCTGTGTTCCCTGACTTTATCTCAATGCCTCCTCTACAAGAGGTAAGCACTATCCTGAATTTTGTGTGCATAATTCCCTTGCTTTAAAAAATGTTTTTATCACATAGGTATGTATCTTTAAAGAAAATACTGTATATTTTTGCTTGTCCAGTCAATTCCAGAGCCTTATTGCTTCCTTACCCCACAGCACAACTAGAGACCCTAGACTCCTATTTCACAGACTACTTTTCATTCTCCAAATATGCTATGTACTTTTTTCCTTTATCATCTTTCAAATGCCCTCATCTTTAATCTCTATTTGCCCAAATCTGTCCAATTTCTTGCATGATGGAGCTTAAAGACTTCCTTCCTATAAGATGCTTTATCTTATATTTTTGGTGTTAATATCTCCCATTCTATGTTCCCTAGCAGTTTAAAGCTCTATTATTTTTAAACACTTATTTTACTCTGTTCTAATCATAATCTCCTGCTGAGTGAAGAAGAAGTGGGAAAGCTAAAAGGTGGGAACTCTATTTGCCTATTACCCTCTGTTTATATCCCCTTCACTATCCTCAATTAGTAAAGTCTAAATAATGTTCTAGCCTGGACTCAAATGTTCTACAGGGATCCGGTCAACTCTTACAGCCACATTTGGGTTACAGCATTAAAGGGTGAGCAACGCTCACCTGAGGTTTTAGTAAGGGCAAGCAGAGAAAAGGCCCAATGCAGAAGAGGATTCTCAGGCAAAGCAAATGGAGGCTAAGTTCCACACACTCTCCCATGTGACTTGAGGTTCTCCATTCACTGCAAAGCTTAGAGGATGAGATTTGATCTTCTCAAGGGACAGGTCTTTTTCCAAAAAGTTGGGTGTATATCTGTGTGCTCAACTTGACTGTAAGAACTTTGAAGAAAGTAATCAAGTTAAATCCATCTTTGAATCCTTTCACAACTTATAGTATTTGTATTTATCAAATGCTTGCTTAATTTTTTGGATGTTAAAATGTCAGATGAGCTACAAAGTACAAATTCAAATAAAAGTTCTTCAATGGACATTCATATAAAAGACTTTAACTCTCTCACACTCTTATGGACTGTATGCAACTTACCTGAGAGGTATCCACTCATGCTTTTGTCAAGACTATTAAATTTTTGCCGATATTTTAATCTTGAAGGCTGAGGAACTGCCCACTCTGAGGTCCCAGTCTTGGGTGAGGTCCCTGAGAGTGAAGCAGTTGAGGAGGTTGAGCTATAAAGAAATGTATTTAGAATTTTTATGTTATTAAATAAAATACACTTAAGCTTTATAAAAACACATTAAGAATCATATATAATAGTAATTATTTTTGCATTTTATATTTTTTAAATATTTAAATTTAAGCAATTATCATTATTCTTAGTTAAATAAATACCATATTAAGCATACAACTCCATGGGACCACTATATATCAAGAACCTGCTATGTGTCAGTCCTGTACTGTACTAGGTAGGGCCTTTACAAATATTATTTCTAATCCTTCCAACAAACTTAAAAGATATTACTGTCCCCATCTTTCAAATGGGTAAACTATGGCTCAGTGATGTTAAGAAAAAATAAGTACACAAAATCAGTGAGTGTTTAAGCTGGGATACGAATGTTCTTCTGGGTCAAAGCTAATGCTCTTTATACACTGCTTTAAAGAGTATAATGGTGATTTATATGAATGGTGATGAATCAATATTGATGCTTTTGTGCTTTCTAAAGTTTAAAAGGTACCCAATCAACAGAATTTGCTCAAGAAAGAAATTAACTTTCTTTCTAAATTTGTAAGAAAATAACCATACGCAATGATTATAAGACATTCTGGGAAATATACACATTTTTTAAAGGAAAAGTACACAGCTTTGGGCAAAAAAATTGACTAAAATACAGCAGAATATTTTTAGTTTACATGAAATATTTTTTTGAAAAGTAAAATACCACATTTTATAATTCCAAAAATAAAAAATTAATTTTATGTGCATTTTAAGTAGTAAATTTACCTTAAGTACTTAGATTTAGCCATTACAAAGTAAAACCTGGATAAGCTCAGAGCTTAAAAAAAAAGTCATTTGTTAAATGAAGACTTCTTATTGAAAGCATGAAAAGTTACAAGTGTTAAGTATTCATACCTACTAGATCCTAAATCAATCAGAGACTGGGCCTTCTGTATACTAGCACCTCCAAATCCTCCCATCACCAGACTGTAAGAGGATGTATGAGGCAATGCTAAAAAAGAAAAAGAAAAAGAAAAAGAAGAAGTTTCACACTAAGCAATTTCACAAAGATGAAGGAAATTTGTATCTATTCAGACACAAATATAACAGTTTCTTTCTTCACATGAAACACTGACTCATTAGAAACAAAGTGCTTACTTGAAGAAGAATAAGGAATGGATAAAGGCTGAATGAGACTGGCAGTTCCATTTGGTAATGATGATGTGCTAACAGAAGGCACTAGGGGAGCGGGCATCATTAAGGGAGGAAGGCTGGTTCCTGAAGTCGCAGAGGACAAGGGTGTTGCTATAGCTGCAGCTGGAGGCAATGACTGAGGAATGGACAGATTGGGCATGCTTCCCATTCCTAAAGACAAAAAAGAACATATTTTCCAGTGCTAGTAAATCAATTATAAAACACGTGCCAAAAAACAAGTTTACAGTAAAGTGAGCAGACTCTATGTTTATAGAAACACCATGAGCAAATACTCCTTAAAAACTTCACTAAAGCAACTTTGACCCAGCAGTGAAGGAGGTAAACTACTGCTTTTAATACTAATATTCTGTATGAATTAAGAAAATGCCTACCAAGGAGTTAAAGATTCTTTTCTCTCACCATGAGTAAAACTAAGCAGCCTTTTCCAATTAAATATCAGTATTCTCAAAGAAAATGTATTACCTGACTAACTGAGATTTTTTTGTATAAGGATAACAAATACAGTGCTGCTAATAAGTTTCTTGACTAATACATATACACATATGCATTCCACAAATAAACAAAAAATAAGCTTCCAATTAGTAGATACTTTGGAGACCCATTTATGCATCTGCATTATTTCCAAGAAAGTGTGCCACATATTTTACTTTTCTTTTAAGTAATATACCTATGAATTCAAGGACAAGTCTTTAAAAGAAGCAAAGTGATTACTTTTGTTCATTTACTAACTGCAGAATAATAAGCACAATATATAAATAAGGTCACACATTGATTTGATATTTATCTCTAGAGCTCACTGCAATAGTGCAAGAATTTTGTGGGTTTGTTTGTTTTTTTATTTTTATATTTTTTCTTTTTAAATATGGAACACTTCACAAATTTGCATGTCATCCTTGCGCAGGGGCCATGCTAATCTTCTCTGTATCGTTCCAATTTTAGTATACGTGCTGCCGAAGCGAGCACTTGTTTGTTTGTTTTTGAGATGGGAGTCTCACCAAGCTGGAGTGCAGTGGCTATTCACAGGTACAATCACAGTGCACATTAACCTGGAACTCCTGGCCCCAAGCAATTCTCCTGCCTCAGCCTATTAGCTGGGACTACAGGTACATGCCACCACCCCTGGCTCTAGAATTCTGTGTTTTAAGATCTAACATCTAGAGTGAAGGAACATATTTCAGATACACACAGATACCTAATTCAATGTTCCATTCAAAATGAGTGTTTTTTATATATAATTAATAAGAAACTGGCTAATCAAAATTAACACCAACTGGTTATCTCTGATGAACATATAAATTAATTAGCCCAAAGTCTCCAACTTTCAGCCCTAATCTGGCTGGCTAACTAACCTTCAAATTAAAGAAATTTCTACTTACATATAATTTTAAATTATCTTCCAAATTAAACCATTTCAGGTGAGTTTAAAATTGTTCAAATTTTTTCTATGTTGCTCATACATATAAAAGAAACTAATTAAGAATAGTATTTAGGATCAGCTATACCTAGGGGGACCATATGATTTATCACTTAACTGGGAGTTGTGAAAGGGGACACTAACTAGACCAGATGCCAGGACAACAGGCATAATCCAGAACTGGCTCTAGAAAACTGGGACTCATGGACACCCTACCTATGACAGTGAATTTAATATTTCTTTTTGTAAATATGAAAATTAATTTGGAGTCTTGGGGTTGTCATTTTGTGCTAACAAATCTGTTTCTAATCCCCAAATAGTACGCCTAGGAATCAAATTTAACTATCAAATACAGGTAATTAAATTAATAAATACATACCAAAACGAGCAGAAATTAATGGAGAGAACATAGGAGGTTGTTTCATAATAGGAGGAAGAACCATAGGCAACTGCTGGCCTTGAAGCTTTAGTTTGATAAGTTTCATAGCTATGGAGAACTCCTGCTGATCCATCTTCCCATCCTTGTTCAAGTCTGACAAAGCCCTAAAAGGAGCATGAGGTGGGTAAACTGGTAGGTAGGGTCGTGGTGGGAAAACTACCATTACTTTTGGGGTTGATAAAATAAAAACAATGACTTAGCATTCACATGTAGATCATCACTTAATTTAAAAATATATATAAGAATAAGAAAAAGCTAAAACCTGCACATTAAGAAATAATGACCAGACATAGCATCCAACAAAATGCTGCCTGTCTATATAGAACATAGAGACCTTTGGGATGAATTTCACTAATGTGGGTAGAAAAAAAATTCAAGAGTATAATACTTCTAAATTTAACTTATTTAATAAATTTTTAATTTATTCATTTGTTCAAATACTTATTGAATACTTGCCGTGTGCCTTGCACTCTGCCATGCAAGAGACTATTCCAAGTGGAAAGACAGATGGGATGGGGATTGTTACGTATTGTATATACATTTTATAAAAAACAGATTTTAGAGAGAATAATTTCTTTAAAGTAGGAGCGGGGAGAGAGGGCTAATTTGGGGTTTATAGATGACGAAACAAATGAAACTATAAAGTAACAGAAAGAAGATTTTGAGATTCTGCCACATTATAAAGAAAGGTTTCTTGATGATAATGTATACATCTTCTTTCCTTAGAAATTCTAAAGAAATTAGACGTTTGTCCTATGGAACTAAACCCAAATTATTTTCAATCATTTGCTCAACAAAATTTATTTTCAAAAAAACTAAAAAGAAATATTCTTACCTAAAAATAATAAAGTACAACTAAAAACAATTTTATGTTAACACTGTATTATTAAAAAACAGCAGACTATCAGAAATTTAAGTTCATCTACAAAAGAATACATTTTACCATATTTCAGCTAAAACAGGAGCCGGCAGACCTGATTGTAGGAAAAAAGTACGTGCTTGGTCACCTGAAGGTAATAAAAACAAAAACCAAGCAGCACATTAGTAAATGAAATTAGTCCAATGCCTCAGAATAATAATAGTGGGCATCTGTTATTGATTTATTATAATGTTAATTCCAATAATTAAAGAATAAAAACAGAAATACACACATAAAATTATTTACATTAATAAGCCTTAGATATTTTAAAACAAGTCACATCTGAACTTCTTTTATACATTAATTAGTAATGAAAAATCACATTATTCATCATAGTTTATCCACAATTGGGACCTTATGTGATAATATTTCTATTTAGTAAAATAGTTAAAAATAGTAAAGTTAAAAAAAGTATTCCCTAAAAGAGTTCTATATAGAAAGTACTAGGTGTCAGGAGAGACAGTCTTCCATGAGTTTCCTCACACACCTACATGTCCTGCTGTGCATGCCAAGAACACAAGACCCTAACTGCTCTCTACCTGGGTTTGCAATGAGCAATCTTGAGGAATGAGGTAATGTCTCCCACTGAGACAAAAGACAAAAAAAAAACTTGCTTTACTGTTTGCTACAAAATGATGGGTTCCCCAAATTCAGTGTTCTTCTCCTGTAACACAATTACGGCATATGTAGCATCCTCTGGGCTCTCTGCATCATCCCTGTGGAAGGTCTGAGGTTATCAAACTGCTTAGGGAACAAAGGAAGTCAACAAAAAGATGCTAATAGTCATGTGCTGTTAGTAACAAAGTCCTTGTCTCCACCTCAGGAATCTTGGGTCTTCCGCCAGCAACCATAAACAGTTATTAACTTGTAAGCAAGGTAATCAAATCCTGATAGCAGGTAAGGTAGTTATTATGATAGGAGTATAAATAACGTTAAACTATAATGGTTAAGTGAATGGATTCCAAAGTCAGGCTGAATGGTTTCAAAGCCCAAGTCAACACTAACCATCTTTGTAACCTTAGGCAGTTACATAACATGTTTTAGTCTCAGTTTCACCATCTGTAAATATAGATAACAACAGTACTTACTTCATAGGGTTGCAGTGACAACAGAATGAGAAAATGCATTTAGCATAGCATCTAGCATATAATAAAAATTTGATAAATATTATAATTGTTATTACAGTTACTATTACTGTATATAAACTCCTAAGGTGCTTTGGCATAGGAAAAAAGTTTCGTGTATAGAAAAAAATTTGAGGGGCCAGGCAAGATGGCTCATGCCTGTAATCCTAGCACTCTGGGAGGCTGAGGCAGGAGGACTGCTTGAGGTCAGCAGTTCGAGACCAGCCTGAGCAAGAGCAATACCCGCTCTCTACCAAAAATAGAAAAAATTAGCCAGACATGGTGTAGTCCCAGCTACTCAGGAGGCTGAGGCAGGAGGATTGCTTGAGCCTAGGAGTTTGAGGTTGCAGTGAGCTATGATGACGCCACTGTACTCTACCCAGGGCAACAGAGCTAGACCCTGTCTCAAAAAAAAAAAAAAAAAAAAAAATTGAAAGACAAAATGAACGAATCCCATTTGGGCTCTATTGGCCTTTCTGCAAAACAAGGGCTAGCATCAACAATCAGTGCTTGCTATAGCCTCAAAGACTGAGCGCTAACATTATGAAAACAGATTTTTTTAAAAAATCTAGATTATTTTCCAGAAAATGGGTCTGATATAAGGAATAAGTTGAAAATTTTCTAGATATAATGTTAAAATGTGAAATTAGACAACAGAAATCCTTGACCATCATTTAGGATTCAGGAAAAATCTTCCATATGCCAAATTCAAAACAACAAATTAAGATAGTTCCAAGAAAAATAGGAAAGTCTAGAATTCTAGAACTATGAGTGATATGAATTTTATCACTTAATACAAATTTGATGGTAGTCAAATTAAAGCTAATTCTAAGATATTACATGAAAAGGATAATTCACCAATAAAACAAATTATAAACACAAACCTGTTATGTAACCTCCTGAAGGTTTGAGGTTATCAAACTGCTTGTCATGCTTAGTACGTTCTTCAGAGGTAATAGCCCACATGTTTGGCCCTCCTAAAACATAAGTGGAAAACAAAGAAATCATAGTATATACATGAAAACACTCAAAATACAATTCTAAAATGTAAATATGAATCACAAGTGTCCATTTATGATAGTATTTAATATCTTTTTTTTTTTTTTTTTTTTAAGATAGGATCTCGCTTTGTTGCCTGGGCTAGAGCACAGTGGTGTCCCTCATAGCTCACTGCAACCTCAAACTCCTGGGCTCAAGTGATCCTCCTACCTCAGCCTCCTGAGTAGCTGGGACTATACGCACACACCACCACACCAGCTAAGTTTTCTAATTAGAGACAAGGTCTGTCTATGTTGCTCAGGTTGGTCTCCAACTCCTGGCCTCAAGCAATCCTCGTGCCTCAGCCTCCCAAAGTGCTAGGATTACAGGCAGGAGCCATCACACCTGGCCACAGTATTTAATATCTGAGTGACACAAAGAATGGAGCTCTATCATAACCATATACAGCACAGCCCTAAGGCTTTTCACTCATTCACTCAATTAACATCTATTGACAATTACTATATATAGCACTCACTGGAAATGGGAATCAAGGTAAATACGGGCAATAAAAAGATGAAAAAAATTCCCATCCTCAAGGAATTCATACTCTAGAAAACAACTACCAGCATTTACAGTGTTAACCTGTGAAGAATCCTAAGCAGAAATATATACCAAAAAAGCTGTGCTAATTCTGAGCACCAAGGATAAGCTAACACGAAAGGTAAGACTGAGGCAGAACCTTGAAGTCTGGCTTGAATTTTGCCATGTGAAGAGGTAGGGTAAGAACATTTCACACAAAAAGGACACGACAGGAGAAGTCAAGGCATGTGCAAGGCACTGAAAGTGCAATGAGCAGTCTAACAGCTACAGTACCACGTGAGTGGGAGAAAGTGGGAAGAAACAAGTAGGGCGGAATAAACTATAAAGGGTCTTAAATACCATCCTCAAGAGTCTGATCTTTACCCCAGAAGTTACAGAGAGTCATCTAGTACTTTTTAAAATAAGCTCTTAATTTGGAATAATTTTAGATTTATAGAAAAGTTACAAAGATAGTACAGGGTTCTTGTATACCCTTTACCCAATTTCTACTATGTTAACAACTTACATGACTATGGTACATTGGTCAAAACAAAGAAATTAACACTGGTATACTACTACTAGCTAAATTAAATGCCTCAACCAGCAGTGGTGGCTGGTAAATCCCAAAAGAAATGGACTCTGGGTACTGAAGACAGTACAAGGATCTGTGACTGATGATTCTGCCAATTGGAGCTTCTGGTAAAAGGAAGTAGCCTCCACTTGGAGACACCCTTTGAGGTCTGAATGCTTGACCCAGGGAGGTCTAGTGACTCTCTGGCCTGAAAGTCTCATTTTAAGGTGGGTCAACTTGAATTCCACAACTAACAAGGTGGGAAGGACCTGAAAAGCCTTGCTTGTCAAACAGAAATGGTACATTGAAGAGTACAGAGAGCCTGGCATCAAACAGGATCTTGGCTTTAAATAAAAAAGTGGCAGCTGCCCCTCTGAGGGGAAACTTTATTCCCACTCCACTGTCTGAAGAAAAGCTACTGGATCAATGAAGCCCTTGGGTCAGGGAAGCTGAAAGTTGATGGTGTCCACTGGGCTGCTATGCTAAACTGAAAGGAGACATGGTCATTCCACTCAGTGGGCAGAACTCAGATTCTTGGGCTGCTGCCAATGGCCCAGCTATTTGGTTTGCCACTTGGACCGACAGATTAAAGACACCCTCTTTGGGGCCGCACTGAAAAACAAATTTAAACTGCTAATTGAATTGTCTCGGTCATGTATGTGGATACCCACAGTAAAGGCCCATTCTCTGATTTAGACTGAAATTAAGTGTGAGTATGTTTCTGAGGCAGATGCCAGACTTGTGACTCCTATTTTTGTGTGTGTGTGTGTGTGTGTTTATGTCTGTGTGGTGCAGGAGGTCTCACTGCACGGCACATGGCTCCCTTTGACTCTTGGCAGATTGACTCAATCAGACCTTTGATCCCTCTCTTGGGCTATCAGTGGTACCTCAAACTAATGACGCTTTTGTTTGTTTTTAAACTAGACTTTATTTTTTATAGCAGTTTTAGTTTCACAGCAAAACTGAGCAGAAGGCACAGAGATTTCCCCTACATCCTCTACCCTCACATATGCAGAGTCTCCCCATTAAAACACCCCCTTGTTAACAATTTTTTAGGTTACCAATCAGCCTACAATGTCCACACTGTTGTAGCCTTTGAAACTAATCTGTCATGTTTCCAGCTTTCTGACAAAAATACACCTTTTATCATAAAAGCTGCTCAACAATGCACCGATAGTCTGATTCTACTTCCATTACCTCCTCCTGCTCCACATAGCTTAAAGATAGTTTGGTCACTGAATGTGGCTGTCCCCAGAAAGGGATCATTGCTTCTTAGCTGCTTCTTGGCTAATGATTAGGGGATTATAGGGTATATACAGACCTATTGTGAAAATTCAGGATTCCACTCTGACTATTCCTGGACATGATGTATCTTTCTTTCCCCTAACAGCAACTGCAGGCAGGCTTGGTTCATAAATCCCCTAGGTGGGCAGCTCAGCTAAAAGGGCTTCTAGAGGATTCCGTTAATTCTTGTTAGGGTTTACAAAACTGTCCTTATCCCTCTTACATCTGACTAGTGAAAAGTCATAGCTACTGAAATGAAACCACCCAGATTTTGTGGAGGTTGAGAGCAACAAGCAAGCACCTGAGGAAGAAACACCTTAGACCCCAGGAGGTATGGTATTAAGAAAAGACATTAATGATCTTTTCTCTTTCAGAATTTGCCCCTGCAGCCTTACTCTCCAAGAAAAGTGCCTTGGTGTGGCTCTCCTAAACTGCTGGAAGCACCCTAAATGTAACTGACTGCTGAGTCTGCCATCCCCCACCAGGAGCCTTACCAAGAGTCTATCAGGAACATCAGTGGATGGCCCCAGTAACTGTACCTCCAAGGCACATCACCTCCAGATGTCTTCCCTACCCCCATCTCAGTAATGGATGAACTCTACCCAGCTGGTAGTATGTACAAACATAACGGGTTAGACTAACTGCCCTCAGGGAACCCCTCCAAACACAAGGACTAGACTCAATTATTCAAACTCCACTGGGAACCCTAAGGCTTACCAGCCATCCAGCAGGCCACGTTAGAGGCACTGTCAACCTGTGCCCCTCTTCAATGTAGGTACCACTTGGGGGAGGGGCTCTAACAACTGTAAACAACATTTTCTTTCCACACATATACCACATGCACCCTTGAGATTCTACTCCTTGTGTGGGAGCCAAGCATTAACTTGCCTCCCTCCAAAAACACAGTAACGTACACAAAGAGACCATCAAGTGTTTAAGGAAACATCTTCTCAGCCCTGGAAGGCATTCAGGTCAGTGTCAACTCACTGGCCAGGGTTATTATAGAATTATCCTAGATTTCCTTTTTGCAGGCCAAGGTAGAGTTAGTGCAATCACTAACGCAACTAGTTGTACCTGGGATTAACGCCCCAGGCCAGGTGGAAAAGTTGATACAAAATTGGAGAAACCCACCTAGCTTTCCAAGGGAGACACTGATGGTTTACGGGATTTGTTTAGCTGGGACTCTGGACAGCATAGCTGAGAACACTGCAGGCTGAGACCAACCTGCTGCCTGAAGTCCTGTTGATTTGCCTTAATTAAATGCTGCATGAAATAAATCAAACAGATTTAGTTCCAGTCCCTGTTTGGTCAGATTAATCAGAGTGGCCAATTGAGTGGTATGTATACTCATGAGAAAATTTGCCAGAAGCCAAGACAATGAACAAACAAGGGACAGAAATTGTCGGGAGACAACTCTCCACAGGTCTCTCATGTTCCTGTATATCTTACGAGAAAAGGCATTGATAGCTTTTCTTCCAGACTATCTTTTCAAGGATGTCTGCAATGCAAACACAGGGGTTTCCTAAGATTGGGGTTCCTCAGCTATGACACAAAGTCACTGTGTGTACAACAGCATCCTCCTAGTTCCATCTACACATTGCCCCTGTGGGAATGTAAGAGGTACATGGGTAGATAAGAGAAACCAACGTGAACATGAAACTCATGCTACTTGCTGCTTTATTTAGTAATAAAGTCTTTTGTGTCTGGCCCAGGGTCTTATCTGGTCTGCCAGAATACAGGAAACTCAGTAAAATCTCAGAGCCTTCTTTCCTTTTCTTTTTTATTTATCCTGCTTAGGCTTCTCTAACCTTCTTGGATCTGTTTGATGTTTTCATTATTTTTGGAAAATCCTTAGACATAATTTCTTCAAATATTTCTTCTGCCACATTCTCCTTCTCTCTTCTACTGGGACTTGAATTACACCTATGTTAAGCCATTTGATCCTACCAATTCTAGGACTCTTATTCTGGTTTCCCCCCATCTTTTTGTGTTTTAGTTTGGATAATATTTGTTGACCTATATTCAAGGTCACTGATCCTTTCCTTGAGTGTTTTGAGGCTACTAATGAGCCTGACGAAATTCTTTATCCCTGATACCATGTCTTTTATTTCTAGCATTTCTACTTGACTCTTTCTTATAGTTTCTATCTCTCTGCTGAAACTCCCCTTCTGCTCATGCATACTGTTTATCTTTTTTATTATATCCTTTAACATATCATTATAGTTGAAGTCCCAGCCTAACAGTGCCAACATCTGGGTCATTTCCGAGTCTGGTTTTGTTGATTGTTTTGCCTCTTGACAATGGCTTGTATTTTCTTTCTTATTCATGTGTCTCATAATTTTTTGATTGAATACTAGACATCATGTAGAACAGCAGAGACTGAGGTAAACAATGATGTCTTGACGTGGGCACACCTCTTCTTTTCTCAGGCCATTAGTGCAGGATGTTGAGTCACAGTTTCTTCAATTCAACCAGAGTTAGATTTTATTGTTGCTATGGATATCTTCAGTGTACCACAGACTTTAAACTCCTCTAGAAGTGGGAAGACATTGCCTTGTGCTAATGGTAGGAGGTAGGGTGTTAAGGAGTTCTTCTCAGGGTTAGTACTCTTCCTTCAGTTTTCATCTCTCCCTGCACCCCTGCAAAAGAGGCTTTCTCTCATGCTCTTGCCCCTCCCCTCAATGGTAGACTGTTATGCTTGTTACTCTACCGTAGGTTTGGCTTTTTTTTTTTTTCCAATTTTTTTTCCTTTTTTTTTTTAAAGGCAGGGTCTTGCTCTGTCACCTAGATTGGAGTACAGTGGTGCCATCATAGCTCACTGCAGCCTCAAACTCCTGGGCTCAAGTGATCCTCCCACCTCAGTCTCCAAAGTAGCTGGGACTATAGGCATGCACAATGCCCAGGTGAATTTTTTTAATTTTTTTTTTTAGAGACAGGGTTTCACCCTGTTGCCCTGGCTAGAGTGCAGTGGCATCATAGCTCACTGCAAACTCAAACTCCTGGGCTCAAGCCATCCTCCTTCCTCAGCCTCCAGAGTAGCTAGGACTATAGGCATGCACCACCACACCCAGCTGATTTTTCTATTTTTTGTAGAGACAGGGTCTCACTCTTGCTCAGGCTCATCTCAAATTCCTGGCCTCAAGCAAACCTCCTGGCTTGGCCTCCCAAAGTGCTAGGATTACAGGCGTGAGCCACTGCACCCAGCCATAATTTTTCTTATTTGCCTATAGAGATGAGGTCTCCCTATGTTGCCCAGGTTGCTCTTGAACTCCTAGCCTCAAGCAATCCTCCTGCCTTGGCTTCCCAAAGTACTGGGATTACAGGTGTGAGCTACTGCATCTGGCCCATAAGTTTGACTTTTATTAAAGGCAGATGGTATTCTCTGTTGGTCTGATCCATACTCAGTCTTAGGCAGGCCCCATGCACCTGGGCCTCAGGAGTTTGTATTTCTGTGTTCCTGCCCTTTCTCCCTGTGGCATTCAAGCTCTTCCTTCTATCTGTGGTTGGTCCTGGGAAGGACTTTCTGGCTGCTCCCCGCAGTAGTAAGAGAAATACCTCTGCTTGATATCGGTATAGGATCTTAAGCCCAAGAAGGTTTCCTTCCCTGCCCTTCACTCCCAGTGGTAGACAGGTTTTTCTTCTACCCTTGCCCCAGCAGCAGTGTGTCTTTGCCTATGTCCCTGGGGCAGCAATCTTTGCTGACCTTCTCCTAGTGGCTTAAGGCTTTAGCTTAATAAGAGAAAAGAATCCAGGGAAGTGCATATTTTGTGCCTATATCCCTAGAGCTGCCTGCAACGCCAAGGTAGGGGACTCCTTTTGATCTCTTGTACAGTCAGCAACCTCTGTGGCGAGCACCCAGTTGATGTCTGCAGGAAAGAGTTTGTAAATGTTAACTCCCCTTGTGTCTATGGCCCCCAGTTATTCCAGACTAACATGCTAGTCCTCAGTTGTCTTCTATTAGTTCATTAAAATTTTAACTGATTTTTGCAACAAATCCTGCTCTTAGAGCACTATTTGCTATGCTCTGTTTGAGACTGAATTCTGTGGAAAACTGCTCCAACTGCACTGGCAGAGTCATGGAAACCCTTTGATTTGCCCTGAGTCCCACGCTCTACCCTGGATTCCAGCCCTACTGAAAAAAATCAGCCCATTTATTTACCAGATACAAACCCCTCCTATGCTTATGCTAAATCCCATCTAATGTGCTTCATAATTTCTACAAACTCTTCAAAGTTTCTGGTACACTGATGGGGCTTTTCTATTTTCTAAGTCTATCTCAGATTTTTTTTTAAATGTTCTCTTTGATAATTTAAATAAGATCCAGAAAGGGAATGGAAGAAAACATGAATTTAAATCACTATTTTGAAACCAGATCAAGTGTTGAGTTGTAAGTGCACATTTTAATAGAAACAAGAAAACAGCTCCAGGAAAAGGTGGTCAAGAAAATGAGGGGTCTAAAATATTCTATGAGGCAGTTAAGGAACTAAAGATATTAAGCCTGAAGGATGAAAGATTAAAGAAGACATGGTAGCAATCTTAAATATTTTAAAAAGTTATATAGAATACTAAGTGGTTATTTGAAATCTCTACAGAAGTTAGGAACAGGACCACCATGTTAAAGGAAATTAGAGCTGTATGAAGAGGGAATCAACTGCCTCAGAAGGTATTCTTTTGTTATCAGAAGTGTTAAAGCAGAAAATGGTCTACTAAACCTGAAAATGTTTGAGGTTCTCTCAAACCATGAAAATCAAAAATGATTTTATGATCCTTTCCATTTGCTCTGAGAATGAGACCCAGTCTTTCAACTTCCTACTACCCTCAAATACATGCTGTTGGGGTTTTTTCATTTTAGAGACAGGGTCTTGCTCTGTCACCCAGGCTGGAGTGCAGTGGCCTCATCATAGGTCATTGCAACCTCGAACCCCTGGGCTCAAGCGATCCTCCCGTCTCAGCCTCCTGAGAAGCTAGGACTACAGGTGGGAACCACTATTCCAGGCTAATTTTTCTACTTTTTGTAGAGAGGAGGTCTTGCTCTTGCTCAGGCTGGTCTCAAACTCCTGGCCTCAAGCAATCCTCCCCATTCTCTTGGCCTCCCAAAGTGCTAGGATTACAGGCATGAGCCACCACGCCTGTAAAGCTGGCCTACCTTTAAATACATCTTTACTTTATTCCTTCCATAATTAAACAAAAGCAGGGGAGAGTAAAGGAATAAAGAGAGAGGGTGCTGTTCCTGTCTGTTTCTAACCATTTTTGTGACTTAGGCAGGCCCTTAACCCTCCTCACATTTATTGTCTTTATTTACTTATGAGTTGTTGTAAAAATGATGTATGTAAAATTGCTTTCAAAAACATAAAGCATATAGCAGGCAATACATGACCAGCCAATGTCCTACACTAGAAGTTTTCAACCCCTGGTTGTATATTAGAGTCACACAGGGGAGCTCTGGGAAAAAAGCTATTCGAACCCTATGCAGACCAATTAAATCAGAATCTGGGGGATGAAGTCCAGGCTTCATAATTTTTAAAAGCTCTCCAGGTGATTCTCATGTACAGCCAGGCTCAGAACCACTGTCCTATACATATCAGGTTGCACATTGCCTCCTCTCCTTTCTATCTCCTCCCCAATATTCTGCTCCAACTCCACCCTTCCAGCCAACTCTAGACAACAAGCAAATAGTGCTGTCCAAAGGCAAGAAAATGCGGATGACTGTCACAGTGAATTATGTGGATCAGTATCTTACAAATTCCTCTTCCTAAGGATAATACTTATATCCCTGAATTCTACTCTGTTAAAAGATGAATTAATCTCACTTCACTCATTTTCTTCTCATACAAATACGCAGATTTTTTTAACCCCCTTTTCCTACAACTGTCTTAACTCTTGACAAGCTATCTCAGAAAAACAACTTTCTCTATCACTTATCTATAAAGACCAATAACAACATTAGACAAAGTAACAGTAGTACTTAGTAGTAGCAATAACTACTATTTACTTAGTATTACTTTATGCCAGGGACCATGCTAAGTGTATTGATATTATCATATCCAATTTTTACAACAACCCTGTGGGCTAAGTTTTGTACATATTACAAATGAAAAAAAAAAAAAACTGAAACATAGGGAGGTTAACGAACTTGCTGAACATTATACAGTGAATGCAATTTGTAGCCAGAATTTGATTGCACTTTAGAATATAATTCCAAGATTCATGTTCTTAACTTACACCACTTTGCCTCCCTGATAACTCCAACATTTTAGTTTAGCAGTATTATTTTTATTTAAAAATAAGTAACAAAATATAAAATAGATACATCTAAATTGATATTTAAATATAAAAACATAGGTCTCTTTTAGCTTTCAAAGCAACCAAATTTGCCTTTTGAATAATGTACCTTTATAAGTTTTTTGAACACTTATTAGTAACAAATTGCACAGGTGAAATAATGTAAATTGTGACACTACCATAAACTTGTTTAATATTCAAAAAGAGAAAAAACAATACAAAATAAAAACCAGGGATAAAAGGAATGCTGGTAATATATCCCTATCTCCAGAAAGAAAAGACTTAAGAATCCTATGTACATAACATCCTCTTTCTCACCCCATGACCTGTGTTCCCTTTACTTGGATTGCTGTTCACATCATCCCCCTTCCATTTCAAACTTTATCTTTCAAGGTCCAGGGCAGGTGTCACTTCCTCCAGGAGGTTCCTGACACCCCCAGGTCACACTGATTTCTTCCTCTTCTAGATTCTCAAGAGACTTCATACTTCTACAGAGCACTTAGGACAATGCTGTAATTGTTTTCTGTCCATCTGTTCCACCAGACTGTGAACCCTGGAGGACAGGAGTTTTGTGTCTTTATTCTACTATCCTCAGAACCAGCAGAGTACCCAGCACAGAGCAAACACTTAAAAATGACTGATGAACAAATGTCTGAATGGAAAAAAGAGAAAGTAAAGAAAAACAGAAGAGAGGCAAGATCAGGACTTGAGGGAACATAAAAGTCAGTTATAAACCTTTTTGTTGTCCATCCTTCATATATGGTTATACCAGCTCTCTGACGAGGTCTCTGTAAAGCTCTACATATTCAACTTGGCTAATAACCATCTATACTCCACTTCTGACTACCTTTTCAGTTTATTCAGTTTCTGCCAGTAAGGTACCAAATATGTTTAGATATATAAACTCATATATATTTGCTGCTTGTATTGTATAAAAATCTGTCTTACAAAGGCAATTTTTCCAGGAATGCTTATCATTGAAATGTAGGGGCCCACTATAATTTTTAACATTAATACGGATTAAACAAATTTTTCTTAGCCCCAGATGACTGGATTTTTAAAAATCTATAAATATCCTCTTTTTAAAGAGAAGTTTTAAGTTTACAGTTAAAAATAAAGAAACAGATGTACTGAAGAACTATGAACCTAAAATAGCTAAACCTACACACTTTCTAAATAAAGAAATACCACACATACAGTAAAAACCTATTTGGTTTATCAGTTTATTAGAAAATAGATTTAAAAACTTGTCAGGATTCCTATGACTAGGAAAGCAAGTAGTGTAGCCATAGAATTGATTTAATACTATGTGACTTTGGAAAAATGACGATACTGATTTAAAAAATAACAAAAATGACAGTAACAAAGAATGACAAAAATAAAAGTGGCTCACCTTTATTGAGCCTTGACTATATGTCAGGGACTTTGCATGCAGTAACTCATTGATCACCACTACCACTATATAAATTAAGGCACTATTATTATCCTCATTTTACAGGTGACTAAACTAAAACCCATGGCAGTAAAGTAACTTGCTCAAGGTCAGACAACTAATAAGTGGCAGAGATGAGATCAGAACCTGGGTAGCCTGACTCCAGAAGCTGTGTGCTAAATTCCACACAATACTATCTCCCAACACATATGGATAAGATGCTTACGTTCTCTGTACCTTAGATGTCACCTCTATAAACTAGGAATATTATCTAACTCCACAGGTTGTTGTAAAGATTACATGTAATACGTAATATATCTACATTAAAATAAATAACACTAAATATCATTTTTCATCTATTAGATTGGCAAAATAACAATAGATAACATTTAATGAAACATACCATGTGTCAGGTACTTTTCTAAGAGCTTTACATGCATGTATTGCTTCAATTAAGTCTCATAAGAATCCCATGAGGTAACTATTACTATTACTGTTTTTCAGAGGAGGAAACAAAGGTACAGAGAGATTAAATACTTTGCCCAAGGTAACAAACTTGGTAAATGCTGACGGCAAGACTGGAATCTACTCAGGTTTAATTAAGAGTCTTAAACTATCTGGCTTGACAATAATTAAAAAGAAATAGACACATAAATATATCATCAGTTGATTTTCAGCAAAGATAGGAAGATAACAACATAGAAAGCATAGTCTTTTCATCAAATGGTGCTGAAAAAAAACTGGACATCATATTAAAAAAAACTTCAACCTTGTACCACATACAAACATTAACTCTAAATGGACCACAGAACTAGATATAAGAGCTAAACTATGAAACTTCTTTAAGAAAACCCTTCTAATTTTGGATTATGCAATGACTTTTTAGGACACAAAAGGTAAAAATCATTAAAATTTTTTGACAAATTGGACTTTACAAAAATCTAAAATTTCTACTCTCTTAAAGATACTGTTAAGAAAATGAAAAGACAAACTACACACTGGGAGAAAATATTTGCAAAACGTATTTGATAAGGGACATGTATTCAGCATATATAAAAAACTATTCAACTCAATAATAAAACAATCTCCCTCCCCCCAAAAATGGGCAAAGATTTGAACAGACACATCAGAGATCTAGATGGCAAATAAGCATGCGACAAGATGCTCAATGTCTTTGATAATCAGAGAAATGTAAATTAGAACCATAAAAAGATATCGTTACAATGCCTATTAGAATGTCTGAAATTAAAAAAAAAACACTGACAATACCAAATGCTGACAAGGATGTCGAATAACTGCAACGCTTAAATATTGCTAGTGGGAAAGCAAAATGAGACGGTCACTTCGGAGAACAGTTTGGCAATTTCTTATGAAGTTAAATATACATTTACCATACAACCCTCCAAAGACTCTTGGGTAAATACCCAAGAGGAATGAAGACCTATTTCTACATAAAAACCTGTTCTCTAATGGTTATAGCAGATTTAGTCATAATCACTAAAACCTGGAAATAAGCCAAATGTGTTCTGTAGCTGAATGGATAAACAAATTGTGGTACACATTTACACAATGAAATACTACCCAGGAATTAAAAAGGAAAAATGCATGCAACATCATGGATGAATCTCAAAAGTATTTTGCTAAGTGACAGAAAGCAGACACAAAAAGCTACATATTACATATTCCATTTACATGACACTCTGGAAAAGGCAAAATTATAGGGACAGAATCTGTCCCTATAGTGGACATTGGCTAAGGGTGGGGGTGAAGGGGTACAAGGGAACTTTTTAGGTGATGCAAATGTTCTATATCCTGATTTACATGACTGTTTGCATTGTTTAAAACTCATCAAACTGTATACTTAAAAAGGGTGATTTATACCTTAAATCCAATAAACACAACTTAAAAATAAACTAAAACAAACATATAAAACATCTAGTACATGCCTGCCACATGGAGGGTGCTCAATAAATTAGTTTCCCTATTCACCCAATCTCAGGGAACAATATAATTAAAAAGAAGTCAGAGCATTCAAATCTTTCTCAGGCTCTTCCCCTTCTGGTAAAGGTACTCTTGCCAGAAAATTCTGAAAGTAAGGCTTTTTAATCAGAAACCTTAAGACTATTTTAAGCCTGGAAAGTCTGGTGAGGAAGGCTTGAGAGCTATTCTGACATACATCAGTACATATCCCCAGGCAGTAATAGACTACTGCTATTATCCTAAGATGACAGAGAGCTCTGCAGCATCAGAAGGATTACTGCATCTATCCTTACCACATTATGATGCTTTCTTATATACTACCATCTCCTCACATTTCTTTGGCGACCTGTCTTTACAGTGGCCAACTCGATCTATCTGTTAATGTTTACTGTTTAGTTCCTCATGACTCCAACCAGCAACCTTGACACCTTCATATTCATTCATTCAACAAACATTTATGGGGTACAATGATGAATAAAATGAACCCATTAAAGGAGCTCACAGACTTTCTAAATGTAAGAGATTCCATCAGTCAAGAAAATCACACACAACAATAATGATTAAAGATTATCATGATTAATGTCACCTACAGAATAAAAATGTTCTAGGCTGGGCACGGTGGCTCACACCTATAATCCTAACAGTTTGGGAGGCCAAGGCCAGGAAGATTGCCTGAGGCCAGGAGTTATGAGACCAGCCTGAGCAAGAGTGAGACCCTGTCTCTACAAAAAAAGAAAAGAAAAATTAGTGGGACGTGGTAGCACGTGCCTGTAGTCCCAGCTACTCGGCAGGCTGAAGCAGGAGGATTGCTTGAGCCTAGGAGTTTGAGGCTGCAGTGAGCTATGATGATGCCACTACACTCTAGCCTGGGCAACAGAGCAAGACTCTGTCTCAAAAAATAAAAATTAAAAAATTAAAATGTTCTAAAGCATTATGACAAGGAACAATTGTTCACTAGTGTTCAAATAACCTTCAAATTTGGATACTTCAAAACAAATGACCATATTAAGACATAAGATATTCATGCTCTAAGAATTTTTCAGAAATGAAAAGATAACACAAATAAGAAAACTGGGAAATATATGTAATTCAAAGCCAATTTTAAAACAGTTGATTCAATTTTGGCTTATTTGGGATATAGCACGAATAGAACCTTTCAAACAGCCAATAGTTTGTTACTTTGAACTTCAAGTAAAAAATCTCCCAATTTTAGTCTATATTTGTAAGCCTTACAGAAAAGGCAGAAAAACCGAAGTTTGGGGACTTATGCCTAATATCCTAGGCATAAGATTAGATTGTTAGAAAGCTAACAATCCTATACAATGTCTGATAATCATGTTAGAAATGCATTATAATTCTATCCACTTCCCCCAACTCATCTCTAAATTGAAAATGTGGTTATTTTCATAAACATTTCTGTTGCTTATTCTCATCTCCACTTACTGGCTCTGTCAAACACGTTCTTATACTCGCCGGGCATGGTGGCTCACACCTGTAATCCTAGCACTCTGGGTGGCCAAGGCGGGAGGATCCCTTGAGGCCAGGAGTTCTGAGACCAACCTGAGGCAAGAGCGACACCCCATCTCTACTAAAAATAGAAAAAATTAGCTGGGCATGGTAGCCCACACCTGTAGTCCCAGCTACTCCGGAGGCTGAGGTAGGAGGATCACCTGAGCTCAGGATTTTGAGGTCGCAGTGAGCTATGATGACACTACTGCACTATAGCTGGGGAGACACTGGGGAGACAGAGTAAGACTCTGTCTCAAAAAAAACAAAACACTCACATTCTTAAAGTCAATGAAGAAGGAAAAATCCACATTTACAGAACATCCACTATATGCTAGATCCCATGCAGTAAGTAGTGTCATCCTAGTTTTACATATATAGATATACATACATACATACATAAAGAAATAAGTTCCACGAGGTTAAATCACATGGGTAGGTAGTAGCATAGCAATAGCCTAACATAATTCCAAATGTACATGATTCAAATATGTTATGTCTGACTTATATGCTATAAAAATGAAATGATACCAGAAATAGCCTAAACTGGTATATTTGTCTTGTTCAAAATAATAGTCAAATGATATATGATGGCCTTGTATTAACTTAAATCTCTAAAGCACAACTGGAATATCAGTTTAAATAGAACTATACCCTCATTTGTTGGGACTTGATTAACAAAAACTTGGGTTGTTATAAATGCAGTACAGTACTACATTTGATTCTACAGATCTAACGTTTAACAACAATTTCTTAACTACATAGTTGAAAAGATTAATGAGCTGTAAAGTTCTAAAAAGGCAATAAAGCTCTTAGGTCCTATTCTTTAAAAAGAAAAGAAAAGAAAAAAGTAGAAGGTAATAAAGCTCTAAAAAGAAAATGGCATTTTTTTCTTCCTAAAGCCATTGGCTGTTCCTGTGCTCTCCCCACTCCTTCCCTCTCCCAGATTTTGGATACAGCCACTATGATGGCCTTCAGAATGTCTTCCTTACTTAACCAGTCTTCAGTAACTCCACAATTTTGAGGCTGAAAAAAGCTACATCACACTACAATGTCAACTGGTAGCAACATGTATCTGAAGTAGCCTCTTCCTTATAATCTGAGGGCTTGTCTATCATATTCTCTGAATTACAATTTCATTTAATTTTTGAAAAGCAGAAAGCATATCTGTGATTAAAGAAGATTTTGGTAAGGATGCTTCTGCTGATGCAAAAGACACCAGTACTAGAGTCACAAGTGGTAAAAATATGACACACTGAACTTTTTTAGTTCTGTTAAGGAGATGAGAAATGAAGCATCAGAGACTAAGAAAAGAGTATCTGTTCAATAGAACTTTAAGAGATGATGTAAATGTTCTATATCTGCATTGTCTAATATGGTAGCCACCAGCCACATCTAGCTTTGAGCACTTGAAATGTGGCTGTGTGACTGAGAAACTGAATTTTTTACTTTATTTAATTTTTGTTAATTGAAATTGAAATAGCTACATGTAACTAGCGGCTACTATATTAGTGCAGCTCTTTAGAACCAAAGCAGTCTAAAAAGTCTTTGTTACTCTCAGGATGATAAAGTACATACATTGCAAAATTTGAGGAATATGTCAGAAGCACTTAGATATACAACCTGGTCTAAGCACACTTACAGACAAGTCCCAGTAGCACTGGGCATCAAAAAAATTTAACAATCTATGACAGGATTTACTATAGGAGCAAGACTTTGTGCCATACATGAATGCTGCTTTCAATAAAATCTTAAACCCTGAATTGGACTTAAATTAGATACACACAAGTTATCCTCGAACTTCAGCTATTTTATAAACTAAGTCAGAAAGTACCACAATCTACATCTGCTATTAATTCTTCAGAAATTTTAAAAAATTACTATCTTTATTCCTATATACCACTTCTAAATGAATTGTCCAACATTTTGGACAATTATTCACATAATTATTCTTTTGTTATTAAACATTTTGCTTGTTTTCAATATTATTCTTCTATATAAAATGCAATTAGTTACAAAGTAGATAAATAAATGTTTATGTAATGGAAGAAATAGAATGAAGGACTGGGCCTGTAATGCTTTCTTTTATGTTCATTTTGTTTATAAATCTGATTAACATATTGGTTGAAGTTTATAACTAAACCGTGTTTAACGCAAACTCCTTTGTGTGGCATACAGAAATCCTTAAACTCGGGTAGAGCATGCTACTACTACAATTACTGCCCTGGTTTTAAATATATGTGTGTGTATATATATATATCACTCATTATGGAAAAAGTGATTATTTAATTTTTAAAAATTGTCTGTGGCATCAATCTTTATAATACCACATCATTTCCACAACTGGAGCAATGCTCACATTAATCCTTAAATAAGAGGTTCTGAAAAAGCAAAAAACAATAAAACCCTTACCTCAACCCCATCCTTAAACGCCACAGACTCTTACCACACATTCAAATTTGATTCTACTTTTTACGCAAATAATTCATTTCTCTAAAACTTTCCTAAATCCTAAGGCTTAAAACTTTAAATATACAATATGCATTTTCTTTATTAACCATGTACTGATTTGGCCCTATGACTGAAAACAAGTTATAAGAACAAACATGCAATTGACCAAACACTGAATGGTAATATCAAAACAGAACTGCTTTGTGAAGATGGTGGAATGGTGATTCTTCCCCCCTTTTAACTGTTCTTTAATATTACTGTTTTCAATTTAAATGTTAAAGGATTATTGACTTTATTCTCTATTTCCTTAAATTTATCTATAATTAGCTAATGAAATCTACCACAAAATTAAGAACTCAGTATCTAGATTTCTTTAGCAATCTATGAATATAAAGCATGTTCTCAATTAATTCTAAATGACATACACAGTAACATAATACCTAATTAAAGGTAGTTAATTTGTATTTGGGAAAAGAATTAAAACTAGAATCAGAACAAAAGCTTTAAAAACTTTTCATTATTGAAAGTGCCTAAACATTTTCTTTTAAAATGTTTCATATTAAACAATTACATACATAATCTTTTATAAAGGGAAAACTTAATTTTATATGCATATTACTGAATGAATCTTTAATGGCTTCATCACTTTGCAATCATCCTATGCTATCAAGACACCTTTAATATTCACCTTATAGCACTCGGCTTTTTGTTCTCCATCCAGTTTTATGTATCAAACACAATATACCTTTAGATTATTCTTAACTGCTCAATGGCAAGCACACATTCCAGATGATACCACAGAACACGCTTATAATGAGTCATGGGATTTACTACATAATATTCTAATAGAAGATATATGTAGTGTTCTGAAATAAACTATCAAAATATTTTCAACAAGAATACTTTAAGTTTTGTATTTATAAGCTTACAGAAAATTATCTACATGAAAATTTTAAACCTCTACCAAAAAAAAAAAAAAACCCATAACCTGCTTATCTTGCCACAAGCACAAAGCTGCTTACCATTCATAGCTGTGGGAAACTGAGCCATCATGGTCCTGAATTTTCCTTGCTAGCTTTCAGCCATCTGCAACATAAAAACATTGTGCCATTAATAATACAATAAGGGCAGAACACAGCTTAGTGCACCCACTAAGCAGGAGGAATGTCTGTCCCCTTCAGCTCACACTTCCAACAGAAAACAATGCAAGAGCTTCTGCTGCTGCTGAACAGGCAAAATTTATATTTGAGTAAGGGTAGGAGATTTTGTTGGGTAATGGTGCTGCCTCAAAAACAGTCACACATTTAATAGCAAATATTAAATAAAGAAACCCTCGGCATGAACCAACATTCTTGTAGAAATTAATTTGGGAGAGAGGAAGGGCTGTTATAACTAGCCAAGAATTTATCTCAAAGAGATCAACTGTATAAATTAAGTATGTAAGAATAACATGTAAATCCATAATACTCTTATATTTAAAAATTCCCAAACAAGAAAAATATCCAAAATAAATGTAACACAGCTGTTTAATTAAGCTCTACAGGTTTATAAAATGGTCTAAAATTAATTATTAAAGTACATAATTATTAAAATACATAATGTTTATTTAAACATAAGGAGATGTGCTGGGCATGCACTCTACACTAGTAAAAGAAGGGATTTTTGGAAATTAACAGCTCTGGGTTCAAATCCAGCTCTACTATTTTCTAGCAGTGACCATAGAAAAGTTACTTAACCTTTTTCAAGTCTCAGATCCCTCATCTGTAAAAATACTTTGTAGGAGTATTTTTATTTTTAAGTATTAAACATAATCCAGTATACCGCTTGACACACGGTGGGTGTTTAATAAATGGCTGCTATTTTGCAAACGTCCAGGAAGGGAGAGTGCAATACCATTTTGAACCCTGAATTCATTATTTAATTGTGAATAAACTTCAAATTTGTCCCATGAATCTTGAAGATAGGACCAGTTAGGATGAGTGAAGGCCTAGCAAATTTATAGTAATATACCCAGCAATTAAATCATGGGTAGTAATATTGCAGGAAAACACTACTATATTAAAAGACCACTCACCTACTTTCCCAAATCATTTAAAAATTAATAGTTAGAAGCATAAGAAAAATATTTGCACAAGCCATTCTAAACAAAGAAGACATAGAGTGATACACATAGCAGAAGAAGGTGTCACTGAAGAATCGGCTGACTAGCTGCCAAGAAATGTTAAGGTGCCATTATCTTAGTGAATTCAGTGTGCTCAAGGTAAGTGTGCTCAGCTTTAATGACCCAGAAATATGACTGTATCAGTATAACCACCCAAAGTGACTCACACTAACCAAGAAAATTGGTATATAAATCCAATTCATGTATTTACAAGAGAACTGACAGCAACTTTTCTTCCTACAGAGCAAGCTAGTTTATCTATTAAATTTTGACCAGATCACTATGTGGTGAGCAAAGGGAGTTAACTGTGATTAGAATGGTACATGGAATCAAGCATCGACAGTCTGATGTCTACCTACACAACAAGGATAAGCGAGGAGGGGTAAACCTCCATTAATGCTTTGAATGGCACTGCCAATTTTACTCGTGGGGCCCCCGGCTTTTCTGTATGTTGCTACTATATACCATCCTCCCTCTCAAAGTGTACATTTTTTCTTTAGATGTTAATAAGCTTTACTGTAATGGACCTTTAAACCTGTACAGCAGTCCCCAACCTTTTTGGCACCAGGGACTGGTTTCACAGAAGTCAATTTCTCCACAGATGGGGGTGGAGAGAGTTCTGCCGCCCGGTCCCTAACAGGCCACAGACCGGCCTGGGGGTTGGGGACTGCAGTGTTACCACACTTAGACTTCACTTGTCACCATACTCTTCCAGGGTAGGAGGAAATTTTACCCATGTACAAGATGCTTTTCTTAAATGCCAGGTATTGGAGTTGTTTACTATACAGAAAAATGCCAAAACCATGATGGTGTGGTCAGGAATTGCTAAAGGAGGTATTGTGTTGAGTCTTAAAGGATGAGTAAGAATTAGTTATAATGTTAAGAACCTCAGACTTGAACCTGTAGCTGACAGGAGTTTTAAAAGGTTTTAAGGAGAGAGACATAGATTTCATTTAAGTGAGAGAACCAATTGTGAAGAAAAAAACAAGACTAAAGCAGGGAGGTCAATCAGAACAGATGAGAATAGTATCTGGCACCTGATCTAGAACAGTGGCAACAGGGACAGAGAAGATGGGATAAACTGGAGAAACAGTGAAGGGTTCTAAACAAACAGAACTCTGATAACTCTCTGGATATGAACGATTATGGAATAAAAGGAATCAAAGAGATGGGCCCCAGAATTATAGTTTGTGAGACTGAGTGAACTGTGGTGTCACCAGCTAAAAACATGAACACAGAAGGAAGTCCCATAAATCAAGTTATGACTACAACTTCCTCAAATACAGAAATGCTGCAAACAGTATTACATTTTTACTTCCTCAATTTTAAATTATCATAAGTAACGTTAAACCAAAATAAACTATATGTCTGCAAAGAAACTGTCTACTTACAGACATGCAGTAGCAAGGGCCCCTATTTTATTAGTTCTCTGTGGCTGAGAGAGATAATTTTATTAATAAAACTTGGGAGAAAACCTGCCAAAAGCATTACATATAATGTACTTTATAACTCTGCATAACAGCATGCTAATTACCAAAGATGGCTCAGACAACAGAAAGACAAATGAAGAATAGGATCCCATGGTTACAAAGCCTTAATCAGTTAGATCTAGGTCTAAAACCTACAAATCACCTGTCTAGAACCTTTGGTTGGTCATCATGCATTCTGTGAATACAACAGACCACCACATAGTAGATGTTCATTAATTACAGGCATAATTCTGAAATAAAACCAGAAAATGAACCAAATAATACATAATGGGCAGGGAGGGCAAATCCCTTGGATAAAGATGAAGGTACTAGTATTACAGAGCCTTCTTCACCTGGTATGTGCGATTTAGCTACCATATAGGCACCATATTATAGTTAACATTTATGTATGTATATAGCATCTGATTGACTGTGGTAACATCTAAATATGATAGCATTTTTTTTGGATACCATTTCATACATGTTACGTTTATATTCATTCTCTCTGCCCAATTGTGGAATAATTACCTCATGCTTAACAATTCTACTAGTCTACTTGCAGAGTAGTGCTTGAAGAAAAATAATTATAATTGAAATTTTGAAAATGCAACAGATAAATAAGACTTTGTTTTACATTTTTCAAAAACCAATTGTGTTTTACTTTATGTAATCGTAATAATTAACATTTACTGAGTATTTGCTATTAATTCAATACACTTCTATCTACTCTGTGTCATGCTCAATATTCATTTAGAATCTAACATGTTCCAGGTTCTGCACAAGGAGCTTCAGACACAAAGCAGCTTGTAAACCAGTCTACCAGGTGCCAGATACTGCTAGGCACCTTTGATAATACTGATCCTCCTCACAATATCCCTGCAAGGCATATGATATGGTACTCATTTCACAGATGAAGAAACTGAGAGGTTAAATTACTTGCCCAAATTTAGTATGTCATGAAGCCAGAAAGCAATTCCAAGCCTAATTCTAAAGCCCATGAACTTCCCATGGGCTTTATCTGCCACTTCCTCTCTTAAATGGAGATAATAACTAATAATGAGTGGGTAACAGGTCCCAGCAAGCAGCAGGTCAACTTAATGTTGGTATATAGTAGGCGAAAAGAAAAACAAGCCAGGGATGCCTCCCAACACACAGAACATCATCAATCACATACATAAATTAGAGAGTGCTGATTGTTTCTTACTTCTTGGTATAACTCTGAAAAGGCTAACCATCATCTCCCCAGTAACATGCCTGGTACCTGTTTCAGGTATGCACGACTGAAGTCAATATCCAACAAACACCCCTTTCTACTCTTTAGAGAGGGTGACATGTAATGATGGGAAATTTTGGCAGTCTGCAGTAATTGTATAATTTGAACACTGTATTAATTAACTATGGTTCTAGAATATTCATGTGGAGGTTTTCCTGCTCATTAAAAATTATAGAGAACTACAAGTGTTTCCTTTGTAGAAACCAAGAAAATATACTGGGTAGATAGTAGGAATAAGGCAAAGAATACTGTTTCGATTTCATATAATCCAAACGCAATTTGTAGTAATCACCAAATGTAATTTGGACAATGTGGAAAATATATTCACACTAAGAGAGAGAAAAGGAGAAATGCTAGAATAGAAATAGGAAATCCTTCTTCTACAAAGGGTCAGTAAGACCCAGGGGGAATAAAAAAACACAGCCCTTGTAAGTAAAAAGTAGCTCAGTAAGGTTGAGGTTTTTGTTTGTTTAGAAGCACAGAATTATAGAAAGAAAGAATTTCAGTAATTATTTAGTCCCAAACCCTCAATTTTCAAGATTAGAAAACCAAGAGACTTGTAAAAGCTTACAAGTTAATAGCAAAGGTCCCAGAAATGGCATCTCTGATGTACATGTCCAGTGCTCCGTTTTTAAAACAGCTTTCTAACTTGCCCAATCATATCACCTGGGATATTTATTTATTAGTGCTATAGATTTCCAGGCCCGTCACTGGGAGATTGTGACTCAGCAGGTCATTATGTGAATTAAAGCAAGAAACTACAAAGTAAAGGTTCTTGCCTTGAGACCCTTCCATACAGCTACTAGTTTTTTCCCAAGATACTCATTAATGCCCCTCTCCTGCCTAAATTCTCCCACTGATTACAAGTTAAAGTCTAAACTTCTTAGTATGAAATATGGTCTTCTTCAGAATCTCACCCCAATCTACTTTATCACATTCATGTCCAGATACTTTCCCTTGATTCCTGTCCTAAGTACACCAACCTTTTCTTGAAACATTGATATTTTTTTCTCTCCCCTATTCCTTCATAAAGAATTGCTCCCTTTTTCATAGTCATCAAAATTTCTTCTCATTCTTCAGTTCCCAAATCAAATGTCACCCTTTCTTTGAAAGACTTCTATCCTCCCAAGTATCTCCTAGGTACGTCCATAACGTTTGTTTATGGCCAGGCGCAGTGGCTCACATCTGTAATCCTAGCACTTTGGGAGGCTCAGACGAGAGGGTTGTCTGAGGCCAGGAGTTTGAGACCAGCCTGAGCATATGTGGAAAAAATAAAATAGAAAAATTAGCTGGGTGTGGTGGGGTGCACCTGTAGTCCCAGCTACTTGGGAGGCTGAGGCAGGAGGATCGCTCAAGCCCAGGAGTTTGAGGTTGCAGTGAGCTATGACGACGCCACTGCACTCTAGCCCCGGAGAAAGAGAAAGACCCTGTCAAAAAAGAAACAACAACAACAACAACAAAAAAATCCCACTTGCTCACACCACCTCATTTATCACACTATATTTCTGTTTCACGTTTCACATGTTTGCCTGTTTCACATGTCCTAGGCAGAGACCATTTTTATTTACCTCCGTACGCCTAGTTCCTAAACCAGATGTCCCAGAGAAAATGCTCAATAAATATTTGCTGAACAAATATGAATTGGGTAAATAATATGGTTGAGATACCAAAAAAAAAAAAAAAAAGAAAACAAAGCAAAGAAAGCAGGGAGAGAGGCAATGCTGAATTGAATATACAGAAAAGAAACTGGTAAGAAAGCAAAATAGGCTCTAAACTACTTCCTTGAAACCCTGCAGATATCAGAGCTGTGGATATTAGACCAAATTGTCCCCTGCAACATGGCTCTTCTGTAACTTGGTTGTTTTTTCTTTTAAGTATACTTTTAGAGATAAAGGTTTATTTCCATTGAATTCTGAAGGTTCTTATTGGAAGTGGGGAAGAAGGCTTGGGTTTTTCCATTATACTTTGAATCATGTTGGTTAGTTTATTTAAAATAAATTTCACTGAAGGTCTGACATTCAAAAGCATGATAACCAAGCTCCTGGAGGTATATTTTATAAAACTTTCTCTAGTGCTTCCTCCACTCCCAGCATGTGCTATGTACACACAGCCAACTCTCAAATTGTACTTGCTGATTAGTTGAGAAAAATGTTCCTGCCTCATCTAGTTCCCAAGGAGATTAAGGTCAGTTCTATATGAGAATGACTAGAGCAAAATTACCTACTGCTTTATAGTTTCTGCAGTAAGATGAAATTTACAGAATATATATATTCCCCACATCTGTTCCCCATCTATCCATTCATTCATTCTTTCATCCATTCATTTATTTATCAAACATTAATAGTCATTATAATAAAAGGATTTGAGGGATGCTATGAGAACCCAGAGGACAGAACTAACACTACTTGGGAGGTAAATCAAAGTATGGTACATGTAACCAAGAAGGTAATATTTGTATAAGAATTATCTAACATGAAGTCAGTGGCAAGGTGAGCAGATTCCAATTATCCTCAGAGTGAACGACACTGTATAAGTGTGTGGACAGGTTCTGTTATAAAGAAAGGAAAAGTTTATGAACCTAAGAGAAGGACTGGTTAAAAGAAGGAAAATACAAGACGCAGCATAACTATCTATTCAGAGATAGTGTGATTTAACAGTGATATAATTTCAAAGGATTCACTTAATCTTAAGAGTTAAAAAAGACTTTAAGAAACCCAATAGTCTTCAAATTGTGCTCCCTGGAGTTCTAGAAGTTTCAAGGAGGTACAACAGAGGTGGGGTAAGTTGGAGGGGATACCAACTTCAATGAGAATTGCTCCATTTTTGTGCTTAAAATAGTGAGGCTTCTCCATAAGATTTTATCTGATGATTTTTTAAAAAAGAGTTAGATAACAACATACTGAATTCCATCCTCTTCATTTTAGAAACAATTAAAGAGAAGCCAAAGAGATGAAATAACAAGCCAAGATCATACAATTTGAGGAACAAAGTAAATCATGCTATTGATTTTGGGCTTCATTGTGCAAATCATGGAGAGCCAGTATTTAAAACACAGTATAAAGCTGAACATACTTGTTTACCTAGCACCCAGATGAAGAAAGTCAAAATCATCCCAGTCCCCAAAAGCTCCCTTCCAGTCTGTCTCCCACTAGGGGAAACATGATCCCAACTTCTAACACCATAGATTAGTTCTGTCTGTCAATGAACTTCATATGAATGGAATTACATAGCCCTTTGTGTCTGCCTCTTTGGTTCAACATTCGATCTATGAGATCTGTGGTATTATTGTCTCATTATGTACTCTCAAAAAAAAAAAAAAAAAAAAAACACCCAAACACAACACCACAGTATATGTTCTAGTTAGAGACCCAGATTTGGCAGTTATCAGAGATTGGAAATATTTCTAATGTTAATGAATGACATTATCCAGGGAAAGCATGTATAAGAAAAAACAGAAGAAGCCTGGTCTTTTAAAGGCAAAGGAAGAGAATTCTGACAAGCAGTATAGGAAACTGAACTGGATTTGAGTCTTAAGACAAAGACAGCAATTATGAAGTGATTGGCATAGTCCAGGTGATGAGAACTTGAACAACGAAGAACCATTTCAGAGGCAGAATGGACAGGATTTTCTGATTAGCTAAATGTAGAAGATGGAAGAAGAGCACCACAGATGGGTTTCTATCTTGGGTGACTGTAGAGCAGTAATATTAACCAAGACAGAAGCTCTAAGAAAGTAGGGATTTAGATGTTATATTTGGGGGGTGAGCAACAAAGTGTTCCATTTTGAGCATACCTAATCTGGCATGCCTACAAAGAAATCTAGATAGAGATGCCCAAGAGATAGTAAGAACTCCGTATGAGCTAGAGACCCAGACTTGGGCGATATCAAGGATTGGAAATAGCTATAACCATGTCAGTGAATGACATTATCCAGGGAAAGAATGTATAAGAAAAAATAGAGAAGAATAGTTAGAAATGGAGGTTGAGAAACAGGAGAAATCAGGATATAAAGTTAAGAAACGAGTTTCAAGGAGGAGATGGTTAACACTGCCAAATGTCACATAAGTCAATACTCAGCTATTAGTGTTGGCAATCTGTAGTGAGTGTAGTTCCAGTACAGTGATGGCTATAAAAGTCAAACTGAAGTGGATCAGGCATTAAATGGGAGGTGAAGTGTAGGTGACTCAAGAAGTATGTTGTTAAAGGAAGGGGAAGGAAGGGTGGGAGAAAAGATAAGATTTAAGAAAGGGAGACAGGGTTATTATAACGCTTTACTTTTTAGGTAGGAGAACAAAACTACTTTCAGAGGAAAAACCAAAAATTTAATTAACAAAAAGGAGAGGGAAGGGAGGTCACCTAACATAAGTTAGCTCTAGAAAAAGTATCATAAAAGTAGACAGCTCTAGAACATAAAGTTAGAACCTGGGACAGACATTTCTGGCTCTGAGAATAAAGTTCAGAAAAGGCAGTAAGGATAAATGAAGACATACATAAGTTTGGAAGAAGGAGAAAAATGAATTGAGAAAGTACAGCGTTTTCTGCAATCCTTCTTTCTGTCTTATTTAGGCCCAGACAACAGTTCAAAGGGTAGGGCTGAAGACACACTCTTTGATCCCCTGGGCCTGTAAGTGCCTAAGCACAAATTTCTCTCCACTTCAAGCCAAAAAAAGGAGAAGGTTACATGCAAATCAGTTCCCATGACTCCACCAGATGTGTGCATTTCAGCTTACATTCAAATTAGCTTAGGCCCTACACATTAAAACATTTGTTAAATGAATGAATGCGAAGGAAAACATTCTAGGCAGAGGTAGAAGTACATGCAAAAGCAGAGTGACAAGTGTGGTCTGGGAAAATAGACAATGACTTATTCATATGAAATAGTTAAGGGCTAATAACAATACAAGGAACCCTAACAATAGATGCAAAAATAAGTACTACATTGACACTTAGCTGATTCAAATGTAAATTAGCAAACCACCTTTAAAATAACCTTAAAAATTAAACATTAAAAAATATATATAATAGAAAGTTAAAGTCCATTACCAAGATAACAATCATTAAGTTTCAAAATATATTGTTCCAGATATCTTCCTATTTATATACTATCAAACACCATTTTTACAAACATGAAGTCATACTTCATTGCTTTGCAGCCTGGTTTTTTCATGTTACCAATTTTTCACTACCATGATTAATGCTACAATAAAGATTCATAGATATATAGATATAGGTCTGTGCAAAAAGATAAATTCTAGAAGTGGAAGTAGCAGGTTAAAGGACATGAATATTGTAATTTTAATAGATATTACCAGTCTAAATTAGACTTTATCTATAAAGTCTCTCAATATAGGCTGATAGCATAATATCAGTAAGATGGGGTTTAGATACACAACCCTCTAACTCTGATTAATTCAGAAAGACATTTTAGAGTGCCTCTACCAGTAATACACTGCATTTCCTCTAAGCAATTTCCACTAACATTATTTCCCTTAACTAAGCTTTCTTCTCCCAACAAATGTAATTATAAGTTCTTGCTCCACAAAAATCTCAAACATGAAAAATTTATTGAGCAGACATTCCTTTTATTGGCCTAAAAAAAAAAAAAAAAAAGAGAAAAATTTACTGAGCAGACAGCACAGACAGAGGAAGAGGGGTGTACCTGAAGACCTAGTCCTGACACTACCACACTTAACAGTTTGGTATTTATCTTTACAGATCTACTTCATGCATAAACAAATGTTATTTTTAAAACAAAATAAAATTATACTATGGATACTATTCTATTAATTTATTTTTCATTCCACATATTATGGACATCTTTCCATACCAATACTTATTGGATTATTCATATCCTTTTAAATAGGTGTGTAGCATTTTATTGTATGGATGTACCACAATTTATTTAAGCTATCTCCTACTGGTGGACATTAAGACTGTTCCCAGTTTTTTGTTTAACAAACCACACTACTTTGAACATCCTCATATATACACTGAGTATTTAGGTAGGATAATATTTCCAGAAGAAGAATTAATGGGTACAAAACTGCTTTCTAAAAATTTAGTACCATTTTATACTCCCATGGTATGTACGCACACTTGTTTCTGCATAATCCTGCCAATATTTGGTATAAAAAATTATCTTATATTTTGCCAATCTCAGAGGCAAAAAAAAATTTTTAATTTTCTCTGATATTAGTGAACTGGGCATCATACATATATTTATGATGTATATTTCTCCTATGAACTGTCTATTTATTTATTTTGCCCATTTTCTATAGCAGTGCTGTTCAATGGAAATATAATGCAAGCCACATAATTTCAAATTTTCCAGTACCCACATTTTAAAAAGTTAAAATAAACAGGTGAAATTAGTGTTATATTTTATTTAATGCATATCTAAATACTATCATTTCAACATGTGATCAGTATAAAAATTATTAATAAGACTTCTGCATTCTTTTTTCTGTACTAACTCTTCAAACTCCAATGTATACTATACACTTGGAGTACTTCTCAACTAGACTAGCTACATTTCAAGTGCTCATTAGCCACATGTTGGTAGTGGCTACTATATTGGATAGCGTGGTTCTATATTATCTTTTTCTTACATATATGGGAGCTTATATGTTTCCCCCACTTCAGCCTTTTTCCCCCTTATTTTCATTCTTTTATTACACAAAGAATTCAAAAGCAAAGGTTTCAAATAATACAAAATTATAAAGAACAAAACATGAAAGTCACTCTTTATTATCCTACTCCCAGTACTATCCCCAAAGATAAGCATATTGGCCATTTGGAATACATTGTTACAGCTTTTTTTTTTTTAAAGACCCATAAACCACATACAATTACAGTGTATTTTTGCATATTGTATAAATGTATATGCACCCACATATCATTTTGTTTTGCCTATTCTGTGACATTTTACATTGTCTTAAGCGTCTTTTTTTTCTTTTTCTTTTTTTTCCTTTTTCTTTTTTTTTTTTTTGAGAGAGAGTGTCTCTCTGTCACCTGGGCTAGAGTGCAGTTGCGTCATCATAGCTCACTGCAACCTCAAACTCCTGGGGCTCAAGCAATCCTCCTGCCTCAGCCTCCCTAGTAGCTGGGACTACAGCCACATGCCATCATGCCTGGCTAATTTTTTCTATTTTTTGTATAGATAAGGTCTCACTCTTGCTCAGGCTGGTCTCAAACTCCTGCTCTCAAGCAATCCTCCTGCCTCAGCCGCCCAAAGTGCTAGAATTACAGGCATGAGCCACCGTGCCCAGCCATCTTAAGCTTCTTCTAAGATAATACCCATCAGAAATCTCATATTCTTTTTAATTCTACATAGTTTCAACAGGATGGATAGATCATAATTTATTTTTTAATATACATGTAATATTAAATACATTTTTATTCTCACTGTAAAAACATAAAACATACAAATAAAGCCAATTTCATTTGGCCACCATCCCCCATCACAGTCCCTTAAAATACCCAATGTTGTTAACAACATGGCCTATATCCTTCCACAGATCTTTTTCTTTTTCCTTTTTTTTTTTTTAAAGCCTACAGCACCTGGTATTCCCAGGCAGTCTCCCATCCAAGTACTAACAAGGCCCAACCCTGCTTAGCTTCCAAGATCAGACGAGATCAGGCACATTCAGGGTGGTATGGCCATAGACCATAGATCTTTTTCTATGCATTACAATAATGGATATTATATTGATAGATGGTAAGTTTTTCCTGTAACATATTTTGTAAATGCTTTTTATTCAGCTCGTTGCCTTTCAATTTTAGGGTATCTTTTATCATACCAATGTAAATTTGTCAATCTTTCATTTATGATTACTGAGTGTCCTATCATACTAAGAAAGGCCTATCTCATACCAGGTCTTACACCAGAAAACTGTCCTGTATCTTACTCTACTGCATATCAATACCTATATGATTGGGGGGAGGGGAGAAGTGAATGTGTATATTTTATCTATGTGGATTTTTATTTTGGAGTGGAGAGATAAATATGGGTCCAAATTGTTTACTCTAGTCTTCCACCACTAGCACTTGCAATGTCAGATAGACAGACAGACAGATATAGATAGATCCTACAACACCTGACATGCACCCTTCAAAACTATCAAAGTCATCAAAAACAAGGAAAGTCTAAGGAACTGTCACAGCCAAGAGCAGCCTAAGGAGCCATGACAACTAAATGCAATGTTGTAGATGGGATCCTGAAGGAAAAACTAAGGAAACCAGAATAAAGCATGGACTTTAGTTAATAATATATCAATATTGGTTCATTGTTTGTAACAAATGTACCACACTAATGTAAAATGTTAATAATAGGGGAAATTACCTGTGGGGTGGATGAAGGGGTATATGGAAACTCTGTATTATTTGCTCAACTTTTCTGTAAATCCAAAACTGTTTAAAAAAATTAAGTCTATCAATTAAAAAAAAAGCAAATACCTCAAAAGTAGAAGGCTTAAGGTAGAGCAAAAGTAAAACATGTGCCACTAATTTGGACAACTTTCATCCAAAATGAAACACCCACTTGACCCATTTATAGGAATTTATCTTAAGAAAACAATCCAAAGAAGGATTGTAAAGATGAACAGTATACTGTTATCAATATAAAAAAAAATACAAATAAGTTAATTTATCCAATAATAGAAAATAGGGCAAGAAAATAAAGTTATATTCACTCAGAATATTATACACCTATTACAGATGGTAATTTCAAGGCTATGGGATATAGGAAATGTTGATGACATAATGTACATTTTGTTTGAAAACACAAATTGAAGAATATGAATGCAAATATTCAAAATTATGTATGCACATGTCAAGGATTAGAAGAAAACCTCTTGCAGGTGAAGGACCTTATCTTGGTGCTTCCAGCACCTAATAGTGTTTAGCAGAGTAAATGTTCAATATAAATTCATTGGGTAACAACATCCATCACAGTTCTATTTATAATAGCACAAAAATGCAAGCAACCTAAACGTATGAAAACAGGAGTGTAGTTAATAAATCATAATTTATCTACTAGATAAAATAACACAGCCATTTAAACTTATGGAACTTATGAAGCAACACAGAAAAAAAATCTTCCATTATACTGACAAAAGTTCAGCCTACACTATGATTACAACTATGTAAAAATATATATACTTATGCATAGATACACACACATTATATTTAATGATAATGCCCTGATTAGGAAGTAGTAACATGCTAATAAGTAGTTGATTTAGGTGGAAAGACTATGGGTGAATTGGGTTTTTTTCTATTTTCCAAGTTTTGTTGTTATTAGGGTTTTTTTAAATCTCATATGAACCACATATACCAAAATGTCAAGCAATTAAAAACAAATATTAAGATCTTAGTAAAGATCTTACTCTTCAGTAAAAAGCAGTAAAGAGAAGACTATGACAAATTTACTTGTTTTTCCAAAACTAGGAATGCCTTTTTGTAACCCAAAAGCCACATCACCTAGAGCCTTGACCTTGTTTATTTTTTAGTCTATTACAAATTATATTAAATAACAAGTCTGTTTTACTAAAAGCATTTAACTGAAACTACCAATTTCATCTCAAATTCAGCCATGCTATATCCAGTGCTAAAAACTAGAGGAAAAGTATACTTCTACACACACATCCTATTGCAGAGGTCTAAAGGGACTAGCATCCAAGCTAACGCCACACCCCAGCAAGGCCTGCATGTAAATAGCTTCCATCTGTGATTGGTAGTTTCAAATGTCAACCAAAACACTAACAGAACGAAAAAGGAAAGAAAATCAAACTAGTAGCCCATGGACAGAAAAAAATTTGTCCATTTTCCTATTCTATCAAGCCACTTTGAAGTTTTTTTTTTAAGTACCAATACATTTCAACTACTACAAATAAGCATACTATCACTGCAGCAAAAAAAGTGCTCTTGAATATAACATCCCAATCATCCAAGAAGACAAATATAAAATAATAATAAATATAAAATAAAGATTTTTTAAAGCAAACCTCAAATTCTAACAGGGAGAAAATATACCAAGAAAAAATAAAATAGAGACGTTCTAACATGGAATTAGTTACACTAAAACCAATAGTGGACTGGGCACACTGGCTCATGCCTACAATCCCAGCACTTTGGGAGGCCAAGGCAGGAGGATCACTTGAGGCCTGGAGTTCGAGACCAGCCTGAACAATAAAGCAAGACCTCGTCTCTACCAAAAATAGAAAAATTAGCCAGGCATGGTGGTGCACGCCTGTAGTCCCAGCTACTCCGGAGGCTGAGGCAGGAGGATTGCTTAAGCCCAAGAATTTGAGGTTGCAGTGAGCTATGATGACACCACTGCACTCTAGCCCCAGCAACAGAGTGAGACCCTGCCTCAAAAAAATAAAAAATATAAATAAATAAATAAAATATAAAATAAAATAAAACCAATAGTGTATCCACAAACTATCCATCATTGAACATCAATACCTAACCAAAGCAAGATCTCACTTGCCCCAAATATTTCAAATCACAAATTTACAATTCTTTTCATCAATCTGAATTCTTTAACTTAGGAGTCATGGATTTCTCTTTTTAAAAAATCTGATAAAAGTTATGGCTGCTCTCCTTGGAAAAACACAAACACACAAAATCTGGCAAACAATTCCAAAGGTTTCACACCTCCAAAGCCAACTATAGACTTTCAGAGGGTTCATGTATTCCACTGTTCAAAACCCTTAATTATAACACACACAAATTCCCATTATCATAAAATAATTTATAAGATATTAGAGTGGGAAAGATCCTTTCCATTATGCAATCCATTCATTCTCAAACTTTTTTTTTTGGGTCTTGTTCTGTCACCCAGGCTGGAGTGCAGTGACACGATCATGGCTCAAGCCATTCTCCAGTCTCAGCCTCCCGAATAGCTGAGACTACAGGCACCGACGACCATGCTTGGCTTCATTCTCAAACTATTTTAACCATGGCCCACCTGCTCCCATTTTCCAGTAGAAAAATAACTCCGTGATAAAAACTTATAGTGATGCAACAATTACACAAAAGCAAAACAGTCCCACAAAAATTTTAAATGTAATGTAAATTCTATAATTATATTAATCTAAGAACAGTAGCAATTGAAACCATATCCAACTTGAGACAACACCAGTGAAAACGGTATCTGAGTGTGGGCATGCATAGTAGTAATTTTTCAGTGCTGCCAAAGCATTGTATAGCTTAAAGATTTCTTAGAAGAAAACTGAATTAGAGCCCTCAGTAAGGGCTCATATATCATAAAATTCACTTTAAAAGGTGAATAAAGCTGAGTAAGTTCTAGAAATTGGCTGATTTTAGTTTATGAACACTAAATTTCAGTTATCTTTAATAACTCAGATTATTAGTAAGTAGCCCATACTAATACACAAATATCAAAGACTATGGGAATGGAATAACAATAGCCCTTAAGAACTGAGGAGATGACTTGCATTTCTGGTTCATTATCCATTAGGAAAAATTTCATGATCTGGTATGCATCTTGGACCATACTCAGGAAACATCAATCTAATCCAGTAGTTTTCAACTATTTTTCCACTGTGATTCTGATTAATGGCTCACCAGTAGTATAATATTAATCTCCTAAATTGGAACCCCCACATACTGCTGGTAGGAATATAAAATGGCTCAACTGCTTTGGAAAACAATTCAGAAGTTCCTCAAAATGTTAAACACAGGTTACCATATAATTCAGCAATTTCATTCCTAAGTATGAGCCCAAGAGAAATGCAAACATATGTCCACACAAAAACCTATACACAAATGCTCACAATAGCATTATTCATAATAACAGCCAAAAAGTGGAAGCAACCCAAATGTCTATTAACTGATGAATGGATAAACAAAATATAGTATACCTACACAATAGGGTGAATATTACTTGGCCACAAAAAGAAAAGATACTGCTACAACATACAGGTATCTTAAAAACACTATGGTAAGTGAAAGAATTGTGTCACAAAAGACCACATATTATATAATTGTATTTACATGACATGTCCAGGATACGCAATTCCATACAGACAGAAAGTAGACTGGTGGCTGCCTAGAACTAGGGGTTCTGGGAGGAAATGGAGAGTTACTGCTATTGGGTATAGGGGATTCTTTTTAGGGTGGTGAAAATTTTCTAAAATGAGATAGTGGTAATAGTTGCACAACTATGTGAATACATTAAAAACACTGAATTATAAACTTTAAAAGGGTGAATTTTATAATATATGAATGATTTCTCAATAAAGCTGTTTTTAAAAAATCTAATATCTTCACATGACATAGAAGGTGTTTTAGAGTCAAAAACCTGTGGCCTTCTGATTTCAAGATTGTTCTTTTTTAAGCACCAAAGAAGGCAAGAAAAACTTCATCTTTCTCTGCCACAACCCTTTTAATAAAAGGATTTGTTCTGTAAAATTTGGATTCAGTCAAAAGGCCGCTGGGGCCCCAAGGCCGCAGGTTCCCCACCCCTGCCTCTGCCTACCTTTCCAGAGTTGAAACACCTTCCCCCTTTCACCTCCACTTCATCTTATTCCCATGGCCCCTCTTTCTACCTGTGGAACTACCTACTTTCTCAGTGACACTTCCACTTATGAAAGCTTCCTCTGCCACATTCCCATTTAGTCTTGTATTTATCTCATTAAACTATATACCAGCTAGTAATATAACTTTTGTTTTCATGCCTGCCCCACTTCTATTAGACTGTGAGCTCCTGTGAATGTCTCTTCATCTTCATATACCTAGTGCCCAGTCAGTCAAACGGTAGGCACTAAAATATTCTTTAATATACACAAACCCTTGACTATGAAAGATTAGCATTTTTTCAATTGCATGAGGACTGACAAACTGGAACTTGAACTTTGAAAACAGATCAAACAACTTGAGTTTGAATCCCAGTGAAATTACTCCCTAGCTTTGTGGACTTACACATGACATAGCTTCAATTTCCTAACCTATAAATGTGTATACGGTAGTTCCCCTTATCCACGGTTTAGCTTTCTGAAGTTTCCGTTACCCGCAGTCAAGCATGGTCTGAAAACATTAAATGAAAAATTCCAGAAATAAACAATTCATACGTTTTAAATTACACACCATCCTGAGTAGTGTGATGAAATCTTGCATTGTCCTGCCCCATCCCAACTGGAATGTAAATCATCCCTTTGTCCAGCATATCTACTCTGTCTAGGCTACTCACCCGTTAGTCAATAGCTGCCTCAGTCACAGTTTCATAGTACTCGTGTTCAAGTAACCCTTATTTTACTTGATGACCCCAAAGCACAAGAGTAGTGAGGCTGGCAATTCAGATACGACAAAGAGAAGCCATAAAGTGCTTCTTTTAAGTAAAAAGGTGAAAGTTCTCAACTTAATATGGAAAGAAAAAAATTTTAATGCTGAGGATGCTAAGATCTATAGTAAGATTGAATCTTCTATCCATCAAATTGTGAAAAGTATATTGTTACAATTGTTCCATCTTATTATTAGTTATTATTTTTAATCTTACTGTGCCTAATTTATAAATTAAGCTTCATCACAGGTATGTACATATAGGAAAAAACATAGTGTCTACAGGGTTCCATACCATCTGACATTTCAGGCATCCACTGGGGGTTTTGGAATGTATTCCCCAAGGATAAGGGGGCACTACTGTAATTATATCTAAATGCCAGGTTATTTTAAGGCTTAGATATCATGTCTGTAAAACATGTGGCACATAGAAGGTACTCATAAATGATAGCTATTATGACTATTATTTCAACATTATTTTCAATACAACCATTAATCAACTTGTTTCACTAAAACAAATTATAGTTGTACCAATTATTAATAAAAACGACATGTTTTTCTCACTTTAACCAACATTTGAGAAAAAGGTTATTATTATTTCTATCTAGAGGCTTAGGGCCCCAAAACACAGCATGTTGAGACTTAAAAGCTTCAAAGAAGATCACTATATAAACTTAGTTCTTAATTCTAGTTCTGCAACTTAGCATCTTCAGTTTAAGATGTTTAAACACAAATTATAAGCTTAGATTTTTATAAATGTTAAGTTTAGCCTACAAAGAATCAACCAATAAGCCAAGAGGCATAAAAGAACAGGAATGGTAAACTAATACTGAAGTTGTTAGTACTCAAATTCTATTGAAGATTTAAATCAAACCAATTTTAGAAGAATTAGTCAACAACTCTGAACAAGACAATTCACCCACACAAAGGGGGAAAATAAAACACCTAAGAATAGCTTGTGACTCAGCCTGCATTCCTGTAAGGAGGACTGGGGGGGAGCTATTTAGCCAATTCTCATCTGTCTCATACCAAGACTAAATATTAAAGCAAAACTATTTACTTGACTTGAATAAGAAGTACAGAGGGAAAAAAATTCAGAGAGATGCTTCACTTTCAAGTAAAATATCACCTCTTTGAAACAAAGACAACTTTCTAAGTTTTGAAGCCATACAAGAAAACACAAATAAAAGAATAAACAGATTCATCTATGTAAATATTTAAAACTTCTTTGAAAACAAAACTAAAAGGCAAACAAATGTGGAAAAATCACAACAAATATGATAAGCAGTTAATATTTTTAATGTACAGAGAGCTACTAAAATGGTAATGAAAACACTAAGAACTCAAATAAATAATTTACCAAAGAAAAATTAAAACTTGCTAATAAATGTTAACATCACTAATAATTAAGAAAGTGAAGTTGGGTTTTGTTTCTGCTTATAAACTTACCATCTAAAAACAAAACAAAACAACAGAAAAAAACTTTGGCTAATACCCAGGGCTAGCAAAGGTAAAAGGAACTAGGCTCTTAAAGGCACAGTCCATGGGAGTGCAAATTGGTATAATTCTTCAGAAGGCAATTTGAAAATATATATCAAGACTCCTACAAACACTCATATCCTCTAAGTCAATAATTTCACTTCTGAGAATCTGTCATAAGGAAGGAACAGTAAACGTGGGAAATGCCTATTTACAAAGATATTCATGGCAGCATTAGTAATTACAGAAAAAACTGGAACTACTATGAACGTCCAACAATGAAGGAATGCACTGAGCCAAGTATTATGCCTCCACTTAAAATCAAATCCATATGACATGTGAATTAAATCTCATTAAAGCTATTAATGAGTTTCTCTAAAGTTCACCTTGACCACGTAATAACACAGAAACTGTTTATGTTCTTAACATTTAAGATATGTTATGATATAAATGTGTATATTTATCATTATGAAAATAATTATAGCAGCCAACAATCATTACTTACTAAGTGCCAAGCCCTACACTACAGGTCTTTTCATGTTATCACGGTTATCTTGTTATCATTGATATCATCAGGCCCCTTCTAGAAGGGTCTAAGGTCCAAGGCCCATCACCAACTGTGGGGCTAGCCCAAGATACATCACACTTTAAAGGAGGTCTCACTAAACATTTTCAAAGGCCCCTTGGGAATTTTAAAAACAAATTTTGAAATTGAATTTTAAATATTTCAAAAAAGAGAGCCAGGCCAGGTGGTTCACGCCTACAATCCTAGCACTTTGGGAGGCCAAGGCAGGAGGATCACTTGAGGACAAGAGTTTGAGACCAGCCTGAGCACAAGCAAGACACCATCTCTACAAAAAAATAGAAAAATTAGCCGGGCGTGGTGGTGGTGCGCACCTGTAGTCCCAGCTGCTCGGGAGGCTAAGGCAGGAAGTTCACTGGAACCCAGAAGTTTGCAGTTGCAGTATGCTATGATGATGCCACTACACTCTAGCCCTGGCGACAGAGCCTGTCTCAAAAAGAAAAAAAAGAAAAGAAAAGAAAAGAGAAGCAATGAAAGGTACAATGCCCCTGCCCTGCCCCCTCACTCCAAGAACAGCCCAGAGCAGCAGCCCTAGCTAACCTAGGCCAAAAGACAGACCTGATTATTATTGTTACATTTATTGAGAACTCATTTATGAGATGGTAACACTAAACATACATTATGTCTTCATCCTCATAACAACCATATGGATAAATTTTATCAAATCTCCACTTTTTAAAGAAGAGAAAACTAGGATTGTTAAACTCATAAAGCTAATAAAAGGCAGAGCTGGAACCAAAACCCCAATCAGATAGCAAAACCCATGTTCCTAACTAAAATGTTGTATTGTAAAACATGTACAACAATATATATGTAAAAACAAACAAAAAACACAGTGGGTAAGAGACACCAAAATGTGGTTGTCACTGGTTGGTGGACTTAGAATGACTTTCTCCTACTTTTTTTCTATTTTCTAATTTTATTTCTATTTTATTGCCCGCCCACCAATTCACCAAACTTCCCTGAGCAATTCAGAATCTTAGCAAGATTACATCAGGACCCTCCAACTTCTCCCATTAAATTAGTGAAAGAGGGAAGTCAGAAGAGAAATAATCTAACACGGTTTTATAGGACAAGACATACAGAAGCTAGAAGGAAGAGTCAAATATTCTGAATACTATAAATGGTAAACTAGGGTGAAAGGGATTTATTTCATCAGGCTTTCCTAGAAGCAAGGTTAATAATCCTCAAAATCATTCTAAATAATTTGCTGTTCCCAGAACGGGAAATTTCCACATCTGTTTTCACTCAATTTTATTCTCTGGGCCTCTCCCCTCTCTCCCTTCTTCCCCATGGGCCTTCAAAGCCCAGTTCCAAGGTTACTTCCTCAGTGTATGTTTCTCTACCTTACGTACCTGGAAGGTTGATTCACTTCTTGACATCACCAAAATCACCTTTAATTCAAATCAACAAATATTTACTGAGTCATCAGATATGTAAGAGTAGGAAATGCAAAAGAGGAATAAGACCAAAAATTAGCATTCCATATAAGTGCTACAGGTATAAAGAAAGGACAGAAGATGGGCACCTAACTTTGCCTCAGGGAACTAGAAAGTTATTAGATGAGCAATCCAAGGGAAAATGACTCCTAAACTGAGTAATGAAGGACTAAACGATAGATATCAAACAGCAGGCTACCAGGAGAAAAGAGATTTTTAGGAATTAGGAACAGAAATGGGCAAAGGCACAGAGAAAAAGCTGTTTGAGAACTGAAAAGACAATGCAGAGTACTTTGTAAATGGGACTGATATTAGCACCTACCTCACTGAAATGTTATAAAATTAAATGAGTTAATAAATGTAAAGCACTTGAATATACTCTACATGGGAGGTACTATATAAATATTAGCTATTATCATTACCATTTTTAAAAATCCATAAACAACTAAGAAACAAACTTGGAAAAAATGTACACCTATATGGCAAAGAGTTACTATGCTTAATATGTAAAGAATTCTCAGAAATAAACAAGAGATGAACATGCCAATAAAATGAGAAAAAGGCAGAGACCAACACTTCTCAAAGAAGAAAAATGAAAAATGTATAACCTTATTAACACTCAGAGAAAGAAAAATTAAAACAAAGTAGTCTTTATTAAATTAGTAGTTTTTTTTTAAATGCCAGTGTTTCCAAGGATATGGGGAAATAGAATTGATTTCACCTGGTAGGAGGAATACACTTTGGTACTGATGAATTTTTCTGGTAGACAACTTGGCAATACGTTTACATGGGCCGTAGGAAGTACCTACACCTTTTGATCTAACAATTCTACTACTAGAAATTTATTCTGAGGAAGTAATCATAGATGTGAACACAAACACAGCTACCAAGAATGTAAACTGCGGCATAATGTAGAAAAACAAAAAAAAATTTGTAAACTACCTTAATGTTAGAGAAACAATATAAGATACTGATTATGAGCACAGGATCTAGAGTCAGACTAACTTCATATCTTAGGTATACCTACCAATTACTAGCTGTGTGATCTTGGGCAAATTTCTAAACCCTGTCCTAGCTCAATTTTCTCAACTATAAAATAAATAATAGAACAGGTCTTATAGAGAGGCTAAAGACTGAATGAATTAAAATAGATAAAGTATATCAAAAAGTAACTAGGTTATAGTAAATGCTCAATAAACATTAGACATTATTAAAATTCAGTAGAAGAGCAATATTATTTAGCTAATAAAATTATATTGTGATAAATATATAATAAAATAGAACCATGTTTTGATAAATGGTAGTAAGCTAAAAAGCAGGTTACATAGCAGAATAAATAATATAATTCCATTTTCTGCAAAAAAAAAGTTCTGGAAGGAGATCTACCAAAACATTAACTATTGTTATCTCTGGGTAATATGATTATTAGGACTATTATGTTCTTTTTAAAATTTCCTTATAGCTTTCCAATTTTCAACAAGGAAAATATATTACTCATCACAATAAATATAGTATACATAAAAAGTCAACAGAATTTAAAAACAAACACAATACAGCACTTTTAAGAAAAATCAAATCAAGGTATCTATTCTAAACCATTTGACAAATCTCTGCTCTAGGCTCAAGTTGTGGCTGGGTATTTTTTGTCTGGTTTTAGTGATTAGAAAATAGAAATATATAGGGATCTAGTGTAAACAAAATGGTAATACTAAAATGATAAACATTTACATTAAGTACGGCGTCCTGAAATACTATTATGTTTCTTACTTTACATTAAAGCTACCATTTACTCATAAATGTGCAGGGTAATCCCCCAATCTTGAATTCCTTAATATTTCTGAGTGAGGCAAATTTACTTCTCTCAATTATTCCCTAACACATACACATACACACACATGCGCGCACGTTCACACACACACTCCTTACCCCCATTTCCTGCCAATTTACTTTTTTCCATACCACTTAGCAAATTCTAACTTCCAGACATTTTATTGTCTCTCTTTCCCCTTCTTGAATATAACTGCCACAAGGGCAGGGGGTTTTGTATATTTCCTTCACTGGTTGTACGATCAGAGCTTGGACCATTTCCTGGCATGGAGGCACTCAACATTTGTTAAATAACAGAATGAAAGGATGAATTCCACACCATAAATTATGACTAGTTTCCGTATGTCTTAACTTTTTAAAGAGGAAAGATGGTGGTTGGGAATTTTAAAAGAAAGTTCAAGCAAATGGTAGAAAAGGGGGTGGGGGGAAAGGCTTTTGGTTTTTTTCAACAAAGCCCCTAGACAGACAAAGATGAGAAAAAGTCAACCTAGTGAGGAGAGCAAGATCAAAGTTGGGTTTAAGAGTGAGCTGCAACATGTGCTTTTTCAAGATGGGATTACCATAATGCTGTATAGACTATAAAATCCAGGTTTTGGAAAGTAGTGCTCAGAAAAGATTTGGGGCTACCTGTACCTAATCTAAATAGCTTTTTCCATCTCACTCATCCCAGTTACTCGGCTCTCTGGAACCAGTGGAACCCTGAATGTAGGAACCAGGATGTGGAAGGAGGTAACAACTCCAAGACAGAATCATCGGAATAAGGACCAGACACCAGAGGGGATGACGAAAGGGCAGGGAAAACCTCCCAATATAGGTTGTCTCTGCAGCAAGACAACATCAGTCACAAGCATTTCACTGGAACTTTAGCAGAGGGAAAATCTAAAATGATTCTAGTGAGGAGAAGGCTTCTCTTCTCCAACCACGTGGGTTTTCAGGACTTAATAAAAATGGTTGGAGAAGGAATGCTACACATGCATTCCCAGTCCACATCATTCTCGGCAAATTTCATCAATCTTTGAAGTTCTCACCTACAGTCCCTAAAAATGTATTTCATGCTCACTAAAAAGTAACACTATGTAAGTTGTGAAATTTATTAACTTGACCTACTCAATTTTTATATTTAAGCAGTCATTCTTAAAACTGCCACAAAGGCATATCAGATGGAAGACTTAGGAAGGAGAGGTAGTAGGGTGGTGAGTAGTGTGTCCAAATACACCAACGTACTTAAGCAAAAACAAAATAATAAAGCAAAGATTTATCAATGTCCTCCTAACAGCCAGTACAAACCCTATTGGCTCATTACCTATTTGGACCTCTGCATTTTGACATTATTCTTTCCCCAAAATCAACGTCTCACTAGTCAAGTACTCCGCACACTGAAGAGTAGAAGTAATTTAAGCACCTGGATTCGAAGTCTTTGAAGTAATAACCCAAAGCAGTAGTTTCTTTTGCCAGTATTTTCTATATTTCCTATATAGAATGTTTTCTTCCTGTAGGCTATGTATTTTTCCCCCTAAATTAATGGGACTAAAAGGGCAGATTCTTTGTTGGGAGATGGGATTGTGGTTCAGTTCTACTTTTAGTTTTCAGCCTTCTTACATGGATTATTTTGATGGTAAGATTAAAAATTAAGGGCAAAAAAAGCTAGCTTCTTTTCCAGTCACTGGATAAAACTACAACCAAAAAAAGGACTAAACTAGGTTTAGTTTGAAATTTCTCATTGAAGCAAGATGGAATAATAACAAGTAACATTTATTAAGCACTTATACTAAGCAGCAGTCACTGTGCTAAGCACTTTATATTATATACAACACTATGAGATAGGTACTATTATTATCTCCATTTTACAGATAAGGAAACAGAAGCTTAGAGAATTAAAGTAACTTGCCCAAGGTCATACAGCTATTTGGTGTTGGAGCTGGGAGGAGGAGGTCTAACTTGAGAGGCTATACTCTTATCCACTACAGTTATGATGAAAATAAATGAAAGTTTTATTAAACCCACATATACTTTATCTAAAATGAATATGCATTAGTGAAGAAAATGATCTAGAAATAAATAAATTTAAATAAAACAAGTTAAATGTCTGCCATCTGGTAATAGACCCCTAAATGTCTACCATAATCACTGCTGAATAGCTCCAAAAGTAAATAACTAAATCATTCAGTGTGCTGATATAGCTGTGAAATTTTTTAAATGAATCCCTCAAAATACTATACATTCTGAAAATGAAATATGCTGCCCTCTTAAAGTTGTAAAAATAAATTATTTCTTGATCTATTCACTGTCCTAATTCTGCTCAGTTTCCTCCCTTCCTCCCACTTTCTCTCTGCTTTCATATCCTTTCAGACCAGTTCAGTTCCTCCTTCTAAAGAATACCTATATGCACACTTTACCCAAGAAAATTCTAACATGTCTCTGTGCTCCACGGCTATAGGATGGTACAAAGTCAAAAAATGAACTCAAGTAAAAAATACAGCATTTCTGATGCACTTTCAACTTTAGGTCTATTCATTTACAGAATTAACTCTAAACATTCTTATTTTTCTACTTCACACTTGGAATCCTGCCTTTAACAATTAGCACACAAAAAAAGTCTGCCTTTCTTCAAAATTATTTTTCCACAAATTTTTCCATAAATAAGGAATTCAAAAACAAGACTCAAAAAAAAAAGGTAAATCCACTGCTAGATGGTAACAAACACATCACACTTTTGGTGTGCACATCACTTCTAGATTGTGAATATAAATGTTTTACCAGTAAATATAGTACATAAAAATGCTAGTTACTTGATGGACTAATATGTACTTTCAGTCATTTACTCAAATATTTACTGAATGCTCATATAACTTTTTATTTTAAATTTATGAATCAAGATGACTATATCAGATAATGCACAGGTGCTGAAGTTCAAAGGATCTTGGTTTGAAACCTGTCTCTTATGCTTACTAGCTCAGAGACCTAGAGTAGTCAGTTAAACTCCAGGTTAACATTTCATTCATCTATTTGACAAGAGGACAATAACCATACCTAAGGTCTTTGTGAGCTCTAAACAATTACGTAAAACACCTTGCATAGTGCCTAACATGTAATAAGTGCTCAATAAGTGACAACCGTGGTAGATATATTTTAATACTCAAGAAAGCACAGTTGAAGGAGATAGCCAATAAATATTCTTTTTGTCTTACTAGAAAGATGGAAATTTCTGAAAATTTATTATTAAAGACACATTAAAACTAAAAATCCTAAGGTTATGTAAGAAATTTCACACTTTTAAAAAAGAGATATACTAACTACATAAGGTTAAATGACTAAAAAATAAAAAGAGGGAAAAAACAGATAAAATATTTTAGGCTGCTGAGTTTGGGTGATAGGTAATACTATTATATTTTTGTGAAAATAAAAATTTTTTTAAATTATAAATCCAATCCTCAGAACGTGCCTAACATATTTCTTCATTTTCAGGAAAGATCAAGATTTTAGCCTTGGGATGTGTTGAACTAACAGTGGTACCTCCCTGCTCAATAATTCAGTACATGTTAAGTTTTCTCAGACCAATCTACCTTTCATTATAAAGGTAAGCAAAGGGAATAGTTATTAATGCATTAAAGGGTAAAAAATGCAAGCTTTTCAGCTGCTTATTAATACTGCACAACACAGCAGCAATGCACATTTTCCCACGTCCTTCCAAAACATGAAATACTTCCACTTTATTTACTTTTGAAATTACAAGGGAATCATTGGCACAGCTAAAAAACCTAAAAGTGAGCATATCACAGTTGCTACTATCTTTAAATTTTGAAGGACAGCATTATCAACTCATGTAAAGGTTTTACGTGATGTTTCTAGGAGGCTTTTAGGTATTATCACTGATTAACAATATAGCAAACCAGCACAGGGAGAAAAGCAATTAATTTTTTTGAGAGGCTTAAGAAGCTTAACCTACAGAGCATATGATACCTAAATGAAGCTGACTAATAACACAAAATTTCAAGTCACACCTTGCCTATCTCTGGGCAAGCAAGTAAACACCAGTAAAACAAACTAGAAGCATGTAGCAAAGCAATCATTTTCGTACTAACCTTAATTCCTACCGTAAAGTGGTTGGTTCTATCAAAAAAAATTCCTATTTCGTTATTAATACAAGTTTCAAAGAAAGCATACTTGCCATTAACAATCACTGAGCGACAAAGCACATGATTAAGAAATTCAAATAGAGCATCTTTCTAAAGAATGCAAAGCCATCTGCAGTTTCGGTCTCGGTTTACCCATTTACTATGCACATGCAGACGTCTTTTTTTTTTTTTAATAAGCAATAAATTTTACTCTGGCCTCAGAGATTACATCTCTCCGTGCTTCCTGTATACCCGGAAAGTCAATAACGCCGAAGCCAAATTTTAACATTTCCCAACTTTGACTGAAAGCAAGCCCTGGGCGCCAAGCATCCGCCCACTGTCCTCTCGTGACTCGGGCTACTTTGACGCACCGGGATGCGGCTCATCTGACATTCTGCACCAAGCATTACCAGGAGGGAAAACCAACTCCGCGAAAATAAACTGGGTCCTCGGGGAAGCGTGCGGTGCCCCCAGGGCTCTCTTCTGCCCGCACCCCGAAAGCGAGGGGACCACGCCACCCCGGGCCCTCGGCGACGTCCGCCACCTGCCAAACGAGGCCGCGGCCCGGGGCCAGGGCTCGGCCGCAGGGAAGGGGCAGCCGGGCCCCAGCCCCCCTCGGCGTCTGCCCTGCCCCGGCGGCAGGGGCAGGAACCCGGGGCCGGAGGTTTCCGCCCGGCGCCGCCAAGCCCGCCCGGGGCCTAGCTCGGGGACCGCCCGGGCTCCTGAGGACCCGTCCCCGTCGTCCGGGGCGCGCAGCCGCCTCAGCCCGGCCCGCCGAGCCTGAGGGCGGCGGGTGCGACTCGGCGCGGTGGCGCCCGCACCTGCCCTGCGCCCCGCTGCAGCCCCGGCGAGCGGCTTCACCCACCTGGCGCCCCCGCCGCGCCTCCTGCACGTCACAGCGCGACTCCGCGCTCCTCAGCACCGGCAGCGTGGGCGCGAGCAGGCGCCCGGAGACCCTGCTCGGCCGTCGCCGCCGCAGCCGGCTTGGTCGTCAGGCCGCCGCCAGCGAACCTGTTGCGTAGCCTGTCACGGCCGCTCGGGCTCCCGGGCGCCGCCTCAGCCCCACAACAACATGGCGGCCGCAGCCTCCGCAGGAAGCCGGGGGGCGGGGAGGTAGGCGACGGGCCGGGCAGCTGACGGCCCGCCCGCTCGCTGCCGGGCACCGACTCCCCACCCTCGGGAGCCCGAACCTGCCCGGCCGCGGCTCCTCACCTCCGCGGTTCCGGGGCACCGAAGCCAGCGGGCTTGGTCCGAAGGTCCTCTCTCCCCTCGGGGAGGCTCCGAAGCCCCAGACCTGACAGCCCTTCCTGGAGCTGCGAAGACCCACCTGGCTCCTCCTCCCTGAGGTGACATGCTGAGGTTGGGTGGTGCCTTTCCTGCCACAGCAGACCCCAGCGTTTTAGAAAGGGCCAAGCGGTGCCTGGCATGTCCTGTTGCAACACACATGGGGATCTCTCTAGAACCTTCTCACTCATCGAATGTTTCCCAACTGGTCGGGGGGGCATGGATTCCCCGGGAATTGGGGAGTGCGAGGTGGGAAGGAGGTTGATCCCACCCTTGCTCTTGGGTCCGTTACAGGCCTCTTGAACCCTTCTCAGGGACCCCTGAAGGACTTAACCATACCCAAAGGTCATCTGTTCACCATTCCTCACCCTCCTCCATAACATACAAAAAGGGCCAAGGACAAGCACTCCCTACCCCTATACACACACAACCCCCCCCCCCCACTGAGCAGGAAGAAGACTGTCTCCCCCCAGCGCTCCTGCATGCAGAAGGCAAACATTCTTCCCCACTCCATAGCCCCGTGACAGGCGAAATTTAAACTCAGAAATTCTCTTTTTTCTTCCCTTCCAGCTCCTGGCCTCCTCACATAAGACCAGACTTCAACTCAAGTCACCACCATATACCAAGGGCTTGCCTCCTCAAGGGAAAGGCTTTCTTTTGATTGAGGTAAGTTCCTATGTTCCTAATGAACATAACAAAATGAGGATCAAAGACCCAAGATTTGTGTTGGCTTTTAGAAGCAGGGTAGGGGGGCTGGTCCAGGGTCCAATACCCATGTCCCCACGACTTCTGTTGGTACAGGAGAAATCTGTGCAGATTCCATGGTCCCACGGCATCCTTTCATTCTTTACCTGTTGGGTAGGTGAAGGTAGCAAGGCTGGCTTGAGAAGGATGGCTCCAAAGCCCAGGCCTCTCTGAACTGGCCAGCCAACCCATGAGGAATTTAGCAAACATCAATGATGATAAACAGGCTTTTCCCGCTCTCACACTCAGTGTTTCTCCTAACTCTTCGATTAGAACCTGACCAAGACTTGACAGACAGGTCCTGAGCTTCAGTGACACTGACAGGCCTGACTCCTGTGTATCAGTCTAGGAAGCCTCTCCCTTGCTGGGGACCAATTTGTCCCCCATATGCAAACAAACCACCCAGACTAAGGATAGCACTCTTGAGCACATGATCTCATTCCCATTGCAGACTTCACCAATTAATTGTAGTGCTCCCTTTCGGAGCCCATATACGAAAGTAGAAGCTTCAGAATCCTTCTCGACATAGTGTTCCAGAGAGTTGTCCTATAAGGTAAAACCTATTTTCTATTCCTACTAGGCAGATAGCCAGTGTCCATTTCCTTCCCATCATTTGATCAATGTCATTTGTGTTTCAGGGTTCTGGACCTAGTGCAATTCATCCTGAGTCCTCTTTCCTTCTGAAGAAGGTACCAAGTCTTTGGCAGGACAAAAATGGAATTCACAGAAAGAGGTGTTTGTAAGGGAATAAAGAAAAAGCATTAAGAAGGCTCCCTAAAATAAACCAAAAAGCTAACAACCTCTGATGGAAATTGGGGTTCTAAATATATACCTACAGTACCCTAAGCACTAAAACAACTCTGTCCCAGGGTTCCATTCAGAACCTTGAGGCCAGTTAGTCCATCCTATCCTACTCTGTCACAGCCCAAAATACAAGAACCTCCAGTCATCTATCCATATATATATGATATATGTAATATATCATATGTCTTTTGTTGCTTTCAAATTTTGTTCTTTATCTTTGGCTTTCAATAATTTGTTATGTGCATCAACATGGACTTTTTTGGAGCCAAGTGTGGTAGCTCATGCCTATAGACCCAGCTACTCAGGAGGCCAAGATGGGAAGATCACTTGAGCCCAGGAGTTTGAGGCTACAGTGAGCTATGTTTGTGCCACTGCACTCCAGCCTAAGCAGCAGAGAAAGACCCTGTCTCTAAAAAAAAAAAAAAATTAAAAATTAATCAAAAACATGGACTTTTTTGTGTTTATTTTGCTTGGTGTTCATTTAGCATCTTATATTTGCAAATTTCTATCTTTCATCAAATTAAAAATCTCAGTCATTATTTCTTCAAGTACTTTTTTTTGCCCCATTTTCTCTTATCTCCTGGTATTCCAACCATTGTGCATGTATATTTAACTGTTTGATATCATCTGGGGTTCATATTAGATGTGCTCCAACAGTGTAATAGTGTCCTACTGTGGAATACCAAAAAGCCTGGCTCTATTCTCCCTGATCCACAGGGCATCTGGAAATAGGAGCAGTGAGTGGTGGGAATATGCTGCTGGTTTTTTTTTTTTTTTTTTGAGAGGGGTCTCACTCTGTTGCCCAGGTTAGGGTGCTGTGGCGTCATCATAGCTCAGTGCAACCTTGAACTCCTGGGATCAAGCAGTCCTCCTGCTTCAGCCTTCCGAGTAGCTGGGACTACAGGTGTGCAACATCACACCCAGCTAATCTTTTTATTTTTTGTAGAGACGGGGTCTCGCTGTTGCCCTGGTTGGTCTCACTCCTAGCCTCAAGTGATCCTCCTGCTTCGGCCTCCCAGAGTACTAGGATTACAGGCATGAGCCACCAAGCCTGGTCTGGAATATGCTTCTTTTAAAGCTGTGCTCCATTTACCTTACATCTTTGGTAGGAGTTAGTCTGCCTCTACTGTAAGAGACTGTGCTTTCTAGCCGAGGTGTCTATTCTAGTCTCCTGTGGAACAAAACGCAACCTCACAATCTCTCCATACTGTTCCTAAATACACATACACACACACACACAACACACGCATGTGTACAGTTACATACTATCACATTGATTCTATCCCTTCTGAGAAATAGATGGAAAGTGAAACTCAGACGAGAATAAATGTGCTGACAGTGGTCTTTTGTGCATAAAGAACTAGGGTCAAAGTCAATCTGGGAAACCTGGCTGAGGCTGCCCTAGTATTTGATCATGACAGCAGATGAAAAGGAGGCTAGTATAGGGGGTTCAGGGTTCAGGAAAAGGCCCAGGGCTTCATTCAACATGTATTTGTCAATTCATTAACTGGATATTTGTTTTCATTCAGTAAATAGTTATTAAGAAACTACCGTGCTCCAGCTATTGGAAACAAGGAGTTAGCAAGGAATTAGCTCTGGTGGGGAACAGTGGAGAATCAGTTCACAGGAATGGTCAATGGGACAAATTTGGTCCTTGGCTCTTTTTTACCTATTTGACTTTACAGACCCGTTCTGGTTGGCCTGGGGCAGAAGAAAAACAGAGAAGTGGCAACAGGAGTGACTTAAAGGGCAAGAGGAGGGAAGGGAAATTCCCAACCCTAGCATGGAAGGAAGGAGTGTTCTCATTATTGGGCCACTTATGTTGTGCATAACTTGAGACTCTGGCTTGAGGCCTAATGGTACTGGAAAGGCAATACCAGGCAAACTGAAGGGGGAAGTTAGCCCAGACATGGCCCTGGGCCAGCACTGCAGGGTGGAGCCAAAGGCCAGACTGGGGCGAGGCCCTGAATAGGACATGCTCATTCATGACTGAAGCACCAGGGGCTTCCAGTCTGGCAGGTGTAGCTCAGCAAAAGGGAATCCAGTCTGTGTTCAAGAGTCAGAAAAGCTTCCTGTCTGGCAGATATGCCCAGCTGTCTGCTTATGTCATTGTAGCTGTCTGCAGCACAAACCTGGAATGATACCAGTTCCCTTCTTGTAGTAACTTAACTAACATTAATGTAGCATTTTGCACTTGACAGAGTACTTTTATTATTTCATTTAATCCTCATAACAATCCTGGGAATTAGAGTAAAGTTCTGTTTATGATTGTCTAACCTTGGTTGATACGAAGCAGGAGGAGTAAAATCAGGCTTCAGCCTTGAGTTTGGGGAATTTTCCCATGACTAGTTGTTGTGATTTTCTTTTCCCCTTTTAAATAGAGAAACACAGACCATACTTTTCTGGGTTTAGATAGCAACAATGTTTTAGTTTAAAATAAACAGTGGATCAGATCATTTTGTACAGCTTGGCCCAGTCTGGCCAGACAAACATTTTTATTTCTAGTACTGCCATTTCTTCTCTCTAAGCAAGATAATGTCTTAAGCCAATGAAATTTAAGAAAAACAACTGCCCTTACCCCACCCTAGGGAGAGAGAGATGGATTAGCTGCCCTTGCCCTGGTGCCAGGGGGTAGAATAATGTAGGAGGGTAAACCACAAGCAAATATGAGGCCCCATTTTGATTGTTTAAATGATATGCCTAAAACTTTCCCTGTCTTGACTTCCCTTATGAAAACAAGATGAACATCTAAAACTTAGAGCTATGAAATCACTGCCCAAAGTGGGGTGAGCATCTTCAACCTGGTCAACATCCTCATCTGCCCTACAAAGGGATGACCAGATCTAGAGAGCTTTCTACCTTGGAGAAATCTCAGGTGGAGAGTAGAATTTGGGTGCTTGGTACTATTTGCCCTTTCTGGTTTTTTTAAATTTTTTCCTTTTGTGTTGCATGTATCCAATAAATACACTTTTTTCCTTTTCTAGTACCTACAGTTTAAGAGTACTTAATTCAATAGAACCATGTAGGAGGGCAAGAAAGAACAAAAATAGATTGCTTTCAAATTAATTCACTTAATTTAATATAAATTCAGAAACCATTCCTCAACAGGTGGATAGTTTTGGCTATTTTTATAAATAGAAAACCTGAATGTAAAAGAGACTCCATCACTTGAACAAAGCCATTCAGCCATAAGTACTGAGAATGGCTAGTATCCCGTTCTCCTGACACTTAATCACCATCACTATTGTTTGCTGAATGTGCCAGGCACTCATATTATCTCTAATCCTTACAATAACACTTTATGGCAGGTATTATTAACCTCATTTAATGGGCAAATAAACTGAAATCTAGAGAAATTGAATAATTTTTCCATAGTCACATATTTTGGAAGTGAAAGAGCTAGAATTTGATTCCTGATTTTTATGGGATTAAAGTACATGCTCTCTCTACTCTGTAATACTTCCACTCACTACATTACAGCTGTTCAGTAATTTCTCTTCTCTGGTTTTGTATTAAATGTGCGTGAGTAGGAATGTCCAAAATAATTTATCTTGGAAGGCCAGTAATCCAAAGTATGAGGATGCAAATGTTAGGTCAAGTCCTACCTTATACTCAGACACACTGTGTGATATTCCTGGATTTTCTAATTCTTCCTTCTGCTGACAGGGCTCTGCATTCTCTGTGTTGGCCATGGATTTCCAGGGTGTGACTTATGTCATCTTTTTTCTTAGATTCCTTTAAGAGTCAGTCATGTAAATAACATAACTTTTTAGAAAAAAAGGATCCTTCCTTGTCTCAAAGCCAGGACCTCAAAAAAAAAAAAAAAAAGAAAGAAAGAAAGAAAAGAAAGAAAGGATCCACCTCAGTTTGACCAATGTGAGGCTTAAACTCATTAAATGAACATCTTGCCATTCGTGACCACCCACATTGACCCAAGGTAATTTAGTAAGGTCAGATTATTCAAAATACTTAGAAAAGCTTCATTACATTCCAAATAGGCAGTTTAAGGAAAATAAAATCTTCTTAATGTCTGTGTCTGATTTTCAATTCTGGGAAATGATCATATCTGATTACAGACCATTTTTTTCTTCTTTGAGATATAATTTGCAGGTGGTTAAGTGTGCACATCATAAATTGCCAGTTCCTGGGTTTTTACATAAGTAAAATCATACAGTATACAGTTGTCTCTTGGTATTCGTGGGGGATTGGTTCCAGGCCTCCCCACAGATACCAAAATCTGCTGATCCGCAAGTCCCTTATATAAAATGGTATAGTATTTGCATATAACCTACATTCTCCCATACACTGTAAATCATCTCTAGATTATGTATAATATCTAATACAATGTAAATTCTATGTAAATAGTTGTTATACTGTATTATTTAGGGACTAAGAACAAGCAAAAAAAAATACAGACTTTTTTTTCTCAAATATTTTCAACCCATGGTTGGTTGAATCCATGGATACAGAGGGCTGACTGTATATCCATTTATGTCTGGCTTCTTTTGTGCGACGTTGTATAAAGTCCATTTTGAAGCAACAGAATTTTCATTACACTTTGAAATAGTCTTCCTAGAATTTACTCATTTGTAGGAGGAGAAATTTTTTAAAATTTCAGACTAAGTCATATTTAAAAGATTGTTTATTAAGAGGTTATCTATTACATCATTTTCATCAGAAGTATTTAATGAAAACTTTTGTGTAAATGTCATCCACCCATCCACCTATCTGTCCATACCTCACTTTGTTCCAGAAATAATTTCAAGTTCTATTACTATACTAAAAATTTGCTATGTTATGTTCTTGGAAAAATGCCAGCATTGTTTTGGTACTCAAGAAAGTTGTCAACCAATCTACCCATATCCAGCAAACCATAACTATCTTCAATGTTATTTTTTCTAAAATTCACTTTTTTCTTCAGAAAAAAATGGATTTTTATTACCCAAACAAGATTATAGCAATAATTCGAAATAAGTTTAGAATTACATCTAGATTCTAAATAATGCAGTCACACCATTACAACCAACCAAACTTGTTCCATTTTTCTTCTAGGACTTGTGTACATGGATATATATTTATTATCTGACTGTAATCATAATGTAATACAATTTTATTTTCAGCTTTTTTTCACTTAATATTATGTTATAAGCATTTTTACAAAGCAGTATATTTTCTGTAATTTCCATATTCATACAAAAGTATCTGTTGAATGTAGTACCCTAATTTACTTAATGAGTCTCCTGTTATTGGCTGATCCTAACTTTTTATTATAAAAAACAAACAAACTTCCATTTCTAAACATCTAAACATACATAAATAATAAACATTTCACAATAAACATTCTCAAATATATTTTTTTCCCTTCTTTTGGTGTGCATCCTTTGGATTAATTCTCAGAACTTTAATTATTGTGTGAAAATGATTATTGATAGTTTCTATAAAAACATATCAACTTAGTCTGCCATAGCAGTGTAGGAGTATATAATTTACACTACACCCACTTCAAAACTATATTTCATTACATTTAAAATTTTTAGTTACTAGGCAAAATGATTTTTCAATTTAACTTGTTTCTCCTCTATCATTACTGATTGTCAGCATTTGTATTACTTTTAATAATTAAAAAGTGATAAAATTACTTTTTATTAATAAAATGAATTTTTTCTTCCATGAATTACTCACATTCTCTCTCTGCTATGGTGTCAATGTTGTGTCCCCCAAAAATTCATATGTTGAAATCCTAGCCCTGCATGATAGTATTAGGATGTATGGCCTTTGAGAGGTGATTAAGTCACCTAATCTCTACTAGGATTAGTGCCCTTATAAAAGAGACCTCAGAAAGTTACCTTGCCCCTTCCTCCATGTGAAGACACAGCTGGAAGGCAACCATTTATGAAACAGAAAGCAGGTCCTCACCAGACACTGAATTTGCTGGTGCCTTGACCTTGGAATCTTGGACTTCCCAACCTCCGGAACTGTGAGAAGTTTCTGTTGTTTATAGGCTACCCAGTATGTGGTATTTTGTTACAGCAGTGTGAATGGATTTGTGTATGTCCATTTATGTATTATGGTATTCCTATTTCATCAATTCATATGAATTCTTTATATAATATATTCAAAAGAGAGTTGTTTTAAAATCATTTGGTCCATTTAGTCATTGTCTCATTGGACAACTGATTATTTTGTTCTCTACTTACCAGAAAACATAAATTGATTCCCTTTTTTTTTAGAGACAAGGTCTCGTTCTGTAGTGTAGCCCAGGCTAGAGTACAGTGGCACAACCATAGCTCACTGGAGCCTCGAACTCCTGGGTTTACTCAAGCAATCCTCCCACCTCAACCTCCTGAGTAGCTGGGACTACAGATGTGAGCCACCATACCTGGTGGATTGATTCTTATTTATCTTTTGATATTCATTTGCTCATCAAAAATTTTATCATGTGCCTTTCATATGCCCAAGACTATGCTAAGTGAAAAGGATATATCAGTAAACAAGATAGTGTGGTGCCTGGCCCCATTAGATGTTCAATAAATATCATCAGATGCTGAAAAAAAATTAATATTATGACAGAAGATAATGCCATCTACATTTCAACAAGGTTAATAATTATCTGGAGTCCTTGAGGTAGTTCCTAAGATTCTCCTACCTGATCAGAATAGTCAGGTAGTTCTTTTCCAAGTTCTGTCTGGTTTCTTTTTTCTAAGATGTAAGTACTAATAGTGCTCCTTTGTGCACGTAATACTACTTTGTATGAACACAGCTGGTGGTGGTATCTGGGAGAGACCAGTTTGTTTTTTCTTTCTGTCTTTCTTTTTTTTGAGAAAGGGTCTCACTCTGACGCTCTGGCTAGGGTGCAGTGGCATCATATAGCTCACACTGCAAACTCCTGGACTCGTGCGATCCTCCTGCCTCAGCCTCCCTAGTAGCTGGGACTACAGGCGCAGGCCACGATACCAGGCTAATTTTTCTATTTTTAGTAGAGACGGGGTCTCACTCTTGCTCAGGTTGGTCTCAAACTCCTGACCTCAAGCAATCCTCCCGCCTTGGCCTCCCGAAATGCTAGGTTTACAGGCGTGAGCCACCACACCCAGCCCCCAGTTTGTTTTCATTGTATAATACATTATGTGGTAGAACTCTTAAACCATAATGAAAACCTCTATTCTGATTATTTTAGATTCAGTGTTTTCTAGAGCTTCTGATTCATTCAAAATAAAATTATGCTGGGCAAAGACATTTATCAAAGTCTTTCAGAGAGCAGCTTCTTCACTGAAATCTACTGAACAAAGCTTTCTTAAGCCAAAGGCTTACTATGGTGAGGTTTTTTTTTTCATGTGTTTCAAAAGGAATTAGCCCCACTCCCCATTCCAATAATTTAGGCAAGTGCTTTTCTTATGTCTTTGTATAGGGAAACATAAAACTCTCAATTCCATATCTGAGTGACCAGGTATTTGTAACAGTTAAGATGCTTGGTTGGAAATAACAGGGATCAACTCAAGGGGCTTAAGCAAAAAAAGAAGTAATTAGCTATATATAAGGTTATAGGAGTGTGCCAATGTTGCCAAGGATGGGAATGGAGCCAGGCAAATGGAATTAGGGACTGAACACTGTCCAGGCACCCTCTGTCTCTCACCTCTGCACTTGTGTTTCATTCTCTCTCTATAGAAAGAGGGTGGGATAAATAGTGGAGTACAGAGAATTTTTAGGGCAGTGAAACTACTTTATGACACTGTAATGGTGGATACATGTCATTATAAAGTTGTACAAACCCACAGAAAGCACAACCCCAAGAGTGAGCCCTAATTTAATCTGTGAAGTTTGGGTGATAATGATCTATCAGTGCAAGTTCATCAATTGTAACAAATGTACCACTCTGGTGGGGGATGTTGACAATGGGAGAGGCTATGCATGTGTAGGGGAAAGCAGTATGTGGGAAATCTTTGTATCTTCCACCCAATTTTGCTGTGAACCTGAAACTGCTCTAAAAAACAGTCTATTTAAAAAATATCTTCGTAGTATGCAACTATCTATGAGATTATTGTTAAGATGGCTTGATATGTTTTAGTTCCCTTAGATGCTTAGGGAGAATCTAGGTGATGTCAAAGGGCTTTATGTTGCTGTCTGATTTTATCATTTGGGACAACAAGACAGAGTAACTGAAATTATATTACAACTCTAGCATTCTCTTCTCAAGTTCAATGTTCTTTCCTCCAACAGCAGCAGTGGCATTGTCAGAAGATTAAAACAAAAAATACAAAATTCTACCCTAAAACCAACACATTCTGGTAAGAATTATGGTAACTTCTTAGGGATTTACAGAAAGGTCCTTGAATTTTATGCCTTTCAAGTTTAGCCTTGCTTTTAATTTGATATAGTACGTAGTCTAAGTTGATTTGGTTTTGTAATTTATATGGTAAGCCTTGGGGCAGGGACCAGGTTTTGACATGTACTTATCAGCTTATACTGCACTCTCAATACTTAGAAAATAATAATTAATGGTTAGGTATTGGGTATTTGGCACAAAACCCTGACTCTAAGTATAATTAACTTTAAGAGCTATACTGGTGTCTGATGAAAGTGAGATGTGAAAAGCTTTCATGGCTTCTTAGAAGGGGTCAGGAATGTATCCTGTGGCTGAGACATGTTGAAATTAAAATGCATAAATGTAATTGCCTGATGAACATGACCATCATGCAGTTCTAATGTTAAAAGCTATAAAAATACCAGAATTGATATTACCAAGGTTAGATTAAGAGTTTAGGGGCCCTAAACACTAAAGCACCCGTGTATGAAATAAAAAACAAAAACAAAAAACATGAAATGCACTAAACCTTAAAATGAATATCAGGAAGTCCAGTAAGTTCTGCAATTTTTTTATATAATTTTGTGTGATGACTATTTAATGCTCAAAAGTTGAATTATTTCCAAATAATTTTGCAAGTGTGTGTGTACACATGCAGATATGTATGCTTAAGGTGTGCCTTTGCTTTTCCAGGGCTGTAAGAATGTGCTTCGTTTGCCTTTGGGGTACATCATCTGCAATGGGTACACCATGTTCTTCAGAACTCAGAATGTTGAGTAGACTGTGTGTACTTGGGTTCCAATCATGGCAACTCTGGGTAGGTGGCAGCCAGAGAAGCTACACCCAAGGGTCCTCTTCTTTGTGACCACCTCAAGAGAGAGAGCTGTGCCTGGTATCTTCCAACTTGTGTGGCAGGGGCTCAGTTTCACATTTGTGCATGAGAATTTTGCCCTAGTGTGATCGTGATTGAGGAGCAAGTAAGCAGTGTAGAAGGCCTGGTGTGGTGGTTCCCAACTTCTTCACCAAAACCTCCTCAGATTTTATCCTCCTCCCCCATTTGGAATATTTTTTCCTATATTTTTAAAACTGCAAAAATTTGTTGTACATGAGTGCATAAATAAGATCACGCCCTTTGAGAATGGGAAGTTAAGGAAGTAAGATCATGTTCAGAGTTAAACTTCCCAAATACAAAATTGCAAAAAAAAAATAGGCAAAAATTACTTTAAGGAAAAGGAATGGCTCCAAGATCAGAGTAAACTGTGGCTGTAGGTATTAAGGGTGCAATCTGAAGGAAACAGAGGTTTGTTAGCCTGAGCAGATTTTCATAAAAGGAGAATCTCTGAGATAAATTTTGGCAGTGCACATTTGTGATATTGTGAAATATATACTTGATCTTTTTCCCAGTTTCCTGACAAACAGCCCCTAAAATCCTTGGAGTCTCCAGAATGATAAAAGTGTCTTTTGTATGCTAATGAGATAACTAGTGGCTGGCAGCCCCTGGGTAGGTAGCTTCGGGGTGGGTCCTGATCCCCTGAAAGACCATGGCATGATAAGAGGGATGGTACTTTCAGCCCTACCCCTGACCCCTGGGGAGGAGAGAGGGGCTGAAGGTGGAGTTGATCAATGGCCAGTGATTTAACCATTCATGCCTATGTAATGAAGCATCCATAAAAACCCAAAAGGACTGAGTTTGGGGAGCTTCCAGATAGCTGAACAGCTAGAGGTTCCTGGAGAGTGGTGCACCTAGAGGGGGCCCGAAAGCTCTGTGCCCCTCCTGCATGCCTTGCCCTTTGCACCTCTTCCACCTGGCCATTCATCTGTATCCTTTGTAATATACTTTATAATAAATGGGTAAACGTATGTAAAGTGTTTCCCTGAGTTCTGTGAGCTGCTGTAGCAAATTAATTGCACCCAAGGAGGGTGTTATGGGAACCCTGATTGGCCAGAAGTTCCAGAGGCCCAAACTTGCAACTGGCATCTGAAGAGAGAGGCAATCTTGTGGGACTGAGCCCTCAACCTTTGGGATCTGTCAGAATTGAATTGAATTAGAGAACACCCAGCTGATATCTGCTGGAGAACCACCTGCAGATTTATTTTATTTTATTTTTATTATTATTAATTTTCTTAGAGACAGGGTCTCACTCTGTTGCCCAGGCTGGAGTGTAGTGGCACTATCGTAGCTCACTGCAACCATGAACTCCTGGGCTCAAGTAATTCTCCTGCCTCAGCCTCCCAAGTAGCTAGGACTATAGGTGTGCACCACCATGCCCAGCTAATTTTTTTATTTTTTGTAGAGACAAGGTCTCACTATGTTGGCCAGGCTGGTCTTGACCTCCTGACCTCAAGTGATCCTTCCATCTTGGCCTCCCAAATTGCTGGGATTATAGGATGAACCACCAAGCTTGGCCCCAGCTGCAGATTTAATTGCTTGGTATGTGTAGGAAAAACCCATACACATCTGGGGTCACAGAAGTGTTCTGTGTTATGAGAGTATAGTAGGAGAAACTAGTCTGATTTTTTCTATACCCTTATACCATCCAACCACTGTCCTGGGAAAAGAAAATCTTAGACTGTGGTATTTATGGTTCTGTTGGCAAGACCATGTTTATTGAGGGGATACTACTACCTGTTTATTTTGGCTGATTCTATTAAACTTTTAAGTGTTAATACCTGCCACTAGTATGATTCCAGGCTGAATAGGCAACATTCTAATCACAATTTGATTCTCTATGTAGGTCACCTCACAGGGAAAAGTATGCTGGCCATGCTTAGAGGACTCTTCTGGCCAAGTGACTGTGATAATTCTCAGTGCAAATCAACACATTGTCCCACTTTGTTCATCAGCCTCTGTGAGTTTGGTTAACATGAGAGATGATCTTGAGTGGGCTGACAAATGGGATTTTGAAGCCAGCAAGGCTGAGAGCCAAGGAACATCAGCAAGGAATGTGGCCTTTAGATTCTCAGAGGGCAGAGTGTGTCCAGTTCATCTCTATCCCCAGCTTGCAACTCAGGGCTTGACCCCAGTAGAAGCTCAATGTTCATTTATCTGAACTAGATATCCTTAATAGTAAAGCCCATTTTATAATTGCAATCTCATTTTATAATTAATCAAAAGCATATGTTCATCAAATATTTTTTTAAAAACTTTAAAAAAATTTACCTAGGTAATATACATTTTAAGAAAAATTATAAAATGGATATAAGTAAAAGAAAAAAATAACCATCCATATTTTGATTACTTAGAGAAAACCATTGTTCACATTTTGGTGTATGCCCTGTCAGACATTTTTGTATGCAACAAATGCACATATTAGATTATTAAGTATGAAATGTCCAACTTCCTTAAGTACTAAGTTTGACTGTTGATTATCTCTGACATTTCACTTTGATACTTTTATTTTTATTGTGAAGGTACATCCTTAGTCTTTCAAACGCATGTTTTGGCTTGTGATTATCTTTCAAATTTTTTTAGAGCAATTTTTGTCAAACCACAGATAAATCAAAAATTCATGTTATTTTTGAATATGAGTTCCATCACGAAAGCAGCACAGACAGCTCAAAACATCAATGAAGAGTTTGGGAAGGATGTGGCTAATGAACACACAGTACGTTGATGGTTTGAGAAGTTCCATTCTGGTGATTTCAATCTTGAAAACGAGCCACGTGGGCAAGCTGAGATCACGGTGGATAATGATGAGCTGAAAGGTGTAGTGGAAGCGAATCCATCTCAATCTATACATGAATTAGCAGCAAGGTCTGATGTTACTATTCCAACAATATGGGACCATTTGAAACAAATTGGCAAGGTAAAGAAGCTGGATAGACGGGTTCCACATGAATTAAATGAGCTTCAGAAGAGAAGTTGTCACGAAGCTTGCCTTTCTTTGCTGTCATGCCATAAAGGCGAACCATTTCTACACCATATTGTTACATGTGATGAAAAATGGATTCTTTGTGACAATCACAAGCGTCCGGCACAATGGTTGGATAAAGATGAAGTGCCGAAACACAGCCCATAACCGAATATTCATCAAAAAAAGCTAATGGTGTCTGTTTGGTGGTCCAGTGCTGGTATTATCCACTACAGCTTCATGAAACCTGGTCAATCAATTACAGCAGATGTCCACTGCAACCCGTTGGACAAAGATGAGGATGCTTGCGATGAAGTAGCTGAGATTGGTCAATAGAGACAGGCCAATCCTCTTGGAAGACAGCTCTCAACCACATGTCACACAAACAACGCTGCTCAAACTACTTGGAAACTCTCTGTCATCCACCGTGTTCACCAGACCTTGCACCAACTGACTACCACTTTTTCCAGGCTTTAGACCACTTCTTGCAAGGAAAAATATTCAATTATCAACAAACTGTGGAAAACACCTTTCGGGATTTCACTGCCACTCGCTCACCAGTCTTCTTCGCTGCTGGCATAAACAAGCTATTGTTAAGATGGCAAAACTGGTGGCTGGGTATGGTGGCTCATGCCTGTAATCCTAGCACTCTGGGAGGCCAAGACAGGAGGATTGCTTTAGCTCAGGAGTTTGAGACCAGCCTGAGCAACAGTGAGACCCTGTCTCTACAAAAAATAGAAAAATTAGCCGGGCATCGTGGCATGCGCCTGTAGTCCCAGCTACTAGGGAGGCTGAGGCAGGAGGATCACTTGAGCCCAGAAGTTTGAGGTTGCAGTGAGGTATGATGATGTCACTACACTCCACCCAGGGTTAGGATTACAGGCATGAGCTACTGTGCCTGGCTGCCCTTTTTCTTTTTTCTTTTTTTACTTAACATAAGTGGTGAAAATCTTTCCATGTCAATAAAAATAAACAATCTATGAAATCATTTTTAATGACTGCATAGCATTCCTCAATATGGATGTGCCATAACTTAAACATTCTCCTATTATTGACCATTAAGTTGTATCCATTTTTTTGTTATTATAAAACACTTTGAAGAGCACACTTATTATTTCTTTTTTCTTTTTTTTGAGACAGAATCTCACTCTGTCACCTGGGTAGAGTGCAGTGGTATCATCATAGCTCACTGCAACCTCAAACCCCTGGGCTCAAGTGATCCTCTTGCCTTAGCCTCCGCCAGGCTAATTTTTCTATTTTTAGTAGAGATAGGGCCTCGCTCTTGCTCAAGCTGGTCTCAAACTCCTGAGCTCAAGTGATCCTCCCACCTCAGCCTCCCAGAGTGCTAGGATTACAGGCGTGAGCTACCTTGCCTGGCCTATTATTTCTTTAGAATAAATTCCTATAGATATTGCTGATAGGACAGGCTGGTTAATAAACTATCTTAACAGAGAAAAATAAACTATCTAACAGAAAGAAAAAAGAATAAACTCACAGCACATAATTGCCCCTTCCCTTTGAAGGGAAAGATCACAGCACAACAGCCTCCTTATTTGATTAACCACCTGGGAAGTTTGTCTTCACAGCCTTGAAGAACCCTAAACAGACAGCAGGGATGCAAGCTGCCCCCAGCCCCAGTTCTTGCCAGACCAGATTCCAGTGACTCTGATAAGCCAGCCTCACAGAGAAGAGGAGAAAAAAGGGAAAAACAGACACAGCCACTTCAGAGTCCTTTTGCTATCAGCTGGCAACAATCACTTTTTTTCTTTTTTTCCCCTATACCCTCTAATAACCCCGCCCCCCACCCCCAACAGCATATCCTCCCCGCTGGCACTTCTTTCTTTCTCTTGTGTCCTGCCCTTCCCACGTTTGGGAAGTAAAATAAACTTTCTTTATTTAAAACCATTCTAATCTTTGTGTCAAGAATTCTTTCTCAGTTCACATTATGAGTCCCCACCCTAACAATTGCTAGGTCAAAGTATATGCATATTTTAAATCTTTTGATATACAGCCAAATTGTGCTCTAGAAAAACTGCATCCTACTTGGATGCATCCACATTTATCCGTCCACTAACAGAGGCCCATTTCCCACTCTAGGCTCTCTGCAAGTTAATACTGTCTGACATCTCTGGAGCTTAGGGGCCACTACAAGCCACAGGATCCTCAGCAACTAACTGGGACTCCAGATGCAGCTTTTCCTGTCAGTTTCACCATCCCACTCCTCCCCAAGCCCTTGTCCCTCTAAACCTGACCTCCAGCATTTCCTCCCTCCCTCCTTTCCTTCCTTCCTTCCAGGTCTTACAGTTACTTCAGGGAAGCTGAAGATGGCTCTGGGATAGGACTGCCCAGTTAAATTTGAATTTTAGATGAACAATAAATATTGGATGGGACAATCGTATAAATAACATTTAATATAAAAATTATCTGAATTCAAATTTAACTAGTTGTTCTGTATTTTATTTGCTAAATCTGACAATTCTATCTGTGTGTTCTTCTTTAATCCAAATGGTAATCTGCCTTAAATCTAGCAAAATTCCTCAGAGTGTCTAATATTTGTATGCTTCTCTATCTTCAGAGCTGATAAAGATTTTTCCTCCTTACTTTATATCTCTCTGGTTTTTGATCTTGGTGTTTTGTTGTTGTTGTTGTTTTGAGTTGGGAGGGACAGGAATCAACCATGTCTTCTCAAGCTGCCATCTTTTCCCAGAAATATAAAATATTTATTTTAAAAAGTTGACTTTGAAGGTTGTGAATTAGGAGATTGTTCATGGCATATCATTTGGCAAATCTAGGTTACAAAGCATGTGTTATGAATCCATTTCAGTTTAAAGTGTATTGTTTTAAAATGATAGGAATAATTTTTAGTAAGTTTCTGCAGTCAGACCTCAATTAAATTCCTGGTTCTTCCTTTCCAGCAGTTTTACCTTGGACAAGTTACTTAGCCTTTCTAGTCTTTTTCTCATCTTTAAAGGGGGCATATGATCTCTTTTACAAGTTTATTTCAAGTGATGAGATAACAGGCATAGTGCCTGGCACATCCTAACCTAGGCCTTCTCTACTTGAACACTGGGTGGGAAAACACCCACAGAACAGTCCTAATGACTGGATTTCTCTGTAGGTCATTCAATTTCTGTTTTTTATTCTAGGGACATTCTAGGGAGTCTTAGATTAAATTTGTTTGCATGTTATTCGATCTATTTTCTAGGTGTAGAAAAATGAAGGGGCTTTAATATTTAGATACAGACTTTCTAAATCAGTGTGTGTGTGTGTGTGTGTATGTGTGTATTCACTATATATTCAGGCAAATACTGTATCATCAAGGTTAGCTGTGTGTGTGAAAGAGAGATTTTGGATCCTGGATCCCCAAATCCTCCAACAGCTACCTAGGTGGACACCTTATTAGACCTCTGAGAAAAATATATGAATGGAGAATAAGGACACTATTTACTGTTTTGTAGGGTAAAAATTTGGCCCGGTTCCCACTCTACTCTGCTAAACCAGGCAGGACTTCAAGTTCCAGGCCTAGGTAAAAAGCAGGCCTCCCAGGTCCTTTGCCCTCAGGGCCACACTTTGATCTTATCCAGGGAATGGTTAAATAAACAACAACAACAAAAAAAAACAGAAAAGGAAACCAAGAGAAAAAGAGCCCTTTCTCCATAAACCCTGACCAAGACTTTCTCCTTGACCTAACTTAAGTCAGGCTCTTTTAAGCCCTCTTATGGACTAACCTTGGCTCTGTCCTTGCTGGGCCTGCACAGTCCAGTTTTAGCAAGAAGCCTCCTAAGTCAGTTTAGAGAGAATTTCCCACCCTTGATATCTGATCACCCTTGATATCTGATGGAGTTCTTCATTCCCCCTCCCCCTTTGATGTCTAAGTCCTTGGCCTGCCTTTAGCAAGAATCCTATTAAGTCAGTTTAGCCAGAATCCCTCTGTCTCCTCTTAGTAATTTTCCATCCACTGACTCCCCTCCTGCTGTTGGCTATGCATTCCCACTTGTCCTTGTTGTCCTGGGAGTTGAGCCCAATCCCTCTCCCCCACTGCAAGACACCCTTGTAGTAGTAGTCCCCCGGAAGAAAGTCTGCCTTACTGTTGTTTACCAAGTGTCAGAATACTTTTTTCTTTAATAACCCTGGTAAATCCAGCCCAGGCTACCTCAAAGAACCACTGCTTAAAATCCAAAGATTTAAACAGGAGCCGGCAAGAAAGGGCATTCCATGCTTAAGCAAATGCTTTTAACCTCTTAACTCCTTTCATTCTTAGCTACATCCTTAGCAATAAAGCCCCAAAGTGTCCTTGACCCGTATCGGATTTCCTCTGCGCAGCGATGGGATTTGTGTGACGAAATCCTTGATCGCCCCCTAGAGGTGAGAGTGCGCAACGAACACTTACTGGCAAATTGTGGGAGCGGGGGTGGCGTTGGTGCTGTTATTTCTTAGAGTCAGGAAAGCAAGGGTTTTGCTTTCCCTCTCCAGGGAACTCAACAGAGTACAGAAATGTCCTGTGCAGTTCGTTTTTCAATCCTTGCTTGTTCTCCACTTGGGATTCATGAAATGGGTAGTTCAGCCCATTTACAAGTGTTCCTTTGATGTTATACCCAGGGAGCCAGAGAACTAGGTCAGGACAATCTGTCAAATACAATCCAGGTGTTTTTCCGAGCGTGTTCTGTGGACCACCTGCATAAGAATATCCTGAAGTGTCTGTTTAAAATGAAGATTTCTGGGGTCCACCCAACAACCTTCTGAATCAGAATTCCTGGGCGTGAGGCAATTCTTATGTGCATTACAGTTTGAGAACCACTGCTATACCCTACTTGAGAAGGTGGTCCTCTGTTCTGTATCTCATTTAAAATCAGGCTGTATAATACTGTAAGCAAACTTACGAAACAGGGTTACATGTACAATGAGCCCAATATAATGACAACATAGCATGTCAGTCTTTCACCCTGAAAAAAGAACCCAGCAAACACCCTTCCCTACTCAATCCCTTGAAACTAAATCCTAGAACATGTAAATGCTTGTCTCCCTTTTCCATCTCATATTGTTATGTCTAGATAGAGGGGTCTTATATGCTCCTTTAGCTACTACGAAGGTGGGTTAATTCAGCCCAAGTCTCTCAATTGTTCTGTTTTCCAAAGTTCCAGGAAGCCATCCGGAACAGCCCCTTCTTACCAAATTTGTAAAACCTAACCAATTGTGCACACACCGTCGCTTAAAGTCTAAGCATAATTTCTCTTTGGAAGCATGTGTAAAGTGCAAATTTATAGGTCTCACCCCCAAAATTTCTGGTTTGGTAGATATTAGTTAGAGGCCAGGAATCTGCATTTTTTTTTTTTTTTTTTAGAGACAGAGTCTTGCTCTGTTGCCCTGGGTTCAAGCAATCCTCCCACCTCAGCCTCCAGAGTAGGTGGGAATACAGGCATGTGCCACCACGCCTGGCTAATTAAAAAAATTATCTTTGTACAGATGGGGTCTCACTAAGTTGCCCACACTGGTCTCAAACTCCTGGGCTCAGGGATCCTCCCACCTCAGCCTCCCCAAAGCTCTGGGATTACAGATGTGAGCCATCGTGACCAGCCAGAAATCTGCATTTTATTAAGCATCCTGAGGTGATTCTGATGCAGGTGATTCTTACACTACACTTTAACACTGCCTTATATGTCAGACTTTCCCAAATGAATGTGGTATTCCTAGAATATTTTACAACTAAGTCCCTCATACAGACCTAAGCAAATATTTAATGTTACTCTGAAAAAAGGCCATAGACTTGGGATGATAAATCGGTAGTACAGAGGCCACAATGTCACTCTCTGTTGTCAAAAGACAAAATTACAAGAAGTTTAAAGATCTTAATTGGCTTTTATTTACAACTTTAGAATTGGACAACACTTCATTCCGTGAAATAGAATGAGTGTTCCCATGAGCTGAGCAGAGGAAGTTGGCTTTATAGACAGAAAAACGCTGAGGAAAGCAGAAACAGAGAACAAAAAGCAGGTTGGTCATTTCAAAGCTGCTTTCCTTGCAAAGGTTAAAGCCCAGGGAATTCCTGATCCTGAGGTTAAGACTGGCCTCAGGCAGGGGTGGGGAAACTTCGAGGCTTTCAGATTTCAAGATGGTTGGTTCTTTTTTAAGCACCAAAGGAGGCAAGAAAACCTTCATCTTTCTCTGCTGCCCCCCTTTTAGTAAAAGGGTTTGTTCTGTAAAATTTGGATTCAGTCAAAAGGCTGCACTTAAGGTTCTAAAAGGCCACATGTGGCTTAAGGGCGCAGGCTCCCCACCCCTACTGCCTATTATCTCTCCCTCTGCTGATTTCTTGGAAGGGCAGATAACAACTTAGCTTTGGCTTGGTGACCGTGGAACTTCAGCATGAATAATTCCATTTTGTTTTGGTCTGTTGGGCCTTGTGCAGGAGCTCAGTCCAAACCAGTCCAACACAGTTGTTGTTGTTCATGGAAAACATTTGTTCTTTTCAGATCAACCCAAACTGGGCCTTAGAGTATGCCTTAAGATAGAACTTAATGTAGCCACTTCTACTTGTTTGGGACTGATATAAGAAATGGAATATATTTGATATTCCTGAGTAGGTAAAAAAAAAAAATTAAGATTTGATATTTCTGCTTCACAAGGGTGTTAAACCAGCTGAGCTTATTACCTAGAACACACTATTTATTACTATAATACTCCAGAAATATTGTTGGGACAACTGGCTAACTACTTGGGAAAAAATAAACTTTCGTGTAGAAAAATATTGTTTACTGGTATTTTAAATTAAAAATTCATGCACTTATATAAATAATTTAAACTATATGGCCGAGAACTGTGGCACATATAAAAAATTTAAACTATATGGCCAAGCGTGGTGGCACATGTCTGTAGTCCCAGCTACTTGGGAGGCTGAGGCAGGAGGATCACTTGAGCCCAGGAGTTTGAGGCTGCAGTGAGCTATGATGACGCCACTGCACTCCAGCCCAAGCGGCAGAGAAAGACTCTGTCTCTAAAAAAAAAAAAAGAAAGAAAAAGTAAAATAAATAAAATAAACTATACAAAAATAAGTTGAAAAGAATGACTTCCTCCTACCCTAGACCTTCATTCCCCATCTGCAGAGGCAAATATTAACTTTTGAAATAAAGACATAAATATTGGAAGTAAAACCATTACAAAGAAATATTGGTATATGTTTATATACAATTTTGGATAGGAAATGATCTGTAGGTTGATGATAAAAGGAGAAACCATAGAGGGAAAAAATGATAGAATTTAACATGTAAACATTAAAAACTTTTGTATGACAAAAATTACCATAAATGGAGATTTCCAACAAAGATAATAGCATCTGAATCTATAGCTCAGAAATTTGAATCATATGTCCAAAATAAAACAAAAACACTATGCTAGTGAGGATACCATCCATCAGTAACAAACTCTGAGGAAATTCTGCTAGATGTAGGTACAATAAATTAGAAGGAATTCATCAAGGGAATATTAGTTTGACTTCTTTTTTGGCTTCAAATAACAGCCAAACTCCAGCTAATTTAAACAATAAGGAGATTATTAACTCACAGAGCTAGAAGTACAGATATAGGGTAGGATTTGGGGCTAATTGAATTCAGGGACTCTGGCTCCGTTTCCCTATAATTCTCTTAGCTCTGTCTTCCTCTGTGTGTTGGATTCCCAGACTCCAGGCCTCACATCTGTACACATAATCCAGTGGAAGAAAAACTAGCTCTACCTAAGGGTCTCCCTAAAGAACAAGGAAACTTTTCCTAGAAGCTCGTGGCAAATTCCTTCTCATAGTTTACTGGTCTAAATTTGGTCATGTGCCCATACCTGAATCAATCTCTGAGGCCAGAGAAATGTCATATGCTGATCTGGGAGGAGATTTGAGAAAATAAATATTCTTTGAGAGGATAGTGATGTGCATGTGCCCATGGTGGGGTAGGGATGTCCCTGTGAAGAATTACCCTTTTTCCTCTCTGCCCTTTGGCTATGGATTCAATGGACTCAAAGCTTCAGAGGTCCTTTGTTTATTTTTTGGTTGCTTGAAGTTCTTCTAGTAGTTTCTTCAAAAAAGGCTCTTGAGAACCATATTCCCTGAATTTTTGAATGTTCAAAAAATATGTCTATTAGTCTATTGATTTTTCACTAGAATAACTGTTTGGTCTGGTATGAAATTTTGGGGCTACATTTTTGTTTCTTGAAAATGTTGTGTATATTGCTCTAGAGTTTCTTATGGTGGTGTGGAGATGTCTGAAACTAGCCTGATTTTATTTCTCCCTATAAATGACTTTATCATTTTGGCCTATTGCCCAAGGGATTGTTTTTCTACCATTTGCTAAAATATATCTCTGGTTCAATTTTCCCATTATGCAATGTGCTCTTTCAATCTGTGGATTTAAAGCTTTTATTTCCAGAAATTGTTTGAGTTTTTTCAAACTTGGAGTTTATGTATCTTTAACTATTTTGGTTCTCCCAGTCACAGACACAAGTTAGGTACATATTTGATCTCTTTTTTTCTATCTCCATATTTATTATTTTTCTCTAAATCCCTTGAAATTCTGTTCATTACTATTTCTATTTATATTCCTGTGCAGGTCTTCTGGTGATGAATTCTCTTAGGATTTGTTTATCTGAAAATGTCTTTATTTTGCTTTCATTCTTTTTTCAATTTTTTTGTTATGGTAAGATACACAAGCATAATATTTACCGTCTTAAATGTTTTAAAGTCTACAGTTCTGTTGTATTAAGTACATTCAGATTATTGTATAGCCATCACCACTGTACATCTTCAGAACTCTACTCATCTTGCAAAAACTCTGTAACCATTAAACAATAACTCCCCATTCCCTCCTCCTTCTAGCTCCTGGTAACCACCATTCTATTTTCCATCTCTAAGAATTTGACTACTCTAAGTTCATAATACAAGTGGAAGCATACAGTGTTTGTCTTTTTGTCACTGGATTAATTTACTTAGCATAATGTCCTCAAGGTTTATCCATGTGGTAGCATATGTCAGAATTTCCTTCTCTTTAAAGGCTGAATAATACTCCATTTTGTATATAGGTGTGTGTGTGTGCGTGTGTGTGTGTTTATATATATATATAATTTTGCTTATCCATTTATCTGTTACTGAACACTTGGGTTGCTTCTGCCTTTCAGCTATTGAGAATAATGCTGCTATGAACATGGGTATACAAATATCTCTTCAAGACCCTGCTTTCAGTTCTTTTGGGAATATACCCAAAAGTAAAATGCCACTGCACTCCAGCCTGGGCAACAGAGTGAGACCCGTCTCTCTTTAAAAAAAAAAAATGGAATTGCTGGATCATATGGCAATTCTATTTTTAATTTTTGAAGAACCACCATGCTGTTTTCCACAGGATCTGTACCATTTCACATTCCCACCAACTATGCACAAAGGTTCCAATTTCTCCACATCCTTGGCAATACTTGTTATTTTCTGGGGGTTTTGTTTTGTTTTGTTCTGTAGTAGCCATCTTAATGGGCGTGAGATGGTGTCTCACTGTAGTTTTGATTTGCGTTCCCCTAATGGTTAGTGATGTTCAACATCTTTTCATTTTGCCTTCATTCTTGAAGGATATTTTGCCAGCTATAGAATTCTGGATTAACTTTTTTTCCCCCTTTCTATACTCTAAGATATTGTTTCACCATCTTCTGATACCCATTATTTATAAGGAGAAGTCAGCAGTCATTTGCATCATTGTTCCCCTGCATGTAGTGAATTGTTTTTCTCTGGCTTTCAAGATTTTCTCTTTGTCTTTGGTTTTCAGCACTTTGACTATAAAGTGTAAAGGTGTGGTTTTCTTCATATTTATTTTTGGGGGGGTTTCTGAGCTTCTTGAATCTATAAATTTATCTTTCAACCTATTTGGAAAATTTTAACCTCTATTTTTTCAAATAATTTTTCTGCTCCATTCTCTCTTTTCTCTACTTCTAAGACACTAGTTACACATATTTTAGATATTTAGATATTCCCCCACAGATTCCTGAGATTCTATTCATTCTCCCCTTCCACTCATTTTCTCTCTGTTACCCAAATTGGGTAATTTTTATTGATCTCTTGTCAGGTTCTCTAACTTTTTTTTCCTGTCATCTTCAATCTGCTGCTAAGCCTAGCCAGTAAATCTTTTTATTTCAGATATTATACTTTTCAATTCTATGATTTATATTTGGTTCCTATAGCTTTTATTTCTCTGCTCATATTATCTTTCTTTTATCAATTATGAGCATATTTTCCTTTACATATGTGCACTATTGAGCACAATTATAAAAGCTGCTTTAATGTCTGTTAAAACCCAACATCTGTGGCATTTCAGTGTCAGTCTCTTGTGTATGGGGCCACATTTCATTTCTATGTCTAGTAATTTCAGATTGTTTCTTGGATATTATAAAAGGTATGTTGTAGAGACTCTGGATTCTGTTACATTTCTCCAAAAAGGGTTTTTTTGGTTTTATTTGTTTGTTCATTGTTTTAAGTAGGCAATACATATATCCCTTTCTTCCTTTGTTTAAATGTTAATTTAGCTTTTGTTTAGTGAGATATATACATATTTGAAAAAGTCTAATACTCTGACAAGGCTTATAATGATAATACTATAACCCTATACCACCATACCCACCCCTGAAACCTGCTCCCTAGAAGAAAAACTTTTAATTCTTTTAGCTATTTCTTCCGTTTACTTCTACATTTCTGAAAATATTCTTACATTATTATTTATGTTATCTATTGACTGCCTATTATAGAGTAACAGAATTTTGTATACTTAAAACCCCCTTCCTTCCCTTCATACTTCTAATATACTTGTATTACATTTTTTTGTTTAAATCAATATTTATACTACTTACATTGTCTTGTTATGTAAGACTTGCTCAATGTTGAGCCTAGTAGTATACTACTGATTAGATAACTTTTTATTCATATTTGAATTAATACTTGTCTTGTGGGAATTACATGGCAGTTTTTCCTATTAAATAATTACTAGTTCAACATTAAACTCTCCAACAGAATTGTGATACCCTCTCTGAATACTATACAGATATATATCCTTGCCTTCAGCTGTGTCTAGTATCCCTGTGTCCAGACAGTGTAAGTTTCTAAACACCCAGTCTTCTGTAGGAGTGGGGAAAAGGGTCCACCTGTCTCTGAAAAATGGAGTTCTAGGGGTCTGAGTGAGCCATTTAAAGTTTACCAACCAGCCCTTCCCTTTTCAGCTATACCATGAATTTTTGCCTTTAGAGATATCTGGCACCTCCAAAATCTGGCCATTTCCAAGATTCTCAGGTGATATAAGCTTTCTTCTCATCAGCATATTCTTCTGATGTTAAGATTTCATAATTCTAGCAACTCCTTCATCCAGTTTTTATCCTCCAAAAATTTGTTGACATCTCTTGCTGTGCTTGGGTTAGTTATATGTTTTGTCTCTCCAAGTCCATTCTCCATATTTTTCTGCCCCACTCTGTATCCTGACACAATAACACCTATGGACTTGGGCTCCCTTGACTTTTGGCTCCCAGTTAGAATCAGCGAATTGGAGTTATTAGCAGAAGACTGAAGAGTGAGAGGAGACAGAATTGTGGACGTGAGTATTTATTCCTATTGCTGCCCTCCCCCTCCACATACTTACTCCCCAGAAGGCCACAGTTTTGGTGGTGGCAGAAAACTTCTACCCAAATACATGGCTTCTGGAGGGTGCTTTTCTCCTATGCCTAGAACTCCTATCAGGTCCCAGTCATGATTCTTTCCACCTGCCCCTTCAGGCATAGAGGTGATGACAGCTTCCCAATGTTGCTAGTGCCTGGGTACTTTTCTATCTCTTATTGGTTCTCTTAATGCTGCCCACACCTCTGTAAATAGTTTCCTCATTAAATTTTATTCAATTCTCCTTTGAGTGTGCCAATCTGTTTCCTGCCAGGACTCTAACTGCTACATAGCTGTTCATGTTCTCCCTTTAGTATGTTTATTCATTTCAAAAATTTTATTCACATTTTAGCAGAGTTTCTAGAGGCAACAGAAATAAGTGCCATATGTTCAATCTGTCATGTATAATTATCGAATATCCTTTTCTCCACTATATTTTCCTATGCAGTATTTGACTCTATTTTCTTTGATATAACATACTAATTTCTCTGCCATGCCCAAAGCTGAAGACTGGAGATTTAGTCTATGGAGAAGTTGAAAAGACAGCTCCCAATTTGGGCACCGGCACAGTGATAGGCAACGCAGAAGTGCCATACTATAAAGAGTGAGATCAAGACAACGTCCAGTATGGAGGTTTCTCAAAGAACTAAAAGTAGACCTACCTTTTGATCCAGCAATCCCACTACTGGATATTTACCCAAAGGAAAAGAATTCATTTGATCAAAAAGACACCTGTACTCCAATGTTTATTGCAGCACAATTCACAATTGCAAAGATATGGAATCAATCCAAATGCCCATCAGTTCATGAGTGGATTAACAAAATGTGGTATATGTACACCATGGAATTCTACTCAGCCATGGAGAAGGATGACTTAATGCCTTTTTTTTTCCTAAGTAAAGTATCTCAGGAGACTTAATGCCTTTTGCAAGAATTTGGATGGAACTGGAGACCATTATCCTAAGTGAAGTATCTAAAGAATGGAAAAACAAACACCATGTGTACTCACTATTAAATTGGAACTAACTGATGAGCACACATATGCATAGAGGGAAGTATAACTCAATGGAAATCAATCAGGGGAAGGGGAGAGGAAGGGAGGGGTGAAAACCTACCTCACAAGTACAATGAACACTATCTGGGTGACAGGCACACTTGATAACCCTGACTCAAGCATTACAAAAGCAATACTTGTAACAAAAAACATTTGTACCCCCATAATACTTTGAAAAAAAAAAAGACAGTCCACATAGTAAATGATGACCCTGCACCCACTCTCTTGAGTTTCTTAGCACCAAGCATGCTGAAAGCCAGAATGCTGATAGCTCTACCCCTACCTACCCACCAACCAGAATTAAAGTTTTCTTCTCTGGAGAAAGTGAACAGCCCAACAGAAAATTTGAATCTGTGTATTTTACAGTGAAGCTCACCAGTTGAAAGTCCAGCACACATATTCAGATCTTCTGACCAAAGTTTTAGTGCCTTGTGTTAAAATATGAACAGACAATTAAAGACTGCCAGATATTTGAAAAAGCCTTAAACAAGAGAGATAAAGACAACCGATACCAATATACAAACAAACCAACCATAACAAGAACTCACAGGAAGGAAAAGCAATTCAAGACTCAGAAAAACAAAACAAAACAAACAATAAAATAGAACAGTGGAGTGAGTATGGAAAAAAAGTGGTTCAGTGCCTTAAAATTCTGAGGAAAATTGACTTCTGCTCTAAAATTCTATACCTAGGCAAGTATAGGTAGAATAATGATACTTGTATTCAGGAACATTAAATGAAGTGTGTTCTGTGAAAAAGAGGAAGAATCCAAGAAAGAGAGACACTGAATCCAAGAAACAGAAGATCCAGGAGAGAAGAAGGCCCAGGATCGTGGTGATGGGAAGTTTCAGGATGATAGCTCAGTGGCAGGTCTAGTGAGTGACAGGACAGATAAGAGAAAGCAAAGGGTTCCAAGAAGGATGTTTCTAGGGAGAAACCTAAACTTAACAAAGTATCTGATGTATTTTAATGTATTCAGAAAAGATTTGTAGTTCTTTTGGATAGTTTGGGGTTGAAGTAGTGATTTTTGACTTGGAAAATTAAGCAAAGAAGCAAAAAACCAAATAAGGCAGTTAACACTAAAGAAAACAAAGTTGTTCAAAAAGGAAATGTTGTAGTATACATTACCACAGCTGTGAATAATAGAGACTAATCATAATAATAGAAATTATAAATGTTTATTTAAACAAAAATGCCAGTGTAACTAATTTGGGAAGATGGGAATGAGGAAGTGTATGTGAGTGAATATATTTGAGGAAGGTGATTTAAGAGAGCTAAATCTTCATTTAGCATAATAGCAAGTCAATAGGTAATAGCTAAAACTAAAAAAAATCAAGAAATGCTGATATATAGACATCATTTAGGTACATTGAGGTAAAACCAGAAGAAACAACAACAACAAAAAAAAGTTTAAAGAAGTTGCCTAAGAGGAGTGGGAATTTGAGGATGAGGGTCGGAAGGGTAGAATTCTGCTATTTTCCACTGTAAGCTAATAGTTCTATTTAAAATTTTTAAAGAGGTATATGCATTGGTTTGACAAAAACAAAAAACAAAAAGGAAAACATATCACATGTGTGGTCTGAGGTCCAGAATAATAGTCACATAACAATATTTTTCTCTCTCTTTCCCCTTTTATTCTGGTAATTCTTCAGATCCCTCCTAAAGAGTTCTTGGAATGTCTGTGCTGTATCTCACCAATGTTCTGTGAATTTCTTCCCTTGGCGAGATGCTGAAGTTTCTGTTCTTGCTCTTCCCTCTTCAGAGGCCAACTGAAGGCCACACCCTTATCGGCTGTTGACTCCCATCAATCTCTGTCCCAAGGCTCTGATACCTGGTGTCAAATTGTTGATGTCTGTGCCAGCGATGCTACTTGTCACTGCTGAAGCTCTGGCTCCAGGGCTGTTGACATTTCACACTCTCACTGCCACACACAGTTGTGTTTTCCTAAGTGGGAGAAATTTTTCTCAGTTCATAGAAACACAAAACTATATTCTCTCCTGAGCATCTGCTTTTATCTTTCATGAATACTGTGGGCATGCAACTGACTTTGCTTCTTTCTTTGGGCTGGCTGCTGGAAAGCTCTTAGCTAAAATTGCATTGTATTTCTAAATGGTGGAGAGGGTCTTAGGGTTTGTATGTTTGTATCTTAGTTTTAAGTGGGTTTCAGACTTTTTTGCTTGTTTTAGCCTTGTGTTTTCACTTGTCTTTTATTCATTCATTCATTAATACTGTATTTATTTTAGTAAGGTGGCTCAAATTCTTTTTTTATTTTGGAACAAGGAGGAGCAATATACTATAAATAACTGCATAAGTAAATAATGTAAGTTTTGGCTTAAAAAACTTTTCCTTTTATTAAAATCCCTTTATCTTAGGACTGAAGACTGAATTTGTAGTAGGCATCTTGGTTACTGTAGCTTTACAGTGAGTCTTAACATGGGATAGTGAGATTCCTTCAACTTGTTTCTTCCATCTTAAAATGGTTTTAGCTATTGCAGTGCCTTTGCTTTTTCTATAAATTTTGGAATAAGCTTATCTCTATTCACAAAAACTGCTGCTGGAATTTTTTTAAAAAATTTTATTGAGCTATATGACTGAAGTCATTATTATTTGGATTGTGATAATTTTGTTTTTTATTTGCATTACTCATTTGTCTAGCTTTAGTAACAACCTTTATTCTATGTCTGGCAGGAAAGCAGGTGTGTAAAGAATACTCCATTTGACAATCTGCTTTCCAATCATATTCTCATCTGTTTTCATCCACAACATTTGGTTTTGTCAGAAGCTTTTCTTCTCTAGCCTCTTTTCTGTCCCACTATGATACCTTCTTAGAGAAATGTAGCTCAATATCAAGCGTGATTTGGCATGGAAAAAGCAGGAAGCCCTGGCAATATATCAGTTGTTTGGATAATTTTTAATATTCTGATTTAAACTTAAAATTCAGTATATTTAGAATTATAACCTAAAAACTTTAGGGTATTCCATACAAACATACTTTAGAGGGATTTTTTTTTGAAGATGATCTTTCTGTGGCATATTTTGCTTTAAGAGAATGTAATAGGTTGACATGTCAGAAGTTATGAAAATGAAAACCCAGTAGATAAATGGACAAAGACTAGAACAGGAACAATACAGAAAGGAAAACCTGATTAGACAATAAACACATGGAAAAATGCTCAGCCCCATTAACATCAGGGAAATGATACATTAAGATATAATTTTATACTCAACAGGCTAACAGAAATAAATGTCTAATAATATTGAGTGTTGGCAATGACGTGGACCAATGCAAACTCTACTACTCCTGGTGGGAGTGTAAATTGAGACAATAACTTTGCAAAACAATTTGTCATTGTCCAGTAAAGTTGAAGATGTGCATGTCATATAACCCAAAGTGGAACCCATTGTTCCACTTCTAGGTATGTGTCCTAAAGAAACTCTCAAACATGTGCATCAGAGGTCATGGACCAATCTGATCAGAGTAGCACTATTTATAATATAATGATATATTATTAGACGCAACATGAATGTCTATTGGCAATGGAATAGATAGATTGTAGCATGTTTATAGAATGGAATGCTATATAATAGTGAAAAGAAAACAGGTACAACATGGATGAATCTCAAGAATATAATTTTGAATGAAAAAAGGCAAGTCACAGAATGCACAGAATATGATTTCATTAAAATAAAATCCAAAAGCATACAAAACTAAACAGCACTTCATATAAGTATACAAAGTTGTTAAAGCCCTAAGCATTGCAAGATAACACAAAATTTAGGATAGTGTTTATTTCTAAGAAAGAAAGAAAGGAAATGGGAGGACAGTGGGTCACACAGGTGATGGTAATGTGCTTTATTTTTTTAATTGAGTGATGGATACACAGGTATACTTTTTAATCTTATTTTCTAGATTATATACATATATTTTAAAATATATTTTCTCTTCTTAATCATTAAAAAAATCTCTTTTAAGTGAAAAGAAAAGTCACCAAAGTGTGACTACATGTCTTTAGAGTCACAGAGTTAGTTCTACATTTATTTTTAACTGTTCAAAAATGTTGCCCTTAGCTGGGCATGAAGGCACATGCCTTTATATAGTTCCAGCTACTCAGAAGGCTGATGCACGAGGACTGCTTGAGCCCAGGAGTTTGAGTTCATCCAGCCTGGGCAAGATAGTGGGACCCTGCCTCAAAAATGACAACAAAAACTTGACCTTCATTTTAGGTATGATGCTACCATAGATGCCACAGCTGACAAAACGGATTCAGGTCACTAGATTTAGCCATGCATTTTCCTCATGCATTTTTCATTTTAAAATAAAAGAATATATTTATTCCCGAAAACATTTGCTTGAAATATCAAAGTAGATAATATTTTTAAATAGTGGTTCTTAACCCCTGGCTGTATGTTGGAATCACCCAAAGACTTTAAAAGCATAAAATGTTGATGCCCAACCCCCATCCCAGATTAAATGAGTCAAAATCCATGTTGGTGGGGCTTGGGCTTTGGATTTTTCATGAAAAATTCAACAGCTTATTCAAATTTAAAGCCAGAATTGGAAAGTACCATTTTAAAGCAACTTTCTAAACCAGCATTCTTTACATTGTTGGTGCAAAAGTCTTAAGTGGATAGGAAATAAATTTGGTAGGTTTCTAGATTTTGAAAATACAAATAATTGAGAATAGAAAATATCAGAGTATATCACATTTTTATTTCAGGGGTGTGTGTGTAATAAGTGGTCATGTAAAATATAGGATCTCTTTGTTAATTATTATTTTTTTTTTAGAAATGGAGGTCTTGCTATGTTGCCCAGGCTAGACTTGAACTCCTGGGCTCAAGAGATCTTCCTACCTCCGCTTCCTGAGTACCAGGGACTATCGGTGCATACCATTGCACCCAGCTTAAAATACAGGATTTCTTACTGTGGGTCACAGTGTGTTTGAAAATAGTTCTAAACAAACCTATTCTAAGGTGCTATTAGGAATTCTTTTTAAAAAGTTTTTTTTAATTGTCAAGTAAAAATTGTATATATGGCTGGGCATGGTGGCAGTGTTTTAAAAAATATTTTGAATTAGTTGCCTACACTTAGAAATCAGAGAGCTTATATACATTATTTAATGACTTCTATTAGTTCCAAATTCTTGCATAGCAACACTGTGCTGGTACTGGATTCCCACTTTAAATGAGCTCTGTCTTATTCTTGACTGTCTCCGCAACTCCCACGTATATGCTTCATCATTTATGTTACCTGTTTAGATTCCATAGGATCTGATTCTGCAACCACATGTTTAGAGATTATTGCCGATATTCTCTCAGTCTCTTACCAATAAACAGAACACAGGCAACATATTAACAAATTTAGCAAAATTCTCTTACTAAAAAATTCTCGTACTAAACCTCACACAAAGTTATATATGGGGAGATTTAATGATGTAAGCTCATGTTAATTTTTTAAATAAACTGAGCTCACCTCTTGCCACTGTACCCAAGGAATAGTGCTTTCATTCTTTAACTTATGTTGCCTAAAATGTAAAGGTCCTTACATAGAAATCCTGTGTGACATAGACACAATGCCTAAAATTTACCCAAACCTCTAATTCACTTATCAAATGGTTTTTTCAAGAGACTAGAACTTCTACTGCATCATTATTGTTTTCGTTAAAGAACCCAGAATCCTGAAAAAAAAACCCTACTTTTAGTTAAAATAAAAAACAACTGTTTCTGATAGTTAAACAATAATTTCAAGGGCTCTTATGTGACGTTAGAAATCATTCAATCCAATTCCTTCCTTTAATATAGCACTATCAAGAACAAAAGTCCATGCTTTTTTAGTTGAAGCTTCGAACCTTAAAAATACCCTGCAGGAGGAACATAGGGTTGTTATTAATATTGGATCCACATGTTAGTGTTGAATACTTTTAGTGGAAAACTCAAGAGTATCTGAGTCATCAGAGGATACAATTGTTTAATAGTCACTGAACATCATGCTCCCATTCCACCTTCGGAGTGGGTCTATGTGACTAGTTATGACAAATGAGCTCTGAGTGGAAGTGGCATGTGTCACTTCTGGGACAAAGCATAGAAAGAAGAGCACTTATTTGCTCTCGATGCCTCTTTCTTTTCCTGCCACAATGACAGCAGAGGCCAAGTGTTGAGATGGTATAACCAAAAGGTGGAATTAGCCTGAATGTGAGGCGTACTTGGAAGGAAGATGTCTGGAAGAGCCAACTTTGTGTGAGTGAAAAATAAACTTTAATAGGTTAAACCAATAAAATTTGGGAATTGTTTATTACTGCAACATAACCTAGTCTCTTCTGGTTAACGCATTGACAATACTCTTAGATTAGCCATGTTCTCAACTTCCCACAATTATCTAAAACATAGTTTATAATCTTTGACATTCATACAGATTTAAAAGTTTAATATTCATATGGGTAAAAAATATCTTGTTAAAAAAAACTTGATGGCAAGGGAATTATTTTTCATCTTGAGTGAGAAGAGAGCCCAAAGAAAAATATATCACCTATGATTAATACAAGACATAGTCAAATTTAATCTTACTTAAGGTCTTGATTCAATCTGACTAATTGCGTGACTAAAATTACTTTTCTTTAGTTTATTAGATTGTAAATTCATTATCCTTATCAGCACAGACTAAGACATTTTGGAGGATAGCACAAAAATTCTTTCAGGACTAAGTAATATATTTTAAAATTTTTCCTTTAATTTCCTTTAACATTTTCCTTTAATCAATTAATTTTCCTAAAGAGAAGGAACAGAAGTTGGAGTCTAGGACCCTCCAGAGTGGGGTAACCTACACCTTGAGTTGGGACTAAAAGGGTGGACATTAGAAATAAGGGTGAATTGAAAGTGAACTAATTCTTCCATGTACTGTAGTCTGTCTTTGAGTCATCTGGATAGCCCAGAAAAATCTCAAGCCCCGAAACTGAATTAGGATAATCTTGGATTGTTAGTGCCCCTAAATGCCTGGTAGAAGCAATAAAAATTCTCTTTGTAGAAAGAGAACATCATAGTAGGCTTCAAATTATTTTAATAAATAATTAATTATAACAATTGTCAGGACACAGGAAAAAATAACCAAGCTACAAAATGATAAAACACCATGGCCAGGTGCAATGGCTCACACCTGTAATCCTAGCATTTTGGGAGGCCGAGGCAGGAGGATCACTTGAGATCAGGAGTTTTAGACCAGCCTGAGCAAGAGTGAGGCCCATCTCTACAAAACCCAGGAAAATTAGCTGGGTGTGGTGGTGTGTGCCTGTAGTCCCAGCTACTCGGGAGGCTGAGGTGGGAGGATCACTCAAGCCCAGGAGTTTGAGGTTGCAGTGAGCTATGATGATGCCACTGTGCTCTAGCCTGGATGACAGAATGAGACCCTGTCTCAAAAACAAAAACAAACAAAAAACAAAAACACAAAAAAACTCAAAAAACACCATGAACAAGAAAAAGAAAATGCAACAGATTACAGAAACAGACTCTCAAGGATTCCAGATACAGACTATAAAACAACAATGCTTATCAAATTCAAGTAGATAAAAGTGAAGCTTGAATATCTTAGCAGAGAACTATAAAGTATAAAAAAATGATAGCAGAATTTTAAAAGAACCAAATAGAAATTCTAATAGTAAAAAATAGAGGAACCTAAATTAAGAAATCAATGGATGGACTTCAGAACAAATTAGATACAATTAAGAAAGAATTAGTATACGTGAAGACAGATCGGAAGACATCATTTAGAATGAAGCACAGAGAGAAAAAAGAATGGACCAAGAAAAGAGACAGAATATAATGAAAATGTCTAACATGTTCAACTGGGGTCTTGAAAGAAGTATAAGAGAATGAGACAGAAGCAACATTTAATGAAATAACAGATGAGAATTTTTCAGCTCTAGACATCAACACAGAAATTCAAGAAGCCTAATGAATCACAAGAAGAGTATACAAAAAGAAAGCCACACCAGAGAGAAAGAAAGAAAACCAAACACAAAGAGAAAATATTAAGAGCAGCCAAAGGCAAAGAGACAGTTTACTTTCAAAGAAACAATAGTTAGACTGACGGCTGACTTCTCAGCAGCAATTATGGAAGCAAAAAGATTACAGAACGATACCTTTAATGTGCTAAAGTAAATAGCTGCCAACCTAGAATTATATACCCAATGAAAATATCACTGAAACACTCTCCAAAAACAGCCTCAATTCAGTAATTAAATCTTTTCTGTTCTGGGACCTGCTGCAGGTTTAAATCTGTGTGTCCAGCTTTTCTTTTTCTTACTCTCCTCCTCTCTAACCTGTAAGCTATGTGCTCTGCGTTAGTAACTCTGCAAGGAGCCAGGACAGAAGTGAGAGTGGGAGCAGTAGGAAGGCAAGATGAGGGGTGTAAGAAAGTTTTTATTTGGCTAACATTTTTGTAAGATGGCTTCGCTAGGGCTAGTGAATGTTTAAAACTGGCTTTCTCATGGTCAATTTTCAGAATTCTTCAAGAATATCTACTGAGTTGTTTGTATTTTTCTTATTAATTTGTAGGAGTTCTCTATATATTTTAGATACAAGTCCTTTTTCAATAATGTTTGATACAAATATAATTTCCCATTCTGTTGCTTACCTTTCTACCCTTTAAATGGTATCTTGTGATAAATAGAAGCTATTAACATAGCTTAATTTATCATTCTTTTCCTTCATCATTAGTGGGTTTTTTCTACTTGAGAAGAATGTCCTCTTGGTCACTCTTTAATAACATATGAGCCTTTTCCTCATAAGTTTAAAATCCAAATTTAACTATGTAATATTGAACAGAACGTGGTGGTCTAAACAACAGCCATTACCTACTTCCTCCTTGTTTTCAAAACAGAAGTGATGGGAGAAGGGGTTAGGGGAAATGTATACCTTAAAAACATAGGGTATTTGGCCAAAGGCATCCTATACTTGACCCACTGAATCAGAATTCTTAGAATGGAACTTAGATGTGTGTAATTTTTTAAAGTTTCCCCAGATCATCCAGTTATATCTTGATAAGGACTACAAATAAAAACAAAACAAAACAAAACTCAAGTGTCTAGAATGTCATGGAAGGAAGGAGAGAATTTCAAGCAGGAGTTAGCAAACAGGCTCAGATGTAGTAGAGTCCAAAGAGAATAAAGATTAAGAAAAATATGTTGGATTTGGCTTGAAACTTCAAAGTCATTAGTAAACTCAGAACACTTTTAATAAAAAGGTGGGGTACAGAATTTGGGTTACATGATATTAAGGATGGGGAGTAGGCAGTTAGAAGGCAGAAAATGTGTGTATATCAAATATTTGAGAGTAGATGGTAATAAAAACAATTTTGCAAAATTAAAAAAGATGTTTGTTTTTCAGTTTCAAGATTTGAGATACATGTACATACAATCTTTGAATCTCAGAGTTGACGGAAACCTTAAAGATTATCTTGTTGAATTCCATCTGACAGTTACATTTCGTTTACAAAGTCTTGTCAATCTGTTCATGCTTAAACATCTTTTGTGGTGAGGCTTCCCGTTACCTTCAGGAGCAGCCTGCCGTGTCTGTGTATAGCTTTGAGTGAAAGTTCTTCATTATCATGAGCTCAAAACTTTCCTCCTCAAATTTCACTGATTGTCATAGTTGAAACAGGAGGACAGGTGTCAGCTGTGAGGGGATATTATCTTACTAATACATTTATTTAACCGCTTTCCAAAGGAAATGATAAAAAGGGTCTGGCTTGATTCTTTTTAAAAAAAACACTGGATGAAACTTAAATGAATAGGATAGTTTAAGAAATAGTTGTTCTTCAAGAATATATTTTTGAAAGTTGGTCCTTTGTTTTAGGCTTTGCAAGGCAAAATATATAACCTCCAAATTTAGCTATGTGGTATTTAGTGTGGCAACCACAAATCAGAAATTTGAGGAGGAACTCTACCATGCAGAAATGACTTTGGTTAAAGGCAACAGAATATCCAACTTAAAGTCACTCAACCCACGTGACCCATAATATGCCACTTAACAAAAGGTCTGGAACCTCTGGGCTGGTTGGGCAGCTGGATGTTGTCTGGGCACATGCTGTCCCCTTGGCTTTCCCCTTCTGGCCACAAGATAGCGCAGCTGCTCTAAACATTATGTCCTCAGAGGTCCTTGTCCAAGCAGGAAGGAAGGAGACTGGAGCAAAAAGGCTTTCTCTTTCTCTTAAGTCCTCCTAAGGAGGAGTTAAAATTGAGGCTCCCAGCAGACTTCTTGGGCCAGAACTTAATCACACACCCATGGCTAGACTGACAAAAGAGAAACAAGAGCAGTGATTTACTTAGACCCTGAAGCTGGGCACATCATTGCCTGATCAAAATAGGGCTTTTATTTTATTTATGTATTTAATTTTTTAAACAAGAAAGAAGGGGGGAAGAGCTGTAAGATAGGCTACCAAAAGCATCTAACAGAGGAGTTTAGGAGAAATTATACGCTAAATCTACCGGGCTCTGTGTCAAAGGACAGGACAATGGCTCTTCAGAAACTTTTTCTTTCCACAATGATTATTAATTCTCTGCAGTGACTTAGAAAAATTCTTGGACTAAATTTCTTGCCATTAAAGGCTTGATGAGTATAGAAACTGACAGTAAAACTATTTTTAAAATTCACTTTGCTTCTAACCCAAACTTCGTACTCTAGCTCTCATTTTACCACTACAGGAGTTGTACGAATCACCTCCAATTTGCATATTATAGAAGAGCCTTACATGGAAAAGAAGAAATCATTTTCAAATTAGGCAATTCCATCTAGAACTGTCAGTAGCTAATTCCCAGTGCTGTCTTTTATTTCTACATGCTTTTAGATGAAAGTAATCACATCTGCAGTAATTCTCAGGATAAAATTTTCTTAAAGCTAATTTTATGCAGGGTTTTTTTTCCCCCTTAGTTTTGAAGAATAAAGCAATTATTCTTTCTTTTTGAAATTGCACATCAGGTCCAGAAACATTAATTATTCTTTCTTTTTGAAATTGCATATCAAGTTCAGAAACATTGACGACTTTAATTTAAAATATTAATGTCAAGTTATGGGTATAAACATCTATATTCCACCCTCTTTCTTTCAGTGTCCCTTTCTTGTTCTTGGCAGATCCTCATTCCTGCTGGATTTCCGTTGCACACCAATTATCTCAGGCTACAGCTGTTTACTGACAGCTGTTCTCTCCATTGCCCACCATGCAGTCACCCTTCTGTAGAAATTCCTGCCTCCCCAGTGTGGCTACTTTGGCTGGGGCTTCACACTTGGCTCAGGAACAAAGCTTGTGACCTAAATCAATCCAAATATTGCATTCCCCTGGCCAAACTGATTGATGAATAGAAGTCTCATTCAGAGCCGATGAGAAGTAATGATACTTTTGCTGGGACTTCTGGGAGAGAGATTCTTACTCTGTCCTGCTAGATTTTTACCTGAGGGAATGAGGCCCAGAGGTACTGCGGCTGTCTTGATATTTTGAGTGGGATCTAGTCTAAGAATGGAGCTGAGATGAAAGAGAGAGGGAGAGAGAGAGGGAGAGAGAGAGGGACAGAGACTCTGGTGATAAATTTCAGCCTTTAAGCCAAGACAGCAGCAAGCCCTATTCCTGGACTTTTCGGTTACATAATCAAGTAAATTCCTGTTTTGTTTAAGCCACTGTTTGGGTCAGATTTTCTCTCACTTGCTACCAAAAGAGTTCTAACTTATAAATAGGTTTAAAATCTCTTATGACCAAGAAAATTTTCAGATACTGAATATGTCATAAAAATGAATATGGAATAAATGCACTTACAACTAATTATGTCAATATTTTTACTGTCTTCTTTTCAAATAGTAATGTCCACGTATGTAATGTAATACAGAATAGTTTAAATTAGTATTCTCAATATTAATACTTAGTATACTCTAGTTAAGTGTATTAATTAATTATTATGGCAATGTGCTCTGAGAACAGAGTCCTCAAGACTGAGCATGTACATTTGTTTCCTTTTCGAATCTAAATTATTTCTCATTATCATGGAATAAAATAGTCTTGGTGATATTTAGAGATATTGATAAATTATTGATATATTTTAAGCCTATAATTATAAACATGGTGGTTTTATTATGTTTAAATATTTCCCTCAAAAAGCACGTGTTGGAAACTTAATCCCAATGCAACAGTGTTGGGAGGTGGGACCTAATGAGAGATGGTTAGGCCATGAGGGCTCCACCCTCATGAATGGGTTAATGTGGGTGTGGGTTCATTATCATGGGAGAGGATTTATTATAAAAGGGTGAGTTTGGTCACCTTCTTGCACACTCATGCTCTCTCTCTCTCTCTCTCTTTCTCTCCTTCTCTCTCTCTCTCTCTCTCTCTCACCCTCTCTTGCCTTCTGTCACCCTCTTGCCTTCTGCTGTGGGATGATGCAGCAAGAAGGTCCTTGCCAGAGGCTGGCACTTTGATATTGGACTTACCGGTCTTCAGAACTGTGAAAAATAAATTTCTTTTCTTTATAAGTTACCAAGTCTCTGATATTCTGTTATAGCAGCACAAAATGGACTAAGACAAGCACCCTCCTGGGAAATAGGCGCAACAGACTGACCTGGCTGTGTGATGCCAGTCTCTGTGCTTGGCTGAGGGCCACATGTGCCTGGACGTGGAGAGCACCATGAAGAAATTGTCCACTTTAGGAAAGCTTTGTTCCAAATCAGTGCCTCTAGCCTTTCCCATGGTGACCTTTGCTGTTCTCCATGCCAGGTATCCACATCCTTGTCAAAGGGTGAGAAAACTTTAGTGACTGGCCATGATGGTATGGTTGTAAGACAGGTGGGCAACCAAGCAATTTATACACCTGTTTATCCTGGTTTATTGTCATGCACTATTGAAACTGTAAGGTAGATTCTGCTTCTTTATGGTGGTAAAGAACATGTTGATTATGCTAAAGAAAGGTTATCTTCATAAGTGAGCACCTCTGTCTTATATCTTGCAGCTGTATTGGTAAGATTACACCAGGGAAACTTAGAGTTTTGTTTATTTTTAGTAGGTAATTTGTACACATGGCTCAAAATTCAAAGGTATAAATATTTGTGAAAACTTTCCTTCCCTCTTCTGTTCTCCAGATGCCCAGTTCTCCTCCCCAGAGGTAATCCATTTCATGCATTTCATGTCTCCTCCCAGAGTGATTTAATGCATATTTAAGCAAATACATGTAAATTTTATCTTCCCCCTTTTACCTCGACAATGGTGTATGTACTACTCTGCACCTTGCTCTTTGCTCTGAAGATATCTTGAATCTACTTCCATTTTGGTAAATAAAGAGCTTCCTCATTCTTTTTGGTAGACTCTGAGTATTCTACTATTTCATAATATTAATACTATGATTTCAGTAATGTCCTATTGGTGGACATTTTGGTTGCTTCCAATCTTACACACAATGCCACAATGAACAATCTGTACATACGTTAATCTGCACTTGGGCGATCGTATCTTTGGAATAAATTTCTAGAAGTGAAGTTTTTGGGCCAAGGATATATGTATTTGTAATTTCCCCCCACTTTTTTAGGTTTTATTATAATTGAAAAAATAATGCATGCTATGGTTTTCAAAAATCCAAACAGAATGAGAGTATACACAGTGAAAAGTAGTTCTCCTATCCCTCAGCTTCCAGGTTCCCTCCCTGGAGGTAACCACTGTGTGTATACTTCTATAGATATGCATATACAAACATATATGTGAATAAGTATATGTCATCATTTGTCTTTGCTTAAAAGCAATATACTACACACACTATTCTGCACCCTGAGTTTTTAACTTAACATATCTTAGAGTTTATTGCATACCAGTAAGTATAGATGAACCTCATTCTCTTTAAAGTCAATATGGAATTTATTTTGAAGAAATTATTAACTTTTTTCATTTTCAAAAATTAAGGTATAATTTACATAAAGTAAAATTTATCCTTTCTAGTGTAAAATTTCGTAAGTTTTGGCAAATATGTATATTCAATTGTAATTTTTTTTTTTTTTTTGAGACAAGGTCTCACTCTGTTGCCTGGGCTAGGTAGAGTGCCGTGGCATTATCATAGCTCACTGCAACCTCAAACTCCTGGGCTCAAGTGATCCTCCTGCCTCAGCCTCCTGAATAGCTAGGACTACAGGTGTGTGCCACCTGGCCCAGCTAATTTTTCTATTTTTTGTAGAAATGGGGGTCTCACTGTGTTGCTTAGGCTGGTCTCAAACTCCTGGCCTCAAGCAATCCTCCCAGCCCAGCCTCCCAAAGTGCTAGGATTACAGGCATGAGCCACGACAGGCCTTCAATTATAATTTTGATGGACATTGCCAAAAATCCCCTCTTGAGAATTTGTACCAGTTCACACTCCCACCAGCAATGTATGAGTACCTGCTCTTCTACAGCCTTGCCAATTCAGATGTGTCATAAAATTTTTGATGTTGCCAATCTGTAGGTAAAAGTGGTATTGCATTATCATTTTAAATTTCATTTCTCTTATGATGAAGCTGAGCATCTTTTCATTTGTATAAGATCCCTTTATATTTCCTTTTCTGGGAACTGTCCGTACTTTTTTTTTCAGCCCATTCTTCTATCGTGGGTTGGTTGTCTTATTCATTTGTAGGGACCCTTGATAGATTAGGAAATTTTCCCTTGTCCGTGATATGAATTGCAAAAATTTGGGAAATCTGATGTTCATAGAAGCATCAGGTAAGAACTGTACCCCCTCCACAATAAATACATAAAACTTTCTCAACCATTGGGAAAATACTGCAAATACAAAGTTCCACTTGAAGAGGCCTAAACCTCCAAAATGAGGTTTTGCCATGCTTTGTAAAAAAAGCCAGTGTATATTGTTCTGTAAGAGAAAGAAAATACAGAGGTCTGTGCAATCAATTGTACAGTTTTCGAATAACTTTTAAGAATTAAAAGTTAATGTTTTATTATATGTAGTATAGCCAGTGAGGGTCTCTCTGATTAAAAAATCTAAATATCCTCCAGTTCATTGCAGGCACATGAAAGATGAAAAGTCATCCCTACATGCTTTCTGCCATATTTTTCCAAGATAATTACATCACTTTAAAATAAAGAATAAGTTCATAGTTTTGGTAATCTATCTCCAAACTGTATACATGTTATTTAACAAAGATATCTATGTCTCAGGATACAAAGGAGAAGAGTTGGGACTTAAGAAAATAAAAAATTATCTTATTTGCATATGACATGGAGAAATAAAATATGTTATTTGGTCTCTAATACAGCAGAAGACAGCTTGTGAACTAAAAATGGGGCACAGAAAACTTTACTTGATTTACGTGGATAAATAAAGTTATAGAAGATTTAAGACAGATACTGGGGGGGATGGAAATAGAGAAGAGTGACTCAATACTCCTTCTTACATGTAGAATAATGGACAATAAGGGTATAATTAAGTCAGCCCTTATGAGCTTGAACCAAGTGAGCAGTGGTCACTGGCTTTGATTTTAATTTGCGTATTCTTGACATTAAACAGTTCATATACTCTCTCATTGTATGTAACTTTCTTCAAGCATGGATAATTGATAGAAGTCATACATATTTGTAGCCTTTTTACTCTTTCTCTTGACGTCTGTACGTACCTTGATCAATCTCTACACTTAATGTATATTAAATAGATCTTCCTAATCACTAATGATAAGTAATAATTAAAATGAAAAATAATTTAAAAATTCACATACTAAATTCAAGTCTTTGAATTGGCTCTTGCTCAGCTAATCCTTTTGGTTAGCTGGCTCATTGAACAAGTAGGCCTTATGCTTTGTGATCATGGAAGTAGCTATTTTTATCTCCTACTTTCCCTTTAAAGCTGTTCAGAGGAGGAAGACTTTGCCTTCCCCTCTGGATGAAAACTCAAGCAGTGCCATCACATTTCTGGTCACTATCGGGTAATAAAAATCCTCACAATCCCTTTAGGTCACGAACTCAGCCTTAACCTAGCGATTAAAGCTCTTCCCCTCCTTCAGCTGGAGCCTGTTGCTGGTGAGAGGCTGCAATCCAGGAAAGGCAGGAGAGCCCAACTACTTCTCTTTTTTTGACTGCCACCCTCCTCACCCCAACCCTTCCCAGCTAGATGCTGTCTGTTATGAACTCTGTCAGGATCCCGGACAGAAGCAGGCACAGTAGGAAGGAGAAGAGAAGTGGGGGGACAAGAAAGTCCCTGCTCAACTGGTACTGGATGGCTGCCCACTCTCTGGGCTAAAGAGACAGATCCACACCTGTACAGACCCCTGATTTATAGAATAACAAGGTCCCAATGCAATTCATGGGGAGAAAAGATGTTATTTTCAATAATGGTGCTGGATTAACTGGCTATCCATATAGAAAACAAAATGAACCTTGACACTACTCTATACACCAACTTTAATTTGAGATGGATCATAGAACTAAATGTAAAAAGTGGGAGAATATTTTCATGACTTTGAGGCAAGAAATGATATCTTGAACAGGGTACACAAGTTACCAAAATATAAACTAGAATATTGATAAGTTGGACCTGATTAAAATTAATAACTTCTTTTCATCAAAAGATATCATTTGAGTGAAAAGGCAAGACACAGACAGGGAGAAGATATTTGTATACACATATCTGACAAAGGATTCCTATCAAGAATACATAAACAACTCCTTCATTATCAGTAAGAAAGACAGACAATCCAGTAAAAAATGGGCAGGCCACAGGAGTCGGAGCTTGCAGTGAGCTATGATGACACCACTGCATTCTACCCAGGGCCACAAAGTGAGACTCTGTCTCAAAAAAAAAAAAAAAGGGCAGGCCAGATATAGTGGCTTATACCGGTAATCCCAGCTACTTAAGAGGCTGAGGTGTGAGGATCACTTGAGGCCAGGAGTCCAGGAGTTGGAGACTAGCATGGGCAACATGGCAAGACCCTGTCTCTAAAAGAATTTTTAAAATTAGCTAGGCATGGTGGCATGTGCCTGTAGTCCCAGCTACTCGGGAGGCTGAGGCAGGAGGATCCCTTGAGCCAGGAGTTCAAGGCTGTAGTGAGTTGTGATTGTGCCACTACACTCCAACCTGGGCAACAAAGTGAGACTCTGTCTCAAAATAAAAAAAAAATTTAAAAAAAAGGGAAATATGGGCAAAGACTTGAACAGGTCCCTCACAAAAAATAAACACATGCAAAGGTTGAAAACATCATTCATCAGGAAACATAAATGAAAACTCCAGTGAAGTGCTGCTCCCAGAATGGCTAAAATTAAAGGGACTAACAATACCAAGTAAAGACAAAGATGTGGAGGATGTCTTCCTGATTTAAACTGGTACAGCCACTTTGGAAAACTTTTTAATGGTGCCAGAGCTAAGTATACATATACTTTATGACCTAAAAATTCTACTCCTTTGTATATTCCCAACAGAAAAGAATGCTAGTCATCAAAAGATATGCACAAGAATGTTTGTCATAGCTTTATTTGTAATACTTAAAAATTGGAAGCAACTCAAATGTTCATGGATCAATAAATCATTGCATATTTATATAATAGAATACTACATAATATTGAAAAAGAATGAACTACTGCTATCCACAACAATGTGGATGACTCTCACAGACATAATGTAAAGTGAATGAACCTAGATATATGAGTACCTACTATATGTTTTCATTTATAGGAAATTCAACAATGGGCAAAACTAATTTATGGTGGACGACAGAGATCAAAACAGCAATTACCTTTGATTGGGAGGGGGCAGGAAGGAGCTTTCTTAGGTATGGGTAATGTTCCATACCTGTATCAGAGTGGTGGCTACGTGGGTGTGGTTACTTACAAAAATTCATCAGGCTATACGTCTAAGATTTTACTGTATGTGATTCCACCTTAAAGAAAAAAATGTTAATGCCACTTTCAATTGTTTTGTCATTGTTTTCCTTGAACCCTTTTATCTCTTCTTTGAGTGCTTGTTATATAGAGATTATTTTTTCTTCAGTTCCTAGAGTTCATGGAGGTTTATAGTAGCCCCCGCTTATTTGTAGTTTCGCTTTCCTCAGTTCCCATTACCACGGTTTGAAAATAGGTGAGTAGAGTACAATAAGATATTTTGAGAGAGAGAGAGAGAGACTACATTCACATAACTTTTATTATAGTATAATATTATGACTGTGCTATTTTAGCGTTATTGTTGTTAATCTCTTACTGTGCATAATTTAAAAATTAAACCTTAACCATAGGTATGTGTGAGTAGGAAAAATCATAGTGTATACAGGGTTTGGTACTATCTGTGGTTTCAGGCATCCACTGGGGATCTTCGAACATATCCCCTGTGAATAAGGGGAGGCTACTGTATTTGGTCATGGTTTTTACCAGTTTTCTGGCAAGATTTTTCAGTTTGTTCTTTATCTGCTGATCGTTTTCCCCATTGATTTCTCCATTTTTTCTTGTTGTATTTTCCTAAAGATCTATGCTGTTTTCCTTTTGATTATTTCTCACCTTTGAATGAGGGTACTTTTCCTGCAGGGCTGACACACCCTGTATTTCCAGGACACAACATCCAAATCGTATTCTCTCCAGGGGGCGCCATTCACATGGACTACAATATGAATAGTGTCTCCTAGAGACCCTGCTGCCTAGACAACCCATTTGCTGAAATACTTGTAGGGAAGGCACCGGAGAAGTGTGCCAAACCTCTGCCTGAACCCCCACGATCCCAGCAGGGATTTGTATGTGTGCCTGTGCGAGCTGGTCTAGCCTTTCCTCCTCTTCAGAGAAAAAGGTTAGCAACTGCAGAGCTGCTTATTACTGACAACTGTTCCTCCACCCCGTGTCCTCTTCCTTCATTCTGTGCCAAGTTGGTGGGTCTACAAGATTCTTTCCTCACCCTGCTGCCCTGCACCTTTGCTGTCTCAAATGAGGTCCAAGGGAGCCTCAATAACTGGCCTGAATAAAGGCTTGTTCTAAGCAAGGTATTGTTTGTTTTTGCACCTCAGAGTATCCACTTGAGTTTGCACATTTGAGTCTCACCACCTCTGCCTACAATATGCAATCTCCAGCTATCTGTCTGAATCTCCTTCTTACCCTAATTAGATGACCACCCTAGAAGGCAGCCTTCCTTCATATATATTAAGATTCAGGATAAAAGCAGCTTAGTCATTTCATCAAGATAAAGTTTCTTATTCTCCTTGTTTTCAGGCAATTTAAAATATTTTCTTCTCACAAACAATGCTGCAATTGTACATAACTCAGTTTCTTTTTGTGCAAGTGTATCTGTAGAATAAATCCCTAGAATTGGAATACTGGTTAAAAGGGTATGTGCATTTATAATTTAAATCAATATTACCAAAATGCCCTTCCAGAAATTGTACCAATTTATACTCCCATCAGTAAGCATGCCTGTTTCTCCAGACCGTTGCCAACACCATGATTTATCATCCACTTTGGTCTGTGCCCTTGTATGAGGTGAAAACTGGAATTTTGGTATATTTTTAAATAACATGTTTTCTTTTCATATGTTTAAGAGTTATTTGTCTTAGTGTTTCCTTTGTGCTTCCTTTCTTTAAACTGTCCATATTGTTGGCCCATTTTCCACTGGGTATTGTTGGTCTTTACCTTATTGATTTGCAGGAACTGTTTATATTAGAAAATCAGTTCTTTGTGATATGGGTCGCAAATATTTTTCCCAGTTTATCATCTGTCTTTTGACTTTGCTTGTCATAGTTCTTGCCTGTGGATTTTTAAAAATAGTCATGAAGTTCCATTTGTGGATCTTTTCTTTGATGACTTCTGGGTTTTTCACATTCTAAGAAATGATCTTCACTGTAATGCAAGGTAAGTCTATGGTCACTACCTATGGTGAAACAGGGCTCAGAATGAATTCCTCAATGTCATGCAGTATGGCTCAAGGATCAGATTTTATTGAAGAAGACTACAAGCCAGGGTCAGCACGCAGAGAAAATGAGTCATCTTGCCATCCCGTGGAGAGACATACCAGGGCGTGGGCAACCAGCCAGGCACAGAGTGGGTTTGAACTTAATGGAAGGCTCCTCCCTCCTCCCCCATTGGTATTCCTTCTTATAGGGCAAGCATAAAAACAATCTTGTCTGTGGGAGGGATAATCAGACTACTGGGCACCAAGAAGTCTAGATTTCGTGTTTGGAATTATGACTATTTATAGGAATTATGTAGGAAAGCCAGCTGCCCGAAACTTGGAAACTTTGGGACCAGAGAGAAGTTATATAATAACTATTAAGGAGGATAAATATTAAATATGTTGATTTCCTAATCTTTTAGACACAAGGGTTCAAAAGATTTCATTTAAAGCCAATAAATTGGATAAAAGATGTAAAAATACAGTTAATAGTACAAAGGAAAACCCTAAGACTGATACTATGATCAACTAAAATTGGGTCAGATTCTTGATTTCAACAATAAAATCTATACTAACTAGTTTAGGCAGAAAGGGATTTATTAAGTAGTTCATATAAGCATTGGAAGGGCTGGAAGAACAGGCTCTCAGCTGGGCTTCCAGTAACAACTCTCAGAAACACACTGCGGAACTGGCGTGGTGAGATGGCTGCTGCCGCCACCAGCACCAGTGATACCCAGGAAGAGCCTCCCTCTAAACCACAAGCTACTCCTCCAACTGCAGGAGCACCACCCCCACCCCCCTGCCCCTGGCCCTATACAGAATACTCTTCCCCCAGACAGGTGCATGGCTCCCTCCCTGGACCAACTCCTCGCTGGGATCCTCTGTCTAGGTCTCAGCCCTTGCCTCATGGTTGGATGCTCCTTTCTGCCTGAAGTCAGTTCAGTTGGGTTTCTCAGAGTCCTGCTGTGTGGGAGGCTCTGCGCCACACAGTTGGCCTGACCTTTGCCCACAGGAAGCCAGCTTGGAGGGGGAAAGCCTGAAGGCTTTGAGAGCTTGTCCCAAAGGTGAAGACATAACTCACCAAGGCAACCGATATAGACAGCTTGATAGTCATGATGTCACCCTCATGGGGGTCCTCTGAATCTCCCTCCTGTTCAAGTCCCCCAAAGCCACCCACATGTGAGGCAGTTAAATGGGCTAGGCAGTGTGCTAAATGTCAGGGATACAAAGATGAAACAGTGGGAGAGGAAAGAAATCTCACTACCTCCCACCAGAGCAGGCAAAATGAAGCACGTTGCTGAAGGTCAAATATCGGTTTCGGGCCAGGGAGAAAACAAGATGAAAAAGGCGAGTGAGATTTATGTGGCTGGAAAAGCTGAGTGTTTATGGCAAGTGAACCCAGGATTGTGGAGGGAAATGGTGTGGCTGGAAGCTGTGATCACAGAGCAGGGTGCTGGGAGGCCCTGGGGGCTTTAGGAAAGGGAGTCTGGGCTATTGGGTGCACTGTCCAATATGGTAACCACTAGCTACATGCAGCTATTGGGCACTTGAAATGTGGCTGCTTCCATATGTTGAAATGACAATATTTTTAATATATTGTGTTAAATAAGATATATTATTAAAGTTTACTCTTTTTTTTACCTTTTTAATGCTATATTAGAGAATTAAAAATTATGTATATGGCTTACATTCTATTTCTATTGGATGATGCCGAGCCAGACAATCAGGAGAAGGATCGATGGGACATAGCCTTTTCATCTCTTCCTTCCCCCTCTCTGGTCCTTTCCTGCTGCCTTCTCTCTTTTCAGAACTAATTTAAGGACTAGAAATGGTTTTTTTCCCCGTGTTATCTTCTTTGCTTTGTGTGATTCTAGTGTTGAACCCAGCTCTCTTCCATGTACAGGCTTCTTCTATGGTGTGTACAGGTACATTCTCGACTCTTCTTCTCTTACTTTACATTTAAAGCAAACATTGGCTCAGATTGACAGCAAACATGTTTGAAGGAAAAGCTCTAAGGAGTTTTCTAATTGACTCCCAAATTCAGAGCTTTGCAGAGACTGAAAGCAGAAGCTGCAGTTCATTCATTCATTCATTTGGCAGATATTTGTTGAATGCCCACCAGGTGCCAGAGATTGTTTTATGTTTTGGTGAGTTGTAAACAAACAGCACAATGTCACTGCTGTCATGGAGTTCATGTTCTAGTTTGTAATGGTCTTTGAAGTACTCGAAAGTCAAGGTTTTGTGGTCTGCGTTATTGCCTTGATGTGCCTGCAGTGTCAGTCCTCTTTTTCCAAGGGATATGTGGGTAATGGGGTGAGGAGTGGGAAATAGATGTTCGGGACCACAAAATAAAATTGTCTTCCCAAAACAACATATTTGTTCAAACAGTAATTGCAGACTCCATAGCTTTCAGGGGCCTAACCTAGATGAGTGAATGGGGTGTATTAGTCAGGGTTCTCCTGGGAAACAGAACTCACAGGATGTGGGGGGGGGTGAGAGAGAGAGTTATTTTATGGAATTAGCTTATGTAATCGTGAAGGCTTGGTGAGTGCAAGATCTGATGGAGAAAGCAGGCAGGTTGGAGACAGAGAAGAATTGCGATTTGAGTCCAAAGGCAGTTTGCTGGCAGAATTTCTTCTTGCTTCAAGAGGAGATCAGTCTTTGTTCTGTTAGGTCTTCAACTGATTGGAGGAGGCCTACCCACATTATGGAGAGTAATCTACTCAAATTCCATTGATTTAAATGTCAATCTCATCCAAAAACCACCTGCACATAAAACATCCAGAATAATGTTTGACCAAATATCTGGGTGCCATGGCCCACCCAAGTTGGCACATAACATTAACCAACATGAGGGCATATAAGACAATCAGGAGTAGGGGAGCTGGGGCTATTTAGAGTCATGCCCCACCAGGACATTAAAATTAAAAAACAAAAACAAAAAACCCACACATTGGAGCTAAAACAAAAATAGAAACAAAAAACAAGTGTACAGACTAAATTGGCCCTACGTCCCTAGAGCCTTGGGCTTAGGGGTTCAGTATTTAAACATGTCAGTGTTCTCAGCCTTCACATTAATATTACAGATCTACTTTTGAAGCGACTGAGTAGTTTCCTCCCCCAGGAACTAGGAGAACCATTTTCTGAGGTAGAAGAATGAACTTTACCTAATTGTATACAGAGTTAACTGTCAGGTGCAGATTCTATCCCAGAATCAAAAGGGAGATGCTGAGAATATCTTGTGCTGGACCCTCCCTGACTTGTAAACTGCCTTTAGGGAATTAATATGATTTGAAGGCTAGTATCCACAATAAATATTTGAAATCATTCGTTATTTAACAGATTCATTTTTGTTGTTGTTGTATGAGACAGCCTTTTGAAGCCAATTAAGTCAAAAGGTGGCCCCCTCATTAATTGTTGGTGCCATTCCCTTTCATACAGACTTCCTGGTGTATTTGAAGTTTTCCCAAGTCTGCACGCCATGTCAATGCACCCTATGGAGAGATTATTTTTAGCCACCAAATTCCTTAACATGTTGGTGATGAATTTATGCTAGAGAATCTTTTTTTGTGTGTGCATTTAAAAAATCAAATCACAGCATGGGTTTCATCTGGGAACCACATGTCTAGGAAAGTAATTATTTCAAACCCAAGGGCACAACCGACTGTAGCTAAAATGGATCCAGTTTATGGTTCTGCCATACTTGCTAATAAAGCGCTGTACTCCTAACAAACTCACTGTGCTACACACTGTGCACTGACCACTAGCCTCGTAAATGTCTTCCTGAATGACTATGATATTTGGTATCTGAGGTTTGAGGGAGTTTGTCATCTCTGGAATGGAAAACAGGAACCAGGTAAAGCTGTCAATTTTGAGAGATTCTGAGGCCATGAAGTACAGATGCAAGAAAACAGAACTACACAAAAGTTTTAGAAAATATGCTACCTGTATTAATGTTGACTGTAGTTATAAAAGGAAATTAGATTGTAAGTTCCTTCAAGGAAAGGAAGTAGCTTATCCCTAGCACACACCTGCTTTGAACAGGTGCTTTGATGACGAAAGGAAACAAAACCTTGACCTCATGAAGAAAAAAACTAGCATCTCCTGTAGCTGTCATTCAATAAATAATAATTAAATGAGGGCAGAGAAGGACAATTATACCCCTTAAAGAGTAATTCAGCTAACCTTTGCATCTATGTTTATGCACATCCATGTAGGTAAATGTCAGCTTCCTCAGAAAGGCATTTTTCCCAGTGGGCAAAAACCCTTAGAACTGAATTGGAAGACTTTAATCTTGATTCTGAAACTTCTATCTGTTAGACCTTGAATATATCACCGTATGTCTCTGAGACTCAGTGTATTCTGTATAAATTATTTATGAAAATATAATGGGCACATGGACTAGTACATTCATCTGGAATAGCAATCCAGCCGTACCAAGAGAACTAGAGTGAGAGTAATCCATATGGCCCTGCACCTCAAGCCCATAAGGTCACCTTTGTGAGGATATTCATTGCATAGGGGGAGTATGTGTCAATCTAGTGTCCATCTCAAGGGAAATTAAAATATGAAGAATCCTTATCACAAAATACTCTGCAGCAATTAGAAGTGATGAGTTAGCGATATACAGAGCAACATGGATAGACCTTTAAAACATAGTCTGGAGTAAATAAACAAGACACAGAACAAGATCATAGAACAATACCATGTTAGCTAATTAAAAATCACATTCATGGAAAACAACCCATGTGTATATCAAAGATAAATACCTGTCTGAGGATGTATTCCAAACATATTAGAGAGGATACCTATGGAAGTGAAGACTGGGAAAAATAACGATATAAAATAGAAGAGGGGACTTACCCAGAACCAATGATGAGCATGTGACATAAACACCCTCAGCCTAATCAAAAATGTAACAAAAACTGCCATTCTTCACCCCCTCATAGTTGGAATCATTTCACATACCCTGCTTGCAATCATGGGGTTTCTTATTTTCAAATTATTCTTTCAAGTCCATGGCCATGGCTTTTCCTATACTCTGTTCAGAGATACCATCAATAAAACTTAAGAGTTCATGTATGGTTTGCAAATATCCTTTTGTTTTTTACATTTACCTGATCAAATTAAGTATTAGAGGTAAATATAAAGTAATGAGTTTTTAAGCTTGATTCAAATGAATGTTATTTATTCCAAAGTAATCACAAATTCCAGCAGTTCTGCCAATGATTGAAACATTTTTGGAACATTGTGTGTGTGTATGTGTGTGTGTGCACATGCATGCATTGTGCATGTGCACAGTGTGCTTAAAGATGAGCTAAACTTTATATTATTTAAAATTTAGCCTTACGTTATCTGGTCGCTGCCCACCTCTCCAATCTCATCCCATCCCACTCTACCTACCTTGCTCAGGCACTTGTGCCTTCTTTTAGTGTCTCCAGTTCCTGCAATGCATTCTTGCTTGGAGCCTTTGCAGTAGCTGTTCCATTTGTCTGGGAGCTCATCCTCCTGTTCTTCCTTCTCAGGGTGGCCTCCTTCCTGTTGTTCAGGTCTCACGTAAATGTCACATCAGCTAAAGAACCACCTGATGACTTGCTATCTCACCGTCCTGCTTTTAATTCTTTCCATAGTTACCACTATCAGATATTTGCTTGTTTATTGGCTATATCCCCAATGTAAATAAAATTCACATATCTTCAGTGCCAAGAAACGTGCCTGCCACATAGTAAGTGCTGTGAGAATGTTTGTTGAATAAATTAAAGAGTATGATTCACTCAGAGCTTTGCACCTGAGGTCCAAAAAACAAGCAACATAAATATAACGGATTATTGCAGATTATTTCTCCCTTGCTAATTTGTTTATTCTTTTATTATATCACTTCATGATTTACTTTGCATCACCTATGCCTAGTTATAAATGTATCTATTTCTCCTACTAAGTTTTGGGCCTCTGAAAAGAATGAACTATGTTTCTACTTTTTCATATCTCTTAGAGGATCTAACATAAAACTTTGATATTCTTAGTACTAGATATATATTGTTATCAGATTGAACTGAATCTGAATGGTATGAATAAGAGAGCAAGAGAGGGAGTGTTTGTGTGTGTGTGTGTTAGAGAGAGAGTAAGAGAGACAGAATATTTGTGTGGGCCTGTTTGGGTACATTTTGTGCCAATGATTTTTAGACTAATTTTGAGGGTCTGCTTACATTTAGAAAGTGTAAATTTGGCCAGAGATCAAATTTCTGGACCATGTTGTCATAACAGCCTGAATTCTGCAGAACCTAGAACAACTTAGACAAAATGTGATAAGGTCATGTACTTAAGATGGTACATACCCAATTTACATAAAACTCTGCTGTTTTTACATGAAGAGCAATGACATAAAGGAGTTAAAGGGGGCTAAGGCCACAAAAACCAGGATTACCCCAATATTTAACTGGAGTAGGTGGAGCAGATAGGCTGAGCTCCCTGAGGACTGACCCTGTGTCCTGCTGATTTTTCTCTGCAGTGACTAGCACAGTGCATAATGCATAGGGAACACTTAACAACAGCTTGCTAAATGATGGATTAAATTAAAGAATGGAGAAATGAAAAGTGATGAGATTGATTCTTTTACATGACTCATAAGTTGGCTCAGAAGCCATTGGCTCAGAAGGAACTCAATTGAAGAGTTCCAAAAATGCATCATTGGCCTAAATATGTGGTCTCTATGGAACACATATTTAGCTGTAGAAGTGCTGTTTGCTATTCATCATCACCATCTTCCAGTCTCTCAGGCTGGAAACTTCAGAAGCTCACATGAGTCATTCACCATTCTTCCCTCCCATATCTAAGCAGTGGTTAATTCCTGCCAGCTTTACCTTGGGAATATCCTCAGCCCATTGCCTTATTGTCTAATTTCTAGACAATAACTACCAATCTTTCCCCTTTGCAATCAATCCTCCCCCAACTCATCAAAGTTATTCTCCTGTAGCTAGTATATTAAACAAGACGGACTTGGCAGAGTTCAAATAGAAACCAACTTGTTCTATCTTATGACTGTGCTATGGTTTGAATGTGTCCCCCCAAATTCACGTGTTGGAAACTTAATCCCCTATGCAACAGTTGTGAGAAGTGGGACCTCTAAGAGTTGGTTAGGTCGTGAGGTCTCTGCCCTCATGGATGAGTTAATGCCGTTATTGCGAGGGTGGGTTAGTTATTACGGGAGTGGGTTCCCGATCAAAGGATGATTTCTCCCTCTCCCTTTCCTTCTCTCTGTCCCTCTCCCTCTCCCTCTCTGGCTCTGTCTCGTGCATGCATGTGCATGCATGCTCTCTTGCTCGTCTGCCTTTTGCCATGGGATGTGGGCCCCTTGGACTTCTCAGCCTCCAGAATCACAGGAAATATATCTCTGTCCTTATAAATTACTCAGTTTCAGGTATTCCGTTATAGCAGCACAAAACAGACTAAGACAAACTGTCCTTTTAAAAACCACTTTCTCAAATCTTTTCTGTGGTTACCATCAGGTATTGAAAAGTTCAGTCCAATCTAATATCAGAACTTGAATTTCTTACCCAAATTAAAGTTTTCCCTTCCACCAGTGGGAGCTGTACCCAGACTTGGAAAAGTCGTGAAGAAGGGAGTTACAGTCATTTTCTTCTCTCTGTTTCACCTCCTCTTGCACTAGCTGGGCCCAGGAGACAGGGGATTAGAGAAAAAGTGGCCAGGCCTTCAGTGGCTCTTGCAGTTGTAATCACAACACCCTCAGTGAGTGGCAGATCTAATGGGTATTTCTTTAGTGGGGTACTTCTGAGGATTTGTTTACAGACTGTTCCTCCCTCGTACCTCCTACTATAGCATTCCCTTGCTTGGACAATGCCCGCTTCAGCTAGGCTCTTAAAGTTTCCCCTTTATTACCTGGATTCCAGCAGACCACCCTGCATAATGTTTCCTGTGTTGGAATCATCTAGAAGGGCCTCTTAGATGGGGGTCTCTAAGATGACTCAAGTGCATCTGTCTTCCTCATGTCTACCTGGCACAAACTTCCCCACCATTTCTGCAAGTGCAGTTTGTTCCTGCTGGAACCCACAGGCTTTGCTCTGCTGCCCCAGGTACCACCAACCAGCCTTCCACTGAAGACTTTTCTCCAGTGAAATCAGAAGACAGCCTCTCTGTCCCTTCTCTTAGCCTTCTCTAGGAAGCCTGGAGATATGGGAAGGTCTAATCATAGCAGAACTGGCTCAAGGCCACTCTCTTTGAGAGTACTGCCTAGACAGTTTTATACCTCACTTAGGATGTGGAGAGGGGGGACTTAAACCTATTGTTCTCAGCTTTGGAGCCTCAGCCAAAACTATGAGAAAGGAAAAGGCCTATTTTAACATGCTGTTACATTCCTTTAAAGACATCAGATACTGTTTTGTTTTGTTTTAATTAACTGTTCCAAGTTTACAATGCTTGATTTTTGAAGTCCAGACTCAGAACAGACATCTGAAGTGGATCACTGGACCCCCATCATTTTGCAAATGAGAAAGCAAAACCCAGGGAATTTGATTGACTTATAGAAGATCACACAGCTAGTAATGACCAGACCAGGGCTTGATCCTAGATCTTTGGCCTCCAAATCTTATGCTCTTCCTACCACATTATCCTGCCTAAAATGCCTCTCCTTAAAGGGGACCAGAGACATTTGCTCCTGAAACAAAGCTACTTGTACATAAGGATCAAAGGAAAATAATATAGACTTTTAATGATTTTCAAAAAGCCTGTGAACTGGATGCTGTGATTATAGATGATTTTGATTTTTTGGCTTATCTATATTTTCTAAACTTTCTATGACAATTGTATGTTTCTTTTGTTATAAGGAAACGAAACATATAAAATTATTCTTTTTAAATGTAGGTTTCTATTAGAGGAAATAATTTCATATAAATGAAAACAAAACTGCATTTATACAGTTTTTGGAAAGCCTATTGGAATAGATAAAATAATAATATCTGAGTTACAGTCCTGGCTCTAGTTAACTGTATAATCTTGAGTTAGTCACTTGACCCCCTTAGGATTCATTTTCTCAAATGTAATGTGGGGAGCCTGGACAATATAAAATCTAAATAAACTATTTTCTAATTCTGAAAAGAAAAATTACTTCTTAGAAGCCTTGTGAAGAGCAATTATGAGAACTTACATGAAAAATCTCAAAATAAAAAGCTTCATGTGAATTTATGGCAATAAAGGACCATGACTTTGCATCATTCTCTACCGTGAACCTTCCAGTCAAGTGAGATCAGCCTTGACATTTTATCCAAGTAAGGCACTTCTAACTCTGCATTTACCCACAAAGTCTCCACTTATCCTCAGGTCCCACCTCTTCCATGAAGTCTCCTTGACTACCAGAGCCCTCACTGGCCCCCATTCCAGTTCCTACAGACTTTGAGCTACACTATACTACTTAGCTGATAATTTGATGCTCTTCTGTGTTTGTGCTCACAGAATACACTGTGATTCCTCGTGTATTCTATTTTTTCTCCAGTGCATTGCCTGCACACAGCAGCCATGCTTGCTGTCTCTGTTTCCCCTACCCTTGCTCAACATAAGCTGAGCACGCAGGGGCCTCCATATATGCTTGTTAGTGAGAAGTATCTGTTAAAAGGAGAAGGGTCTGAAAGGTCCAGTTAGATACTCAAGGTCTGTGGGGTTCCCAGCTGTCCCTGGAGCAGGGTGTCCTCGACAGCCAATCTACAGTCTAGGAGACAATTAAATTTATTCATTTTCCTCAATGTCCCTTTGGGTCTTTCCCCAACCTGGCCCCAGGCAAGGCTGACTCAGGGTTGTTTTACTATTGCTGTTACTTCCTGGAATTGGACCCATGGTTTGAACCTCCTCTGGAAAAGGGATCACAAATCTCTCCTTACACTGCTGGCTCTAGGCCACCTTCCTTGAGCCAGGCCGAGGGAGTGGAGTCGGCCAGAGCACTCAGCTCTCTGGGGTATGCTCTGGGCCTCTCGGCTAAAAAGGCCAAAACACTCATGGTCAGCTCTGCCGATTTTCTCTCTGCCCAGGACCTGGGGAGAAAGGAGGAAGAGCCTCCTCTCTTTCCACTCTGTTTGGCTGGTCTCTTCCATTTCTTTTCCCTCCTTCATGCCTCCTCCTCTCTCCACGTCACAGCCCTCATTTTCCTCTCTGTGACCCTGTCCCTCTGGCAGTCTTTCTGACTTTCAGCTTTAATTTTTAGGCCTCTCTTTTTCCTCTCCTCTGCTTTCCCACCCAGACTCAGCACTTGCCCTGTCTGTCAGTCTACCTTTCTGTTTCTGGCTGTTTCTACATTGTTCCCTGCCCACAGAGTGGACAGGGTGCAGGGAGGTGATTGCCACTCTCCAGGGCCAGGCGGGGAACTAGGGTAGTTTCCATACCATTTCCTCATTCTAAGAGCTGGGCAACAGAATGATCGCATCAGGCTGCACGCAGAAGCTGGTCTAGGGTCCTGACAGGAGTTATCTCACATCCTGTCCCACAGAACTGGCCTGGAGGTGGTGGCGGCACTGGTGTCAGGCTGCAAAGTTGGGGGGGCGGGTAGCTGAAGGCCTCTGAAGTAGGCCACACCTGCTCTGCTGCACAGTTCTGAGCTCTGCCATCAGCCCTTCTGAGCACATTGCCTCGAGTCACACATCCAAAGTGAAATGTGGGTGTTTTAATCACTGAAGAGAATCCTTAATACTGCTCCTTCAGCACATAGCTGTCTCTCCCGTGCCAGGAACCGCGGGGAGCCTATTGCTTCCCATCCTGAACTGGATCCAGAAGTGTTAGGTGAGGCTCAGTACAATTTTCGGTTGTTATCATACGAGGCCCTCAGAGACACTTCTCAATTCTAGCAATTAGCCACACAGGGGTCAACCAAGTGTTCTCAGCTCTAATTAACAGCTGTGTTGAATCTGGGACACATACAATTCCTTTGGGGATGCACTCTTCAAACAGAAACAAAGCCAGAGTATCAAGCTCTTTCCTCCTTTTCAGAGGCTATGAAGTCTGAAAATTATTGCCGAAGATATTCTTAATAAAAATACCAGGAAGCTGAGTGGCTTCTGGGCTGAATGTATGAATTTAAAGGCAAAAATATAATCTCAGCTCTACTGTGAAATGACCCAGTGGGGCTCAGGAGGCCCCAGGAGTGCTCGGGGAATTAGGTGCCTCTCAGCGCCACGCCCAGGGCCCAGGACACCCAGCGGGCTACATGATATCATCACCACACAAATGAAAGGCTTGCTCTCTGGCTTCAAAAGGAAAAGGAAAAGGAACAGGATACTTTGTGCTGGGAGTCCTGCTCTGAGCGGGAACTGTGCTGATGCCTGTTCAAGTTGTTCCCTGGGTATTCTGGCTCCTTGCCCTGACTGACAGCTGCAGGAGTTCTGTAAGAAATCTGAGGGAGAATTTCCTTTGCAGCCATGACTGAGAACCCAGGATCAAGAGCTTTGCAGACAGAAAAGACACTACCCTTCAAATATCCCAAGTCATCTATTAGGGTCAACAAGCAGCCGGCAAAAAGCAGGGCAGCTGGCAGTCCAGCCCTGGATGGAGAAACTGGATGCCATTGGGAGCCAGCCAGTTGAATTTTTCTTTACTAGCTGAGAGCAAGTGCACAGAGGCATTTAAAAATAAATGTATTTTAATACTGGAATATTTCGAATGAATTGAAATGTACAGAACAATAGCTGTGGCCCCAGATCAGTGAACATTAACTTCGTGCCACATTGACTTCACATCTTTTCTAAATAATTTACATATATATTTGAACCATCTCCTCCTTCCCCCGGCTCCATTCCCCACTCCCATCCTGAGGTTGGTATGTACCTTCCTGTGTATCTGCAACCTAGGGTATATATTATTAGTATCTGTGGATGCATCCCTAAGCAATAATGTCCTCTCTGTTTTTGAAATGTATGTAAGTGGTATCATTCTGTACCTCTCCTTTTGCAACATGCTTTTATTTCTCTTAACATATTTCAGAATCATCCACATCAATATATGTGAATCTAGCACATCCACTTTAACTTCAAAAAGGTATTTTATTATATGACCATATCAAAAAGTATTTATCCATTCCCTTATTGGTAGACATTAAGGAATTTAATTTGGGAGGAAATCACAAACATTGCTGCAATGAATAGTCTTATATGTGTCTCTTGGGGGAATATATGAGAGATTTTTTCTCTAGGGCAATGGTTCTAGAAGTCTTGCTCTCAGGATCCTTTTACACTGTTAAAATTATTAAGGACCCCCAAGTATCTTTTGTTTATGTGGATTATATCTATTAATATTTATGGTGCTCAAAATTAAACCTGACAAATTTTAAAATATTTATTAGTTTATTTAAAAAATAATAAACACACTATATTTTAACACAAATGACATGTTTTTAAATGAACAATAACTAAATTTACCAAACCAAAAGAAATTAGTGAGAAGAAGGGCATTATTTTGCATTTTTGCAAATCTCTTTAATGTCTGGCTTAATAGAAGTCAGCTGGAGTCTCATATCTGCTGCTGACTTCAATCTGTTGCAATATGTTGTCTGGTTAAAGTATATGAAGAAATGCAGGCCTCACATAGATATGCAATTGTATAAGGGAGGAGTGTTCTAATAACCTCAGATAATTTTGGATATTCTTCCTCAAAGAAACTAAATCAAAAGTCAACAAGTAATAGTTTCTTAAAGATTAATTGCAATGTGGAATCTGAAACCATATGAATGTGCTTCTTATATTCTGTTACATTAAAACCCATTGATCTTTCTTGGTCATGCATGTCCTACAAATGTTGACAGATTTCATTATACAATATCAAAAAGCACATTTATTTATATCACCACTGATTTAATCATACAAGTTTTTAAAAATTGGGAGACTGTCAAGTTCATGGTGGACACAAGTTTTCCAAAATTCTAATTTTTGCTTGAAAGCTCAAAATTTATCATTGGCAACAGATGTAGTCAGTTGCTTTCCTTGAAGTGACAGGCTCATTTTGTTCATTTCTTGAGAAAATGCCTGCCAAATTCACAAGTCTGTATAACCGTAGTTTGTCAGTCTTTCTCTCAAGTAAAAATGGTATTCTGTGAAAAAAGTGGCTAGTTCACCTCTTAGCTCAAAACAATACACAATGTTTTTCCTTGCGAGAACAACCATTGTGCCTTGGTGTGCATAAGTACTTTATATTATATGTATTTCCCATTTCATTAAACAGAATATTAAAAAGATGTGTGCTCAAGAGTTGAGATTTAATAAAATGTATTAATAATTTTTACTGCTTCATCTGAGTTGTTGGAGGCTCAGTGTGGACATGTTGGAGAGTTAAAAACTCCAGCAGGATCCAGTCTTAATGAGGTCCCCACACTTTCAAGAGTTTTCCTTCTAGGAGCCCTCCATATTCTCATGGCAAATACTGGAGAAAACCCCCCCTGAACTTCTGGCGGGGAGAGGGGGAAAGTAACCATTTTGAAATATGCCTAGAGCATTCTCTTCTTCTTAACAATACTTGCCTTTGAGAGAAACTACTTTTACCAGAGCCTAACCACTGGGGTTTTACCAACTAACCTGAGGCGCGGGGAATACTCAATTCCAGCCCCCACTATTAATAGCTTTCCACATGGAGGAAGGGAAATACCCAACTCCCGCTCACAGCCTCCCTATCTCACTTAAGGGGGAACAAACCAAACCAAAGCTGAGTAGCACTTGTGAGGGTCACAGCCCAAGGGCACAGACTCACTAAAAGTCTGAGACCTAATCATAGGTCTGTAGAACCCTTCCCTTCTCCCCACACCTTACGACCACATCAACAGGGCCCCTGTATAATAACAGGGAAATACAACTGAAAGAATGGCGTGTCACAGACATAATTTAAGAAGTCTCTGAGGAAACCTAAAGCTAATAGAAGAGACAGAAACAAAGACACCAGAGGAATTTTAGCCTCTGACACCTACAGCTGCAGTAAACAGAAAATATATCCTAACCCCCAACCAGATAAATACAAAACCTCACATTAAAGGCCTGTCCACCTCAGTTCCTTTTATCTATTCAATCGTATATCATGTCTGGTGTACAACAAAAAATCACCAGTCGTGCTAAAATACAAAAACACAGTTTGAAGAGATGGAAGTGACCATCAAAACCAAACTCAGATATGGCAGAGGTGTTGGAATTATCAGACAGGGAATTTAAAACAACCATGATTAATATGCTGTGATAGTTTTATTTCTATGATTCTAATTCTTGCACACTTATTTGTTTCTTACACTGGACCTCCAGTACAATGTTAAATGGAAGTGATAATAATAGTCACCATTTTTTCCATGAATTTAAAAATGTTTCTAACATTTCACTATTGAATATAATGTTTGCTGTAGGTTTTGGTAGATACCCTTTCCCAGGTTAGGAAAGTCTCATTCTATTTCTAGTTAACTAAGAGTTTTGTGTTTTTTAAAATCATGAATAGATGTTGAATTTTATTGATTGCTTTTCCTGTATCCTCTGAGATGATCACATGGGTTCCCTTCTTCAATTTATTAATGTGTTGAAATGAAATAACAGATTTTTTTCCTTATGGTAGTTCATCATTACATTTGTGCGATAAATCCAAATTGCTTGTGATTTTTTAAAAAAACACATTCCTGGATTTTAATTGCTATTATCTTTTTTAGGATTTTTTATATTTATGTTTATAATCAAGACTGACTTATATTTTCCTTTCTTGTACCATCACTGTCTGGTTTTGATATTAAGGATATACTAGCCCCATAAAATGAACTTTCCATTTTTTAGTTCATTTTCTGGAAATAAACTTGCCCATATGAACCTCATATTTTCTTTGTGGTAGATTTAACTATTATTCTATTTCTTTTATGATTATAGGTCTAGTAATATTTTCTGGTTTTGATCAAGTTCAGTTTTATAACTTACATTTACTTGAAAATATGTGTCATTTGTCTTCAAATTTATTAGCACTAATTTGGTCAAAGCATTTCTTATTGTAATCACAGTTATGTCTTTATTTCATTTCCAATATTGTTTATTTGTGCCTTCTTTTTTATAGGTCAATCTTACCAGAAGTTTGTCTGCCATATTTTATTGAATCTTAAATATCCTCAATTGTAAAATATTTCAGAGATAGTGAAATGTTGGGAAAAAAGTATCTGAAAGTAAATAAAATATGGTATGTTCTTAGTCTCTTCAAAGGACTAGCATTATTTCTTCCTCTTTCTTTCTTATTCTATGATTCATTTTCTAATGTCTGGACTTAGAAACTTAACTCATTAATTTCATTCTTCTTTTTAAAATACATACATGTGAGGCAGTAAATTTTCCTTATGTGCTGTTTGTACTGAGTTTAATATGCAATATTTTCATTGCCATTCATTTTTTATGTATTTTATATTCATTATTGTTCCTTGTTTGAGAACTAAATTATTAAAAGTATGTTTTAAAATTTCCAAATATTAAAAAATATTTTTGTTATTTATTTCAAACTTTACCACATTGTGCTCAGAAAACATGATCTATATATGAATTCTTTAGTGTTTAAGACTTCTTTATGATGTATTATGTAGACAATATTCATAAATGTTTTCTATGTAATCTTGTAAATGATTTTGAAAGCTTATGTATTCTCTAATTGTTGAGTGTAAAGGTCTGTATGTGTCCATTGGATTGAATTTGTTAAGCATTATACAGATCATCTGTATCTTTAACTAAATTTGTCTGTTTGATATTATTTCCTATTTGAAAAATGTTAAAAATCTTCCAGTGTGATTATGGATTTATCAGTTTTTCCTTAGACTCTTGTCAAGTTATTTTCTACATATTTTAAGGCTATGCTGTTAGATATGTATCTCCATTATGACTTAGTCCAGTCAACTGTTCATTTATTAAACATCTATTATGTGCCAGGTTTTTTTGCATTTTACTATCTCTCATTTTATAATTGATGATAACTAAGATTCAATAAAATATGGCAGACAATTTTGAAGACAAATGACATTGAAAAAAACAGCATTAAAAAACATAAAGACATTCTTTTTATAATATTATATATATTATTTAGTATGTAATGATCCTCTTTATCACTAATATTTTTTGCTTTAATGTTTACTCTGTATGATAATAATTTTGGTATACCTGATTTTTAAAAAAATGTATATTTTCCCTTTGTTTTCATCTGTGTATGGCAGGACTTTGTTGTTTTTAAAATCCAATCTGAGTATTGCTGACTTTTAATGGAGAGATGTAATCTCTTTTCTTTTACTTTGATCACTGATATATTTGGTATTAATTTTAGCAAGTTATTTTGTATTTTCTGTTTACCATACTCATTCTTTGCTTTTTTCTTCTTTTTCTGTCTTCTGTTGTCCTGATTTTTTTTAAGTCCTCTTTTCTTCTCTATTGGCTGGGAAGATATATATTCTATACCTATATATTTTTAGAGGCTTTTTTGTTATTGTTAATATTTAATATCTATAGTTGCCTTAACAATGCTCAAAGTTAATCAAGAGTTCTGTCCTCTTCCCAAACAATACAAAGACCTTATATTTCTTAAATTTTATCACCCCAGCTCCATTTGACGTGTTATTCTTGATTGGTATTTTATTTACACTTTGTTTCTAACCCCCAATTAGTTTTTGATATTATTACTATTGTTTTTACAATTAATATTTGTACAGATTTAATCGACATGTTTACCAATTTATTTCTCAACTATGTTTTGCATCTCATTTTTTCATTTTCGTTTCAATTTCTTTCTTTTGGTACTCCAGGAAGAAACAACTTCCACAGATCTTCACAGAACTTGCAGTGATAGTCTGTGAGTAATAAATTTATTCTCTATTTATCTGAAAATGTCTTTATTTTAGCTTTACTTTAAGAGATATTTTAGTTATGTGTATGATTTTTAACTTAATAGTTATTTCCTTTTAGCTTTTTGAAGATACTAATCTAGTTTTTAAGATGCTATTGCTGCTGATGAGAAATCTGCTGTCAGTCTAATAGTTATTCGTTTGTGGTAATATGGCTTTTGTCTCTGGTTGCTTTTGAGACTTCATCTCTGGTATTCTGTAGTTTCACCATCATTTGTGTGTGTGCATGTGTGTGTGTGTGTGTGTTCTCCTGCTTGTTCCTTCATGTAAGAACTTACATCTTTTTTTTTTAAAGTATGGAAAAGTTTTATCTATTATCTTTTTAAACCTTGCCTTTTCCTCTATTTTCTCCTTCAGGAATTCCTATTAGAGGTATGTAGTTCTTCCTTCCTTCCTTTTTTTTTTTTTTTTTTTTTGGAGACAGGGTCTTGCTCTGTTGCTCAGACTGGAGTGCAGTGGCACAACCATAGCTCACTGCAGCCCCGAACTCCTGGGCTCAAGCGATTATCCTGCCTCAGCCTCCCAAGTAGCTGGGACTACAGGTGTATGACATCATGCCCAGCTAATCTTTTTATTTTTTGTAGAGACAGCGTCTTGCTCTTGCTCAGGCTACAAGCAATCATCCTGTCTTTGCCTCCCAAGGTGCTGGGATTATAGGCATGAGCCACCACACCTGGCCCTATAATACCTTCTGAGTATGTCCCCTGTAGCTTTTAACTTTTCTCACACATTCCCACTCTCTCAATCCCTTTGTACTGCGTTCTGTATGATTTATTCAAATCTATTTTCCAGTTGAGAAATTCTCTCTTCAGCTATGTCTTATCTGTTATTTAACTTGTCATTTAAGCTTTTCATTTTAGTGACAGCATTTTTTATTTCTAAAAGTCTTATTTGTGTTTAAAAAATCTGCCTAGGTTTTCTTCATCATGGCTTCTTTCTTTCTTATATATCTTTAATCATTTGTTTAATTCCTATTTCACCAGTTTTGTAAGCATGTGTGTGTGTGTGCCATTTTATGAAATTTTATCATACATGTATCTTTGTGTAACCACCACCACAATCAAGACACAGAACAGTTCTATCACCACAGACTCCTTTATGCTGTCTCTTTAGACTCACACCCACTTCCCTCATGCTTCCACCTTATTCCCATCCCCTGAGAACCACTAATTTGTTTCTCTATTTCTACCATTCTGTTATTTCAAGAATGTTATTAAGTAGAATAATATAGAATGTAACCTTTTGAGATTGGCTTTTTTCAGTCAGCATAATTCCCCTTAGATCCATTCAAGTTGTGTGTATCAATAGTTTACTCATTTTAATTGCTGAGTAGTATTGCATGGTATGGCTATATCACACTTGTTTAACCATTCATCATTTGAGGGATATCTGGGTTATTTCCAGTTTGTGACTATTATAAATGTTTATGTACAGGTTTTATGTGAACGTAAGTTTTCATGTCTCTGGGATAAATGTTCAAGAATCCAATTGCTGGATTATATGGTAATTGCATGTTAAGTTTTAAAAGAAATAGCCAAACTATATTCCAGAATGGCTGTATTACTTAATATTTCCAGCAATTTATGAATAATCCAGTGTCTTTGTATCCTTATCAGAATTTGATATTATTATTATTTTTTATTTTAACCATTCTAACAGGTGTGTAGTGATATCTTATTGTTGTTATGCTTTGGCTTATCCTAGTAGCTAATGATGTTTAACATCTTTTCTTGTGTTCATCATCTGTAAATACATTTTTGGTGAAATGTCTATTCACATCTTTTGCCCATTTTCTAATTGAATTATTGGGTATTTGTTTGTTTGTTTTACTATTGAGTTTTGAGAATTTCTACATGTTCTAGATACAAGTTTTTTGCTGGATATGTACCTTGAAAATATTTTCTGCCAGTCTGTGGCTTATCTTTTTTAATCATCTTCACAGAAGTTGCAGAGCAGAAGTTTTAAATTTTGATGAGGTCCAATTTATCAATTTTTCCTTTCATGAACCATGCATTTGGTGTCAACTTTTTAATCATTTTAACCGAAGTATCTAATAGTCTCTTTTTGATAATAATAGCTGGTTCTTTTCTTTTCTTTTCTTTTCTTTTCTTTTCTTTTTTCTTTTTGAGAAACAGTTTCGCTCTGTCGCCTGGGCTAGAGTGCAATGGTGTCATCATAACTCACTGCAACCTCAAACTCCTGCCTCAGTCTCCTGAGTAGTTGGGACTAATGGCTTGCGCCACCACATCCGGCTAATTTTTCTATTTTTGGAGCGTGGGGGGGTGTCTCACTCTTGCTCAGGTTGGTCTCAAACTCCTGACCTGCAGTGATCCTCCCAAAGTGCTAGGATTACAGGCGAGAGCCACCACACTAGTTCTTAGTATACAAATTCTTCCCATTGTTGTGTATGCTGGTTCATTTCTTCATTTCTTTTGTATATTACAAGCTTTTGAATGTTCTTTTTTTCTTATCTTAGTGCCCTGAATGATGGGTGTCACTCTACTTTGATGTTTTACTGCTTTCTCTTGCCAGGGCTTGAGAAATTTTATGGATCCTGGACCACTTTGGGGATTTCTGTACCTTAAGGGCACTAAAAGTATGCATTCCACTTCCTCATTTGGTCAGTCTAGGGTTTTCCCCCATTGGAAACTTTATCCATCTCATATCAGGTACAGAGCTACTTTGTAACTTCTGTGGATCATTGGGATAACTTTTTTTTAGTTGCCTTGTCATGGACTTAACAGGAGTTAAGCAGGGCTTAAGCGGGAGTCCCAGTTCCAACTCTTTGCCTTTCTGAAGTCTGTAGCCATGTATTTTTTTTTGCCTGTGTGGCTGTTCAATCCCCAGCCTCCAGCCCTAAATTCTTGTATCCAGATACAATAACCACTTTTTCAGGTTACTACAGCATAACTAGCATTTACTGCTCTGATTTGAGTTCACTGTATGTTTTTGGCACTGTAGATTCCCTTTTTTTTCTTTCTTCCTTTCTTACTCTCAGTCTTGACTATGTAATTAAATCTTTTTTATTTTATATAGCATTTAAATATATTGGTAGTGACAATTGGTTCACATTAGCTTAATATCCCGTGTTGTCAGAACTGAAACAATCCATGTAAGTATTTGTGTCTTGCAGAAAATTACACATAATTTGAGATGCAGAGAATGAAAACTTAAGAATGAAAAAATCAAAAGAAGGGGTAAGTTAAACAGTGATGTTAAAATGACAGAAGTTTGATAGGGAGCCTCCTAATATATCTCCACTCATGAAGGTACAGGTTTGGATGGAAAGCACCAAATTTTCTTTGATCTTTCTGATTGCTTTTTTCCTGATCTCATTTCTACTACCCTGTCCATCCTTTAATAGAGTCTTCTCCTTGGATTTGCCAGGGTAGGCTAAATGTGCAGTGTTCTGGCCTTGTCCTGAGCTTTGTTTTCTGAATAATCCTCCTCATATCCTCTATTCCCTAATCCTGAGCTATAATTTTAGATCTCTTGTTCTAACTTGACAACTAGTTTCTGATCACCCAGCCACTTCCCATGCCTGCATAGACTAACAAGGCTTATCTCAACAATTTTGGTGGTAATTTTAGACCCTTAATCCCCAAATTGCTTGCTGTTCCTGGTCCCCAAAATCTTCATGCCTCAAACATTGCTATGAAGCTAGTCTCTGTATGGGGATAATTTTGATAAATGGAAAGAATGTGAGAGAATTGCCACAACTAAAGTAGAAGTGGAAAGGCCTGTGTTGTAAAGTAAAACATTTCTTCATTCTCATATTTAATTTTTTTCAAACGCACACACATTTCTACGTCTATATTTTGTATAAACAATGACACTTCTTATTAAAGTTCTCCAAAGGATTCCTATTGCATTTAGAATGATATTTAAATTTCTTACAGTGACCTACAAGGATCTATGTGATCTGGCCCCTGCCTAGTTTTCAATCTCGGCTCTGTGTCTTCTTTTCAATAGGTAGATTCAGATCTTCTTTTATTTTTAGACATTTTTCTTGGATTATTATAATTTTAAATATTAGTTCTGTTTTACTGTTTTGTTTTTAATTCTTCATAAACTCCAATTTTCCATATGTTGGATCTTCTTTACTTATCTCCTATAGATACTACTCTGAATTAATTTTAAATAAATGGATATCACTTCAGCCCAAATGTGTACTAAGTGCCTAATATGCTAGAATATACCCCAGTCAGCAATTTTAAAAAATTTCATTTTGTTTTCTATGAGCTGATAATCTATATATAGAGGCAACTCACATAGAGAAAACAGCTTGATAAAAACCAATTGTGTCAATATATGATCAACTACTAAAACAAAGATAAAGATATTAGATGATATAGGATTGAATTATGTAGCCAATAACAAGAAGAAGGCTACTTGTAAAATCCAGGTTTAATGGGCTCTGTGGAAGAAATCTCTTTCATTCATTTGTCAATGTTCACATAGATCTTTATTTTAATGCTTACTGATGTTATATTTAGACTTCACAAATTCGTATGTTGAAACCTTATACCCAATGTTAGGATATTTGGAGGTGGGGCCTGTGGGAGATAATTAGGTCATGAAGGCAGAACCCTCATGGATAGAATTAGTGCCCTTATAAAAAAAGCCCCAGAGAGATCCTTCACCCCTTCCACCACATGAGGTTACAGTGAGAAGACAGCTATTTATGAGGAAGTGGGCCCTCATCAGTCATGGAATCTGCTAGCACCTTGTTCTAGGACTTCCCAGCCTCTAGAATTGTGAGAAATAAATTTCTGTCGTTTTTATCCACCCAGTCTATGGCATTGTGTTACAGCAGTTCAAACAGACTAACACTCTACTCTACAAGTTTTCCCCTGGCAGATATTTGATGCTTTTTCTGTGTTCCCTCAGAATCTTGTACAAACCTCTATTATAGTACTGACTACTTGGGCTGTAAGACAGTTTAGCTCAGTGGCCCAGAGCAGGGGCTCTAAAGTCAGACAGACCTGGTATAGATGCTTAGCTCTGTCACTTACTAGCTTTGTGACCTCAGTCAAATTACCTAACCTATAAGCTTCATTTTCTTCATCTGTCAAATGAGGATAAGAATAGATTGCTATAAATACTAAATTAGACATTGCACATAAAGTGCATAGTACAGTGTCTGGTATCTAGTAAATGTCAATTCGTCTTTACAGGCACCTGTCTGCCTTTCTGTATTATGATCTCCATGAAGACAGGGACCATGTTATATTCTTTTTTGTACTCAAGTGCTTGACATGTAGTAAGTTCTAGTAAGCGTTTGTTGAGAGAATTTGCACCTCTGTATAATAGTCCTTTTTCTTAACCGAAGGTCCTATGCCATGTTGGTTCACTATCTGGGGGACTCCTTTCAAGAGAGGAGAGCAAAGACCCTATCTTGTGTTCATCTGGTAGGGCAAGCTGAGAGGTAAATACTCTAGTTATTGATATTTGTAACTCCTTTTACCTATGATCTAGAAAACTCCATTGGTTTGGATTTCCCCAAAGTTCTTGTGTCCATTAATTTTTCTGTCTATTAATTTTCTACAATTCTTGTTGAAGACATGCCTGCAGTTTTTTGGGATGGCTAATTATTTTTCTTTTAAATTCTTTATTCCTTTAAATCTTTAGTCCAGAACATCCTGTATGCATCTAAAGTTATTTTGCATTTGGCACCCCTGAGAAATATTAACACTCAATTACAGACCACATTCTCCTCTTTTCTCTAGTTGCTCCAATGTTGCATTTCCCATGAAGCTTGTTAAGAGTTTAATGAAGGAGAAACAACTTGGCCATCTTTCCCTTTGACCGAATATACTAATTTAAATTGTTCCTTTAAAAATAACACGTGGATATGTTAATATAGATATTAGTAGATATAGTTATGGCCATACTGGAAATATATATGTAATTGTATATGTGGATGAAAAGGTCTGGAAAAATATATCTCAAAAAGTTAACAGTGGTAATCATTGAGTGGCGATATTATCAGAGTTTAGTTTTTCTTTCTACTTCTCAACATAAAGCCTTGTTGAGTTGGTTTTCTTTCCGCTGTCACTTTAGCTGTGATAGTTCTCTGAGATTACTGTCTTCAAAGTCCATTTTCCCATTCTCTTTTAATAATAGGACCCTTAATTTTTAGCTCACTACAGGAATGACTAGAGTAAAGCCTACATTTCCCAGCTTCCCTTAAAACTAGCTAGAGCCATATGTCTACCTTCTGGTTAATAGGTTGTAATTGAAATGCCATATGCAATTTGGGGAAAGTATCTTTGAATGGAAGATGCGCATTCACCTTCCTTTTTTCCCTCCTTCTTACAGACTGGGAGGCAGATATAATGGCTAGAAGTTGAGCAACCCTTTTGGACCATGAGAATAAAGGTTGCACCCTAGGGATGGCAAACAGGAAAGCTGGAAGAAGCCTGAATCCATGACAATTTTGTGCACCTTGCCATACTAGCCTTAGACTTCTCATCTCTGGATGTTTTACATGAGAATAACATGTATGTACAAGGCACTGTTAATTTGGGTTTTATGTTATATCCAAATCAAATCTTAACTGACATGGAATTGGTATATAATTCATATTTTCCTTTGCCTCAATGGTGAAGAATTTACATTGTATGCTCATCCCCAGACACTCTTAACATGATTTCTGTAAGTGAACTGTCGAGCTTTGATTCTTTTGCAGTCTTGAATTGTTTGATCTCATAAATCTCTGGTTCGATGGAAACATTAGCACAAGTTTACCAGGACACACATACAAAAATATTCATGGCACAATCAATTTATAACAGCAAAAATTTATAAATCACTGATGAAAATGGTTAAATAAACTGTGGTACATTCCTGCTACTGAGTATTATACAATGGTGAAAATGAATTAACTATAATCATAACATTATTGATAATCCTTAACAACATAATACTGAGCCAAAAGAACAAGTCCCAGAAGACAACATATAATGTGATAAGTTCAAAAACAAATAAAACTAGCATATTGTTTAGGCCCACACATATGTGTAATAAAATATAAAGATGATTAAGGGTATGATAAAAACAAAATTTAAGGGAGTAATTACTACTGAGGAGAAAGTTGGGGGATGGCATAGGGGAGGAACACATTGGTCAATATAAGTCATGGCGAGCTTTTGTCTTTTGGGTTGAAAGGTGGGTCCATGAGTGGTTTATCATATTATAACACGTACAGTATAAATCAATGAAATGAGGTTTATGTAAGGACCAAAGGGCCAGTCATAGCCCTTGATTCATGACACACTATTAATATGAATCAGAACTGTGATTAATCCAATTTTGTGCTTCTGAAGTTCATAAAACAATCATGTCACTTATGAAGCTGCCTATTATGCAGGCCTGGTTTTATTTCTATAAACCAGGCAACAAGAATGGATATGTTTCTATTTGTGTACCCAACTGTTTCCCTAACCAGGTTTTTAAAAATAAACTTTTAATTTTAGAATACTTTTAGATTTACAGAAAAGTTGCAAAGATAGGACAGTGTCCCTCTAACACCCCCTTTTTCTCTACTGTTAACACCTTACATTACTACGGCACATTTGTTCCAACTAATGAACCATATCGATATATTGTTATTAACCCTAGCCAGATTTTAAGCTTCCTGAGAGCAGAGCCCATGCATTTTAGCATTTCCCATTTTGTGTCTAGTCAGTGCACTACGTGTGCTGAATTGATGAGGAAATAAACTTACTAAATGACTACATTTTCTGCAAAAATAAGCTCCATATTTCATGATCATCTGTAATTTGCTTTAAGCAGCTTTAGCTGCTTTGAGATAGAACCCTGAGCTAAGTTGGGTTTAATGTTCTCAAAAGTCATTGTTTTTGAATTATTTATCAGCATTCTCATTAGAACGAGCACAGGAAGCCAAGTGCTGAACTGGGTATTTTTTTTTTTCTTCCCTGGGTTTCTTTTCAAATCAGGTCACGGAAAATGGATGCTATTTCTTTAAATAATATAACCAAGCTGATCCCTGGATTACAATTAGGTTACGTAACTTGCTTATGAGCTGCTTTTCATTAAGACTTGCAGTGGGCAATGGGGCTTTACGTTTCAGAGCAAAGCTGGGGAGAACAATCCTGCTAAAAGCCAGAACACATGCGGTGTCAGCGGCAGGGACTGCAATAACTTCAGCATGATATTGAGTTCAATGTAGGCGGCTCCTTTTCTCTTGAAATCCTTAAAACATCCTTTGTTCTACCAAACTCTCTGGTTCCAAATACACCTAAAACATACAAGCTGAGGGCCACACCACGAGGGGAGCTCATGGTGGTCAGTCCCCAGAAGGCTGAGCAATGGGGAGCCCTCCAGGAAGAACAATATCTAGTTTCTGCAGAACCATAGCTCAGTTTCATTTCTTGCAAACACACATTACTAGGAAACATTTGAAAAATGTGGCTTCGGGAGGTATAAAAAATCCCAGTTCCAGCCTATACCCCTATATTTGCAAATAAGTTTCATAGGTATAGAAAGTAAAGCTTAAGGTGTCAGATTAGGTAGAGAAAAAGAAGCGTGGTGTCAAACCCAAAGAAATGAAGTCTGACGAGATTCTGGATGAGGCTTCATCAAAACATACAAACATCTGTTTTTAAAAATGGAGATAAAGCCAACTTTCCCCCAAAAGGAAGTTGTTCGTTGCTGTTATACAGGGTACTCACTACAGGATGAGACCATTTTTAATCCTAATATTAAAACCACCTCATAGAAATGATAAATGCTAGAAATTAAAGTTTCACAATTAGAGTAAGCAAAGTTATCAGAGAATAGGACAAAGCACTCTTGACAATAAATAAACCAGGAAAAGCTCTGCTAGAGATTGAACCAGAATAGGACCATGGAAAGAAAGGACAGTTTAATGTCAAAATTCTACCAAATGCAAAAATCTTTGTTGAAATAGAATTATTGCATAGTGATTAAAATAGCAATCAGGAACAATTAAATGAATTTGGAGCCCTTTATGTACTTGAAGAAACACCTGTAATTTACTATATGGGAACAGCCAAAAGGATAATTCTTTAGGCAGCTAAATTAAAGCTTGTTTCTTAACTTTTGATAAATGTGATCTCTTACAAATTCCCAAAGTAGAGAAGGGTATTTTATTATACAGCTATATAAAATATTTTATACAGCTATATAAAAGTTAAAGAGAACTTTTTCCTTTTAACTTATAGTTAACTTAAAACTTTTTTGGTTAGCTTTTAACTTTCAACTACCAATACTTAATATTTATAGTTAACTTTTATATGTTTTTTAACTTAAAAATAAACTTTTAACTATGAATACAACCAATGTAAATGTAAACTATATGCTTGAATGCAAAGCAGTTCATTAATTCTAATGGTATTGCACATTAATCTTGGCTTCAGCACAGACCAAAACTTGCCTAAACCCTGTCGGTTGCTGGGGAGTCTTTGATTCTTGTGTGTGTGTCTAATTTACTAATGAACCTTGGTGTCATTTAGGGCTGAACCAAGCACTTCTGAACGGGTCTGGCTGATCCTGGGCAGCTGGGGAAGGGCACCCACAGTGTACTGAGCAGGGTTGGAAGAACACCAGAGCTGGGATGAGTCAGAGGCTCTCAAAGTGTGTAGTGAGTCAGAATCAATGCTCCCCTCTAGCTGTAGCAAAAAAAAAAAAAAAGGAGGGAGGGTTCTAAAAGTGGGTATTAAAGGACACACCATAAACCCCTCCCCGTGACCCTTGGTATCCTGAGTGTTGTGGGTCTTGCCTATTCCTAAAGAGGCACAGACCAGAGGCCGCAATGTATTATACATGTTGGCCAGAGGGAAAGCCAGCAAACCAATCCCAGTCCTAACTCTAACATGATGGACAGCAAGAAAGGGGGAAGGTTGGCCAGCACCTGTCACTAGGGCAGGATCACCAGCAATGCATCTTGGGAAATCTGCAAGTGATCTTGGGAGGCAGGGGATAGACTAGAGTGTGAGCTCTAGTGTCTCAGAGGCATGGGTTTAAATTTAAATCCTTCCTCTGTCTCTCATGTGGGTGTTATTGGGGCAAGTCACTTAAAGTCTGAGATACTCATCCCTTATCTGAAGGTAATAATGTCCTTGCTCACTAGGTGGTTGGTCTGGTGGGGGGTAGGGGGGTACAGGTTGCTAAACAGGATTTCATGGTGTTGCTTAGCTCAACACTGGGCCTGATATGAAAGAGGTATTCAATAAATATTTGCTGAATGAATATCTAAGTGACACCACCACTAGATCATCCAGCTGGGGCTGTGCTTGACACGTGGTTGACATGTTTTCTAGGACACAATTTCTTAAGATCCTACCCCCTATCCCCTGGAGAGCAGAAGCAGAATATGTTTCCTAATCTGGGAATTGTCTATGTCCTGTGAGGAAAGATTATGCAGAAAAGCTACAAATGTAAATATCTAGAGTACTCAAAAGCTCTGTTCTATAACCTACAGATGTGCACAACCTTCACAAAAATGACTCTCCCAGCCAACACGCCACGGTTGAAGATTACCATCTCAGTGAGGGGACAGCCAGAGGCTTCAGTATTAGTATTTCAGTATTAGTGCTCATTTTTGGAGAAATATTATTCAGCATTCTTTTAATCAAATTTTACTGAAGGCTTCTCCTCTGCAAGGTTTTGTTTTAGGTCTGCCCAGCAGAAAGAATTATAGATAAGGCAGAGAAGCCCTATCTAAAGCCTACAATCTTATAGAAGTAAATGATTACACAGATGACTGTAGTCAAAAGTCAGGCTGTGGTATGAGAAGCATGAAGACAGAGTCGTGAGACTGTCTCGTTAATTTTTGTAATTCTCACTGGGTCTACTGTTCTGTCGCACAAAAAATAATGATCTTAATAGTGATAATGTTGATGAAGATGTTGATGATAATAATGTAATTGCAAACATCCTGAGTGTCTATTGTCTACCAAACACCACACTAAGAGCTCCATGCATTCATACATTGCTTCATTTAATTTTTACAACAACTCTATCAGGAATTAAGGCAAAAATTTTCTCTGGACGATGCAGAAGACATTCATTTACTTGTTTATTTGAGTTTCCACATCATATAAAAATTTGGGAAATAAAAATGGAAGAAAAATTTTATTTTGTTTTTAGCTGGTGCTAGAAAGTAGACTTTGAAGGAGGAAGAAAAAGAAAACTAACAATATTTTAATATTATGTGCCAGGCACTTTTACATACATGATTTTATTTAATCTTCATTTTACAGGTGAAGAAATGGAAGGTTAGAAAGGTTATATAAGTTGAGCCCAAAAATGCCTGACCCTAAAGTCCATGTTCTTTCCATTCTATCAGTGGGGTTCTGGCTCTGCCACTTACTACCCATCAAAGTCCCTTACATTTTTTAAACCTTGGTGTTCTCACAGTAAAATGAGGATAAAAATCCTGCCCACCTACCCCTTAGGATGTTTTGAGAAATCACGTGAAATAATTGAGATATTCTACAAAAATGAAACAGGCATATCTCTTGAGAGCAAGTAATCCAAATTCAAAGGAAGGAAATATAAATATATAACTAGGATATAAAATATTAGGCATCATTATACCTGTTTGAGCAAAATGCTGTGAGTACAGAAAAGAGTTATTGCTGTTGCTTGAGTAAGCCATGGAAGAGTCCGTAGAGAAGGTGTCATTTGAGCTAAATCTTTAGAATAGGAGGATTTCATTAGGTTAAAAGAAAAATAAAAAAGGGAGTTGAGGGAGGGCATTGTAAGGAGAGGAAAGAGCAAAGATGAAGGCACGGATGTGGGGGAGTGTGTGATACGTCCAGGACACAGGGAGCTGTAGAGAATGGCATGAGTACCATGTCCCATGGGATTGGCTGACAATGAGCCTGGAATGACTGGACCAGATTGAGAAGGGCCTTGAATGCCACACTAAGGCCTTTGGACTTAATTCTGCAGGCAATTGGGAGCCACCAAGGGTGATTACCCAGAGAATCCATAAGGACAAAGAGTCTGAACAGGGCCTTTTGCCATTCTGTTCTTGTGATGATCACAAAGTCCCATGTTCAGAACATCACAGTCTGTTGCCATGGAAATAGTAATGGGCCTCACTATGGGAATAAATTATCCTCATCATTATACCTTTCTTCCAAGGAACTCAAAGTGTTTGTTGTATGTGTTTTCCTTTCTTTCTTTCTTTCTTTTTTTTAATAGAAGCACCAGATGGTGGTTAAGGGAAAGAAGAAAGCCTAAAGACTGTTGAATTAAAGGAGATTTCAAAGGAATGGAAGGAAAAACACAAGTTGAATTTTGAAAGGTTTAATCAAAACAGATGGCAGAATATCTCAGCCTGAGGGAAGGGAAAACTGTCTCAGAACCCATCTGATTTGGGAGATTCTTCACCCTTGCTTCCTGGGTCCCTGTCTGCTCCTGTCTGCATGCTGACTGTTCGGTTAATGAGGACGGAAAGATGCGTGTGTGTGTGTGTGTGTGTGTGCACGTTCACATACACGTGCATGTATGTCAGATAATGCATATGCCAGGCACAAGAATTAACATTGCAGAAATGCCTTTTTAATTAAGTTACTATAAATACTGATTTATTATGTATGTGATCTTTATTCTCAGATCGATTTTTAAAAAATAAACAACAGAAAGTTTTACTATCTTCACAAAATCGTGTCTGCTGTTTCCACTCGAGGAGTAGAAGAAGGGAACTATTGTTTTTGTTTGTCTAATTTGTATACACTTTCCTCTATCACCCTATTTTAATTCAGCCCTCGGAATAGAATAATCCTATGGGGCTGGCATCGTTATTCCTTGTTACACAGGAAGATGAGGCCCACAGAGATTGCAAGTATTGCCCACATTATTTCTAAGTGGCAGAGCCTTGATCTGAACTCTGGGTAGCTCAGGCTCTTTCCAAAACTCCAAGAGACTCCTGGCACTGCCACTCCAAAACTGAGAGAATGCGGGCAAGTTTCTCATCCTCTATAGGCCTCAGTTTCCTTTGTAGGATGGAAAAGCAATGCCTACTCCAACATTCTTCCTTTAGAGGTGTGGGCATGGAGTGGAACTTGAATCTGAAGAATGATAAACACTATTTACAGTTCTGATATTCTGTGCTCCTCATTTCAGACCTCTGCACCCCTGTCTTGCCAGGCTGCCTGGGTGATTTTGAATGGACTAATCATGTTCTAAGGATTGAAATAGTTATTTTAAAAGAAAAAAATTGTAAAACACAAAAGGCAAGGAGAAGGTAGAGCACTGGGGTGCCAGAGTGGTTACATTTATATAAGTATTTAATGAGTGCCTACTAAGTGCCTGGCACTGTGCTGGTTGGTGGGGATTCTAAAATGAACAAAACAGATAGGGTCCAGCTATCCAAGAGGGCCTAGAAAAAGAGCAGTCATGCAAGGGTTTCTACATGGAAGCTGCATTTGAAATGAGGATTTAGTCATTATCTTCCATGAAAGACTGCTTCCTAAATTATATTTTATGTCTTCTTCTAGGAGGGAAGGAAAAGTATATTCCTCTTAATCTACTCTAACAAATATATCTTAAGCATTGGTCCTCACTCCCTATTTTCCTCACTATACATCATCCTTACCACATATGATGCTTCTCAGCTTCCTGAATATTTTTGGTTTAGATATGAACCCCAAATTAGACGGATCAGGGCAAAAATGCTTGAACTTGAATTCTTTATCATTTTGGACTGCACTACTGTATGGAGATGCACTACTGGCCGATAAACCAACTGTCTGGCTGCAGGTTGTGGTTTTATTGTGAGTGGGAAGGGAAAGAGTAGGGCAAGGCAGCTGCCATGTAGCAGAGAAGCAGAATGAATACACAGAAAGCCAGCCCCCAAGTTCACCGGCTCATCTCCAGCCTGACCTTGAATCCTTCCAACCTGCCACACCACAAAAGGGAAACATTTTTCCATAAAAAGATGTACCTTTAGGTTTGTATGTTTCTAACACACACTCTCTCTCGAAGTACTTGGTTTTCTCTGCTCACTGACTCTGACTCACCTTACATAGCTCTGCACACAACTACATTTTACTAAAGTTTAAGTGAATTTGAGTGAGTTTGTCACCCGAGGTCTTTGGGCATGGGGCTGGTGGGAAAATAAAAGAAGATTTTCTGAGGAGGAATGCTAAGGTGGAACCAGGGATGCACGTCCCAAACAGGTTACAAATGCCAGAAAGTCTTTAGTAAATTGAGAAAAATGATAACCACACAGGGTTTAGAAAACCTAGAAAGACAACAATGAGAGCAGCAGGAGGGAGCAGAGAAGAGGAAGGGGTGGGGAGAAGTGCAGGAGAGACAGAGGCCATTGTGGGGCTTTCCTGCATTTTCATGGCCATCCCAGACTCATTGTACGGCAAGGATAGGAGGACTTCAGGAGATTGTCCATGGCCATGGAAAGGATTTTGGACTTGGGGAGTCAAGGCGAAGGAGGACTTGAGGATGTCAGCTTGAGCAACTTATGGTGACATTTATGGAGACGACGAGTTTTAGACAAGGGCCAGGATCAAGAGAATCTAAAGAGTTTCATTTTGCCATTGTTAAGTTTGAGTTGTGTTTGGATGCAGGCGTCTGAAACTCAGAGGAGAGGTTTGGGCTGGAGAAATGAACTTGGGAGTTGTCAACACCTAGTTTCTTAATGCCATGGGAATGGATGCTATTACCCTGAAAGCAAGTGTAAAAGCCCTTGTTATGACCTGTATTTTGAAAGAAGAGAAAACTAAAGCTAGGGGAAGTCAAGTAACTTGTCGAATATACCCATTCTGCCACCAGTGAACAAGGGAACCAAGACTCAAACCAAGGCCCACAGCAGGTACAAAGAGCAGCTACTATTATTGTTGTTATTCTCGCTGTTGTGCCTATTATTTCTTGCTGTGATTAAGGGCTTGGCCCCATTACAGTTGTATAAAACCAGCTTAGCACCCCAAACAGCCCCATAAAAACCTTCTGTGATGATACTTCAGTGCCCTGGGAAACCCGAAGGCTCTGCCTCCCACCTGTTGTTCTAAATTGCTTGCCCTCTCCTGGGAGCCCCGGTTCCTGTTCCTTTGCTCAGCATCTGGTTATTACTGCCTCTTTGCCCAGATCCTTTCACCTGGCACTTTAGTGGGACTCTGTTTGGCATATGCCCAGCTTTGCCCAAGGATGCTATCTGTCCCTTGGCTCTACCAATTACAGCCCATGAGCCAGTCTTGCCTCATCTCTGAGACTAGTCCTGGCTTCCAGATCCTGAAAGCAAGTATGGTTCCCTGGGTACTTGCTTGTCCAGGCGGAAAGTTCAGGCAGTATCCTGTCTCTGTCCTTTAATACATGTTCTTTCCATTAAAAGCATCCAGGATATTCTTCTAATGCCTGCTTTATTTTTTCAGACTTGAGCTAATCTAATAATATATGATTTCCATCCCATCATCTTGTATCTTCTGAGACTTCCTTCTTGCTTTTCTCTTCCATCTTCCCTTATAGTCTATAATGCTTTTTTAAAAACCTACTTTACTTCCTTCTTCTTGTTGCCAGCTGTCCTTGTTTTTCTTGAAGACCTTCCACCATTTCACTCCTATATGTTGCTCTCTTCCACACCATATCTGATTATTCCTAGCTTCAGCATTAAAAAAAACTAGTTTAAACCTCGTCATTATCATTTGACACTGACTGATTCTAGCTCTTGCTCTGAGTCCCCTCAAAATTCACAAATATTATTTGGGAGAGGGCTAGGTATTTAATCATACTGTTCCTCCATTGCCAAGTTCATGGTGAGCTTCAGGTAGAATGCATCTATTGGTTGTTGATGGTCAACATTCATTCAGATTGTCCTGTGGCCATGATGACCACCTATTTAATATTTTAAAGATCCCTTCCCCAACTAAAATATTATCACTTCTATAATAGAGGCACACTGAGAATGACAATCTTTTAACTTCAATAAACAGCCTGAGAATTCACAGAACCTAAATTTCAGTTTACAAGATTCCTCGTGACTCACTGACATCTACATTCCTTCTGGAAAGAGTGTGATGAAATAAAGTCCACAAAAATCCAGTACAGGAGGTTTACAGGCCTTCCTTGCTGCGGATTGATGCTGCTACTGTCACTCAAAAGGCTAGAGTTCCCTCTGCCTTTGTCCAGTGGTTCTCAACCAGGGAACAGTTGACCCTTAGGCAAAATATAAGAATTCCCAGGTGCAGGGGAGGGGATAATTTGAAAAAACACATTCAATATTAGAATAAACTTTATATATTTGAAAAATAAATGAGGACTTTTGCTTTTATCATGTGAACTAGAGAAAGTAAAGCTAGGCATATACATAAAATAAAATAGTCTCGATAGGGTGGCTGGGGAGAGGGCAATGTTTTTGTAACTTTTTTTTATTGTGAACCACAGGAAGAAATACATTTTACATCTTAACTCAGTACACATTTGTGTGTGTGTGTAATTGAAACAACAAAAACCCCCTTTTTTTTGGACAGCAAATATTCTTCTTTTTAAAAAAATGCTGGTCATGACCATCTAAATTGATTTCATGACCCACAGTTTGAAAAACATTTCCCTGAGATGATAGGTGATAGTGTCAGAATCTTGGGAGAGGGTAAGATTTTTAAGTTTATCAAAAAGGAAACATTTTTAAAAGAGCTGACCATGTCCCCAAGAGGGCAGACTTACTTTTCTTCTTTTCTTTAGGGTCCCTGCTGCATTCCTTTCTTTTACTCCAAGTTGCATGGACAATGACTAAGAGTACAAAACCAGTTTACTACAGAGTGTGGAAATCTTAGATGCTATACTATGTGAAGATGGTAACTTGTAGGCACATGGTTCCATTGTTTAAAACTTAAACTTATCTGACAACCTATTAAGAGCTTGATTAATAAATCGTTTATCTGTAATTTTTAGTTCTATCACGTAACTTTTACCCCCCCATTCTAAATGAAGGTCCAGTTTGGCTCACCTGGCTCACAGGCAAGCAAAGTCCTATTTTCCCTACATACTTAAGACCTCACCCTCCCATACAGGATGGGTCACATTCCACTCAGCCTCTTGAAATCCCAAGCAGGGATATTTTCTTGACACCCTCACCCACCCATCAACATCTCTTGCAACTAGCCTCTCTTGCTGGCCTTCCTCTTAATCTACTTTTTAAGCATACCCTTTTCTAAGAGTGACTTTCTAATCTTTTCTCCTATATCTTGATCCAGCAGCTTCTGTATTCCTTCTACCCTTCACTTCCAAAAGAGGAAAGAGCCCAGGGCAGCTATATCATCTACCCTGTCTATCAAACAATTGTACAAGCATAGGTTTTTGAATCCAGTCTGCTATGTGATTTTTGCTGGTGTAAACCAACAGGATTCATTTCAACATTTCAAACTGCTGGAGGAGGAAGGGACTACTTTTCGGCCTCTAAATAGGCACAACTGCATAGTCTGTCTATTCTAATTATGGAGCATGGGGAAGTGCAGTACAATATAGTGCTAAGAGCATAGATTTTGGAGTCAGGCAAACTTGATTTGGAGTTCATACTCTGCCACTCATTAGTGGCTTTTGATTTGGGGCTAATTATCATGTCTCTTCGCCTTGGATTTCTCATCAACCAGTGAAGGGGATCATATTGCCTACGTCACAAAGACATGGTGAGAATGAAAAGAAATAATGCAGGTAACACAGAATCTGGAACCTAGTAAGTACTTAGTAAATAGTAACTATTATTGGATATTATTACCTATGGGAAAAGGTACATGGTGATAAGTATGTCCACACACTCAAACTGAAATTGGAAGACTGTCTCCCTTGCATGAAGTACATCTTTTTGGCTTGTGGCTTCTCTGCTTCTCTCTGCACATCCATTTTCCTCTGTCTACTGACAGCTTTTTCTGCTTTATCATTTTTTCTTGACTCTTAAACTTGTGTTGGAAACTTGGCATCCTTTTGATTTCAGCCACCATCGCTGTGTTTTTTCTTAGTCCAAAAGCCCAAGAGAGGGATCCTGACTTGCCTAGCTCACCTTTTTGCACTGGATGGCCCCACACTTCTTCAATCATTTATTATTTGGTTACTTTTTAGAAGGAGATGTGTTGTGGCATCTCTAGGGGAATTATTCAAGAAGATGTACTTGGGAGAGAAGGTAGAAAATGGGTTATCTCTAGTTGTACTGCAGCTTCAACATACATCCTTATTTTGATCTTGAGTCCTAGTAGATGACAATACAGATCTATGAATGTGATAAATTGTGCAATCAACCAATTAATACATTTCACAAATGGGAGTGATCATTTGCTTTATGAAGACGTGAGGAACAATCATGAGATTTTTGCAAGCAGCATTCTCTTTTCACACATATGAAATAATTTATTTTGCAAAGGGCGATTACTTATGGCTTTCTCTCAGTGAATGAGGTTTCTTTCGTCACTACCACTTGCCTCACAATTTTTATAGGATACTCAGTCCAGTTCATTGATTTCCATTCAGAAGTATATGCAAATCTTTTTTTCACTGGTTTATTTATAGTTGCATCCAGTGGGCAAATATCCTTTACTCAGCATCTCTTTTTACTTTCTCACTTTATTCTTGCTGTCTTTTCTTTTCTCCTATTTATTCTGACACCATTTTTTTTCTCATTTTAGTCTTATTTGCTTTTGCTATTTCTATGTACTTTGCACTATGGACATCCAAGTCCAGGACATTCATGATGAGGCTCTATTCAAGGAACTGCAGTGTTACTGCAGTCATATCCAGACTTCCATAGCACAGAAATACCAGTAACACTGTTTCTCAGGTGTCCTATATGTACTTATAATCATGCAAGTGATTATAAGCCTCAGTTCCATAGTTGAGCCCATACCCCAAATAGGATCAATCACCTGAGAGACTTGGCACCCTATGGAAACATGTTTTTTGTTACATATAATGGCCCTGACTCATTAACTCCTTTATTTATTTCCCCACACTGGCTGGTTATCTATTATCTCCACTTTGCTGTTATGCCAACATCTTAGCATATTTAAAATTGAATTTCTTGTATCCTCACTCAAATTATATTCCCTTTCCAGCTTTCCTGCTGACAACGACAATGATGACGATGAACTGTACTGCCTTTCACTCGTCTAGCACATTGCAGCTTTCTTGCATACCATCTTATTTGTGCCTCACATAACACCCTTAGTTGGTAGAGGTACTTCACAAAGGAGAAAGCTGAGCTAAGAGGGGATAAGTAAGTTGTTCAAAGTGGTTAAGACAGGTCTTCTAGCTCTCAGTCCTGTGCTTCAAGTTGTGGAGCACCACCCTCAGGGAATAGATGACGTATCTATCAATTTTGGCGATGCCAGAAGTAGCCTAAGGGATCTGAAAAGAACCACTTATTGTGTGCCTTTTTGATGCCACCAACAACTCTGGTATTTTACTTGCTTTACCTCATCGAATGCCAACATCAATCCTGCAAAGCAGAAGAGGATGGAGGTGGGGCTCAGGGAGTCCCAGCTTGGCTGCCTAACCTGGATTCAGCCCAGAGTTCTGACAGATCTATAAATGTCTGGAAGCCTGGTGGGAGGGGATCTACTTGCTTGAAGAATCAAGAAGGTCCTGAGAAAGAACTCTCTCTAAGGACAATGGGGCAAATTTGGGTGAATGTGGGAGGGATGTCATGAATATTATAAGCTGCCCCTTACTAACCTTATTGCTGACTCTGCTCTGGGGATTCCTGCCTCAGCCTAGTGAGATTGAACAAAAGTGCAGGAACAAACAAACAAAGTCATTTCTCTTGAAAGATATGAAGGCGAGATAATATGACCTGAAGCACCCTTGCTGGCTAGTTCATGTGGCAGAGTGCAGCCCAGGGGGCTCTGGAGGGACCGTGGGAGCAGAAAGCACACAGTGACCTGGGAGTACAAAGGCATTAGCAACCTGCAGCCTCAGCTCAGGTCTTGACCATATGGCCACAGACTTCACCCAGGGTTCCAGAGCCAGAAAATAGGGAATGGCAGGTTCCATCAGCTGCTTGGACAACTATAGTGTTTTAAGAATACGTTAAAAAAAAGAAGAAGAATACATATGAGACAACCACTGTCTCCATGTTACATGTGCCTTCCCCACTCCCAGAGCTATTTGGGAGGAAATCAAAGAGGCCTGTTTCACAAATATTGAGGAGGTGGCAGGACCAGAGAGATGGTAACTATTATTATTTTTGTTGGCATATTTCCAGCCACTACTCATTTCCACACATGGCTGGTATGGCCTGGGTCTGATCACAAACATATTTTTATCTCTATTATACAAGGAGAAACCAAGGCTTGAGAAATTTAAGTAACTTGTCTAAATTAATACAATGAAGTGGCAGAGCTCAGATTAGGATTTAGGTTGTTTTGGTTTTGAAGCCCATGCTCTTTCCTCTACATTATTTATCCTACAAACATTACTTGAATGCCCATTATGTGTCAGGCACATGGGGTAATGGGGAACAGGAAAGGTCCCTGCCCAAGTGAACCTTATACCAGTGGCAGAGATTGACAGCTGTTCACCAAAATTTGTAGTCTCCTCTTCTTCCTGGACTCATAACTAGGCTACATTTCTCAGCTTCCCATGCAGTTAGGTCTCTGGTCAGTTGAACATGAGTGGAAATGATGAGTGGCACGTCCAGGCCTGGCCGTAGGACCTCCCTCATATGTCTCTGTCCGCCAAGATGACCAGTGCAACCTTGGAAGTCCCGGGTGGAAGACAGCAGAGCTGCCTCTCTGATTAGGAACACCTGACCTGGCCTTCACACGATCAAGAAATCAGTTTATATTTTCATGAAAATATTTTTAATGTTTGAGACATTATAAATTTAGGAGTTTATTTTTAATAGCATTTGCTACATCTTAATTAAAACATACTTCTATATGAATACCCACCTAAAATAGTTTGCATTTTTTTTTCTCAGTCAATGGAGTTTTATTCAAATGGTTTTCATTTTACCAAAAGAATTACAGATAAAATTTCCTCCTATTTAAACTAAACTACAACTTTGAAAATCTAGCGGCGTTGGATGAAAACAATCACCTGCTGACCCGAATAGGCACCATTAGGGACCCACGTGAGAAGGCCTGCCTTGGTCCAGCATTGCCCACACAGCCCAGGGGGTAATCCTACCTAAGTCTGGTTTTGTATTAACCATCCCACTTTGCAAAAAGACTTGGTGCTACACCCTCTAGTGTGGCTTCTATCACTTATAATAAAGGTAACATTTTAACCTCTTTCTGCTAATTCTTTTGTTTTCTTTTTCCATTTGCTCAGAACTCAGATTGGGAAGATCTTAGTCACTTCTTATTAGGCCCCCTCAGAGACCTTGAAAGTTATCATAATTTTTGGATAAATCGGTAGTCATGGATAATATTATGATGATTGTATAAATAATTGTCACAATTGAACTAAGAGGTAAACTATGATTATGTTTTGTTTCTTGTATTGTTTTTTTCCTGAAGTTAATAGATGCCATGTTTTCTGTTCTTAATTTTTTTTGGTTTTGTATGAACCTATTACTATTTTTCCAACTACTATAGTTTCTCTGTCAAAGATTTTTCAAACAGTGCACTAAAAGCACTAATCATAAAGTAGAAACTGATAAAATGGAAAACATTAAAATTAAGAACTTATGTTCATCAAATGATATGATTAAGAGCATAAAAAGAAAAAGCATAAAATGGGAGAAGATATATGTAATACATATATCCGAGAAAGGACTCATCTCCTATGGACCAATAAGAAAAAGAGAGACAACACAACAAGAAAGTAGGCAAAAGATTTTAACAGGCACCTCGAAAAGGAGGATTTCAAATGGCCTATAAGCAGATGAGGAGATGATGAGCTTTATTAGTCATGTAAGGACTATAATGAGAAACTACACACCTACCAGAATGGTTAAAATTAAGAATTGCCAAGGATGTGGAGCAACTGGAACTCTTACACACTGCTGTTGAAACTGTATAATCATTTTGAATAACTGCTGGTACTACCTGTTAAAGTTGAATTTATGTACACTCTGTGGACCAGCAATTCCACTCCTTGATTTATACCCAATAGGAATGAGTATATATATTCACAGAAAGACTTGTTTAAGAATGTTTGTAGCAGCACTATTCTTAGCTCAAAGAATAATAGTAATAGTCAGAAACTGGAAAAAAGTGTCCATTAATAGTAGAATAGATAAACAGTGGTGTACTCATAAAGCAAAATAATATACAGCAACGAGAATGAGCAAACTACCCGTAGCATCATGGATGAATCTCATAAAATGTACTGTTGAATGAAAGAAACAAGACACAAAAGAGCACACAATATATGATTCCATTTATATAAAGCTCAAACCAGGCAAAACTCCCTGATGGAGACAGAAGTTAGTTTAGTGATTTGAAGCTTAGTTTTCTATCATTGGTCTGCAATGCCACAAAAATTTTCTTTGAGTCTTTTCTGTGGTTAAGTGTTGTCAAGAACCTGGCCTGTTAGGTACCTGATAAGGGTCGGTTGCAGATATTGGGGATAGTTGTAGGCTGGTGAAGGTAGTTGGCATGTGGATTAATGAAGGGTGGGTCTCATCCAGGTGCTGCTGGCTTAAAGAACTAGATGAGTCAAGGATGACAGAGATCAAGACACATTTCCAGTATGAAGGGTTGCTGAAGTCTGGAGGACAAAGCTGAAGAAACAGTAAGGCCCTACCCTACTGGGTAGAGAAGCATTAGGCTAAGAATCATCCATGGGGAAGACGTTGCTCTGGTAGCATGCAACACTGCTTTGTGCACTCTTTCTTCCACTCTGCAAAAGAGCCTTTTAAAGACTTAGCACGGCTGGTGTCAGAGCATCAATATAAGTGACAGCTATGTGCAGTCCTGATTGTTGCAGACACACTGGTTGCTTAGGGCCAGTCTGTTGGTCAGCTTTTGAGTCATACCGGTTGTTAAATATTTTGAATATCACCCCTGTATATATGTATAATTTCACAATCTTTTTTTGTTAAATTTCCATCAAGGGCACCAGCTACTCTGCTAGTCATATAAAGACTTACATGATAAATTTTATTTGGCATTCAAAACTCTCAGCATGATGAATAACTGTATGCTGTAGTCTACGGTTCCAATTAACATCAGCACTGAAGTCACCATGACTGTCAGTTTCTCTATATGGCAGTGACCACTGACAATTTGTCTTGGTTTCTTGAATGTCATCCAGTACATTGGCCAAAGAGGCCAAAGCAGGCATCCGTGTTATCTTGCAACCTTCTTCTTATCTCTCTTTTTTTTTTCCTTCTTTAATTTGGACCTAAACTTTTGCTGAGTGCATAAGTATTACACTGGGAAGTTCCCTTACTCATTCATTCATTTATTCCTCCAACAAACATTACAGAGTACCTACTATGTGCCAAGTACTGGACCCAATGGTGAGCGAAACCTGGTGTGGTTCTTGTCCTCGTGGAGTTTAGTGTCAAATAAATAGTTAATGGCAGAATAAGCCACGAAGTCATGTCCCCACTTATGGCTTTAATATCATCCCCTTCCATTTCTCCTGAACCTTGTTTGGTCAATTATTTTCCTTTCTTGCAACTGTAATCTTTTCTAACAAATGGTCTTCTTTGCTGCCCACCAACATATTCATGTCTCCCTTACACTGAGATGATAAACCTCTTGTCTTCGTTTCAGTTCTTGATTACCGTCTTCTCTCCCTGTCAACAGACCCCTCATTGCCCACTCACTTCTTAAGCACTTGTAATGCTGCTTCTAACCCTATGTGTCTGAGTGGCTAGGTGATTTTACTGTTCTGTGCATTATCTCTGTTTGGTTAACTGAGGGTTCGTCTTCCTTTCCATGCTAACAGGGAGCAGCAGGCAAGTAAGACCCTTTAAATCTGTGAAACTTTGTCCCTGAAAGCCTCCACCCAGGCTCACTTCAGTGAAAAATGCCTCCTGCAGGAAGCAACTCAGTAACCATTTGACCTTGGATAAATCACTTAATCTCTCTGGGCCTCAGTTGTTCAATCTGTAATATGAGTAAGTTGTACCAAGAATCTTTTCCTGGCTTAGGAGTTTGTGGGTGTAGGAAACTCAGTCCAATTAGATGAGAAAAGTGCCAAGGGAAATAGAACCCCCATGTCTCCTGACCCTAAGGACAATAGGAAAGCAAGGAGATGGCAAACTCTCCAACAGGTCATGGAAAAAGGGTAGTAGTTAGAGAAGAAGGAGGCAAGGAGAAGATGAGCAGTGTGGAAGAGCAGAGGGGTGAAATGGACTCTTTCCTGGAACCACAACTCTAGACACTCATCAGACAAGAAACTAGGTGTGGACCCAGGATAAGCTGAGCTTGAAGCATGCCCTTGACCCATGCTTGCTCCATGAATGGAAATACATACATCTGCCCTCCCCAGATGAAGATATGTAGCACAACCACCAACTATTGTGGTTAGTTGAATACCTCAAACTTCCCTTTTAGAAGGTGAGTGTCTTACGGACAGGGAGCCTCTCTTTTCAGTCTTTATAGCTTCCCAGCCTGCTGGCAGAACTAGGCACTCACTTTGTTAAACTGAACTGAAGAATATTCTTAGATTTTATTCGGCTTGGTACTGCAGGGAAATTGTGAGAGTGGTTCAGAGTGATTAATACATTGAACGATTTTAGTATTAATGTTTGCACTTTATATGTTCTGCCTTTATGAAAACTGTCCTCATTTATTTACTTGTTTATTTATTTATCTGTTTCTTCTGCAAGTGTAAGCTTTTGAAGACAAATTTTCCACTGCATCCCCCCCAACACTTAAAATAATGTTTGGCTCATAGTGGACTTTTAATAAATGTTTATTGAATGACTACATGAATAAATCTATGGATAAAATTTCTACTTATGATTATCGTATTTGAAAACTCGGGCCTGCCCGCTTGCCTTTGGAATCGAGGAAGTATAGCTAGGAATTTCCCCTTCTCTGGTTTCTCATGCCTTACCTCTGCCTCAGTGGCAGAATTTGGGTAGCCCTGGAAGGTGAGAGGGAAAGAGGAGTGTGTCCCTCCATCTCCCACCACACTGAGAGAGTGGGCCTTTGTCACCACATAGCCACCCAGGAGGTTCCACTACCGCCTGCTTGAACCTGGTGCTGTCTGCAGCCCAGTAGTGTCATGGGAGTGCAGATGTTTGGCCAAGGCATGGCCAGCCCTGCATGAGTTGTCTAAGGGCTCCCCAGGGAGGATCCCTTCAGCAAGCCCTACCTGGGGATTCTTCAGAGGGCACTCATGGGCACCACCATGAACTCTCACCCATGTACTGGCTGCCTTGGTAGCGCCTGTTTCACAGCACCAACAGCTGGGAGGGCCCATCTTCCACAAGAAAATTCAGTCCTCACTGGTCAGCAGAGATACGAAGGAATGAATTGGTGGATCAATATCTGTTTAGTTACATCAGTGTATAAAATGCAGAAGTGTGGGTTCTTCTTCTGAAACCAACGCTAATGAAGAATAAGGCTGTTGGCTTCATGCTGGATGCAGAGGGCCCCACCCTCGGGGAGCTCACAGATCCACCACCTGACAATGGTGGAAAGGGCGTCATCCTAGCAACCATTCCTGTTGCTCTCGGACAGGCTGGCTGAACTATGAAACGGGGTAAAGTTCATCTTCAGTGGCCTCTGCCTTCCTTTCTGTGACACTTACCTCTTTCAGTGTCTCTACCTCCCAAACTGGGAAGAAAACCATCTGTTTGACTGAATCCATGCTGAGGCACAAGTAATTTGCTCCTCCTACTACAAGTATTTTAATTCTAAAAGAAGATTGCTCAAATAAGCAACAATTATGCCCTTTGAGTTGATAACTCCTTTGAGGAATAAAGTCCAAGGGAAGTGATAAGGGGAAGAAAACATTCCAAATTTTCAGTAATAGGGAAATGGAGAAATCAATGCAATTGAAGGCTATATAACCATTGAAAACCAAGAAGTTTGACGCATATATATAAATCTATAAGAAATAATGTTGAGCTAGGCCAGTGGTATGTGCCTGTAGTCCCAGCTACTCAGGAGGCTGAGGCAGGAAGATTGCTTGAGGCCAGGTGTTCAAGGCTATAGTGCACTACGATAATGCCTGTGAATAGCCACTCCAGTCCGGGCAACATAGCGAGACCCCGTCTCTAAAAGAAAAGAAAAGGAAAGAAATAATGTTGAAAGAGAAAACTAGAACATAAAATAGTTTATGCACAGATTACATGTCTGATTACTGATTTGTAAAAATATATGCAGGTCTATACACTGATGAAGTATGTTCTATATCACTAATCTGTGTCTAGCTCAATGCCTTGTATGTAGTAGATATTTAGTAATGGTTATTGAATGGATGTAGGAACCAAAGTAAATTTAGAGAAGGCTGGAAATTTATAGTCATCAGATTTCTCTTACTGTAAAGCTGCTTAAATGCATAACAGAAGAGTTTTTATAAAGAAGATCAACTTTTCAATTTCATGTATAGGAAAGGAAAAGAAGAAACCAAAATGTTAATAGTAGTGGTGTGTGAGTCGTGAGCTACAGGTAATTTCTATTTTCATGTATCAACTTCTGTGTATGTTCTCAATTTTCTACAATAACCATAATCAGGGAGGAATGATTTGTTTAAAGGATCATCCTGAGACAGCAAGTTATAAACCCAAAGGAATGAATCTCTGTTGTTGAAATTCTAGGCACTATGGTAAGCTTGGGGGTGGGGATGTGTCTGGCATCTCTCAAAGCACACAACACAGGCCACTGCCAATCCAATCCTCCTACATATACAACTGGCTTTGGCATCCAGACTTTTGAGTTGCAGCCACTACAGCAAGTCTGATTGAAGCCTACATATGTTAGGGAGGCATGCCTGTGTTTTATACCATTAATACTGAGGAAAATAGATTATCCTTCCATCTTAGAAGGGTGCAAGGAAAGCATTCATTGCAGTGTGCTTTTAATAGTAAAAAATTTAAAATAACCAAAATGTCCATCATAAAGCATATAGTCCCAAACATTTAGTTGTAAAAGCCAAAGAAATTTTATGGTAACTTCATCTTCTTAGTTAAGGTTAGTGTGCGTGGATAATGTCCATCCTAGGAGAAATAGGACAGTTGTTGAGACTAAAAGATGTGAAGTGGTCATTCAGGAAAGGAAGACTGCCATTTAAACATGTTCACACCTACATTGCCATCGGGTCCAAGACACATTGGAAGTGCATATACCACTGGAGAATTCACCACTAAGCAAGAAGTAAGATAATATTACTAAGTAGTTAGTTCTGAAAAGTGAATTAACTAACATAGAACCTATGAATATTTTAAAAAATAACTGCTGCATAATGTACAGAGATAAAGTTATAGCAACTAATCAACAAGATTTGCTGAAAAGATCAGAAATCCTATTTTTTGATAATGGAACATTGACATAATGTTTTTATTTGACTTAAAAAAATCAACTTCCTCAGCAATAAGTTTTACAACTCAAATAACAGTTTAGTGGGTACTAGAACTGAAAGAAACTCTAAGAAACTTAATCCAAAAATCAGTATCATGTGGTAGCAAAAACCATTCAATTTACTTAAAGATAGCTAACTTAACAAATATTTTTAAATTGTTAAAAATAAAATTTTAAGATGCTCCAAATGAAACTCTATGTATATGTAATACCTACTTTTACTTAATAACACATGCTAGAAGATAGTAACCTTTAGCAGAGTTTAGATGCAATTTAAAGTAAAGCAGAATTTTGATAGACTCAAAGCATGGCTGTGTGTAAAGGGGTCAATATCCAGTCTGGCCTGCAAAGTGGGCTCAGAATCCTGTTGTTTGGAAACAGTGAAGTTAAGATAGATATAAAATGCTATGTCCAGAAACCCCTTACCCAAAGCACTGTGCCTAGGTTGTAAATTGAGGCTACATTTCTGTCAAAAAGGAGTTACAGTCTCCAGGCAAGAGAGGGATGCTTCATTCTTACTGATATATTTGCCATATATATATGGTTTCTGATATCTGTGGTTCTAGAGAACAGTTTCTGAGTGAGTAGGAAAGCAGTAGAAGCAGGGGGTTATTATGATACTTTACAGCTGCAGTAAGTCCTTAGGAGACACTGAATCCTGTTAACTTTGCAGCTGGCTTTATCTGTGCCTATTATTCTAGCCTGATGAATAGCTGGGCAGATTTTTACCTTCTCAGTGTGAGCTGTTTTTTTACTTTCTCAAGGGAAATCCTAAATGTCTAATACTGTATGGAGTGCTTTACATGCAATATTTAATTTAATCTTTGCAACAATCCTTCATGACAAGTGCTAGCATCCTATTTTACAGATGGGGATACTGAGGCTTGGAGATATCGAAGTGGTTTGTCCAAGGTCACACAGTAAGTAGCAGAGCCATTTCAAATGCGGGTCTGCCTAACGCTAAACCTAGTCTTCTTAACGTCTATACTTCAAGACGTTAAGAAGTACATAGAAATTAAAGACTATTCAAAGTAAAATTGACAAAATCTAGAGCTCGTTATTTGTGGGGAAGTGGCAGGCTCATGCAGTGTAGGTAGGACCATAGATTGGAACAATTTTTCTGGAGGTCAGTTTGACAAATATGTAGTTAAAAAAAAATTAAACATGTACCCTTTGAGCCAGCAATTAATCTTCTAGGAATTTAAGAAAATAATTTCCAGACTGCACAGAGACATGTGCATTAAAACAACATGATTTACAAAAATAAACACACAAAAAATAGAAACGAGGTAAACATTTTTAGTAAGGGACTTGTTAAGTGGCTAAAGAGATCTATGCAAGAGTATTCAACTATTAATGATGAATATACATTGTATAGTAAATGACACAAGATATTGAGCATTTATAGCATGATTTTATTTTTATGTAAAATTGAATGTATATACTATATTTAGACGTGCAAATATACATACAATGATGTGTGGAAAGATGTATACTACGTTTTTCACCAGCTTGATAGAATTTAATTTTTTACTTTTTTGTACTTTTCTTTATTGTTTGAATATTTTATGAATCTGTATCATTATGATAAAACAAAAAACTATTTGTCAAAGTTAAATCAGTTCTTGCCTCAGTAACCAGAGTGATTTCATGTACACTAGCCATATGTTTTATAGAACTGGAAATCTATTATGTGTTGGAGAAAACTCAACAGGCATATTATAGATCTTGGTTATGTAACTAGGGTGTTTGTATTCCACTCTAGGATTATTACTAATGTATGGGGTCAATAGGGCCTGGTCTAAAACCAGTTCCATCTATGCTATAAAAGTTAAATGTTGCCTTTACATTTTCATTTAAAAAAATCTCTTCAAAGCACTTTCATTCAGCTGGGTCAGTCCTACTTGTTGATTGGCATTGTATGTTGGGAGTAAAGCAATTTTCACTTAAATAGCTAAAGTAAATGAATTTCAGAGAGGTGACTGCAGAGTTCAGGAAGTAGATGTAATGAATATTTTGCCCCTGTATTTAGGGTTCCTGGGGGAGGTATTAGTTGGATTTAAGGGAGTGGGCCTGTTTAGTAAAAGTAGATAGAGCCTGAGAGAAGTTGAATATGACCAGTGAAAAGATGACCAATTGGAAATATAAAAGGGTGTTATAATTGCTTTGGCAAGTTATGACTTGTAGAGGAAGGAGAAAAAAGTCAAAGGGTCTTAAGAATTAATACCACCCTAGAAAAGGAATTCTTTCTTTATCATCCATGGATGGTTATGGCAATATAAATAATACCTTAAGTTTCATTTATCATTCAACAAAGTCTCAGCACTGTGTGTCTTGAGGATGTTTTAAGGTTAATTCAGACACTGGGCTGCAGAATGTGGGGGCTGGAAGAAGGAGGTGCAGGAGTTATTAACAGTTGAAACTGTGGAAATAAACAGAGTCAACCTAAGTGAGAGGAGAGGAAGAAAAAAAAACCCTTGAGGATAACACCATTTTATGGCCTTGTAAAAAAGAAAGCAGCCAAGAAAAGTGCTAGAGAAGGGAAGTTCAGAAAACAGGGAGAGAGACAGGAGAGCCATGCTGAAGACAGGGGAGGAAAGGAGAGTTTCAAAAAGGAGTTATCAGTCTCAAGGACTGTAGAAAGTCCACATGAGGGGAGGATTGACGTGTCCACTAGGTTTGGCATTCGGCAGTTACTAGAGTCCAGTGGAGACAGGAGTACCTTGTACAAGTGGCTCATTTGTAGGAACCAGATGCCAGAACAAAGTACATTTGCACAGTCTGGATTGGACTAGACTGGGAGGTAGATAGTGCAGAAGAGGATTAAACTGGTGAATGCCTGAGATATATACTCCTGCTATTATTTCCAGCTTTTGTTGGTGATGGGGACTCTGCAGGTGGCTAAAGGCAATACTAGAGGGCAAGAGCACCGGAAATGCACCCAGGGCCCCAGTAGTTGGTCTTTGACAAGAATCAGTGGAATGAATATATATAAATGAATGAATATATGAATGCATGTAGGGGTGTAGGCTAGAGGTGGTTTTATGAGCATGACCAGGACAGGAAGAGGATGATAATATAGCATACGGCAGTGAACCACGGACAGATTACCTGCCTGTGGAAGAAGTTGCCTGCTGTTTCAGAGAGGTGCCGGGGAGGTTAGCGTTTCGAGGCAGTCAGGTTTTTTAGGAGAAGGGTGTGAAGGGTTTAGGGACTTGCGAAGATTGATTTAGGGTAAAAAACACAGGAAGAGAAACAGCAGAAAACCTTGGGAGACAGCAGCAGCAGGACAGGATTGAGGAAGGTTAATAGCGCTTAAAGAGGTAAGAATGCAGCAAAGGAAAGGATGGATGTACGCTTTACAAAGCACTTCCACGGCCAGTGACTAATCATCTTTAGGACAACCCAGGGAGAGAGACCGGTATTACATCGCCAGCCTCTGGAATAGGGGTGCGTTCCAGACAAGGCCATCATCACGGCTCACAGAGGCTGTTCAGCTGCTGTTTGATTCCTCTAGTGACAAGGAACTCTCTACTCTTGGAAGTAGCACTTCCATTATAGAATAATTAAAAAAAAAAGGTAGAAAAGAAGAAAGGTGTGGGCCCCTTGAGGGGAAAGATCTGTGAATGACAGACATTTTAGGTAATTCATGCAATTGCAGAGCCAGACTTGTCAGTCAGGTCTTTTCAACCGTAAAACGAAGGGGGAAGATGATCTTTCTTTTTCCTTGTCTAATAGCCTGTGAAATCATCTAGGCAACTACCTCCCAATTTTACAGAATAAAAAACGAAGCCCGCGGGATGTGTCTCGCTCAAAGTAACACAGCACATTAGTGGAGAGCCAGGCCCAGACGGCTCCTCCCCCGTCTACCGGGCCTCCGGCGCTCCACAACCTTCCCTGAAAGATAAAGAACAGCGGGAGGCTGCAGGCTGGGCGGCCTAGCTCAGGGCACACTGGGGTTCGAGGCCGCTTCCCCGCAGCAGTCAGAGGAACGCCCCGAGGGGAGGGCAGGAGAGGGGAGGGGAAGAGTTCGGGCCTCCTTTCCCACACTTCGTTAGGACGCGGGCTGGGGTGGGCCTGCGGCCGGCAGAGGGCGCGGGGCGGATCCTCGCTCCGCGGGCTCAGCGGGCGGGGGACGCGCTGCCCCGGGCGCGCCGTCGGAGCTCGCGGACACCAGGTCGCGGCGGCCCCGGCGGCCCGAGCGGGCAGGGGAAGCGCGGCGGGGGGGCGGGCGGCCGGGAGCGAGCGGGGCGGGGCGGGGCGGGGCGCGGAGGGGGCGGGGCCGCGAGCGGGGGGCGGCGGCGGCGGCGGCGGCCGAGGAGGAGGAGAACATGGCGGCTGCGGAGAGCGGCTGAAATGCTTGTTCTTCAGGCCAGGCGAGCGGGACTCTGACGCGGTTCGCCGAGCCCTGTCCTCCGACGGCTGGGCCGAGGCCTTGAGCGCCTCGGCCGCCTGTTCGCTGCTGCTCCCTCGAGCAGAGCCCGCGCCAGGTTCGTTCTGCATCCCCCTGCGGGGGGATCCCTGCTCCGGAGGAGGGGGCCGGAGAGCCGCGGCGGCCGCCGCTTGGGCCCCGGGGGCTGGGCGCCGGGCCCGAGCAGCAGCAGAGGCCGCGGCGGCGCCGCCACGGTGAGCGCGGCCCAGAGGCGGCGGCGGCAGGTGAGTGGCGGGCGGCGGGCGCGGAGCCTCCCGGTGGCTGCAGCTGTCACGAGCCGCGCGGCCGCCGAGGCCCTAGGGGGCGGGGAGCAGCTGGCGCCCCTCCGCCCCCTGCTCTCCTTTCTCTCCGTTCCGTCTCCCCCTCCCACTTTCCCCGAGTTCCCCTCTTGGCCTGGCGCGGCTGGAGGGGGCGGAGGTCGCAGCTGTCATGGGCACCAGCTGGGGGCTGCTCCCGGCCGAGGGAAATCGCTGCAGCAGCGACTTCTCTCCGCCTCTTTTCCAGTTGCCCTAGTTAGCGCGGAGAGGGCGAGCATCCGCGGAGGGTGCGCGAGGCTGCGCGACCGCCGGCCGGGCGTGGGGAGCTGGTGCCCCGGGCCGCCGCCGAGAGGGGGAGCAGGAAGTCGGCGCGGGCGCCCCTCGGCCCCGACGAGCGCCGTGACCTTGGCCAGCCCGCTAACCTATCGGAGTCTCGTTTGCCTGGACCGCGAAATGGGGGTGACCGTGGCATGCCTCTCTGTGAGCGCAGCCTTCGACGGCGCCTGTGTTTAACCCCGGCGCGCTTGCATTCCGCCGCCTCCGGGGAAGGGGTTTTGAGGTAGCGATGGGAGGGTAAAGGAGATTTTCCTGTTGCGGCTGGGATTTGGTCCCCTTCCTGGGATTCGGGGGGGAAAGGACTGCGGAAGGGAAGCGAACATGTTGACTAGACGATTGGGAGGAGGGCTTGGTTAGTGGTCGGTAACAATTCGAGCCGCTCTCTAGTCTCCTGGAAAAGCAATGGAGAAATCGGATACCAGGGTCCCCCGTCCGTACTACCCAGCTGTGCTGGCTGCTTTTATTTATTTATTTTTAAAGCAGTCACTCTCAGGGGCTAGACACTGCCTACTCTGACGAGAGGGAGACGGAGGGGTTGACAGTACAGCCTGTGTGTGACAAGGACAGGCCACGGTGCTATGGCCCGAGACTTTGGTAGGAAGGAAAACTTTAAGCTGGAGAACCTCTTAGCCTCTCGTGCTTGGCTCTCCTCGTGCATTGTAGAGGCGTTGAAGAGGCAGGTGTCCTTGTGAAGAAGGTGACATTTTTTCTTTTGAGACGGTGAATTTTTAATGTCGAGTGTGATGTCAGTGAATGAAGGGTTCTTGAGTGAATTGCAGTCCCAGCACCCTCTGTTGATGCCAAGAGGAGTCTCTGTGGTGATGATTTGCAAGGGCTGGTGCTTACACTTCACTGGTTAAGAAATCTTCAAGTGTCTGTGTAAAACATTACGGCCGTGATGCTTAGATTAAATTGTATAGTTGAAGGGATGGATCTCAAGGGTTAAATTTGTTTGAGGTTTGTCTCCTCTTCTGGAATTGGTTGGAGGTTAGACTCAAAAAAAAAAAAAAAAAAAAAAAAAAAAAAGTTGGCCAAAGGGGCCTCCAGCTTGTTTCACAGAAGCTATGATGTAGTAGGAAGGGGGTCGGATTTCTTCATCTTGAGAATAATGTGAAAAGAAAGTATTTGCTTGGGTCTTTTGGCTCTTGAACTAGAACTAGTTTTGGGTTAAAGGTAGCAGTGAGGTTTGATTCAGCTATTTATTAAGGCATTCCTTGAACTATTTGTTATAAACTAGGTAAAATGGAAGTGTTTCTATTTTATCTCCTGTACTTTGTGGAAAGGTCTAATTTGGTTTCGTGAACTAATGTCTGAAATGTTTTCTGTCCTTTCCTTTTTAGATTTTATGCTTTGGGAACAGTGGGTCAGAAAGGGGGTCTGAATAGGGACTATATGGTTTGGAGAGAAAATAGAGGGCTGCTGCTTATAAGAACAGGTGTTCGGTTTGATTTTTGTAGATATTTTGCACTATTTATTACATTTACTTAACCTACACTGAAGTTTGATTTATAAGGTGCAAAACTTGAATTTTGTATAGTTTATAGTAAATCTCTTCCTTATTTCTCTCTGAGAAAATCTGTAGGATTGTGTCTATAAAATTGCTTTTTGTGTGGTTTAAGCCAAGGGAGTATTTTAGATCTGCATTTTTGGGTAAGTGGTTTTATTGGAAAGAAAAAAATGCTTGATGGAACTAATGGTGATTGTTCCACTTAAACTGGGATTATATAGACAATGCTTTTTCCTCTCTTCCTGCCAGCATTTGTTTTTCTTTCTCCCTCAATTCCAGGGTTTCATTTCTAGAAATCTGGGCTGGAAACAGAAGCAGCAGTTTGTATAATCCCAAGAATTTGCTTATGCCAGGAAGCTGTAAGGGTAACATGAAGTGGGTGTGATATAGAGATACTGCTACTACTTAAGACATTTAACTGTTGAGGGAGTGTAAGGTCAAACTTTAATTTTTGTTGAATTTCCTGTTTTCTATGTATGTGTTAATCTTTTGGTGGGCAGGGGATTGGGTTGCTATGGTACTGACTTGTGTATATTGTGAAAGTGTTGGCAAAACTTCATGCTTTTACTCTATAGGGAAGGGTGGTAAACAAGACTAAATAATTTAAAGATGTTGTTCCTGGAATGGAATGTTCTCTGCATGTCCTCTTGATCCTGCTAATCCAGTGAGCGGTCTTCACTAGGACTAAATGTTGAGTAAATGATGAGGGTGGTGTAGAGGTGCTGAAAGGTAGAGTGGGGGAGAGAAGGTATTGGACATTTCTTGAAAATCTTTAATCTGTTGGACTATATACCAGACTGTGATTTCTAATTGTTTTTCAAGGACGTTTTAGCTCTTCCTGCTTGGTTGTCATCAATTTCATATACCTTCTCTTAGAGAAACACTACCTCTGTTCCTTACTTCAGTTTATCTTTTTTGCCCCAACTCCCAAGGACTCTCCATTGATTGAATGGTGTGTTGCATATCTTATGGATTTGGTTGGCCTTAAGCCATATGAGCTAACATAGGTTTCATTTCAGGGCAGGTATGGGAGGTCAATACAAACACACAGCACTGAGTAGAATTCCCTGAGTCACAGAGCATAGGAGATCCCAGGATGCTCATTATTGTCTTGGCAATGATTTTTGTCTTCTAAATATGGTAATCACAGGAATTCTCAGATGCCCATCAACTGCTTTCCTGGCAGAGGTCCCAAAGTGGTGTGGTGGGTTCCATTTTACATTACCTGCAAATATTGGATGCTGTGGGGGTTGTGGGATTGGGTAAAATCCTGTGTTTCAGGAGTTAGATGACTGACAGAGCACTAAGATCTGGGCTGCAGAACCATACAGATTTCTCCCCAGCTTGTCTAACTTTCCTCTCCATTTGGAAAGACTAGACTATAGGAAAAGACCTTTTTAAAATTGCTTTTCTCCTAGGTTAACCAGTAGCTTAGCCCTTGGTTATTGGCCACTAAGGATAGACCTTGTGGTCTCTGATCTTTTTCTTACTATTGGAGGTGAGGTCTAGTCATTTAAAACCTTCTCTTCTCCCTTCTTTATATTTTAGTTAGATTTTGTGCCTTTCTCTCAACATACGGTGTCAGAGGTCATAAAATGGCCTAGTGGCAACTGGGTATCATTCTTGGTTGCTTAATTTAAGAAGGAGGTGCAAGTTTTTTCTATAGCTTTGTTCTGGAAAATGGTTTGTGGGTGTATAGTATTTGTATTAATATACAGTATAGAAATGATTATTTGATATTTCTGCCAGATACATGGCTGAATAAGGGAAATTATTAAAAAACACTGACACTAATGTGTAAGTCCAGTTCCATAAGTTCAAGTAAAATGAGTTGTGTTCATCCTTCCTCCTCCATCACCCCATCTGCAGAACAGTATTTTTGAGACTGGTTGAAGTGATAGGCTTTTAGAAAAGCTTGGTATAGTTATCATATTTAAATGATGAGTAGCTTATGCCAAAGTAGATGCTATACTCACTCGGGTTATGGAAGACTTGAAATTAATCAATCCAGTCACCCTCATCTTAGATATATTTTGTTTTTATTTCTCTGGATATGTTTCAGTGTGTGGAGGGCAGGGACGTTTGGCTTTACTGAGTAGCTCTGGACCTGTTAGTTAACATATCAATCAGACTCATAAAAATAGGTGCAAGCACAGAGGTGAAATCCACCTATTAACAGGATCAGAATTTTAATAACACTGGATTATCTAGTTTTTCCAGAGTGATACTTCATTTTTGCCCTTTCGGCTTATAATAGAGGCAATTTTTAAATTTCTTTTAGAAACGGAGCTTTGACTTCAGGATGGTGTCCTGGCTCTTCCAGATATTAAATACTTAGTTGATGTAACCTTGGGCTATTTAACCACACTAAACTTGGGGTTTTTGTATTTAAAATTTAAATAATGTACTTACCCTCATATTGTTGTGATCTTTAAATTAACTTTTTATATTAAATAAGGTGTGTTTAGCATATGATTGGCACATAGTAAGACATCAATAACTAGCTAAAAATGGGCATTTCATTAGCTATAATCCATCGCCAAATTTTCTGATTCTTTTCTTTGTAATTTCTCAGATTTCTCCCTTTATTTCTGTTTCTACAATCTGGTCCTCCTGTCATTTTGCACATGGAGTAATGCGAGTCACATTGACTCTGTGGGCCTGAGTTTCTTTATCATTAAATGAGCATATTGGTCTGATTTCACACTTCTTCTTTTGCTAAAATTCTATGATTTGTAGGTTTATAGCTGTTTGCCTGCATGCATTTGCCTGTCTAGTTCATTCTATACATAAATGCTGAAGAAATTTCTTTCTAAAATGTTTTTTGATGTTATTGTTTTTAGTGGAGACTCTTTGTGGGAAAATTTATCAAATGTAAATCTTTTGATAACTGATTCTTTTATTACCCATTCCAGAAAATTTGCTGCAGATGGCATATGCAGAAATGCTTTGTAAACTGTAAAGTGCTACACAAGTGAAGAAAGTATTATAATCACCCGTAGATATCTTGCTTCTTTGCGTTTACATGTTTCATTTTATTTAGATTGTATTTCCTTGTCCTTTGTGTTCTCTTTACTTTCAAAAACAGAGTCAAAGCTGGTGTGTTTTCCAGAAATCCTGATTTTTATCAGTCCCTTACTGTTTGTTCTATATAATAAATTTCCCTTCCTTTCCCTCCCTTTTCCTTCTCCTTCTCCTTCCCCTTCCCCTTCCCCTTCCCCCTCCCCCTCCCCCTCCCCCTCCTCCTCTCCCCTTCTTCCCCTCCCTTCCCTTTTCCCCTCTTTCCTTTTCCTTTCCCCGCTCCCTTTCCCCTTCCCCTTTCCCTTCCTCCTCCCCTCCCTTTCCCTCCCTCCCTCCCTCCCTCCCTCCTTTCCTTCCTTCAGAGAGATTCTTTTTTTAGTGTATGTTGAATTGATTTTCCTGATTAGATTGGGAAATCCTTGAGATGGCATGAACCACAACATTTAGAGTAAGGGAACCTTACTGGTCATTTAGGACTGCCTCCTTAATTTTACAGATGAGAAGACTAAGTCCAGGCAAGTGTATTTGGCTTTGGGCTTCCTTATGAGAGTCACTGTTTGTATTTGAAAGTCATTACAAAGAGATTTTAAATTTTAAGAATTCTAATAAGCTTTTGAGTAATGTATAAGCTCGGAGGAAAGGAGTATTTTTATTTTTTGACCAAAAGTTGACTCTTAAATATTATAATAAGGTATTAATTAGGAATTAATTAAGACTGTTCTCTCAAAAACTACAAAAGAGCCTGGAGAGAAATATCTGCTTTTCTTGTAAGGCCCTCCTTCCGAGTCAGTAAATATTTGAGTACTGTCTCTGAGCCAGGTACTGTGCTAGCTCTACATATTACATTTTATAAATGAGGAAACAAGGCTTAGGGAGGTTAAGTGGCTGGTGTAAGATTGTACAGCTTGTAGGTGTTAGGGTTGATGACATTTGAGTCCAGGTCTTTTGACTGGAAATCATATTCATACCTTTAAATTGACTTCTCTCTGAGCATGTCTGCCACACTTGGCCACATTATAGCCCTCTTTTCCTTTCTGGATTTTCTTTCTGTTCCATCCATGTGCTCTCTTTCCTTTCTGATGACCCGGGAGCTGTGGCACTTTAAGATTCTCGTGCTGTTTCTGGTCTCACCTTTGTACTTTAGTAATATTGATTCTTTGGTGCTTCTGTCCAGGTAAGCTTATCTTTGAGTGGTTGGTTTTGGATTCTTAGCAATAAAATTCTGCCTCTCAAGTTTTGTTAGTATTTAAATAGATAAAGCTTAGGGTATTTTTTTTTTGTTTTCTGGTTTTTTTTTTTCATTTATAACAAATTGCTTGGTCATTCTCTGTGTTTCCACTTGTATTTGGAATGGTTGATCTTATTCTGGTAGCTTTAATGTATTACATCTTAAAATTTCAGTTTGCCTATATGGTTAAAATATTTACATATTTTTATTATCAGGCACAGATTTGATTGTTTAGCGGAAGATACTCTATTGTGAGTGTATGTGTATGTATATAAAGATATCACACTGTATTTGACCAGATAGTTGAAGGATGAAATGTCCTTGATTTTTTAAAGTGTCTGTATGTGTGATTTACTTTTGTGAGTTTGTTTGAAGGAAACCAGGGAAAAGTTATTTGTTCTGTAAAATCTAGTCATTTTAAATGGTGTAGGTAGTCTGTAATTGAATTTTTAAGTAGCCACTCAATCATTCATTCAAGATGTAGTTGTATGAGTACATACTGTGTTCAAGGTGCTGTGCTGTTAAAAGATAGGGAAATTAACCAATAAGATGAAGATCCTTTTCTTAAGGAGATTATGACCTAAGAGAGGCGATAAGACAAACATACAAATACCTGTAATACTAATTGAATGTGGTGAGTGTTAATGAGAAGGGTACTGAAACAGAACTTTGAGGGTTCAGGGAGAGGGAGCAGTTACTGTATTTTCATTTGAGAGAGATCATGGCAAGTTTCCTGGTGGATAAAAGCATTGAAGGTGAGGTGTGATTTCTATAAGGGTGGGGTGAGGGGAACAGTATATTCAAGAAGATTAAATAGCAAAGATGACAGAAAAGCTTGGGGTTATTCAGGGAGTAATAAAGGGGGAAAATGCAAGGAGGAGTGAGTGGGGCATCAGCTGAAGTGGGAGAGGGAAGCAGATATTCTATGTGCAGTAGCAAGACTTTGAAGGATTTTAATGGAGGGAGGTGGTGGGTAGCAGTATGTAGTAAGTATGTAGATCTGGATGAAAATGAGAAATGTCAATTTTCCAAATTTATGTGTATCTTTTCTTGGCAGGTTTTGTACCTCAAATTTTATATTTTCTTAGTTTTTGAAATGATTCCATATGTAAGCCTTGCCACATTGGGAACTTATTCACTCATTTTTATGTATATTTAAAAACAGATCGTGTGTTTTTTTTCCCTTAGTGACAAAGCCTCACTGTCACCAGACTGGAGTGCAGTGGCTTGATATTATAGCTCACTCAGCCTCCAAATCCTGAGCTCAAGCGATCCTCCCAATCCTCCTGCCTCGGCCTCCCAAATAGCTAGTACTACAGGCTCATGCCACCACACCCAGCTAATTTTTAAAACATTTTTTTGTGTAGAGATGGGATTTCAATATGTTGCCCAGGCTGTTCTTGAGCTCCTGGCCTCATGAGATCTTCCCGCCTTGGCGTCCTAAAGTGCTGGGCTTACAGCTGTGAGCCACTGCCCAGCCCCCATCAACTTTTTAAAAAAATACTTTAAGGCTGGGTGTCCCAGCTACTCAGGAGACTGAGGCCGGAAGGATCACTTGAGCCCAGGAGTTTGAGGTTGCAGTGAGCTATGATGACGCCACTGCACTCTAGCCTGGGGACAGAGTGAGCCCTTGTCTCAAAAAAAAAAAAAAAAAAAAAAAAAATTATATATATATATTAACCCCTCAACGATTTTTAGGTGTTGGTTTGAATTTATTAAATATATAAATTAATTCTGGGCCAACCAGCATTGCAGTATTCTAACATTCTTCTAGTATCATTCTATGGCTCTTTATTTATCAGGTCTATTTTCATGCCCTCTAAATGTGCTTTATGTTGTTCTTGGTATACTTCTTACCTATTTTATCTAGATTTCAAAATGTTGACTTTTTTTTTTTTTTAAAGCTGTAGCTATTCTTTAAACAGTGTATTATCATTTGACATTCTTTAAGATGATGCAGTGGGCTTGGGCTTGTTTTTGCAGTGTAAAAATGTTGTCTCTTTGTATAAATATAAGTGTATCTTAGTGTATAAGTGAGATTGGTCATACAAGTTGGAAGCGCTTGGCTCTCATTTATAGTTCATGATTTATTTTACTGATTTATTTATGCTCTGCCATGTTCCAAAAAGGATTTAAGGCAGGATATGTCGTGAAGAGTGTTGGACCTTGTTCCAGCCCTGTCTGTTATTTGACTGATGCCCCTAGCCAGTATTACACTGAGGGAACAGTGTTGAAGACAAGTGGTGTCACAGAATGTGCTGTGGTGTGCCTTTTGCCAAACTGGTAATAATTCAGAGATGGATACAGTATAACTGGAATACCTTTAAAGATAAGTCCTTTAAAGTTAGATGGCATACATAGGAAATTGGTTGTAAGGCACTGCTGGAGTCTTGACCCTTGGGAGCCCAGGCATTTTTAGAGCAGTGGTCTCTAAAGTAGGGTTTAACGTTAAGTTATCTGGGAAATGGAGGAAATATTAGAGGTCTGTGAGGAAGTTTCTTTACTTTCAGTCTATTGTGATGTTTTGCAGTTTATAGGGGCTTGGGTAGTTGCATTTTAAGATTTATTATTTTAAATAGTAGATGCTTAACACTACTTTGTTTTACAGTGGGGAGTTACCATACAGATCTTTCGTATACTGTTTCATAGAGGCTAACTGGTCATCTTAAGGCAGAGGACTTAAGAATTATCTAACTTAGGGGTGACTTACTCATTTTTCTTTCACAAAAAGACAAATGTCCCAAATCTGCTAACATTTTCTGTGATACATGGCTGTGAGTGGTATGCTACCTAGCAAATAAACACACTTAATCTACTCCTTTGAGATAATGGTAAGTTCTTAACAGTGACTCAAAAAGTAACTACCTTTCAGAACAAAACGAAGTCCAGTGCTGTGGAGAAAGGATATTGAAAATGGACATTTGGAATTATTTCCATTATTATTGGATTTAATTGCTGAAAATGATGTGTGTTAACTTTAAGAGCTTTTAAAATGTATACACTTGGAACTTGGAAACGGAATTTTCTAACCTGTATAAAAACCTTGCAGGTGTTTTAGTGGTTTTGAGCCTATTTGCTAAAAATATAAAAAGGCAGTACCATCTGATTAGTTTATAAGAACAACTGATTGCCATCAGGAAATATGGAAATGTACTAGCTGAATTTTAGCAAAAACCTTTGCATAAATGGTGAGTGGGATTGAAAATTGAATATCATGTTTTATTCAGTGCAGCCAGTAATGAAGTTCTTCCTTTGGTTTTATTCATCTTTGTAAAGTATGTTTTTTAGGTAAGATACCCATTAAAGCCAAATAAAATTGTTATTTATTATAAAAATAAACTGAATTTAGAACAGACCTTCAAGTTGCTGTATTAGAAAGTATGAAAGTAAGATTTAAAAATAAGAAACCATGTTCAATTATATTACTGTCACCAAAAGTAGTGGTGTTAATACCAAACAGTATTTATTAGGAAAAGCACAAATCTATGTCATCAATAAGTAAAATGAAAGTTTAAAAATTTGTTTACTAGTTGTAAATTCTTTTTAATTTCCATTTTTGCATATGCTTTACAGGATACATAATTTATTAGTTTGGTGTGCAATGTATATAAATTATAAATAAATACATAAATGGCTCCCTATTTAAAAACTTTTAAACTATGGGATATATGATAAAAATGGTTATCAATATTCTGTAGCAAGGATTCTTAACCTGGGGTTTATGGAATAAGAGCCTCTAGATAGGCTTTAGGGTGTCTGTAAACGCTTTGAAATTATATGTAAAATTCTGTGAGTCTATGCATTTCTCTGGGAGAGAGGGTCCATAGCTTTCACCAAATTTTCGGAAGGGTCCGTGACCTCCTCCAAAGGTTAGTAATCTCTGTTGTTGAGGACTGGGACCTCAATAACTCCATTCATCAATTTGTACCCTCTTGCCAAGTTCAATGGATGTATCTGATGTCATTATTTAAGCCCGCAGTATGACTGGATGTGCAGTCTGTTTTTCCATTTTGCAATAGATGTGATTGCAATGCCTTTGGCCTTTACAGGTGTTTGAGCTCTATTTGTTGCACAACTACCTGGCCCTTCATCACTTGGCTGCTTTGATATATATAATTTCCCACCTCTAGCCATCTCCATCCCTCAATAAAAAGAGTGGACCTATTGTATGAGTGTGGGGATAGGAATGTAAGTACAGAAGAACCCAGTTTCCATTCAAATATAGGGAGGCCCTGCTGGGTAGGCTGGGATTCACAGTTGCTGTGCTTTTAACCTCTCTTTAGCATCTGAATCTCAGCTTTCTAGAATCCTTAGGGTCTGATTTGACTTAAAAACACTTTCCAAGTTCTATCAGCTCCTTAGATCTGTTCCTTTTTCTCCTCACTGACATCATTCTAATTTAGGCCTAATTATTGAGGTGGTATCCACAGTGGTCCCGTTGTCCCCAGTGAGTTTCTTCTTCAGTCCGTCCTAAATTTTGTTTTAGAATCATCTTACTAATTTTTACTTTTGAGGTGTTACTTTGCTCACAAACCTTCAGTGGCTCCTCATTACTGTCAAGATAAAGTTTTTCCTTAGCCTGGTGTTTAAAGCTTTCTAGTGTCTGGCACCAACCTGCTTTTCTGGTAGTATCCCCCAATAAAATTATTGTTTGAAATAAAATTGTTAGTTTTTTGTCCTCTAAACATCTCTTGGGCTTTTCTATTTCCACCCCTTTCTATATTCCTTTCCCACAAATGTTTTCCTTTATATTAGTGTATGCCTCTTGAAATTCTACCTATCCTTTAAAGCTCAACTCAGATTTCACCTTGCTTGTTAAGTGTTCAGACTACAAAATTTAAAAGTAATCTGTTCCTTCTATGAACTCTCAGTATTTGCTTTCCTTGTTATACATTTGATAATTTATACATACTGCCTTGTACTGTGTGAAATTTTTTGTTTTCACGTGTCCTATTTGCCTTGTTCAGGTATGAGAATGGCAAAAGGGGATCACGTTTTATATTTTGTCCTCTGCGATGCCTTACACACAGATATTAAAATATTTGGCAAGTCAAATTGATTAAATCATAATGCTACTTATGAATGTAATTAGAGAAATAGACCCTTATGTGTGTTTGAATGTGTGTATGCATGTGCATGTGTGTATGTGTGCCTAGAATACTCATAGATAATATTCTAGGGATTTTCTTGACTGGGTTCAGGGTATTTGGGGAATTGAACTGGAAATCAGATATTTCTTAGAGAACATGTTGTTCTACAACATAAGAAGTTGGCCATAAAGGCTATGTTCAAAAGTCTGGAGTAGCCTGGTGAGTCATTGTTCTCCAGTGTAGAGCTCTACCTGTCATGGGTAACAGAAAACCTTGTGTTCCTTCCTTCTCTCTTTAGCAGTGCCAGGGACACTCGAGTAATCTTGAGGATTACTACATTTCTGTTTTAATTTTTCAACACATTCTTCACAATAGAATATAAATTTTTATTAAATTCCTTTGTTCACGTGATAATATGGGGCACCTAAATTGTTGTATCTTATGGTTCTTGCCCTTCAAGAAGATTATAATCCGTATAAGGAGTCTCATTTGCTTTAAATCATACATAAATTAAAAAATAATATAAAACAATACAAAAGATGTTACATGGGAGTATATGACTTAGTTGCTAATTAAGATATATGGAAACTCCTCTAGCACTTACTATTTCTAGCACTCACTTGAAATGTATTATCATGTATACTTGTCTAAGTTTTTACACATATCCTTTCCTTCCAACCAGAATGTAAATTATAGAAGACAGAGACTATTTATTATACTAGTTTGTACCATAGTGTTTTCATAGTGTTCTACCCATAGTATACATACATAAGTTTGTTACTAATGATGCTAGGTGCCTAGAATGATCTGGGTAGGCTTCCTGGAGGAAATGGATTAGAATTAGATGTGTAGGATTTGGAATGATTCTCATAGTATAGTCCCATGGAACATGAAAAAAGGGTTCTATAGTTAAAATAATAGGGTAGATTTTTGGTATACCATCTGGAACATGAAGCCTCCTTAGTTATGTCCAAAGTGGCTGTGGCCCTAAAGAGACCTATATCATTTCCTCTTACAGCCTATTGGCTAAAAGTATTCATAGGGCACAACTTAAGGTGCTAGGAAATGTGGGCATGAACATGAACATTTGGCTTAATATATGTCTTTGCCTTACCATAGCAGTATTAATTTTCTTTAGAGATGAACACCAAAATTGGTAGGCCCTGCTTGGAGTCATTGAAGAAAAGAGAAATTGCTTTTCTTTTTTATTATTATTAAATTTACTTGTGAAAAGAACTTCCAAGTACTGCATGGTAGACTTTAGGACAATTAAAAGAGAAATTTTACTAATGTATCTATTTTAGGGATAGGTATTATAAATTGTTTTACTTTGCTATCATCTTTAGAGGGGATATTTGAAACAGTTAGAAAGTGAATATTTGGCTTCAGTATAACTGATCCAGAACTTCCCTACGTGTACTGTTTGGCTGGGAAGATTATAGGGTGAGAAAAGTGAGAGAGAATAAAGGGCTTTTACAGACTATTGGAGACCTTTTGCTGTCTGAGGATTTCATAAAATTTCTCTGTGGTGTCCCTGGAGGTCTTTTTCCCCCTCTTATCAACATATTGCTAATTAAGCAAGCCTGTTTTCTCCATTTTTTGTTTGCCTTTCTAATGCTTGGTTTGGTAAGGACTGTTGGGTGGTTGTTAAAATGTTGGCTAAGTATGTAGAACTAGGAAGCCTAGTTCCTTACTTATCCATGAGGCTTATTTTTTCCCTAGTTTTATTCTAAACTCATCAATCCTGAACATTTTAGACCTTAGGCTTTCTTTCTGACTGTATTCCATTATTTTTTTCCTTTTTAAATTAAAAAATAAACCATGTGTAATACATGATAACATAATCTAATAACAAATCCAAATAAATGGAAGTATATAGAGTTAAAGGTGAAAGTCTCTGTAGTGAATTATAGAGTAGCTGTTAATTTAAGCTGTCTAGTAACCTCCTCCCCCCCATTTAAAAATTTGTTTTTAGGTTGCAGTATCCTTCCCCTTGGCCAAGGGATGGGCGTGTGACTCAGGCTCAGTGTGTCATAATCCTCTATTCCTTTGGACACAGTGATTGCCATGTGACCAAGGCAGGTTCAGAGCCCTTCCCTGAGATTGAAAAACGTGTTGGATGAGGGACAGGTTCATCTCACTGGAGTTGCTAAGCCTCGTGAAAATAGAGTGTGCCGTGAAGGAAACCCTTTTACCATAGGAAAGAATGAGGGTGACATACAGAGTAAAGCTGACATACAGAGTAAAGCTGACTGAGAGAGACAGGCAGGTTAATATTCTCTCTTAAACATGTACTCTCTCACATTCTTGCATGCATGAGCATGAGGAGCCATTGGAGCCTCTGGATCCAGTTGCATCTTAAATTAGATCCACCCAATATTTCCCAGTTAAATGAGCTAATAAGTTGCCCAATTTGCTTGTGCTGGTTAGAATTGGGTTTCTGTCTTTTTGAACTGGAAGAGTCCTGATTAATCCAGACCCCTCTTGGAACATCTCTTTCTTGCCCTTTCTCACACACATGTGGGTGCACACTCACACACACATGCACACAAATAGGATCATTCTTTATGAGTTGTTGTAGACTTTTTAAATTTAATGTCATGGGAATCTTTCTCTGTCAGAATATGAAGGAGCTATTGTATCTTTTTAATGGCTGCATAACATTATATTGGATGTAAATTCTGTAATTTATTTAACCTTCTTTCTTTTTATGGACATGTAGGTATCCAGTTCGTTGCTGTTGCAAACTGTGTTTCAGTAAACATCCTAGTTTGTACTTGTTTTTGCACATATATGATAACATATCTATGAAATTATTGGGTATGCCCATTTAAGAAGTTGATGTCTTTTCAAATTGTCACCTCAAAGGCTTTATCAATCTACACTGCCACCAGTAGTATATAATAGTTAATGTTTTCCCCCACCTTTGTCAACTTTGTATATTATCTGTCATTTCTATTTGGGCCTATCTGATGGGTGAAAATGGTATAATGTAATTTTTAGTTATCTGACTATTGGTAATATTGATAATCTTATCAAACATTGGATTCCCCCCCTGGTTTCTCTTATTCATATTTGTTCACTTTCCAGTTGGGATGCTTGTCTCTTTTTTTTTTTAATTGCTTCCTAGCTATAATATGCTTATGATGTAGTTGTATTTACACTAACTAGGAATGGCCTTGGTAGACAGCTGATCCTGCTACTTAGTTATTTCAGAAAGAAAGGTATGAGATCTGCTACTACAAAACTCACATATATTTTTTTACAGATATGGCTGGATGTTTAATTGGCTTATATTTAATAACCCTATATAGCTGCCCAATTCATTTAGTTAGCTGGAGGGGACATATCTCAATTGGATGTTCTGTGGCTGCTTTATTCAGGTAATTTTATGGCTGAGCTGAATGTTGGGAAACTCTGGCTTTGAGAATTTTCTGGGTCAAAATGATTGTGTCCACATTGAATGGTATAGAACTTTGGGACTCGATTGTCCATTGGTGCAGACTCAGTACCATTTTCAGAGGGAAATTTTGGCCCTTTGCTTTCTTGGCTCACCTCCATGGAGCAGTGGGTTGACTGTCTACTTAGACATCTTTAATGGTTAGGTTTGTTAATTTTCATAAAAGAATATTAACCTGACTGCATTTGATTGACTATGAAATATATATAGTACCTTTAATTGGCGGTATGGAATAGCTTTACTCTAGCAAGTATATATCCACTTACTTTGCAGCCTGATTTTTATCAAAAGCCTAATAGTCAGAAAGAGCATTCTTTGAGAATTGCTTAAAACACATTCAATCCATTGCTTTAGAAATAATTAGTTTCTACTTGGATCAAGCCAGAATACCAGAGAGCTATGTATGTTGATTACATTGTTTTAGGTAGACCAGGGTAGAATTGCTTTTGCAGAATTGTTCTTTGGTGTAATGCAATAAACGTTTATTGAGGGCTATTAAAACAAACAGCTTTATGAAATTTAGTACTCCTCTTATTGTAGAATTCTTGTGAGGATATTATCTCCTTTGTTGCAATGCCCTTGTTGATTCCGTTGTTACTGCTACTATAGTACTACTACTACTTTAGCAGCTGATTTGGAGGACTTAGTCTAAACATAAAATGAGCTAATATTTTTATCATTTATTTAATTATTTGTTTAGAGATTAGGTCTCATTCTGTTGCCAAGGCTGCAGTGCAGTGGCGTGATTATAGCTCACTGCAACCTTGAACTCCTGGGCTCAAGAAATCTTTCTGCCTCAGCTTCCCAAGTAGCTAGGACTACAGGTGTGCACCATCATGCTTGGCTAATTAAAATTTTTTTTTTTTTTTTAGAGATGGGATCTTGCTATGTTGCCCAGGCTGGTCTTGAACTCCTGGTCTCAAACAAGCCTCCTGCTTCAGTCTCCTAAACTGCTGGGATTACAGGTGTGAGCCACTGTGCCCAGCCAAAATGAGCTAATATTTGATGGACAAATACTGCCTTTAGCTGAAGGCAAATGCCTATGTTCAAAGGGAGACAGCTTTATGGATGAGGGGCTGTGTAATGGTTAGGAGTATGGGCTCTGGAGCTGGACTTCCTAAGCTTGAATTCTGGCTCTGCTACTTCCTCGTTGTGTGTTATTTAACCTCTTTGTGCCTCAGCTTTTTCATCTATAAAGTGGGCATGATAATTGTACTTACGTCCACAAGGTGGTTGTGAGAATTTTGTGAGTTGACACATATAAAATCCTTAGAACATGCCTGGTCCAAGACAAATACAGTGAAGATGAACTGCTTTTTTAAAAAAATTTTTACTTGATACATAATTGTACATATTTATGGGATACATGTGATTTTTGATACTTGCATACAATGTGTAATGTTCAAATCAGGGTATTTAGGATATCCATCACCTTGAACATTTATCATTTCTTTGTGTTGACAACATTTCAAATCTATTGTTTTTAATCATCATCATTATTATATGAACCCATGTAGTAATTTTTTTTCGAGGTTTTGGTACCAGGAAAGGCTGTGTTTCCTTTGACTAGTTGGTTTGCTTGTATCATGTAGTCCTCATGACTTGTAACTGATGGTTATTTCTCTCTTTGGAAGGGAGCTCAGAGTTAAATGTGTGGCCCCTCCCTTACAACTGTATAGGACCTTGTGACATGGTTTGTGTGGTAAACTTATCTCTGGCTTTATCTTATTTTCCTCCCTCATTTTCTCTGTGCCCAATTTCTTCACTTATTTCTTTTTAATTCTAATGCACCCTGTGAGCTGTCTCAAATCCTTTTTGGAATAATATGGAAATAAACAAGTAATCTTCATTACAGCAAGTGCCCATACTGAAATTTCAGATTCATTTTCATTTAATTTACCTTAAGATGGCTACTTCTTGATGACAGAGAGGTGCTATAATTTTCATTAAGATATCTCAAATCATATCATAGATGGGTTACTTCTGGGAAGGTTCCTGTTGACAGCTAATCCTATTGATGATGTGGGTTTTCTTTTAAGCTTCAATTGCAAACATGTTCCTTCCTGACTTGTTTTTTCCTTTGACCTTTGCTCCAGCCATCTCTTGTAGATTTGGGGTGGAGGGGTGTTGTTATTTTAAAAACTTGTAAAACTGTACTCTTTAAAAATACTCTTCAGAATAAGACTTTTATATTAGGTTGTAGCATAGGCAGAATAAGGCTATATGTGTTGTTATGCCTTTCTTTTAAAAACTAGAACATTAATTTATTGATTTAGAGTGGAAAAAAAAGAAATGTCCCAAAGTCAAAAATATTCCTGAATATTTTGGTTATGTCACTAGCGTATTTACTTCCCAAAGCAGATGTACATGGGGCCAATATTACCTTTTTTGGGGGAGAATTAAAAAAAAAAAGCTTAAAAAACATCAGTCTTGGTTGAAATGTCTTTTAAAAAAATTTATAGATTCCCTTTTCTCTTCTTTTTTTTTTCCCTTGTAATTTATCTTTTGAAGAACATGGGTGGTTTATCCTGTAGAATTTCCTACATTCTGGATTTCAGTTTAGTTAAACATGTTGCTCTGCCCTCTATATATTCTGTAAATTGGTAATTTAAAGTATTAATAGAAGCTTGATTAAGGTTTAATTTTTGGGGAGGGGAAGGGCAAGACAACTTTATAGATGGTATTGTGAGACACACATAGATGTCTGGTTGTCTTTTTGTGATGTTAGTAGTTGTTGGTATTGCTATTGGCTTTTGATTCTTAAAATCCTAAAGTGAACGCCATGATATTTAGATGAAAATGGGGAGGCATTATCTGGAAATGATAGAGTCTACTCTGTACAGATAAGACTCCTGGTGACCATTTGAGAATGAAGCAATGTTGTGTGGAATCAAGAAGATCTAGGTTTCAGTCTTAGCTCCCCTGTGTAGGAGGTGTTTGATCTTGCATAATTAACAACAACATCAGCAGCAGCAATGATAGCAGCAGCTACCATTCACTTAGTGCTTATTTTATACCAGATTATGTGCTAAGTGCTTTATATACATTGTGTAATCCAATGCTCATAACTACCCTGTCAGCCAGACATTATCATTATTTTGCAGTTCAGAAAGGTTAAGTAAAGAATCCAAGGCCCCATTGCAAAGAAGTAGTGAAACAGGGATTCACTACTGGACTCTAGTCTTGTGCTCTTAATCACTTTGTTCTTTCATATCTGTAAAAATGGGTATACAGCTAGCTGCCTTATTGTTTTGTTTCAATGCCTTGATATTGAGATATTGTTTCAATGCCTTGAAAAATAGGTATTAAAATGAGAAGTGTGCTGGGCTTACAATTCGCAGGGAAAGGTAGATGGTGGAGGCTTTGCCTGTGACTAAGTGGCATGAAAAGTTTGGATGAAAAGAACCCTCTGGTCATTCTCTATTTCCATTTCCACTACTATCGCTGTTAAAATGTGGGAGCGTTTCCTTCTCTTGTTAAAATTGAGAGTGATGGAGATTTTATAGGTGGTAAATATCTCATCTCAGAGGTCACTTTAAGAGTCCCTGCATGAACAGTGATGTCTTGGTTTTATTCCATAGGACATATATGTAGGCTTAGTACAGATAAGTCAGAGAGTGAAAGAGTCTAGTCACAGTTCAATTCTTTTTCTAAAAGGACAAGTATTTATTAAAAGTAGGGGAAATTTTAACTGAATTTGTAGTGTTTTCTTTCTTTAGCTGGGTATTGAGTATATCATATGTATTAAAATTATTTTCAATACCTTTTTTATATGTCTGAGCTGTTTTATAATGAATAAAACTATGAAAGTACTGGCTGCTAATATTTGCATGGGTAATAGACTAAGAAAGAAATAGGTGTGAGGCTAGTACCTTTAGATGTAACCTTCAGCAGTTTGTTATTGATGATGATAAGTTGGTAGTGGGTATGTGAAGAACTGTGTTGAGAAAGGATCTGTGGCTATCTGCAGACTCAGTGGCAGAGGGTATTGTGATTGATGACTGATGTCTGCCTGGGACATACACCCAGAGTGTACGAATATATACTTTGTTTTTGCTAAACTTTGGTAATGTGTTTATCAGAAAGCCCTAGGGCTTGACCTGGACACATTTTCTTGGTACTTTGCTTCTTACGGTTCTTCTCTTACTCTGGGAATCATATTGCCATATTCTGTTTACTGTGGTGAAATATCTAGTATTTCATTTTGATATGCCCAGGAAAAGTTTCCCATTTATTTTTATTGAGATATAAATTAGGTACCAAAAGTCACCCTTTTAAAATGTACAATTCAGTATATTTACAAAATGTACAACCATCACCATTATCTAATATCAGATTATTTCATTTCCCCAAAAAGAAATCCCGTGCCCATTGGCAGTCTCTCCCCATTCTTCCCTTCCTCAGCTGCTGGCAACCTCTAATCTACTTACTGTTTCTATGCATTTGCCTCTTCTGGACACTTCATATAAATGGAATCATACCATATTTCACCTTTTGTATCTGACTTCTTTTACTTAGCATAATTTTTTTCAATGTTCATTTATGTTGTTGCATTTATCAGTAATTCAGTCCTTTTTATGGCCAAATATTCCATTGTAATCCATTTTGAGTATTATAAATAATGCTGCTATGAACTTTCATGTACAGGTTTTGGCATGGACATATGTTTTCATTTCTCTTGGGTATATACTTAGGAGTGGAATTGCTGGGTGATATGGTAATTCTGTGTTTAACATTGTGCAAAATTGTTTTGCAAAGTGGCTGCACCATGTTACATTCCTATGAGCAGTGTATAAGGGTTTTGATTTCGCTACATCCTCAAGTGAAGTGGCATCTTATTGTAATTTTGACTTTCATTTCCCTAGAGACTATGTTGAACAGTTTTTCATATACTTTTTGGACATATGTACATCTTCCTTAAAGAAATGTCTATTCAATATTCTTCCAATTTTTAAATTGGGTTGTCTTTTTATTATTAAATTGTAAGAATTCTTTATATATTCTGGATGCAAATCCTTTATCAGATATGTGATTTACAAATATATTCTTCCATCTGTGGTTTGTCTTTTTACTTTCTTGGTGGTATCCTTTGAGGCACAAAAGTTTTTTAATTTTAATGAAGTCCAATTTATTGACTTTTTTTCCCTGTGCTTTTGGTGTCATGTCTAAGAAACCATTGTCTAATCCAAGGTCACAAAAATTTATGCCTTTTTCTTCTAAGAGTTTTGTAGTTTTAGGTCTTTGATCCATTTTGAGTTAAATTTTCTATATGGTATGAGGGAGGTCGCAATTCTTTTTGCAGTAGAGATAAAAAGCTTATTATCTTCCAAATATACACAGCAGCAGCACTTTCTGGTTCTATCTCACTTGATAATATTTTAATCACTATATGGTTCTGCCCCTTCATTACCTTCACCTCTGACTCCCTGCTAATGACTTATTTTGTTGGTCTCAAATGGAGTTTCTTTACCAAAACTATATTAACCTTTGCACTTGTCATAGAATGTGAGAATCAGGAAGAAGTTTATTGATCATGCAGTCTAACCTCTTATCAGAGTAGAGCCCTCCACATCTGTGACAGAAGGGCTTTCAACTTCATGGACCCTTACAGAGGTAGGTGGTTCACTGAAGTATGTTGTTCTATAATGCAATCGTTACATTAAGAAATCTTACCTATTCAAACATTTTATAAATAAAAAATGTTTCAGCAGGGACATGGGGTTAGGAGCTCAAGTGTTTCACAGATTTAATAAATTATTTTTCCTGTAGCAATTTAAAAGGAGTTGGCAATTGCACCATAACCCACAATGTTTTATAATTAAATGAGAGCATTATATCCACCAGTATATTAGGAGAAACGCTTGTATTCCTAAAGCAATTCAGTTCAGTTTTTAAAAGCCCTAATGGTTAGAAAGTTTATTCTTTTATTCAGCTGGAATTTTGCTCTTGGTAATGGCTAACCATTTTATCAGTGTCCTCTTAAGTCTAAAATTAAACTTAATAATTCACTTATGTGCAGAGTACTACAAAGTACAATTGGCTGATAGTTGTTTTGTTTTTCCTTTTCATATAACGCAGAATTAAGCTGTTTTTGGAAGCCATACTATCTTTGGGGCTCATCTTGAGTTTGTTATCAATGAAACACCTCTTTAACAAGAATTTCTAAGCTGCATCTCCTATTCCTTTGCAACACTGGAGTTGCTGTGAAAGTTGCTTTGCATCTGCAGATTGTCTGAACTCTACTCTGACTTACTGGCTGTGTAACCTTAGTTAAAACACCCGATTTCTTTGATCTCAAATTTCTTTTCTGTTGAATGGGGATAATAACTCTATTTTTGCTGTGTTGTTGGATGATTAAATGAGATGATTTGTGCCTGTGGGTGCATATGGCTCTAGCACACACACACACAGAACTAAGGCTTGTGAAAACAGCCTTCTGTCACAGATGCTTCTTTGCTGACTTTACCTACTCTTGGTCAGATATTAGCTATTTGTTAAATAGAATCCACCTGCTTCAGATTTCTTTATACCCTGAATTGATAGAGTATATTTCAAACATGCAGAAAAGAATAAAAAATAGTAGAAAAATCATTCCATTTACCCTCCATGCAATTTAGTCAGATCTTAACATTTTGCCCTATTTGTTTCAGATTTTTTCAAAAGAAGTAAAGCATTGTCGAGTTGAACCTTCTGTTCACCCTCTCTCTTCTTCCCCCCATTCACCAGAGGAAACACTATCCTGGAAATACTTGTTTCCAGAAATAATGTAATTGTTTTGCATGTTTATTTTAAATACACACTATACTGCAATAGCTTTTGCAATACTTTTCCTCCTCATCATTTTTTCTGCGTTTCTATTTCTTATGGCTACATCCTCGAGTGTATTTATATATCCTCTCTTGGGTGGTTATTAGGTAGTAGTTTCCATTGTTTTATTGTTAGTGCTGTAGTCAACATTTCTGAACGTGCTGCTTGTGAACATGTGTGAGTTTCTATAGAGATCATGCAAGGAGAGAGAGAGTGTGTGTTTGTTTCTGTAGGATTGGAATCACTGGTTGAAGAGTATATGCCCTTTTAACTTTGGAGAATAATTTGACATTACTTAATAAAGTATACCAATTTAGACATTACTGTCTGAGTGTGAGAGTTTTATTTTCCCTACATTTCCATCACCAATTTTTAGCATAATCTAAAGTGGGATTTATAAGGTTCTGGATGGTAAGCAGTTATTAGGTTCAGCAATTTCTCTGGCCAACTCTAGAAGCACTTGGTGTGTGTAAGGAAATGTTTATATTATGAAATGAACAGGCTCCTGGAACTGTGTGGCTTGGGATCTATGACTAACTTATTCTGGTATAAGGCTACTCAGAATTCATTTGACCAGTTTAGTTGAAAAATTGGAAATCTTTATTTCTTGGCAATAATACAGTCACATAAGCATTGGTAATAGTCTTTATTACCTGTATTTTACTTGCTTAAGTTCTATGTGGAATAAGTAATATGCACAAGTAAAGTGAGTCTCTGGCAATTGTGACTTAAAATGAATAATATTAACAGATTAATAAAATAAAATAAGTATAGGGTACTAGATAATAAAATGTAAACATATAAGTAGAAAGTTAAATTTATATGGCTCAAGATTTTGACATTGAAAGACATCTAAGATAATGTAATGCAAAGTAAATATTGTTAAGTGTAGTATGCGTGTCAGGTGAATCTGCAGAGCTAATAAAATTACATTAACAATCCACAACTTAAAAGATAGTGATGATACAGGTTCATTGGATTCAGAAGCAAGTGTGGGAGCCAGAAGTAAGGGTGCTTATCACATCTTGACCTTTGCTTGGACTCCAGGCATCAGCATAAGTCATCATAGCTGTTTAATCTAGTTTAGCATTGAGAACGAGCTTATCTGAAAGAGCTTATCTTTTATTTTCCAATATTTAATATTAAAAACATGTTTCATGTGAAGTTACCAAATTATTAAAAGTGCATTTAGGAATAACTTATTTTGGGGACATTTATTTTGGCACCCTTTTTGTATTAACATTTATCTCTATTTTGAGAGATTAAGGGTAATTTGTGCTATATTGCTTGGAGGAAGGCTGTCTTGCTTGCTTGTTTTTGTCCCAAGTTGTGAAAAGAATATGGGAACGTTATGGAAAATAGGGGAAAATGTTAAAAAGTAGGAGGGAGAAAAAAACCATAGAGCAAGTAAAGTAAGCCAGTAACTATCCAAAACAAAACATAGTACTATCCCTAATCAAAAGCTATTAATTTGGTGGATTTCTGAAAGTTATAGTTTAGATTTATAACTTTATTCAGTATTTTTTTTCCAAAGCTATTCCAAAACTATTCTATAACTCATTGGACCAGGAGTTAAAAAGAAAAACTGGAAACCGTCAGTGAAGCTCCTTCAAGAAAGCAGTTATTCTTTTAGTTCTGCGTTTGCTCATCCTGCGTTTGCTCTTTGTCAGAGCCGCAGAAGCTCTTTACTAAGGGAGAGCGGTAGCTGCTGAGCCCGCTGGTGATCCCTCCTCTGTGCTGGCTGCTTGGTAGGCAGAATAGGCTGAGCCCTGCTCTGCATCTTACAAAGGCACAAGTGACATGGACCCTGACCTATGAAATGATTTTTTTTCTCTATGAATATAAATAGGATTTGCCATTTTTTTTGATTGAGGGGAGGAGCAAAGACAACAGTTTATTAAGCTGTAAATGCAAGTGATTATATGTCGCTGCTGTTAACTAATGGCTACAGTAATGAAATGTCAGTAAGTAATTATTTTAATGGAGGTTCACGGGTTTTTTTTTTTTTAACTCAGCCTAACCTAGCTTTTCAGTTCTCAGTCTGATACTGACCTTTTTTCTCTTCTCCTACCTGTTAGTGTCATCTTTGTCCCTTTCTCTGTTACTACCTCCGTTTACCTGTTGCTATAAAATTGCCTCTCTAACCTTTATTCCAATGTACTTTACTCTTTCTAGCCAGCTTTTTTTCATTTTAAAATATATCTTTATATACCAGTTTTTTTCCCCTGTACATCTCCCTCAACCATATATGCATACCATTTTGTTTGGACTACACAATGTTTTAATATCTGCTGAATTTGAATGCTTTAAGGCTAGTGGGTACTTTCTTCAGTTAGATACAGGCCCCACGTTTTCCTGTTGGCTTCAACTTGCCCCGTTTTTGTTTTTTTTTTTTAATACTTCGGCTTTTGTACAGAGTTGAATTTGTGCTTTTTATATTGCACTCTCTGTGAGACTCTTCGTTTTTCTCTGCAGGTTCCCTCTTCTTCCATACTCTGTGGGATCCTTTCTGGTTGTCATTCTTCCTCTCTTTGCACACTCTCCATCCTCTTCCAGCCTCATTGTGCTCCAGCCTCCTAAGCATGTGCGTTTGCTTTGTACCTGGGGCTACACATTGCATTTTCTCTCAGCCAGGTCCTTTTTGGATTTCCTTCATCTGGAGCTGAGGTCCCTCTCATAGGGTTTATATCTGTGGGAGTTTTTTTCACACTGACAAGGTGTTGTTGCTACTGTGAGACTTCCTTCCATGGAAACTAGAAGGCTAATTTATTTAGTAGGCATGCTTTTGACATACATGTATTTATCTGTATTTATCTGGTTCAAACAATTAGAACTAGAGTAGTGGAAAAATAGTTGTTCTTAGGGAGATTCTACCAAAAGCCACCAGAACACACATTTGAAATGGTTATGATTGAGTTTAGTTGTTCCTAACTTTTTCATTTTAAAATAGTTTTATCTTTGTATTAGGGCATAGGATTGTAGAGAAGGCATGACTGGCTGTTTCTGATGATAATTTGCTAGGATTTATAACTAGGAAGAGGATTATTTAAAAATTTAGTTAGTGAAATGATAATATGGTAACAATAGCAGAATTTTGGAATGTGCCTCATGATTCCACTATGCTCTTTTCATTTTTATATAGTTCTTTCTGATAGTTGTCAACAAGTGTACGTATTTTGTATAGCTGTTCTTCCTGTGTGTTACTGTTCTTGTATTCTGTTTCTCATTTAACATCACTAGTAATAATAACCATTTATTGAATGAACATAGATGTAAAAAGTCCTACTAAAATTTTAGCAAATCAAATCCAATAATATATAAAAAGTATAATACATTATGACTGAGTGGGGCTTATCTTGGGAATGCAAGGTTGGTTTAACATTCAAAAATTAATCAGTATATTTTACCATGTTAACAGAGTAAAAAGGAAAAAAAGTGTGATCTCAATAGATGCAGAAAAAGGATTTGACAAAAATCTACTAAGTTAGAAATAGAGGTAAAAACTCACAGCAAACTAGGAAAAAGGGAGCCTCCTTAACCTGATAAATGGAGGGTGTTTATGAAAAACCTACAGTTTAACATCATACTTAATGGTGAAAGACTGAATGCTTTTCTCTTCCACATTGTATTGGAGTCTCTAATCTGTGCAATAAAGTAAGAAAAAGAGATAAAAAGCATTCAGATTGGCAAGGAAGAAGTAACTGTTTTTATTTGCAGATGACATGATCATCTATAAATGGATTCTATAAAAAAGCTACTAGAAGTAACTTGTGAGCTTAACAAGGTTGTAGGATATAAGATCAATACATAAACATGACTTGTATTTCTATATATTGGCAATGAATATTTGGAACTTGAAATAAAAACTAATGCCATGTATAAACATATGAAATACTACAAAATACTTAGAGATAAATCTGAAAAAAGATATTCAAGACCTGTACAGTGAAAACTATAAAACAATGCTGAGAGAAATTAAAGATGATCTAAGTAAATGGAGAAAGATATTGTGTTTTTGCATCAGAAGACTAAATATTGTTCAGATGTCACTTTTACCCAAACTGTTCCATGTGTACAATGCAATCCCAGTCAAAACCCCAGTGGGATTTTTTTGTAATAATTGACAGGCTGTTTCTAAAATTCATGTAGAAATACAAATGTCCTAGACTAGCCAAAACAACTTTGAAAAAAGAAGAAAAAGTTGTAGGACTTACTATCTTCAGGTCTTCTTATGAAACTACAGTAACCATATAGGACAGTACGGGTCTCAAGACGGGTAAGTAGTTTGATGGAACAGAATAGAGAGTCCAGGAATAGATCTATTCCCATATGTTAATTGATTTTCCACAAAGGTATCAAAGTAGTTCAGTGATAAAAGAGTAGTCTTTTAACAAATGCTGCTGGAACAATTGGATATCCACATGCAAAAAACTGAACCATGATCCATAGCTTATACCACATTTAAAAAAATAACTCAAAATGGATCATAGAACTAAATGTAATACCTAAAACTATAACACTTCTAGAAGAAAGTGTAGTATAAAACCATTGTGATGTTGTGTCAGGCAAAGATTTCTTAGATTCAACACAAAAGGGATGATCCATAAAAGGAAAAAAATGATAAATTGAACTTTGTCAAAGTTAAGAACTTCTGATCTTCAAAAGACACTATTAAGAGTATGAGAAAACAGCCATCAGAGAAACGTAAATCCAAGCTGCAATGAGATACCGCATCACACCTACTAGGATAGCTAGAATTAAAATGTCAGATAGTAAGTGTTGACAAGGATGTGGGGAAGTTAGAGCCTTCATACACTGCTGGTGGGAAAGTAAAGTGGTGTGGCCACTTTGGAAAACGGTCTGGCAATTTCTCCAGTTGTTCAACATAGAGTTATCAAATAGCTCAGCAATTCCACTCCTAAGGTATATACCCAAGAGAAACAGGAACTGTCCTCGCAAAAACTTACGCACAAATGTTTATGATAGCATTATAGATAACAGCCAAAAGATGGAAACAACCCAAATGTCCATCAATTGATGAATGGATAAGCAAAATGTGGTATAGCTATATAATTAAATAATATTCAACCATAAAAAGGAATGAAGTACTGATACATGCTACAACACAGATGAACCTTGAAAACATTATGCTAATTGAAGAAGCCAGTCACAAAAGACCACACTAACAGAGTGGTCTCTATAGAGACAGAAAGTAGATGCCTAGGGCTGGGTTGGGGGAACTGGGAGAGATAGATGAAAGGTACAGGGTTTCTTTTTGAGATGATGAAAATGTCCTAAAATTGACTTTGGTGATGGTCATACATATCTTTGAATATACTAAAAATCATTGAATTGTATGGTTTAAATTGGTGATTTGTATGGTATATGACTTATCTCAATATAGCTGTTAAAAAGAAAACAAAAACCCAGTAGCAGTATTTTTTAAAAAGTATGAAAAAACAAGCCATATACTGGGAGAAAATATTTGCAAATCACTTATAAAGGATTTGATTCTAGAATATGTAAAGAATTATCAAAAATCTTATTAAGGAAACAAACAAACCAACTAAAAGATGAGCAAAACATCTGAACAGAGACTTCAACAAAGATATACAGATGAAAAACACTTGAAAAGATATTCAACATTACTAGTCATTATAGAAGTACAAATAAAATCCATAATGAGAGATCACTGTAATAACACCTATTAGAATGGCTAAAATTAAAAGGAATGACCATACTAAGTGCTGGCAACTGGAATGCTCACACACTGCTGGTGAGAATGTAAAATGGTACAACCACTTTGGAAAATAGTTTGACAATTTTTTTAAAAAGTTAAATGTATACCTACTATGTGACCTAGCCATTCCACTCTTGGGGATTTACCCAAGAGAAATGAAAACGTATATCCATACAAAGATTTGAACATGAGTTTTTATAGCAGTGTTATTTTTAATAGTCCCAAACTGGAAACAGTCCAAATGTCCTCAACGGGTAAATGGATAAATAAATGTGGTATATCCATTAAATGGAATACTACTCAGCAATAAAAATGAATGAAATATCAATATACACAACAACTTGGATAGATATCAGAATAATTATGCCGAGTGAAAGATGCCAACCAAAAAAAGAGTGCGTTCTATATGATTTTGTTTATTATAATCCTAGAAAATGCAGCCTAATCAATAGTGACAGAATGCAGTTCAGTGCTTGTATGCAGATTGGGTTGGGTGCAGGGAGGCCTGGGAATGAGGGATCACAAGAACATATGAGGAAACTTTTGAGGATGGTGGATATTTCATAATCTTGATTGTGGTGATGGTTTTATTGGTGTATACGTATGTAAGACTTATAAACACATGCAGTTGATTATATATGTTCATTATACCTCAATAAAGCTGTTACATGTAAAATCGAATTTTAAAAAAAGTCTTGTGAATGGGAAAAAAGTCATAGTCTGTATTGTGTCCTGCAAAGCTCTTTATGATCTGGCCCTTTTTGCCTTTCTGACCTTCTCTTCTACTATTCCTTTACCTTGCTCATTCTCCTTTAGCCAAACTGACAACTTTGCTGTTCCTTGAATATGCCAGGCCTCTTCCTGCCTTAGGAGCATTAGCTTTAGTTGCTTTTTTCTGCTCTTGATGTTCTTCTCCCCAGATATTTGCTTGACTGCCCTCTCAACTACTTCAAGTCTTTGCTCAAATCTTACCTTGATTAAAGGAAGTCTACCTGTATCTCTCTCTTTCTCCCCCCGCCACACTCCCAGCTTTATTAAAGTATAATTGATGAATAAAAAATTTTATATATTTATAGTTTACCATGTGATGTTTTGCAATATGTATATGTTGCAAAATGATTAATCAAGCTATAATAACTTATCGATCACCTCACATACTTGTTTTTTTGTGGTGAGAACATTTAAGATCTCTCTTAGCAATTTTAAAGTATACAATACATTATTATTAGCTGTAGTCACCATGCTGTACAATAGATCTCTAGAATTCACCCTAAGTAAAACTCTGTATGACCGACATATCCCCATTCTATAGAATGAGGACCCCATGTTAAGGATAAGGATTAGGGAAACAGAATCTGAGGTCTGTAAGGGGCCTTTGGTTATTTAGTCTCTCTCACTTTTGCTTGAATATCTTTAGTAATGTGGAAATAGCTACCTCAAGTTATAGTCTTTCTGATGTTAGAAAGTTCTAATAATCCTGAGCTCTGCTTCTTTAGAATGTGATCTTATTGGTCCTAGTTCTACTCTCTGAAGTTGTATAGGACAAGTCTGTGTTCATTCTGGTATATCAAGGCCTCAGATATTTGGTGACTACTTTGATATTTCTATTTGTAGACAGCTATTCTATCTTCCCATATACTTTTCTTTTCCAGGCTAAATTTCCCTAGCCTAATTGTTTCTTTTGTATATCATTGTTTTCAGACTCTTTTGGAAATCCTTCTGGATATTCTCTAATTTGTAATTCCTTTAAATTATGATATTTAAAACCTCGCATAATAGTTCAGATGTGATTCTGGTAATTCACATTAGAATGGGTCTATTTAATCAGTGTGATTATGGTAGTTTGTTTCCAGTTATTATTATTATTTTTTTTAATGGCTGTATCCCACATTTTGTTTCCATTCACTAACTACTTTGGTCATGTAGACTTATAGATAAATAAATTCTTCTCTTCCCCCTTGTCCCCCCACCTTTCATAATTTGCTGCTAAGCCAGATCTTCCTGTCTTCATTTTAAACTAAAAATAGAGAAAAACGGTATAATAAAATGAGGCATGGACTTCAGAGGCAGAAAGATTTGGGTTCCTCCATTTATTGGTAAAGTATCCTTGGACTGTTGACTTGACCAGGGGTGAGGAAACTTTTCATGTTGGAAGACTGCATTAATTTAGCTATAGTCAAATAAGGCCACATTCAAGAAACTTCAATTAGATATATCTAACTACTATGTACTTAATAATTTCAAAAAATGAAAACTATTTGTAAATTTTAAAGTTAACTAACCTTTTAATGACTTTGTTGTGTGTGCTTTTTGTTGGAAAGCATTTGAAAATTTGGTTGCAGCATGGAGGTCCGCAGTTTCAGTTGATCCTCTAGATGGGTATAAGTCATTTGTGACCTTAAGGGCATCTTGATTTGGGTTAGGTAGGAGAATGTAGACTCACAGCAATAAGTGGTTGAAAAGCAAGAAAGCATTTTTTTGGGCATGTTGTTGAAGGTGTGGGTATTCTACTGCATTTTTCCATATTTCACTTGAACCTTTCTTAGCATCAAACAATGACTTTAAAATGTGATCTACTGAGAGCTCAATCAATTCCATCTGTAGTTCTCTTTAGGTGCCTTGGTGGTATCACCTAGGTGAGGCTGAAATGCTAATTTGAGTGTGATGTCATGATTCTCAAAGTCAGTGAACCTTTCATTGTGTTCTCCAATTAATAGGTTTATAACAGCTGTGTATTCTTCAAATGATTTGCATATATCACCCTGCTCATCAACGACCTTTGCTAAGTGGGGAAAATGTTCATCTGAAATTTGAATGAAGAAGTGTTTTGAAAAATGATAGTTTTTATTGAAATGCTTGGATTTTTTTTTGCCACATATCACATATAGACTTAGTTTTACCTTGCAAAGAAGTATTCAAGTTGTTCTGATTTGACATGATATCACACAGAAATGCTGCATTCCTATAGAAGTCTTCTTTCAATAATTCACATTGCTGAGTCTGTTCTTCATAAAATTTAACTATCTGTTCTCACAGAGATAAAATTTTGGCTAACACCTGTCCCTGTGATAGCCAATGCACTTTAGAATGATATGGCAAATCCACACTGAATACCTCATCGTTCCATTTTAGCATGTTACAAAACTGATGATGCCGTGTTACATTTGCATGAATATAGTTAATAATACTTATAGCTTATTGCAAAGTATCACTTAAAGTAGTAGGTTCAGCACAGAGATTTTGCTGATGCAAGATATAATGAAAAGAAATGAGAGCACCTGGGTCTGTTAATACTTTTTTTATCTGTGCAATAAACCCTTCATGTTTTCCTGTCATGGAAGGTGCACTGTCTGTACATACTCTCACTGAATTTACCAAATTCCATCCAACTTCACGACATTTATCTTGAACGTTGTTGAAGATATGTATTTCCTGTGTTCCGTTTGCAAGAGTGCCCAAAGTGAGTAACTCTTTGTAGCAAAGAAAATCTTCTGTTATGACCTGAATGAAGTATAAAACCTGCGCCGAGTCAGTAGTATCAATTGATCCATCCAAAGCGATTGAATAATATATATTTTCCTTTTGAAGTATTGCATGAAGTTGTTCTGTTAATTTAAGGCTAATTCATGCTGCCAATCAGTTATCATTCTCCTTGAAGGAGGCAGTTATTCGTACTTTGGAACATCATTGGGGTCTAAGCACCCTACAACTTTGACAATGCATTCTTTTACAATTTCTACATTACTGAATGGCTTCCCTTTTTTCCCAAATATATAAGCTACTATATATGTTGCTTCAGTGGCATTATTTCCAGGTCTTACTGCTGCTTGAAAGAATTGTCTTTGCTTTTGCTTTTCATCTTTTAATTTCTGCAATACAACCTTTCATGCCTCTCCCTCTAATTTAAAACGTTTGTGTTCCTTATGAGTGTTATAATGCTGATGAGCATTGAATTTCTCTAATGTTGATATTGTAGTATCACAAAGCAAGCAAATCATCTTATCTTTAGCAGAAACAAGATAATATTGCAATTGCCAATCCTCATTAAAAAATCTGTTTTCTTCCTTCAGTGTTCTGTTGATCTCTGCCATCATGGGCTGTTAAACAGACAGAATTAAAAAATACTTTTGAGCTGTGCAACTATTTACAAATTCCACTTCAAACAGAAACACAGTGCACCATTGTCAAAAGCTGATAACAGAATGGCATACTCAACCCCCATAAACTCTCCCCTACCAGCCTCGTGTGGTAGCAGTGCCAGTCAGGCGGGGGAAGTTAGAACTAAATCATGAGCATAGCCGCCATTAACTTAACCCTTATGGCTTACTAATGTTCTAATTGTGCTGATCAATCTGGGAGGATTATTTTGTTGAAACTTATTTTATTCTTTGGTATTTTAAATGTGTTCATTTTAAAAATAAAATAAAAATATAAAAGATGAACAAAAACATATTAATAAAAATAAAAAGATTTGTTCTGTAAAATTTGGATGCAGTCAAAAGGGCACACTTAAGGACCTAGAAGACCACATGTGGCCTTAAGGCCCCTGGTTCCGCACTCCTGGACTTGACTTTTTTTTTTGGATAAAGTGAGGGTATTAATGCCTCATTACTAGGATTGTGAGATTTACATGAAATAATCTAGGGCAAGTACTTCATACTACCCTTCATTCTTGTCTTTATTTACCCTTAATTAAAAAATATTTTTTAAAAATAAATTTTATTCTGTATATTTAAGGTGTACAACATGATGTTATGAGATACATGTATAGTTGGCCCTACGTATCTGTGGGTTCTGCATCCCTGGATTCAACCAACAGTGGATTGAAAACATTTGGAAAAAAAATACAACCAAAAAATATAATACAAATTAAAAGTACAGCATAACAGCTATTTATGTAGTCTTTACATTGTATTAGGTATTATTAGGTATAAGTAATCTAGAGATGACTTAAAGTGTACAGGAGGATGTGCATAGGTTATGTGCAAGTACTATAACATTTTATATAAGGTACTTGAACATCTGCAGATTTTGGTATCTATAAGGGTCCTGGAACCAATTCCCTGTGGATACCAAGGGAAGACTGTGTATAGTAAAATGGTTACTATATAGTGAAACAAATTAACATATATATCATCTCACAGTTACCCATTTTTTCCCTGTAACAAGAACAGCTATTATCTACTCATTTAGCAAAAATCCTGAATGTAATATGCTATTTTTTAACTATAGTCCTCATGTTTTACATTAGATCTGTAGACTTGTTCATCCTACATATCTGCTACTTTGTATCCTTTGACTTACATCTCCCCATTTCTTTCCCCCCACCATTTTTTATTCTCTATCTGTATATGTGACTTTTAAAAATATTCCACATATGAGCAAGATCATGCAACATTTTTCTTTCTGTGTCTGGCTTATTTTACTTAGCAAAGTGTCCTCCAGGTTCATCCATATTGTGGCAAATGGAGGATCTTCTTCTATTTAAGGCTTATATAATATTCCAGTGCGCACACACGTGTGTATGTATGTGTGTGTATATCACAGTTTCTTTATGTATTTGTCTGTTGATGGACACCTAGGTTGTTTCCATATCTTGACTGTTGTGAATAATGCTGCAGTGAACATGCGAGTGCAGATGTCTTTATGAGGTAATGATTTCATCTCCTTTGGGTGTACATCCAGAAGAGGGATTGCTGGGTCATCTGGTAATTTCTGTTTTAATTTCTTTAGGAACCTCCATACTGTTTTCCAGAATGGCTGCACCAATCTACATTCCCACCAACAGCTTACAAGGGTTCCCTTTCCTTCACACCCTTGCCAACATTTATCTCTTGTCTTTTTGATAATAGCTATCCTAATAGGTGGGAGGTGATATCTCATAGTGGTTTTGATTTGCATTTCCCTGATGATTAGTGATGTAGAGCATCTTTTCGTATACCTGTTCCGGATTTTTATGTCATCTTTGGAGAAATGTGTATTCAGGTCTTTTGCTCATTTTTTAAAAGAGTTATATGTTTTCTTGCTATTGAGTTATATGAGTTCTTTATAAAATTTGGATATACATCCTTTGTCAGATATAAGACTTGCAATTTTTTTTCCAATCCATAGGTTGCCTTTTTATTTTGTTGATTATTTCCTTTGCTGTGCAGAAGCTTTTTAGTTTGATATAGCCCCATTTATTTATTTTTGCTTTTGTAGCCTGAGCTTTTGGTGTGGTATCCAAGAAATCATTGCCAAGGCCAATGTCAAGGAGCTTTTCCCCTGTGTTTTCTCTAGTAGTTTTATGGTTTCAGATATTACATTTGAGTTGATTTCTGTGTATGGTATAAAATAAGGTTCCAATTTCATTCTTTTTCATGTGGCAATCCTAAAAAAAATTTTAAAATCAACATTTAAAAGATGCAAAAGAATATATAAAAATATTAACATATAAAGAATACTCTATAGCAAACGCTCATGTACTTATCACCTTAAATTTGTGTTTAGTCTATTTTTAACCCAGTGTTCTACACTTTAGTTCATTTACCTTTTAAAATTTTCATTTATTGTATTATCTGGCCTACTCAGTTTTGTATTATCAACAGATACAGTGAACAAGTTTTTGAATTATTAGAACAAATTATTGAAAAAAAAATTTAGCAGAATATCCTGGGACTGAGCACTGAGGCAGACCACACAGTCCTTTTCACCGGTTGATACAGAGTCATTAGTCAGTACTTTCTAGGGCAGAGGTTTTATAGTAAGCTTACCTCTGCCTGAAAGTACCTTTAACCACTTAACTTTCCACCACTTTTTTCTCCATAATATTTGAGAGATGGATGTCAGATATATATTCTCTTTAGTATTGCCTTAATTTACCCACCTAATTTTTTCATGATGGTCATGCTATAAAAACTCATGTTTGCTAATTTTATGAAAAAGGCAGCCATATTTAGCATAATGGTAACTTAAACTCTTAGATATTTTACCTAGTGGTAAAATATATATATTCTTCACTTTTAGCATATATATTTTTAAAAATTGGTTTTAAAGTTCTCATTTTTTTTAAGTTCTCAGTGCAACACACCATGAACTATTAAATTCTCTACTATTTCTCAGAAGTAGCATTTTATTAAATAGTTCCAGATTAAAGATTGGCGAAGCGCATCAGTGTTACAACCAAAGATTTCTAGTTTTAGAGTTTAGCTTATTTTTCGGGCATCACCTTTTTAAGTCTTTTAACTGTCAGTGAGCAGAATATCTGAAGGAGTGTTGGGCAAAAGATAATCAATACAGTTTTGATTTAAGTAAGAAATGATCAATTGATTTACTGTTAAGAGCTATGGAAGGATCACTGGTTTCATAATTACATTTACCTTCCTATTTATTTATATTGGGACATTTTAGTGAGAGAGTCTTCATTGTGACTAATAGTGAGGAAATTTTAGCTAATCAGAGCTATTTATTTTGGGAAATAAAGACATACCTGGTAAGTGGAAAAACCTGTTTCTTAAACACTTTTGCAATAATAAGGTCCTGGATCTATGTTTCAGATTTTTGGCTTTTGTCCATCTTGTCTCTCAGGTAGTTTGTGGAATCTTTTTCCTGCTGTGGCCCATTATTCTTAATCTAGCTTTTGTTTTTCACATAGCTAATTCCCACAGGTTCATCATCTATGTGCAAATTAAACATAATAAACAATATACAGTGGCATTCAAACCACTCCATCTCAAGCTCACTTAGTTTGCATTTTCCTTTTATTTTGTTCAATACTTACTTTAAAATGGCAAAGTCCAGAGTCCATATATACCTGGGACCTTTGTGAATCTTTTCAGTGCTGGTAGGGAATAGAGGAACTGAGAAATGTCTTGAGGGGGAAGAGTGAGGACAAGAAAATGTGTTTATGAATATTAGAAATATTAATAGAAGGGGGTTGATTGCTATGTGGCCAAAGTCTTGTGGGGATTTTTTATATATCCAACTTCTTTATAGCCTCATGTCAGCAGTGTTATATCCTCATAATGAAAAATGATTTTATAACATCCTGAGTGTTATAGTGCAAGACTACCTAGAGTGACCATGATGGCCTGCAAGCTTGAAAACCATAGTGAATGACATATTACCTCACAACCATTAGGATAGCTATTATCAAAACAACAAGAGATAATAAATGTTTGATGAGGATGTGGAGAAACGGAAACCCTAGGACACTGTTGGTGAAATGTAGATTGGTGCAGCCATTATGAAAAATAGCATGGAGTTTCCCAAAGAAATTAAAAATAGAATTACCACATGACCCAGCAATCCCTCTTCTGGGTATATACCCAAAGGAGATGAAATCACCACCTCATAAAGACATCTGCACTCACATGTTCATTGCAGCTTTATTCACAGTAGCCAAGAGGTGGAAACAAGTTAAATGTCCATTGATGGATGAATGGATAAAGAAAATGTGGTATACTCTGTACAATGGAATATTATATAAGCCTTAAAAAAATGAGGAGATCCTGCCATTTGCCACAGTGACCTGGAGGACATTATGCTAAGTGAGATAAGACAGACACAGAAGGAAAAATATTGTATGACCTCACTTGTATATGGAATATATATATATTTTAAAAGCTCAAATACACGGAGATGCAGAACGAAACTGGTTACCACAGGTGAAGGTGATGGTGAGGAAATGGGGGCATGTAGGTCAAAGGATACAAAATAGGATAAACAAATTTAGAGATCTAATTTACAACATAAGGACCAAACTTAATAAAATTGTATTATGTTAGAGATTTTTGTTAAATAAATAGATTTTAGATGCTCTTGTAATAAAAAAAGTAGCTGTGAGATGATAGATATGTTAATCTGCTTCACTATAGAATCATGTTATTGTCTGTATGTATCCTATAACATCATTATAAATCTTAAATATCCACAATAAAATTTACTTAAAAAAAAGAAAACTAACATAGTGAAAGTTCTGTTTTGATTGCAATTCTGTATCTCTGCTAACTTTTTGTTTCCAATATAGGGGAACAACCCATTTGCAAAAACAAACTGACAAAACCTCTTTTTCTGCTTTGTAAGCCCACAAATATGCAAGTTTGGGAAATTTACCTTGCTTTCAATATTAAGAGACGACTATTTATTTATTTATTTATTTGAGACAGGGTCTCACTCTGTTGTCTGGGCTGGAGTGCAGTGGTGTCATCATAGCTCACTGCAACCTCAAACTCCTGGGCTCAAGCAATCCTCCTGCCTCAGCTTCCTGAGTATCTTGGGACTACAGGCACGGGCCATCGTGCTGGTTTTCTTTTTTTTTGTAGAGACGAGGATCTGGGGGGGGGGGTGGTGTCTCAGATCTTGGAGGTCTCCTTACGTTGCTCGGGCTGGTCTCAAACCAGTTCTCCCACCTCAGCCTCCCAAAGTGCTAGGATTACAGGCGTGAGCCACCATTCCTGGTCAGCTTTTTATGTTGTTTATTTGTTTTTAGAATGGCTGATTAAATAATAGACTATATCCATAAAAATAGCAAGTCTTATATCTGTGTATGTTAATCTGGTCACTTGGTGAAAGCCTAAATGAGTACTTTTCACCTTTCCTTTTCTAGTTTGAGCACTAGTAGCTGCCTCAAAGAGCAGTCATATTCAAAGGCAAGCCCTGGCATAATGCTCATAGACTAAAATTTAGGTGATAGTGCATGTTGGGAGAATTTTATTTTCAAGCAGTATTTAACTGTTAAGGTGGTATTATCCTTGCCAAAGCCTCAAAAGATGTGAACTATAATAGGGTAAGTCGGTGAAGTTGAATGAACTCTGTAATACGAATCAGAAGACCTGGATTCTAATCAACATTCTTCAGAAGTTCTGAGTTTGAGCAGGTTAGTTACCTCTTTGGGATGTAATTCTTTAATCTGTAACATGAGAGCTTGGAGGTGATGCTCTCTTAAAATCTTTTCCAGCTTAGAAACTCTCTGACTGCATAATTGTTATACCTTCCTCACCACCACTAAATGTCTGTGTATACTTTTATCCCCCCCTTTTTTTTTCTTGGAGGAAAAGTTAAAATGACTTTCCAAGACCAGTTTATATGAGCTTAAAACTGTCTCCAGTTTAATTGCTAATTCCTTCAGTTTTTTTTTTTTTCCAGAATATTACAGGGATACAAATGTTTTGGTTACATGGATTGCTTTTGTACTGCTTGAGTCAAAGTTATAAGTGTGCCCATCACCTGGATAGTGCACATTGTATCTGTTAGTTATGATTTCACCCATTCTCTCCTCCCTCCTCCCACCCGCATGTTTTCCCTTGAGTTTTACTTCCATCTGTGCACGTGAGTGCTGATCAGTTAGTTCCAACTTAATAGTGAGTACATGTGGTGTTTGTTTTTCCATTCTTTAGATATTTCACTTAGGACAATGGTCTCCAGTTCCATCCAGATTGTTGCAAAGGGTATTAATTCATTTTTTTATGGCTGAGTAGTACTCCATGGAATACATATACTACATTTTATTAATCCACTCATGAATTGATGGGCACTTGGGTTGATTCCACATCTTTGCGATTGTGAATTGTGCTACAGTAAACATTCTAGTGCAGGTGTCTTTTTGATAAAATGACTTTTTTTCCTTTGGGTATATACCCAGTAGTGGGATTGCTGGATCAAATGGTAGGTCTACTTTTAGTTCTTTGAGGAATCGCCATATTATTTTCCATAGAAGTTGCACTAATTTGCAGTCCCACCAACAGTTGTGTAAGTGTTCTTGTCCCTCTGCATCCATGCCAGCATCTATTGTTTTGGGACTTTTTGATAAAAGCCATTCTCACTGGGGTTAGGTGATACCTCATTGTGGTTTTGATTTGCATTTCTGTGATGATGAGTGACGTTGAACATTTTTTTCATATGTTTATAGGCCATTAGTCTATCTTCTTTTGAAAGCTTCTGTTCATGTCTTTTGCCCACTTTTTAATGGGGTTGTTTGATTTTTTTTTATTGCTGATTTGCTTGAGTTCTATTCTGGTTATTAGCCCTTTATCAGATGTATAGCATGTGAATATTTTCTCCCATTCTATAGGTTGTCTATTTGCTCTGTTGATTATTGCCTTGGCTGTGCGGAAACTTTTTAATTCAGTCAAGTCCCATTTATTTATTTTTGTTGCTGTGATTGCCCTTGGGGGTCTTCTTCATAAACTGTTTGCCTAGATTGATATCTAGAAGAGTTTTTCCAACATTTTCTTCTAGCATACTTAGGGTTTCATATCTTAGATTTAAGTCTGTGATCCATCTTGAATTAATTTTTGTGAGTGGTTAGAGATATGGATCCTGTTTCAATCTTCTACATGTGGCTATCCAGTTTTCCCGGCACCATTTATGGAATAGTCCTCTGGTTTTGTTGATGTTCATTCGTTTATCTAGCAAGCATTTATTTGGCATTTACGAGATTTCAGATTCTTTTAGGTTCTGGGAAGAGAAAGATGAAGAAGACTTGGACTCTGTCCTCAAGGAGATTATAGTCTAGTAGGGGAAGGAAAAAAAATCAATATAGTATAATAAAAAAGGGATGTAACATGGCAGCGTCGTGGCACAAAGAGGAAGTGAATCTTTTTTTACTAGTCAAGCAAGAGTTTACAGAGGAGGGAACCCCTAAGCAGAGTTTTAAAATTAACCCCCCCCATAAAGTAGTATGTTCTTAATTTATAAAAATTAGGAAGTACAGATAAGAAAAAAATCAAGAAAACAACCACTGATAATACCTTGTTATGCAACCTTTTCCACCCTTTTGGAACTGGGTTTTAAGGATGCCTAAAAGACTAAAAATGTCAGGTCTGGGGAAGGAAGCATTAGAGACAAAAGGAATGATGAATACAAAGATATGAAGGCCTAAAAAAGCATGTGGTATGTGGCTAACCATAGGGACTTAGGTTTGACTTTGTGGGGAATGGGCAAGTGTGTGAAGTCAGTCAGATCATGGAGGACTTTGAATATGACACTAAGGCATTTAGAATCTGTAGGAAATTGGGAGCCACTGAAGGGTTTTAAGCTGGGAAAGGGACAGATTCATGATGTGATCTGCATTTTAGAAAACTTATTCTGGCTAATTTTAAGAGGCAGACTGAATACTCACTACCTTTTTGTTTTCCTTCATTAAACCTATAAAAATAATAGAAAAATATATACGTAGCCATGACACAAAACACAAGAAGGAGAACTCTCTGTAAATCAGAAACTGTAAAGAATTTCTGGAAATAGATAGGAGATCCTGTAGGTAACACTCATATCCAGAGGTGAGGGGAAACTGAGAGAAGGAAGGATCCCGGAAAAATCAATAGTGTGATTTGTTAGCATTACGGCAACATGAGCAGCCAAGCAGCTCTGACCTCTGTATATTCTAACACCAGTTTGGGCCAAAGGGTCTGTTTTCATGTGGGAAGTGAAGGTAGGAGTCTTGGGTCTCTGAGCCTGGGATGCACCTGAGGTAACTGGCTATGTTCAAGCCTAGAAGACCAGGCATGGACTACCCTGTTTGGTGGCATGTTCTGCTGCTCCACCACTCCTGCTAAAATCGATATGAGATGAGTACTGCTCCCTGGGTGAGCTGTACCAAAAGCCAGCAGAATGTAACAGAATCCCAAGTACAAAGATAAGAATCTCCAAATGTTTCAGGAAAGCCAACACTATAAAAAACAATCAGCAAACAGAAGAACTTGGGGTCAAGTAAAAAGTTACTAGAACAGAGTTCTAAAATAAGTGTAGCTAATAATTTTAGACAGATAGGGAATTTATTATATCCTTAACAAAATCAAGCAGTTATAAAACAAGAGTAGGCATTTATTAAAGAGTCAATTGGGGATCTGGGGAATGAAAAATATAGTTGTTGAAATGGAACAATCTTTTTGATGCCAAGGTGGATGGATTAGAACTGTGCATGATTGGTGGCTGGAAGAACTGGCCCTTTTTGGTGATCCAGTGATATGATGAAATCCTGAACTAAGGTAGTAATAGTAGGGATAGAGTTAAGGAGACAAATACAAGAGATGTTAAATATTTAGAGTTAATAAGATTGATTGGGTGTGGGAATGAGACAGAAGGGGAATTTTAGAATATTCATAACTTTCTTGATTGGTTGAGTGGAGAAATAATATTGCTGGAAACCATGGTAGCAAATTCAAGAGTAAAAGCAGTTTTTGAGGTGAGAATGGAAGATACTACTATCTCCCTTGGACATGTTGAGATTGAGGTGCTTGTGAGACAACCACATGAAGTGCTATAGTCTGTTAGATTAGTGGATATATGGATTTGGAACTCAGATGTTTGGGCTTTAGCCAGATATGGAAGTCATATGTAAGTGGTAATGGTAGTTGATGATGTTAGTTCATGGGTGAGGTTGCTCAGGAAAAATGCATACATGGGGAGAATGTTGTTCCATTAGTCCTCTTTTGTTCTGTGGCCTCTATTCTTCTCTACTAATTTCTTACCCTTTTCCTACAAACATTGTCAGGTGTTTTCTCTTTTAACCTTTTACCTCCTTCCATTTCACACTTAAACTTACTCTACATTTTTGTAGCACTTATTTTCTCTTCTTTGGAAAGTTTCATGTGTTATCTTGCAGTCTTGTTCGCCTGTTTATGTATGCTCTGTGCTCTTACCTATTTGATACCACAAGTCTTTCAAGGTCCAGTACTATGTCTTTTTGTATCTTCAACTTGAACACAGTGTCATACTAAAGATGCTCGATTGAGAGTCCTTGAAAATCAATTGCACAAACATAAGATGGAGGAATCCTGTTTTGGAATAGTTCTTGCAAAAAAAAGTGTGTGTTTTAGATAATTTGAAGCTTGATATGACTTACAGGAAATTTTGGGCAACCTTGAAATGCATTAATCAAAGTTTTACAGGAGGTAAGATGACTTAGCAGTTCTAAGGAAAGAATAATTTGAGTTTTCATAGCAGAAAGAATGAACTATTCTACCCTAGGGAGAATACATGTAACATGTTTGATTTCAATTCTGAATATCATAATTAAGGGGGACATTGGCAAACTAGAAACTTGTTCAGGAGAGGGAGAAAAACTATGGGGGTAGAGACTGCTGTTGCTTACCCAGTATCTCTTCTCCTTTTCTTTCTTAGTAGCATAACTGTTTTATTGTGGGCACATCACTGAGCCCAGCTGTAAAATGACATTTCCTAGTAGCTGTAAACAGAAGTCTTTGGGTAGGACTTCTAGGAAAGCTCTTTAAAGAAGATGGACTCATTTGGGAAGTCTCAGAAGGAGCTCTTGTCACTTCCTCCTTTCTTTTTTTTGAGCCAGAGTCTCACTCTGTCGCCCAGGCTAGAGAGCAGTGGCGTCATCATAGCTTACTGCAACGTCAAACTCTTGGACTCAGGTGATCCTTCTGCCTCAGCCCCCTGAGTAGCTAGGACAACAGGCGTGTGCCACCGCACCTGGCTAATTTTTCTATTTTTTTAGTAGAGACGGAGTCTCGCTGTTGCTCAGGCTGGTCTCGATCTCCTGAGCTCAAGCAATCCTTCTACCTCGGCCTCCCAGAGTGCTAGAATTATAGGCATGAGCCACAGCGCCCGGCCCCCTTCCTCCTTTCTTCTGCTTAGGGTGTGGATGTGATTTCTGGAGTTGGAATGGTCATCTTTTGTCCATGAGATGATTTTGAGCAGTGGCACCATGGGGTAAGAGTAGCAGAGTGAAAAGATGGAATGAACAAGGGTTCTTGGTGACTATAGAGCTGCCAATCTATCCTGAACTCTCTTCCTTCCAACCTCTTATGTTAGAGAAAAATAAACCTCTTTTTTCTATAAACCACAGGTATTTGTCCATGTTCAACTGAACCTAATCCTAACTGACACAGAGAGCCAGTCCACTGACTGGATTAAGACTATTACTGAAGCTAGCCTTAGCAACCTCTTCTTTGTAGTTGGAGAAGAGGTTGTGGCCTCAGCTGGTTTTGGGCTTCCAAAGTTGACATAAAGGAGAGATTTTCTGACGAAGATTTTAACATATATCTAAATAGTCCTTGAGAGAGCCTTTCTGAGCTTCTGATTGTGGAATACATGGCCATCCCTCTTGTAGGTGTGAGTTTACAGAAAAATCATAGGAGATAAGAAGACTCAGCAGTTCTACAGGAGTACTTTGAGTTTTTGTAGCAGATGGCTGCCTGTGAAATAGTTATGACACTGCATTAGATGTAAAAAATTCAAATTCTTAGACTCAATTTAAGATTTAAAAGGGGCATTATAAACAAGGGGCGTTCTGAGAATAGGAAAAAGATTTTAGAAAACAAAATCATTAATATTGGACTAAAATAGCTAATAATAGTGAAAATTAGATTGGGTACTCCAGAAAATCATACAAGTGAGTTAAAAGACTAGTTCAAATGATGTTCTAGAATTATGGGAAGATAGAGATGGAGATCATGACAAAAAAAGATAATAGACATAGTAGTTAGATCCAAGAGATCTGGTATATGTAAACTGAGTGTTCTAGAAGGAAGGGACAGAGATGATACATAAGTAATCAAGAAAGTGTTGAAAATGTTGCTGAAGACTTACACTTTTAAAAGAACTCACCAAATTAACAAAATTAATGAATATACTAGTCACATTTCTGATGTTCAATAGTAAGAGGGAAAATTCTACAAGTATTCAGAGGGAAGAACCAAATGATTTTCAAAGGAAAGATATCAGGTTGGAATCCAGTATTCTACTAATATTTAATGAAAAATGCTGAATCAGAGAAGTTCAGACCTTTTGATTTATGGACTAGTAAAATTCTAGTAGAAAATCTGGGTGATTGACATAAATTATCAAACTTTTTTTTTTTTGCTAAACAAGGATTTAAAGTATAAAACAAACTATTGAATAATTTTTGCTTTAGGTTAAATAACACTGTCACCTTTTTTTTTATTGTGCTGAGGACTAGTGAAAGCTTCATTACCAAATAGCATTGGTTGCAGGCTTGGAGTTTGGGAACTACTGTTGGAGGTGACATTGGTCTCTCTACACAGTTGTGAGAAAAAAGGATGTGACCTCAGACTTTTATACCTTGCCACACCGTCAGTTATATACAAAGGCAAAAGAGAGATTTCCAGACAGATAAGGTTTCAGAAATTGTACTAGCTTTGGAATTTTTCTGAAGAACATATCCAAGGAAATACTCTTTAGAATAATATAATTAGTAAACTGGAGTTAATAGATTAATATCAAACTTTGCACCTTACGGAAGAAATTTTGATTACCTGTAAAATAGTCATTAAACCTAAGCCATGGAAATAGCAAAAATAGAAACCCAAAAGCATTTATTTTAAGCATTTGTTGTATTCCTGAATGCTAGGCGAAGGGCTGTTCTCTGAGGATACAATGATAAGCAAGATTGTCTGAGTCCATTTTGTGTTGCTATAACAGAATACCTGAGACTGGGTATTTTATAAAGAAAAAAAGTTTATTTGGGTCATGATTCTTCAGGCTGGGAAGTTCAAGAGCATAGCACTGCATGCAGCTGACTTGTGATGAGGGCCACATGCTGGGTCAAAACATGGCAGAGAAGTGGAAGAGGGAGTGGGGTGTGTGCAAAGAGATCACGTGGTGAGAGAGGAAGCAAGAGAATTCTGGGACGCTAAACTTGATCTTATAAAACCTGTTCTCCTGCTAACTGATCCAGTCCTAAGAGAGTGAGAACTCACTCCCACAGGAGGGAATTAATCTATTCGTAAAGGATCTGCCCTCATGACCCAGACACCTCCCATTAGGCTTCACCTCCCAACACTGAAACTTTTGGGATCAAATTTCAACATGAGTTTCAGAGGGGAAACCATACCAGAGATAATGTGATTTTTGCCCTGATGGAGCTTACAATCTAGTAAGGGATACAAAATATTAAATAACTAGGTAGTTACAATGCAGTGTGATTGGTGCTACTGTGGATGGACCACATGGTAGAATGTGAGCATACAGCAGGAGCACTTAACCCAGATTTGGGGGGAGGCAGAGATGGCTTACTAAAGAAGGAACATCTGAGTTGAGAAGGGAGACAGGATCAAGAAATTGAGATTTCAGATTAGTTGATTGCTGAGAGTATAAAGTGAGAGAAAGAAACGCATGATGCTGGAGAGGTCACTACGTATAGTATCACACAGAACCTTGAGAGCAATGTCAGGGCAGTTAGGCTTTATCCTGAGAGAAGTGGGAATCTATTGAAAAATTTTAATAATGAAAAAGTGATACAATCTGGTTTTTAGAAAGATCACTCAGGATGTACTGTGAACGGATTAAAACCAGGTAAAACTGAAGGTAGAGAGAGCAGTTAGAGGGCTATCTTGTTTACTCATTTGTTCTAACAGAAAATATTTCTACATTGGAAGTGATGTTGCACTGGTTATCGTAGGATCATAGGGATGGAGAGAAATAGATGGATTTGAGAAAGATTTAGGCTTTGGTGGTTAGGTGTTAGGGAGATGTAGAGGGAAGAGGATGGACCTAATCTTAAATTCCTGGTTTATGCAGATAGGTAGATGACTATGATGCCATTCAGTAGGTGAACCCTGGAGGAGATGATTAGGGAAGGATGATGAGTTCATTTTGAGGTGCCTCTGGGACACCTAAGTTGAGATCCAGTTGATAGATAAGTGGGTTTGAAGTTTAGGAGAGAGATATGGGTTGGAGATTCTAATTTGGAAAGTATCAGCATTTGGAAAATAAGTAACATCATGGATGTGAAAGATCACCCAGGTAGAGTGTGCAGAGAGAAGAGGTGATCCAGGTCAAAAGATCTTAGGAACACATACATCTAATAGGATTCTGCTAATAAGACTTTTCAGGAGGTAAAAGTAGGACAAAAATTCAGGAGAGTATGGGCTAACAATTCAGTACATGTAACCATTGTACATGTACTGGGATTAAAAAATAAGTAAGTGAATGGCAAATGGTGGGAGCCAGGTTTCTCCCTTTTGGGGAGTGAGGTTTTAGATAACCACAGGGCAGAGGGAAGGCTAGAATGAACCATGTGGTGCCGTATTAGAGTTCTGTATCTATATTTATCTTAATATAGATAAAGATATAGAAATAATTATACATACATATACATGGCTTACTATGTATACATTTATTTCCTAGCTCTGTCTTCTGAGAGGGCCTAGAAGCAATGACACCCCAGTAGCATGAGCACACCCAGCACTTAGATTGTACATTCTCTAATAGAAAGAACTAAGCCTCCTTGGAAAATGGCTGATTCTAGGCCTGGGGCAGGGAATATGCAAGATGAGCCTGGAACATCTTACAGTGCTAGAAAGCAATAAAATACTCAGAATCCAAAAGAATGGGGGCTTGGCAAAAGGATACAGGAGCTACCTGAAAGAGTACCCAATGACCAAAGCTTGAACAATTTGAGCAACAAAATAAATACCATATTATTACTGGATTATAACCCAAAGGATAAAGTAAATATCTCTACATCCATATTAATTAAAATAAATGACTGAATAAATAAATGTCCCTGCTTATTTATTTATCTTGTACAGAAGAATTCCTAATAATTTGTGCAGACACTTCCTCCCTCAAGGAGGTGGGACTTAACTCCTCACCCCTTGAGTGTGGGCTGCACTTAGTGCCTGACATGGAATTGTTATTTTTGTAGGTGCTGTTTAAGATCAGATATGACCAAGATATTTTCATGGGATATAGCATTTAAGAATATTGGTGATCTCAGTGGGAGCAGTTCTAGATGACAGGTTTAGATTCTTGGGCTCTTACTGTATATGGCTCTAACTTAAACCAACCTTATAGAATATTATCCTTGTGTGTTCTTATTAGAAGATTTAATCACAAATTTACAGCTCTTTAGTGTCTATCAAAAGCTCACTTAAAACATCAAAAAACCCCATCAGATATGAGGCAGACAGTCTAATGAATATCTTAATTATGCATTCATCTAGTTTCTTGTATTAAGTCTTCAGAGAACAATTATCGAGACTATGTCATCTCGGTCTCCCCTGACATGCAAATGCCTGTGCTGAGTTCTGATTTAATGATATCTTATCTGTCTGTAGAAACATCATTTGAATGATGTATGTTTTCTAAAATTATATTTGAAACTCTAGTCCACTAGGCTTATTGTTCTTTGTACAGGTGCATACAGTTCAAGTACAAAATTTACATATTTTCTTCTTATTGAAAAATGAAAACTTACAACCTGGAAAACATAGACCCAAATTTGACACTTAGTGTTTATAATTTGCTAATACCGTTAGCTTGATAGTATCTGTTTCAGTTGCCTATTGCCATATAACAAATCACCTCAGAAACTTGAGGCTTAAAACAACAATGATTTATTATTTTTACAATTCTGTGGGTCAAGAGTTTGGGTAAGGCTTGGCTAAGGGATTTTCCTGCTCTATGTGTCATTAGCTGGAATCACTTATTCAGCTGATAGCCAGTCTGGGGTGGACAGTCTAAGCAAGGCTTCCCTCACATGCCTGACACTGCTGGGTGCCTCCACATGGCCTCTCCAAAGCACTGTCACATCAGGGTGTTTGGATTTCTTACATGGTTTCTGGCTTCCAAGAGGGAGAGAGGGGAAGCTGCTAGTCCTCCTGGTCTCTAAAGTTTCAGAACGTCACTTCCACCACATGCTTACTGCTGTTCAAAGCAAATCACAAGGCCAGCCAAGATTCAAGGGACTGGGAAATAAAGCCCACCTCTTGATAGGTGGAGTGACATGTGCACACCAGGAAGAAAGGAATTGATGGTGGCCATCTTTGGAGGATAGTATATGGCCATACCATCTCTTACAGTGTCTAATCTTTTAATTTTATTCACATGGTTTTTTTATAATTAATTCTCTTTATCTTGTATTTTTAACTTGTAACCAATTCAAGTCCTCTTAGAAATTAGGTTATAAATCTTAAATTAAAATTATTACCTTAACTTAAAAGAAAAGATGTTGGGATAATGAGAGGCCCTGATAAACCTCTTTTTTGTTGTCATTCACTATAAATTTATCTTGTCATTTACTGTAAATTTAATATCAGTATATTTATATTACTATAAATTTAATATCAGTATATTGGATTACTTAGTTGAAAATCTTCCGGAACATCTTTGCTTAATAATTGGGGCTATATTATGAGAATTTGCTGTTTCATCATAGTTTTCCCAGAACTGGAAGGTTTACTGACATGTGTCTGTATTTTTTTTTTAAGCCCTGTTAAACTATGTAGAGCACAGTTTAGCAAAGGCTATCATAATTTAAAATGCACATCTCTTTGACCCAGTAATTCTGCTTCATGAGAACACAGATATAGCATTGTCAGTGATGGAAAAATATGGAAACAACATCATTAGTGAGAGACCAATTAAATAAATCATGATGTATTCATATGATATATGAAATTGTTAAAAAAAGGATGAGGGAATTCTATAAGCAGTGTTATGAAATGAGTGCTTAGATACCTGTACATAAAAAGAACATGTGTGAAACTGTATAGTATGCCACCACTTTGTTAAAATACATGTATATGCTTTTATATGCATAGAATACGTATGAATACACAGTAAACAAGAGACCAGAGCTGGATGATTGGGAGAAAATTTATGTTCACCATAAGAACTCTTTTGTACAGTTTCCTTTTTGTACCAGATACATGTATTTAACAATTACTTTAAAAATTAAAAAATTAACTTTTAAAAAAATGCTCTTGATAGTTTTATTTCATTTGTGGATGTCTTCTTGGGGCAGGCAGAACACTGGATGTTCCATTTAAGCAGGACTGGTCTAGCTTCAGGGATCATAAAGACCGATAGGAAAGATTAAACATATGTACCATGTAACTAGACTGCTTGTTTGAGTTGTCATTTTTGCATTGTCCAAATATTCTGCCCATAATTTTTACTGGATTATTTATTTTCTTATTGTGTTGAAGAGTTCTTTATATTCCAGAAACAAGTCCTTTTTCAGATATTTGCTTTGCAAATATTTTCTCCAAGTTTGTGGCTTGTCTTTGCAATTTCGTAACACTGTCTTTTGAAGAGAAGTTTAAATTTTTAATGAAGTGTTATTTATCAAATTTTTTCTTTTATGGTTCGTGCTCTTAGTATCATATCTAAAAACTCTTTGCTTAACTACGACCTGATTCCACCCATTACTTGTTTTTGTTAATAGAGTGTTAACTTGAAAACAGGCATGACCATTAGTTTACGTATTGTCTATGGTTGCTTTCATGTTACACAATGGCAGAGTTGTGTAGTTACAACAGAGACTATATGGCCCACAAAGCCTAAAATATTTACTTTTTGGCCCTTTGCAGAATAAGTTTGCCATTCCCTGGGCTAACCTAGGATCCCAAAGATTTTCTCCTATGTTTTCCTCTAGAAGTTTTGTAGTTTTGCATTTTTTATATGTAGGTCTATTAATTTTTGTACAAGATGTGATATATGGGTTGAGGGTTGAGGGTTCCCCCCCAACATATGGATTGCATTGAATTACCCTGGTACTTTTGTTGAAAATCAATTGACCATAAATATGTAGATTTATTTGTGGATTGTCCCTTCTATTCCATTGATCTTTGTGTGTATCCTTATGCCACCATCACAGTATCTTGATTACTATAACTTTATAGAAAGTCTTGAAATCAGTGAGTGTAAGTCCAACTTCTTCTTTTTCAAGTGTTTTGATTGTTCTTAGTTCTTTGCATATTTATACAAATTTTAGGATCAGCTTTGTTGTCCAGCTGCAAGGGGGTTTCAGTCTAGGTCCAATAGCTTGTAGCACAAAGATTCAATTATTGAGACAATGAGGATTGCCAAGGAGATTGTCTGGAGAATGGGAGATGCTGCGTCAAATCCATCTCCCTGGCTAACTGATATCATAGGCTTTTAAAGGAGGGGCCACGTGTCTTGGGGCAGGTCATGGTGTAACTAACAAGGGGCTACATGCATTGGGGGCAGGTTGTGGGGAATGGTGAATCTCGGTGTCAGGAAGTATGCCCAGGGGCCTTCAGCTCCTTTGTCTTGCAGAAAATCCACCATTTCTGGGGAAACAACCCAAAAGGTCAAGTAGTTAGTTAAGGGTGAGGATTATATAGGGGTCATTGAAATTTGTTCGAAAACCCCCCCCCTTAAAGGTTGGCAGTTTTTACAAAACAGCCTGCTGGGATTTTAATTGGGATTTATATTAACTCTAAATTAATTTGTGGAGAATTGGCATCTTAATATCAATTGATTTTTGAAAACTGTATATCTCCATTTATTCAAGTCTTTGATTTCTCACTGAGTTTTTTATATTTTTGAGCACACACATCTTCCATTTATTTTGTTATATTTATCCTAAGTATTTATTTTTAATGTTAATATAATTGCTATTATTTTGTTAATTTATTTCTAATTATTCATTACTACTATATAGACATAGAATTGGATTTTGTGTTTTGACCTTGTATCCTGCAATTTTGCTCAATTCATTTACTATATATGTCTATATAGACTATTCTTCTATATAGACAATCTTGTCATTTGTGAAAAGAGACATTTTTGTTTCTCTCTTTTTTCCCCTTCTCTAGGCTTTTCTTTCTTTTTCTTGCATCGTTGTATTGGCAATACAGTGAAAATACAGTGCAGTGTTGGGCAGGAGCGGTGAGAGCAGACTTTCTTCATCTTAGGGGAAAGCATTTAGTCTTTTGTGACTATGTATAATGTTAACTGTAGATTTGTTGTAGAATAATGTCCTAGGTTGAGGATGTTCCCTTCTGTTCTAGTTTTCTGTCTTTTTTTCAAATACTTTTATTTTTTTTTTGTATCTGTTAAGATGATCATTTTTTTTCAGTCTGTCAATATGGTGAATTACATTGATGAATTTTTTAAATATGTTGAACCATTGCATTCCAGGGATACATGCTATTTGGCCATGGTTTATATTCTTTTTTATATATTGCTAGATTCATTTGGTGAATATATTTTCCATCTACAATCATGAAATGATAATGGTCTGTAGTTTACTTTTCTTGTAATTTGTTCTGGTCTCATTTTTGTATCAGGGTAATGCTAGTCTCATTCCCAAAATGAATTGGGAAGTGTTTTCTCCTCATTTATTTCTGGAAGAGTTTCTTTAATATTGGTATGATTTTTTCCCCTACATGTTTGGTAGAATTCACCAAGGAAGCTATTTGTTATGAAACTTTTTTTATGGGAAGGTGTTTGATGATAAGTTAAATTTTCTTACTATATCAAGAGCTATTCTTGTTATCTAATTTATTCTGGAGTGAACTTGGTAGTTTGTCTTCAGACTTTAAAGGAATTGGTACATTTTATCAAGGCTGTGTAATTTATTGCCATGAAGTTGTTCATAATATTCCCTTATTATCCTTTTAATATCTGTAAGATTTTTAGTGATGTCCCCTTTTCATTCCTAATGTGGGTAATTTGTGGCTTCTCTCTCTTTTTTTTTTTTTGATGACTCTGGTCAGAAGTTTATTCAGTTTCATTGAACTTTTCAAAAAATTAGATTTTGGTTTCATAGATTTTCTCTATTTTTTTGTTTTCAATTTTGTTCCTTCGTTCTAGTTGCTTTGTGTTTAATTTGCTCTTCTTTTTCTACTTCCTTAAGGTGGAGATTTAAATTATTGATTCAAGACTTTACTTGTTTTATAATGTAAGCATTTAATGCTCTAAGTTTCTAAGAACTACTTTAGTAGTACTCCACAAACTTTGATGTGTTCTGTTTTAATTTTCATTCAGTTAAAAATATTTTCTGATTTCCCTTACTCTTTGACCCATGGAGTATTTAGAAGTGTGTTTGTTGTTTAATTTCCAACTCTTTGATAGTTCTTAACCTATCTTTCAATTATTGATTCTCATTTAATTCTGTTTGGTCAGAAAAAATACATTATTTGATTTTAAGTATTTTAAATATCTTGAGGTTTGTTGTTTGGCCCAGAATATGATCTATCTTGGTGAATGTTCCATGTGCCCCTGAAAATAATGTATATTCTGCTCTTCTATAAGAATATATATTCTACAGATATAGAATTCTATAGAAATATAGAATATTCTATATGTGTCCAATTTGGTCAAGTTAGTTGATAGTGTTTTCAAGTCTCTTATATTGTAGTGATTTTCTGTCTCTTGTTCTATTGATTAATAACAGAGGAGTGTTAATATCTACAGCTATAATTGTGGATTTGTCTATTTCTCCTTTTATTTCTATCAGTTTTTGTTTCATTTAATTTGAGGTTGTATTGTTAGATGGAAATGCCTTTAGGATTGCTATGTCTTCTTGATGAATTGATCCTTTATAATTATGCAGTGTTCCCCCCCTTTTTCTTTTTTACTGGAAATGTTTCTTGTTCTGAGTTCTACTTTGTCAGATATTAATATAGCAATTTTGTCTTTCCTTTCCATCCTTTAACTTTTCTCTGTATTTGCATTTAAAGTGGGTATCTCATGGACAGCATGTAGATGGATCTTGCTTTTGATCTGGTAATTTATCTGTTTAATTAGGGTGTTTAATAATTTCTATTTAATCATTGATAAGTTTGGATTTAAATCTGTCATCTTGCTAGTTTTCTGCTTTTTGAGTCTTTTTTGTTTTTTCTCTTTTCTTGACATCTTGTTGAATTAATTATTTTTCATCATTCCATTTTATTTCCTCTCTTGGCTTACTAGTTGTGTGTGTGTATGTGTGTGTGTATATATGTGTATATACATATATATGGTGGTTGCTCTAGGTCATGGTTTCTCAACCTTGGCACTATTGATATTTTGGGCCAAATAATTTGTTGTTGTTGTTGGAGGGTGGCTATCTTGTATGTATTGCAGGATTTTTAGCAGCATCCGTGGCTTCTACCTACTAGATGAGAGTAGCAACCACTCCCCATCCCCCATTGTGACAACAGAAAATGTCTTTAGACTTTGCTAAATGTTTCCATAGGGGTTGGGGGATTGCCCTTGGTTGAGAACCACTACTCAAGGGTTTAAAAGATATATCTTTAACTTAACCACATTCTTCCTTTAAATAATATTATGACACTTCATATGTCATGTAATAACCTTTACTACAGTATACTTTAATTTTGTAACTCCCATTTTTATGCTGTGTGGTTACTTCTATATATGTTATTAACCCCACAATACATTATTATTTTTTGCTTTAGTTGGTGAATTACCTTCTAAAGTGAACAAGAATGAGAAGAAAAATAGTCTTTTATATTTACCTTCGATTTCCAAAGCTCTTCTTCTTCTTCTTTTTTTTTTTGTAGATCCAAGTTTTTACCTGGTATTATACTTCAGCCTGAAGAACTTCCTTTAACATTCCTGGTGTATGCAGGGATTGAATTCTCTCAGGTTTTATTTGTCCAAAATAAAAACCTTTATTTCTGCCTTCATTTTCAAAAAGTATTTTTGCTGGTGATAGAGTTCTATACATAGAACTGAATTCTATGTTTAGTTTTCTTTTTTCTTTCAGTCTCTGAAAGGTATATATACTCTGTTATCTTCTGGCTTATATAATTTCCTGATAAGAAGTCTTATGTAATTTTAATCTTTGTTCTTTGTACATAATCTTTCTTTTTTCTCCATCTGCTTTTAGGATTTTTATCTTTGTTTTCAGTAGATTGACTATGATGTATCCAGGTATGTTTGTTTGGTGTGTGTGCGTTTGGTGTTTGTCATGACTTTTCTTTGGTATTTTTTTGATCTCTGGTTTGTTGTCTTGGATTTATTTGGGAAAATTCTTGGCAGTTATTTCTTCCCATGTTTCTTGTGTGCATTATTTTTGTTTCCTTCTTTTGAACTCTAATTATATGAGTGTTAGACATTTTGATATAGACCTACAGGTCTTGTATGCCCTGAAATGTATTTTTCTCCCACTCTTTTTAACTTTGGTTTCATTCTGGGTTATTTTTATTTACTTGTCTTCAGATTCACTTATTCTTTCCTCATCTGTGTCCATACTACTGTTGAGCCTGTCGAAGTAATTCTTCATCTCTGATATCTTTTTGTTTCTAGCTTTACTATTTTGCTTTTTTAAAGTTTCCATTTCTCTGTTGAAATTCTCCATCTGTTCATATATGTTGTCCGCTTTTTCTACATTGTTTATCATATTATTTATAGTTATTTTAAAATCTGTGTCTGATAGTTTCAACAACTGAATCATTTCTGATTCTGTTGATTGCTTTATCTCTTGACAATGCATAGGTTTTTTCTTGCTTTTGTGCATACCTCATAATTTTTTATTTAATGCTCATGGTTGTGTGCAGAAGAATAGAAGAGATGATTTTCTGCTGCTGCTTCTGTCAGGCTCTTTGTGTGGGAGGTTCAGTTAGTGTAGTCAAGAGCTGAACTGGTTTTAGGGTTCTGTTGCCATCATTACTTTTAGTTCACCACAGGTTTCAGATTTCTCCAGCAGTTGGCTGCTGTTTTCTTATGTTTAGAGTATGGCATGTGGTACTACAGGATTTTTCTCTGTGTTCCTAGACTGCTCTCATCTTTCAACAGTCTTTGCACATATGTGCAATAGAGGGATTTCTCTTTATGCTGTTGTCCATCTCCCAGTGATAGTCTATTATTTGTTATTGAATGCCATACTTGGGGGGCAGGGTGGGCTCCTCTTTTGTTCTGGTCCAGACTCAATTGTATTCAGGCTGTTTTTCCTGGGCATCAGCGGTTGGGCTTTCTCAGCATTCCTGCCCTCTTTTCCTTGTGGCAGTCAAACTATGTCATGTTATTTGTGATTGGTCCTGGACAGGAATATCCTTCCTTTCCTCTAGTGGTAGTAGATCTCTCATTGGTATTGGTGCAGGATCCTTTGCGGAACACTTTTTCCTGCTCCCCCTCCCCCGCAGTGGTGGAGGGTTTTTTTTGCCCCTACCCTTCTCCTAGCAACACTATATCTTTGCCTGTGTCCCACAGCTGACAGTGTTTTTCTACCCCTTCTCCAGAGGCAGAGGCATTTGTCTTCTATTCTCTCCTGAAGCAGTGGATTTTTGCCTGGACCTTGGGTTGGGAGGGTTTTCTGTTTTTATCGTCGTGGTTTGAGGCTCTTCTCTGTGTTAGAGAACAGTTGGGGGATCAGGCAGGGCTTCAGGCCTGTCCTAGACGTCCCCAGCATACTCGCCTTAACGATGCAGGGCTTTCTTGGGTTTCCTGTCCTACTTCTAATCTTTCTTGTGAGCACCTGGTTAAGGCATGTGGAAGATCTTACAATTGAGTAAAAACTTTCCTTATGTCTGGGGTCCCCATCTATTCCAAAGTGACACTTGGTCTTTAAGAATTTGTTAAAATTTTAGCTGATCTCTTCTTACACTATTAGATGGTGGCCACTTCTTTTTCTGTGACCTGCCAAAGGTGAAACAGTTTGTGTGTAGTCTTTCCTTGGAGGAGCTTATCCTGCCAAGGAGAGGAATAAAATTTACTTGGAATTTTATTAAATTTACTTGTTTGGAATTAAATTTACTTGGTTGCCTTGTGACTTCTGTTCTTTGTTAGGCCAAGGGAAGTTTTGATTTTATAGATACGTTTTTTTTTTTCCTCATCACAGTGGGAATGACATTCTTTTGGGCTTTCTGCATTCTAAGCAGAAATGGAACTATTTAGAGTTCTTGACAACTTATGCTATTTCAAAATTCTGTTTATGCTGATCCTTCTTTAAGGTTTTCCTTTTTCCTTCATCTGCCTCTTGAGCACTTCATCACTTAAGATTGCACCCAACAGGCTACTTCTTCCATGAAGCCTTTCCTGATTCCACTAAGTAGACTGGAACATTTCTTGACTTGTGTCTCTTGTACAACATATTTCATTTTTTGCAACTTCAGTGAGGTTGGACAGCTTTCATATTTTGAGGCCTATCACCTTGAGAACTATCCTTCTACTTTCAGAGCTCATGACTATAATGGTTGATAGGTTTTAGGTAGGGTCATAGAGTAAACTTGAGATAAAAGATAAAGCAATGTACAAGGGAACTTATATTTATTAATAGAATAAAAATTTGTGAAATCACACCTCATAGGTTTTTGTGCTATTTTTTTTATACAGTTGTTGCTCTTGAACTAAATTATTTTCAGAAACAAGAATTAAATTCATAGAATCTAATTTTTGAAAAATAAGGGATTGGTTATACACTAGTATATATTTACACAATGAAATATCATACAATTGTAAAAAGCAATGAAGAAACATATTCTAACATGCAAAAATATCCAGGATATACTGGGTGAAAAAAAGCAAGTGCAAAACTGAACATTTTGTGTAAGAAGGCAGGAAGAATAAGACTATATTTACAGGTAAGTATATCTGCATAAAGAATTGCTGAAACAGTATGCAAGAAACTAATAAAAGTGGTGACCTATAGTAAACAAGGTCAAAGTGAGCTGCATGTGTATGATGTAGGAATGAGACTTCTCAGATAAATGTTTCTTTTTTCATCATTTTGATTTTTAAATCATGAACATAGTATGTAGTCAAAAAATTAAATTAAAAAGAATAAACTATATGGATAATGAAAGATAGCAGGAAGATCTGCAAAATATTTCAGAGCTAACACAAGGGTTGACTATGAAATAAAAATTGTATGTGAGATACTATTATTTTACATAAACCAGATTTCACCAATGAGAAAATGAATACAAAATGTGGAAAACAGCAAAGGGCAAGGTTTTATGAATCTGACTTTAAATAGAGGAATATATAAAAAGGGTAGCTTTCTAGCACAATTAGAAAGATTTTGGTTCTAGATCTGGTAGTAGTATGGATGACCACTGAAAGCAGAAAGGAACATTTTGTGTAGGCAACAACTATCGCAGAAATACACAGTACTGGGAGTGGGCTGGGCAACCATTTCTTACTCATGAATTCACCAGGAATATCCTTGGAAATTGATAAGATGTATTTAACTATTGTTAGGAAGAAATAGGAGATGAAAATATTAATATTCTTATCACAAATTAAAACATACAAAGAAACAATAATTATTTTACTTGAACAAATTATAGCCAAGAGACCAACCTTATTATAGGCAAACAAATGAAATATACAAGAAGAAACTTTGTAAACCAAGGGGTGGTGAGGATTATTTAATGTTGCTAGGAAAACTGGTTGGTAATTTGAAATACAGTTCAGTTTAGAGCCAAATCTCATTCCATAATACATCATATAGAATGAGGTATTAAAAAATTAGTCCATAGAAAAGTGAGAATCAGAGTATTATTGTATAGCAGTATAATAGCAGTATAATATTTCTGCTATTATTGAAGGGCAGAAATTTCAAAGCAGAGAAATAATAAAAGAAATGAAAAAGGCAATGATGGACAAATCTATCCATTTAAAAATAAAAACTTGTATTAAGGACCAGTGATAAGACTGAGAAAATGTTAAAAGTGAGAGAAATAGTACAGGTTGAGCATCCCAAATCTGAAAATCCAACATCTGAAATACTCTAAAATCTGAAACTTTTTGAGCTGTAACATGAAGCTCAAAGAAAGTATTCATTGGAGCATTTTGAATTTAGGGTTTTCAAATTTGGGGTGCTCAACTGGTAAGTATAATGCACATATCCCAGAATCCAAAAATATCCAAATCTGAAACACTTCTGGTCCCAAGCATTTTGGATAAGGGATATTCAACCTGTATTTGCACAATATAAGCAGTTTACACAAGTAGTTAAGGAAAACATGAAGAAACCCCTATCCCATCGCACCCCTTGAAGGGCTGGAAGAGGTAGAGTGTGACAAAAGTTTGGAAAGAAAGGTGCTGTGAGTTATGGGAGAAGGACCTGATTACTGACATATAAAGGGTTGCTGCACAGCATTCAGTGTCTAGCTAATTTGAAGAGCATAATATTATAGCTGGATCAATCCACATGATTGCGTGGTTTTTGCCTAGCAGGTGATTGGATTGACCCAGGATTAGGAGTTTGAGGGTGGTAAAGTAGAAGAAAGAAAGTAACATACTAGGTGGATTGATAGCTCGGGAGACAGCCAAGATTTTGAGACTGGAGAGAACACAGCAAGTGGAGTGGGGAAAGAGCAGGTGGAGTAAATCAAAGTCTGCACCCAGCTTAGAAAAAATAGAGTGGATGTTGAATGACAAAAGAAGAAGAGGGTGGTACAGCCAGCTGGGAAGCCTCAGGGAGGGAAGGGGATTGCTTGTAAGGGTCTGGAATTTCACTCTGGAGGACGTTGATCCCTTTACTCTACAGGGCTCTTTTCAAGAACCAGATTTAGACCAGGGGTTGAAAGGGGTGGTCGGTGATGAGGGTGAGGATGTAGAGGTGATTTGTTTTACTACTTTAGGAGGGGTTTCCAGAGGTCCTTGTGGAAAAGGTTGGAAGGAAAGGCAGCAGTGGGGGAACAAGTGGAGTAGATGAGAAAGCAGAGGGAGAACTGGGGGCATGACATAGGAGAGAAGGTAGTAGGCCAGAATGGTTTGTATTTTGAATAAAGCCCAAGGGTGATAGGGGTGGAGCCACAGAATTAAGTAGCCCCATGTTTCTAAATTGACCTGTGGTATAATGATTGTCTCTGGAGCCTGATCCATTGTCTGTCTTTGTGATCTAAAGGGAATTTTAGTAAAAGCTTAACCCTGGGTGGTGAAGCCTAAATCAGTTAGGCCTTAAATAGTGAAAGTCTTTAGGTCTCTTATTTCTTAAGAATGCTCTGTTTGCCAAGTCCCGACTGTTTGGTTAGCTTTGAGGAAGAGTAGAAAGATTCAGCACTACCTTTAATTTAGTAAAATCCGGTTTGAAATATCCTGGTTCCAGTGATCTAGGAATGAATAGTAGTCATGGTATTGGGTACTTCTTTAGCCCAGAGTTATCTTCTGCTGGGAGTACTCGTATTGTTCCATTTTAGCTAAAACTGGATACTGAGGCCACTGCTGCTGGGGTGACTTTAGCAGCTCTGAGGAGTGAGCTAATTAATTATGGGCCCCTTCCCCCCTTGGAATACCAAGGCAAACCCCTATTTACTGCATACTTCCTTTGGGGATCTGAACTTTTTTTAAAGCCGGTAACTACCTCTTGTCAACTTCATATATTTATCCATTATATCTTTAATCTTTAGTTTTTGTAAAACTTAGTAGTAGTGACAAGAATGGGAATTGATATTTCTTGAACAACTAAAGCATCTGTGTAAGAATCTTTGTATGCTTACAAGGAAGCAGTGATGTGTCACAGTATCTAAAATCTGTGATGTTTTCAATGGCCTAAATTTGTCTTTTTTCTCCTAATTTAGATCTATCCATACTAATGGAAACATAACTAGAAGTGACCCTGATGATAAAATCAAGAACCATCAGGCAAGATCGTGCAGTAGGAAACCTTGCTTCCAAATGAAGGTACCAACATTTAGAATTTCTACTTATTGTAGGGTATTTGAGGCACAATTTTACTTTAATTTGACACCTTGGCAGTCATTTTATAATATTGGTTTTTATATATAGGGTTTTTTTTTAAGTTCAGAAGTTCTTATGTGTTAGAATGTTTAGCTTTTAGAGAAGAGTTCACTTTACCCCTTTCCCCCCCGCCCCGGAAAAGATCCAGTTTTAAAGGGAGGTAGTCCTTATAATTACGAAAGCATGTAGTTATAAGAAATATATAAGTGCAGATTAAGACTCAGTAATTATGTTAGAAGAACTAGAATAAATAAATGTCAATTTAATAATTATTTTATTCACATCATGACCCTGAAATGAGTAACTGAATTCAGCACTCTAACAGAGTCCAACTTAGTGATTGATTGTCCTTTAGTTTGGTTTGAAACCTTTCTTTCCTTTTCTCCTAAACTTACTGTTAAGGGTTTTCTATTCACCAAGAAGTTTCACTGTTACTCCCTATAAGCTGTCTCTGTAGGACCTTTGGGGTCTTGTGGATTAGTTTCACTTGGACCAGAAAAGCAAGATATGTAATTAAAGAATCAAGTGACACTTCTAAAACACAGGGTGGATCCTCACCTGAAAGACTACATAAGACAACCGAAAACAAAAAGGAAATATAATATTAACAGAAAGCAAAACCAAAAATAGTCACCTCTATTTTTCTAAAATACACAAAAATTCCAAACAGGGTAGAGTTAGTTAGGTGTTTATTTAAAAACAAAATATTTTTAATTTTAACTATTGATAGATTTTTCCAAATGGGCAGAAAGTATGGAAAGTACTTTAGGGGACAGGTCAAAGTTGGTTGGTTTCTCTGTATATGTTACAGAGGTTTGTAAATTAATATTTTACTAGAATATAAAGAAGGTGAAAATCGAGAAAGATGTACCACTTATTACTAGGATTCTTAACTTCATTCTCTTCTGTTTTGGAAGAAGAATATGTAAAACAATAAATTCCAAAAAATAATAAGAATTCATGATAATGAAGTCCAAAACTACCTCAGTTGAAATAAGTGGATTATCTCTTAGAAGGGCATGAAATAATTGAGAAATTTTTGCCAAAGAAAAGTTATCTCAAATCAAGTAGCAGATGAAAAAGTTAGGTTGCTTTGATGGTGTTTTAAAACTTCTCTGGTAGCTAGTAGATGTTATTGTATTTTTCTAATTTTTTTGGGTGTCATTTTGAATCATATGGTAATGATGATTAAATATGTAATTTGTCTTACTACCAGAACCATTTTAATTATTTTTTAGGTATATATTTCGTTATTACTTTCATTTAAGAATATTAGTTGAATGCCCAAGGTTTGCAAAGAATGATTCTAGATATGTGGAAGAATATAAATTATTTAATAAGTTCATTATGAATGAAGTTGATGAAGACACCTTTTATCTTTTATGTAGAGTGCTTACTCTGGGGCTAGTGAGATTAAATACATCCATCTGAAGCCATTTAGGTGCAATCATATAATAAAATGAGCCCATAAAATCATAATTTAGAATCCCTTTCTAAGTCATATAGTTAAGTTCTATATTCAGACCTTAACAAAAGTAAAGATTAAGGAATAGGAAGTTTTCATCATTTGAATTTGCTGACTAATTGGTTGTGGTTGTTAACTGATTCTACCACTAATTGGTTGTGAAAGTGTCTTAGAGCCTAAATTAGATTGTTTAAATCCTTAAATTATTAATTTCTAATTTATCAATTTCTTATATTTCCCCATTCTTTTGCAAGCATTCACAGAGTGATATCCCCTATTCGTATTTGTCATTTTCCCTTTTGAAAATGAAGAAAAGTGAAAATTTCTCAAACTTGTGCTTAGAAGCTTTATATAATACATTTGAACAATACTTTCTTATAATTTTTTTTGAGAGAACTTTAGATTTTAAGATTATGGGATTTTGTTGTTTTGGGAGATAAGAATAACACAAAATCAGTACTTGAGAGGATGAGTTAAGGCCCTAGAACGTTTGTAAGGTTATATTTCCTGGATTACAATTAACATTAAGTAAACTGGTGCCTTTTAAAAGTATGTTGTCTGGAATCAGTAAAACATTTGAAAACAAATTTTGGCAAGGTATATTGAGGGAATGGGTATTCCCTGCTACAGTTTTCTCTGTGGTATGATGGAAAGAGCACAAGCTTTGGCTCTTCTACTTTTATGCTACCTGGGAAATTGAATTAATATTTCTTAGTTTCCTTTTCAATAATAATTAATTTTTAGATGTGATAAAAATGAAATAAGTATATAAAATAATATAAAATAATGCATTTTAGTGTGAATTAATGAATTGCTGCTAAAGACAGAGAAGACCACACTACTAAAGTATCATTGAGAGAGGTATCCTTCTCATAGCAAAAAACAGGTATATTCACACTAGTACTGAGAAGCTTGTAAAACCAGTTTCAAAGTAAATGGCAAATATTATGCTTGGAGGGAAAGTAAAATGAGCTTTTGGCCAAAATCCCTTATCAAAGGCATACCATCTTGAAAAGCAATTACTGTTGTGCGCATGCTAGTGGCTATTTTGTTTTTCATTTGCTTTCATGCATTGTTGTACAGAGGACATACTAGCATTTGATATAGGTCTGTTATTGTTTATCACTGCAAAATCACTACAGCAGAAGAGTTTTTTTGTTTTATTTTGTTTTGTTGTTGGTGGTAGTGGTTGCTTGCTTTTTTAAGCCACGATAGTCTAGAAAAGTTGCATTGGTTCCTTCTGATCACCAAGTACCAAGAACTTGAGCTGCAGGAAAGGGTGTACATGCTTTTTGAGTAAAAGAGGTTGTACTAGGATATCAATTCATATCCCACTTTTTTCAGAGAGATGAATTGGCATTTAGTAATGTGACTTCTGATCATGACTTAGTGTTGAAGAAAAGAGTAAAACTTGTGGATGTAAGCAATTTTTGGTTACAACTATAGGTTGTACTACCTCTTTTCAGAGTTTTGTGACAAAATGGTCAGCAACTATAGTATCCTGCTTTTTCACAGTGATGTGTGCTAGCTATGTAGGAGGAAAGGGTTTACATGTTTGTTAGTTTTTTAGTAAAATAAGATAAAGAAATATTTCTTTATTACTATTAATGCTATTTCTATGATTTCAGGAGGTATAACTTACCAAATAACTTTGGTATTTCAAATAGTTTGAACTTACAACTTTATATTCATGATATCATGAGTTAAGGATGAAATATGAGTGTTTTGTAAAAGTATGAATTATGGTAGAAAATAATTCAATCTCTAAGAATTTGATTACTTCCCCACATTTGATGATTTTATTAATTTATCAAACCCAGTGAATTTTCATTGTGCGTGTTTAAAAACCGCATTCAAATTTTGAAATAGAACATGAAGAAATTCTTTCCAGAGCCAAAATGCAAGCAGAGAGTAGATTAGGAATTTTTTTGTTTCAGTCTCTCAAGTTGAAGCATTTAAATTCTAGCTTTGAGTGGGATATACTTTTTTTAGAATTCAGAGGAATGCTGAAAGTAGACATCAGAAATCTTGCTGTAATTTCTGGGTCCATATTCAATCATAATATCCCAACTGTATAACACAACTGACTTATTATTTATAATTAGAAATTTTTAATTTAATAGAAGTAAAGAATAAGAAAGAAACCAGCTAAATATGAAAATTGATTTATGGTTTAATCTGATTCCAGACCTGGGGTTTTGAACATCTTATAATGAAGTTATCCAACACTAATTGGGTTGTGGCAAAATGACTCAGGTGTTTAATTGAGTGGGCTCTGGCTGGCCAAAGATGAAACAATTTGAGCATCAGTAAGCATAACTTCAGTGTAATAAATCATATCAAATATGTTTAAATCCACAAGTTCATAATGATACTTAAAAAAAAAATAGCCAGGCACAGTGGTTCAAGTCTGTAAACCCAGCACTTTAGGAGGCTGAGGCAAGAGGATCACTTGAGGCTAGGAGTTCAAGACCAACCTGGGCAACATAGTGAGACCCTGTCTCTACAAAAAAATTTTAAAAATTAGCTGGGTGTGGTGGTGCACACTACAGCTAGTAGTCCTAGCTACTTGGGAGGCTGAGGTGGGAGGATTGCTCAAGCCCAGGAGTTCAAGGTTACAGTGAACTATGATTGCACCACAGCACTCCAGCCTGGGCGACAGAGTGAGATTCTGTTTCTGAGATAAAAAAACCAAAAACAACTCATTAGTTTTTTTTGGAGTGTGCTAAGGAACTAACTATACTTTAGGGTAACCAAATAGCTGATATGGGGAAGTTTTTTTCCTCAGAAGTATTCTAGTTAATAAATGAAGAAGGAGTGATAGGATAGAACATCACCATTTTGTAAGGAATTCCTGGACCTAAGTAAAGATCATCAGTGGCTGCGGACATCACAGGGAGAAAGACAACTAGTCATTAGCTTTCTCTTAATGAAAGTTCTCAACACTGCCTATGAAGTATTCTTGTCAAAAAGATTGAACTTGAACCCAACTCTGATCAAGCCTTTAGCTCTAACTACCAGTTTACAGGAAACACAGAGCACAGAAAAACACATGAAATGATACCGTGGGGATGCAGTCAGTAAAATATAGGCTGTGGGAAACTCCTTGGGACATATGACTTGGTTTTTTCAACAAATAAATTGTATGGAGAAAAAAGAGAAACAGAAAAGGAAACCGTAGATTAACAGTAATGTTTGGACTTTAATTGGGGCCAGATTTTAGCAAACATTTATGAAATAATCAGGGAAATTTGAACACTGACTGTATATTTTATATTAAAGAATTGTTAATTTTTAGGTGTGATAATAGTATGTAGTTACATTTTTAAAAAGTCCTTTTTAGAGATACATATTGAAATATTGATGTATGCAAAGTTATGCCTGGGATCCTGCTTCATTATTATCTGGAGTACAGGGGAGGCTATAGGCTGTGGGTAGTGATTAAACAAGATTGGCCCTGAGTTGATCATGCATGAGACACTTGTGATTTAGGAGCGGGGGGTTGGGGGGAAGAGGAAGAGGGGTAATTCTTAATGATATTCTCTAACTTTTTTGAAAAATTCCATAAGAAAAAGGTCCAAAAATAAAATTAAATTATGTGTATTTAGCAACCTGCTGAATTTCTATTTTTAATAATTTCTTGAGTCTATTGGGTATTCTATATAGAAAATCATATTGCCTACAAAGGGCAGTTTTACTGTATAGTGCTGATTATTTACTATTCTAAGCATTTTATACATATTAACTCGTTAGATCCTCACAAGTACTCCAATGAAGTAGACGTTAACTTGCCAAAGTTTACCTAGCTGTTATGTGTTAGATCTGGGATTTGTATCCAGGCATTCTAGCCCTAGAGTCTTTGCTTCTCTAGTTTTTGTATCTCTCTTTATAACTTTTTATTTTTAATCCCTCTACTCTAATCCTTACACTTTTTATTTCTTTTGTTTGTCTTAGTGTGCTGGTCAAGGAGTTCAACTTTTAAAGACCAGTTTTCATTTATAATTTTGAGATTGGAAGTTGTCTTAATACTTAGGGAATCCAGAGTCCAGTTGAGGTTACTCCTATACAAATACAAGGCACTTACTAAGAGACTAAGAATTAGCTTAGTGTGTAGCCAGAAACCAAAGAATAAAGTGTATGATAACAGCCTCTAGTGTTTTTAAAAATTATTATTATATTTCCCTCCTGATCTGTAAGTAGCCTATTCATGGCTCATTCTACTTTCAATTACTTGCTGATTTTATTGGTTCTACTTGCTGAATTTCTTTGTGACACTTAGATAAAATTACCCCTTCCTCCCCTTAACCCCTACACCTGTCATGTAATTATCTCCTGTTTGACTTTATATAAGTTACATGAGATTATTTTACGCAAAGCACTTAGTACACTGTTTAGCACATAATATGTACCTGGTAAATATGCCTTTTGTTTTAAGAGACAACTACTTCATAATGTTTAAAAATTGTTCTTTACTCTTTAGTTAACTTTTGAAATGAGGAGAGGAGAATATGGTTTAGCTACTTTAAGAAATCCTAGGCCTGGGACAGATAGGAAAAACTGGTGTTAATGTGTTATGGTGGCTTAATGAGTAATCGCTGTGTTCTCTGCAAGGAACTTTTTTATAATATTCCTGAGTTTGAGAAAGATTAAAAGAATACGTGCCTATTTTGGGGTGGTGTGGGAACAATTTAGGGGAAAATGTAACTTGCCCCAACTTCATGGGTTTTTTGGTTTCTCTTTAGCCAACTGCAAAGGGGACATTATGACGTAGTAAGATAACTCAGCTTCATGACAGGAGGTATGTAGGCTCTAGTAAGAAAGAAAACTTTAGGAGCTTTTTTTTTTTTTGAAGATTATGGAAGGTTGTCTGAAGACCTGGGATAGCTATTAATAGTTAAAAGTTGGGGTATTCTTCCGTGATTTACCACCCTCTCCCTCCAACTCAGCTGCACCTGTTCCTTTGTATAGCAGTAAACTGAAGCAACCTTTTAATATATCTTTAATGGTATTTTTAAAAATGATGTTTAAGTATTTGGAAACTGAAGACTGTAGAAGCACAAAAGAATCTTTAATTTTCCAAAGGACAGTTATAATTATTGGGTGGGGTGGCTATTGAGATTGCATAACCAATTACTTGACTGTGTTGAAGAAGAGGATTTGCTTTTGGGGGGGCCGGAAGTTATTGGTAAGAGATAAAACATATATTTTGAAAAATAAATGTGTATGACAGAAACTGATTCTCCTTTCTGATCATGAAACCTTTGAGAGAAAAGATGAAATGCTCTCCAACTAAATCTGGGTGCTATGAAAGTCAAAAGGTGATATGCGAGAATAAGCATAGTTGAGAGGTGCTTAATTTAACTTCTGTTGTCAGTTAGTTGGTGAAGGCATTGAAACATCTGTTGTTTGTAGATGATCTTAAATGAGGAGGCACAGCTGATACTGTCTCTACAGAGTGTGGGATCAAGTGAATTTAAGAAAAAAGCAAGCTAATATAAGAAAAGCAAAAATATAATCATAATAATAGCTAATATTTAACAATTGCTATGTATCAGGAACTGTGATACTTTATGTTTTCAGATACTGTTCCAATAACCAGTGAGGTATAAGTTATTACTGAATCTGTTTTATGTATAAGGAAACTGAGTCATAGTAAGCCTTACTTAGAAGTTAAATAACTCACAGTGGAGCCAGGATTCCTCCATCTCTTTCTCTTAGGGTGAAACCAAGTTTGAGATCACAATTTAATTCTTAAACAGAATTTAAAAAGTGAATTATTCTTCTAGTTTAAACAAACTACAAAATCATAGATTTGGGAAATTGAGGGATTTAGGGATTTCACTAGTTCACTGTAAGTTTATGATATGGCAGGGCTCCTAAAAAGTTATTGTAATCACAAATAGTTACAGTATAGTGTCTCATATAAGAAAGGTCACAGTTGTAATGTGCTACTTACTAGTCAAACCACATTTTATGATTTTAGAGAAAAAAGAGGGGTGCTTTATTGGTTTTGACAATGGTGTTTGATATGGAGTGATTTTTCAAGCATTTTGTCACTTTAAGTTCCTCAATTAAACATAAACATGGAGATATTAAACATGGAAATGAATTTAAATAGCTATTAAATTTTTTGAGAATTTTTTGGCATTCCTTGAAATTAGAAATTCCTTGTTATTAAGAAACATTCTTTACTTGACCTTTGCAAGTGTAGCATAGTAAACATAAAATTAGATTAGGTGCAAAATTGAGAATCTCTGTCCTTATTCTTCATAATTTGTAGGTTCATTTAACGCCAGTAAAAACTGTAAGCCTGAAGAAGTATAGTGTAAGACCTGCCTTGCTGATAAGGGGTTTATTTAGTCACCTATGAAGCTTGTATTTAAATTTAGGATTAAGTATATTTTTCTAGTTTTCTAGTTAATGCAACATTTAAAAACATCAATTTTAGATTAAACCACAAAGGAAAACCTCAGTCATTTCCAGAAAAGCTGAAACTATATATGTTCGTTCTCTGACCACAACAGAAGTTTGAAATGCACAATTCCAACCACTTGGAAAAATCAAACAGAAAACTTTATTAAATAAATATTGGGTCAAACAGGAGATCAGATATACAATAACTGATTATTTAGCAAGCTGAAATGAGACTCAGGCTAAGACTAATACTGTGCTTAGAAGTAAATTAATAATCTTTGTTAACTTCACTTTTGATAAAGAAATATATGTACTAAGCACTAAACCTCAGAATTTAGCAAAATAAACAAACAAACTCAACAAAATAAATTCCCAGGAGAAAGGAGGATAGTAATAGGATAAAAATAAAAACAGATATATTAAAAAACAGAAACCACAGAAATGAAAAATCTAAGAGCAATATTTTAGGTTAAGAAACAAAACAAAAATATCTGACAAATCTTATCAAGGAAAAGATAGAAAACCAAAGTTAGAAAGGATGAAGAGGATATAAAAATAGAGAAGAGATTTTTTAAATTATAAGAGAACACTATTTATTAACTCTAATTATTTAAAATAAATTATCAAACACCCAAACTGATTTTAGAAAAGTGGTCTGGGGCCAGATCGTTTTGCCAGTTAGTTCTTTGTAACTTTCAAGGAACATATAATTTCTATGGTGAGAACTGTTCCAGAGATTATAAAAAGATGGAAATATGCCCAATCAGTGTTATAAAATCAGTATGAATCTCTTAACAATGGTTGAGGACAGTGAGATTCTTTTGGAGGGGGTTGCTTTTTAAAATTTTTTTTAGTTTCTATTTTAAGCACAGATTTTTCTTGAATTTAAGACAATTGAGACAAAAACCCAAATAACCAGAAATTCAAAACTTAGACAAAGATGTCTTTTATGTTTATTATTTATCATTACCAGCACTCTTCATTCCTTTACGCAGATAAAAACTTTGATCTAATGTTCTTTTCCTTCCACCTAGAGAACATTTCTTTAAGTGCACAATTTGCTGGTAATAGATTTTTCTCAGCCTTTGTTTGTCTAAAAACATTTCCACTTCCCTTTTGAAATATATTTTAACTGGGTGTAGAATATTTTAACTGGGTATAGAATTTTAGTTTGGCATTTTTTTTCTTCCAGTACATTAACAGTGTTGCTCTATTGCTTTTTGATTTGCATACTTGCTGATGAGAAGTTTGCTGTCATGCGTAGTTTGTTTTTCTTCCATAATAGGGTTTTTTCACTGCTCTTGTAGCCTTTAACATTTTTTCTTAATTACTGGTTTTCAACACTTTGTTTATGATATATCTTGGTGTGGGTTTCCTTGTTTGTCCTCCCAGGATTTTGTTGAGCCTCTTGGATCTGTGGGTTTATGGTTTTGATAGCATTTGAAAAAATTTTGCCCATTATTTCTTCAAATATTTTTTTCTACCACCTTTTGTCTTTAGTTTTTGGCCTCAATTTCATGTATGCTAGCTTGTTTATATGTTGTTACAAATCACTGGTATTTGTTTTCTCTCTCTCTTTTTTTGTATTTTTTTCCCTTTGTGCTTCATTTTGGATATTTTCTATTGCTGTGTTTTCAAGTTAACTGTCCAATCTGCTGGCAATCCCATGCAGTATATTTTTCATTTCAGATATTGTATTTTTTACTTCTAGATGTTTTATTTGGGCCTTAAAAAAATCTTGCACTTCTCTCTTCAACATTTCCATGTCTTTCTCTACTCTCTTGAGCATATTGAGACTATGTATAGTAGCTCTTTTAGTATTTCTGTCTGCCAAGTTCTCTGTCTCTGTCAGTTTCTATTGATTTGTTATTCTCCTGGATATAGGTCATATTTTCCTTCTTATTTACATGGCTGGTAAATTTTGATTGAATGTCACACATTGTGAATTTTATGTTCTTGGGTGCTAGATTTTGTTACATATTTTTAAGTGATGTTGGTCTAAGTTTTTGCATGCTGTTAAATTTTTTGAGATGAGTTTGATGTCTTTGAGACTTGTTTTGAGGAAGCTTTGTTAGGGTAGGTCCAGAGCGGTGGGCAGCCTTTTTCTTCTAGAGCTAATTTAGAAGTTGATTCCTTTCTGAGGACTTTACATGATGTCACATGCATTTGAAGTCTTTTCACTTTACCTAGTAGGAATACAAACTATTCCTAGCCGTATATGAGTTTTAGGAATTATTTGGCCTGTTTTTTCCAGTAGTTCATTCTGCAATCTCAGGTAGTTTCCTTTCACACATGACAGATCAGCACCCTGCCAGGGGCTTGAGGGGGCTCCTTTGCAGTTCTCCAGGGCGTTGTCTCTGTGTATAATTCCGTTCTGTGTGCTATTCTATAAATTCTGGCTTCCTTGGCCTCCCTAAATGCCAGTCTCTGTTTCCTCAGCTCCCTGAGGCTGCCAGGCTCCGTTTAAGCCCTCCCTCCCCCACATGCTGTATCCTGGACACAGCTTCAAGGGTGTGAGGTTGGGCCATTGTAGGACCCATCTCATTTTTTCACCTTTTCTCAGGGATTCCACTTCTGCTATGACTGTTGTTCAGTATCTGAAAACCACTGTTTCATCTGTTTTATCCAGTTTTCTAGTGTATAGCTGGGAGGATAAATCTGATTTCTGTTACTCCATCATGGCTGTTTGTGGAAATGTTTGATTATCTTTTCCTCCTCCTTTTCCTGTGGGTTAAGATGTGGGCCTAAGTAAAAGAAGCCAAGAAACAAGTTGGCCTGTTCTCAGTGTTTCAGGTATTTGGCTTACCTGTAACTGAGGCAGAGGAGTCTCTAGTTGCCTATGGTCCAAACTCTTTGATAATAATAAACAGGTGATTTCACCTGGTGCATCCCCTCTTACTTTTGCTCTCAGGAGCCTACTGCGCTAGTAGGATGGCTGATCATGAATTATGATATTCTGGTTGGGCGCGGTGGCTCACGCCTGTAATCCTAGCACTTTGGGAGGCTGAGACAGGAGGATCACTTGAGTCTAGTTCAAGACCAGCCTGAGCAACGTAGCAAGACCCCATCTCTACAAAAAAATAGAAAAATTAGCTGGGTGTGGTGGCTTGCACCTGTAGTCCCAGCTATTCAGGAGGCAGAGGCAGGAGGATTGCTTGAGCTCAGGAGTTTGAGGTTGCAGTGAGCTATGATGACACTACTGCACTGAACTCTAGCCAGGGCAATAGAGTGAGACCCTGTCTCAGAAAAACAAAACAAAACCAAACAAAAATCTGTGTCTTGGTCGAATACCACATAATTTTAATAAGTTCTTATTAGTACTTTTATTTTTAACTTAATTAAGACCCATATTTATTTACTTTTTCTCAGTTATTTCTATTTGTTTGTATTCACCCTTAATTTTATCAGGTTTGTTGGTTCTGTTATTTACTAGTTAGTTATCTAACTGGTGGTCATTTTTCAGCTGGTTTGTATTTTCTTCATTTATTGTATATTTTTCTGCATCACAATAACCTTTAGAATTTTGGAAATGTTTGATCTTTATGCATTGTATCTTTAGTTTTGTTACCTGCTTCTCTGTTCTTGCTTTCCTGTACTCAGAAATGAATGAGTGAATAAATGATTAACAATAGACGTAGACACATGTGTTCGCACACACATACACACAGTATGTTCTCAATGCTAAGATTATTAATTGTGATATATGCCACAGATTTAATATATTTTCAGGAGAAAAAGAAACATAGTTTATTTTTTAAAACCTTCTTAAAAATTTACTGACAGAAGTATACATTTATCCATGTAACTTCTAGACCATCTTTTTGGAATTATAATATTGAATCTAATCTTTTTTCACATTCTGACATGCTGCTTTTCCTCACCTGTGCTTGCTTTGTTAGTCTCTTTATACTTTATGATTGCCAGTATAATTTTGAATCATGTGGGAAATGTTTGGAATTTAACTGCTTTTCTTTTTTGGCTAACCTCATAGTTTCAGTTTTTCTATATATAAACTGTGAATTAAATAACTTCCTATTTGAGTCAGCTGGAAACTTTTGACAGATTGATATCCAGCACTTGAGTGATAGTACTTCGTAAAATGCAAATTGGTCACACCAATGTCTTCCAGCTCTGATAATTCTATGATCTATTTTAAGAGATCGTGCAATTTTTACTGCCTTTAATTGCCCTTGCTTGGCTTGCAGCAGACAATATTTGCATCACGATAGCTTTTTATTTCAACGCTTTATTATAGTTCAATCTTTCTGAAAACATTTTCAGCAAGTTAGACTTTCAAATTTAAGTTAAAATTCAATTGCATGTGAGTTTACCTGTGCACTTAATTCAGCTGTGGTCATAGGTGGATAAACAGATACCTTCTAAGGGAATGTGTTTATTTTCCATAGGTTTACACAAACAGTGACATACATCACAACTTATTCTTTTGCTTGGCTACTGGTAAATATTTTTGATTTTAATTCTGAACTTCTCCTAGTTTCAGAAACCTAAAAATATTATTTTAGGAAAAACGAGTATTTTTAGAATTGACAAAATATAGTTTAGTAATTGAATATACAATAAGTAAGCATAAAATCTGTCACTGGTAGAATTGTTTAAGTTTTAGGGTGATCAGATAGGAGTTAGGAAAGTGTTGAGCCTGTCCACATGCAAATGTTATAGTTGACTTTTTTAACTTGAAAAACTAGTGAAACTATGCAAAGAATAGTAATCTTCTAAAGTAAAAAGACTGTAAAAAAGTGATTGTAAAAAATTAAGTACATCCATGTGAAGAAAACCAACACAATTAAAACTAAAAAGAAAAAAAAAATGGTAAACATTTATAAATATGACCTTACATGGTTACTCTGAGTATTATAAAAATATTTACAACACTATGATTCCAGTAACTACATTGATAAAGAACATGCCCATTAGCTCATAAGGGGACATAGAATAAGCATAAGGAAAGTTGTTCGATCTCACTGGTAATTAAAGCAATAGTGAATAACTTTTTTATAATTATTGAGTAACGGTAATAAAGAACTCTACAGGGAATCAAGTACTCATGCATTGCTTTTGAAATTGGAACAGCTCATTTGGAAAGTAGTATGGTAGTATATATCTTAAAAGCCATAAACATATCCAAGGCCACTGATTTAATGATCCTACCCTTGGGAAATGACCCTAGGCAAATAATCCAAGGAATAAAAAAGCTCTATTAGAGCTACGTTTACAATAGCATTACTTATAGTAGTAAAAACTGAAGACAACTTAATGGGTCAACAGTGGAAAATTTGATGTATTATGATAAATTAATACCCAAATAGTTCATATCCATTACATTTAAGTGTAAGCAAATGTGACAATAGGGACTGTGTCTTTTTTGTTCTCTGCTGTAAAACCAGTGCCTAGAATGGCTTGGCATATGGTGGGCACTCAGTGGTTATTATTAGTACTTTTTTTTTGAAATGAAAAAGTGAATGGAATTATGTTAAGTTAGAAAAGAACTTAAAACTTACACCTACAGAACCAGTTCTCAAGTACCTTAATGAGTAAGGGAGAAGGGGAACAAGTTTGTTGGTGAAGAGTTTTTTGCAGGATTTTGAACTGGGGTTTGGAAGTTTAATAGGATATGGATTCTCTTGGGAGCCAGGAGTTGGGAAAGGCACTAAGGGAAGAGGGATTAATTTGAGGAAAGGTCTGATAGTAGGAAATTGAGGGATAAAACAGGAGCTGAGGCATAGATAGGGGCAGGATCCCTGGTGACTTGTAAATCAAGCTAACTAGGTAGGAATTTATTCTGCAGTGTGAGAAGTCATTTATGGTTTTTCAACAGAGGTTGACGTTGAAAGAGCTGTAGAATTCAAGGAGTTAATCTGGCTTTGATGTATAACAGGTTCAATCAGGGAGATCAGTTTAAACTGGAAATAGAGTAGAGCTTCATGTGAGAAGTTCAGTTACAGTAATTGTTATAAAGCTATTATGTTTTTCATCTTGAACTGTGGATAGGAATCTGATAATTTGTTCCTTTCTACTAATGTTATTTTTATTAATTTTAAGAGGTAAAGTTGATTATGTAAAAAGACAATGCTATTAGAAGAGTAAATAAAAATATAAATATAATGGAAAAATTTTACTGAAGTCTTAACTTTAAAATGATTGATAAAATGTTTAGGGTTAAAATAAAATTGTCTTAAGAAGCATCTGTTGAATTATGACAAAAATATGTAATTGTTTCAATGTTTCTTTTGTTTTTTAAAATCTGTCTTCATTGAAGACAGAAGAAAACTATGTCAATTGTCACAGTTCTCTCCAAAATGTTGCTAGAATGTATTTTTAAAATTATAATCTAGTGAAGAATCAGACTTTTAAAAATTGTGAATTGAAGCCCTAGTTTTTTCCCTAGGTCTCTATGAAAAAGTAGGTTTTTTGGTTTTTTCCCCCCTAGTATTGAACATGTTAGTGATGTTTGGGTAGTGAATGTTGACATTTATGAAGCAGGATTTTGAAGTTTATTTGGAATAAATTAAGAAGAGGTTTTAAAGAAAAACCAACTTATTGTCAGTTATTGTGCAAAATGAATTCTGCATTGTTTATAAAATGGGAAAACATCATAAATTATCTCTAGATAAATGTGAAGATTCTCCTAAAGAAACAGCGGGCATTTTATCAAGCCATTGAACAGTGTTTTTCAGCATTAATGTTTAAAATTCTGAATTAAATATTTAAATGAAAGCTTAAGATGACCAAATGATGAATTTTTAATTGAATTGACAATTTAAGTGAATTCTTTGAATAGTAGTTTAGAAGAATGTTCCCAAGTGCCTAACTAAATTATTTTATATTTTCAGGATTAGGGATTGAGTTGGAGAAGGCTTTGCAGAGTAGGCGATATTTTACCCAAATCATGAGATTTAATAATTATTTATTGAGTATATACTGTTTGCACTGCATGCCAGCTGGTGGGTTTACACACATTCATGAGACACAGTTATTTCCTTAATGGACTAACAACTGTTTATAAACTTTGTGACAAATATTGACATAAAGGTAATAATAATATGCCATAGGAAGATAGATATTAATTTGGAGAAGGAACAGGAGGAGAGGGAGAGTTAGAGCTTTGCAGAGAAGGTAGCATGAGTTGGTACTTGAGTGATAGATAAGCACATATCCCCTGGAGAAAGGGAGGAAGGGATGTTCTCAGGAGGGTGTGCAGCATGAGGAGATGCAGAGGGGTTTTCTTTCTTTCTTCTCACTAAATATTAAATATGAGTATTTTGATCCTTTAATTGGCAGGCAGGGAAAAATGTTCTGTTACGTGTGAAATTATTTCTCATAGAATTAATTTAGAATATCTTTAAATATTAAAGTAAAAATTGGACTGCAAAGAGTTGTGAAGAAGCATTTGGGGACAATAGAAATGTTCATGGTGGTAGTTACACAGGTGTTTTCATTTGTCAAAGCACACTTTATTGTACATTTAAATTAGTCACATTTTGTTACATGTAAGTTTTGTCTCAATGTTGATTTAAAAATTGTAAAATCATACTTCTTCCAAATTTGTATCTAGTGTTTTTAAAAACTGAGTTCCTAAGAAGAGGTTTTCAGCTGCCAATTCTCAAAGTAAATGTCCAACACAAGAATAAGCATGTAATTAATACATCAGAGAACAGAATATGTAAGGCCCATGCATTCATGGAATTTACTTTTTAGTGGAGAAAGGAGACAGATAATAAGAAAAATAAAATAATTAATTTCAGATAATTAAGTGCTGTGGAAAAGTAAAACAGAAGTGGGGCACACGCCATTTGTGGTAGGGGAGAGCTATCCTTTTAGATAGGAGGGTCGAGTAAAGCCTGAATGAGGAGGCAGCCGTAGCTCCAGCTTGTTAATTGTGTCCTTCAAACCTGACAGACACTGAACTCACTTAAGTGTATCTCTAAGACTGAATACCCATGGGAACTGCAATCATGATTATAACATAGAATATAAATGTTGGAAACTTGAACTGAACAGAATAACAAATTGGGATGTGGGGGATATAAGTACACTTTTCTCAATTTTTGTAGCAGGGATTCAGTGAATACTATCTAAAATTAAAATGTGAAGTAAAAAGAACACAGAGTGATACCAACCTCTTGATAATCTTTTTTTCTTAACATGAAGGAATCCTCCTTCCCTCCATGGTTTCTGATGAGAAATTTGCTGTTGTTCTAATTGTTCCTCTTTAGGTAACACACTGTTTTTCTGTCAGCCATAATTTCTTCAGATATTTTTTTTTTAGTCCATACTCTTTCTCCTCTCCCTTGGGAACTTGGTTGACATGAATTTAGACCTTCGGTATTCGTGCCACAGGTCCCTAAGGCTCCATTTATTATTACTTTTTAAATCTATTATTTTTGTTGTTCAGATTGGATTATTTCTGTGATCTAACTTCAAGTTCACTGATTCTTTCTTCTGTTACCTTTGTTCTACTATTGAGTCCATCCAGTGAGTTCAGTTTTGGCTATTGTATTTTTCAGTTCTAGAATTTTCATTGCTGAGACTATTTTTCCATTTGTTTCACTAGTATTCGCAATTGCTTCTTGGAACATATTACTGATAGCTGCTTTAAAATCCTTGTCACATAATTCAAACATCTGTGTCATCTTGGTATCTGTTAATTGTCTTTTCTCATTTAAGTAGAAATTTTTCATGTATTGCTTTATTTTTTTCATAATGAGTCTAATTATATAAAAAATTAGAGTAAGAATAAAGAAGAAAATGGAACCAATCTGGCTGTATAAACTCAGTGTTTTTCCTCTAAAAAGTAGAAATAATAGCTACTTTATAGACTTTTTGTAAAGACTACATGAGAACATGTATATAATATGAATATAACAAATGCTGAGAAAATAGTTCACTTTGCTTTTCTTTTTTCTGATTACAGTATAGCATTTTAAAATCGTTACTGTCAATTACAAGACATTTTAAGAGAAGAGGCTCTTTAAAGGAAGTCTTAACTTTTTCCTCCACCAGTTCTCTAAATTGTGATTGCGTAATACAAAGATCAGCCTGTTCCTCAATACTAGCTTCAGCTTTTTTGTTGGGGATGGACCTTCTTGTTGCTAAACCTAGGTGAGTTTCCTCTTTATTCTAGGCCCTAGGAAACTCATCCACTTTATTCTTTAGAGAATCTTCTCTATCTCCAAAACCCACCTAGAGCAGAAGTGGAGTAATGGTTGGTAGCTCTTCCCTTATGTGCCCGCCCAGGATGACAAGTACACTTTCCTTTTTTGCTTTTAGGATTTTACAGCTAAGCATTATGGGCAAGGTAGAAAGAGGAAGAGGTAGGGAAAGGGTGGTGGTGATGACAGAGGTAAACACAGGGAAGTGACAAAGCTTAGGAAATCCTAATAGCTTCTTAAAACTGTCAGTGGTCTCTGACTCCTACAGTGTTGGTAATCAGAAGCCCTCTTGGACTGATGTATCTTGATTTTTTTCTCTTTTTCATGAAACCGCTTTGACCTTCATGATGGAAAGGTTTTCCTGAGGAAATGACGTTTAAGTTGAATTCTGAAAGATGAGTTAAGAGTTACTAAATGAAGGAGGAAGAGTGTGCCAGGCAGACAGAACCAGCATACTGAAAGTTCTTGAATTAAGGAGGGAGCATAGCATATTTAAGGTACTAAAAGAATGTCAGTATAGTAATAAAGATAGCGTGGTGCTGGCAAAGGGATAGACACATAGATCATTGGAACAGAATAGTCAGTCCCAAAATAAGACCCACACAAATATGGACAGTTGGTTTTTTGATAGAAGTACAAAAACAACTCCATGGAGAAAGGATAGCCTTTTTAGTAAATAGTATTGGCTTTGCATTCATATGCAAAAAGATGAATTGTGATTTATATTTCACACCTTAATATAATGATTAGCTCAAAATGCATCACAGGTCTAAATGTAAAATGTGAAGCTATACAGCTTTTGAAAGAAAGCACAGGAGAAAATCTTCATGATTTAAGATTAGGGAAAGAATTCTTAGACATAACACCAAAAACACAGTCCATTGAAGAAAAAAATGATAAATTGGAGTTTGGTAGAAAGTAAAAGCTTTTGATCTGTGGAAGACAACTGTTAAGAGAATGAAAATACAAGCTACAGGCTGTAAGTATTTGCAAATCACACGTCCAATAAAGGATTTGTATCAAGAATATATAAAGAACCCTCAAAACTCAGCAGTAAGGAAACAACCCAATTTAAAAATAGGCAAAAGACATAAATAGACATTTCATCAAAAAAGTATAAAGTTGGTAAATAGCACATAAAAAGATGTTCAAAATCACTAGCCATTAGGGAAATGCAAATTAAAAGCACGATGAGATACCACTACATACCTATTTGAATAACTAAAATAAGAAATAATGATGATACCAGGTGCTGGCATGGATGCAGAAAAGACTGGAACTCTTATACATTGCTGGGGACAATGACAAATGGTACATACATTTCTTTAAAAAAATTTTTTGGAATGAATTTATATTTGCAGAAAAGTTGCAAAGACAGTACAGGGTTCCCATATACCTCATTTTCCCGTCATGTTAACATCTTACAAAACCATGGTATATTTTTGAAAACTAAGAAATCAACATCGATACATTACTTTTCATACTTTATTTGGATTTTCCAACTTTTTCCACTAATGTCCTGTTCCAGAATCCGATTGAAAGATCACACATTGCATTTTGTTATAACTCTTAAAAAAGTAAAGTGAAAAAAAAAAAAAAGACTGCATAACTGGAACGTAGACAACAATAGCAAAAATGATACGGGGTAAGACTGAAGAATAGAGAGGAGCCACATCATTTGGTCCTGGTAAGATTTATGGATTTTAAGAGTTCTGGAAAGCTATTGAAGGGTTTTTAGCAGGGGAGTGGCCTAATCAGGTCAATTTTTAAATTAAGATCTTTTGGGACAGAGTCTTGCTCTGTTGCCCCAGGTAGAGTGCAGTGACATCATCATAGCTCACTGCAACCTCAAACTCCTGAGCTCAAGTGATCCTCCTGCCTCAGCCTCCTGAGTAGTTGGGACTACAGATGCCTGCCACGAAGCCGGGCTAGTTTTTCTATTTTTAGTAGAGATAGGGTCTCCCTCTTGCTCAGGCTGGTCTTGAACTCCTGAGCTCAAGCAATCCTCCTGCCTTGGCCTTCCAGAATGCTAGGATTACAGGCGTGAGCCACCGTGCCAGGCCAGATTTCTTTAATCTTCAATGTGGAGAATGAATTGGGGGGATTGAAGATATAAGGGAAAGAATAGAAGATAGGCATTTTTGCACATTTCCTGCAAATTTTTGGTAAAGCCCAATTCATAAGGTCTTTTTTTAGTATTAGGATCATTGTGATGACAAGAATAATTATAATTTCAGGTTAATTCTTTATTTCTATACTTTTGACTTTTTTACTGCTTGTATTTGTACACTTTATACTCTGCTTTTTTATGAATAAATGAGACTCAGTAACCAACTAACTTTTTATTGTCTAGACATGTCTAGCTAGTATTTTGATCTTAAAAGTATTGCCATCTTTTAAACATATTAGGCATGAAGTTCTTGGAATATTATTACACTTGCTCTTATTTTGTAAAAATACATGGAAAATTAAAGAAATGCAGCTGATACTGATAATTATGAGGCTTATAAATTGAATATTAGGTAAGACTAAGATGAAAATTACAAATTTTTATTTTAGTCAGGTAATTATTGAATTAAAGAAAATTATGCTCAGAGTATGAAGGAAGAGGACAGAATTTAAATGTAGGAATTTTGGAATTGTTGGTAACTGGTCAGGTAAAATTAGGGACATACGTGTTTTTTAACTTTCTAATAGCAGTCTGATAAATTTTCACACATTTTATGTTTCATAAGTAAGTTTTTAGGAGTATATTATATATAAATCTAAAGAATTTTCTACAATAGTAGTATTACTATCAGAAAATTTGTTAGGTCAAATCTCATGAAACTGCCATTTTTTTGAAGGCAAAAATGATAGAATATTGGCAATTTCATATGGTTCAACCTAATATTTTTTTTCCCAGATTGATTGCATTCTTGTCCATAAGGTCTTGATTTTTAATATGGATAAGGGTATGTTGTATGGTTAATTTTCTGGGAGATGTTTCTCATTTCTGTTTCTGTACAAAAGATTTGTTGATTTGCAGAGATAGCAAAAATGTGAATTAATGTTCTTTTTTTGAACATAAATTTTGCCTACAGAAGTAATTCATTTTGAAATATTAAAAAGATAGATAAAGCTAAAGTTCATTTTGGGCATTCCCACAGTCCTGGTTCTTTCCCATTTTCTTCGTAGGTAACCATTGTTAAACATTTGGTGTCTATATTTTAAGATATTTTTAATCCATTTATATAAATGTATATACACATACACATACACAGGTATATTGGTGTATACACACATTTACATATATACAGACATACTTATAGTGAATATATAATATGTGGGTTATTTTTTATAAATGGTATATAGTTTGGCAATATGATCTTTTTCTCTCTACAACATGTTTGGAATAGTACATTACAGATCTGTGTATTGTTGTTTTTCAGTTTCTGCATTGCATTTTGTATTATGGCTGTACCATAGATACTGCAGATAGTTTATAATTTTTTAAAATTATAGAGAGTGAAGACAGAAGTAGCTTTGTGAGGGGTGGGGGACCCGTGGCCCTCTGATTTCAAGATTGTTCTTTTTTAGGCACAAAAGGAGGCAAGAAAAGTTTCATCTTTCTCTATTGCACCCCTTTTAATAAAAGGATTTGTTCTGTAAAACTTGGATTCAGTCGAAAGGCCACACTCAAGGTTCCAGAGGGCCATGTGTGGCCCCAAGGTGGCAGGTTCCTCACTCCTATATTGTTTTATCTATATTCCCACCCAGTTTCTATCATCTCATATTTTGAAACAAATCCAGAAATCATATCATTTCATCTGTAAAATATTTCAGTATGTATCTGGAAAAAGTATGATCTTTTTTCAGAATATGTAATCACAATATTATCACACTTAGAAATTAACTAATTATTTAATATTACTATTTAGTCAGCATTCAGATTTTCAGTTGTTTTAATGTTGTTCTGCGTTTTTACTGTTTTGTTTGAATTGGGATTCATATAAGGTTCACATTGTGATTGATATGCCTTTAGAAAGAAGTCTTTTATTTTCCTTTATCCCTCTTTTCCCCCTTCGGTGCCCCCACCCTCAGGTCTCTCTGTCCCTGTCTTTCTCCCCATTTCTTTTCTTTTCTTTTTTTTTTAGTTCTTGCAGTACATTGACGTTTGTTCTGAAGACTTTTTCGTGCTCTGGCTCTTGCTTATTGTATCCCCATGGCATTGTTCAACATGTTTTCTGTTCTTTGTATTTCCTGTAAGTTTTTAATTGGGTGTAAAGGCTTGATAAAATTCATATTTGGTTTCTTTTCTTTTTGTCAAGATTGCTATATAGAAAATGTTGCGATCTTCCGTGAGGAGGCACATAGTGATGTATACATTTTTGATTGGGAAAATTTTGCCAGATTATTTTCCAGAACTGTTGTTTCAACTTTTACTTTTATCATTAGTATTTAAGAGTGTAATTTCACGTACTTGTGAACTCTTACCATCAAGCTTCTAAAATTTTTTGAATCTAACTAGTGGAAAATATCTTGTTTTTAATATTCATTTTCCTAGTTACTAGTGAGATTGCTTACTTTTCCTATTTTTTATATTTTAGGATCATTTATGTTTTCTCTAATAGGAATTGCCTATTCACACATACCCTTTGTCTCTTCCTGTTGGATGTTGAATATGTTTCTTACTGATTTGTAGAATTTATTTAGATGTTTTGATTGCTCCTCCTTTTTTATATGATATCAAATATTTTCTCTTAGATATGGTTAGTGTTTCATTTTGATCATATTATCCTTTAATATAAAGAAATTGTAAAAAATAGTCAAATTTATGGATCTTTTTCTATATATTTTATGTGTACTTTTTATTTTTGAGAAAGGCTTCATTGCTCAAAGGCATAAAAATATTTACTTATGCTTTTTAAAAAATGTGGTAAAAAACGCATAATATAAAATTTACTATCTTAATCATTTTTAAGTGTATAGTTCAATAGTGTTAAGTATTTTTATATTGTTATGCAGCAGATCTCTAGAACTTTTTCATCTTGCAAAACTGAAACTGTATTCATTAAATAACTCCTCATTTCCCCCTCTCCCCTCATTTACTCTTTCTCTCTAGTAATAATTTGAGATTTACTTTTCATGTTTAGGTATTTAATCTACCTGACCTTTTTTTTTTCTTTTTGATGATGTGGGGTATAAATCTCATCTACTTTCATTCAAATAGCCTGCAAGTTGTCCCAGAAGCATTTATTGAATAGTCTGTCTTCCTACTAATACTATATGCATCCTTTGTGTGTTATACTAAGGTCCTGTATTTACAAGTGTCTTTTTTTACAATTTCTGTTCTGTTCCATTTATCTATTTTTGTATACCTATGCCATTACCACCTAATTCCAATTACGTAAAATAGCGTAAAAATAGCTTTTGATATCTGGTAGTACAAATACCCCTACTTTGTTCTTTTTCAAAATGATCTTTGCTATTTCCCCTTACCCTACTTTATTTTATATTTTCATAGCATTTATTACCTTATACTAGTCTAATTTACCTGTTTATTATGTTTGTTGTTATTATCTGTCTTCCTCACCCTCTTCCCTAATCTAGAAGGACAATATTGCATTGGCTAGGACCTCTAGTACTGTGTTGAATGGTGCTAGTGATTTCCCTCATTATTATCTTGTTCTTAACATACATGAGAATACATCTGTTTTGTTACTAAGTATAATGTTAACTATGGATTTCTGATGGGTTTTTAACAATGTAAGGAAGTTATTTTTTGTCCCTAACTTACTAAGGGTTTCTATTTTGGGATTGTGAATTTTATCAATGGGAAAAGTTCACGTCAGTTGTCTCTAGGGGAATTTTCACCATTTTGTAGATGATGCCACCAAGAGGTAGGAAAGTTGAACAGATGGTGGGTTGCCAAGAAAGAGAAGCTGAGAAGAGCTTCTGGCATTCTTACACAAGTGAGAGACTATTGGAGTTCAGGGTTACCAAGGCAGTTGAGCTTGAGTGGCCAAGATCCTGAAGAGAAGACAATCATGGAGAAGTGAGCCCAAAAGTCTAAACCATGTTTCCCCTAGAAGTTGTCACAGCTTAGTAAACAGCACAAGCCAATAGGCAGGAGAGTTGAGCAGAAAGTGGTTAAAAGGCTGAGAAGCTAAGCAGAGTTTTCAGCAGTTTCATGGTGCTAGAGATAGAGGAGCCCTGTTAAATGCAAATGCAAAATGAAATCACGAAAGGCGTTTTCCACAGCTTGTTGAGAATTGAATATTTTTTCTTGCAAGAAGTGGTCTAAAGCCTGGAAGAAATGGTAGTCAGTTGGTGCAAGGTCTGGTGAGTAGAGTGAATGACAGAGAGTTTCCAAGTCCAGCCTCTGTATTTGAGCAGTGTTGTTTGTGCGACCTGTGGTCGAGTGTTGTCTTAGAAGAGGATTGGCCTGTCTCTGTTGACTAATCTTGGCTGCTTAATTGCAAGCATCCTCATCATTTCCTCCAGTTGGTTGCAGTAGACATCTGCTGGAGTCGATTGACCAGGTTTCGTGAAGCTGTAGTGGATAATACCAGTGCTGGACCACCAAACAGACACCATTAGCTTTTTTTGGTGAATATTCAGTTTTGGACTGTGTTTCACACTTCATTTTTATCTCACCATTGTGCTGAACGCTTGTGATTGTCAAAAAGAATCCATTTATCATCACACATAACAATACAGTGTAGAAATGGTTCACCTTTATGTTGTGACAGCAAAGAAAGGCAAGCCTCGAGATGATTTCTCTTCTGACGCTCGTTTAATTCATGTGGAACCCATCTATCCAGCCTCTTTACATTGCCAGTTTGTTTCAGATGGTCCAATATTGTTGGAATAGTAACATCAAACCTTGCTGCTAATTCACATGTAGGTTGAGATGGATTAGCTTCCCCTACAGCTTTCAGCTCATCACTATCCACCTTGGTCTCAGGTCACCCACAGGGCTCCTTTTCAAGATTAAAATCACCAGAATGGAACATCTCAAACTATCGACATAGTGTGCCTTCATCCTTCCCAAACATTTTGTTGATATTTCTAGCTGTCTGTGCTGCACTGGTTCCATGATGGAACTCATATTCGAAAATAACATTAATTTTTGACTTATTCATGGTTTTGCAAAAATTGCTCTAAAAAAATTTGAAAGATAATCACAAGCCAAAACTTGGCATTTGCAAGACTGGTGATATACCTTCACATGATATACCTTCATTTGTTTTTAAAAATAAAACAAATGTCAAAGTGAAAGGTCAGAGATATAAACTGTCAAACTTAGTACTTTTAAGGAAATTGGACATTTCATACTTAATAACCTAATAGAATTAATCTTTTAGTCTTAAGAACTATTTTCTAGAAAGTGATAATTTTCTATATTTCCATATAAAAAGAGACAAAGGTTATTATATAATGATAAAGAATAAATTTAACTAGAGGATATAACAATTGTAAATACATACGTACTCAACACTGGAGCACCTGTATATATAAAGTAAATACTGTTAGAGCTAAAGGGAGGGATAGACCCAAGTGTGGTAATAGTTGGGGACTTCAACACCACACTGTCAGCATTAGATCATCTAGACAGAGAGTCAAGAAAGAAACATAGGACTTTAATTGCACTATAGACCAAATGGACCTAACAGACATTTACAGTACATTTCATCCAACAGCTGCAGAATACACATTCTCCTCATCAGCACATGGAACATTCTCCAGGATAGACCATATGTTAGGCTACAAAACAAGACTCAACAAATTAAAAAAAAATTATATCAAGTATCTTCTCAGATCACAATAGAATAAAACTAGAAATCAATAACAAGAGGAATTTTGGAAACAATAAATACCTGGAAATTAAACACATGTTCCTGAAAAACTAATGGGCCAATGAAGAAGTTAAGAAGGAAATAACAAAATTTCTTGAAACAAATGAAGATAGAAACACAACATATGAAAACCTGGGGGACACACCAAAAGCAGTACTAAGAGTGAGGTTTATATCAATAAATGCCTACATCAAAAAAGTAGAAAGATTTCGAATAAATAACCTAACACTGCACCTCCAGGAACTAGTAAAGCAAGAACAAACCAAACCCAAAATTACTGGAAGGAAAGAAATAATAAAGAGCAGAGCAGAACTAAACAAAATAGAGACTCAAAAAAAAAAATACAAAAGATGAACAAAACAAAAAGCTGAGTTTTTTTTAAAAAAGATACAATTAACAAACCGTTATCTAGACTAGAAAAAAGAGAAGACCCAAATAAATAAAATCAGAAATAAAAAAGGAGACATCACAACTGATAATAGAAATACAAAGGATCAGTAGAAACTATTATGAGTAACAATATGCCAACAAATTGGAAAACCTAGAGGAAATGGATAAATTCCTGAACACATATAACCTACCAAGATTGAACCCAGTAGAAATAGAAAACCTGAACAGACCAATAATGAGTAATAAGATTGAATCAGTAGTAAAGTCTCCCAACAAAGAAAAGCCCAGGACTGAATGACTTTACTGCTGGATTCTACCAAAGCTTTAAAGAAGAGCTAACACTTCTCAAATGTTAAAGAAGAACCAGTTCTTTTCAAACTATTCCAAAGAAATTGAAGAGGAAGGAATTCTTTCAGACTCATTCTATAAGGCCAGCATTACCCTGATGCTAAAACCAGATAAGGTCATAACAAAACAAGAAAACTATGGGCCACTATAACTGATAAACATAGATGCAAAAATCCTCAACAAAATACTAGCAAACTGAATCCAACAGCACATCAAAAATAGTATACAGCATGATTAAATGGGACTTATTCCAGGGATACAAGGATGGTTCAACATATGTAAATTAATAAATGTGATACGTCACATCAACAGAATGAAGGACAAAACGCAAGTGATCATCTCAGTAGGCATAGAAAAAGCATTTAATAAAATTCAATATTCCTTTATGATAAAAACTCTCAAAAATTAGATGTAGAAGGAACATACCTCAACACAATAAAGGCCATATATGAGAAAACCACAGCTAATATCATACTAAGAGGGGAAAAGTTGAAAGCTTTTCTTTTAAGAACTAAAGACAAGGATGCCTGCTTTCATCACTCTTATTCAATGTAGTACTAGGAAATCCTAGCCAGAGCAGTTAGGCAACAGTAAGAAATAAAGGGCATCCACATTGGAAAAGAGGAAGTTAAATCGTCCTTGTTTGCAGATGACATGCTCTTATATATAGAAAAACTAAAGACTCCATTCTTTTATCAGTTTTAGAACTGAAAAATGAATTCAGTAAAGTTGCAAGATAGAAAATCAACACGCAAAAATCAGTAATGTGTCTATACACCAATAATAAACTAGGTGAAATAGATAGCAATCCCATTTACAATAGCTACAAAAACCCCAACATACCTAGGAATAAATTTAACCAAGGAAGTGAAAGATCTCCACAGTGAAAACTACATTAACATTGATGAAAAAAAATTGATGATCACACACACACATGCACAAAATAGAAAGACATCCCATGTTCATGGATTGGAAGAATTAATATTGTCAAAATGATTATCTTACCCAAAGAAATCTACAGAGTCAACATAATCCCTATGAAAATACCAATGACATTCTTCACAGAAATAGAAAAAAATAATCCTAAAATATGTATGAAACCACAAAAGACCCCAAATAGACAAGCAATCCTAGGCAAAAAGAACAAAGCTGGAGGCATCACATTATCTGACTTCAAAATATACTACAAAACCATAGTAACCAAGACAGCATGGTACTGGTATAAAAACAGACACATAGACTAATGAAACAGAATAGAGAACCCAGAAATTAACCCACATATTTACAGCCAACTTATCTTTGACAAAGTCACCAAGAACATACATTGGGGAAAGGACAGCCTCTTCAATAAATGGTGCTGGGAAAACTAGATATCCATATCCATATGCAGAAGAACGAAACAACCCTGATCTCTCATCATATGCAAAAATCAACTCCAAATGGATTAAAGACTTAAATTTAAGAGCTTTTAACTATAAAACCACCAGAAGAAAACATAGGGGAAATGTTTCAGGATGTTGGGTTGGGCAAAAATTTTACACACAACAAAAGCAAAAAGAGATGAATGGGATTATATCAAACTAAAAAAACTTATGCACAGAATAATTCAGTTAAAATATGGGCAAATGATCTGAATAGACATTTCTCGAAAGACATACAGATGGCCAACAAGTATATGGAAAAATGCTCAACATCACTAATCATCAGGGAAATGCAAATCAAAACCACAATGAGATATCATCTCACCCCAGTTAGAATAGCTATTATCTAAAAGACAAAAAATAACAATGCTGGCAAGGATGTGGAGAAAAGGGAACTCTTATACACTGTTGATGGGACTGTAAATTAGTACAGCCATTAGGGAAAACAGTGTGAGGTTTCCTCAAAACCAAAAATAGAACTACCATATGATTCAGCAGTCCCATTACTGGATATTTATTCAAAGTAGAGGATACCAGTATGTTGAAGGGATGTCTATGCTCCCATGTTTATTGCAGCACTGTTCACAATAACCAAGATACGGAATCAACCTAAATGTCTATCAGTAGACGAGTGAGTAAAGAAAATGTGGTACATGTACACAGTGGAATAGTATTCAGCCATAAAAAAGAATGAAATCCTGTCATTCTAGGCAACATGCATGAGCCGGAGAATATTATGATGAGTGAAGTAAGTCAGGCACAGAAAAATGCCACATGTTCTCACTCAGATGTGGGCGCTAAAAAAGTTGAGGTCATAGAAGTAGAGTTAGAATTCTGGTTACCTGAGGCAGGAAGGGTAGGGGATGGGCTATACTAGGAGTGGGGATTGGGAGAGGTTGGATAACAGATACAAAATTACAGCTAGATGGGAGGAACAAGTTCTAGTGTTCTGTAGCAACGTAGGGTGACTACAGTTTATTATATATTTTTAAATAGCTAGAATAGAGGATTTTGAATGTTCCTGATACAAAGAAATGATGAATGTTTAAGGTGATGGTTATGCTAATTACCCTGATTTGATCATTACCCATTCATTGTATACATATAGCAAAAATATCACTCTGTATCCTATAAATATGTACAATTATTTTAATTTTTTAAAAAGTTTTTAAAAGCTGTTTTTCAAATGATAAAAATATTATGTAGAAAGTGTTAATTTTCTATATTCTATTTTATTAAAAATATATACATAAAATCTGTAGTTTTTGTTGGCTTCAAGAGAAATGTCCCAGTATAGTTTATGTATTAATTATGCACATCTTAATGAATTAAGAATAGTTCTTTAAATATATTAAATTTATTTACTGAGCCCCCCCATTTTCTAAAGTAGGTTGCATTAATTTCATGTGATTGATCCAAGTAGATCCAACTGACTGTCATATTGTTTTGCTAATTTCGGCTTCCCTTTACAACTGTATCAGCAAATGAATTAATCTCCTAAGAAATCACTAAATACTACTCTGAGGGGTTTAGAAATAAACAGGGTAAGTTTAATATCCTATTAAATACTACCTGGATTTTTACAGTGAATTCCTATTTTGGGTCTGTACTGTACCAGGCAACAAGTTGGACACTGAGAAGAACATTCTCATTTTTATTCTATACCTGCAGTGGTTTTTCAATTTTCTTTAGGGTCAGGGCCCCTTTGAGAGTCTGCTTAAAGCTGTAGATCTTTTCACAAACATTCACACATGTGCAGTCATGTAGTTTGAAGGCTTTCTGAAATCCCCTAAAGTTTACAGACCCTGGGCAACCCTCTGCTCTGCAGTTTTAAAGACATTTTTACATGCTTTGTTATTCTGGTAAATATCACAACTCTGTGAATTAGTGGCTGGTATTGATATTTTACAGTGAAGAAACTGCTGCTTAGAATGGTATGTGACTTGTAACATAGCTGTCAAATGTGAGGCTAGAATTGAAGACTTTTCCACATTGTAATAATTTTGTAATATTACAAAGTTTTTGTAATTGCAATTAAATGTTTGAAGGCATCGACATTTTTAAGGTTCTTGCTACTTAATGTCAAATTGCTCCCTAATAACGTTGTGTCAGCTTTTAGCTTTTCCTCCTTGTCAGCAAGTGAGCATGACTATTTCACTGCATTATCATATTGAGTGTTCCCCCACCCCAGTGTTTGCTAAATTGGCATGTGCACAATGGTATTTCATTTTAATTTATTTCTTTGTTGTATTTAGAGTTCTCTATCCAATTATCCATTGGAGTCTTACCCATTTTTATATCATTATGTATATATTTTAATATATTACGAATATTAACATTGCCATGTTTTTTGCAAATAATTTAGCTTTTCTACTTGCCTTTCCATTTTATATGGTTTGTTTATGTATAGAAGTTCTGAAATGTTTAAGTATTCAGATCTACTTTTTCCTCTAATTTTTTCTTTTTCCTTTTTTTAGTGTAGAAATATCCAAACATTTGACATATTACAGTGAATGCAGATAGACACATATACATATTCACAGATTTTTAAAAACAAAATGGAAATCTAAAAGATTAAAAAAGGAATGTCATTTAAGTTGTAATTGTTTGACTTCTTTTTGTCATATGTTTATTGGCCATTGGTCTTTCATCTTCTTTGAATATTTTTCAACTATTTAATCTTTCATAGTTTTTGTAAATGATGTTATACAGAAATCTAACTATTTTCCTCCTAAAATAGATAATTAGTTCTGGTAGCATTTATTGAATATTTCTGTTTTTTACCCACTGATTGCAAAGTCTACCTTTATCATATGTAAGATTCTCATATATACACGTATTTATCTGTACTAATTTTCCTTTGATCTAATTCTCTATCACTGTATAATTATCATATTGTTTTAATGTTATTGTAGCTTTAAAGTCTTTTATTAGTCTTTCAAAAATGTTTGTCTTGCTTATTCCTTGGTATTAATTCTTACAGATTAACTTCAGAATGTATTCATCAAGTTAAAAAATAAACATGAGGGATTTTGATTAGAATTGCATTGAATTAAAGATTCATTTGGGGGAAAATTGACATCTCTATATTATTACATCTTTCTGAGTGTTTTATATTTTTGTTCATTTCCTCCAGCCTTTGCCTTACTTCTTTATGTTTGTTCTACACATAAGAAAGTTGGAATTAGGAGATTTTCTCTATCTCTGTCGTCTCTGGGAGTTTCCTTATGCTTTCTGGCTCTCAGGAGCTTCTTTTCCTGATCTTTCACTGGAAAGCTGGGGTTCCCTTCTCTCAGAGTCTTAGTGACTCTACTGTTGACTCTACTTAGTGACCACCTCCTCTACTGTTTTGCCTCTTGGGGCCCTCTTGGATTAAAGCAATAAGGGGAAAAAAAGAGAGTAATACATAGTGAAGATTCCCCCCACATTCTTAACACTACCTTGGCTCCTGTATCAGTTCCTCAGGACAGAAGGACAGGTTTCTTTCAGGCTTTTAGGTGTGCTGCCTCAGTAGTGCAGCCTCATGACCTTAGACTGGCTTCAAGGCGGGTCAGCAGAGAAAAAGAAAAACAAAAAAGAAAGGGAACTGAGAACTCCCCTCTTACTGCCCCAACCACACTTTCTAGCTCACAGATGCTTGTTTTACTCCAGTTAGAAAGAGGGGGTTTCTCTTGGAGTTTTTGCTGTGTGTGCTTGCTGCCTAATTCTGGAACTCCACCTACCCTCAGGTCAAAGTGGTAAAGGAAGGATTTTTTTTTTTTGAAGTAAACTCACTGCCATATTTGTTATTCTTCATGTTTTGACTTTCCTCCCTGAAGCACCTGCCATTTTTACTTTTTACAGTCCTCAGGGAGTGGCTTTTAGTATTGTGTCCAGAGTTTTTAGTTGTAATCAGAGGGGAAGATAGGCAGTAGTGGGTTTACTCCATCTTGGCCTTTACTGAAAATCATATTATTTCATTTTGAAAATAATTCTTGTTTTTATTTTCCAAAAATTCTTCTTGTTCCTTGACTACTACATTTTAAGAACAAATTTCTCTTGTTTTATGGATGTATTGGCCTCTTGAATCTCTCACAAGATACCACTTAAAGTGAAGAATATTTTCTTCCTTTGTTGCCTTACCATATATTGCCTCATTGTGCCTCTGCTTTTTAACCTTAGTGCCTCTCTTGGTTTTTATTAAGTCGCTGGTGATTCCTGACTTTCTTCTTTACAGTATTTTCAAATGAAGATCACAATCTGTGGTTGCCCAACTTGAATTTGTATAACAATCACTCGGGGGCTCAGTTAAAATGCAGATTCCTGGCCCCATTCACAAAAATCTTACTTACTATGTCTGGGGTGGGGCACATGAACACCTTAGATGATTCTGATGCTGGTAGTTTGATGATAGCCCTTGAAATCTTGGTAACTGGTATAATTCTGTAAACGTCCATACTCTTCACAGAACATGGTCTTACCCACTGAATATCATGGCTGACCATAGGCCTCTGAAGTTGGCTTCCCACTTGCTGTGGTGAGTGGGAGGTGGGCTTTCCTTTTTCTTACCAGGCACTTGAAGAGACAAGGCTAACCAGCTGGGACCTGTCCCTCAATTTTTGCTGTAGGGAAGGAATTTTTCTATAGGGAGAGTTCTGATTGGTTCTATGTTGTCTTCTTTTTTTTTTTTTTACCCTTTCTGTTGAGATTGTCCCTAGCCTGCTGTTATCTCCATCTCAAAGTTCACACTACAAGCCCTCAGACAAAGACTTTAGACTCATAATAAATGCTCTGGCATTTACTTACTTACCAACAGAGTTGTACTGGCCATATTTGGTGGTTTTTCATTTAGTTGTTCTGTGGCCTGCCCACATTCCCAGGCCCTGCTAACGTGAAGTGTTTAGTAGAGAGAAGAGGTAGATGAATGGGCTCAGTCTGCCGTCTTAAACTGAAATTCCACGGTTAATCTTAAAGTGATGTTGGTTTCTAATGTGCTGGGAAGTATGTCTATTGCATTCTCACATAAAATAATCATCATAAAATCTGTAGCAGGATTACTGCTTACTCATACTCAGGTGTGCAAAGAAAATGTAGCTTCTTTATTTTTCTATAATTCATCTCTTCCTTTTGATGAACCCTGGTCACTGGATAGCTGGAGGAAGATTACCAAATTTACTCCAGTCTGGTAAACTCTTTGGATATTACACTCTCTGGATACTACTTATTTAAATATTGTTTCTTCCCTTACATCTTCCCACACAGAATTCAGATTTACGAGTTGGGTGTATGTGGCTTGTGTGATCTTGTAGTGGTGAAAGGGTGCCAAGACCCTCAGTCTATGTGCTATCTTCTCTGATTTCTCACTGGTCTGTCCTTTAAAGTGACTGATGGGCTACTTCCTGGAATTGTAACCACTGAGGTGCTATCAGAACTGTCCTTGGGTGTTCTAGTTTACAACTGATACTACTTGAGGTCTGTTCTTTTGGCTCCTAGGGTGCATTGGCCATCTTCCCTGATGGATAGCCTGAGGTATGGCTTGGACTTCCCATCTCCTCCCCAGCTCCCATCCCAGCCAGGTGTTCTTTCTTCCAGGCCTCTGCTGTGGAGTTACTTTGGCCCTATCACAGTGACCTCTTCTGGCAAACTCAACATTCAGCATCTTAAGTTACCTTTCCTGTATTACTTTAGAGCACACAGGAATTTTCTGGTACCTCTCATGGCACATGGGAGAGAAGGGAGATGCCAGAGCTGAATCTCACATTCTTCCTCAATATTACTGTGATTCTGTGCATATATTTGGGTTTGGCTATCTCCAGCTTGTGCTGATTGTACGTAGGGGGCGGTAAGAGGTTGGTGGTGTGTGAGTGTGTGTGCATGGGGGTGTGTGTGCTTATGGGGCAGGGAATGCTCCCAGAAGGGAATCACTTTGCACAGTCTCAGCATAAAGCAGAGCAGAAGCCATTTCAACTCCTAGATTTCCTTATTCCACCAGACATTCCTTTTCTTCTGCAGCCTTTATCTGGAGAAGCTAATGGGAGTATTGGTCACTTGCATCTCCTGTCTCTGTCTCACTTCTTTATCCCACAATCACACAATGCTTTGGCCAGAATCAGGAGTTTTACTGAGTTTTACTTTTTCTAGGTTATATCATCCTTTTACCCTAAGTGGTAGGCCTCGTATTCTGTCATGAGCAGAATGCGCATCTGCTCTATACTGTGGAAGAAACTATAATCCTACTCTTTCAGTCTTGGCCAGAAGATATTATTGTTTTAAAAATCCCTTCTTTATGAAAGCCAGACTTTCAAGGCTTTTATCTTACCGCAAAATTCTTTCTTTAATTCATAAGGTAAGTGTTAACTATTTCTCTTTTCATTTCTAAACTTCACCAAGGAAATGGGTGCTGCTCACAGAACAGGGGAGAAGTGAGTAGGGGGAAATGGAAATGAGGAAAGCCTGTCAATAACTGTTTTCTTAGTCATTAGAGTGTGCCTGCCTTCATTACTCTTTTTTTTTCAAGATTTCTTTGGCTTTTCTTGCATTTACCCTTTTAATTACAGTAGTGATTCTTACATGATTATGTTTCTAAAACATATTGTAGTTTTTTTTTTCTTATTTTTTAAAGAGACAGGGTCTTCGTCTGTCACCCAGGATACAGTGCAGTGGCACCACCATATGTCACTGTAACCTCGAACTTCTGGGCTCACACAATCCTCCCACCTCAGCCTCCAGAGTAGCTGGGACTACAGGCTTGACCCACCATGCCCAGCTAATTTTTTGTAGAGATGGGGGTCTTGCTATGTTGCCCAGGCTAGTCTTGAACTTCTAGGCTTAAATGATCCTTCCACCTTGGCTTCCCAAAGTGCTAAGATTACAGGTATGAGCCACGATGCCCAGCCCATATTGTAGTTTTTATTTGATTTGTATTAAGCCTGTAACTTTGATATCAGTTTTTATCTTAATTATAGTTTTCCCAAACAGGAAAATAGTGTGTGTCTCTGTTTTTTCAAATCATCTTAAAATACTTATCAGAAAGGTTTTGTGAAATTTTAAAATGTGTATTTAAAATATAGGTTTCACATTCTTTTAGGAAATTTTTTCTTTTTAATATTTTCATGTTTATGAGAGCAAAATCCAGCTTGCAACTCAGTTCCTTCTGCCTTGGGACTCTTCTCTGTGTGTTCCCATAGCACTGTGTTTGTCTTCTGTGGAATTCTTCATATTTCTATTTGCTAGATTGTGATCAGCTCAGGGCAGGGAATCAGATGTCGCTTGTCTTTATTTGCCTTAGTGGCTAACAAATTCCTGCTCATGAAAAGCATGGGGAAATTAGCAATTCCTGTACTCCTTGCCTGGTTTATTTTTCTCCATAGTCCTTATGTTCTAACATACTATATTGTTTACTTATTTGTTTTATTTATTGTCTGTCTCCTCCCACTAAATTATAAATGCCATGAAGGCAAAAATTTTTAACTGTTTTGCTTACTACTATATTCCTAACACCTAGAAAAGTACCTGGCACAAAGGTGACCAGTGAATATTTGTTGAATGAATTGTTGAAATTTAGATAATTGCCTAAATTATACTGTACCATCTATAACTGCAGTCCCTAACTTTTTTGGCACCAGGGACCGGTTTCATGGAAGACAGTTTTTCCACGGACCGGGGGAGGGGTCATGGTTTCCGGATGATTCAAGTGCATTACATTTATTGTGCAGTCAGACCTCTCTGCTAATGATAATCTGTATTTGCAGCCGCTCCCCAGCGCTAGCATCACCACCTCAGATCATCGGGCATTGGATTCTCATAAGGAGCACATAACCAAGATCCCTCGCATGTGCAGTTTACAGTAGGGTTCGCACTCCTATGAGAATCTAATGCCACCGCTGATCTGACAGGAGGTGGAGCTTACGTGGTCATGCAAGTGATGGGGAGCGGCTGTAAATACAGATGTAGCTTCACTCCCTAGCTCGCTTAGCTGCTCAGCTCCTGCTGTGCTGCCCCAGTTCTTAACAGGCCATGGGCCTGGCCAGTACCAGTCCGTGGCCTGGGGGTTGGGGACTGCAGATCTATAAAATATGGCTGTGTGTGGTTTCTCATGCCTGTAGTTGCCATTTGGAGTATTTTTCATGTGTAGCATGTGAATGTGAGAGTTCTTTAGCTTTTGCTGGGGCTTTAAAAAAATTGTTTGTAGAGACCAGCCTATCTTTTAATTCTTCTTTTAATCCCTCCAGTGTGCAAGCTCCCCCCATTCTCTGAATTGATGCATCTACTCTTCTCTTGGCCTAGAGAATGCTCTTCTCTGCCATGCTTTGCTTGTTTAACATCTACTATCTTTCAGGTCTCTTTCTAGTTCCTTCATTTTTAAACTTTCATTTTGAGTGTTTGTAAATATATACAAAAGTAGAAAGTATGATGAATACATTACCATTACTATGTATCCATTACCCAGCATCAGCAGCTGTCAGGATTAGGACTCTATATCAAAGAAGCTTTTCTTAAAATCCCAGTAAATACCTTTTATTTCTTCTTCATAGCACGTTAACGTAGTTTTCAATTGTGTATTTAATGTCTGTCTTCTCCATTAGATTGTAAGCCCCATCAAAGCATGAGTTTTGTCTATTTTCTTTACTGTGATTTATCCAATGTTTTATATAATGCATGAAACATGACAGGCTCTCAAATATCACATGAATGAATGATTAAATAACTGAAAAGGTTGCTAAGGGATTTGAAAAGAGGAACATTTGATGGAAACCTTTTGAAAAACAGAGATTGAGAAGAATGACTTGGGCAGCCTTATGTTAAAACCACAGGTCCCGTTCTAGGCTCAGATCATATGCTTATTAAGCAACCTCATGCTCATAATTGTTTTTTTCCAAGTAAGCTTCTGTGGTGGAAAACAAATTCAGTGACCTCCTGACAAGAATATTAGTTGAGTTCATAAGATATTGTCCATATTAAATGACTAAGTTAACTTTGGGGAATCACTCTAGATTAAGGTAAAATGATGCACTGAGGTACTAGACCTTTCAAATACCCTGATGGCTCTGTAGAGAAGTTACAATCTTGAAGCCCTTGCCAAGCCATCAGCCTGTATCTCTTGTTATAGCTTCGTTTGATGAAATTTAAGAAAGCTGTTTTTCTCCTCAAATTGCTATTCTTTCCTAATTTTTTGGTACTGTTTTGAAGCAGTAGCCATGGTTACAGAGGCTCCTTGGGAGCTTTAAAAACATCAGTCAGTTTCACAGCTGGAAGCAGAGTGATCTAGATAAAAGCATAGGAATAAAGCTTACTGAGATTTTTTTTACCCCCCCCCCCATGTTATAACTGAGTTCTTTCATTAGGGAGCACTTTGCATAAAGTGAAATTTTCTTTGTTCCCATGAAAGTAGACAACATTTTAATTTAAATTAACAGCAAATTAGCACCTGGCTCCTTTTTTAGAGTCTGGTAATACTACCACTCACCTGTCCTTCACCTGAACCTTCCCTGTCTCTATCCTCTTCTCTCTTGTCTCTGTTTCTTACTATCTTTCCTGTGCCAATAGTGAGTGATACTAATACCAACATTTGGGGCTCAGGATGGATAAAGTTGTGAAGTTGTAGCTTTGGATTAATGGGGGGGGAAAGGAATGGAGTAGCAATAAAAGCTTGATACAGTGGTACCAGGAGTATATTTGCCAGGATCAAGAAGAGCCAAGGACTAGCTCTTGTCAGAGGGCCAGAATGAGTGATTTGTTATAAGTAAAGCTTGGCAGCAAGCATTGTCTTGACAGATACCACTGTTGAGAAGGGAAATGAAATCTGTATTTATTAAGCATCTAGTATGTATTAAATACCTGCATAGGTATTTTTTACTGTATCGTGCTTATACTAGACTGAAAATATTCTGAGAAATTTAGGATGACTGATAATTTTTTTTTGATAGTTTTCTATTCTGAAACTATGCCTCCTTAGCTTATAGCTGGTTAGTATCATCTTGTTTCTTCATGTGCTGTAGACCAGGGATTGACAAACTACAGTCTATGGGCCAAAAATGGCCTGTAGCCTGTCTCTTGTAAGTAAAGTTTTATTGGAACACAGCCACAATGCTCATGAGTTTATGTATAGTATATGGCTCCTTTCACATTCAAATGGCAGCATTGAGTAGTTGTGACAGAGACCTTATAGCCTGCAAAACCTAAAATATTTACTATTTGGCTCTTTACAGAAAAGTTTGCCAATCCAGATCTTAACTCTATACTGATATCTTTGCAATTTTTAGAAAGTGCACCATTCTTTTAAGAATCTAGAAGGTAAATTAGGATCATAAGGATTACTGTGGACTAAGATCCAGATATTTGCTTCATTTCTCGGTCCTTTTTCACAGTATAATTTATGTGAGGGAAATAGGAAATGTGCAATTATCCAAGTAAACGCAGTGCTGTATTCACAATCCCTAAATAATTTGTAAGTAGAACATTGAAGAATCCAGAATTCGTGTTGCTATAAATAGGTTACATGAGCTTGTTTAAATGTTTTTCTTTTGCGAACTGAACAAACTGTAATTTGCAATTTATAATAAAAATACTTAATTTATGATTTTCTAACTTAATGAAAAAACCTTAAGAAAATTAGATATAGTTAACTAAAAAGACAAAAGGAATATACCAGAAATTATAGCCATTTTACTTTCATATTCCTGATGGGGCTATTGCTGTCACAATTGTGGCAGAGTTATTATTTTCCTCAAATACAGTATTAAAAAGGCCTCTCCCTTTATTGCATCAGAAAATAATCACAGAATTTCTTCTTGCTGATTCCCTGGGGACCCATTTTAGACAAGAGAAATCCTAAGAGAAACTTGCACAAACGATATACACTGGAAACTAAACTACAAGAGCAGATATTAGCATCCTTTTGGTTTATTATGCAGATGATTTATAAAACCCTAACACTGATATTATTTGCCTGTTTGTAGTTAACCTCTAAAGAATTATGTAATTGTTCCTTCTTGTCCTGTCTGTGATAAGTCAGGCCCCTCAACTTTCTTTCCTTTTACATTTGAAAAGTGTTTAAAATTTTTTTCTTAGAAACACAAATAACAAACATTCATGTTGTAGCTCAACATACTTAACTGATCTTAATTATGACTTAAGATGTGATGAGACTATGTTCCACATTTAAAATATGTGATTGGTATTTAATCTTTCAGAAATTTAAGCCATTGTAGTCATTCAATTGCTCATATTTACTTTTGTATTTTTATTGAAGTCCTATCTCCAAATGGATTGTCCACATGAAGAGAATTGGATGGTTTAAATGTTTGTTTAAATTTGAAATTCCAGATAAATATTTTCATTACATGTCGTTCGTTAGAATTGAGATAGACAATATGTAATAATAATGGTTTGGTGATCACCTATCTGGAACTCTGATTTATCAGCATAGTTTAATTATCTAAGCTAGTACTCTTCAGTTCTTCAAAACTATGTTTCTGTTTCATAGTCACAAAGATCATCTCTTCCTCTTTACTATTGTTCGAAATTTAAAATAAATATAATTTGTTTTAAAAAATCAAAGGAATTAGGTACGAAGAAAAGCTTTGTTTTCAAACTTGACACACCTCCAATATATTGAATTCTATTTAAATTTACAAAACAGAAGTTTCTAACATGAGTTTCATGGACCATTTCAAAAGGTCATTACACTTTCCTGATAATATATACAGAATGTCATCCATGTGGGAATTCTTTTGAGGTGTAGTGTCTGTAGCTTTTACTGGAGTCTCAAAGCTGTCCATCACCTAAACAAGATTAAAACCCAGTTTTTATAGGGCCTCTGAAGCATCATACCTTCCAAAAGAATATTTAAGCTAAGTTTGCTTTGCTTTCTAGAATCACTTAATCATTGAATCTTGGAGTGGCCAACCTCCATTTTTACAGATGCTGGAAGTTAAGTGATTTACCCAAGGATATTATAGTGTAATCCTTGTTAAATCAGCAGAGGACCCAGTGGGCCTTTTCTGGTATCCTAATTGATTTCTTATGGCCTTTTTAGCCTTCCAGCCTCTGCATGGGGGTTGTTGAGCTTTCAACTTGGCAAGAAGGTATTTGTATTTGAATACAAAGCTTTTATGGGCACAGTAGTGATCTCTAATAGTTTGCCCAATTATTCATGAAATGTTAATGTAATGCTATGTAGTTTCTTAGAGGGACTGTATATGGAGGCCCCTATTGTCCCAGAGGAAAATCTCTTAGTCTTCACTAAAATATTTTATATCTTTGGCAGTGTCCATGTTGAAGTAGACTTTTGAGGAGCAAGGTCATGAGATTTTAGACTATGGGAATCTCAGGTTTATGAGCATTTCATTAATTTAACAATTATATATTGTGTGCCTACTATGGAGATGTAGGTTTTACTGGTTGATAAAGAATACTTATGGAAAATTATGAGATTATGTTCATTTAATAATATCACCAGTTTAATTAATGTTGGAAAATATTTTTCTTTCTAATCACTAACCCATAAAAGAAAACGTCATAAATAATGTTGACAGCAATTTTTATAAAATAATCTTTAGCATGCTAGTCTCACAGAGTTATGAAATACTGTAAATTCTCAGACTACTAGGAATTAAGGAAATCTCCTTATTTAAATACAGGACCAAAGCCACAAAAAAATCTTTGTTTTATTTACTATTTTGTATTTAAGACTATTTGATTAAGATTTAACTATTATGTTTAAGTTAGTAATTTTAAAAAAAAGTTTCAATTTACAGGTCATATTTCACATTGTGAACATAGATCCTCAATTTTTATGTTATTTGGTAATGTAAAATAGTATAGTTAAAAGTGTAAAAGCTGCAGCAAATTAAAGTATTCTTAAATGAACTTAAAATTTAATCACTTTTCATATATACTTAAGATGATTTCAAAATAAGATTTTATGATTTAATGTGCTATTGCATTTCAAAAAACTAAAGACTAATGTTATTTTGCAAAATTTATTTTACAGGATATATTTGAGATTTATGAACTGTGAGATTTTGTATGTATCTTTCCAATCCTAGTTAATCCATTTGGCTTTTCAAACTGGAACAAGATTCTTCAATCTTCTAAGTCCTATCTTAAGATTCCTTAGCCAGTTCAGCTCATACAAAGAAAACACCCAAAAGGAATACTAATAATGTAGTATTTATATTGTATTTATTTTTACATATCATGCTTTTATTTGTGTTTTTACTTTATATGCTTAGGGTATGTAATTGGTTTCTGAGGATAGATATATTAATATGATGAACAGTGTTTTAGCTATGGGAAGTAGGGTTCAATTGGTACAAGAATCTCAATTATATGTAACTCCTCTGTGTTCCCATGCAGTCGTATCCTGAGCTCACAAAACCATATGATATTTATCACATTATTTTAATTATCTCTTTTCTCAACTGAACCTTCCACCAAATCCTTGAGGACAGGAACATTAGCTAGATCAACTTTAAATTCCCAGATTGTAGCACACAGCAGACACTCAAATATTTCTTAAATGAATAAATTCATTGAGGGAGATGAGGACCTATCTTGGATCCCCTGTAGTCACTAAACAGGACTTTAAATTGTGGAATACTGTATTAGTTATTGTTCTCTAGAAAAACATAATTAATAGGGTCTGTATGTGTGTGGAGAAAGAGAGAGAGAAAGAGATTTTAACAATTGGCTTATGTGATTGTGGGCACTGGCAAGGCTGAAATTTGTAGAGCAGGCCGGCAGGCTAGAGATCCAGGGAAGAGTTGATGTTACAGCTGGATTCTGAAGGCAGTCTTGAGGCAGAATTTCCTCTTCCTTGGGGGACCTCAGTCTTTTTCTCTGAAGTCCTTCAACTGATTGGATAAAGCCCACCTATGTTATGCAGGATAATCTGTTTTACTCAAAGTCTATTGGTTTAAATGTGAATCTCATCTAAATAATACCTTCATAGAGACATCTAAACTGGTGTTTGACCAAATATTTGGGTGTAGTGGCTTAGTTGACACATAATATTAACCACCACAAGTGCCAAGTAAGTAATTAATTTCAATAGGAAAACAGATTCCTCAGCACTCTCATAAATGAAATCAGCTGTGAAAAAATTGAAATTAGTATAAGGAATAGTAACAAGATAAAAAAGAAACATGCATAGCTATGGCCAGGAATATATTGGTATATTAGAACCTTATATTTAAGTGCAGAATGGAAAAAAATTAAAAATATGAGTAAGTATTACATAATATATAAGTCAGGAAATTTTCAAGGGACAATGATCAGAACAGGGTGAACTTGGGAAAGTGTTTTTAAAGGATATGAATTTTGATCAAAATTTGAAGAAAGCATACATGCCATGAATGTATATGGAATTGGCCGATAACCCCAATAAGTAGAGGACCAAAGGCTTGGGGAAGGAAGGAAGGACAGGGAAAAATTGATGGAGGGCCTTGAACTAGACAAAAAAAAATCTTTTAAGAGTTAATTAGGTGCACACTAAAAGCCCCAACTTAAGCATTATACTAGATATCCATGTAACAGAAACATTTGTACCCCCTTAATATTTTGCAATTTAAAAAAGTTACTTAGGAGGAAAGTGATTAAATGAAAACATTTTTTAAAAATTTCTTAAAGATACTGTTTTGCATGTATGATTAACTAGAGTGGTTGCTAAGCCCGAGTATATGAGATGAGGACCTGGACAAAGATTTATAAATAGAAAGGAAGTAGAGAATCCATATCTCTCAGAGATTGCTGAGGGAATTGACAGAACTTTGTGATTTAATGTTGGAGACAAACATGAGAGGATATACTAATGTTGCCTAAATTGTCAGTCTGGTACTGTAAGAATGGTGTTAGTTTTGGCAATGGTGTAGAAATTTACAAGGTAGATAATTAGAATATGATGAATGATGTGCACATATGACTCATTAGATATTCCATAGGATAAAAGTTATTATATCATTATATTCCAATATGCGGGGCACTCTGAGGCATGAAATATGGCACCTTTCTATTAAGGAATATTATTCTACTTGGTGAAACTAGCATATTTTTATTACTTAATAGTACTTTATAAATTTATAGTACAAAATTTAATATTTGAAGATGTAAGATATATCAAATAAATGGCAAATCATCTCTAGCTATCAAATGTATAGTCAGTATCTACTGTGACAAGACAGTGAAATCTGCAGAAATTCAAAGTAGGAGGGTGTTTTCTGGGAAGGACTTACGAGGGATGTCAGCTATAAACTCTTACAGATAGGATTTGAAAAGCTTTATTTACATAGTGGGACAAGCAGTGGGGCAACTCCACAAGTTGGAGGCTTAGCTATAGCTTGAATGTACTATATGTTTTTTAAAAAAATATAAAACTGTTAATTTGGAGTATCTTATTTATATACTTTATTTTTACCTTTTTTTAAAGGTAAAAATATTTATATTATTTAAATATTTATATTTACCTTTTTTTAAATTATGTATGATTAATCATTTTTATATGCCTCAGCCTTAGTCTTAATAGGTGACCTGAAATTGTAGTTTCAGTCAGTTTTATATTTACCTTTTTCTGCTATTCCCCATTCCCTTATTTAGTCTGTGAATCTCAAAAATTCATGAAAGTATTGGGCACTTCTTGAGGGTAGCATTGAGGTGATCTGTTTTTATTTCCCGTTAGTTGTTCTCTATTTTGTCTTTACACTGTATATGCCTTTTTTTATTACTTTGCTTTGCCCATCATCCAAACATTGGCATTAATTGGGACATCCCTTGGTCCAGAGCCACATATTCCTACTATTGCCACTGTGCTTGCACCTACCTCCTCTTGATTTCTTTCCAGATAGGAGCTTCTTTCAATGATAGTATTTTTTCCTGTGCTTGCTTCTCAAGCCTCATTCTAATTTCCGTTCTCCAAACTTTATTGCCTCTTTCTATTATTACTCCCATTGTAAATCTCTTCTTTGGATTGCATTTATAGTAATTTATATGATATGCATAGAACATGAATTACTGAAATAAAACTGTATTTATTTTGTGTACCTCAGGTAATATTCTGTACTTACCTCAGTTTTCATCAAGTCAAACTGATTTTTTTCAGTTTGTGAAACAACTGAAAAAAAACACAGTAGTCTGTGTTTTCAAGGTTTCAGTACATTTTATTATCTTGTAGTATGGAAATACTATGTAGTATTGTAAGGATTTGTCACTTATAAAGTAATTAGAAAATGGAATGTTCAAAATATGCATGCAATTTAAATGGAAAACTTTCCATTTATATAGCTTCAATTTTTAAAAAGTAATGCTGTTTATTTCTAACAGTCAGTGAAGCTACATTTTTAACAATGTTAGAAGAAAAGGATTTAATAGATCCTGAGCATCTTAATCCCACTTCTTTCCCTGACAGTTTTATTAATTGGGATTCCTCTAGAGATCATTCTTTGGAAAACAGCTCCTTCCTCCTGTCTTTACCCATGAGGTCAGAATACAAGAATTTCTTCCTTATCATGTACTTCAATCTTGGTTAGAATTATTGTGCCTTCCCCCTTTAATTGTGCTTTGTTACTACTTCTGTAGTTTCAAAAAATAGCCATTATAATTAAAATTAAGAAAGAACATTGGGACTTGAAACAATGAAACTGTCAATTGTTATATTAACTGCAATTTGCTGAATGGTCATGTGATTGGGGAAGATAGTAACAAGTAATTGAATCATTAAACAATAAAGTTTTTAAAATAAACTCTAAATTCTCTTGTACATTTATGTAGTAACTAGCAGCTTCTTGAATAATTGTCTAGGTAATCAAGACAATAAATATATTGTAGGTAGTAAATACAAAATAAGTAGGGTTAATTTAAAAATGTGAGTTATTCTCCATAAAATATTGTTCTCTAATATCCTTAATCATTTTGTAAAAATGTATTGTGCGCCATTAAAAAGTAGATATAAAAACATGCTTTAGTATGTTAATGTGAACTAAGCAGTTGCATGTACACCCAACATAAGAAATGGAATTTTACCAATACTATGGAAACTTCTTGTGTAAGCCTCTCTTAACTCATTCCTCTTCTTGCACCTCTCCCCTAGGTGCTGTGCTGAATTTTGTGACTGTTATTCTCTTAAATTTTAAAATTAAGCTTTACTGTATCTATAGCTATTCCCAAATAATCTATTGATTCACTTATTTTGGAACATTATAAAAAATGGTAAGGCATACTTCAGAGTATTGCAGGTTTGGTTCCAGACTACTGCAATAGAGCAAATATTGCAATAAAGTGAGTCAAACAATTTTTTTGGTTTCCCAGTGCATATAAAAGTTATATTTACATATACTGTAGTCTTCTAAGTGTACGATAGCATTACGTCTAAAAAAACAATGTACCTACCTTAATTAAAACGTACTTTATTGCTAAAAAATGCTAAGGATCATCTGAGCCTTCAGTGAGTTGTACTCTTTTTGCTGATGGAGGGTCTTGCCTTGATGTTGATGGCTCATGACCTATCAGGGTGGTGGTTGCTAAAGGTTGGGGTGGCAGTGGCAATTTCTTAAAATAAGGCAACAATGAAGTTTGCTGCATCAACTGATTCTTCCTTTCATGAAAGATTTCTCTGTAGCATGCGATGCTGCTTGACAGCGTTTTACCCACAGTAGCACTTCTTTCAAAATTGGAGTCAATTTTCTCAAACATTGCTGCTGCTTTATCAACTAAGTTTATGTAATATTCTAAATCCTTTGTTGTCATTTCAACAGTTCAAACAGCATCTTCACCAGGAGTAGATTATCTCAAGAAACTTTCATTACTTTCTTTACTCATCCATAAGAAGCAACTCCTCATCCATCTAAGTTCTATCATGAGATTGTGGCAATTCAGTCACATCTTCAGGCTCCACTTCTAATTCTAGTTTTCTTGCTGTTTTTACCACATCTGTAGTTACATCCTCCACCAAAGTCTTGAATCCCTCAAACTCATCCATGAGGGTTGGAATCATCTTCTTCCAAATTCCTGTTAATGTTGATATTTTGATTTCCTCTCATGAATCACAGTTGGCATCCAGAATGGTGAATCCTTTCCAGAAGGTTTTCAGTTTACTTTGCGCACATCCATCAGAGGAATCACTGTGTATGGCAGCTATAGCCTTACAAAATATATCTCTTAAGTAAGAAGACTTGAAAGTCAAAATTACTCCTTGATCCATGGGCTACAGAATGGATAATACGTTAGCAGGCTTGAAAACAACATTAATCTCCTTGTACATCTCCATCAGAGCTCTTGGGTGACAAGGTGCGTTGTCAATGAGCAGTAATATTTTGAAAGAAATCTTTTTTTCTGAGCAGTAGGTCTTAACAGTGGGCTTAAAGTATTCAGTAAACCATGCTGTAAACAGATGTACTGTCATCCAGGCTTTGTTGTTCCATTTCTAGAGCACAGGCAGAATAGACTTAGTATAATTTTTAAGGGCCCTAGGATTTTCAGGATGGTAAATGAGTATTGGCTTTAAGTTAAAATCACTGTCCATATTAGCCCCTAACAAGAGAGTCAACCTATTCTTCAAAGCTTTGAAGCCAGGCATTGACTTCTCTCTAGCTATGAAAGTCCTAGATGGCATCTTCTTGTAATTGAAGGCTGTTTCATCTACATGGAAAATCTGTTGTTTAGTGTCACCACCTTCATCAGTGATCTTAGCTTGATCTTCTGGTTAACTTGCTTTAGCTTCTACATCAGCACTTGTTGCTTCACCTTGCTCTTTTATGTTATGGAGATGACTTCTTTCCTTAAACCTCGTGAACAAACTTCTGCTAGCTTCAAACTTTTCTTCTGCCTCTCTCAGCTGTCATAGAACTGAAGGGAGTTAGGCCCTTACTCTGGATTAGGCTTTGAAGAGAGGGAGAGAGATGGGGGAATGGCTAGTTGGTGGAGCAGTCAGAACACACACAACATTTATTGATTAAATTTGCCACCTTATATGGGCTTGTATGTTTGTGGCACCCCAAAACAATTATAATAGTAACATTAAAGATCCATGATCACGGATCACTAGAGCAAATATAATAACAACAATGAAAAAGTTTGAAATATTGTGAGAGTTACCAAAATGTGACACAGAGACACAAAGTGAGCACATGGTGTTGGAAAAATGGCACTAATAGACTTGCTTGACCCAGAGTTGCCACAAACTTTCAATTTGTAAAAAAAACAAAAAACAAAAAAACCCCACAAAAAAATGTCTGCAAAGCACAATAAAGTAAGGTGCAATAAAAGAAGGTGTGCCTGTGTATTATATGTATTCTTCTAAGATTTGCCTTTAAGTTTTTTTAAGTTTCTAAGATTTATTTATGTTGCTCTGTAGGAAATTTATTTTCGTGGCTTTATATTATTCTATTATGAACATATGATAATTTGTTCTGTTGTTGATTGTCATAGTTTGTATTGTTCTTTCTACTGTGAACAGTTGTGTGATGAGTATTCTTATCTCTTATGGTGTGCATGTGCAAAAGCATCTCTGCCTAGAAGTAGAGTCGCTGGGTTATGGTGTATGTGCATATTCAGTTTTAGATAATGACAAATTATTTTCCAGTTTGGTTTGTGGCACTGGGTGGCTAGGTATACACTGAAAATTTCATCTTCTTCCTGGGCACAGTTGGGTTGTATTTTCCACCTCCCTTGCATCAGAAATGGCCGTGTAAATGAATTCTAGCCAGTCGAATGTGAGATGTAATGTATGCCATTTTCAGGCCTGACCCACAAAAATCTGCTATGCATGAGTAGCCAGTTTCTCTTTTCCCATCTTTTGGCCGAATTTTGTTTCTTCCATACCAATTCTTTTACCTTTCCCCCCTTGTTACTGTGCCCACTAGACCTACACTGTTGAATAGAGCTGGTGATTAGTGAGTGTCCTTGTCTTGTTTCTAATTTTAAAGTGGATGCTTCAAATATTTCACAGTTGTCTACAACATTTTCTGTGTTTTCTAAATACCCTTTATAAAATAAGGAGGTTCTCTTTAAGGTTTTTGTAAAAGTTTTATCAAGAATGTTGAATTTAATCAAATGTCTTTACCAGTAACTATTTGAGATGATCATTTGGGTTTTCTCCTTTGATCTGTTAATTTTGTGAATGTTATTTATATCTTCATAATGTTAAATTATATTTGTATCTCTGGCATAAACTCAGCTTGATCATGAGATATATCAATCTTTTGTTCATCGCTGCATTCAGTTTGCCAATACAAGTATCTTTTACTGTCTACATTTTTTCGGATTCTTTGTTCAGGTAGTATACCCTTCACCCAGTTCCCCCCTGTTATTAACATTTTACGTTACCATGGCACATTTGTCAAAACTAAGAAATGGACTTTGACTCACTAAGCTTCAGACTTTATTTATATTTCAAAAGTTTTTTTCATTTATATCCTTTTTCTGTCCAGGGTTTGACCCAGAGTATTACATTGTATTTAATTGTCATGTCTCTCCAATCTCCTTTGGTCTATGAGATTTTCTGTTTTTCCTCATTTTTGTGACCTTGACAGTCTTAAGGTATACTGGCCAGATATTCTGTAGAATGTCTCCCTATCTGGGTTTGTCTGATTTTTTTTTTTTATGATTAGACTGGGGTTAGGGGAAGAATGCCATAGAAGGGAAGTGCCCTTCTCATCACATCATTTCAGGAGCTACCTAATATCTACTACATCACCAATGGTGTTAAATTAACCTTCATCACTTGGTAGAGTAGCAGTTGCCGTGTTTCTCCCCTGTGAAGTCATTATTTTTCCCTTTCCCTACTTAGTTGTTTGCAAGCAAGTTATTAAGTCACTAGCCCACCCTCAGGGGTGAGGGCATGGGAATTAAGTTTCACCTCTGTATTATTCAGAATTCTTCAGTAAGAAAGATTTGTCTCTTCTCCACCATTTAAAAAAATTTATTCAACCATATGTTTATATCAGTATGTGCTAGGTTAGTTTTAGTGGGTTGCATATTTTTTAATTGAATTTACCTATTTCATTTAAGTTTTCAAATCTATTAGTACAAAGATTTTTATAAAAAAGATTTAAGAAATTTTTGCTGTGTCTATTATTAAGTTCTCCCTTTCATCTATAATTAACTTATATCATTTTCTTTCTTGATTTCATTATAGATATTTTATTAGTCATTTCAAAAAACTAAGCTGGGCATGGTGAAGTACACCTGTAGTCCCAGCTACTTTGTAGTCCTAGCTGAGACAAGAGCATTGCTTGAGGCCAGGAATTTGAGGTTGCGGTGCACTGTGATTGCGCCTGTGAATAGATACTGTCATCTAGCCTGGGGAACAGTGAGACCCCATCTCTAAAAAAAACAACTTTTGGTTTAATCATTCTCTTTATTGTGTGTTTGTTTTCTTTTTCCTTAATTTATGCTTTTATGTTTATCTTGCCTTTTACCTTTTTTTTTTTTTTTTGAGAAATCTCAGGGGCTTGAGTTGAGGAATCGCTCCTCAACTGATTACTATATAGCCATGAGAGAGTAATTTATCTTTCCTGAACTCTGATTCTTTCACTGATAGAGGAGGATAATTATTTTTACTTTCTAGGATTTTTTAAGAAATAAAATTAAATAGAACCTGTAATATATAGCTTGGCACACAATAGATGGTCAGTGTCAGGACTCACGGTATCCTCTAGGGAAGTTACGTTGGTTTCCATACAGGAGATTCTAGTAAGCCTTAGTCTCAGGTGGTATTAGTATAACAGTTGATGGGTGCTGGTTGATGGTGCTGGTGGGGGCCAATTCTGTCTCTGTTGAGAATCTACTTAGTACCAAGCACTGTCCTAGGCTCTGGAGGTAAAACCATGAGTAAGACATAGTCTTCCTGCTTTCAAGAAGCTCACAGGCCACTTATCTGTATATCCAGACAGATATATAGACAATTACTTGGCTAGATGCTATAATGGAGTAAGCTTAGGATGCTATGAAGGCACATAGAAGGGTTACTCAGCCAAACTGTTGCAGGTGAGGAAGGGCTTTCCAGAGGGAAGAGGATGAGAACGTGAGGGATTAGAGTAGTAAGTCCAGATAGGAGACAAAGTGAAGGCTGGTAGAAGTTTGTCACTACTGTGAAGGTGTTCCATTCATTCAACATTAATGAAAATATCAGGGATACTAGGAAAGGATGCTTTTATCAGGTCAGTGTTGGAATATTAAGAGCCTACTTTTAGGTTTAGGCTTACTACAGCAGACAATTTTTAAAAGTTAAATAAAAATGGTATTATTTATATGTAATGAATTTTCTATCAAATAGCACTTTTGGAGTCAATATGATTGTTTGTTATTCAGTACTGTTGTCACATTAGGTTATACGTCAGGGAAGAGAGAAGGAGAGGAACAAAGGGACAATAATAATCTTCAGAGGATGGAAGTGATGATTTGGGCATTGGTGTGAACATCACTATGTGCTGTGTCTGCTGTTTGCATATTTCCCTTTCTCTCATCATCCTTTTTCACATGTGATGAAAAATTATTTGTTGAGTGGTTCATCCACAATACATAGTTTTAATTTGGTAGAGTTTGTTGCTCTTGTATGGATGTGATATTCATCTCAAGATTGTGTCTATAGGAGTTGAGATTTCTTTCCATCTTTCTCTAGTGCCCCTTCCCAGTAAAATAATGTATTAAAATGCAAGGGAAAGGCCACTACTTTTGGCAAAACTGGGATAAGAAAAAGAGGAAATGAATAAAGAATTTCTTGGAAGGGGAGGAATGTGGGTTTAGGGGAAAGAAAAGGATGTTTAAATAGGCAGTTGTAATGGATAAAATGATATTAGGGATTAGAGGAATAATGAATGAAGTTGGTCTTTACAAATACCCCCAAAGCAAGCAGTAGCTCTGCATATTCTGGCAGCCAGATGAATGTGGCTTGATGTAAGAGTATACTTTTGATCTCTTACAACTCAACTTGTATATATCCCTATGAGCCCCGTCCCCCTCCAAGTACTGTGGTTTTTTGCATGAACAGTTCCTGACTACAACTGAGGAAAGTAGAGCAGTTGTGGGTATTTGGAAACACTGGAAAATAGTTCTTGGGAGACTAAAGCTCTTAATCCCTGAGGGTTTAGTAGAGGATAGGAAAAGGAAGGGGAAAAAATGAAATCAGGTTTGTAAAAAAATTGATTCTGGGGCCAGGCACACAGGCTCACACCTGTAATCCTAGCACTCTGGGAGGCCGAGGTGGGAGGATTGCTTGAGCTCAGGAGTTCGAGATCAGCCTGAGCAGGAGTGAGACCCCGTCTCTACTAAAGATAGAAAACTTAGCGGATGTTGTGGCACGCACCTGTAGTCCCAGCTATTCGGGAGGCTGAGGCAAGAGGATCACTTGAGCCCAGGAGTTTGAGGTTGCAGTGAACAGTGATGACGCCATTGAACTCTACCCAGGGCAACAGGGTAAGACTGTGTCCCCCAACCCCCAAAAAAAATTGATTCTGAAAAGGATACTTAGGAAAGTCTATAAAATGAGGTTGAAATTGTGAACATAGACATGTTTATTGTGATGACAAATCTTAGTATACTAGCACTAGCCAAAACCTTGAAGGGAGAGAAATGGTTTTAGATAGTACTCACCCCCTGCAAAAGGAAACTTTATAATGTTGTCCGGATGGTAGAAACACTGAACATAAAAGCGTGTAGCTTGAGCGATTGTGATGGTGTTGGGGTATGTTGAATTCTAAGTGCCTTTGGGAGAAGTATTCATGCCTCATTGGGGTTTAAATTTTAGCAAGGACTCTTTACTACCTTTGGACACTTTTTTAAGAGTTTGTTGTGACTGTTTAGGCAAATCTAAAAATACTTCTTGAAACTGGACGTCGTGATCCCTCCACCTCAGCTTCCCTGCTGGTTTTCCTTTTATCTTTATCCATTTTCTCCCTTTTTCACTTGTTCTTCCAGCTTTAATGGCCCCTGTCTTTAAATATTGCATGTTTTCATAGTAATCCATTTTCCTCTCTTTCTTCATACTTTCCCTTGGTCATCTTACGCACTCCCCTGTCGTCAATATGTTAGTGACTCCAGAAACCTTTGTATCTCACTTTTTTGAAAGTCAGCTGGACCTACCTACTTGGATGTCCTATTGTGACCTCATGATTAGTGTGTACCTAACTGAATTAATTAGCCTCTCCCTCAGACATCTGTCATCTCCTGTAAGCCCAGGCTTGGCTAAATGACATCAGTGAGTCCTCCATGCCAAGAATCTTGGTGTTTGTAGGAGTTTATTCAGAGAATATAATCCTGAATTTATTATAAGCAAAGTTTTAGCCAGAAGATGTCTCATCATTGTACCTGTATTGTTTTTTTAATAGCAAAAACATTTGGAACCAATCTAAAGTCCGGTACCACTGCATTCCTTGAAAACTGATATACACACACAGAAAAATATTTTATAGGCAATAAAAACTATACTGAATAATATTTAATGACATGAGAAGATGCATATATAAATTTAGTAAAAAAGGATGCTCTTAAACATTATGTGTACTATGATTCCATAATCATTAAAACAAAGCTATATATGTATCAATATTTATAGAAGTGCATATGCAGATATTCACTTTAATTCTAGATAATACAGGTATGGGTGATTTTAATTTTATTCTTTTTATTTACCTGTATTTTCTAAAGTTGTATATAGTAAACATGCAGCAGACAATTTGCCCTCTCTTTTCCACTCCCAACTCTTGTTGAATTAGTCTAATGTCTCATTCACTCCAACTATTGCTACTTAGTCCAACTGTTTATTATATCTGGATGAGACTATCACAGCAACTCTCTTGCCTCTGTTACTCAGCTGCCAGAGCTACCTTCCTAAAAATCCTAGCTGAAGAGGTTCTTCACTTGCTCCACTTTTCCAGTTAAGTAGGTATGTATTAAATCTCCAGAACCATTGAGAGTGGAGTGAATTTTGAGTGTTTTTTCTTGTTACTAGTTTACCATCTGTTCTGAAGACCTTTAGCCAACTCAAGATTTAATTTAATATGTTCTCCTAACCCTAACCAAGTCACTTTTGACCAGAGTATGGATAGTTATGCCATATTTGGGGGATGCGGGTGGAGAAGGGAGGGAAGGAAGAGAGAGAAAGAAAATATGACTTAAACTCAGGCCTTTGCAAATCTGTGCTCATCCTTTCCCTTCTGCCTCTACAACCTGCTGTACTTTGCCCTTGATGGGTGTGTTTTTTTCTCTCCTCTGTTCAATAGACAATTTATTGGTTTTCTTGAGTATTTAGTGAGTAAGAAGAAATAGCCAAATAATGAAAATCCATCAGTTTTAGTGCCAGTTGTTATATCAACAGATCCCATTAGGAGTATTTATTGAAGCATGTCATGCTAATAGTCCCAGAGTGTAATTATACTTGCAGATTTTTCTTGCTTTCAGGGAGTATGTAATATGTTCCAGATGGTTAAATAGGAAAGAGTAGACATTTTATACTGTCTTTTCATTTATGATTAGGAATTTGATGTTACTTACTACTTATGTTACCATTATTGCTTTTGTTAGATTTTAACATGTGAGGAATTTAAACAAAATGTGTGATTTTTTAAACTTTTCTACTGTGGTAAATAATTAACCAGACCTTTCATAGATTCTTTCCCCTGTTAATTGTTTAATTGGTTCAATTTAGGCATCATTAAAATGAGATAATTGTGTCTTAAGTAGTAATTCTTTTAAGAATATAGTCTTTAATTTATTCTTGGGAAATATTCACTTGGGTTTGTCTTAGACTTAAAATTAAATGGTGAACCTTCTTGACATGGCTTACATGAAACTGAAAAAGAATAATTTTCCAAACTGTTGAAGGTTCTTTGACCTTTTTCCATAAACTGAGACAGACTTAGACTCAAAATTAGCAGGACACATACCAGTAGTAGTGATGTATTTTCATTGATTCATTCATACTCTCTTGACTACCCTTATCTGACTAACCAACTACTCTTGCATGAAAGGCAACTTACCAAAGATTGGGCATAAAGCTTGTGAACTCAGCACAGAACAAAGTTAATGGATCACAGGGGTCCAGACCTGGAACCCTTAGTTTCATTATGACCTTGAGTTAACCAGTGAACTAACTGGTTAGTTAACTTGAAGAAATATGTTGTTTTTCAGTACAAGATTGAATACTCTAATTCAATTTAACCACCTATATATTTTCATAGTGTAATTATTTGGTTGGGGGGGTAGCAAATTGGTACTGATCCTGAGACTACCATTCTCTGTCCTCGAAGTTCTCTTTAAGACTTCTTACATACAAGAAAACAAGCAAAAAACATTTTTGGTGACAAATAATGGAGACTATTCCTAAAGGTTTTTTTGGGATGAGGGGGGTAGTTTATATTATATATGATCCAGCAAGAGTTATTTCCTATAAATTGCCTTTAAAGATCTTTGTTCATTCTCAGGCTTTCCTGTTCTTCTTTAAGCTGCCACATCCTCCCTCTTCCTGACCTTCTTTCCCTAAAGCAACCTGCTCTGTCAACATCTTTAGAGTCCTCAGTGCTTCTTCCTTAATGCCTGCTCTACAAAATTCTTTCCAGTTTTTCCACGTAAAATTCTTACCTTTTCTATGAAATTCTTTAAATTCCTTCTCAGAAAGATCAAAGTTACCCCAGACTAAGACTAAGGAAAGCATGCCTTTGGGGAGACTCAGTTCATCTGAGTAATAAACTGGCAATAATTTAGGATTTCTATTTTTATGGCTATTGCCAAATTTATATAATTTGGCTTGTTTAGCTTGTACAGCAAATGTCAAGTTTAAGTTACCATTAACTGTTCAATATTATGAGTCTATCTGGGAATATGGAAAACAATATGGGCAAATTTAGTTCTTATTTTTGTTGTACTTTTAAAGTGTTTTATATATTCACATGCTTCACATATGTAAAAATATGATTTTGTATGAAAGATGTTAAGATGGGATTAATTTTTTAAAGAATGATTCACACTAGGATTTCATTGAATGAAATATTTTAGCTTTACATGTAAAGAATGCAATTTAGAAAAATTTGGGATATGCAGGACCTTTCTACACATATTTATGTAAGAGTTCCATGTATGTGATGGAATTTAGGCTAATTAGGGACAATACTTCTCCGGGTTAGTGGTAAGGGATGATAACAGGATATTTGAAAAGAAATACTACTTTGGATTCATGATATCATCTTTATTCTTGTTAACTAAGCTAGGAATTTTTCCTTACCCCTTCTTTGGAGTATATCTAGCCTCTATCTCTTTTATCTACCCTGCTTTCATCATGAGATGGGAAGAGTTGTTACTGTGATTCCCACAATCTTGTGGAGTTAAGGGGGAGTTCACTTATGCACCTGGCCCCTTTCCTGGAATGTGGCATTTGAAACACCTTGAAACATGTAGAAAATTGTAATAATGGTACTTCAGTTCTTATCTTTCCTGAGGGTTCCTTTGTCCCGTTAATATATATCTGGTGTATTTAAAAATCTCTTGATTTTATTATTTTCCCTTTAAACACTTTAACCATGGAACTGCAGAGTTTAATTGAAATAGATATTGTCTAGAGATTCATATTTCATTTTTTGTGTTCAGGCAACTTTCTAAGCAGAGAATATGAATTTACATTCCCCAAAGGTCCAATTTGTTACTAATCTCTGTGTTCCTGTATCCTGGGATGCTGTGTTAGGAATTAGTACCCACCTTTGTCTCATTTCCCCAAACCTAATGCTTGACCTTACACTGTTAGCTGACTGTCATGTTCTGTTTGCAAGGTGACACCTCTAGTTCCCTGTGTGTTTTGACAGGTTTACTGTGTGAGAGGAAAATGCTCAGCCACTTCTGGGAAATCAGGCTGCATCAACTTACATATCAAGCAAAATAGATGATGAACATAGGAGAGGGAGAATCATACAGCAGTTTGACCTTTTAATGCACAGTGACCCCTACCTGCTAGATACATAGCCAGTCAGTATACAGGAATTTGACCTAAATAAGAATTAATTTTCTTCCCTTCTGGGGAGGAACAATGGTAGCCACAATGGCAAAAAACTCCCATACCACTGTTTCTCAACCTCAGCACTGTTGACATTTTGGGTCAGGTAATTCTTTCTTGTGGGGGTTGTCCTGTGCATTGTAGGATGTTCAGCAGCATCTCTGTCCTCTACCCGGTAGACATTAGTAGCCCTTTCTACCCTGAGTTGTGACAACCAAAAATGTCTCCAGATATTACATGTTTCCTGGGAGGTAATACAACCCCCAGTTAATAACTACTGCCCTACACTTATGATTGTATCTTTGCACTTTTGATTAACAAATGAAAACAAGTTCTTGGTAGGTGGGTTGTACATTTTAATTATTTTGGTAGCTCCGGAAAGGCTATACCAATTTACATTCCTAACAACAAAGTGGGACATTGCATATTTCCCTAGACCCTTACCAATGCTGAATTTTGCCAGTCTTTTTAATCTTTTGCCAATCTGATAGATGAGAAATTACCTTTTAATTTAATTCAGTTATTAATTAGGTTGGAAATATTTTAATTTTTTATTGTCTATTTGCACACCATTTTTTGTGCATTGCTTGTTTGTGTGCTTTGCCTATTTGTCTGGGTATATTAATTTGGTTATTTGTGGGATGATAGGATTGTTTTTCATTGTTAAGAATTTTTCATTTTTACATGGTCAAAATTACACTTTTTCTTTATGGTTTCTGGCTTTTATAGCTAGCTTTATGCCCTGATCTTTCTTAGTAGATTGAATTTTTTGAGATGTCATATATAAGACACTCAGTAGATTTTTAAATGAAATTGAATGTAGAAGAACTTCTTCAAGGAAAGAAGAATGTATATATGTGTACATGTGTTCGTGTGCACATGACCATATGTACATGTGTGTATATGTTCATGCGTGTGTGCATGGGCACAGAAGAGCAGAAAGCTGAAGACTGAGCTGTATGTCCACGTTTACCCGGCATTGGAAGGATATTGAGAAGTCAAGGACAATCAGTATAGTTTCTTAGAATGTATCTGAAAGCTCAAAAATAAAACTGACTTTAGATTGGTAGAAGGTTCACCTCAAATCTCCCTAGCCAAATTCTGTAGGGTTGAGCAAGTGATGAGTGTTAAAGGACTAAAAGGAGTTAGAGGTGAAAACTCAGAAAAGTGGTATAGTAACGGTATGGGCATGGGAGGTCTAAACTTCGTAACACAGTCTAAGTAATGTGGGATTTGGAAGATCTAGGTGTAGATTGGTAAGAGAGCGCAGCTTATATGGATTAACTGTTAAACTTCTTTACTTTCCCATTTTTATCAGGGTATTTATCTTCTTCAGTGTTCCTGGCTATATCTTACTTTCTTTTTCTGGGCTCCAGGTCTCTGTTTTTGTCTTTGAAAGGATCTTTGCCCTTTCCCTTCAGATCAAAGAAAGAGATAATAAGAAATACATATCTAGGGCAAAAATTCTCATTGTATGTTCTGTGGACCCCTGGGGGTGGGTTCTATATTAGCCTGCTCAGGCTGCCATTACAGAATACCACAGACTGGGTGGCTTAAACAACAAAAATTTATTTTCTCATGGTTCTGGAAGCTAAAAGATCAAGATCAAGGTGTCATTAGGGTTGGTTTCTGGTGAGGCCTCTCTTCCTGGCTTGTAGTTGAGTGCCTTCTTCCTGTGTCTTCACATGGCCTTTCCTCTGTGCATGTGTAGTCCTGGTATCTCTTCCCCTTCCTATTTGGAGACCAGTCCTGTTGGGTTAGGACTCCACCCTTATAACTTCATTTAACCATAATTACCTCCTTAAGGGCCCTATCTCCAGTCACATTGGGGGTTAGAGCTTCAACATATGAAGTTTGGAGGGTGGAGGACCCAAGTCAGTCCATAACAGGGTCCCCAAGACCCTTTTGTGGGGTCCACAAAATCAGAATTGTTTTATTAATAAGACTAAGATGTTATTTGCCTTTTATAATGTGTAGACATTTGTACTGATAGTGCAAAAGTAATAGAAGGTAAAACTGATGACTTCTCAGAAATTGAGGCCATGGTACCCAGCTGTATTCCTGGTTATTGTCTTCTTTAGTGCTACATGTTTGCAGTAAAGAAAAAAAATGGGCTATAAAATGTTCTACAAATTTCTCAGTTTTAATTTATAATATAATAAATATTGGTAACCCGTGTAAATTAAACCTCTTTGGGTCCTCAATAATTTTTAAAATTATAAATGAATCCTTAAACCAAAAAAATTTAAGGACTGCTGATCTAAGGGAAAGAAGGGGTGGTTAGTTAAAGTAAATTTTTATATTTCTTATTCTTGCCTCATAAAGCAGGTAGTTCTTTTATAATCAGAGAAAATAAACCTTTATTTTTAGAAAGTAGACAGGTCAAGTTTCTGTATTTCACTTTAATAAAAAGTAAAAGTTTCAAATTTATGCATATTCAATTCCCGATTGAGTGTATGTCTCTTTACCTTCCCATCCCTGCTTTTCCACCCCTTTGGTCTTTACTTCAGTTCAAAGGAGGCAGGGGTAGTTTCCTTAGCTCTCGCCCCTTTATTTGTTCAAATGCTAATAGGTGTTTGTTTGATTAATGGTGGGTACAGTTCCTTTTTTAGGGAAGTTACTGCTAAATGAGGAAACAACAACACATAAAAAGTATTTAGTGCTCTACGAATCAATATAGAGGATTTTTAACAGAGTATTTTCCAGGAAGTAAAAGTGACATTTGTCAGAAGCAGATTTTTGAGCTGACTCTTGAAGCAGATGCATGGATTGACAGAAAGGAAAGGAGGAGGAGGGTGAGTATGTATAGAGCAGGGGTTAGCAAACTTTTACTGTGAAGGACCAGGTAGTAAATGTTATAGGCATTGCCGACCATGTAGCATCTATTCAACTTAGCTGGTGTAGTGTGAAAGCAGCTATAGACAATAAGTAAACAAATGAGCATGACTGTATTCCAATAAAACTTTGTTTATGAACATTGAAACTGAATTTCATATACTTTTCTTATGTCATGAAATAGTATTCTTCCTTTGATTTTTTTCAACCATACAAAAATGTAAAAACCATTCTTAGCTCACAGGCCATACAAAAATAGGCACTGGACCCTATTTAGCCTGGGAACCATAGTTGTCTGACCTCTGGTATAGAGGATTAGGAAGCTGGCAGTGGGAGATGAGTACCATTTGTGGCTAGAAGATGCCTGTCATGTTGATTTCAGAGAACATTGGAGGAAAAGCAAGTCTGTATTAATGGCCATTCTGACTGGGGATTTATAAATTTTGTTAATCTTTTCAAGGAACTAACTCATGCTTTGTTAATTTTCTCTATCGTTTTATTCTTTTCATTTCTTCTTTTAGGTCATTTTCTTCCTTTTACTTCCTTTGGGTTTACTTTGCTCTTTTTTTCCTAGCTTCTTAAGATAGAACCTTAGGAAATCTATTTTCTCCCCAAATAAGCATTTAAAGCTATAAAACCCTCTTGTCTCTGAACACAAATTTTTATATGTATTATATATATTTTCATATGTATTTTATTTATATCTTTCATTATATTCCATTTGAAACATTTTCAATTTTTTTCTTTTTTTTCTCCATGGACTATTTAGAAGTGTTAGTTTTAAAAATTTGAAGTTTTGGGGGTTTTCCAAATGTCTTACTGGATTTTTAATTTATTTCAGTTGTGTTCAAATAACACATTCTGATTGGTTTGATCCTTTTGCATTTATTTTGACTTATCAGCATATAGTCTTAGTTAGTGAAGGTACCACATGGACTTGAAAAGAATATGTATTCTGCAGTTGTTGGGTTGTAGTGTTCTAAAACTGTCAGTTAGGTCAAGGTGGTTGATACTATTGTTCAAATCTTCCAAGTCTTTATTGATTTTTTTCAGAAGGGTCTGGTTCTTTTAAAAATGGCTGAGAGATGGGCATTATAACCTCCAACTCTAATAGTTTATATGTTTTTCTCTAATTTGATCATTTTTTTCTTCATATATTTTTAATCTCTGTCATTGCAGGCTGTGATAATGGGAGACCTTGATTGCTAGGGAGCAGGAGTGTGTATTCTTTATGGAAAGCTATTGGAAAGCACTGTTGAGTGGTGACGAGGGGCATGAAATTGTGAAATGGGATGTGGGGAATTGTTCAGCAGGATATACTATGTAGACAGACCAGGGACAGGTGTTAGACATGCTGCTGAAGTGCTTCAGACTTGGATTGCTAACAGTATGGAGTATAATGATAATTTTGAAAAAGTTAATAAGATGCTGGTCTGATAGACACTGGAGAGAAAGAAGTAGCAAGAGATGTTAATGGATTGAATATAGGAAAAGCAAAAAGGAGAGCTCATTTAAGCAGTTCTAAGACCCAACAGAACTGGGAAAATGGTGGTATGGTTGCCCACGATAGCAGTGTATTTAGTAGTGACTCTGAGTGATAGAGATAAGAATTTTCTTTTTGGCCCATTAAATTTTGGGTGTCGTCTGGATATCCAAATATAGTGATCATATAGGTAATAATGAGAATTTCACTATTGGTAAAAGAGAATAAGAGTTTCTGTTGAGTTTTTATTATATGCATACTATGAAATCATTGATTTCTGAAATAATTTTGGGATTAGATTTTATTTTATATGTGGTCTTAGCTCAGATGTTACCCTCACATATAAACTCTCCTAAATTACTCAGTCTAAAGTAACTATCTTAGTCCCTCTCTACCTCAAATTATCCAATTTTCTTTTCCTCCAACTAGAATATATGCTAAAGGAGAAGGGGGCCTTCATCTCTCTTGTTCACTGCTATATCCCCAGCACTGTGTACAGTGTCTACCACATATTGGGCTCTTAAATATTTGAGTATTGAATGACTGTGCCTTTTACCAGAAAAATTATATATACTAAGTAAAAGAGATGAAAAGAAAATGTTTTATAATTTGATTTAAAAATACCTCACTAATGTATAACATCTATTTTTTTAAGTTAGAAGGCTAGATCTCTGTTTATCATTCCTCACCCCTCCTCTCGTACTATACATGTCACCATATGGAAAATGATGGTTAAGTGTGGCCATAAATTAGCACATCTTTTACATGATCATAACTTTGCTTTCCAAAAAATGGAATTACTCATTAAAACCTCTAAGCACATATGCTGGTTGTTCGCTGTTCTATTTTAAAAGGTAATATGTAATTTATAAATATAATAAAAAGATACAAATAATTTTACAGTTAACTTTAGTATCTGTTCTTTGCTACCCTTAAGAGGTACAAAGAGGTAGACTGTCTTTGTCAGTTAACAGTATGGTCAAGTAGATAGAACCTGCACATAGAAAAAAGTAGTAATACAAACACTCATCTGATAAAGTATATGCCAATTTTAACTGTTACCTAAAGTGATTTAATCTTTGGTTTGTTTTAGGCTTCAGTAGAATGCCATCTTCTAACACACATAAAACCTGTATTGGAAATTAAAATCCTGTCTGAGCATCCTGCTATAGTGTTTTGAAGACTTAGAACAGCTTGGTTTAGATAGTCCTCAATAGCTGCTTTCCAATTTAGTAGAGTTGCTCTTTAGGAAAGAGCTAAACACTTGCAGTTTAGGTGTTATGTTTAGTTTTTAGCTCTTTGAATGTGGACTTTCTCTAACACCCTGGTGTTTTCTCTTACCTTGTGACAAAAACAAAGAGGGAAATTATATTGCAGAATGATGCTACAGAAATGGTCTTTCTCCAAGCAGTAGAGACTGATCTAGCAGTTTTACTAATTTGTTTCAGTTTTCCTTCCTCCCTCTGTTCTCACCTCCAAACCTATGCCTAATCCCTTATATTAATAATCTGGTATATCTCCCCGATACCATTGATATTGCTCTTTGCTTTGTATAGAAAGGTTTGTAATGTCCACTGACCAGTTTAATGATCCTCAACCTCTTTGAGCTTTTAATCGTAGTAGCATTGTTGAATTAGAGCAGATTCATTAATTCCACAAATTAATTTTTTTTTTTAAGAGACAGGCGCTCACTCTGTCACCCAGGCTGGAGTGCAGTAGTGTGATCACAGCTCACTGCAACCTCCAACTCCTGGGCTCAAGTGATCCTCTTGTCTCAGCCTCTCGAGTACGGAGGACGTGTGCCACCACAGCTGGCTAGTTTTTTATTTTTTGTACAGATGTAGTCTTGCCATGTCACCCAGGCTCATCTCGAACTCCTGTTCTCAAGTGAGACTCCTGTCTTGGCTTCCTAAAGTGCTAGGATTACAGCCATGAGCCACTGCGCCTTGCCCTAATTTTTTTAAGTGTTGCGTACCTAGTCTGTGCCAGATTAAAAATATCCACCTGGAGTTTAGAGTTTAGTGAGGGAGATAGGCAATAAACACATAGTCATACAACAAATATGTAAATAAAAATTGTGAAAAATGCTATGAAGAGAAAGTAGAAAGTGCTATGAAAGTGTAATGGAGGGCTGATTTAGATTATTGGAGTAAGAGAAGTAGAATTTTTGCTGAAGCTTGAACAATGAATAGGAATTACGTAGGCAAAGAAGATATGAAGGATTATTCACAGCAGAGAATATATTGTAGGGAATGCCTTGGAGTGAGGAAAAAAGATTGGGGAATAGAGGAACTTAAGAAAGACCAATGTGGCTAAAACATAGTATACTTTGGGGTGAGTGGCTATGCTGTGAGTTTTGGATTTTATCATAAGTGAGATAAAACCCCACAGAATAGGGTATCAGATTTGTATGTGTGTGGATTCATGATTTTTATTAAAAATAGATTATGTGGGGCTTGGTGATTGAATACATAAGGTGTGAGAGTGGAAAAGTTTTTAAGGGTGATATCTAAGTTTTGGGTAGCAGCAATAAGGTGCCTTTTTTTGATAGGAAAGAGTAAAAGAAAAGGAGAATGGAGGAGTTTAGTTTGGAACTTAATAAACAGGCAAATGCTACAAGTGTGGAGCTTAGAAGAGCATCAAAACAGCAGGAGCACTCTTTTGAGAATAATTTGTCTCCAAAATAGATGTGTTTATACTGCATCTAGAATTAGTAATATTGAAATCCACCAGTCTAGGCTTTTCAGTTTTTATCTCTTTAACATAAATGTGATGATTGATATGAGTCATTAATATTTTAGATTTAGTAGTTGATATACAGACTGTTAACAACAATTTATATAAGTTTATAATCTGCCTTTTTAAAAAAGGAGCAAGAAGTAAAACTTGAAACAACAGAGTACTCTGGATTGAATTCTTACTGTACCTTTTTTTTTTTTTTTACTTTATCTTTAAAACTTAGAATTTAAGCATTAATATCTTCCTAGAAGCAGAAGAAGAATTAAAAACAAAAAAACATATGAAGGTACATAAAATCTCCAGAATATTTCTTACTGAAACAGGAGGTTATAACGAATAATTAAAGGAATGTGTGATACCCAACTTGGGCAAAAACTAAGGGAAAACATGATGGTTGCCATCATTTGTTAGAAAGATGGCTGCCAAGTAGAAGAAAGATTAAATTTAGTTGGCTGTGGTCTGTTTATTAATCAGACACTTCCACAGTGTTTACCATGTGCCAGACACTGTTTTCAATAACTTAAAAATATTAAATGTTTACTCTCTTAACAATTCTTAACTAGTCACAAATATTATCTCACTTTTCATAGATGAGGAAACCAAGGCATGGAAAGATTAAGGTCAAAAAGTTAGTAATGGAGTTGGACTCCAGAATCCGTATTTTTAACCGTAATGCTATACTGCCTCAGTTGTAAGAAGGGAATTTGGTTGCCTGTAGGCAGATGTGGATGGCTGAAGTTTGGTTAATTTATGTGACGGTGTGAGGTTTTATTGTGTCAATATACCAGAGTTTACCAATCCATTCTATTATTGGTGAGCATTTGGGTTGTTCCTATTTTTTGCTCCTATAAACATTGCTAGCATGAACATTCTTCTTCATATGTCTTATTGCACATATGCAAGAGACTTTTCCTGAGGTAGTGGTGGTTCTCTTTATTACTGGTCCACTGGTAGAATTCTTAAGACTTACTATGGGTGCCTAGATATATTTCCCAGCCAGATTCCCCCTGGAGGTCTTGCTCTGGCCACAGAGCAACAGTTTTCATATCATTCCAACATCATAATGTCTTCTAACAGCACCCAGGCTTTTTAGGACACCTAAGAAATTGTGTGAAGAAATAAGGTTTTTTCTGGAGAAAGACCGTAGGTTTTTCTTTTTTTTTAAGGTGATTCATTTTGTAATCATAAGAATGATAAAATTAGCCTTTTAAAAATGAATGATTAACAGGGAAAAATAAGTAAACATTGCTATTCTATTACAAAAAGTAAACAACCTTATTTTTAAAGTCTTCATTTTTTCCAGGTCTCTTTTCCACAGATAGTGTTAAAAAGGGAAGCAGCTACATACCATGGAGAAGTCAAATAAATATTTCTTTTTAAGTATCACTTTTCTTTTGTTATTTTATTTTATTTTTTAAATTTATTTTTAAATTTCAGAATATTATGGGGGTACAAACACTTTAGTTACATATATTGCCTTTGCACCACCCAAGTCAGAGCTACAAGTGTGCCCATCCCCCAGTGTGTTGCGCACCCATTAGTTGTGAATTTACCCATCCCTTCCTCCCGCCTCCCACCTGCCTGACACTCGATGAATGTTACTTCCATGTGTGCACATAAGTATTGATCAGTTAGGATCAATTTGACGGTGAGTACAAGTGGTGCTTGTTTTTCCATTCTTGTGATACTTCACTTTGAAGAATGGGCTCTAGCTCCATCCAGGATGATACCAGAGGGATTAATTCTCCATTGTTTTTTATGGCTGAGTAGTGTTCCATGGTATACATATACCACATTTTATTAATCCACTCATGTATTGATGGGCTCTTGGGTTATTGCCACATCTTTGCAATTGTGAATTGTGCTGCTGTAAACATTCCAGTGCACGTGTTTTTATTATAGAATGTCTTTTTTTCCTTTGGGTAAATACCCAGTAGTGGGATTGCTAGATCAAATGGTAATTCTACTTTGAGGTATCTACATGTTACTCTCCATCAAATAAATATTTCTAATGTTTTAAATGTTTACAATATTCTTAACATTAATATAGATGGCTTGATTTCAAATTTTACTTAAATCATTTCCGTCTTCAATTTGCAGAGCACAACTCTTGTGTCGTCATTAGTAGGAAAGCTAGTAGCATCATTCTTTCATGAAAATCTTACAATCTCTCCCAAGAAAAAACTTATTTTTACACACAATTTTTCAGGCACCTTCTTCTTTCTTAAATTTTCTTTGGGGTAAAATTAATAAGAATATAGAAATTATTATGGAATCATAACTCCATGTTACCAAAATAATTTGTAATTGCCATTAGTGTTAATGGTTTATTTATAATGACTCATTACTGGATGGCAGTATACCTAACCTAAACTAGTAGTCCCAGCACACTTGGAATTCTGACTAACTTTTTTCATTTCTTTCCCCATCCTAAAGTATATCCTAAAGAAGATAAGTCATGTTATAATAAAGATAACCGTGAATCTGCACTAACTTTATTAAAGTAAATAATGTGTAAATTATTGGTGTTTTAATTTAGTAACAAATTACTTTCATCACACTTCACAGTTAATATACCTGGGTGAGAGAATCCACTGTCCTTAAGAGGTTTGTAAGTTTCTTTGACTTTCATACAGAGAGAGCATTAAATTGTGTGTATATCAGATAAAATAGACTTTAAGTCAAGAACGGTTAAAAAAAAAGAGGGAGAGAACATAAAACCACAGTTTCTTTTGCCAGGCATCTCATAAGGCAACAGTTGCTAATAGAAGATGGATTTTTTTCTTCCATGCTTTCTAAAAGTCACAATCCGTCGAGTCAGCTTGCACATAGGGGTTTAAATGTTATTTAAAAAGCAGTCAGATGTCCAGGTCTCCTTCTTCACTCTTTGCCGCTGTGCTAATGTACTTCTCCCATCCTGACAGATGGTACAGATGGGAGACTTGAGGTACATTTTCTAGGTTAAAACAAGGGGTCTCTGGGCTAGTGGACACCAGGCACGTTGAAGGTGGAGAGGGATTAAATGAGCACTGGCATTTTGAATGCTGAGAACCCTAGCCCTCTTCTCCATTGTTGGCTCCCAAATTGAAAACTAGTCCTTTAGTATCCAGGCAGGAAATAGGAGGAATATTCTGTGGTGATCTCACCAACCGAAGGAGTAAAACCTAAAAACAAAAAGAACTGTACATAAATGCTTTACTCTAGTTGGTAAGTTTGTGTCTAATTAGGGGTATGAGTTAACAATGTGAAACTACATGTATGCAGGTGTTTGACAAATAAGTAAGTAAGTGTTAGAAAATGGGAGCCAGGTTTCTCACATCAATAGTTGTATCCTAACAAAGGGCCTGGACAGATTGCCCTGTAGTGAAGGTCACAGTCAGTAAGCCCATGTATATGTTTAGAGCTTTCAATCAACTTTTCATACCCCAAAACTAAATATATCAGGCATCTGAGGAAAGCATCTAATATGAACAACAGAAACCAAAATAAGCAAATAGAAATTTTTTAAAAACTGGAGAAAACAGACCATGCAGCTTTATGTATATGTGTATATGTACATACACATATACACACACACATATATACACATACAGTCATATATAGATATGTATGCATAAAAACACCCACAGACACCACACCCATATACATATATCCAAATGTGTGTATGTATAAAATATCTGCAGAAAGAGTAGATGCCACATCCATAAATCAAGAACAGGATATTTTCAAAAGAACATTCAGAGAACAAAAAAGAAATCTTACCAATTAAGAACATATAGCAGAAAAGAAAAAAATCATAGAAGTATTAGTAAGTTGAAGAAATTTTTCTAGAAAGCAGAGAAAAAAAGGCAAAGAAATGATAAACAGAAGATAAAAGAAAATAAAGAGACTAGCCCAGAAGGGCGATCTTCCTATTACTAGGCATTCCAAAAAGAGAGAACAGAATAAATGAAAAGAAAGAAAAGGATGAACAGTATACTTCAAGAAAATATCCCCAAATTGAAGGCAAAGTGCCTATTGAGTGCCCAGCATAATGGATGAAAAGAGACTAATACCAGTTCAAAGAATGGGGGATCTAAAAAGCCAACTAAGATGCCCAGTCTCCATAATATTCAGGGTAGTACAAATTGAAATGAGATGCCATTTTTCATCCATTAGACTGGGTAAAAAAGTGTAGTGATATCAAGCATTGGAAAGAATATGGGGAAAATGGTTTTCTCACACACTCTGGTGGAAGTGTGAAACAATCATTTTGGTAAGCAGCTGAAAAATGGCAAGTAGTGTTGAACATATGCAAATATTACAACCTAGAAATTCCACTTCTGGATATTACCATTAGAATTGTGCACTTATGCATATTAAGATATGGACAAGAAGCCACATACAAGAACACTCATTGAAGCATTGTTTGTAGTAATGAAAATTTACGGACAACCTAAATACAAGAATGGTTAATTAAGATGTTGTGTATTCACATATGCATATGAACAGAACACACACACGCCTCAGCATGGACAGAGCTTCAAACATAATACATAAAATCACCAAAATGCAGAATATGTGTAGTGTATATACATTTTAAACATATTTATTTAAAACATAAAACATTAGTGTATATCGTTTATGTATATATATATATGTCTTAAAATGATATAAAAATTGACCAGAAGGATATGTACCAAATTCATGATGATGGTTACCTCTGTCAAGGGGAGGCGGAAGGAACAGGGTGGGCTGTGTATGAGTGTGGGGACTTTAGGCTTATTGATGATGCCTCATTTCTTGAAAAAGAAAACAAAATTTCAAAATGCTTAGCATTGTTGATTCTGGGTGGTAGATCCGTAGGTATTTATTTGTTCTGTTTCTCTTTTCAATTATTTATTTATTTATTTTTATTTATATAGATTTAGGGGGGTCTGTGTGTAGATTTGTTACATAGATATATTGCATAGTGGAGAAGTCTGGGCTTTTTGTGTAACCTTCATCCCATTAGTGTTTGTAGTACCCCTTAGGTAATTTTTCATCCCACACTTCCTACCCTCCCAAATCTCCAATGTCTATTACTCAACTCTCTCTGTCCATGTGTATTCATTATTTAGCTCCACATGTAAGTGAGAACATGCAGTATTTGACTTTCTGTGTCTGAGTTATTTCACTTAAGATAATGGCCTCCAGTTCCATCCATGTTGCTGCAAAAGATGATTTCATTCCTTTTTATGGCTGAGTAGTATTCTGTGGTGTGTGTGTGTGTGTGTGTGTGTATAAACACACACCACATTTTCTTTATCATCAGATGATGGGCACTTAGGTTGATTCCCTATCTTTGTGATTGTGAATTGTGATGCAGTAAACATACAAGTGTGGGTATCTTTTTGATATAATGATTTCTTTTCCTTTGAGTAGATACCTAGTAGTGGGATTCCTGGATCAAGTGGTAGTTCTATTTTAGTTATTTGAGAAATCTCCATAACTTCCACAAACTTTAGTACAAATGAAAATAAACTAGACACATATAGTGAGAACAGGCCAGCCAAATGTAATGTAAATTGGACTAATCTAACTATAAATACTTTTCTTTAATAATTTTGACCATAAGCCAATACAAAGAGCTAGAATTTCAAGTTTCTTTGAGTTTTTGAAGTGTAGGTTTAAGTCAAGGAAAGAAAAAAATTGAAAATATAAAAATCACTTAGTTTAATTTAGAGAGATAATAAGAGGTAAGGATCCAGGTGATAGGATCATTCAATTTTCTAACATTAAACATTCCACTTTAATATGGGATTCACCATTGGGGGAAATCATCATGATTTAGAGAAATTGTAGTTTTTATATAAAAAGCAAAATCCCAATACAAGCATTTAAAAAACCATTACAAATATATTGTAAAACAAAACAAAATAAGATTTGTACTTACTGATAATAAAACACACTGGATCTGCATAAAGTACACCACTCATTTTCTTTTTGAATATATGAATTAATTTGGGAGATAATTGACATCTTAGCACTATTCAGTCTTTGAATCCATGAACGTATTAAATCACTCTATTTTTTGGGTCTCTTTTTGTTTCTTTCAGCAAAGTTTAATAATTTTAAATGTATCAGTCTTGCCATATCTTTTGTTAAATTAATTCCTAAGTATTAATGCTATTATAAAATTAATTCCCAAGTATTGATGCTATTATAAATAAAAAATAAAATTGTTTTAAAATGTTTTTTCCAGTAGTTTCCTGCATTTGTATAGAAACAACTGATTCTTGTATATTCACCTTGTGAATTCACCTTGCCAAATTCACTTTCTGTCTTCGCCTTTATATATTGTATATTCACCTTGCTAAATTCATTTATTTCTAATAATTGTTTTTCAGATTCCTTAAAATTATGTGTAAAAATCATTTTTATATGAATAAAGACAATTTTAGTTCTTCCTTTCCAAACCTCCTTTTAAATTTCATTTCCTTGCCTTATTGCACAGAGTAGGACCTCCACCACATCCATACAATGATGAATAGAAGTAGTGAGAGTGAACATTCTTGCTTTGTTCCCAGTAGAAGGAGAACTTGCAATATTTCACTGTTACATAAAATACTAGCTGTACGTCTTTCATTGATTTTCCTTTCAGATTCAGAGAGTTGCTTTTAATTCTTAGTTTGTTGAGCGTTTTATCATGAGTGAGTGCTGAATTTTGTCAGATGCTTTTTCTGCATCAATTGGGGTGTTCATATGTTTTTTTAAATTTTTCTGGTAAATTACTTAGATTGATTTTTGAGTTTTAAATCAGTCTTACATTCCTTGAATATTCCACTTGATAATGGTCTATTATCTTTCATATGTATGGCTGGATTCAATTTGATTTTTTACATCTGTATTCATGAGGCTGATTTTCTTTTCTGGTAATAACAGGTTCTGGCATTAGGATTCTGTTTGCCTAATAAAACAAGTTGGGAAGTATCCCTCTTCTATTTTCCTGAAAATGTGTAAGATTGCTATTTTTACTTCCTTAAATGTTTGATAGAACTTACCTGTGAAGCCATCTGGACCTGGGGTTTTGTTTTGTTTTTAATTACAGATTAATTTCTTTAATATTAAATATATACAGCTTATTCCTTTTTGTGGTTATTTTAGTAATTTGTATTTTGTGAGAGATTTTTCATTTTATCTGAGTTACTGAACTGATTTGTATAATAATGTTCAGAACGTTATGTTTATAGGATCTGTAGTGAAATCCTTTCTTACATTTCTGATACTGGTAATTTGTGTTTTTTAATTTTTCTTGATCAGTCTTGTTAAAGTTTTATCCAGTTTTTATCTTTTCGAAAAAGTAACTTTTGGTTTTAGTTTTTTCAGTTGTCCATTTTTATTCCATTGATTATGCTATTATCTTTATTTTTAGCTTATACCTAAACTTTCAGACTTCTGTTTTAAAACAGAAGTATTTAAAGTATGAATGCAGCTTTAGATTCATTCAACTTATTTTGATATGTCATATTTTCTAATCATGTATTTTCCAATTTCCCTTTCTTCTTTCTTCTTCGACTGTAGGTTATTAAGAGGTGTGCTGTTTATCCTCTACCTGTTTGGGACTTTTCTAGATATCCTAATGGTTTCTAATTTAATTCCATAGTAGTAGGAGAACATACTCTTTAAGATTTTAATTTTTAGAAATTTGTTGTCTTTTTTAAAAAATGGTTGACTATATCATCTATCTTGAATAATATTCCACGTGCACTTGAAAAGAATGTGCATTTGCCAGTTGTTGGGCACATTAATGTCAATTAGGACAAGCTAGTTATCAGTGTTGTTCAAATCTTCTATTTCCTTACTGATTTTTTGTCTAATTGTTCTATCAATTACTGAGAGAGGGGTATTAAAAATCTCCAATTATAAGTATACATTTTTCTATTTCTCCTTTAAGTTCTGTCAGTTTTTGCTTCATTTTGAAGCTCAGTTGTCATTTGCATATACATTTATGATTCTGTGCCTTCCTGATGAATTGGCTCTTTCAGCATTATGAAATTTCCCTTTTAATCTTTGGTTACATTCCTAGTCCAGAAGTATACTTTTGCTAATATTTAGATTGCTTTCTTACACTTACTGTTTGTACAATATATTCTTTTCCATTTTTAAAACTTTCAACCTATTTATATCTTTATATTTTAACTACATCTCTTATTGACAGCATATGGTTTAGGTTTGCTTTTTTCCCCTAGTCTCTGCCTTTTAATTGTAGTGTTTAGTCAGTTTGTATTTAATGTAATTATTGATATGGTTGGGCTTAGGGTACCTATTGTTCTTTGTTCTTCTTTTCCTACTTTCTTGCCTTCTCTTGGGTTGACTAATTTTTTTTAGTAGAATGCTACAACCTTTCTGTTAACTTTTTAGCTATACTTCCGTATATTTTCAAATTCCTTTATGACCTTTGAAACACTACCTTCTTTGTATTTTTAAGTGATTGCTCTAGGAATTATATGTATCTTTAACTTATAAATTTATTTATAGTTAATATGGTACTATTTCATGTAAAATGTAAGAGCCTTGCAACAGTATAATTCTATATATACCTTCCCATCCTTTGTGCTATTATTGTAATATAATTAGCATTTGCTATGTTATAAACTCTACAATATGTCATATTTTTACATAAAATCACTTGTCTTTTAAAGAAATTAAGAGAATAAAAGGCATAGTCCTTTTTATTTACCCTCATATTTATGATTTCTGATGCTTTTGCTTCATTTTTGTAGATCTCACTTTATCTGGCATCATTTTCCTTTAGCCTGAAAAACTTTGTTAGCATTTCTTATACATTCATCCTGCAAAGATTTCCTCAGTGTTTAGGTGTTTAGTCATCTCAAAGTGTTTTTAATTTTGCCTTCAGTTTTTTGAAGGGTATTTTTGCTGGATGTAGAATTGTGGATTGACGGGTTTGTTTATTTTCTTTAGGCACTTTCAAGTAATCATTCCATTATCTTCCTTTCTCCGTTGTTACCAATGAGAAATCAATATCATTTAAATTATTGTTTTCCTGCATGTGATATACCACATTTCTCAGGCTAGTTTCAAGATTTTCTCTTTATCTCTGTTTTTAGCAGTTTGACTCTGATTTGGTAATAAGGTTTTTCTCTGTATTTATTCTGAGTGGGGTTCACGAGGTAGTTGGATCTAACAGTTTGTTTTTCACTAAATTTTGGAAATTTTCAATTATGATTTCACCAAAATACTATTTCTGCCCCAATCTCTTTCTCTCCTCCTTCTGGGAATCAAGTCATGTGCTTGATATTGCCAACAGGTTACGGAGACTCTGGTTTTTTTTTCTTCCTCAGTCTTTTCTCTTTGTTCTTCAGATTGGATATGGTTGTGGCTTTAAGTTCACCAACCTGTTTTTCTGCCATCACAAATCTGTTAAGCCTAGACAGTGGATTTTAAAATTTGCTGTTGAACTGTCTAGCTCTTGAGTTACCTTTCACTTCTTTTTTATAGTTTCCATTTGCTGCCAGTATTTCTCATGTGTTTACCTATAATATCTTTTTAAAAAATCCTTAAATATATTTATAATAACTACTTTCACATCTTTGTCAGTTAATTCCAACATCTAAATCATATTGTGTGTTTCTATTGACCACTTTTTCTCCTTATCTTGAGCTACATTTTCTAGCTTTTTTGCATATTTAGTAATTTTTTATAGTGTACTGGATATTGTGGGTAATAATGTGGATGATACTGTGGATTGTTATGTTTTTCTGAAGAGTGATTTTTGTTCTACTAGACAGCTCAATTACCAGCTGGTAAACATACATTTAACCATACAACCCAGCAGTTGTAGTCCTCCGTATTGAAATGAAAACTTATGTTGTCACAAAAGCCTGTATACAAATATTTGTAGCAGCTTTTTTGTAATAGCCAAGAACTGAAAACAACTTAAATGTACTTTAAGCGGTGAGTGAAGAGAAAAAAACAAAACAAAACTGTGGTACCTCCATACCATGAAGCAATAAAGAGGAAGGAACTATTGATACATGCAACAAATCGGGTAGATCTCGAGGGCATTTTGTTGTGTCAAAAAAGCCAATTTATAATGGTTCCATACTATATGATTCAGTTTACTCAACAAAGTGACAAAATTATAGAAACAGAAAACAGTTGTTGCCAGGAGTTAAGGAAGGGAGGAGGATGTGATTATAAATAGCAAGAGGGAATTTCTCTGTGGTGATAGAGCAATATATCTTGATTATGGTATAGTTATATGAATCTGTACATGTGCTAATATGTTCATAGAATTGTAAACAAAGACATAAGCAAAAAATGAGTGCATACAAAACTGGCAAAATTCAAGTAAGGTCTGTAGTGTAGATAATTGTACTGTGCCAGTCAATTTCCAGCTTTATATTGGCTCTGATCTACATTCTCTAATGCTTCAAGCCAGTAAGAGTGTAATTATTTCCTGTAGATTTAGCCTCTCAGCACATAAGAGGGAGTATTGGGATGAGTTCCCTAGTGCGGCAGTCCTCAACGTTTTTGGCACCAGGGACCAGTTTCATGGAAGACAATTTTTCCACGGACGGGGGTGGGGGGGATGGTTTCAGGATTATTTAAGTGCATTACATTTATTGTGCAGTCAAACCTCTCTGCTAATGGTAATCAGTATTTGCAGCCACTCCCCAGTGCTAGCATCACTGCCTCAGCTCCATCTCAGATCATCAGGCATTAGATTGTCCTAAGGAGCGCGCATCCTAGATCTCTCGCATGCGCAGTTTACAGTAGGGTTTGCGCTCGTGTGACAATCTAATGCCACTGCTGATCTGATAGGAGGCGGAGCTTATGCAGTGATGTGAGAGATGGGGAGCGCTGTAAGGCTGTAAATACAGACTGAAGCTTTGCTTGCTCACCTGCCGCTCACCTCCTGCTGTGCCGCCAGGTTCCTAACAGGCCACAGACCAGTACTGGTCCTGGTCCGCCACGGGGGTTGGGGATCACAGCCTTAGTGGAAAGTCCTATAAGTGTATAAATCTCATAAAATATGGTTCCTTTCTTTCAGTGATCAGAACCCCTACATTTTCTGTCTTTGGTCACTTTCCAATGTCTTTAAGCATTGTCTTTAAGTTTTTCATATTTTATCCAGAGATTATAAATGTGGGCAAGTTAGTCCAATACAAGATAGTCCATCATTACAGAATCCAGAGGTCAACTAATTTTATTTTGAAGTATTACAAATTTAAAGTGTTTGTTAACTTTTCAATAAAAATTTTGAAGGTAAAATATCATAGAAACTTTTAAGTAATGCATAGTGAAGAGTACTACATAAATCAAATAAAGAATTAAATGATAGCTGAAAACATGAAAAATCAGAATTTGTAAGTAGGAAGAAGGGTAAACATACAAATACAGCCTGAAACAAATTTTAAAAGTCATATAAATGGGTCTTTCAGAAGTTTCAGGAAAGGATATAATTATGTATTCTCAAATAGGAATACACACTTAATCACCAGCAAGGACTTTGGCTATAAAATCATCCATTGTCTTTTGGAAATATTTTTCCATTTGGCCTTAAAAGTTACATTTTCTTTCTTTTCTTAGTTTTTCTGACTTTTATTATTATTCTTGGAGAGTAAAATGGCAATCTGATCTTCATATGCTTTTAATTTTTTCTTCTCCTTTGTTTTAGTTATTTGTATAATTGGCCTTAAATGAGGTGAGAGTGAAGAGACTAGAGCCATCTCTGGAAAACATCATTACCCCATTCCTCTGGAAGCTGCCCTCTGGAGCACTACATTTGACCATATCTGTTTTGAGAATCCATTATGAACAAAGAAGTCTCTGAGGTAGGAATTGTTAGCTCTGTTTTTAAAGAGTTTTATCTTTACAAAAGTATGGAGGGAAAATAATTATCTGTTGACTATTACTTTTTATGGAAATATGTGTTTGGTCTAGGAAGCTTCAAGGTAATTGTAAAACAAGTGCTGCCATTCCTTAATGTTGGAAAAGTTGTAGGTTATGCTTTATGAACCATTTTAATGTACATTGAAACCACTATAGGCTTCGGATCTTACATCTTACAATGAGGCCCTTAAATCCTTAATTGAAAATGGCAGCAGAAAAAGTACACTAAACCATCCCCAGATTTGGTTAATATATTTCTAACACATATGCAGTCTTTAATTCTATATACATATCTCTTGTGTCCATTTGGGCATTTTTACATTGTTACTGTTTGTTTTAAAGTTCCTGAGCTAGCTAGGAATAGAATGAGTGTGTCCATGAACATGACAATAATAATAGGAGCCTATACGTAGAAAAATAAACATGCACTAAGCCAGGATGGTAGATAGAAAGTTGAATAATCAGAAACTGGTAAACCAGTAAGGGGAAGACTTCTAGGAGGAAATTTTTTAAATTAATAGACTTTTAGTTGAATTATAACATACAGAGATAAAAATCAGAAATTTGAAGTGTATAACTTTTGAGTTATCATGTACTGAGTTATTTGTGTAAACACTACCAAGGTTAAGAAGTAGGACAATACCAACACCCCAGAAACCCCCTCATCCCTCTGCCTCAGCTGCACACCCACTCACTGTTAAAGGAGGCATTTGGAGAGTGCAGGACATCAACCTGGAGGGTGGGATTTTAAGGATTATAGAAGTTGAAGGCAGTAAAATTTAGTTGGCCAACAATACTTATATTTGGAATAAACAATGAGTTTGGAAGTCGGAGGGAAGAATCTGAGTTGGCAGAAAGTTTTAAAGCAAGGATGAGAGGTACAAAATTATTTGAAAAGATACTCATTTAATCCTGTTACCTCTACCACTCTCTTTAAAATTTCATCAGTTTCTAAAACAGACACAACTCCAGGTTTCTGGCTTTTATTAACTAGCGGTACATTTGTATTTACAAGTTGAATGTCCCTTATCCAAAATGCTTGGAACCAGAAGTATTTCATATTTTGGATTTTTTTGGATTTTGGAATATTTACGTTATACTTACTGGTTGAACATCGAAATCTGAAATGCTCCAATGAGTATTTCCTTTGAGCATCATCATATGCGACTCAAAAAATTTCAGATTTTGAAGTATTTCAGATTTCAGATTTTCAGATTTGGAATGCTCAACCTGCATTAACTTATGTTTTTTGTTTGAGATCAGACTGTTGGTTCTCAATTAGGAGAGATAAATGAGTTAAGCATTCTGATTTTAAAAAAGTTTGCAGAGTAGGATGTATTATAATAAAGAGAAATTTTAATCAAGTAGGAGAGCCCTCTTTAATAGTTTTCAGGAAGGGAATATTAGTACCTTGACTTTATGAAAGAAATACGGGGAAAAATAGACAGAATAATCTAGCAATTGAACACTAGCTTGGGTGTCTTTTTTTTTTTTTTTTCTCAGAGACAAGGTCTCTCTCTGTCGCCCAGGCTAGAGTGCAGTGGCATGATCATAGCTCACTGTAACCTCAAACTCTTCGGCCTAAGAGATCCTCCTGCTTCAGGACTACAGGCACATGTCATCATGCCTGGTTAATTTTTTAAATGTATTTTTGTAGTGATGGGGTCTCACTATGTTGCCCAGGCTTGTCTTGAACTCCTGGGCTCAAATCATCCTCCTGCTTTGGCCTCCCAAAATACTGGGATTACAGGTGTGAGCCACCATGCCCGACCTCTTTTTCTTTACTCATTGTTCACTGAGTGACTCTGAGAAAATCATATTTTCCTGATCATAATGAAATACTTTTATCTTTTCTATTTCTTTTAACATTTATTAAAAACAGTTTCAAACCTACCAAATCATTACTAAATTGATAGACTGAACACCTGTATGCCCATTGCCCAGTTTCAGCAGTAATAAACTTTTTGTGACGTTTGCTTTATCTCTCTCTGTTTACTACTACCTCTTCTCTTCCCCCTTCACCATTATGATGATGATGATGAACCATTTGAGAGAGAGTTATAAACAATCATTATCCTTCACTCTAAAATATTCAATACATATCTCCTATTTAACTACAATATAATAATCAAATTTAGGAAACTTAACATTTTTATTACTATTATCCAATATGTAGTTCATATTAAAATTTTACCAGTTGTCTGATCCAGGATCATACATTGCATAGTTATCACATTTATTTGGTTTCCTTTAACATGGAATAGTTATCGGCTTTTCCTTGTCTTTCATAATAGGGCTTTCCATGACAATAACATTGTGGAACATTAGAGGCCAGCTGTTTTTGTACAGTGGTCCTCATTTGGGGCTTGTCTATTTCCACCTCTTTTCCTTCCTGAAGAGACTGTGGTCTAGGACTTTGGAGAGTCATGGATTTGTTACTGAGAGCCTTATCTGAGAGAATAAAACCTGTAAAGATTGCTTTTAGGAGAAAGTTTATTGAAACATGACAAGAGCTCAGAATTCTAGGAATTAGATTCATAAAGATTATTTGGATGTTATATAGAAAGGAAATATATATATAAAAAAAATATATATAGGCTGGGCATGGGGGCTCATGCCTATAGTCCCAGCACTTTGAGAGGCTGAGATGGGAGAATCACTTGAGGCCAGGAGTTTGAGACCAGTCTGGGCAACATCATGAGACCCTGTCTCTACAAAAAATTTAAAAATTAGCCAGGTGTGGTGGTGCATGCCTATAGTCCAAACTACTCAGGAGGCTGAGGCAAGAAGATCACTTGAGCCCAGGAGTTTGAGGCTGCAGTGAGCAATTATTGTGCCACTACATTTCAGCCTGGGCCAAGACACTGTCTCTAAAAAAAACAAAAAAATTATATATTTGTAAAATTATGTATATTGATACATAATTATGTATATATAGTTATATATATAATTACACACAAATGTACGCATATAATTTTAGAATCCAAGATTTATAAACTTTGTAGCAAAAATTAAGGTTTGTAAAAGTAGAACTTTTGATTTTGATGGAACAGTGAAATTATATTTTAAGTAAATCACATCTTACAGGAAATAATTCGTTTTATATTATAATGTACCACAGAAGATAAATCAAGATTAGGTATATGATCAACTTTATTTATTTGCATGTGATATTTGGACTAAGAATTGAAAAGATTTTATTTATATGTTTGAGAACCTTGAAAATAAATTTCCTTATCTCTAAAATGAATTATAATACTACCTACCTCATATTTTACTAGTAAATGAGTTAGTAAGGCTTGTAAGGAAATGAATTAATATACATTAGGTGCTTAGAATAGTGACTGACATATAGTAAATCCTATATGTGTTAGTCTTCATTGTCATTATCATCATCATTATTATCATCATTAGATCATAGTTTAGTAGTAAAATAAAACTGTCAAGATAGAGATAATACACAATTCATAGTGCAGTTGTGAGGAATAAGTGAATTAATGTGCCTAAAACATAGTAAATGCTCAATATATGTGATATTGTCATATCTTTTTATTAAATGCATATTAATGGCCTGCATTTTAATTTGTGAAACTTTTATTATTTTGTTCTTCCCAAAATCTTTGTTACTACTGACGTTATCCTGCAAAAGTGGCAACAGGCAGAATAGGCATGTTTATACAAGCTAAATGGCCCATAGTCAGAAAAATTTGAGAAGCACTGTACTGGATGATAATACTAAAATGTTAGAAGTCTGAGGCTCCAGTTTAAAATTTATAGGCATTATTTGTATTGCTATTATTCTGTTTGTTTTCATAGGTGTTATTCTGTTGAGAACAATAGAAAGTGAAATTTGAGTTTCACTTATTGAGTTAGTCTTTGGTCATTGCATTAGAAGGGATATAGCTGGCTAAATTAGCATTAGCATTGAGGGGATTGGTGGTATTTAACCAGCTATTTCATGTGAAATGCTTGGGGAAATTTTTTTTTTTCATTTTTCAGTGTATATGAATACAGTGTTGCCAAATATAAATTAATCACATGAGATGACTTAGATTTTAGGCTGAGCTTTTAAAAATGCATATCCTTTCTATAAATGTGGGCAATGAAGATTGTATGTAGATTTGTACTGTGATTTTACCTATGCCTATTTTCCCTTCAGCTGGGGTAGGTGACCCTGAAATTAACTGGAGGTTTACCTGACTTGATCATTTTCTAATGCCCTCAAAATACAATTTCATTGTTTTGGCAAATTATTTTGACCTATTTGGCTCTATTACTCTGGTACTTCTACTACCTTATAACATTAAAGATCAAGTTTTAGTATGTTTATTTTTATTTTATTGCTGTTGATATGTATATTTAACCGTGCTATATTCTGAAATAGGTTTCCAAAATATTTGGGGGAAATTGAACAACTTCTGATCTGGGGCTGGATTCTTTATTTTCAATATTGGAGTAATTTTATGAAATAAATGTGGTTATTTGGTTTTGGATAATCAACTGTGGATTATCCATATCTAATGTTGATCTTCATTCTCTTCAAGCTCTAGCTTCTAGCTGTTTTTCTGCTCATTGTTATCTGAATCTGTGAAAGAGGTTGGTGGAAAGAGACAGACATTGAAATTTTTATCACTTGGTTTTGTCCCTGCAAATGATAAAGCAAAATTATCATCATTTGCTTTTTTAAGGCTGTAACCTCTTTGCTAAACTATTACAGACTGTTCTCCTGTGCACATGCAAGTAAATAACAAATACTCATTTTTTTGTTTACACCAGTTAAAGACTAATTTTTTAATCAAGAAATACCAGTACAAGTTAGAATGAATTTTGGAAGACATGTGCGGTATACCTGCAGTAACCCTATATCACTTTAAGATAACTGGAATCATATAGTTTCATGGATTTATAAGGAAACGTTGAGGATATTTTTGCCAATTAGTTTTAATAAGACAGCTACCACAAATATGTATTGCATATGCTGACTGTTTTTCCTCAATCACAAATTATTTTAACAAGGCAAATACATATATTTATTCCTTAAAAATTAAATTTTAAATGAAGTCAATATGAGTAACTTAAAATATTGGATTTTGGTTTTCCTCTTCCTATGTATTTGTTAATAGAAAACAAAAAATAAACTTTTATACTTTTTGTCATACTTATTCTTTACATTTAGAAAAATTAATGCACAGAAAGAAAGCATTGCCTCTTAATCTGTAGACAAGCTTTTAGTGGTAAACATAAATATATTAAATGCATTGTTTCAAACATTACATACTTTTAGAAGTTACCAAGTCCTTGATACTGTCTTTATTATTAGCATAATAAATTTAAATGACTTTGCATAGATTTTCTTTTACAAAAAGCACTTTTTAAAAATCTGGTATTTTATAGAATTAATGAAATAAAATTAAATGATGCTTTTATATTTAAGAACTCACTGATTGCTTTAAATCCATTTCTTTGCCTTTGCTTTTTACTCCTCGCCATGATGGTTAAGATGTTGGCATGTCATTTATGGTAGAGGCTTATGGGGGCAAGGACTCTTCTCTGGGCCAGGGATAACCACTATCTGAGTTTTGGTCCCTGGCCTTGTGGATTTAGAGAGAATTTTTGTTTCCAGACATTTAAGGAAATCACTGTCTAGTCATTCGCTTCAAAATATTCAGTTTTCAACAAAAAATTAGGGGACATGCAGAGAAACAAGAAAGTATGGCCCATATACAGGAAAAATAGCAATGAATACAGATTGTCCTTGAGGGGACCAGACATTGGAATTATTAAACAAAGAAGAAAAAGTAGATAAGTTGGACTTCACTAAAATTAAAAACTTGTGTTCATCAATGGACACTATAAAGAAAGTGGAAAGAGAAACCATAGAATGGGAGAAAATATTCACAAATCATATATCTAATAGGGGTCTAGTATCCCAAATATAAAGAACTCCTACAACTCAACAATAAAAAGATAAATAATCCAATTAAAAATCATACAACTCGATGGCAAGAAAACATATAACCCGATTTAAAAATGGGGAAAAGACCTGAGTAGACATTTCTCCAAAGACAACATAAAAACGGCCAAAAAGTATATTAGAAGGTGCTCAACATCACTAATCATCAGGGAAATGCAAATCAAAACCACAATATCACCTCACACCCATTAAGATAGCTATTATAGAGGTTGAGTATCCCTTATACAAAATTCTTGGAACCAGAAGTATATTCAGTTTTGAATTTTGGAATATTTGCATTATACTTACCAGTTGAGCATCCAAAATCTGAAATCTGAAATGTTCCAATGAACATTTCCTTTGAGCATAATGTCGGCATTCAAAAAGTTTCAGATTTTAAAGCATTTTGGATTTGGGATTTTCAGATTTGGGATACTTACCCTATATCAAAAAGACAAGAGATAACAGATAAGTATTGGCAAGGTTGTAGAGAAAGGAAAACCCATGTACACTCTTGGTAGCAATGTAGATTAGTGCAGGCATTATGGAAAACAGTATGGAGGTTCCTAAAGAAATTAAAAATAGAATTACTGTATGACCCACTAATCCCTCTTCTGGGTATATATCCAAAGAAGATGAAATCATCACCTCGTAAAGACATCTGTACTCCCATGTTCATTGCAGCATTATTCACAATAGGCAAGACATGGAAACCACCTAGGTGTTTGTCAGCAGACAAATGGATAAAGAAACTGCAGCATATATATACAATGGAATATTATTCAGCCTTAAAAAATGAGGAGATCCTACCATTTGCCACTACATGGATGAACCTTGAGGACATTATGCTAAATGAAATAAGCCAGACACAAAAAGAAAAATATTGCATGATCTCACTTATATGTGGAATCTTAAAAAGAAGAAAAGGTCAAATATACAGAGATAGAGAATAAAACAGTGCCACAGGGGGAAAAGAGCTGTGTGAGATGATAGATATATTAATTTGTTTCACTATAATAACCATTTCACTGTATATATGTATCACAAAGCATTATGTTGTATTCCTTAAATATATACAAATATACAAAAATAAATATAAAAACTTCATTTTTAAAAAAATAGGCAAAGGACCTGAATAGACAAGTCTCCAAAGAAGATATACAAATGGCTTGTAAGTACAGGAAAAGATGTTTGATGCCATTAGCAATTAGGGAAATGTAAATCAAAACCATAATGAGATACCATTTTATACCCACTAGGGTGGCTATAATTTTTTTAAGAGGGGTAAAATAACTGTTTTGGGCAAAGATATGGAAATCAGAACCCTTGTACATTACTAGTGGGAATTTAAGATGGTTTAGCCACTGTGGAAGACAGTTTGGCAGTTTGTCAAAAAGTTAGAGTTACTACATGACCCAGCAGTTCTACTCCTAGATAAATACCCAAGAGAATTAGAAACATGACCACACAAAAAGTTACACATAAATGTTCATAGCAACATTGTTGATAATATCCAAAAAGTCAAAACAACCTAAATGTCCATTAGCTGATGAATGGATAAACAAAATATGGTATCTCCAAACAATGGAATATTGTTTAACCATAAAAAGGGCAATGAAAATCCTAAAGTTTCCATCCTTTCTCACAGCATGAAAAAGATTTCAGTTGTCATTGAAATGAAAAGACAAAATTGAAAATTTCTTTTAGAAAACCCTCGGTGTCTAAGGACTCCAGTTTCAGAAACATTTTTTATGGAAATTACCCAGTGCAGGAATTCTGGATATTTATTATGACTTTTCCTGTGTGATACTCTTTATACAACTATCAGTTTGAGGAGGTTTAGCTCTCAGAGTATCCTCATCATGCATATGCTTCTCTATGCTAATTGCCTGCTAAGCATTTTAAAGTGTATCATTAGAGTTGTTTATTAACTAATTGGTACTGATTTTTCGAATTATGCAGTTCTCAACCAAATCCAAGAGATAAATGGCAAATTTCTTACATAGAAATTTTTGACTCAACTGAATTATAAAGCACTGTCCTATTTCTTTAGGCTTCACCTATTTGGTTTAGTCTGGTACATTTGAACAGAGAGTGATGTGGTTTCTAGTTCCTAAAACTACTCTCTAGAGATTGCATAAGATTGGGTGTAATTTAGCAACTCTTTTTAAATCAACAGGATACTTTTATTTAGTAACCTTACCTCTTTTTAAAAGATGATATGCAAATTGGTTTCCTGAAACCAACATTTCTTTTCTTAATGACTCTTATTTAAATAGCCTAACTGCCAAATATAATGGCATTCCACATAAGTACAACAACTGTAATAGTTTTTCCTCATCAGAGGTTTTACGTTGCTATTTTTATTGTGTTTTGTAAATAGAAAGCAGTTAATACCAGAATCATACCATCAGCAAATTTTTGGTGACTGTCTCATAGCTCTTTGACTATTGGCTCTTATTTTGGTAGGCCAGCTTGTTTGGCTGCTATTAGATTGTTGTCTGCTGTCTCTGCAGCCCCAGAATCTCGGATAAATTTAGCAGATGTGAATCTCCAGCTAGTAGTCCAACGGTAGCACAGTATGACTCGTTTTAGATAGTTTGTTTGTTGCTGAAAATTACCCAGTCTGTGAGATAGTATTATTTAGATCGTATAACTGCAACATGGCTTTCTGTCTGCAGTACTGTGAAATATTGCAGGTTGTTACTCCAAAATAGTAGATCTTTACCTTTTCAAAATTAGAGGAGTTATTCTTCAATTTCTAGACCAAGAAGGTAGTTTGCTTTTTTCCCCACTGAAAGTAGGAGAATAAGGATTTCAAGAAAGCTGTTTCTCAATTATAGGAAAGAATTTCAAAAGCTGTATAAAAGTTAACAGAAAATATTTGACCATAAAAATACTTAAATATCCTTTAAAAATCTTAGATGTTGTATTAGTAAGATAGCTTAATCAGTTTTAATTCATCACCTGTTTATTTAGCATCTGTATCTTTTAGGCATTATGTTAGATATCAGATATACAATAAAAGATCTAATAACTGACTTTGGGTTCACAATCTAGAAGGGGAGACAAGAGAATTATAACTTATAGCACATTATAATAAGTAATATATAGAGAGTATATTGAGAACAAGGAGAATTCTGGATAGGTAAATTCTCAGATGGGTATAACATAATTACATTGGAGGCAGAAAAGATGGGCAGCTAAGGAAACAAGAAGTGGCACCTGAGCATGAAGTAGGCGTTAGCTAACTCTTTACTTTTGGATTTAGGAAAACTCTAAAGTCGTAACTTTCATAGTCCTTGTTCAACATTTTCTTCTCTCTTTTATTTCTACTTTTGTAGAAAAGTTTAGAATTGATGCTTCTTTATTATTTTAAATTTATTGTATAATTTCATTTTATATTAATAAATTTAAAAATATTTATCCTTTATTTATATGTAAAAGTGAAATTAAGTGGATTTTTTATGTCTGTGATAGATGGTTAACCTTATTTATGTTTCTGTGAATCTCCATAGGAAAAGAAGGTATATTTTATTAGTTACAATAATACAGTTAGCTGATGATTCTTATTTTGTGTTTGTGTTTCAGAATGGATATTAACAAAATCATTGTTGGGTCTCTTGACATCTTTAATGTTATGGTGGTTACTGCAAGTCTGGCATATTTGCCTTTCATTGGGGTTGTCTACCTTAAATTGTAAATTTTGAAAGGGCTAAATAAGTCTCTGTATTTTCCTTATCATAGGTCCCTTCCTCTCCAATCCTCCGCCAAACATGAGGCCTAATAAACTTTTTTTATGACATTAATTCATAGTGCAGTTTGTCTCATTTATCATTAGTAGAAATCTGAAACTTAAAGGTCTATCAGGTTTTTACATGTTTAATTTGAGGTAACAGTGGGATATCCAAATAGAAATGTCCATATAGCATTTGGACACTCAGATACCAAAAAGTACTGAACTGAGAAAGATTGTACTTATCCTCTTTAGAGGAAGTTCTTAGAATGAAAGTCAAATCCTGTCATCCTTTGCTCTTAATCCTTGGATGATTGCTCAAAAGTCCTTAGAATGATGTGGCCTCCCATTATCTCTGACCTCATCTCCTACTCCCCGATTCCCCATTTCTAGCCATACTCACCTCTCTCATGTTTCTCAAAAAGCAGTCATGCTCCTACCTTAAGGCCCTTCCCCTTTCTCTTGCCAGGAGCACCTTCCTCTATTTCTCCTTCTTATGGCTCTCTCCCTATCTCCTTCATGTCTTTGCTCATATCTCACCTTTTTAGTGAGGTCTTTCCTAACTGCCTTACTTTCTACACCTCTGCTTCCACACACCTAAGCCTCTATTTTTCTCCATAGCACTTACCACGTTCTAATATACTATATAATTTACTTTTTAATTTTATTTGTTTGTCCCCTTCACAATAGAATGAAACTCTGTGAGGACAGTGATTTTGTAAATTTTGTTCACAGATGCATCCCCATTGCCTAAAACAGAGGTTGGCATATAGTAGGAGCTCAATAAATATTTGTTGCTAACTTAAATTGGGCTGCTCCACACTGAGGTCAATTTAAAGCTTTTTGCCTAATGTTTATCTTTGCTAGGAACATGGGATATTACCTAAGGTTTTATTTTTAAAGTCTTTTCTTGAGGTTGAAACTAAAGTTAACACATATAATCAATGTGTTTGTATATACAGATGATATATGTCATCGTTTTTATTACATTAATTCATAATGCAGTTCATCTCATTTATCAAAAATAGAAATCTCAACCTTAAAAGTCTATCATGTTATACATGTTTAATTTCAGGTGACAGTGGGATGTGCAAATGGAGGTGTCTGTTTAGTAGTTGGACATACATAATTTGTTGATGTATGGATTATATATGTAATATATAGTACATAGCATCTATAAACACTTGATTTGGACAGGCATTTAGTCACCCATTCACCAAATTCTGTAATAGTCACACAATAGGTGAGAGCTGATGCAAACTTTGTATATTCTATTAAGGATTGGATGATGTCTAGTGGGTAATGAGAATTTAATAGTGAAGGGTTTTAAGCAAGAAACTGACATGATGACATACATTTGGTAGCCTCCTCTGGTGGCTTTTCAGAGGATGGATTTAAGGAGGACAAGACTGGAAACAGGGAGATCATGTGGGAAGCTATTTCATTAGTCCAGCAAGAGATAATACAAACTCAAACTGAGGTCTAGGTAAAAGAGAATATGAAGAAGGGATGGATTTTAGAAATATTTAGGAAATAAAAATTGACGAATCTTGGTGTTTGCTTGCATGTGGATGTGAGAGAAGAGACTAGAATGACTCCAGTGTACAAACTGAGACAAAAAATACATGAGGAGGAAATAGGTTTAAAGAGAGCTTCTGTACTTTGCCCAAGGATGAGCAGGTAGTGGTTAAAACAGAACTTGAACAAGGTCTTTCTGGCCCCAAAGCCCATGATTTTTTTTTCTTCTTGCTTTTAATATTATTTCTGACATATAACAATCGTACATATTTATGGGGTACAGTGTAATATTTTGATGATACAATGTGTAATGATCAAATAAGGGTAATTAGCATATCCATCCCCTCAATCATTTATCATTTCTTTGTGTTAGAAACATTCAAAATCCCCTCTTCTAGCTATTTGAAAATATGCAGTCAGTTATTATTAATTGTAGGCACCATACAGTGCTATAGAACGCTAGAACGTATTCCTGTATGTAGCTATAATTTGTATCCGTTAACCAACCTCTGGCTATTCTCCTCTCCCCCAGTCCTTCCCATCCTCTAACAACACTGTTGTACTCTCTGCTTTCATGAGATCAACTTTTTTAGCTCCCATATATGAGTGAGAACATGCGATGTTTGTCTTTCTGTGCCTGGCTTATTTAACTTAACACAATGTTCTCCAAGCTCATCCATGTTGCCTAGAATGACAGGATTTCGTTCTTTTTTACGGCTGAATAGTATTCCATTGCGTATATATACCACATTTTCTTTATTCATTCTTCTGTTGATAGATACTTAGGTTGATTCCATATTTTGGCTATTGTGAATAGTGCTGCAATAAACATAGGTATCTCTTTGACATACTGATTTCATTTCCTTTGGATATACCTAGTGATGGGATTGCTGGATCATATGGTAGGTCTATTTTTAGTTTTTTGAGGAATTTCCATGCTGTTTTCCAAAATGGCTGTACTAATTTACATTCCCCTTTCTCTGCATTCCAGCCAGCACCACGGCCCATGCTTTACCTTGCCCCAGTAGGGAAATCTAGTCTCATCAGGGAAGTGATATCTTGAAAATGACATTTAAGTAGGGATGCTTTTGCTGCTGTTTATAGGACAGATTAGAAGTGAGAATGGCTGGAATTGAGAAATAAGATTAAAGGATCTTGCATTAATCTAGAATGTGGTATTTGGTTCCAAACTAGGATCATAACTATCTGGGAATGAAAAAGGAGGACATAATCTAAAATCTTGTGTTAAGGAAGAATTGGCAGGACATAGATACCAATTAGAAATGAGGAGTAAAAGAGAGGAAGAACAAACAAATTACAAGATTGCAATCCCAGAAGCTGGAAATTTTCATAATATGCAATTCCAATTATGGAGAAATTGGAAATGTACCTTTTTGGTTGCATGACATAAGTTCCTGATTAAAATTTTAGGGATTATTTGTACACCAAAAAGGATATGACAGTCTTTGGTCTTCAGAAAAGGGTAAGAATCAGTGAGTTTTAGGACTGCAGAAAAAGGGTTTACTCACACATATTAGTTAAAGCCATGTGAGAGATTCTCATAGATCTCAACATTCTTTATAATAAATTTTCCCAGTGTGACTGCTAATATACAGTGCTGCAGTTGTTTAATAACTTAGAATTTAAGAAAAAGGTTTTCCCATTTAATGATAATTTTCCTTCCTTTTATGGGGTAGATGGAGTAAAAGAGAATGGTGAAGTGTGTTGTTTGGCACTAATAAAATCCCAAAGGTATTGATGATTGTAGGCTAGGGGTAGGGTTCTGAGTTTCATTAGGGATTATACAGAGTGTAGTGGTTGATGAGGACAGATCAGAAGGGATCTTTAAGTGTAATTACTAACTGGTGCAACATGTGAGAGACCTGGCTGGCATGCTAGGGGGAATGACTTTGTGTTCTCTGGCATCTATACCAAGATCCTAACATAGACTAAACACTTGATCTTTGTTGCCTGACTACATAAACAAAAGGTTAGGAGTATAGAATTCAAAGTGTAAAGTACAATTCAAAATCTAAATATAGTTTATTGCTTTACCTTTAATAATCATATATATGTATTATTTATTTTTCTATCAATATAAAATCCCAAACCTTATGAGTAAAAGTTATTTTAAATTGTTTTGCAAAGTAGGCTCTAAATAATAAAGAATAATTTATCTGACTCCAGTTATACATTCAACTTTCACATTTACATATGAAAGTGATTTTTTTTCTCTTTGAAAAAAATTTCAGTATCTAATTATTCTAACAATGTTTTCATCTTAATTGATTGCAATGATTTCACAAGGCATTATTAATTTTATTTTATAGGTATAGAAAAGAAAGTATAGAAACACTCAATAGCAGATGACTTCTGTGCTTTTGTATAGATGCTGATGCTTTTATGATGGTTGTAGTTATCTTTTCTTTGAGAGACCACAATTTTTAGAAATTTTCTAACATAAGAGGGCTTCCTCTCCCCTTATTTGATTGGAAAGGTCATAAGGGTAGATTTCTTACTGTTGTTCTTTCTTTTTAGGTGTGAAGTTTTTCAACATGAGTGGCCTCGGGGACAGTTCATCCGACCCTGCTAACCCAGACTCACATAAGAGAAAAGGATCACCATGTGACACACTGGCATCAAGGTAGGAACACTCTTCTTTTCCTAGTCTATTTCTGGTAGAGCTGCTTTACTGTTTTCGCTGCCACTTTAGAGCTTTAGTCTAATCTACTCCAAGTTTAGTGGCCTCCTCTGAGTCCTTCATACTCACTGTGCTCTCTTCCTTCCCCCGGTATCTTTGCACATGCTTCTCCCTCAATCCAGCTTGCTTCGTCTTGATTTCCTTTGGTTAACACCTATGCATCCTTCAGATGCCAACTTAGTCATTACTTCCTTAAAGGCAGCCTTCTCTTCCTTCCATAACTATTAGATCAAGTCTCCTCCACTTGTATATCTGTCTCACATGTTTTTTATAGCTCTCATCCATAATTGTAGGTTTTTACTAGTTTGTATAATTATCTCATGAATTCCTGGCTTCTCCACTAGGCTCAAAGCTGCTATTTGGTAAGGGACCTTGTCTGTCCTTGCTCATCATTGTATCCCTGGTTCCTAGCACAATGTATGGCTTATATATAGTAAGGACCCAGTAAAGATGTGTCAACTGAATAAATCAATCTATTATACATCTTTAACTGCTATATTAGAACATATGGTATTAGTGTAACTAAGAAAGATTCTGTTATAATGTCAGGATTTAAAAAAACTGATTATTTGTAGAGTTAAATATTTGCTATGTTATAAGGAATATGACCACCTTAAACAGGCTAAGGAGACCCTAATGAACACCAGATAGAGAAGGAAGCTTCTCACCTTAGAAGAGGAGAGTGGAGATTTTACTCCAGTTCTCTTCTAGGATTTAGAGCAAAGTTTGTCAGCTTCCACACTATCGACATTTTAGGCCAAATAATTCATTGTTGTGGGGAGCCTAGCCTATATTTTGTAGGATGTTTAGCAGTATCCCTGCTTCTGCACACTAAATGCCAGTAGCATCTTAGTTGTGATAACCAAAAATGTCTCCAAACATTGCCAAATGTCCCCTGGGGCCGGGGAAAGCAAACTCACCTCCAGTTGCTAATCACTGATCTAGAGAGTCAAGCTGCAGAAGATTCTGTCCTTGGGTTATACGGTTCTTTCTCATGGGGGAATAAAGAAAGGATTTTAACAGGAGAATGCCTGGGCTCCAGGCTGGGAAAAGAAAAGCAATCATTTCTGTTACTCAGCTCAGAGAACTGTCACAGAGAGATGATAACCTAAGTACTCATAGTCACGAGTAAATGTCCTTAACAAGTAAATGTCCAGATGCTAGGAGGAATGTTGATATCAAGGTATGATCCAGATGTGTGTTGTCAGAGTTAATGTTCTTGTTTATATCTGTATATAAAGTTAATCCTTCTTAAAGGAAAGGTTAAGGATAAATAAAACTATTGTCTTTTACCTTTAATTTTTTATTTGGGGAAATTTTTTAATTATATAAAAAATATAGATTAAGAAACTATGTATATCCAGTATGTATAATTGATAATATTTTATCATATCATTAGTATTTTGTTAATATTTTATATTTGCATAATCTTGTTTAAATAAAAGTAATAAAATATTAACAATTAAATTGATTTGTCCACAATAAATTCCTCCAATCTGTTTTTAATAATATGTATTTATACATCTGTGAACAATATAGAATGTTTATTAAATTTATATAAATTATATAATATATGTATTTTTCTACAGTATACTTTTTTCCAACATGGATCTTGAGATTTAAATATACATAGATTTATTGTCTATTAACTTTTGATTAGTGTTACATTACATGAAGTATACATTTGAAAAATCTGTTTCCCTACAGATATATTCCCTAGAGATAAACAACTCGTTTGTTACAAATTTTTGCTATTACAATGAGCACTGCAGTGTGTGTGTGCATCCTCACACACACAGTCTTATACATAAGAGTTCCTTTAGGATCTGTGCACATTTTTATGTTCACTAGGTAATTACCACATTGCTCTTCAAATTACAAGCATTAAGAGATCCTCTTTTCCCATGTTCTTACTAACACTATTTTCTTCTCACATTAACATTTTGCCAGTCTGATGGGTGTGGCGTTATAGTTTTAAGTACATTTCCCTGATATAATATTATAATTAGATCAGTTGATTATCTTTTTTTTGTTTTTATTACCTGTTGTGTTTTCCTCCTCTGTGAATTTCTTGGTCGTATCTTTTGCCCATATTCCTGCTGGGTCATTTGTCCTTTTCTCTTTTATTTGTCAGGGTCATTTTAAATTTTCTAGTTTACTAACCTTTTTTTGCTTATATTTGATTTAAATATCTTCTCCCAGTCTGTCTGTTAACTCTATTTTTGATGTCTGGTGACATACAGGATCTTAGATTTTCATGTGTCAAGCTTTTTGGGAGTCTTGCTTAAGAATTTTTTTCTCTATTCTAAGGCTTTAAATGTATTTTTATGTATTTTCTTTTATACACATTTAGGGTTTTAATTAATCTGAAATTTATTTTTGTGCATGGTATAATGTAGAGACCTAATTTTATTGTTTTTCCCAGTCATTAGTTATGACACTAGTCTTCCTTGCTTTTTTACTGTTACCTTTATCATAAATCAAGTTCCTATATATATAGGGATCTGGTTCTGAGCTTTCTCATGATAATCACCTTGATATCTTACGGGACAAGTCCCTGTACCTTGTTATTTTTCAAAATTATTTTTCCTGTTTTTGGTTCTTTACTCTTCCATACAGATTTTAGAATCAGTTTTTTAAGTTTACTTTGAAAAAAAATCTTTCTGGGGTATTGATTTTAATTTCATTTGCTTTTATAGATGAAATTTAGAAAATTGACATTTTTATGATCTAGATTCTACAGTGTCCATATTTATGAATATAAGACTTCTAATTTATTCAAATCTTTCCTGTTCTTCAATAATATTTTATAATTTTACCCATGAATGTCTAGCCCATTGTTGAGTAGATATATTCCAAGGCACCATAGAGTTTTTATCCCTTTTAGGAATATTACTGTTTTATCTGTTGCATTTTCTATTCAGCAGTTATTAATATGTAGGAATGCTAATGATTTGTGGATATCCATCCATTGTGCTGAACTTTCTTATTTGTCTTAATGGCTTATCTATAGATTCTCTTTGAATTTTTTATGTGTGCACATAATAACATCATTACAAATATCAACTTTTATATATTCTTTTTCTTTTCTTTAGATATCTTAGAGATAATTATCTTCACATGTTTGCTTTTCAAATATTTGAAAGTACCATCTCCTTCATGTTTATGTGTATGGACTTCAGTTTTAATAAAGTGATATCTTAGATATGGTAAACTAAAAAATTGTTATTTTGAAGCTGATTGAGTTGGTACATGAATACTACTTTGTAGTGTTTCTGTCTCCCCAAACAGATGTGACCTTGTTAATCATAAAGTGCATCTGTTAGACCTCAGGGTATTGCCAGCCTTGCGTGCAGATCCCTAGATAGGAGAGTTTCTCAGTAACTGGTGGGGTGAGATCTCATATCTCCCTCCTGTTACCTCTTCTCCATTCCTTCGTTCTTCCAGCAGAATGAGGTTTAAAATGCCAATCTTGGTTGCACTAAAAGCCCAGAATTCACCACTATGCAATATATCTATATAACAAAACTGCACCTGTTCCCATTAAATTTATAAAATAAAATAAAATGCCAATCTTAAAATGATGAATAGCTGTGCCTTATGCTTATTTAACATTTCTAATTCAACTCAACAAGTGCTTTTTGAATGCCTACTGTTCACATGATGGCGTAAGGGTGTACGTGAAGTGTGAGGCATGTTTCTGTCTTCACAGAGCTTACAAATCTGGCCGTGCCACTCGTTATTCTTCTTAAACCCTCTGGACTCCCCATTGTCCTGAAAATAAACAATCATAATCAAAGAGATGATAACAGATAACATTTATTGAGTTAATAGTGTATGCCAGGAGCTCTGCCAAGCATTTTTCTTGTATCATTTTTTTTAATCTACGAAAACCCTGGGAAGTAATTAATGTCATTGTCCCAACTTTACAGATAAGGAAATAGGAGCTTAGAGAGGTTAAGTTGCTACTAAGTGACTTGTCCAGGGTTTTGCATGGCTAATAAATGACCGAAGAAGTTTGAACCTGTGCTTTTAAGCAATATACCATGCTTTCTATCGTGGCATGCAAGATCCCACACCTCTTGCCCTTTTGTTTCTTACCATTCATAGTTCAGCTATACTGAACTACTTGTAGATTCCTTAACTGGGTATTTTCACTCTCACTGTATATTTTTGAAAAAGCTATTTTTTTCTTTCAGGAAACCAACCTCTCCCTACCACTAAGCTTACACATCTCATTCTCTAGGTCTAGGTGTGTTTCTATAGTATTATAGTCTTGTCACAAAGTATTGTAATGGTCTGTTTCCTTTTCTTTGTTTTCCTACTAACTGGGGGCTATATCACATTTACTCCTGGATCTTCAGGACTGAGTACATGGTTATCTGGCATATGCCAGATAAATATAAGAGTATTTGTTGAGCTAGCTAGTAAATTGAAGAAAAAAGATACTCAGATGAGCAGTTAACTCACAGTAGCATTAATTAGCAAGTCTGCAATATAAATGGTGATAAAGGGGGTTAGTAAAGAGAGAAACGTAGTTGGCCTAAAGTAATAAAGGAAGCTTTCTTTTCCATTAAGGTAGAATTATTTTGTCGTCTCCACCTCTCCTTCAGTTTTTACTTTGAATATAACTTCTCTCATTTTATCTCCTTGTTTATTGGTTACTTCATTTCATGGTAATTTTTCCTAATCTCGATCTCAAGTCGCTTTATAGACATCTCACCATTTCATTATTTTCAGGTTCTTGCTTCCTCTGTCTCCTCTCTGTCTGCCTCCTGCCATTCTATCACCTTTCTTTTTCTTTTACACTACAGTGATTTCAAGCACTTTGATTTTACGCAGAACTTACTGTCAGAAACATATTTGCAAGTCCCACCAGGTGAATCTAACTTACTCATATTGAAATTTAGACACATAGATTTAAATAGATTGTACTTTAGACTAAATCTACTAAACGTTGCATATCACTTAGTTTCTCCATGATAAAATCAGATGTCTTCAAACACTCTCAGATTACAGAGCTGAAGTTCTCTAAAACCTTGTATGTATCAAAATGTATGTTACTTGTTCTATTCATGCTTCACTTTCAATGCCTTGGTGTGAAATTTGTCAGAATATCTTGCTGCATGTTCTTGCTGTGGAAGTTGTAAGATAGTTTTAATAAATAAAATGGGAAAGATTCCTCAATAATGAAAAATTTAAAAGATAACAGAATAAAATTTGGTTTTGTTTTGTATCGTTTCTTAGTATTTTGTTTTATGTTGACTTGGTTCTTTTCAACTTACTATATTGTTATAAAAATGTTATTGCTTTTATAGTCTTTAATATTATTAAGAAAAGTAAATGGTATTTTAATTGTTGCCAATTCTGAGCTTTTTAGCAACTGATCTTCTCCTGTGCTCACCTCTTTTTTCCAAACTTTTATAGCAGCCAAATGATTTTGATTGCTGCTTATAAAACAAAGAGCTACTTGTGACCAATTTTCCTATTATGTTAGTTTGATAATGGGAAAATTTCAAAGTAATACTTTATTGTCTTTGTATGTGTTACATAAAGCAAGTTGCCTGATGACTTGGCAAAATAAACCAATACTAAAGACTAGAAAGCAAAAATGAACAATATTCATTCAATATATTCAGTATGCTTTAAAAAAAAGTGCTAGCTGTTTGCACTGTTGTTGCTTGTTCTCATAATTTTGCTTTAAGATAAATCACGTTTGATTTTTTTATTGCACTTATGAGAACTTATAAGTAGATGGTTTTTTCTATTTTTTTAGGACAAGGCTATATACAAAAGATACTGTTCACTGTACCTTTGTCCATAATTATTATTCATTTTATTTTACTTTTGAATGGATACTTTTTTAATTTTCATGAGGACCAACTAATGGTCTAATAACTATAGGAATTAAGAGTTTATCAGTTTCTAATTATACCTTATTTGAACTCTAGTATAGTCTGCTCTGCTTAATTTATAACAAAGTTATTTGGAAATTCAGATATTCTATTTCAAGGAATTATTTAGAATGTAGAATAGTTCCAAATGCAACTAGTATATTTACTGTATTTTTCCTTTTAATATCTAGTAATCATTGGTTATTTAAAAATATTCAGGGTATATAAATGATTGGGGAAATACATCTGTTACAGCAGTCATTCACTCTGTCTATTTTAGCCAGAATTGTTTTCTACACTTTGGTATTTTGTAGTGTCTGCTTTTCAGATGTGAATTTAAATTTCTTTCTAACACTGGTTTTATATTCTAGATAAAAAACAAAGATCTCTCTAAATGTGTAGACATTAAATACTTTATCAGAGCAGCAAATATTGTGATACAAATGTATACTAACTGGATTTTCTTTGTGTAACAGCACTGAAAAGAGGCGCAGAGAGCAAGAAAATAAATATTTAGAAGAGCTAGCTGAGTTATTGTCTGCCAACATTAGTGACATTGACAGCTTGAGTGTAAAACCAGACAAATGCAAGATTTTGAAGAAAACAGTCGATCAGATACAGCTCATGAAGAGAATGGAACAAGGTAAAAAAAATGGCTACGTACTTTGTTATTAAAACATTTATAATATGTGATTTTACTTTTTTATTAAGAAACTGTGTTGAACTTCATAATTTTATTAAAGAAATGCTTTTGTTAAGATGCTGTTTATTTTAGAAAGTAAATCTGAGAGTCTTCTTGTTATAACAAAGTGGCTTATTAAGTTAACTTAAAAATTGGTTGCCTTGGGAAGTTATAGGATCCAGTATCATTGGGGATTGAGTCAGGAGATAGACATTGTGGAATTGGGCCTGAGGCCCTGGCATAGAGTTGAAGGATGGTAACTCCAGAAGGGAGAATTTCTCCACCTGTGTGAGAAAGCTTGTCTCTGCCTGGGCTCTGGGTGGGGGAAACAATCTTTCTGAAAAAAACCCTGATATATTTTTGAGGTTCATATTTATACTACCCATATTTATTGGGAACCCCACACCACCAACCTCCTAGGTTGCCTACCAGAAACACAGGCAAAGCACTTTGAAGGAATACTCTCACAGCCTGGCCCCATGGGAGTGCCATAGAAAAAGTGCTTCTGAGGGTGATTGTATGCCGTAAATTTATATGACATATGAGGAAATAATCTACAGTGAGTAAAAGCACTAATAACAAACAGAAGGACTGGACCCAAAAGAACTTCAGATTATTAGCAGCAATGTGAAAAGATTATAGACAAATATATTTAAAATTATTAAAATTTTATCATTTTAAGACTTTAGAAGCTGGAAAAAAGATAGGCTAGTGATAACTAATTTAACAAACAGGAGAATCCATACTGTAAACCTGTAAAGGGGAGCTCCAGCAAGAGGCTATATGACCGCTTCCTTGCTTGGTCTCAAAACACTAACAGCCTGGCTCATACTCCCAAAGCCGGAGATAGGAGGATTCCTCTGGGGAAATTGAGCAATCCAAGGACAAAGTCATGTGGGGATGATCCTCAAATGAGAAAATGAGCTCCTTATCTTGCTCCTACTCCTCACACAGCTGTTAGTCAGCATTTTAGTACCTCACTCTTTAATATGAACAAAAGGTCGGATATTTGATAATACAAAAGAGAACAAATCAAGCAAACAAAGAGAAAAAAGGGACCCTAGAGGGAGCAAAAACAATGCAGGGAACAGAAGAAAACTTAAAACAACCAAATAGCCCCTCAGAGACATAAGGGAAGATATTTCATCCATAAAACAAGAATAAGGTGCTATAAAATGAAACATTCAAAACAAGAAATAGCAAAACAGGATAGATGGAAGAAACTTTACCTCTTTACCTTGTTTCTACTCTATGCCTCCTCGTTCCCTCTGCCCCGACCAGTTCCAGGTACACTCTGTCTCAGGTATTTACACTTGCTATTCCCTCTATCTGGAATGCTCTTTCTCTACACATCCACATGGCTCACTCACCCCTTTCATGTCTTTGCTCAAATATGTCTTCTCAATTAAATTGTCCCTAACTACTTTATTTAAAATTTACAAAAAGCAAAATCTACACATCCCTGTACATCTTCCTTGATTTTTTTCCCTACAGTACTTTTTTATATTTGACATATTATGTATTTTATATATTGTTTTCCTACCCGCATTAGAGCTCCACAAGGGCAAAGATTTTTGTTTGTTCACCACTATATCCTCAATCCTAAAACAGTGCCTGACTACATAGTAGGCTTTCAATGAATATTTATTGACTGAATGGATGAAGGAATGAAATTTGACGAAATCCCTTAGAAAATAAACAATCAAGCAATGGAAAATGAGAGAAAAAATAAGAAATTTATAGGATTAGTTCAGGAGGTGTAACATATAATTAGTCTCAGAAAAAGAGAACAGACCAAGTAGAAGAGAAAAAGTGATAAGAGAAAATAGTACTCAAAAAAACCCTTCTCAGAACTAGAGGAATATGTTTCCAGATTGAAAGCCCTCTTGTAGTGCCCAGCACAGTCACTCTAAGAGAAAGAAAGAGAAACTCATACCAGTGCATAATTAGTGACATTTTAAAATACTAGGGAGAAAAAACAATATAGAGGAAAAAACAGGTCTCACACACTAGATTGTTTTCAGGATAGGTTCAGATTTCTAAATAACATTGAAAATTAGGATCCTAGACTTACAATTCTGTGTTTATCCAAATGAAGTTGAGTGCAAAATAAAAACATTTTCAGACATTCAAAGTCTCAAAAATGTTATCTCCTATTGTACCTTTTTCAGAAATTTCTATCAAATCCAATATAGCAAACCTAGAGAGAAAGATCTTAACCCTGGGAAACCATGGAATCTTAACATAGAAGAAAGGTAAAAGGTGACCCAGGATTATAGTTGTGCAGCCTGAAAAATAGGCAGTCTCAATTGAAGCAGGTGGATAGAGGACTCCAGGGAATATTTCCATGGGGGGGGAAAAAAAGGAACACATAAGTATATCTGATAACTGACCAAATTGAGAGGAATTTTTCATTTCTGGAGGAAAGTTGGGGTTGAATTAAACTACACAGAAAATCTGAAACAAAAGAAATATAAATCATAGCACATATCTTGGCTGTCTTTCAAATTATATTTATGTAGCCATAGTAACATAGATATTAAATATTAATTGCTCTAAAAATTGTTAAAACGATACCAGAAGGATGAGAAGAAGAGAAATGTGTGTAGCAGGTTGGTATAAGTAAGTCAAATTCTTACCTTTCATGATAGCGTGTCAGTAAATTATGCCTAACACGGACAAAATCAGGATATAGCAAACAAGCATGTTACTGAGAAGTATGAAGTGTATTAATTATGATATACTAATTAATATATAACAAGACACTATATATTATAAAACACCCAAAATACAGTGGCTTTAAAAAGATAGTCCAGGTAGGTGTCAGGGATTCAGACTCCTCCCATCTTTTTTGCTCTGCCATTCCTACGGTATTGCCATCATCCATGTGGTCAAACATGGCTCAGCTGCTCATGTCCCAGCTGACAAGAAGGGAAAAGAAATAAACAGGGAGGCATGGATAAGACCCAGAAATTGCACATCACTTCTGTTCACGTCCCTTAGGCCTGAAACTAGTCACATAGCCATTCCTACCTCAGGTTTTCCCTAAAATTTTAAATGTTTTGCTTTTCACACATAGTTATTTAATCTACTTGGACTTGGTGGCTTATGTTTCTTAGAACAAAAACCTTCCTTACCTGAATGTCATAAAACACATGAAGTGATGAAGGAAATATATCTTAAAACTAAATAAGAATCTCTTATATCATAATAATAAAAAGACAAATAACCCAATTAAAAAATAGGCAAAGGCCCTGAATAGACATTTCCCCAAAGAAGATACATTAATACAAATGGCCAATGAGCACATGAAAAAGATGTTCAACATCATCAGCCATTAGGGAAATGCTAACAAATCAAAACCACAATGAGATACCACTTCACACCCACTAGGATGCCTATGATCAAAAGGACAGATAATAACAAGTATTGGTGAGGAGAGAAATTGGAACCCTCATACACTGCTGGTAGGAATGTGAAATGATGCAGTCACTTTGGAAAAGAGCCCAACAGTTCCTCAAAAGGTTAAGCATAGAGATACTGTATGACTCAGTAATTCCACTCCTAGGTATATACCCAAGAGAAATGAAAACATATGTCTGTATAAAAATTGGTACATGAATGTCACAACATTATCATAAATAGCCAAAACATAGAAACTACCCATAGATCCATCAACTGATGAACAGATAAATGAAATATACCCATATGATGGACTATTATTAGGCAATAAAAAGTAAAAAGATATGAAGTACTGATTAATACTCCAACATGGTTGGACCTTGAAAACATCATGCTAAGCAAAAGAAGCCCAGCCACAAAGGACCACATATCGTATTATTCCATTTATATAAATGTCCAGAATAGGCAAATCCATACAGACAGAAAGTAAATTGGTGGTTGCCTCAGGCTGGGGGTATTGGAAAAAAGGGGAGGGTGACTGCTAATGGGAATAGGATTTCTTTTTGAGGTGATGAAAATGTTCTAAAATTGATTGTGATGGTGGTTGCACAACTCTGTGAATATACTAAAAAACTCTGAATTGTATGCTTTAAATGCATTAATTGTATGATGTGTGAATTATGGCTCAAGAAAGCTATTATTATAAATACAATAGATAATTTACACTACAGATTTGCAAAAATTAAAAACTATGGTGATATCAAGTGTCAGGTTGCAGAAAAACAAAACCAATGGTACAACTTCTTTGGAGAGCAATTTGTCAATACGTAGTAATGTTGAAGTTACACAGACCTTATGATCCTGTAATTTCATTTCTAGAGTTTACCCTGAAGAAACTGTGACACATGTACAAAAGAGGAAATATTGAAAATAGTTTATTATAGCACTGTAGTCGTCAAAAGGCCCACCAGTAAGGAAATAGATAAATCAACCATGGGTTATTTATATAATGTAGTACTATGCAGCAGTTAAAATGAATGAATCAAATCTATACATATCAATGTGGTTAAATCTCAAGGATAATATTGAGTAGAAAAAGTAAGTTGAAAAAGTCTATATAGTTGTCCCTTGGTATCTGTAGGGAATTGGTTCCAGGACCTCCCATGGATACTAAAATCCAAGGATGCTCAAGTCTCTGATGTAAAATGACATAGTGTTTGCATATAACCTATGCACATCCTCCCATATACTTTAAATCATTTCTAGATTACCTATAATACCTACTACAATGTAAATGCTATGTAAATAGTTGTACTGTATTGTTCAGGGAATAATGACCCAAAAGAAGTCTGTACTTGTTCAGTACAGATGCAACTTTTTTGAATATGTGAAATCCTCAGATATGGAGGGCCAGCTGTATATGTAACTGTATATATGTTTATGTAAACTTTAAAACATGAAGCAATAATATATTTATGAAATCATGTATAAAAGTATAAAAACATGCTTATGCCAACCTCAGAATAATGGTTACTTCTGAAAAAAGGGACAGAGGAGGAATTGTGGCAAGGCTTTAGCTGTACTTGCAACGTGTATTTCTTTAAAAAGGAAAGACCTGAAACAAATGACGTTAACATCTATAAAAACTGCATGGTGGCTATGTGAATGTATGGTATATAATTTTCAATATTTTTTGGAATATTTTAAATACTTCATATTTTAAACTGACAAAATGGGTATCTATACTCAATAATACCATACTTGGTGTTTGGTGAACTAACTGGTCTGATAGATAAGAAACTTTTGTTATTTAAGTATGATGCTGCTTTAAGACGATGGGATGGGTTTTTCAGCTTCACCATGCAAAAGAACTCTGAATTATTCAGCAGTTACAGTTTTATCAATCAGAGCATCATGACATGAATGTGGAATGTAAGTTCATGCAGACTCTCACAAGGAACAATCGTATCTTCATCCTCTCCTCAGTGGCAATTGATCAAACCATAAAAGGAAAGAGAAAAAAATGGAAGAAATAATCACTTTTTACAACTTATCTATTTCTCAATAGGTATGGAGTCTTTGAAAAGGCTATGTATTTACATCATTTTTCTCATTGTTGAAACACTGGACTTGAGCAGTCAGTATTCACATCCTCGTGCTACTGCTCACTGGTAGTTATATGATTTGGGGCATGTTACTTAACCTTTGTGATGTCTATTTTATCATCCGTAAAATGAGTATAATTAAGATTAAGTGCGAAAGTGCCTAGATATTACATAAATGTTATTTGAATCTGAAATTAGGTGAATCTATGTCTTCATAAACTTGCCTTTATGCAAATGAGCCCTTTTTAGATTTGTGATTTTTAACATTTCTTTATTACAGAGAAATCAACAACTGATGACGATGTACAGAAATCAGACATCTCATCAAGTAGTCAAGGAGTGATAGAAAAGGAATCCTTGGGACCTCTTCTTTTGGAGGTAGGTGTCCTTATTGACCCAGAAAGTGATTAAAATCAAATCTTTGTTGTAGCCAATTTGTTTTTTTCTTTATCTTCTTTTATGCCTTGTATCCAATTAATAAATTATAAAACAAAGTTTTAAAGAACTTTATAATTATTTTATTGTGAAAACTGACAGTTACTATTTCAGAATTAAATGTGAACAATGAACATGAGAAATTTTCATAAAGGCATTCTAAATAGTCAGATGGAAAACTGAATCCTACAGTATGGCTTTGCCTTTGGGGTGGTTAGGACTAGTTGAAAAAATAAAACATTAGAATTATTTAGCTAGCTTGTGTTATCTTTATATATACTGTAGAATTTTACTTTTGATTGAGGGATGCCTAAGTTGATTGCAGTGAGTGTTTTTCTGAGAAGTTTTCTGAATAAAAATTTTTAAATTGTTTGTATAAACATTCTAAGAGAATTACTATTTTAACTATCAAACTTTGTAATATGAAGAACTTTTAAGCTTGAATTAACTGTGTAGTTTTCACCCCTGCATTTCCTATCTAATCTTTACTCTCTGTATTCTAAATACAGATGTTTTGTTCCCAAGCATGCTCATCACCTTAAATGCTTTCTCTCCTACATGAATGTTTAAAAACATATGTACACACACACACATAAAAAATAACTTCTCCTTTCCTTATTCTTCCTCAAGGCCCTCCTTTTTGGTGAAGTCTCCCTAACAACTCAGACTTGCATAGGTCTCTTTATTTTCTATCTCCTTTATATGTTTTGTGCTATTACCCTAACTTCTCCTCTGTCTTTTGTATTAACCATAATTCCTTCTACCTACCACTAATGTAAGAACAGTCTCGAAATTCAGTTCTTTCTCTTCTCCAGCCCCAGAAATATGATGTATTCTCATTGCTTCACTTTTCATCTCGGTAGAGACACCCAAATATGTACTACCTGCCTTTACCTCTTCCCATACTCCATTCCTATACTTTTAACAGGCTGCTAAATATTTTTGACTCTATTATCAACTTCCCCCTCAAAATGTAAATTCTTTATTTCCCCTCCACAGTATACAAGCACTGTGTTACTTTATGGGTTTTAATGATTTTTTTTATTAGGAGAACAAACACATAATTTTGTAGACTTGTAAAAATATTAATGATATTAGCCTTCGAAACAGGGGTAGAAACTACTGTCTGAGTGAGTACATACACATATAACTGGGGTATAGTTATGGATGCTGATTTCTAATTTTTTTTTTATTATATTCTTTTCATATCCTGTCAAATTGATTGCACGACACTTGACAACATCTTGGAACACTGTTGTAATAAGTATAGTAAAAATGTTAATGGTAGAATCTAAGTGGTGGATATACAAGTGTTCACTACAAAATTCTTTCAACTTTGCTATATTTTGAAAATTTTTAATATAAATTGCTGAAGGAAAATAAGTAGGTACCTTATGCTCATTTCCCACTTCCACCCTTGTCTCTGTGCCTCCTGCTTACCACCTGCTACCATTCTACTACTCGATTACAGTTGGGCCTCTCCTGGAGACCTGGTCCATGCTAGCACTTACTGCTTATGTCCTCTAGAAATACTCTGCAGAATGTTAGTAGACTATTCTTTTTATACCTTCTAGTGTATATAGTTTTTATACCCTGTGAGGGTTCTGTCTGCCTGCTTAGTGCCCTAAGTTTTTACACTGGCTCCAGAACTTCATATCTCCTTTCAACTCATTAAATATTTATTGAATATATTTGCTGTGTATGTGTCATTTGAGATACTGAAGAAGTATAAGATATAGAGGTCCTTCAGATTGCTGGGGTTCCTGTAGGAAAACAGTAATCATTTGAATCCTGGTCTCTCCACACATTCTTCAGTAACCACACAGATCAACAAGGAGATCAAATAGATTATCCATAAACTGAATGCAGCACAACTGGAAACAGACTACTGCTACTTTAGTCTCATAAACTTTTACTTTAGTTTATGTAAACATTTTTTACTGCCATATGAGAAAAGTTCAGAACAATTTAAAATGAACAGAAAAATGACAGGAAAACATTCATTCAAAACTATTATAAGAAGATAAAGTAAGAATTAATTTTTTAGCTGATATTATTACCCTGAAAATCACTATGAATCAAAGGAAAACTCTTTTACACATAAATTAAATTGTCATTAGGCAAGCATTTTCAAATATGAAAGAACACGTCAAATTACAAATTTCAAAAACAGAATAGAAATGCATTGGGTTTCTAGACATCAAGGAACTAATAATAATTTTATTTATGAGCTATACATATATGAAATAGAGACTGTAAAATAGAGTTATGAGATTTTGTGGACTTCAAAGTTGTCTTCCTTGACAACCTAACTAATATTTTTCTATCTCTTTTTCTTTATTCCCCAACCTTGACCCCATTGACTTAAACTTTTTGGAGTTTAATCCAGGGCAGCTAAGATAGGAAAGGCAGAAAAGCTATTAGGAGATTTTCCATTGACTTATCCAGGCTGCAGTCTAGAGCTGTGCTGTTCAATATGATAGCCACTAGTTATATCTGGCTATTAAAATTTTAATTAAATAAAGTTAAAAATTCAATGTCTGAGTCTCACCACCCATATTTAAATTGTTAGGTATCCACATGTGGTATGTTGCTACTATATTTGACAATACAGATATAGGATATTTTTTTCATCATTGCAGAAATCCCCAGATCTAAAAAGTGACCAAATATCCATCATAATATGAGAAATTCTAATTATTCAGTATTAAATTTATTCCTTTTTTCTTTTAACATAAAGTAAAGGTAACACGAGTTAAGAATGATAGTTAGTATTCATTAAGTAGAGTATAAGCATTTTTTTAAGCTGCCCATTTCTTCTCTATGCTGTCTAAATTCCTCTGCCTCTTATTGAAAGCTCTGTATTATCCAACTCTAACCCTCTTTATTTTCCATTGCTCCCTAAGAAAACGTCTCTGTTTCAGTCCAGGAGGTCTCCCTATACCTTGCATGTACCTTCAAGCTTCCTTACTTTGCTTTGTACCATTTCCTACATTTCTGTGTGGCTTTTGACACTTGCTGATCACCGCCCCCCTTCCTTAAAACTTGCCATGGCCTGACAGTACTCTCTCCTCGGTCTCGGGCTACTAAACACTCCTCAGCCTCAATCTCAGATTTCTTTTTCCCTAACTGCCTCTTAAATGTTAGTGTCCCCTAGGATTCTGGCTTTGGTTCTTTTCCTTTTTTTTATTCTGTGCACATTTCCAGGGAAGTTTTATTCATGTCTATGTCTGTATAACATATTCATATATGTATGTGTAATATCAATTAGATTTTTCTGATTTCGAGCAACAGACACCAATTCGGACTAAATTAAGCAAATTTGAATTTATTGGAGTGCTATTTGGATATCACAGAACTGTGCTTGGAAACAGGATGAAACCAAGGCATCTTAAGGAGGCTAGAAAGTAAAAACTTATATTACTGGTCTCTTAGAAAGAACCATCCAGGCAGTGTCCCTACTGCTAGAATGAAGGTACTCCAGCTATGTTTAGCTTTTTGTACTTCTCCTCAAGGTTCATAGTTAGGGAAGAAGTCTCTCAATGGGCTGATTAAGAATCCCACAATACTTTATTTAATGGGGAAGAAGTGATTCCCCAGAGGAAATCAGAGCATTCTTAGGAAAGGGAAAACATGAGTTTAGTTAAAAACAAATAAACAAGAAACCCAAATGATTACTGTATGTACCTATGAATTGCGAAAGTCTGTCCTTAGCCCAGATCTCTCTTCCAAGTTTCTTTTTCATTATATCCTGCTGCCTTTTAAACATCTCCATTTGACTGTTCCTTAGTTATTTCAAATGTAATATTTCTAAAACTAAATGTATACCACCCCTGTATTTCCTGTTTAAAAAAAGAAAAAAAAGGTAAAAAAAAAAAAAAAAAAACAGAAGACTATTTCCCCCCAACTCTATTCCCTTTCTCAGGGAAAGGGACTTATCTACCAGAACCCTAAAGTCATTAATAAAGGAGTCACTCCAAATGCTCAGCTCCCCAGCTGCTAGAGGTCACCAAATGCTGTTTGCTCTGGCTCTGTTAAGTTCTCTTCTATCTCTTCCACTTCCATTACCTTAATTCAGGCTCTCATTTGAACTGGAGTGTCACAATAGCATTGTAGCAGGTCTCTTTTCTCAGATCTGCAGGCCACACCCACTGCCAGAGGATCTTTGTAAAAGCAGATCATGTCACTCTCTGGCTTAAAAACATTGCCTTAAGATGATCCCCATTGCCTTCAGGATAAATTCCTTATTATTATAATTTTTTTTTGCTTTTCTTTGAAGTCTTTTCTGTTAAATATAACACAGATATGACAAGTACGTACAAGAGGGCTACTTCTTCTTTTTTAATCTCTGAGCTCTTTCCTCTGTCTTGAATGTCCTTTCCACCCCATATCCACCTGTTACTTCACTGTATTCTTCAAGCCTTGGCTATGCTGTAGGAAAGCCTCCTTCAAGAAACCTCACTGGTGACAAACATCCATTCCCCCATTGTGGGTGCCTTACTCTATCCTTAACTTTTGTGAATTCCTCCATTGTATACCTTATTATAACTGTGTGTACTTGTCTTTTTCCCCTTAGAGATTATAAAATTGTTAAGAATTATGTGTTTTATTACCAGAACTTTGACAAGTGACTGACACTTGGGTAGTATTCTCATGTAAAGCCAGGGCCCTGTGAGAAGCTCTGGCTAATGTGAACCAAGCTGGTCCTCTTCAAAGGGTGACATCCAGGGAAGAGGGAGAAGCTCTCAGATTGATTATGTTGTACTTAATGGACAGGCATTTGTTATCATCTCTGTGTGCAGCACAACATAGGACCAGCTGTCAGGATTTACAGGAACAGGAAGATTCCTTCCCAGGAGCACACGTGGAAGTTTTATATGCACAACATATGAGGGAAACATATAGAACAAGTAATAGCAGATTATATTAATCAGACATACTTTTAGAAAGTAGAGATGTTTCTACAAGTACTTGGGGGGAGGTTATCTTGTATGTGATATTCTTAGAGGTAATAATGCATGAACTTATTTTATAAATTTTTAGACTATGTATTTGACATGAAAAATATGTACAGTATCAATGTCAACCATCTCTTTAAAAGCAATATTTATTTAGCTTGTAAATATTGTTGTATGATTTTCTTTGGTCAAGAACATTTGGACTAAGTAGTGTCATTGTGAGTCATGATTTTCTTCAGTGCCATTTAGCAAACTGTCTTTAGTCTATGCAGGTAGCAAAAGTTTGTATAATTCAACAGAATACAGTTTTCACACTTTAAATTTTGCAAGGGGTTCTTCACTATTTTTCTGGAACCCAATCTAGCAAAATTAGAGGAAAGGCTCTGAGATTTATTTCTGTTAATAGAATAAGCCAATGTTTTCAGGCTAAATAGTCAAATCTGCTAAATATAACAAATAGTGTCTATTATTTCAGCCCTCCAAAATTTGCAGTGTTGAGACTGTCGTTTGTGATTTTTTGTGGGATAGTTGAATAAAATCGGGCAGTTAAACTTTTCAGTTCCATGTACCTCCTAAATAAAAAACAGAAAATAAGTTGTTATTGTGAGTTGATTTGCAGACAAAATAGAAACCGTCCAGCATGTTGTTTTTTGGTAAAGAGATGACATTTTCCAGCCAGGTACATGCCATCCACTTTTCTATTGCACCGTTGTATAAAGCAGCAGGACAGAAGGGAGAAAATGATTGTTGTACACACTTAATTGCTTTGCATGGTCTATTTGGGATAATTGGTGTAAGAATCTTGACTTTTTTTAATACTTGGAAACATCAAATAAAAATGGAAATAAATGATAAAGAGAAAAAAGAAAGTAGAGATGTTTGTACATTCATAGGAATAGTCTCAAAAACTATTCCCTGAAATGTAACCAATCTCTTAAGGGTAGGATTTTAGCAGATCTTCTACTATTAACCTCATTTTCATGTTTTAAATTTTTTTTATAAGCATATATTTCATTTATAAGGAAAAAAAAAAACTTAAGTTAAATTGTTTTTACACTGATTCAATTAATAGCTAAGAACATTTTTGAAAGAATTTTAAATCTGGTTTTTAAAAATCTATATTTTAATTATCCCTATGTTTATGTAAACGGCAAGGGAAATAAATATATATTGATCATCTACTATGAGATTTATAGTTAATCTGAGATTTTTTAAAAAAACCAAAGTTAGTTAGATATGAGAGTGCTTTTCCTGTGTTCATCTAAACCCAAAATACTTTAGCAAAGCATATATCTTAGTGTTGAGATTTTAAGATTATTAACCACATCCCTCTCCCCTTTGCTTTATGAACTAAGTGAGAAATAGTCACAGCAATCAGGTAGAGTAAAAATAGCTTTATTCTTTATATCTATTAAAGTACAGAAAGAAAAAACAGCTTTATTCTTTTCTTTCTTGCTAAAGAAAATATTAGCTTTTTTTTTTTTGAGACAGAGTCTCACTCTGTTGCCTCAGCTAGAGTGGGTCATCATAGCTCACTGCAACCTCAAACTCCTGGCCTCAAGCAGTCCTCCTGCCTCAGCCTCCCAAGTAGTTGGGACTACAGGTGTGCGCCACCAAGCCCGGCTAACTTTTCTATTTTTAGTAGAGACGGGGTCTCACTCTTGCTCAGGCTGGTCTTGATCTCCTGACCTTAAGCGATTCTCCTGCCTCAGCCTCCCAGAGTAGCAATATTTTTAATGAGAGCAATGGGTTGTGCTTCATTATTTATAAAATCTTGGTTATATGCTTTGCGATGGAATGATTTGGAGATGTATTTCTAAGTTTAATTTATTTTAATATTTGGCTTAAATAATAATCTTATCCATTCATCCATTGATGGACACTTAGGTTGATTTCATATCCTGGCTATTGTGACTAGTGCTGCAGTGAATATGGGAGTACAGGTATCTCTTTGACGTACTGATTTCATTTCCTTTGGACAGATACCCTCTAGTGGGACTGCTGGATCATGTAGTAGTTCTATTTTTAATTTTTTGAGAAACCTCCCTGCTTTTTTCTATAATATAATAGATGTACTAATTTACATTCCCATCAGCAGTGTACAAGGGTTCTCTTTTCTCCACATCCTCACTGACACTTGTTATATCTTTTTGACAATAGCCATTCCAACAGGTATGAGGTGGTATCTCATTGGGATTTTAATTTGCATTTCAACCTAAGCATCCAAAAATGGATGAATGGATAAAGAAAATGTGAGATATATACACAATGGAATACTATTCAGCCTTAAAACAAAAAAAAAAAACCCCAAAACAAAAGAAATCCTGTCATTTGCTACAACATGGATAAACCTGGAAGACATGCTAAGTGAAATAAGCCAGGCACAGAAGACTTCATTTATATGTGAAATCTAAAAAAGTCAAACTCATAGAAGCAGAGAGTAGAATGGTGGTTACCAGGGGATGGGGTTAGGGGTAAGGAGATTGGGGGAGATGTTGGTCAAATGATAAAAAATTTCATTTTGACAGGAGGTATAAGTTCAAGCAATATATTGTACACCATGGTGACTATAGTTAATAACAATTATTGTTATTAACTTGAAAGTTGCCAAGAAAGTAGATTTTAAATGTCTTTGCCACAAAAGATGTTAAGTATGTGAGGTAATATATGTTAATTAGCTTGAGGTAGCCATTCTACAATTTATACATATTTCAAAACATTTATACCATAAGTATATACATTTTTGTCAATTAAAAGTAATAATAATAATCTTAGCTGAAAAAGATGCCTCAAAAAAATGAGGTAGGTGCAAATGCAAAGTATATCATTGGTTGCATTTACTAAATTATGATACTCATTTTTAAATCCTATCCACCAATTACATAGAGGTTTTTTATTGACATTCCATTTTCCTTGACTTTAAAAAGTGATTCTTCCAAACTAATCAGAAAATGTTACATTTTCACATTTTTCAAACATAGGGCCAAAGCCCACTGAAACTCTGATTGAAAGATTTTTCAACAGGTAAAATGCTCTAAATTTTTAAACTGAGGAGATAAGAAAAATTTTACAAGTGATTCATGCCATTTTCAGCAACAAAATAGTAACCATGGTAGCATTTCCTAGCATCCATTTTCACATGCTGTCTCTATAGCATAAGTGTCTTTTTGAAAAGCAGTTTACTTTTTATTCATTCTTAAAATTTCATCTTAACTCTGAAGGAAAAAATCATGTTTATTTTTTGGAAAATATGTGCTAGGTTGCAAGTTTGCAACACTGGCCTTTTTTTTTTTTCCCCCTGTTTTTTTTTTCTTCTAAGTTTCTATCTTTTTAGTGAATTTTTTTTTTTTTTTACATGTGAAGCATTTTATTGCCCTAAGATTAGGTCTTAGTCTTTTAGTAAGTATGTACATCTGGACTGTGAACTTCACACATACTTCTCAGTTTTCCCCCTCCCACAAAGGTTACTGCTCATGGGCTCTGGTAAGTTGTGATTCTGTGTATCCACCTGTCTGTCTCTCCAGTTTTGGGGGCAGTGGTTTGCCCTGTGAGCTCACTTCTGTGATGCACCTAGGAAGAGTTGTTGGTTGTTCAGTTTGTTCACCAACAGTGGCCTTTTTTAAGAAGAAAAATGAGTAGCCTGTCAGCATTGTTAGGACAGCTCTTTTAAGTATCTTGCCACAAATAACCAACAGACCCCTTGTGATACAAAGGATTCTTTATGGTCATTTTATATAATGTTACAAAATTCTGTAAATGTTCTGTTTTTTAAAGATCTTGTTTTTTATTGTTTATATACGTTCTGCAGCAGGTAAGCTGCAACGTGTTGCAGTAGATGGAAAGATTACAAATACGTGAGGTGCCACTGTCAACCTCTGCATTCTGGATCTTCCCTCAGGATTCCAGGGTTTGTGATGTGTGACTGGCTGGACTTAGTGAGGCACCAGGCTGTCAATGTGTTTATTAAGCTTAATTTCTTTCTTATGTTTTAGATTACAATATAAATAGAGGTTCTAACTTTTTTTCTGCAGCCCTGTGGATATTATGTGCCCCTTGGGGTGCATATATCTCCCTTTGGGAGACCCCTGGCTCCATCTCTTTGCAGAAGAAGCCCCCTGTGATTTGGCTCCTTTCCACCTCTGCTGACTCATTTCCTGCCGCCACCCTGCCTCATGCCATATACTCCAGCAACTCCAAACTGCTTCATCGGTTCCTTTTTGTGCCATGCTCTCTCCACTGCCTAGAATGTTCTTCCCTCAGTCCTCTTCCCCTCCTCCACTGCACCTTTTATAAGTCAGGTGGGGGTCTGTAAGGATCCTGTCTTTGTCCCCCACCCCAGTCCCAAATTAAGCATCCTTCTATGTGCTCATAGACTATTTTATGTTTGTCTCTGATACCACATTTATCACTGATATTTTGTTTATGTCTCTCTCTCCCACTGTGCCACCAAGTTCCTTGAGGGCAGAGAGTAGGTCTTAACCTACACAGTTTAGAGATGTTTATGAATGAATGGGGCAATCACTTACTTCATATCTGCTACCAAAAAATGTATTTCTAAGGAAGAAGGTTGACATACTCATTTATGCCTACTTGAAACATTAATGTACAGTCTATTTTAAAACCTTGGCCCCTTGACAGAGAAAATGCAGTATTAAAACTTAAAATATGGGCTGGGTGCAGTGGCTCACACCTATAATCCTAGCACTTTGGGAGGCTGAGGCGGGAGGATCACTTGAGGCCAAGGAGTTCGAGACCAGCCTGAGCAAGAGCAAGACCCCATCTCTATAAAAATTAGAAAAATTAGCTGGGTATGGTGGTGTGCCTCTGTAGTCCCAGCTACTGAGGAGACTGAGGAAGGAGGATCGCTTGAGCCCAGGAGTTTGAGGTTGCCGTGAGCCATGATGATGCCATTGCACTCTAGCCTGGACGACAAAGTGAGACCCTGTCTCAAAGAAACAAAAAAACAAACAAAAAACAAAAAAACTTGAAATACTAGTATATTTCTGAGCTCTCTTTTAATAGAGAAATATATATGTTTATTTTTCTTTCATGTTTTAAACTCCCAACTTTTTAATCCTTTTTTGGCTTTGCAGGCATTGGATGGATTTTTCTTTGTTGTGAACTGTGAAGGGAGAATTGTATTTGTGTCAGAGAATGTAACCAGCTACTTGGGTTACAATCAGGAGGAATTAATGAATACCAGTGTCTACAGCATACTACACGTGGGGGATCATGCAGAATTTGTGAAGAATCTGCTACCAAAATCACTAGGTAAAAAGAAATTTGTTTTTAAAAGAATACTAGCTCTTTGTAGCTTCTTCTTATATAATATATATAATCTATAATAATGTGATTATTATATTGATAATACATAGAATTCTAATATGTACTATGTTATAACATATAATACATTTAAAATATTTTTTGAATGTACTTTCAGCCTCAGACATAAATATGAAGGGTGGCATCATCAAATAGCTGGTAGAGAGCATTTCTTTCATCTTCTTTCTCTATACTGTGTTATGCTATGGTCACGTGACAATAGTGGGAGGCAGAGAGCAGTTAGTTGCCTTGCCACAGAAGCTTCTGCATGAAATGCCCTTTGTTTTTTATTTTGATTATGTTAAAGAAAGAGACAAATGTATATCCTTTCCACTACCCTGCTCAAAGGAAGAAGAAGAAAAGGATAGAGGGAGCAGGAGGGAAGGAGGAAGTAATATATGTCATATTATATACTACTAAAATTAATGTTTTTAGATGTACGTGCTTTCAACTCAGAAGTTTCAAGCATGGTTGGAGGGGTTGTTCACTGCCAAGGAGCCTAGCTAAGAGGATAAATGGAGTCTGATTTCCAGCCTCTATTCCATTCACTAAGCCATGTGCCTGGGGCAGAGCTGGGTCCTTAGGAGTTAGGAAACTTTTTACCAACTCTTGTAAAGGCATGGATGGACTAACAGTGGCACTTTGTTTACTTCTTGAATTTTCAGGCTCCTCTAAACTTTTTCATTGCTCAGGTACCAATTACTCCTGGTGACTGGATTCCCATGTCTCCATTAAGTGGGTGTGCTTTTTAATAGTGTACATTTTGTTGACAAATAGGAAACTTTTTATATTCCAAATATTCCATTTCAGATTCCATTGCATTTCAGATTTTTTGTTCCTCTTTTATCCCATCATTTATTTGTTTAATGAGCTCTGAAATAAGACCAATTTATCACACAGAAAAATTTATCACACATCAATTTTTCACATAGATACTATACAATAAAGTATCTGAATTGTAGAGTTAGGAGGATTCTAATGCACCATTCAGTATCAGAACTGAGGCATGTGGTCAGGGAAGTCAAACAATGTAAGGTTCCCTGATGTCACCGTAGGTAATGCTTAGACTTCTTTCCCTAGCCGTGGACTCTAGATTTCTTTTGCTCTACTGTCCCACAAATTTTAAGGACTTACTAACATATGGATTTAACTGAGCCATTGCATTTTACTTTTTCATTGAAAAAAACTAATTTAATTTTAGTCTCATCTGGGATAGCAAGGTATCTGTTGGGTTTAGCGGCTTGCCTGGTTGGGAGGAGGCTTGAGGTCACAGAAAACAAGGCTGAACTGTTTTCTGACTCCTGAAGAGAAGGAGCTCATTGTTTATGGAAGGGCCACATTACCCCATCCCTACCTGGTTCTCAGGATACTGTAGATCTATCCAGTAGGTAAATATGGAGGGAGTGTCATCTACTAGCTGATGTGTTGGTGGTGCTGCTCCCAGCTACGTACAGGACAGTGCTCCTTAGCTGGTCTGACAATTCACTGTTCCCTTCTCTGAGCAGCCTCCTTGCACAGTAGGGAGGAATATGAAGTTTCTTCTGCAGAGGTATCTTTCTCTCATTCCTCCAAATAACAAAACAATAGAAACATTGAAAAAATAATACCACTTCCTTTACGATAAAATACAATAGGGTAGATGAGCAAAGATAGGGCAAGCTTGATAGAAACAGAGTAGATCACCTAGTTTTATGGTGTTGGTTAATCATCCATTAGAAACCAATAAGATGATCATGTCAAAAGAATGAAGCCCACTGTGCTAACTTAGAAAGCCAATAGCTTCTTTCAAGGTATTTCCAAGAAGCATTTAGGAGAAAATAAGTTACAGTACCTATATTTAAACCTCCATTATTAGAACAATCAAATTATTAGAAAATCAAAGAAAGAGACAAAGCAGAATCATTTTATATGTATTGTATTATCAACCTCTGGAAAAAAATCAAATCAAGACTCAGAAGCTATCAAGGAAGAAATTTGAAGAAAAAATTAAGATCATTATTTATATATGTATTCACCTTATATACATATATCACTTATATGCATGATTCAAAAGATTGCATTCCTATTTTTGGTTTGTTATTATCAAGGAGAAATTTTGAAGAAAAAAGTTAAAAGTCAAACTGTTTAAAAATTGCTTTTAAATTTACTGATTTAGAAGATTTCAGTATCTAAAAATCTATACCTTTTAAGCATAACATTTTATTTATAAAAAACAAAAATAAAATGTGAACACTGGGAAGCCGGTGTGGTGAGAGATTTTGTCCAAAAGAACAAGGGCACATCGATGTACTTGCACGGATGGTTATAAAAAGATTATATTGTAAAAGGCTAAGATTACAAAGGATGAAATGTTAATGAACATAGACTTACTTGTGAAGTTCTAATAAATTGGAACTTGACGTTTGAAAAAAAAAAATTTTTTTTTAAGTAGTTCTATTCCTAAATGGATGGCATTTATATCTCAAATGATGGGGACACCATAGTGGCATTTTGGTATAAAACAGACATGGGCAATGTGTTCTGGCTCTACCACTTTCCTAGCTGTGACCTTGGACAAGACACTTGACCCCTCTAGGCCTCAGCTTTCACAGGAAGGTTAAGGAGTAAATGGTGCTTAGTATTTCCTGGCTGATACTAAATTCTCTTTAAGTTTTAGCTATTATTATTACTACTACTGGCTTTAAACGTTCTGGAGCTTTTAATTTCATGAATGATAGAGCTATAATAATGTATTATACACAACTACTAAATGTTTTGGACTATGTTTTTAGCTTAGAAGTTGATATCAAAGAAGGATAATCTTGTCCTTTCATAATATGCTCCTTAGCTCTGTTCCACTGATATTATATTAGCAAGGCAAATTTTTTTATGTATCACATCTAGTGGGATTGTCCAGTTCTTCTTTTTTAAGTTGTAGCTGCTACTTCCACCTAAAAAAAAGGCTCTTGTTGTTTTGTTTCATTTTTGTTCTTTTGTTTTGTAATATTTTGGGTTTATTTGTGTTACCACTTTTTTTTAACATTAGCAGTAGCATTTATCCTTTTAAAGAGGAATCATGTGATGAGTTAAAGGAAAGTAATTGCATGAAGATTAAGTAAGATGCTTTCAAATTAGATAATCTAAACTGCCCTTCCCACATATAAAATACTGAGTTTTATTATACTCTAGTCTAGGTCTGTCCTCTCGTTTCCATTCCACAGAGAATACAGAGCGTTTTATTTGTGATGCTGTTGTTGCTTTTCTTAAAAATATAGCTCAATACTTGCTGTTTAGAAGAAGACTTAGGTTCAAAAAAGTTTTAAGCTCTGTCATGGTATATTAATTTGGATAACTTGAAAGAAATCTAATTAATCTTATGAAATATGGGGTATCTAGAAAGATCACCTAAATATTTACCAGCTTATATTGGAGGGGTCCATATGTTTGAAGTGATCTTGCTTTTAATTATTATTGTTAGTAGTAGTAGTAGTAGAGTAGTAGTATTACTTTGAGAAGATACGATAGTTGACATGTCAATTGTCACCAGAATTACTTTGGTTGCTTTAGTTATGATGATCAGTTCTCAGCTTTTTTTTTTTTTTTTTTAGCTTCTCTAAAAGTTTTTCTTAGCAGTTTAGGTATAATTACCCCTATAACAGGCCATGAAATTAAACGTCAGGGAAGTGCCTTTCTCCTCACTACTGTCTGTTCTTCTCTTGGCTCCATGTGCCTACCCTGCCCCATTGCCTTTTCTCTACCCTCTTTTACCAGCACTGGGTTTAATTAGATATTTAGCTGAATTTCCTCTAGCAACATTTAGCAAGTGGCCTTCTTTGCAGATACTTTCAGAAAGTTGAAAGTGTCCCGTAAAAATGAATAGATCGGGCGTGGTAGCTCACACCTGTAATCCTAGCACTTTGAGAGGCTGAGGCAGGAGGATCGCTGGAGGTCAGGAGTTCGAGACCAGCCTAAGCAAGAGCGAGACCTCATCTCTACTAGAAATAGAAAAATTAGCTGGGCATTGTGGCACGTGCCTGTAGTCCCAGCTACTCGGGAGGCTGAGGCAGGAGGATCCCTTGAGCCCAGGAGTTTGAGGTTGTAGTGAGCTGTGATGACGCCACTCCACTCTACCCAGGGCGACAGAGTGAGACTCTGTATCAAACAAAAAAAGAATAGATCAGGGTAAACATCATTTAAACGAAGCCATAAACAAAAACTTAAAACAAAATCATTTTTAATCACAGGGTCTTATTTACTTTTGTTGGAGAATTTTCCTAAGAATTATTTAGTACGTGAGAGCACGCTAAAAAATGAATGAATATGTTAATTTTTGTATTAATTTTTTTTCCCTCCTTCCTTCTACTCTTTAGCCTATATGTGCTCCAAAAGTGAAAGGGAAGGCCTTGGCCAGAAATCCTATGTAACTAAAGCAAATTTGCATATAAAATGCTATACATGGCTCTTTATTTTCTACATTGTTCCCTCAATGCAATAGAAACTTTATTTCTTCTTTGAAAAGAGTAGTATGTGTCTATGGTAACTGGGGACCTGAAATTATAGTTTCTATTATAGTCACTAGTTTGATATTTGAATTATAGTATCAATTATAGTATGTGATTTGTTATAGAATGTTAAAGTATAAATGATTTTAGAGATAATGTAGTAGATCCCTTTATTTTAAAGATGCGGCATCTGAGAATCAAAGATTAATTAACCCAAACCTTGCAACTAGCTAATAGCAGAACCCAAGGCTCTGTACTCCAATGTAGGTTTATTTCCGTGATTTCCTCTAACAATTATAGAGTGATGATATGGAAAAAAAAAGAAGGCGGGTCAGGGGAGAGTTTAAGGTAAGAAAACATTTGGGAACAGTAAGACAGCAGCCTTAAAAGCTCTCTGACCACCTCATGACCACCATGGTTTGAATATGGCACTGTGACTGGGAAATCATGACCCATCACACCGTGATTCTTACTTGAGATATAGACATATTTTCTATAACTGAATTCAGTTTTCTTATACTGAATCAAGTAACATTTCTTTTTTAGCAGTCTTTTATATATGATAATTTATTGATTATCCACTATATTTAAGCCATTATAGCATTGTGCTAGTTAAATAAAATAAAGCACAAGAAAAAATAGTTATAAGAAACCAAAATTGCTGTCTTCCTATTCTTAATATTTTTTTGAGTCACAGACTCATTTGAGAAACTTTGAATCTTCTCCCTCAAAAAGGTACATATACACACAAAGCCCAACCTTAAGAATCAATAATTGCCAGGTGAAAGCCCGTATTTAACAATGCACCTATGGTTTTGAATCATTTTTTCATTGCCAAGTATAACTGGAAACAAGTGGAAAAGCTCATTAATTGACTGCTTTAAAATTTTTAGCAAAATAGTAAGTTTTAATTTTTGTCTTTAACTTGTTTATAACAACTGTTAATGAATTAGGGCATTTGAGGGAGGAGAGTATATACATTTTTTTGGAAACAGTATAATTTTCTAATTGGTAGACATTTACTTGCTAAATAACATGAGTATCCTTTTGCCTCAGGATAATGTTAAATCTAAGGAGGTCCGTCTGTCTTTTAATCTGAGTATCTAATTAAGCAGATGGCTGAACATATGTCTTTTGTATCTTCGGTGTTTGTATTTTTTCACCTTATTCACAAGCACATAATCAATTTTTCTTCCCCAGTAAATGGAGTTCCTTGGCCTCAAGAGGCAACACGACGAAATAGCCATACCTTTAACTGCAGGATGCTAATTCACCCTCCAGATGAGCCAGGTACCGAGAACCAAGAAGCTTGCCAGCGGTATGAAGTAATGCAGTGTTTCACTGTGTCACAGCCAAAATCAATTCAAGAGGATGGAGAAGGTAAAGCAAAGGGTCATTTTAAAGTGTCTGCTTTTTCTATAACATTAAGGAATAGAGAGGTAATTAATTAATAAACTGTCTTCTTCAGATAATTTTGGTTACTATAATATATATCATAGTAGCATTTCAATTTGCTATGTATTTCTTAATACTTAAAAAATTTACTAATATCTAGAATTCCCCCTTATTATGCCCCCAGATTCTCAGTTTTAAGGTGGCATTCCCACTAAAATGTCAAATAATTCAAACCAACTTGCTGTCTAGAAATAAGATATGTAACTCACTGCTGCCAGTTGGAAATGTACCAGATGCAACAGACTGTTGAACAGCTCTGCTTTTTAGAAAGTTTCAAGTTTGGAGTGTAGGGTACATTGGAGAATAGGGTTGGCATTTTTCAGGCTATACAAGGTAATTTATAAGGAGAAAGCTTATGAACAGATGGAAACATAACTGAAGCTCTAATATGAACATGGCATCAACATGGAATTAGTTAGCTGTGTGACAGTGGATGAGTTTTCTATGTAAACTTAGACTGAACTAAGTTTAGGAACACCACAAATTGGGAACTGGAATAAGGACCAGGGAAAGTAGTAGACAAGAAGTCAGTCATATGCAAAAAAGGCCGTGTATATAGCAGGTCTCACCAGGAAATGGAGGTCACAGTTAACTGCGGACCTTTTACAAAATACACATGCCAAGTCTTATATGATTAAAGTTCATTTTTAGCTGTGTGATATTGTGTGTAGCACCCTTAAAATTTGGGAATGGGACTTTAAAAAAATCTTATATCCTAAAAACATGAAGTCCTCTGTCGAGAGCAAAATAATGCTTCTTCAGAATTAAAGGTTGTTTTTCTCATATGATTATCTGCATAGTGGTTATAAAAATTATCTCTGTAGCAATTAAATGCTGATGAGTGTAGGAAATTGCCTACAAAACTGTATTTTAAAAACACCATGTTGCTTATATCTAACCAAAACCATTACTTCTATTTTTTCAACAGAAGTGCTAGCCAAGCAAAACTACTACTTCTAATTGTTATCATCCAAGTACATGAGATGCATCAGTCTCCTCTAGTTTAAGTAAGAGCATTTAATAGGAAGGAATAATTTATACTAACTAGCTCTCTACCTGGAGCTATCAGTTTTTGGTTGCCAGCAATTTTATTTCTAATATAGTATTAGATCAGAGCAGATTCCAATGTTATGTCAGGTCCTATAACATGTATTATTTTTATAAAAACCATTAAAGGCAAGTGATAGATATAAACCATTTTCTGTCCTCTTTTCTTCAATTCACCCTTCTTGTTTTGGGCAGATTTCCAGTCATGTTTGATTTGTATTGCACGACGATTACCTCGGCCTCCAGCTATTACGGGTGTAGAATCCTTTATGACCAAGCAAGATACTACAGGTACTATAAACTTCAGAGTGTTTTATAGGTATTAATAACATGACTACACCCTTAAAGCTAATTATATCCAAAATGTTATGTCCTTCTGTTCTATAATATTCAGTCTCCCTTTAGTCTTGCTCCCTTTAGTCTTGTACAGAAAACATTTTAAATGTTTTTGTTTTCGTTTTTGTTTTTGAGACAGAGTCTTGCTCTGTTGCCCTGCCTAGTGTGCAGTGGCGTCATCATAGCTCACTGCAACCTCAAACTTCTGGGCTTAAGTGATCCTCCTGCCTCAGCCTCCCGAGTAGCTGGGACTACGGGCACGCTCCACCACACCTGGCTAATTTTTCTATGTTTTTGTAGAGATGGGGTCTCGCTCTTGCTCAGGCTGGTCTCGAACTCCTGACCTCAAGTGATCCTCCCGCCTCGGCCTCCCAGAGTGCTAGGATTACAGGCATGAGCCACTATGGCTGCCCTAAATGGTGTTCTTGATATTATGCATTTCAGATGCTGTAATCATTATCACGGGCAGAGTGCTGGAGAAAACGTTTTTTTAATAACTACTCACGTACTTGTATTTGTTTGATTATACATTATTTTTCATAATCATGGAATAAAATATTTAAATTTGGGAGGTATATAAATATATGTAGTTATCAATATATTTACTACAAATGGATATGAATATGGTGGTTTTAATATTATACTTAAATGTATCTGGCTATTTCTTTTTTCCTTTATTCTTTTTGTGTAAGTTTATTTAGCACATACTGACTGAGTCCCTAGAAGTGCCTATCTCTGGGTTTAAGGTGTATATGGCTGAGTAAAAATCAATGATTTAATTACATTTTATGATGGAAAGTTGTAAGATGGTGTAAGGGAGGATATATGAAATTAGCTGGCCACCAAAGGCCTGTCTGAGGAGCTAACATGGAGCCCTTGAGCCTCAAAGAATGAACCGGTGTCAGCTATCTAAAGTATGGGTGTTGGAAGGGGGCAGCAAGGCAGCGTCTTGGTGCAGAATGAGTGTTCGTCATTGAGGAAACAGAGCTGCAGAAGCCCTAAGATAAGTAAAACAAGCGAGGTCTGAGAGAAGACCTGAAAGAAGGGCAGGAGTGCCACAAAGTGAGTAACGGTGAGACTGCCTGAAAATAAGGCCTTCTTTTTAAAGACCTACTTCAGATTTGATTTTCAGCAGGAACAAATTGTTATTGTTCTTTACAATTTATAAAGTATTTTCCCTGTATTGTTTAATTTTTCTTTACACTAATATATCAGACATTCATTCGTCAATCAGAGTTACATATGTATCATTCACCTCTCTAATTTTAAAATATAGATACTAGAGATATATTTTTTAGCAGATTGAGATTTTAAAAATCATTTCTACTGAATTTTACTCTTTGTGAAAGTTCAGTTTTAATGTACATTTTGACTTTTACCATTTTTTATAGGATCCCATTTCATTATTAATTTTTTAGTCCTGGTAATCTAATATTCCTATGCTATATGCTTTGTTCTGATTGATTGACTGATTGAGACAGTCTCGCTCTGCCCCAGCTAGAGTGCAGTGGCATCATCATAGCTCACTGCAACCTCAAACTCCTGGGCTCAAGCAGTCCTCCTGCCTTAGCCTCCCAAGTAGCTGGGAATACAGGCACCAGCTAATTTTTCTGTGTTTTGTAGAGACAGGGTCTTGCTCTTGCTCATGCTGGTCTCAAACTCCTGAGATCAAGTGATCCTCCCACCTTGGCCTCCCAGAGTGTGATGAATATAGGCGTAAGCCACCGAGCCCAGCCTGTTCTTATGTTTTTAAAGATAAACTCCCAATGGCTCTTGCTAAAGACCCAGTAGGGATAATAGAAGATAGTAAAGAGAATGTCCAGAAAATGTCCCCTTTTTGAGTCTACCATGTATCATGTTCCTTTCCATTTTCCACCAATGAACAGCACTGGAAAAAGCTAATAAACCCCTATTGAAAACCAAAAATATTTTGCATGGAGGAAAAATGGAGACCATTGAAAAAGAAAACTGGTTAATATTAAAAAAAACCAAATAAGGGCTTTGTCAGATAGCAAAATGAAACCTGTTGGAAAGGGCGATTGTCATGTCACAGTATAAATGTCAGCAATGAGGGAAGCCTAAAAGTTATGAGGCTAATTTAGGAACAAAATTTCAGTTTTTCTTCATATTGTGTTTCTATAAATCAAATCCTAAATTGGATTGTTTTAAAGAAAACTATATTTTCCCATAGGAACAATGTTATCACTGGTAGTTTTATTTCTGACCAAGGACCCAGCATTAAAATTTTAGACACACCTGACAATATGTCTAAATATATAAAAATAACCATAATCATTTAAAATTTAAAAATTAACCTCAGATCACAGAATCCAGCTTATCCCTTTTACAAATGAGGGAATGGTGATTTGATCAAAACAATACAGCCGATTGCTGAGAATGGAAATTTTTTAGGCCCTAATATAGATCTCTTCCTTTATATTACATTGCTTTCCACTAAAGTGCTGTTAAAAGGGCATCACTGTACTGTACATGCTTATTATACAAAGATACCAGAGGAATATAAAGTATACTTAAATGTAAAACTAACATTTTATTATATCACAGAATTGACTTAGCTAAAAATAATAGATTAGCTATAATAAATATTAGCCATTTAATTTATTATTAAATTGTAGTAGTACTTTTTAACTCCACATGGGGTGATCTATATCCCTTAAAAAAAGAAAAAAGTCTTTTACCAGTGGTTTTTTGGTTGTTGTTTGATTAGCTGGTGGAGGGTTGATTAAACTTTCCTCTGGCAAGCAAAGTTATTCTAAATCAACCTATTCATGATTCTTCTGTAAGATAGTCTTTGCATTACAGGTTTGGTACCACTGCTGATAACTTAATCACTTTCTCCCCTCCAGTCTCACAACTCCAGACTCTTTTGTTCTTTTGTGGGGCCAACGTTGACATGAACACACACACACACACACAAATGCATGCCTCCCTTAGTCACTGCCTATAAGGAGCATTATTGTATATGAAAATTATGTAGCAGTGGAATCCCTGCTGTAACCAGTTCTTTATCTCTGACATGATAAGAGGCAAAGATTTAATAATTAAAATATTTTAAAATCCAAAATTGTGTATAATTTCAGTTACAATGTTCACCAGGCTTTCCCCAAACTGTTCTTAAATAACAAAATTCCCTTATTTGAGTTTCAGTTTATTTTCCTTCTGCCATCTACATTTATGCCAAGACTTGGGTGATAACCTGATCAAGTAGGATTGGGTACATCAGATTCAAGACCATAACTAAGTTAAAGAAGTCAATGAATATTTTATTTCTAAGTAAACCAAATGAATTATATAAAGAAAGGATTAGTTAAATGAGGAGGCACAAACAGTAGGGTAGATTTGAGTTGATTGTATGAGGAAAGGAAAAATGGGGAAAAGATATAATCAGGTATTCACAGAAGAGGAAATATTAGTGGTAAATAAACATGAAAAATACCCAGCCTCATTAATAATTGGGGAAATGCCAATTTAGACCACAATAAAATACTATTTTTTACTTACTAATGTGAAAAATAAAGAAGCTTGACAATACCAAGTGATGGAAAGGATGTTAGATTAACAGTAACTCTTACACATTGCTGGTGGAGTACAGGGTGGTACAAGTTTCTGGAAAACACTTTAAGTTAATATTATAAAGTTGAACATTCCCATAACCTACAGTCCAACAGTTGTACTCCTACATGTATACTCTAGAGAAACTCTCACACACATGTACCATGGAACATGTGAAAGATGTTCATAACAGAGTTGATCGTAATGGCAAAAAACTGGAAACAATCTAGATGCTCATTCGTAGGAAAATTTAAAGATGGGGGTGGGGGGATTCAACAAAGGAGGAATGCACACATAATGGAGTGATAGTGGTAATGTCAAGTTCTGAAGTTGAGTAGTGGGTTTGCAGGTTTTTATTTTATTAATATAATTCTTAATTTATATGTATTGTATATCTTACCTGTATTATTTTGTGTGAATATAAGATTGCATAAAACATAATAAAACAAGTCTGAATAATCACAAAGTAGATTAATTGGCCTCTGATTAACTGAGGAATAACTTACCTGAATTCTCTCATAGACATTTAGGAAATTTGTTCAAATATGATAACAATAGCAAATCCCCACTAACTTTTATAAAGCATATGTTTTGTATGCGTAATGCCTAACAAATCTTCATGTTCTCACTTATTATCATTTTCTGGTTTAACTTTTGTTGCCTTCAGTCTTTGTTTATTCTTAAATGTAATATTGTCTACATTTGAGAATAAATATGAGAAAAAAGCTTGCTTATTTTCTCATATTCTCTGCACTTAGTTATTAGAAATTAATTTAAACCAAAATAATACATTTCGTCTCTGCCTCTCCTTCCCCAATAAGTGATCCAGTCAGTCATCAGTATATAGAGAGCAGGATCCAAAGAGCAAGCCAAAGGAGTGTGAACTGCATTAGTCTCAGCAGCTTCAGGCTGTCATGATAGGACCCTAATAAGACTTTAATACTTGAATGGAATTCAATTTTAGAATATGAAATACTAGTACATAACATACTCCAAGACCAACACAATTTTTATGTTAATAATATATTTCATTACTATATGTAATAAAAATTAATAGTGCTTTTTAATGCTTTTGTCTATTTAGCATTTAGAAGTAGAAACTATTCCTTAGATGCAGTTGTTAGTTTTGAAATATGGATGATTTATATCAAAAGGCTGTCTTAAATGTAAACTTTCATTCTTTGTGTAGGTAAAATCATCTCTATTGATACTAGTTCCCTGAGAGCTGCTGGCAGAACTGGCTGGGAAGATTTAGTGAGGAAGTGCATTTATGCTTTTTTCCAACCTCAGGGCAGAGAGCCATCTTATGCCAGACAACTATTTCAAGAAGGTAAAGTTTCTCAATTATTTTCATTAACCTTGCTCTTTATTAATATTGAATAGTTTGTATAAAACTTATGGCTTGATAAGTATTTTCTCCAAATTATAGTTGTTGCAATAATCGGTTTTAGGAAAGGAAGAAATGGGTAAGCAAAGTAATTCACGAGTGGATCCTGAAACTTGGGATGCACATTCTAAAGAACAGGATGTCATGTGGTGGTCACTCATTCATTCATTCATTCATTCAGCAGACATGTATCAAGTTCCTAACATACCTAGAATACTATATAAGGTGCCAGGGATACAAGCAATGACTAAGAAGCAGGGTTTTGCCTTTAAGGAGCTCATAATATATTAGGAGAATATATGACACCTCTAAAGATCAGTATGATGTGGGTTATAATAGAGCTACAACCAAAGAAGAAAAAAATTAATTCTGACTGGGAAAATTAAGGATGACTTCAGAGAGGAAGTGATATTTTTGTCTGGCTCTTGAAGATCATTCCCAGCAGAACAAGCATGTCAAAGGGCTTCTGGATAATACAGAGATTAGTATCATGCATGATTACTTTATGATGGAGCACTGGTATCTCCTGACTCAGGTTGAAGTTTCAAGTCAAAAAATATATCCTATGAAATTATTAATTATTAAATAACTGCTAGGTCTTAGTAAGTACTATGGGAGTATAAAACAAGTATATTCCCTGCCATTAAGGAATTTAATGATACTATAGGGAAGGTAGGGAAAGTTATTTGAGAATTAAGGCTAGAAAGTTCCCAGAGATTGAGCGTTAAGGGATTCTGATGTACTTTAAAAATATTGTAATTTAATTATGATAGCCTAATACTCTTTTTCCAATGTAATTTATTCTCTGATCTCTAATTAGGTAGTTTCTTTGGTAAGAGACTGTTTCCATGGCTATTCCTGAAAAACAAATTTAAAATATTTTTCATTATTCCATCATCTTTCTTAATTTTAACATTTTCCCATAACATTAGATTCCCTAGTGTTTCCCAGATGATTTTTCATTCATTACATTTTAGGTCATCTGCTTCCTAGTGGTATATGGAGGAAGTAGCTTGACTTTTTTTTCTTTTTTCTTTTTTCTTTTTTTGGGGAAGCCTTCTATATAAATCTCACAGTCCTAGTTACACAGTCCTAGTTACTTCTGGGACAGCTTCCTACAGACTAATGGTTCTCCAGTGGGCTCTTGGGCTCCTTACTAGACTTGCCACCCCCCAAGATTGTATTTCACTGGGTAGAGCCAAGAATCTGAATTTTTAAAAATGTTTCCCAAGCAATCCTGAAGTGCAGCCAGGTTTGGAAATCATTACAATAAGTAACTAATGCCATCCACTGGATGTGAACTTTGTGACTTGCTCTACCAAGAGGGGCACTTGACTTTTGCACTCTTGAGGTTTGGGATGCAGAGCACTGTCGCCACTCACTGCCTAAAGTTCTGAAGTTTATGGTACTCTTTGATTTTTTACCTATACTTTATAAGTTGGGCCTTTTAAGGCTTTACTTAAAAGACTCAATTTTATTTGTCTGTAATTTATATACATTTTCACCGAGGCAAAGCAGGTCTAGATTATTGTCTCATTGTCCAAATGACTAAGCTCCCCATAGAAGTGATTGAGCCACAATTCGAGGTATATGTTTCTAAACCACTAGAATTCCCCATAAAATAGATTGATTAAAGTATAATAACTAACTAGTCTGTCATTAATATATAAAGTGAAACAATTTAGAGTAAAATGTAAAGAAATATAAGTATAATCCAACACCTCTTCCCAATTAGTCATTTCTTAATATTCTCTCCCTCTACCTTTTTTTAGAGAAAAAAAAAAAAAACCCCAAAACTCCTCAAGAGAAATAACTTACATTTTTCTCAGAATTAAGTTGTCCAGAGTTCACATGATTTTAATTCCAGTGTTTTGGAGATTCTGGACAACTTGCCAAACAGCTTTCATGGATTGGGCACACCTTTTTCTGGTATATTACATTCAGAAGTATCTAGTACGAGAAATGTGACCAGTGAAACACGTGAGAATCAGAATCGCCTGTTAAAGATGTTGACCTGCTGAATTAAAATCTCAGATGAGGGCCCAGATATCTTAACAACCTTGAAGATAATGCTTAAGGTTGAGAACCACTGGTCTATTAAGATTGGAGAGAGATGTAATTTGCATTTGAAGTTTCCTTGCTGCCTCTTCACTTAGGGACAGTGTGAAAAGAGTGAGACAAATTATACCACTGCATCCTTGATTTTGTGTAAAACTTTACAGTGATTGATATCTAGGCAAGAAAAATTTGTCCTCCATCTGTTGTCTTTTTTCCTACCCATTAACTTACTCTTTGAAGGCAGCAGCTGGTATGAAATCCTAATATGCATTAAAATTTTTAGTTCTTAATTTTTTGGCTGCTTTTGACAGAGACAACTCATGAACTGCTTTTAACTATTTTATTTTCCAGAGTCAAATTTGAAAATACATTTCAATCGAAGAATATGTGGGGACATTCAGCATGGACTAGATTAAAGCCATGGTTCTACGTTGAGATTGGGAGAAAATGGGTATTAGAATCACTTGAGGAGCTTTTTACTAGGAGAAAGTCCATGCAAGTGTATGTAGTTTGGAAAAGGTTCCAGGTTCTGTTCAATTCAGAACCATTACTTTAAAGAAAAGTCTAGGTTATAATGCTTCCCAAGGTCCCTGATAAGATAGATTCATCTGCGGCAGTTGTTAAACCAGAGTTCTGGATCCCACCCCACACTACTGAATCACAGTCTGTAGTCTAAGATGTTTTCTTACAGTGAAGTTTATAAAACATAAACCTAGGTTCTATAAGATATTAATACCTATAACTAAGAAATGATGTTTCATGCTTAACTAAGTTTGGGAAATGCTTTAGTCTCCCACTTTTGGGGATTTAGAAGACACATTTAAGGTATTTAAGATTCTGGGAAGTTCTACAACAAAAATACTTTTTAATCTTTGTTACCCAGGCTTCTTTTCATACAGAATACTTTTTCCTGGAGCACATCGATTAGCAGTTAGGGAGAGTAGTAGTCATGGGAAATGTTACACTATATAGCCTAGAAACTAGTTTTGTGAAAGTTCTGTTTACCTATGTACAGTGATATAGTGGATCATCATATCCTGTCTTTGAAATGGCCATGATATATTGTTATATTGAAAAGCAGGCTAAGAAAGCACAGTATATATAGTGTGATCTCACTCTTATATATCTTTCTACTTTCCAATTCTAGAAAATTAACAAAATGTTAACAGTGGTTATCTATGTGTGATAGGATTACTAATGACTTTATCTTTACCTATTCTTTGTTCATCTATTATCTTAACTTTATAATCACAAAATAAAGCTATTTTCATTTTTTAAAAAATACCATGAGTCATGAGTCAGAGTTTATAGGAGATTATAGTATTAAGAAGTTTGGAAATATTGCTATAAAATATAAGTACCCATATTAATGATTAACCAGAATTTTATTTGAGACTTGTATAATATAGTTAATTCCATGGTCCATATAACAGTTAACTGAAAATATTTTTATGTCAAACTCTGTTGAAAATATTTAAAATACGACTTTACTATCCTCTTGTAGATATTTTGATATACTAAATAGAATTTACTCACTGGTGATTGAAAATCTTTAGAACATCCATGGGTAATTATTTTTTCTGTACCTAATAGCAATTTTTAAAAATTGCATTCTTTTGCATATATTTAGGTAAATACCAAAAAGAAAAAGAAATCTCTACCAACATTGACCCGTAGTACCCTGCCACACATTTCATACATTTAGTTAACATCAATAAGGCATGCTTGTTTGAGGTTATCTCAGCACCAAATTGGGAGTGATCAAAAACCCAAATAGCTCTACTTCTGTAGCTGCTGTAACCAGGGAAAATTTAATGTTTCTTTTGCTTTGTAGCTCTTTGAGGCCTATTCTAAAAAACCAAAACAAAACAAAAACAGTTGTCATGTTAAAGGTTCTTTGGAGAGTTTCTGGGGTGTCAGTAATACCCCTTCAATAATATCCCTCCCCACTAAGTGTTCTGTAACATTTAGAAATGGACACAGGAGTCAGGTCAAAATATTAGCTGTATAGCTGGTAAAACTAGATCAGAAAACAAGGCCAGGGCCTGTGATCAAAATGGGATTTCAAAACTAAACCTTGAAACCCACTTAAAGGGAAAATATGGCGTGCCTAGCAAATCTTTATTGGACCAGTTCTGTAAAGAATTGTGGCTACCTTACTCATCTCTTAATTCAAAGTGTTAGTGATATATCGGGTTGAAGCTATTGGCATAAATGGTATCTAGGGATTGACTAAATGTATATATGACTCAGGACATACGTACTTTGGAACCTGCTTATTTGTTGTTTTTCCTTTGGTGTTTATTAAGGAAATATTCATTCAATACCTGCTGTATACTAGGCTCCATGATAGTTTTTATCTCACAATATTACTGGCTCCAGTTTAGTGATGAAGAAACTAAGACGGGTGAGGGTGAATTTGCATTAAGTCCTAAACTTATAAATGACAAAGTCAGAAGTCAAGCCTGAATCTGACTCTTAGGCTCTTATTCTTCTCATCAATCTATGCTGCCTTCCTGTTTACCTCTTCATCTGAACAATTAAGCAAGCACCAGAATTTTAGTTAACTGGAGAGTCTTATTGACTTCCAATTAATTGAAGTTTTACCAAATTAAATACTGCCTTTTTCTCATTTTGAAGAATGGCTATGTAAATCATAATATGCTAAGTCTTATTCCACACATTCTCATCCAAAAAATGTAATGTCAAAACTTAAAGTGTGATAATTTCCTTGTATTAAATTTATAGGGTTCCCCAAATTCAGGAATTTTTCCTAGTTTAGATGTAGTTCTACAAGTTTAGGCAGCATAATTAACAAAAAGGCTATTGATATTTCTGTAATCCACATAAAATATCTTAATGTCCTTACGTTAGCCTGAGTTTCTAGTTCTTTCTCACTTTATAGGGCTTGTCAATAGATCAAGATATTTCTTTTAGTTAATTTCCGTTACAAAATTAAGTCTATATTCCTATAAGAACAAAAACATAGAAATATAATATAAATATTTAAGAACATAGCTAAGATTGAAAATCTGTCCCTTAAAGAAAAGTTACGACAGTTGATCACATGTTGTTATTAGTCTAGTTAGATAGATTCAAGTTGAAGATCAATCAGCCAGTACTTACTGGAAGATTTTATCACAAAACATAGTGCAGGATTCAATAGAAAGTGGAAAATAAGAATAGGACACAGTACCAGTCATTATGTTTATTCTAGCTAAAGAAGAAAAATGAATGTGTAAAAGTTATCTAGCTCCTATTCAAAGGGATATAAGAAGTAATGAGAAATAAGGTTAAAAATGCAAGTTGAAGTCAAACTGTATACAGCTGTGCTGTCCGATAAGGTAGCCACTAATCAAATGTGGCTATTGAGTACTTTAAATGTGGCTAGTGTGACTGATGAACTGAATTTAAATTTTATTTAATTTTAAATTTAAATAGCCACATGTGGCTCGTGGCTACCATATTGGATAGTGCAGCTCTATAGTGAAGAGCCAGTGACTGTTTTCCAGCAGAATGAGAAGATCCTGAAGGGCAATAAACAATGATGAGGAAATGGATAAAATGGCATAAGCAAAATAACATGAAATATATCGCCTGTCTTGTCTGGCTCTTTAGATTTATTGTTATCCTGGGCTAATGATTTATTTTAAAATGCCACCTTTTTGTTGAAGTTGTATTTTCCAAAATATATTGTTAGAAAGATTTTAACGTTGAGATTGTTAATACGTTTTTAGGATTTGCTATAGCAAACGTTTACTTATATCCTTCCACAAAAAATTATCAGCGTGCATTAAAGACTCTTTTTCATCCTTTATTGTTTCATTAGACACTAAGTTTCTCCATGCATTATATTTGGTAAATGTGCCAGTGATTTAGCTGAAATTGCCAGATGGGTAAGGAATATGGTTGGTTTGACCATATTCCTTTCAATTAAGTTTATGTCCTGATTTGGGTCCTTAGACATATTTATTATCATATAGATTTACAACTTTTTCAGTTGATACTGTCTACCCAAGACAACAAAATAGAGCATGTCTTCTCTTTACTTCAAGTAATATGTAGCTTCAAAAATTATTTATTAATTGGTCATTTGAAGTCTCTTTCACATGTTCTTTAAAATGTAGTTGAAACCCTTTCTGAAATGTTTTTGAAAAATAGGACTAACATTTATTAGAGACTAAATTATGGTAGTCATTTATGGTAGTAATTCTTGTGTTTCAGTGGATGTGATTATTAACCTTGATATAGCTGAATCTATCTGTTAAATCTTTCTTAAAATAGAATTCTGTTGTATTACTAAAACATCAGTGATATTTTATTACTTAATAGTCTGGTATAGCCTTTATGTATTTAATAAAGACTTACCTATATGGTTAGAATTTTGTCTGCTGATAGTAAAGCTTTAAGACAATAGTTAAGTAAATTATGTTGTTTATAAAGTGATTTGACTGTCTTAAACTAGTTTTTGTTCTGTATATTAGTAACCATTGGCTTTATCTTAATTTGCTTAGTAAACCTAAAAAAATTCAAACATTAAAATAATATATATGAATATAATAATTTGTCAAATGAGACCTTAGTGACTCACATTCCTCAGTGAAAAATTAAATTTGAATATTAGTTAAGGAACTCTGTAAATCAATCAAAACTTAGAGGGTGAATTTTATGGTATGTGAATTGTATCTCAGTAGAGCTGTTACTAAAAAATCAGCCAGGAAAAGAAAAAACAAAACAAAACTTGTTAAAGATGAGAGTGAGAGGGGAGAAAAGTACTTCCTGGTATTTTTAATGGAGACTTAATAGATTTGAAGAGCTGCCCCATTATAGGGAAAGATTAAGGTTGGTATTTTCCTGGTTTGGGGTTTCTTCATAATCATAATTTATGTGAGGAGGCACCCATTCAAATAGAACTAAATTAAAACCTGTCCTCAAGTGGTATATTTCATCTAGAATCATTTTTCCCCCTCAGATAATCTACTTTGTCTGAACTATTCTTTATTCTGAGTCTGAGCAGGCAGCTGTTGGGAGGACATTTAAAATGAAGTTCTAGGCAGAAATAAGGCTTGGTGACTCTCCTTTGCCCAACATACAAGTGTCAGAATTTTAACTAGGTTTCTCTTTTGTTTGAAACAGTGATGACTCGTGGCACTGCCTCCAGCCCATCCTATAGATTCATATTGAATGATGGGACAATGCTTAGCGCCCACACCAAGTGTAAACTTTGCTACCCTCAAAGTCCAGACATGCAACCTTTCATCATGGGAATTCATATCATCGACAGGTACTACTTATTTGGAGAGCTTCATATGAGATAAGTCAGTTCACATATCTCTTCTTAGAGAAACGTTTTATGCTCTTGATGGCTAGAAATCAGAAATTCTAAATCAGGCATAAAACTAGTATGATGAATATATAATTAATATATCCATATTGGGTTTTATAGTTTTGTCGCCTAATAGCTTTGTTGTTCATAAAGGGAGGCAGGAAAGGTGAGGCTGAAAATATGTGTTTTAGGGGATAAAACCGAAAAGGTGGCTAAAATTTACAACTTTTTCCATATATGAATCTTATAAAAGATTCCAAAGTTTGTTAACATTATTATTTTTATTTTTATTTTTGAAAGCATTTTATTTTCATTAGGGCAAACTTGATGGCTCCTGAATTCAAGATGACAATTTCTCACAGAAACTACAAATCATTACACTATCAACTCAAGATTTTTGAATGTCATTGCCTCTAATTTGTTCCCCTCTCTAAATATGTTTTATATTGGTATACATGGTAAATTCATGGAACTATTCTTTTATCTTATTCAAAATCCCATATTTACAACTGTTTAAAATTTAGCATTAAAAACAAAGACATTTCCCCTCACTTCATCTTTTCCTCATCTGATATATTTGCTTATTGGAACATGGTAATGCCAGTCACAAATCTGTTGTCATAATTATGAATTTGAGTAAAGAACTCACTGAAAAACCTGAATTCAGCATTCAGTTTTTTTCTAATTTTAGTTTAAATTATGCTTGTGAGTGGAATTAGCACAGTTCTTTTTTTCATATTGTGATTTCTCTTTTAAAACATCTGCTATGTCTGCATATCACCCTTTTTAATTTTTACATCAGTGACATAGTATTTTCCTTACCCAGTCTTCCTCTTTGGAGTTGAAATACTTAACAGCTGTAACAGGGGAGTCATGAATAAGTGCTTTATAAACAGAGGTGTGGGAAGTTTCTTTTTCAACCAAAAGTATTATAATGTTTGTATTAAGTTTAGAAAAATTTAAAAGTACATATATTAGATTTTTTTTCCAAGACCAAGAAGGATTTCTTTCACATGTAACTGAAACCATTATAAAATTTGAGTCCATAAGCACTATTTCTTATTAAGTGGTGCTAATATTTCACAGTAGTGGTAATAGTCCAGTGTTTTTCCTTAATTTAAGGTGACACAGAAGCTCTTTACTTGATAGCTTGCAATATTAATGAAGTTAATGGTCATGTTTTATAATATGCACCATAAAAATATATTTTAATGGAAACAAGTGAAGATGTCTGAATAATAATGTCTTTTTCCCCCTAGGGAACACAGTGGGCTTTCTCCTCAAGATGACACTAATTCTGGAATGTCAATTCCCCGAGTAAACCCCTCCGTCAATCCTAGTATCTCTCCAGCTCATGGTGTGGCTCGTTCATCCACATTGCCACCATCCAACAGCAACATGGTATCCACCAGAGTAAACCGCCAACAGAGCTCAGACCTTCATAGCAGCACTCATAGTAATTCTAGCAACAGCCAAGGGAGTTTTGGATGCTCACCTGGAAATCAGATTGTAGCCAATGTTGCCTTAAACCAAGGACAGGCCAGTTCCCAGAGCAGTAATCCCTCTTTAAACCTCAGTAATTCTCCTATGGAAGGTACAGGAATATCCCTAGCACAGTTCATGTCTCCAAGGAGACAGGTTACTTCTGGATTGGCAACAAGGCCCAGGATGCCAAGCAGTTCGTTTCCTCCTAATATTTCGACATTAAGCTCCCCTGTTGGCATGACAAGTAGTGCCTGTAATAATAGTAACCGATCTTATTCAAACATCCCAGTAACATCTTTACAGGGTATGAATGAAGGAACCAATAACTCTGTTGGCTTCTCTGCCAGTTCTCCAGTCCTCAGGCAGATGAGCTCACAGAATTCACCGAGCAGATTAAATATACAACCAGCAAAAGCTGAGTCCAAAGATAACAAAGAGATTGCATCCATTTTAAATGAAATGATTCAATCTGACAACAGCTCTAGTGATGGCAAACCTCTGGATTCAGGGCTTCTGCACAACAATGACAGACTTTCAGATGGAGACAGTAAATACTCCCAAACCAGTCACAAACTAGTGCAGCTTTTGACAACAACTGCCGAACAGCAGTTACGACATGCTGACATAGATACAAGTTGCAAAGATGTGCTGTCTTGCACAGGCACTTCCAACTCTGCCTCTGCTAACTCTTCAGGAGGCTCTTGCCCCTCCTCCCATAGCTCACTGACAGAGAGGCACAAAATTCTGCACCGACTCTTACAGGAGGGTAGCCCCTCAGATATCACCACTTTGTCTGTTGAGCCTGATAAAAAGGACAGTGCATCTACTTCTGTGTCAGTAACTGGACAGGCACAAGGGAACTCCAGTATAAAACTAGAACTGGATGCTTCAAAGAAAAAAGAATCAAAGGACCATCAGCTCCTACGCTACCTTTTAGATAAAGATGAGAAAGATTTAAGATCAACTCCAAACCTGAGCCTGGATGATGTAAAGGTGAAAGTGGAAAAGAAAGAACAGATGGATCCTTGTAACACAAACTCAACCCCAATGACCAAACCTGCTCCTGAGGAAATTAAACTGGAGTCCCAGAGCCAGGTAGGTAATTCCTTGCTTCACAGAATGATCGTTCATAGTTATTTTTTCTTTTTCATCTATTCTACTCCAACCACAGACTAGATTTGGATTCATGCTATGTTTTATCCTATCCAATGGGCTTTCTCTTTCGAAACAGAGTCTCACTCTGTCACCCGGGCTAGAGTGCAGTGGCATCATCATAGTTCACTGCAACCTTAAACTCCTGGGCTAGAGTGATCCTCCTGCCTCAGCCTCCTGAGTAGCTGGGACTACAGGCATGGGCCACCATGCCCAGCTGATTTTTCTATTTTTAGTAGAGACGGGGTCTCACTCAGGCTGGTCTCAAACTCCTGACCTCAAGCAATCCTCCCGCCTCAGCCTCCTAGAGTGCTAGGATTACAGGTGTGAGCCACCGCACCCGCCCAATGGGCATGTATTAAGAGGTTAGCAGCAATAGTTGAAAAGTCACAAGATGCCCTAAAAAATTCTCTTTACAACTTCAGAGGGCTACAGTATTAATGTGGCATTCTAAAAAAGTAGATTTTTCTTTCTTTGTATAAAATCAGAGTTCACATCTTTAGAGATTTTTAATAATATCTTACCTGCCCCCTCCTCCCAGCCCTACCTATTGAATCTAACTCTGGGAATAGAATCTAGGAATCTGTATTTTAAAGATGCTTCCCAGAGCACCCTGATGTGTAGCTAAGTTTGGAAACCTGTGATATAAACGAAGTGGGAGAGAAATGTGAGGAAGTGGACAAGGCTACCTAGTCTGGCTTGCTTTTTATTTCCTTTGAAGCATTTTCTAAGGCTGTTTTCCTTTTCATCTGATTCTAACCACCCTCAATCATCATCAGAGAATAAGAACTTGAATGTTCTGGGTAGCAGAATATTACCTTTTATAAAATGCCCTGAAACAGAAGTAAATGAAAATAAACCATTCCAGAAATTGTTATGGATTAGGATCCTCTATGTTTAGGATAGGGTGGGGGTGGGGTGAAAAGTAACAGGCACCTTCTTTTATTGACTAATTGCTTGTGGACTCTGAAGGAATATAAGAAAATCAAAAAATATAGTCCCTCCCCTCTAAGAGCTTTCACATTATGTACAGTCAGAATGTAGACGTTCATGAAATAGCTGGCAATGTATTTACAAAGCAGTTTATCAACAAGACTCTGCATTGTGAAGCGAGATTCACACTTAGTATGCATAGGTCCTTCAGTTTCTTGAACCAGCTTGATTTTCTGACCTCATCTCACAAAAATCTCTCTCTTCCCTCAGGCATACTGCATTCTAGGCACATGGAAGTCCTTGCCATTCCTGAGATAAGCCATGTCTCTTCTAAGCATCTTCTGCCTTGCTCTTCTTTTTCTGTGCCTGCTGAACTTCTACTCATCCTTCACAAACCAATTCAAACAACATCTTTATAAAGCCTTCTCCAAGTAGCCCTAGTTAGACATTTTCTTCCTCTCTACTCTCATAGTGCTTTGTATTTTCTCTATAATTTGTAGTAACACTATTTTGACTGGTTCTTTGTATGTGTGCTCTTTGAGGATAAGGCTGTGTCTCATGTTTCTTGGTACAATGAAACTAATATTTTTTATAAGCAGAAAAACAGCTTTAAATAATAAGTATATTAAAACTCTCTTTAAAATTAACTTTATAAGTAACAGTTTTATAAAATAATGCCATTGTGTACAATCCTGATACATCTGTTTTGGTGCACATGTGCATGCATTTCTGCTGAGTTTATACCTAGGAGTAGAATTGCAGGATCATAAAATATGCATACATTTAGTAGATAATGCCAGATTTCCTAGTGTATGAGAATTCCTTCTAGTTGTTCCATGTCCTTGCTAATACTTGGTATTGTCAATTTTTTAAACTTTTAGCCATTCTGGAATGTGCATAGTGTAGTGGTATTTTATAGTTTTAATTTGCATTTCCCTCATAAATGTTAATTGGTTGTGTAGATATCTTCTTTTGTAAATTGTCTAATCTCTTGCCCATTTTTTAATATGTTGTTTTCGCTTATTGACTTGTAAGAGTTCTTTATTGGTTATATATTTGCAGATATTTTCTCCATGCTGTGGCTTGCCTTTCTCTTAATGGTGCTTTTTGATGAAGTGAAGTTCTTCATTTTAATATGGTTCAATTTCTCAGTCTTTTCCATTATGGTTAATGATTTTTGCACATGTATAACAAAAGATATGTTCAAAAATGTTCATAACAGCTATATGTCTAAACCTCAGAAATATAATTTTGAAAGAAATCAGACATTTTAAAGATACATACATATAGTGCTTTCTTCGGCAGTACATATACTAAAATTGGAACAATACAGAGAAGATTAGCATGGCCCCTGCGCAAGATGACATGCAAATTCGTGAAGCGTTCCATATTTTAAAAAGAAAAAGAAAAAAAATACATACATATAATTCTATTTATATAATCTGGAAACAAAAATTTTAGTTGAACTAAATAATGAAACCCAAACAGAGAGACATTTCATGTTGATTAATTATCTTAAAGTAATCATAATGTTATAATATTGTGAGATAAAGGCCAATTTCTTCTTCTATATATAATTTCAGACAAATGTAGGAACTCCCTAACTATTCCAGAAGATATGTTTCTTATCATATTAAATCCTTAAGTCAGAAGTGACCTTTCTGAGATCTTATAAAAGTTTCCCAAACTTTTTTAAATTATTAAAAAAAGTTATGTCAATATAAATTTAAATTAAGTCATTGTACATAAAATTTTGAAAAATATGACAGGAAAATAATCACCCATAGTGTCATCATCAAGACACAGTGCTCTTGATACTTTTTTCCCTGTCCAATCTTTTTCTATACATGAATTTTATACTAAGATATAAGAGATAAATATCATATGCATATTTTCTTATATCCTGCAGTATATTAATATTATACCATAAGCATCCAAATATTTTTTCCCCAGTGGAATAGTTAGCTCACGTAATTTCAAAGAAGCCCCAATCATTCTAATTACTTTTCTTTCTGTATTCTCTCATAATCACACTTAATTCATAGAGTTTAAAGGAACAACATTTTTTGTACATTTGTTTCAGATGAAAGTGTAGAATATATTTCCTCTAACTTTGGTTTCTATTCTTAGTTTACAGCTGACCTTGACCAGTTTGATCAGTTACTGCCCACGCTGGAGAAGGCAGCACAGTTGCCAGGCTTATGTGAGACAGACAGGATGGATGGTGCGGTCACCAATGTAGCCATCAAATCGGAGATTCTGCCAGCTTCACTACAGTCCACCACTGCCAGACCCACTTCCAGGCTAAATAGTATGTGTTTGGGACAACACCTCATTTTAAATGTTTAGTGGTAAAATGGATTAGCACTTTGTCTCTTACCATTTTTACATAGACCTTTTGCTTGAGAATGAAATATGTTTTCATTTTTGCCACTACAAATAATAACCAGTTATATTTAGACACATGAACTTCATTCATCGTATGTATTTTAAATTATAGCATGACCTTTTGTAATTAACGTTCAGTTGAGCAGTTGATGTTAAGGAGAGCAATTTGTGTTCTTACCCAAATGTCCTATAACAGGACTTTCCGAAGTATAATATTGGATCAGATTATGTTTCCCAAAGTGGTTTCCTTGAACACTAGTCCTATGAGTTCCAAAAAGAAAGGGTTCTGTAGTAAAATACTCTGAGCAAATGCCACATGTCCCATACATTCCTCTTTTGAGGTTTCACAGTGCCTATTAAAGATTTTGAGAAGTCCTGTATTAAAGAAACTAGTTCAGATTTCTTTAAACTAACATTTCCCGAACTTTCTTGATTATAGGATTCCTTTTCTCAAGTAATACATGTTACCCCACAGAGTGAGTTTTCTATGAGGTATTGCTTAGGAGACAACTGTGTTAAAATATGTTACCATTGTTCTAACCCAGGTTAGCATTCTCCTAATTAAGAGACATTTGGATAGTATAATACTTCAAATTCATGAAGATAGGACTGTCAAAGTTTTTCATCCATCAAATTTTGATATTTAAAAAAAACAGTGATAATAATTCCATTATGTGACCTTGAAACTAAAAGAAACTAACCAGCTCACTTTCAAACTTTGTCTGGGTTTCAGACCTTAGTACTGTCCCTCTTCGAATGAGATCAGATGTGGGACTTCATTTATTTCAGTCTTACTGGAGCTGTTAGCTGTCATGACCCAATTCCTAAAAGTTTACTAAGATTTCCAGACAGCTGCAAAGAAGAATCTTGAGTCATCTGTGACATTTTTGGAAGCAGTATTTTAGCTGGCCAGAACACTGGAGGAGGAGTCAGGAGCCTAGATTCAAGTCTCACATTCTCTATTTATTAGCAGTGTTACCTCAAGGAAGTGAATTTTCTGGGCTTTATTCTCTTTATCTGCAAAATAGGAATTAGATGAAATGATTTTGAATTTCTTCTAATTGAAACAAAGAGTCTCCAGACTCTGGGATAGTTGGAGAAACAGATACAAGGCTGAAAAGAGATAAAATGAAAATCAGGAACTAGGTGCAGTGGCTTGTGCCTTCTACTTGTGAGCTGAGTTGGGAGGATCACTTGAGGCCAGGAATTTGAGACCAGCCTGGGCAATATAGTGAGACCCTGTCTCTAACAAAAAGAAAAAAAAGAACATTGATTGGTTTGGGGTCCTTGTCCCCTTTCTCATCCAATACGGGAGACTGGAGGAGTTTTCTCAGGGGACACTGACTAGCCAGAAAGGAGATGTCTAAATATGAGTATATGAGTGAAAAAGCCATTCTGCCATCTAATCATTCAACATGAAGGCTACTAGAAGAGACAAGCCTCATTCTCAGTCCTCCCAGTCAGTGTCTTAAAACACTGACTTAACAGACACAATCAAGGATCATCAGTAGTTTGAGGAAAATCTGTAACTTGAAAGAGAACAAAAGAAACAAACAGATAAAGAATATGCAATGGAAATGTATAATGAGTCCATGGACCGGAAAAAAAAAAAAACTACTAGAAATTTTGTAAAGATAAAGATATATTATCCATGAATAATGTGGGAAGAAAAAAAGGACAAAGAGCAGAAAATAGTCTTGGAAATTAGATATCCAAAATTAAAAATTTTAGGAGAAATGTGAGAAGATAAAGCTGAGAAAAGCTCCCAGAAAGAATAAAAAGATGAAAAAACAAAATGAAAGTAGGGAAGAAAAAGTTAAGGAAATTACAAGATCTACCTCTGAGGGCCAATAATAATTAATAAGAATTCCAGAAACAAACAGATCATGAAGGAGGAAAAATGGAAAGGAAGATATTATCAAACAAAAAATATAACAGAATTTTCTGTAACTAACTAAAAGATATGATTCTACAGATTGAAATGGTTCAACAAGTACCCAACACAAGTGAAAAAAAAAATTACTTGTACCAAAGCTTGTCAGTATATTAATCTGGAACATTAGAGATAAAGAAAAGATTCTAAAACCTTTAGAGAGAAGAAGTGAATTGTACACAGTGAATCAGAAATTTTGCAAAGTTAATATTAGCACTAGAAGACACAAGAGCCCTGTCTATGATTTAAGAAAGAGGACTTCTAATTTCAACCATGACAACAATAACTGGCATTGGACTAGCCATCCCTCTCACTATAAGTAACTGGAGAAATGCAAAAATATATGAAACAATTCTTGTCAGATAATAGACAATAGGCAGTGTGGGACTGTGATCTCTGTTAAAAGAGAAACAGACAAAGGTGAGCTCTACAATCATCTAAGCCTTTTTCTTGGAGACATTTACCAAACCAAGTACAGGTAGGAGGAACCCAAAATGAGCCTAGATATTTTACTAAACTGCGGAAACAGCAATCAGAGTTCAGTGAGACTGGGGCAGCTAGAACTTGCTAGACAGAGTACCAGAGAGGAGAAGGATATATAGTAAAAGGGCTCCAGAAATCTGACTAAGAGTCCTTTTAACTCTTGGGCTGAATGCTACACTGTACATGATAGTCCTTCAGGTGGGGCACGGAACAGCTCATGAGGAAAGAACAACTGTCAGGAAGCTGTGAGCTGAACTACTGCCAGAACTCACACAGCATTGGAAGATACTCAGTTTCTGACCAGAGTGGGTAGACCTTCTTGAACATCTGGGACATTTAGTAGGGAAAAAAAAAGGTTTTTTCCCCACACAACAGAGGAATCTTTATTTATCCACTACTACTCCTAAGAAAAGCAGGCTTGCGTGGACCTCTCACTTTAACATGCCATCATCTTGGACTTCTGCCATTTCTCTCACAATCTGCTGCTGAGATTCATCCTGCTTCTTTTTCTCCTCCTCTGCTATCCTTCTCTCCTCTTCTTCCTGGGATTTTAGGTAACTGTAACATGTGGCTCTGTAGGCCACGCCAAGGAACAGAACGGAGTAGCAGCTGAGCTTGATGAGCAGAGAGACCTGCACCTGCAGCACCATCTTGTCCCTGACCTTCGCAGCGGAACTAACTAAAGCATAGTTCTAAAGCACAACCCCAGTAGAAAATTTTAAAAGGCCTCCTTTTAGGAGTAGGTTTGCTGTAGACCTTCCCCAACATATCTAAAAAAACAGACCTCAAAAGCATCAAGCTGATGTACATGTAAATTAACTACTTGAAAGGATATTATTCAGTAGTCTTTAAAAGACACCAAAATTCAGACATTCAACACTGTAATATTCATAATCTCCAGCATCCAATAAAAAATTAATAGACTCATAAAGTAGCAAGAAATTGTGACCCAAAACCTGGACAAACATCAGTTAATAAAAACAGACCTAGATATGATAGAGATATTAGAATTAACAGAAAAAGACTTTAAAACAGCTATTATTTATATGTTTAAGAATTTAAAGGAAAACATGAACATAATGAGGAAAGAAATGCAAACTACAAAAAAAAGTGCCAAATAGACCTGGTAGAGCTGAAAAATACAATATCTGAAATAAAAAATTCACTGGATAGTCCTAACAGCAGATTAGACACTGCAGGTAAAAAAAGCAGTGAAGACACAGTGACAGAAACTATTCAAACTGAAAGAGAGAAAAAAGGCAAAAAAAAGTATAGAGGACCTTAGTCACCTATGGGATAATCCCAAGTAGTCTAATATACACATAATACACATAATCATGGAAGAAGGGAGAGCAGAAAAAAACTTTTGAAAAAATAATGGCCAAAATGTTTACAAGTTTAATGAAAACTGTAAACCTACAGGTCCAAGAAGTTTAATGAACCCTAAGCAAAATAAACCCAGAGACAACTAGTAATATTGTAAGCCATATCATAATCAAATTGCTGAAACAAAAATCTTAAAACCAATCAGAGAAAAATGACACATATTTCAGATGAACAACAAAAAAAACCTACTGATTTTCTATACCTAGTATCATTCAAAATGATAGAAAGAAGTAAAAAGATAGAAAAATGACATAAAATGTACCAAGATAAGAAAACAACTGACTTTCTGTATCCAGTATCATTCAGAAATATAGGTGAAATAAAGATGTTTTCAAACAAACAAAGCTGAGAAAATTTATCACCAGCAGACTACACTAGTGTTCAAGCTAAAAGAAAATGAATCCAGATGAGAACTCTGTTCAACATAAAGTAATCAAGAGAGCCAGATATAGTAAAGGTGTGAATAAGTATAAAATTCTTTTTTTCTCATTTGTTACTTTCTTTAAATGAAAAATGATAACTATTTAAAGCAAAAATAATAGTGAATTATGCAATATGTAGAAGTAAAATGTATGCCAATAATAGCACAACACATGGTGTGGACGAAATGAGACAATTCTGTTTTTATATTAGTATAATATTTGAAGCTAGATGCTAAAAGTTAAAGATGCATTTTGTTAATAGAAAAGTATTACAGAATGGGACGAAAAGGTTACTTGAATTAAGTGAGCTTAGCAAGGTCACAATACGCATACTCAGTATTGTAAAAATCAATTGTATTTCTATATAATGGTCAAATACAATTGAATAATGATATAGAAAAAGCAATTTTTAAAACATATAAAATATGGAGGCATAAATTTTAAGTGGAAGAATGTGTGCAACACTCTACACTGAAAACTACATTGCTGAGAAAAATTAGAGGTGGCCAAATAAATGGAGAGAGATACCATGTTCATGGACTATAAGATGAAATATTTTAAGATGTTAGTTATTCCAGAATTGAACTATTTTAATCCCAATAAAAATCCTAGCAGGCATCTTAGTAGAAATTGACAAGCTTTTTCTAAAATTTATATGGGAATGCAAAGGTCCTGGAATAGCCAAAACCATTTTTTTTTTAAAAAAAGAAAAGAAAACTTGAAGTATTTATACTACTTGATTTTAACAATTCTATAAAGCACCAGTCATCAAGACGGTATGGTTTTAGAATAAGGTTAAACATAGATTAGTGCAACAGAATGGAGAGTCCAGAAACAGACCCACATTTATATGGTGAATTTATCTTCAACAAAGACACCAAGGTAAATAGGAAGAATAGTTTTTTCAACAAATAGTGATGGAACAACTGGATATCCATGTGGAAAAAATGAACCTCAACCTCCACCTCACCTCACTCCATATGCAAAAAATGAACTCATTTTAGATTGATCATAGACTTAAATGTAAAAGTTAAAACTATAAAACTTTTCAACAAAAATATTTATGCTGTTGATATAAACAAAGACTTTCAGTAGGACACAGTACAAACCCTGAAAGAAAAAAATTGATAAATTGGATTTCATTAAAAGTTAAATCTTCTCCTTAAAAACCACCTTTTTAAAGAAAGTGAATCAATAATAATCTTCCAAAACATAAATCACGAGGCTAGACCCCGATGGGTTCACTGGTAATTCTACCAAACATTTAAGGAAGAAATTATGTTCTCTATAATCTCTTCCAAAAAATAGAAGCAAAGGAAATATTCCTAACTCATATTTGCAAAACACATATCTGATATAAAGGACTGGTACCCAAAATATACAAAGAACTCTTAAAAACTCAACGATAAGAAAACAAGCAACCCAATTTAAAAATGGGCAAAAGATCTGAACAGACACCTCACCAGAGAAGATATACAGATGGTAAATAAGTATATGAAAAGATGCCTAACGTCATATGCCATTAGAAAATTGCAAACTAAAACAATATGTTGGCGAGGATATAGAGCAACAGGAACTCTCGTTGCTGGTGAGAATGCAAAATGGTACAGCTAGTTTGGAAGACAGTTTGGCAGTTTCTTATAAAACTAAGCATACTCTTACCATATGATTCAGCAATCATGCTCCTTGATGTTTACCCAAACGAGTTGAAAACTTATGTTCACACAAAAACCTGCACATGAATGTTTATAGCAGCTTTATTCATAATTGCCAAAACTTGGAAGCTATCAAGCCATGAAAAGACATTGCTGAGAAGAAGCCAATCTGAAAAGGCTACATACTGTATGATTCCAACTATGTTCTGGAAGAGGCAAAATTGTGGAGATAGTAAAAAGATCAGTAGGTTGCCAGGGGTTCGTTGTCAGTGGTTGCTAAAGGCAGGGATGAATATGAAGAGCACAGGGGATTTTTAGATATGTTACTGTTCTGCTTGATTATTCTGTATTGGTGGCTACATGTCATCATACATTTGTCAAAACCCACAGAATGTACAACACAAAGAGTGAGCCCTAATGTAAACTATGTGCTTTAATTAATAATTACATATCAATTTTGGCTCATCAGTTCTAACAAGTGTACCACACTAAGGCAACAATAGGAAAAACTGCCCAATCTAAAAAGTAGGCAAAGGATTTTAAAAGACACTTCACAAAAGAAGACATGAAAATGGCCACTCAGCACATGAAAAGATGGTCAGTATCTTTAATCATCAAGGAAATGCAAATTAAAACTAGTGCAGTGCCACTGCATACCATTAGAATGCCCAAAGTTCTTAAAAGTGACAGTACCTAATGTTGGCAAAGATGTGGAGGAACTTGAACTTTTATGTTGCTGGTGGGATGTAAAATGGCACAGCAAATTTGGGAAATTGTTCAACAGTTTCTCATGAAGTTAAACATACATTTATCATTACCAAATACCATAATCCAACTCTTAGGTATTTAACAAGAGAGGCCAGGCATGGTGGCTCACACCTGTAATCCTAGCACTTCGGGATGCCACGGTGGGAGGATTGCTTGAGCCCCAGAGTTCGAGACCAGCCTGAGCAACGTAGTGAGACCCTGTCTCTACAAAAAATTTTTTTGAAAACTAGCCAGGCATGGTGGTGTGTGCCTGTAGTCTCAGCTACTCGGGAGGCTGAGGTGAGAGGATTGCTTGATCATGTGATCAATGATCATGCCACTGCACTCCAGCCTGGGCAACAAAGTGAGATCCTATCTCAATTAAAACAAGTAAACAAACAAACAAAAAAACAAGAGAAATGAAAGTACGTGCCCATAAAAATACTTGACTACAAATGTTTGTACAGCTTTATTCATAATAGCTCCAAACTGGAACAACCTAAATGTCCATCAAATGAATGGTATATTCATAAAATGAAACACTTCTCAGCAATGAAAAAGAAGAAACTGCTGTTACATGCATGAATTATTCTTGAAAACATGCTGAGTGAAAAAAGCCATATATATATATTCCTCCTTTATTTTAAGTTCTCAAACAGGCAGAACTAATCTATGGTAATAGGAATCTGAGCACTTGTTGCCAGGGTTGGGCTGAGGTAGAGACGATTGACAGCCAAGGAACATGAAGGAACTTTTTGAGGTGATAGGAATACTCTATTTTCTTGATTTGGGTGGAAAGTCATGGGTTTATACCTTTCTCAAAATTTGTTGAATTATACAAAATGTGTTGAACTTAAAAGGGGTGCATTTTATTGCATATAAATTATACATCAATAAAGTTTATTTTAGAAACGTCTGAGGTTGGAATGATTTCCAGCTGATAATTAGGTATCCACATTTCCAGTAGCTGTGAAGGTGGAGTAAAGACATTTTCAGATATAAAAGGGCTCAAATTTTGCATGGTATATTCACCTTTTCTACTGAAGATCCTGGAGGATGTACTTTAGCAAACAGGGGGAAAACCAAAAAAGAAGGAGGTACAGGTCCAGGGGAAACAAAGGATCTAAAAGGATGTCTAGGAATGACAGCTGTTCAACAACACTAGGGAACAATGAATGCACGCTGAACCCAGGGGCCTGGTGAGTCCTCTGGAAAGGAGGCCTCCAGAGCAGAAATGAAATTGATCTTCTTGAGTCTATAGAAAATATTATTGATTTATGTCAAAATGTTGTAACATCTGAAAAATTTCTCTAGAAAAGCAGACAAATGAAAAATTAAAATTGTTAACTCCAGAAAAAAGAAAGTATAGTACAAGAAAGGAGGTTTGAACAAAGTGCACAACTTAACTTAGCAGTGAGTAATATTTGCATAGTCATAAGAATCTAAATATTAACCTTTGATTTTATAAAAAACTATAGTCTCTGTTGGAGAATTGGGAGCCAAGATGGTAGTAAAAGAGGGGTAGGAGAACTAAGACCTCATCTATAATGATGGCAAGTCAGTAAATGTAAAATTGAGATATCAAGAAGTAGCATATGCATATTTAGAAATAAATACATGAATGCCAAAGAAAACTGCTGTAAGGGTTGCAAGTGGTCGCCTCTATCAAGAGAGAGGTAATCAAAGGATCAGAAGGGGTGGGGCAGGAAACTGCTTTTATTCATTATGGGCCTTTTGGTTCTGACTTATAAATTATGTGTGTGTGTTAATTTGATAAAAATTAAAGTTAATAAAAATAGAAAGTATCTTCTAGCTCTGTAAGTCTTCAAAAGTGGAGTTTTTTTCCTTCATAGTCTGTATTGAAGCAAATAGCTCTTTTTCTCTGTTTGAGATTTCCCCTCCTGAATAGAGCTCATAAATAAAAGTATGTAAACAGGCTAGAATATGTTACACCTTGTGCTGATAAGTTTGCAAAGGCCTAGAGCATACAGGGTAAGATACTGAGGTAGGTGAGGGGGAGGACAATAGATGCAGACAGCCAGTCTGCAATGTTTAGATATAGAAAGGAAAGAAAAAAAAAAGAATTCAGGAGACATAAAGCTAAGGAAACAAGCTGGGTGTGAGAAAGGAAAAAAGAATTAAGGATTGGAGAAGGAGAAAGAAAAAAAAAGATGGAGACAAAAATATGATAACACATAAAGGGAAGAGAAAAAGAATCACATTTAATTCTCTGCCTCCCTCTAGCATCTATGCTGTCCATCACTACCTATTACTAGACCCAGTCTTTTATTGATTGGCCCACATCTTAATCTTGTGCCCACCCAGGAAACTCAAGCACCTTTCCTTACTTTAGTCTTCAGACTTCAGCTGAACTGTACCAAGTGCAAATGTCTCACATGGGATAGTTTAAGTATCATCCTGCATTACCACCTGAGATACTTCTGGCTCTATCCTCCACGGCACGTATCTTTTCTCTTATACTTTTCTTTTCCTTGTCATTTTGCTCTGTGTTCTGAAAGAGTCTCTGGTCTCAGTTTTCCAGATCAAAACTGAATCTTCAACCATGTCCATTCTACTCTTCAGTCCATCTATTGGGACCTTTTAAGCATAGCTATCATGTTTTTAATTTCTAAAAATTCTTTTTTGTAGGAGTCTCTTACTTTTTATGGATATAATAGACTTTCTAATCTGTGTGATAATATTTATTGTACTTATTAATACTTTAGAGTTTATCCATTTTCTATACTACTGCTTTTTTCTTCAAAGTTACTTTCTTTCTTTGTTAAATTTGCTTTATTTCCTACTGTGGACTTTTCTTGAATGTTTGGTGAATTTTGACTGTCTCTCCATATATATTGAAAAAGACCTAGAATGAAAAAATATTACTAGCTGGCCGAGCATGGTGGCTCACGCCTGTAATGCCAGCACTTTAGGAGGCCAAGGTGGGAGGATGACTTGAGCCCAGGAGTTTGAGACCAGCCTGGGCAATAGCAAGACCCTTTCTCTACAAAAAATTTTAAAAATTAGCCTGGCATGGTGGTGTGTGCCTATAGTCCCAGCTACTTGAGAGGCTGAGGCAGGAGGATCGCTTGAGCCTAGGAGTTGGAGGCCGCAGTGAGCTATGATGATGCCACTGCACTCTAGCCCGGGCCACAGAGCAAGACCCTATCTCAAAAAAAAAAAAAAAAAAAAAAAATATATATATATATATAACACTAGCTAATGTATTTCTTTAGCTAAAGTGATAAGCCCTTTTACCCTGGCGGTGAATGTAGGTTCTGACTATAGAAGCTCTGCTTCTCAGTTGTTGTGAGGGAATAGGGTTTGGAGGGGAGGAAACCCCTTGCGGCAGCCCTAGCATCCACTTTGGGAGATTCCCTGGGCAGAACTCCCACTTTGAGTCATGTACTGACCATTGTAATCCCATGGGCAGATGCCAGAGTCAGCTGTACTCAGAGCAGAGGCTGCCTTTAACCATCCCAGCAGTCACCCATGGTCTATTTCTTTACTTGCTCAAATGACCACTGAGCTTGGAGTTGTTCTGGTGTTCTAGGAAAACTCCCCTTTTTGGAAAATCTTCTCTTTCTCCTGTTGCAAGTTTTTTTTTTAATTTAGTTGAAGTTTCACCATTAGTTTGCTTCCACCTGCATTTTATGTTTCAGAAATTCTTCATTGTTTTGGTCTGCTGCTACGGTACTTCTTTTGCCTTTCCTTCAGTTATAGATTTGTTTTTCCCTTTTTATTTCTTTAGTTGTTTCAGTGATAAGTTTGGAGGGAGAATAAAATATAGGTGATAAATCTGCCACATTGAACCAGAAAATCCCCTTAGGTCCGTATTTACCTATAAGAAAACCAAGGTCCAGAGAGTGAAAAGGAAACACACACACACACACACAGACAAAAACTTGCCCAAAGTTATACAGCTAGTATGTGCAGAAGCAGGATTTAAATCTGTCTGCCTGGTTTCAAAACATGCTTTTTATATGCACACACACCCCCATGCAGTGTGACCAAGTGATTTAAATAATTTTGTTAGAAATGTACTAGCAGAGCACATCCAGATAAATTTTACTTTTTCAGCATAGATATCTCATGAGGCTATTGTTAATCAAAATGTGTACAACATGCCTCTTTGGCAGTACCTTCAAAACCTTTGCTGTGTCCTTTTAACTATCTTCAAATCCTTATTCTTTATGGGTAAGGATTTTTGAAAATTACCAGAGTTATTTGGATCCAAATTTGTTGAATCAAAAAGAATAATACTGTTTTCTTTAAAATCAAAACTAAAATTAGATATACCTATGAGACTTATTTTCTCAGAGGACTTGTGGACTGGGTAAGGTAATTCCAAAAATATTTAAGCATTGACAGCATTGCTGGAATAAGTGAATGACCTCATGAGGCAGTTGTTTTTAATGCTCCTGCAAGCATGCACATTCTGGGATCATTATTGCTTTCTTATTAATTTGTAGTATATTAAAAATATTGTATAACTATAAAAATAATGTTTCACATGCAGTATTTTTAGCACTTAAAAAATCCATTTTAACTTCTCTTTTCTGAGGTTACATTTAATGTGTTTTTTAATGTCTTTAGTAATTAAGATATTCATCTGCATCAACAGTCAAAAAAATTTTTTTAAGATGTGTAATGAAAAGTCTCTTCCTAGAAGTAATATTTTTTCTTCTGTACCTTCCAAAAATGCATATACACACACAGACTTCCCTTTTTTTTTTTTTTTTGAGACAGAGTCTCGCTCTGTCATCCTGAGTAGAGTGCAGGGGCATCATCATAGCTCACTGCAACCTCAAACTCCTGCGCTTAAGCAATCCTCTTGCCTCAGCCTCCCGAGTAACTGGGACTACAGGCATGCACCACAAAGCCCAGCTAATTTTTCTACTTTTAGTTGAGATGGGATCTCGCTCTTGCTCAAGCTGGTCTCAAACTCCTGAGCTCAAGCAATCCTCCTGTCTTGGCCTCCCAGAGTGCTAGGATTACTGGCATGAGCCACTGTGCCCGGCCCCTTTTTTAATACAAATAGTTAATTCTATACACATTTGCTGTTCTGTATCTTAGTCTTTTTTTCACTTAATTTTCCTTGGATATCATTCTATATCAGCACATAAAGAGCTTCTTTATTCTTTTTTATAACTTGTACAACTTTTTTATAGTTGCGCCAGAATTTGCTTCACCAGTTGCCAAATAGGCATCTTTTGCTATTTTAAAGCCATAATGGATAATCTTACATACAGATAATTTACCATAAAAGAGAATATATCTGAAACATAAGTTCTGAATAGAATTGCTGGGTCAAAGGATAGATAGATATTGCCAAATGGCCTGTCTCAGAGATTATATCAGTTTATACTCTAACTGAAAATATTCCTATTTCTGTATATCCTTGCCAATACATTAAAGTGTGCACTTTCTCGTCTTTGCCAATCTGATGGTTTTATTTTTTTAAGTATCTCAATGCTCAATGTAGTTTTAATCGATGTTTCTTTTATTGTGAATTAAATTGATCATTTTTAAGGATTTTGTATGTTCATTTATGTTCATATTCTCTGACCATTTATCTATTGGGTTATTGGGTTATCTTATTGACTTGTAGGATTTCTATATATATTAGAGAAATTAGTTCTTTGTCTACATCATAGTTTAAAAAAAAATTGTAACTGCTGTGTACAATTACTGCCAAATATGACACAGACCTGAGCTAGAAGCTTCCTTACAACAGCTGAAGAAAATTAACTGTGAACATCAGAATTATTAGATTCTGAATCAACTGTCAGATGAGTAGAATGTGCAAAAGTCACCCTCATGGTTGGGATAGTACTCTCCACTTCGTACAGAAATTTTTTAGTTATTTAATAATATGAGTTTTTTTTGCTGGGTTCAGTGTGGCTAATGGGGATATAAAATTTCCCTTTTAACCAGATTTTAACTGGAGAAAGTATGATGTTGAGCCCTTTGCAAAGATGATAAATATTAATTTTACTAGTTTGATCAGGGATCCCTAAGGGCCTGTTTCGGCCCCCACTTCAGCTGCCTGTCTCCAACAGAAATGACTGTGTTTGTCTTGTATTACATGTATACATACTTACTCATGTTTGTGTTACGGACACAAACATGACCAAAAATAGTATGTTTATTCCCTGGACAAAGGGAGATAGCTTGTGTATTTCCTAAAAGATTCTAGCACACTTTCACATTTTTTATAGAAGGCATTCTCTAAAGGAAATTGTAAAAGGTTGAAATGCCTTTATAAGAAAAACCAACTTCTTTTAAGCATATAGTCTATGCAAATAAAACTTTTAATTGAATCAAAATTTGTTTGGAGTTTTTTTGTTTGTTTGTGCTTGCCTAGTCACCGAACTCAGCACATGAATCTTATTTTATTTTGAAAATATTTTATTCAACTTATTTTTTAACTTTTTTATCAAGACTAGTAAAATGAGATATTGTGTCCTATTATTGAGTCTAATAAACAATTTTATAATATTTTATATTGATAGTAGATAGCCATATAAATTTTCTTAGACTCTTAAATATAATTAATTTTGTCTGGGTTGGATTTCTTAAAGGAAATAAGATTGAGGAATTAAGGTGTGGAGCAGAGCAATGGGACAGCGTTAGATAACCTTCTTTAACCAACTTCCTGATTTAAATAATAACAGGAATTAAGTGATTATTTTCCTGTCACCATTTTCTGTTGTTGTAGTTGGTTTTTGTTTGTTGTGTTTTTCAGAATACTACAGAATTTGATTTCTCTATCATTTGTCATGACAGAGACCAGTTTAATTAAAAGCTGTAACTATATGCATTTAAAAGTGAATGTGTTTATATGGACTTCTACTTTTCATTTATACTAAATATTGAGTATATTTCACTTAAGAGTAAGGTTAACATGTTTTATGTAGTTAATAATGATCAGTATCCAGCATTAAATACATTTTGGGGGGCATCCTTAAATTTACTAATTCTTCATTCATTAAATGAGAATGAGAAATTCTACCTAAATAAGCTTTCTCTTAAAACTCCAAGGCTCTTTTAGTTTTAAAAAAAAGATTATATTAGTTTGCTAGAGCTGCTGTAACAAAATACTACAGACTATGTGGCTTAGACAACAGGAATTCAGTTTCTCACAATTCTGGAGGCTTGGAGTCCAAGATGAAGGTGTCAGCAGGTTTGGTTTCTTCTGAGGCCTCTGTCCTTGACTTGGAGATGGCCACCTTCTCTCTGTGTCCTCACAGACAGGTATCGTGTGTGTCCTAATCTCCTCTTCCTAGAAAGACACAAGTGATATTGGATTAGGGCCCACTGTAATGACCCATTTTAACTTAATCAGCTCTTTAAAGGTCCTATCCAAATATAGTCACATTGTCAGGTACTAGCAGTTAGGACTTCAACATGTGAATTCAGGGGGGAGGTACAATTTAGCCCATAATAATGATCAATTAATACATATTCATTTTAGAAATTATAGATAACCATTATGAAAAGAAATCTTTAATCTCACTACCTAAAATGAACCAAAGGTATATGCATGTATGTGTGTGTGTATATACATGTATATATCTCTCCTCCCAGAATTTTTTTCTGTTAATATATGTGAAATAGTTTGTAAAAAACAGAATCATTTGGACATGTTTTTAGAATGTTCTTTTTTCTTTTTCATTTAACAGTACATTGTCAATATCTATACCATAATTCATTAATCAGTACCTGAATTTCTAGAATTTAGGTTATTTATAATTGTTTTCTAGTAGAAATAGTACAGAGATAATCATAAAGCTTTCCCAAAAAAATCCTACAGAAAAACTTTCTAAAATGCATATACTATTTTCTTCAATTATAAAACATAATCCAAATTCTTTTTTCATTTGAGCTGTCATTGTAACTCTTTGTTATTATACTGTTATTGTATAGCTATATCCTCAAATTAACAACTGTAGAACTTGGTCCATTTGCTGAATGACCTTGACTCTAATTTCTGTTCCTGCCTCTTATAGAACGTATTTTATGTTCTGCTTGGCACTCTAATTTCGTGTTGATGACACAGTTCCTACTTAGAGCATATTCTGATGTGCTGTGCCTGAAAAAGCAGTTAACCAAAACTGTTGTATTTATCTTTAAAACAAATAATTTCCAGTAAAGTCCTGAGTGACTCTGGGTAACATCAATGTATGTACAAACTTTTTAACATCAGATTTTCTTTGATTCAGAAACCTTTTTTCACTTTCTCATTTACTTTTTATTATATGGCCACATTCTAGATAGTATAAGTTTCCAAATAAGTGATCTTTTTATCATTGAAATAATATTTTATAGGGAAAATCTCACTCTAAGACATATTACTTCTGAAAAATTACTCATTTTATCCTCCATTGAGACAATGACTTCTTACCTTTTCTTCTTAAATCAGGATTACCTGAGCTGGAATTGGAAGCAATTGATAACCAGTTTGGACAACCAGGTGCAGGTGATCAGATTCCATGGACAAATAATACAATGACAGCTGTAAATCAGAATAAACCAGAAGAGTAAGTAATACATTTTGTATTTTATAAGGTATCAAGATCCAACTTCTAAAACAAAGAACTCCTTTTTCCAAACTGGATTCCAGCCTACACTGGTATTTTGTGAGATATTAATAGATATAAATGTTTAATGAAAAAGGCTAGGAGGAAAGATGCCGAGTTAAACAGATTTATTTTCTGCATGACCACAGAGCTAGTGTACATTGTAATCACCAAGAGATTCATATAGTACTCAGCTGTTGTTTTATATTTCATCTATTATTTTGCTTTGATTGATTACCATGATTTTTCTGGGACCTGTGGATGAATTGGCCTCAGTACAACAATTATGTTGCTTTTGAGCTTTTAGTTATATAATTATTTTGTTCAGCATTTCTGTTTGTTTGGAGCAAGAATGTATAAGGAAGGAAAGTATTTTTTATGTCTACTTAGTGTCCCATCTTGATTAAAATTTAATTTCTTCATCCACACAGGCACCTGTATTCTATAACACAGAGTACATTTCATACATGGCAACCAAAGGATGACTAGATAGTATTGAGGGTGGTTAGACTCAGAGCCTTATCTATGAATTATATTCCCATTTACCTTCCCAGAGGAAGAATCCTTGTAATTATATTATTATATTAGTGTTATTAGTATTATTTTCTGTATATTTCTGTTTTGTGTATCAGTTAGTATCAGTTTGGATTAGACGGCATATTTCCTACATGTAATTAATTAGTTTTGTTGCTTAACGCCTAGCATATTTCATTTTTCCAGTTTGATTTATTTTGTAAATGGTGACCATGTCATATTATCAAGATGATTTGATCATCCTTGAAAGTTAAGTAATATAATTTGTACTGTTTTGATTATGGTTTAGTTAACAACAATTAATGGCAACCATAAAATAGATAGAATAAATACGAATATAGGCTAAATGATTTTTTTTTCTGAGTTTTTGGCTGATTCTTATTTTTTACTATTATTAAAAATTTTTTCCCTTAAGTATGTTTGGTTAATTTTTCAGGCTATTTCTTTAAGCTAACATGAAGAATATGGAAGCAAAGTTCAGTGATTGATTAAAAAAATGAAAAATATATTCAAGCTACATACCAAATATTCATTTAAGTTCTGCACATTAAGCATAGAACATTTCATTGCATTAGAATTAATAGCCAAGCATCTCAAGAGAATTTTCTAGAACCAGATTTGCATATATATATGTATGTGTGTATGTATTTGCGTTCTCGAGATTGAATAATTATTTGCTATGTCAGTCTGAAACTTTCTTATCTTTCGATCCTGCAGCCAGTGTATTAGTTCACAATTAGATGAGCTCCTCTGTCCACCAACAACAGTAGAAGGAAGAAATGATGAGAAGGCTCTTCTTGAACAGCTGGTATCTTTCCTCAGTGGCAAAGATGAAACTGAGCTAGCTGAACTAGACAGAGCTCTGGGAATTGACAAACTTGTTCAGGTATTTATTAAAGTCGTCATTATTGACAAGATACATTCCTGAGAAACTACAAAATGATTTTTAAGCAAGATTTTTTAATATTGTTCCCACGATGCTTCAGCTAACTCTTATAATTTACCCCTTGTGAAAATTATCAAAATATATAACAATTATATAGTGGCTCTTACAAAAAGTACCATGATAATTAAGAATTAGAAGTAAATCTTAGCTTTTCACTATGGAACAGAATCTTACAAGCTCCCTCTAGAATAGAATCCAGATTTATATATTCACTTCTTGTTTTAGGACTTAATTTATCTTCATTCACATGTGTCTTCAATCTATATATTCCATGACATTCTAACTTCCAGGTTAGCATCTTTTAGACTGTGATAAAATCAATTTGGTGCATTATGACCAGCATTTTTTAAATGGAATAGAACAGTGTAGAATACAAAGTATCAGAGTGTACAGCCTATAGAAAGGGGAAGCTATGCTTCATGAAACTCTCCTCAATTACATGTGCAAACACATGCAGATGCATGATAGGTCACAATTTAAATTATATTTCTCACAGTAGGTAATAGTGAAAACATTTGAAAGCCATAACTTATGGCCTTCTGTCATGTCTGCTATGATTTTTTCAAATAAAAGCATGGATTCTATATTTGAGATAGAAAAATGCCTGCTTGATCCTTCCTGTAAGAATCTGCTTCTTATGGGAACTTATTAAATGTAAAGTTTATCAATTCTTAGGCTTTGCAATGAAGTTGTTTTCAAACCTTTTGGCTTCATTTTATTGATGTAGAGCCTTTATTTTAACCATATTTTTATCTCTTTACTGAGATTTTAAATATCTCAGTTAAGCTATTACCCCATTTCAAAAGCAACTTTTATAAATAATTCCTTTAGGTAGCAAACTTATAGAGAACATGAATTCAGAATGAATATATTATGATGACACTTTCTAGTGATAACCTCCTCTCAGATCCAAAATTATAGAGAAAAGCATGTCATTTATTGGCAGAAATTTATTTGTAAAATGTTTTGGCTTCTTTTCTAACAGGGAGGTGGATTAGATGTATTATCAGAGAGATTTCCACCACAACAAGCAACACCACCTTTGATGATGGAAGAAAGACCCAACCTTTATTCCCAACCTTACTCTTCTCCTTCTCCTACTGCCAATCTCCCTAGCCCTTTCCAAGGCATGGTCAGGCAAAAACCTTCACTGGGGACTATGCCTGTTCAAGTAACACCTCCCCGAGGTGCTTTTTCACCTGGCATGGGCATGCAGCCCAGGCAAACCCTAAACAGACCTCCAGCTGCACCTAACCAACTTCGGCTTCAACTACAACAGCGATTACAGGGACAACAGCAGGTGAGTGCTTTTGTTCAGGAGTTGATACTTTTTAAAGGTATGTGCCAATCTCACTGGAGTTAAGTGATACCTCATTGTGGTTTTGATTTGCATTTCCCTGATGATTAGAGAAGTTGAGCAACAAAGGTATGTGCCAAATCTCTGTAATAAGACAGCCTGATTGCTACAATAAAGTCCACTCCCAGAACCTTCATGAAAGACTCAAATAACCATTTTTGGTCTGCTAGGATTAGGGATAAGGGACCTTCATTCAATTAAAGACTGCTGGCTCATAACAAAGCACTTTGAGACCTACAACTTGGACGAAATTTACTTTTTGTTTTTTGAGATACAAACTCTTCAGAATGAACATAATGCAATTTTTAAATTAATAAAGAGAAAGCTTAATTTACAAAGTAGAACATCAAGAGATACTGTTTATGATTGTTGGAATAGAAAGTAAAGTTTATTTATGTTGTTCAAAATTGGAGAGATTGACGCCTAGTGATGTTATTATATTAGGAGAATGAAGGAAAGGATAGTTTGGGGGCATAAATACTTAAGATTGTATAAACCACAGAATGGAGATAGTCATCAAGGACCACAAAAGCAAATGGTGAAAAGTGTCTGTTGTGGGAAGTGGGACGGGGCTGTGGATTGTTGCTTGTTATCAGTCCTTCTGTAGATTCTGTATATTGCTTTGGATTTTTACAAACTGTCTAAAGAAATTCCCTGGAGCCTTACTAATTCAAGAAGGGAGAGAAAGGAGACAAATCATGTTAGAAAGGCGGTATGATATAATGGTTAAAAGAGTTAGTTCTAGTTTCAAGCCCCAGTTCTAAACTTAGACGGGTTGCCTTAATCAAATTATTTACCCTTTTAAAGCTTCTACTTCCTCAAAGTCTAATAAATAATTCCTTTACCTCACGGGTGGTTGTATGGATTAAACGAGATAAAGCATGTAAAGCCCTTAGCACAATGCCTGGCATATTGTAGCACTTAATACATACAAGCTATTATTATAAAATTATATTCAATAAATATAACATGATATAAAATGTGCTTCTATTCAACTTAAAAAGAAGATGGTGAAAGAGGAAGAGAAAGGGAGAGGTGAGAGAGGAAAAAATTGTTAAATGGTAAAATAACAAAGAAAGGAATAATTTTTAAAATGCTGGGGTGGAATAAAGAACTCAAAGAGGTATTAAGGGAAGAGAGGAAAAAAGAAACAGAGAGAGGGAGTTATAGTATGTTCTGAGGTATTAGTTGAGGATAAACTACTTCTTGTTACAACTTGCTGTTCATCTTTAGATAGAGGACACAAGAATAAGAAATGCTTAATGTTCCCTGTATTTAATTTTTCACAAAACATATTTAGTAGAGCTATACTAAGTACCATGAGGAATGCAAAGAGTAAAAGATCCAGGCAACTTTCAAAACTTACAATCTGTTTGGGGTGGTGAAAACATAAATACCTAAAAAGTTAAATAGCACTGCAGGGCTAAATCAGAAAAGTAGAGGAAAATGTAGATATGCTGATTTCCTCATTTTACAAGCTGAAGTTCAGTAAATACTGCCTAATATTAAAGGTTCAGTGAGCAAGGCCAGACCAAGGATCTAGGTCCATTTTGTGCATGGACAGAATGGTGATTCGTACTCACTTCAGAAAAAAGTTGTTTTTGCCTCCATTTGCTCTTAAAGCAGCTGATAAGCAGAGAAGCCCTGCAAAGGCTATAACATGAAGATGAGGTTGCAAATAGGTGAATGTTGCTGCTTTTTGCTTCACTTATCTCATGAAGGCATATCCAAAGTTTGATGGCCTTGGGAGCCCAAAAGAGTGAAATATCCACCAGGTTGAAGAAACACAGAATTTTGGGCTCATTATGTTTTAAGCCCCTACATAGGTCAATATACAAAAACAGCTTCTGCTACCAAATAAAATAGTAACTCTGCTACCTAACAAGTCATGTGTCCAGGCCTACTGTGTGTTCTGGGCCATAAGTTCTTGCTATTTCAGCAATGGGTTGCTCAGTTTCACTTGTGCTGCAGGTACTAGGAGTTTTACACGTGTGTCCCCGTAAGGGCTTTCTGTGAGCAATTCTGGCCAAGGCCTATCTCAGTCAGTGTCTCAGTTAAGATGCTTTCAACAAGAAGGAAAGAAAAAAGATCAACTCAAAGTAGTAAAACAGTAAAGAAAATATTTTGATTCAAATGTTAAGACAATCCCAAATAGAGACAGGTCCAGGTGTGGTTACTTCAGAGGTTCAGTGATGCTATCAAGGACTTGTTAGGGTGTGAAGGCCGTATGCAGGTGAGAAAGATTTCTCAAAGTTTAGGATAGAAAGAAACATAAGGCTTATTTACTGTCTCTCCAAAGAGAGAGAGGGCACAGTGCCAGAAATAAAGAGAGGCGCTGGCCCTGAGGCCAAATGACTCTGACTCTTTATTAGAACAGGCTGAGGAGGGGTGGGAGGATTTACGACTGTAGCCCAGTTAGCAGAAGACAGCTGAGAAACTGTTGCCTTGGCTTTTTCTGGTTTTTATTTAGCAGATTGATAACAGAAATTAGTTTCTTCTTTCTTCTTGATAACAGGAGGCATCCATCTAGTGCCGTCTCTTTTTGAGAAAGTGGGGGAAGTTCTCACTCCTGCTGTCCATTCAGGAACTTTTCTAAGGGTGTTTAAACAATATTCAAAAAACCTTTTTGCCAGCAGTCAATTTTAATGTCAGTTTACCTTCTTTTGTTTGCTCAGCTTCCTTTAATTGCTAGGTAAACATCTCTGTAGGAGAGATATTCGTGTTACTAACCTTAGAAACAGTTCGTACCACTCTAAGTGGCTGTCAGTTAGAAATTTATTTTTCTTTTTAGCCCGTTAGTAAGACTGTCCTTTCAGGACCCAAGTTCATTCTATTTTTTTGCTCTGTAATCCTTGGCATGCCATGGTTACAAATATAATATGCAAACAAAACTATATCTAACAGGAGAAAAGGGAGTGTTTCTTTCCTATGCATCTCTTTTCAAACGCCAGGAAACTTTTTCCAAAAGGCTTTCTTCCTACCCTATCCCTCCCCAAAAAAAGAAAAAAAGGGGAAAAAAAGAAAAAGGAAAAAAGTAAGACTTCACATGTCTAGCTAGCCAGAAGTGAGTCACATGCACACCCTTCACCAATTGCTAGCAAGGATTGACTTAGAGTACTCACGGATTAATTACCCCTGGAGTCATGTGATCTGGAATGGTCAGCTGAATAAAATCCTATTCTATCTTCAAGGAAGAAGGGGAGAATAAATGGCTGTGGGTTGGCAATAACAGTACCTGATAATACATTTAAGCTTCAGTTTCTTGATTTTATATAAGGTCATACAGGTAAGCTCATAATTGGGATCAAATAGGAAACTGATATAGCATATCTACTTCTGCCTTAAATCCTATTAAATGACAGGTTGTGTATTTTAAGTGACTAAATTCATATCAGTATAGACAAAAAGAGAGAATACCATTCGCACACTAAAAAATCAAGTCATTTTGAAATATAGAAAGCAAACATGAGAAGAAACAAAATTATCATATGCAGATAATATGACTGCTTACATAGAAAATCCAAAAGAATCTATAGGGAACTTAGAACAAATAGAGAATTTCAGTAAGGTTTTTAGATAAAAGAACAAGAAACAAAAATTAATGGCAATCCTTTTTACTAGCAACAACCTATTAGAAAATATAATTTCCAAATGCATTCACAATATGCAAAACTTAGAAAATTATAAATCATAATTGAAAGGCAAAAAGAAAATCTAAATAAAATATATTCATGAATTTAAAGAAATTATATTTTCTAATGGGTTGTTGCTAATAAAAAGATGACAGTTGTTCCAAATTAATCAGTAAATTCAGTGGAATTCCAACAAAATTGCAACATGGAAATTTGACAAACAGATGCTAAATTTATTTTAGAAGCATCAATACAATCTTGAAGAAAAATGAGGGTATACGTACTCCACAAGATATCAAGATTTAAAACAAAGCTTTGGAAATTAAAACAGTGTGAAACTGGCATGCGTATAGACAGTACTACCAATTGGAACATAACAGCCCAGAAACACACCCAGTCATATATAGAAACTTTGTAATAGAGGTAGCAATCTGTGGGGAGAAGATGGCCTCTGTAATACATGCTGGTAGATTTGGCTGTCCATGAGGAGGAAAAAATTAAATTAGATCGTTATCTCATACAGTGCATAAAAATAAACTGTAGGTATTTTGGTGATACAAATGTGAAAATGAGAATCTCTCTATGGCCTCTTAAAAAAAGACAACAGTAAGGCATGCCTGTGACCTAGAACCCTAAGCCTGGTCTAGACTGATCTTCCAAACCAGTGTTCCATAGAAGATTGTTCTAAGAGATAGATGTTAATGGTTATATGGCAGAAAAAAAGGTTTGTGATAAATAAATTGCATAGTATATCCCCTTCCCGGAGATCCACAATGTGCTTTGGCCAATTAAAGGCTCATAAAATTACTGCAGTAAATAAATCTGTTTCACCCTGTGTAACCCATCATTTCCAATACTTAAAACAGCACAGCATGCTATTTTCCTGGCACATCTATTAATATCCTACAGAACAGTGTTCTTTAGAACACCAATTTGGGAAATGCTGGTCTAAAGTAATTACCTCTAGTTAAATAAATAATCCATTTTCTCAGACCATTTGCCTCTTACATAATTCTCTCTAGCTAATGAAATCATGTTGGATTTTCCCCAAATATGTACCCACCAGACAAAGTATCTCCAAGTAAGAGTACCCACCAAGCACCTCAACTTTCCATTCATCTTCCAAACCTTTGTACAATGTGCCCTTACTGTATACTTTTTAATTCACAATATTTTAAGACTTAGAGCTGATGGTTTTTTCCACCCATTACTGCACTTATCTAAAATAACTATTAACAGATTTTAAAAAGTACAATAAACGGATGTATGTATATACACACATACATGTATGTACATGTATGTATATTCTTTTAAATGCTCTGCCATATTTAGTGTTCTGAAGGCAATAAATATTCGATAAATGTTGGGAATTGCCAGCCTTTTGGCAAATGTGGGAAATAATCTTGCTAAACCTGCCACACTAAAACTTCTTGATAATCAACAGATAGTTTGTGTTACTGTATAAGGCCAGGGCTGTGTTGGTGTGTAATATGATATCTCACTGTTTCCATTTTTCTTTAGTTGCTACACCAAAATCGCCAAGCTATCTTAAATCAGTTTGCAGCAGCTGCTCCTGTCAGCGTCAACATGAGATCAGGCATGCAGCAGCAAATTACACCTCAGGTAATGTGAGAAAACCAGATATTGTTAGTGCTTCTCTAACCCAAGCAGTATTTCTTAAAGTATTGACTGCAGTGTCTTTGAAATGGTCTGTGAACTGATCTTTTAATGATGTTTGTAGTGTAGTTTTCTTCTAGAATGAATTAATAATCTACTTGTGATACCTCTTGCTGATATTTGATCTAAAGCCAAGGATTCTTTGTTTTGTTTTATTGTTATGGTTGTCATTGTAATTGGATACCTGATGACTAAGTAGAAAACTCCTATTGCTGTACTGAATAGCACCAGTAATAAGAAACCTCTAATATGACACTGTGTGAATGGTACCTGAAAACCAATCAAAACCCAGTCATAGTGCTAAGCTGTCTTAACTATTTTGTGTACTCTGCTCAATCTGAAAATCCTTGTATATAGACCCAGAGCCAATGGAACTTTAAACATAAAAACAATTGGGTAGCCTTCTGAATGTTATCTAGTACTTACTCCCTACTTCACCCCCACACATATTTTAACATTTTTGCTTCAACTACTTATTTATGTTTTCATAACCAAGTTGATGTAAAGATGTGGCAGATAAGGGATTTTAACGAGGATTTAAACAAAACCCTTCTTTTCTCGATAAAATGGACCTAAATGGATTTGGCGCAAATACAAGGAGCCAACACTAATCAAAGGGATAATCACAGCCATGCATCACTTAAAGACAGGGATACGACTGAGAAATGTGTCATTAGGTGACTTTGTAGTTGTGCAAACATCATAGAGTGCACTTACACAAACCTAGATGGCATAGCCTACTAACCTAAGCTATATGGTATAGCCCATTGCTCCTAGGCTACAAACCTGTATGGCATATTACTATACTGAATACTGTAGGCAATTGTAACACAGTGGTATTTGTGTATCTAAACATATCTAAGCATAGAAGAGGTACAGTAAAAATATTGTACTATAATCTTATGGTACCACTGTTGTTTATGCAGTCTGTCATTGACCAAAATGTCATTATGCGGCACATATTGACAGATGCTGCTGGTAAGCGGCAGGTATTGGAATCTTTATGGGTCAAGATTTGGGTTTCTCTGTCTTATAAATTATAATCTCAGTGTTAGCTCATTCAGGGGTAATTAGGTTGTAAGGAAACAAGACCCCACTTTTGGAATTCATATAAAGATGGTTTTTATCAGAAAGTCATATTTCACAGTTTCTTCCAGATTGGACTGTTTCTAGTTGGCGAGTTTAATTTTAATGGAGCTGTGTGCTTTAACCAGATCCTCAATATGAATTGACGTTTTCTGAAGAAGGCTTTATCGACATCGCATGTTGCTTTGTATGTTAAACTGAAACGTGATTTCAACCTAATTTTACCGCCTCTTTCCTCATCCATAATAGTATAGCTGTTAAACCACTTATGCTAATGCCCGGAGTAGTCTTACACCACAATAATGATATAAAATACTAATTTCAATTTATTTCTTTTTACTATTTTATTTAGTCTTACTATTTACTATTTAGTTAATTATTTTCCTTTTTTAATTTTTTTATTTTTAATTATTATGGGTACATAATAGTTGTATATTTATAGGGTACATGTGATGTTTTGATACAGGCATACAATGTGTGTTAATCAAATCAGGGTAACTGGGGCCATCACCTCAGGCATTTAGCATTTCTTTGTGTTAGGAACATTCCAGTTCCACTTTTTTGGTTATTTTAAAGCATACCCTAACTTATTGTAGATTATAGTCACTTTGTTGTGCTATCAAATATTGTTCATTCTGTCTAATTAACTATATTTTTGCACCCATTAAACATCCCCACTTTACCCCCCCTTTCCCTGCTACCCTTCCCAGCCTCTGGTAACCATCAGATTATTTTCTTTTTAAGTGATAATTTGTTAAGCATTGGATCCTGGATTTCTGATTCTTCCTTTTTTTAATGGCGTTTGTAGGTTTTTTTCTGATTGTAAAGGTAATGTGTGTTCACTGTAGATAATGTGGTAAATACAGAAAAGTATAATGAAGAAAATTAAAATCACCTAATCATCACATTTTATTCATTTAAATAAAGTAGGAGGTAATTATTTCAGTAAGAAAAGGGAACAGCTAAGTTTTTCCATACTAGAAACACAGTATGTTTTTTGGAATTGAAAAAGAAAAAGTCTCCTAACAATCTAACGTCAGATAGAATAGACATCATCAAGCACATTTTCTTTCACTTCTCTGTGGTTTTCGTGTTTCTCTTAAGAGTTTTTATGCCCTGTATTATTGAGAATTTGCATTTAACCAGTAATAATAGTCAGATATTGTTTTAGCATTTCTCAGCTACTTCTAATCTATAAAGTATACTTAATTCATTTTTTCTCCTGTGATTACTACTGAAGAGGTTTTTGTTCCTTTTCTGTTTTAGTTTCCCTTGTGCACTGATAATTGCTACATATTTTATTGCCCCTGGCTACTAGGCTTTATCCTACAAGCTTTCCAAGATAGGTAGTGATTATAATAATTTTAATAAGTGTAGGTTTTTTCCTCCTTTGCAGCCACCCCTGAATGCTCAGATGTTGGCACAGCGTCAGCGGGAGTTGTACAGTCAACAGCACCGACAGAGGCAGCTAATACAGCAGCAAAGAGCCATGCTCATGAGGCAGCAAAGCTTTGGGAACAATCTCCCTCCCTCATCTGGACTGCCAGTTCAAATGGGGAACCCCCGTCTTCCTCAGGGTCCTCCGCAGCAATTCCCCTATCCACCAAACTATGGTACAAATCCAGGAACTCCACCAGCTTCTACCAGCCCGTTTTCACAACTGGCAGCAAATCCTGAAGCATCCCTGGCCAACCGCAACAGCATGGTGAACAGAGGCATGACAGGAAACATGGGAGGACAATTTGGCACTGGAATCAATCCTCAGATGCAGCAGAATGTCTTCCAGTATCCAGGATCAGGTATGAGGGTCACAACTTTATGTTGCCCTTATAAATAAATAATACATACAGGCTGGGTCTCTCTTCATATTCGTTGGGTTCACTGACATTGACTAGCATGCTGGAGAGGAAGGACATTGACATGGGAGTCAGGAGATCTACGCTCCAGACTGAGCTCTTGCCACTAAATGGTTGATGGTTTTAGGCTTACCTCCCTTTCATAGCTGAGATGATTGAATTAGAGGATCCATAAGGACCTGTCTGACTCTACAATTTTTAACATTTTGTATGCATAGTACATTCTCTTATTTTTTTACTTTCTTTCATGGACCTCTATGAGAATCTAATGAAAGTCATCCCCAGACAATGGGGTTTAGCACATTAATTGAAAATTTGCATATAGTTTTTTCATTGTGTGGAAAATTTTGTTTTTGATAGTTTGCATAAGGATAATCAATCTCCACAAAATATCTCAGACTTCTCACTGGTGCCACCATTCTTGGCTGCTGCTGTTGCAGCTTCCTCTGGAGTATCAGTCAACTTTCTGGCTTCCAAACATGTTTTTCCTTTTTAATCTTTCATTTGCACTGTCTTCTATTCTTTGTCCTAGGTGATGATGTCTTTTTCTAATTTCTTTTCTATCACTTTAAACTTCTAATAGGTAGTGGCAGTAATACACATTTGATTAATCCACATGTTTAATCAAATTTCTGTGTACAATTAATGGCCAATTCCTGAAAAAAAATTGAAGTATATCCCTTGATTATATAAATGAAAGAAAAAGGTGAATTTTAAGGCTGCTTAAAAATGAATTTCAGTGAGATAGGTGCTGTTTGGCTTAAATAAAATGTCAAAGTTACATAGAGATTTTTGACATAGCAATATGCTTATGAGCTTTGATAGCCAAATCAATTTAGAGTTTCCATTCTGATGGCAACAGGTGCTAAAATCTTTTGACTGTTAAATTAAGTATCTACGAAGATTTGTGTCAGAGAGCACCAGAACTCTCTAAGACATTTTAATCAAAATCATGCCACATTAGTTTCTTTGTCCTCAAGACAATGAAGTCATCTTTGGCTGATTTATATTACTGACACTATCTGTGTAGGAAAGAAAAGGATTATGAATCCATTTGTTAATTATATGGTTGTCTGAACATGAGTGGCCTTCAAAAGAGTTTTATTTCTATGTGTCCTGTAATTTCTGTATACAAAGAATTTGATGTGGCTTTTTCACCTTAGCCTGCAAAAAGTACTTCCTCCAACATGAGAAGACTTCTGTAATTATCTGCTTTTGCATTCCTCTTCCAAAATGACAACTTGGCCAAAACAGCAAGTAGATTTTTAGCAGCATTCATGATATTTATTGCAGAGCCTTAAATCAAAATATTTGTCTCATTCATAAGGGGAAAAAAGTAACACAAATGAGCCAAACATTAATAAATTCCTCATCAAATTATTCTAAGGATTCTTTTCTCTTAAAAAAAAAAAAACAGAAATAGTAATTCTGTCTATTTCCAGTCAAGTGCTTTAAAATTTCTCCTCTGGAAAGCAAAGAAAGGAGAACTTCATATCCTGTTCCCATTCCTTGACAAAGACACATGGAAAGGCAGTGCTTCAAAGCCCTGATTCTGATGAAGTTGATAAGATTTCTTTCAGGACTGTGGGTCCAGTCTTTGATCTGTTTTATGTCAATATAGAACACAGTGAGTTGAAATAATTGAGTGGGTGGAGCTTCCTTCTTTTCCAGGCAGCATGACCAGATGTGTTGTTACCCATCATAAGTATTCTATCTGATACCTGGATTTTTCTTCCAGACTAACTTTTGATTAACAAAAAATACTTTTCACAAAATAAGAATTTTTCTTTGATAAAGTCAGCATTCATACTATAAATAAAACCCAGAAGAGATTAGTAGTTTCATCCAGGTGCAAACTGAAATGAAATGGCAGGGCTATCAGTTCTTCCTTGAACTGCTTCAAAATAACACTGAAAATATTATTAGTTTTTCTGGAGAGAATAAGAACATTTAAAGATGCAATGTTTTTAATTTCTTCCACCACTCTAAATTATAAACATGCTCCAAGAATGATCAGCAATCTGGTAGAGGGCTTCAGGACCAGGTTTTATGTTGGCACAAATTCAAGTTTTGGAAAAGTTCCAACTTTTTCAAATCAAGCCTTCTCAAAAAAACCTAAAAAACAAAAAAACACAGTTTATTGTAGCTTAAGGGAATCCAGATATAGGGGCTCTTTGGCCTTTGTTGGTTTTATGCTTCTATTGCCAATAAATTTGCCACACAAAAAATACTAAAATGTATGTGTCCCAACATTTTTCAGGGTTTGGCAAACTAAGGTGCATAAGTCTAATCTGGCCCACCTGTTTTTGTAAATAAAGTTTTATTGGAACACAGCCACATTTGCTAGTTTATTATGTATTATCTATGGCTAGTTTCACACAGCAGAGTTAAATAGTTACAGAAATGTTATGGCCTGCAAAACTGAAAATATTTACTATCTGGCCTTTTGCAGAAAAAGTTTGCTGATCCATGTGTTAATTGATGATAGTAAAACCAAAGGATGACTACATTAGCTTTGCTTTACACCCTTTGCTTTGGCATCTTTCAGCTTAATATAGGCCCACGTAAATGAAGGAACGTGTTAGTAATAGTAATGGCAGAGTATGTTTTCTTGTATTTCTGAAAACAGAATACTTTTCTAGACCATCATGCCATGTTGATGAGTGCACAAGAACAGGATTAGACATTTAAAGGTTGTTTTATACAAAGGCAATATTCAAAGTAAACATGGGGAATTTTTTTAACATTGTACCTACTAAATGGATTCCTTGAAGCCCATCTGGAGACTCCTCTTCCATGAACTGCAGTAAACATGCAACTCCACCCACTCTTCGTCAGTGATCTCGTCTATTTCTGGAGCTTCAGGGACCTCTGCATGCTAATGACTCCATTCTTTATCTCTACAGCAGATCTCTTAGCTTATGTGTACAGCTGCCTACTAGACAAACATACTTGCATTTTCTACCAGCACCCCAAACTCAACTTGTCCAAAGCTTGAGGTAGACTCAGCAACTATACTTCCACTTCCTTACCTGCGGCCTTCTGATTTCAAGATTTTTCTTCTTTAAGCACCAAAGGAGGAAAGAAAAGCTTCATCTTTCTTCGCTGCACCCCTTTCAATAAAAGGATTTGTTCTGTAAAATTTGGATTCAGTCAAAAGGCCGCACTTAAGGACCTAGAAGGCCACATGTGACCGTAAGGCCTCAGGTTCCCCACCCCTGCATGGTGTCTTTTACTTCTAGGGCTTTGCACATCCAATACCCTTTGTCTAAAGTATCCTTTCCTCACCTGTCTCATTCCTGTACCTCCCTCCTCTCAGGTATATCTCCTCTGGGGACTCCCAATCATGAGCACTCACCACCTTGTCTTACAACCACTTGTTAACCTAACTGCCTTTCTTTTTAAACAGCAAGTTCCTTGCATGAGCAAAGTGTGACCTTTTTAACCATTGTTTCTCCAGTGCTTCGCATAGTGATCTGGTACTGAGTACATGCTTAATGAGTCTTTGAAGAAGTAAATGAATGGAAGTATGAATTCTAATCTTAATTTCTGCAATCAAATGGCTGCAGTGCTAGTTATGGTCCAGGAGAAAGACTCAACAAAGTCTAGGGAAAGATAGAATTGTAGAATTTTTAAACTAGAAGGAACTAGACTATTTGATCCAGGTTATCCAAGGTCCAGTGTAGTGACAGAACTGGGACCAGGACTCTGAGTATTGCTCTAATTCTTTATCTAGTTCTTTCTACTAAAACTACATCATTTCACAGAGAATTTTTAGAGCAATGAAATACTCTGTGTGATACTATAATGATGGGCACACATACTGTACATTTGTCCAAACCCCTAGAGTATACAACACCAAGAGTGAATCCTAATATAACCTATGGACCCTGGATGATAATGATGTGTCAGTGTAGTCTCATCAGTTGTAACAAATGTACCACTCTGGTGTGAAATGTTGATAATGGGGGAAGCTATACATGTGAGGGGGGCAGGAGGTATGTGGAAAATCTCTGTACCTTCCACTCAATTTTGCTTTGAACCTAAAACTGCTCTAATATATAAAGTCTTTTTAAAAATAATAAAAAGACCACTAAAAAATAAAACAACAACAAAATAAAAACAATAACAAAACTTGTCATCTAATAAGGAAAGTTGTCCATTCCAACAGTATATGAGACGAGGCCAGAAAGAAATATCAAAAAGCATGCTGATGTACTTGGAGTCTCTTATTTATTATTTACCTTTGACCCCACAGAATAGTATCCAGAATATGATAAGTATCTTCCCCCATATATAAATTTTTTCTGAAAGAAATTATTCCATCATAAATAAGGTTAAAAACACATTAAGAACAAATCATTATTTTTTTAAGAACTACGACCAGAACAGTTAAAATTTAAAATGTAGAATTAATGCAAAAGCAAGCTACATAGAAATGAAGATGATGGCTAAACAAAACAAAAAGCTCACCTTCTAGGGTCATAAATGAAAAAAAAAATTTCTCCATATATTCTAGGTCAAAATTTCTTACCAAAGATTAACTTACATACAGAGGAAACGACAACGAGGAAATGTGTAGTTTGTTTATATAATCTTTACTAAAAAAAGTAATTAAACATTAAATATTTAGTGAAAGAAAAAACTATAAAGTCTACAGTTGGGTCAACTTTCACAGAGAATTTTAAATATTTTTAAAATTATAGCCTGTAAAAAACCAAAAATAAACAAATTCACTACATCTCTGGCCAGATTAACCAAACAAAAAGAGATAAAGTTATTACATTAACAGTGACAGAACACAGTAGAATATTATACAGGCATATACAATGGTGTTTATAAAGAGACATCAGGAAACATAGTTGTGATGTAATGATGACAGAAAGAAGCAGGTCACAGAATTGTGGAATATATTATAGAGGAAGATGTAAAGGAATTATATTAAATTACGGGCAAATTGTGGCATTCTTTTTTCTGCACCTTTATAACTTTCTCTGCCTTAAAAGTATTTACCTGTGAAATGTATTTTGTCAGCAAAAAGAAATACAGAGTGCTAACACAACAGAAAACATAAAAAGAAACCCATTTTTACTCTTTTAAATTCTTATGGATTTCTACTTTTGGCCAAGATGGAGTAACAGGGACCAGATTTATTCTCCCATCTGAAATGAACAAACAAATCAGACAAAGTACATTAAACAACAGTTCTTGAGATTGTCCAGATTGTGCTTCAGGGAGGAGGAATCCAACAGGAGCCAGGCAGTTTTCCTGAGTTGAGGCAATGGAGCTGTGAGTCTAGGAAGGCAAAAGCAGCTGGAGGTGGCAGGGCACAGCACCAGAGAGGACAGAGCTACACAAAGAACTACAGGACATACGGAGAGTCCCACTCAAGACATCAGCTGAGAACTGATCAGCTTGTGTGGGTGTGTGTACAAATGTAGGCCAGAGAAAACTATGTGAAAAAATTGGAGGGGAACAACCTTCAAAGTTCACACAGGGCCAGTTCCTCTTCCTACCAGCCAGAGTAGCAAACCTCATAATTCATCGGGTATCAAGTAAAATACTTGGAGGTGTTTTGCCTCAGTAGTGGAGCAAAATAAGCCCTAGACTAAACTCGTTTTGGGTACAAGACCCAAAAGAATTAAACTGATTCCATGTAACCTAACCATAGCCCAGACAAAGGTCAAAAATATTGAAAGGAATTTTAAAAATCTAGCACCTAACAAGGTAAAATTCACAAGGTCTGGGACTTGATTTTTAAAACTACCAGGCATGCAAAAAGCAGGAAATACAACCTGTAATGAAGAGAAAAACCAGTCAATCAAAACTCACCCAGAAATTACACAGACAATAGAATTAGTTGACAGGGACATTAAAGCAATTATAAATTTTTTGAGAAATTGACAAGCTTATCCTAAAATGTATATGGAAATGCCAAGGACCTCAAGTAGCCAGAACAAGTTTGAAAAAGAAGAACAAAGTTGGATAACTACCTAATTTCAAAAATTACCATAAAGTTACAACAATCAAGACAGTATGGTATTGGTACAAGTATAGACATAGAGATCACTGGAACAGAATAAAGTCCAGACATAAACTCTTACGGTCATTGATTTTTTTTTTCAACACAACTACATCAGATAATAAGCACTAAAAAGGAGCAAACTACTGATAAATGCTACAAAATAGTAGAACCTCAAAAACATTATGCTAAGTTAAAGAAGGCCAGACACAAAAGACCATGTATAGTTACATTTATATGAAGTTTCCCCCAAAAGGCAAATCTTTAGGGAAAGAAAGCAGATCAGTGTCACTTGGGACTAGAGGCAGGAGTGGGGATTGACTACAAACAGACACAAAGAAACTTTGGGGGTGTTTAAAATGTCTAAATTGGATTGTGGTGATGGTTGCACAACACCATAGATTTACTAAAAATCATTGAATTGTGCAGTCACAGTGGGTGAATTTCATGTGTAGATTATGTCTCAATAAAGCTTTTTTAAAAAGGGAGGGAAAAAGAAGAGCTCACAAAGACTGAGGAGTGGCCAACAAAACTATCATTTTTCATTTTTACGAATGGGTCTTTCTTATTTTTTTCCCTTTTAAAGTTACATTTATTATGCAAGTACTTCATCATGTATGTTCTTTACACTTAAAAATTCATGTTAGCAAAAAAAGAACAGAAAAAAATCATACATAATCCTGCTACACAAATCAACATCTTGGTGAATGGAAAGCATGCTTCCAAACTTACATGTTTTTTATCTCTTTATATTGAGATTTCCTGCCTTATTTTAAGAGACTAAATTTTTCCCTATTCTGTTGAATAAAATATTTCTAAATATATTGTGACAGATCCTTTTGGGTTTTTTCTTTTATGGGGTTAATAAATTCATGGTGTATTCACATGAATTAATTTATGTCAATTTGCAGGAATGGTTCCCCAAGGTGAGGCCAACTTTGCTCCATCTCTAAGTCCTGGGAGCTCCATGGTGCCAATGCCAATCCCTCCTCCTCAGAGCTCTCTGCTCCAGCAAACTCCACCTGCTTCTGGATACCAGTCACCAGACATGAAGGCCTGGCAGCAAGGAGCAATAGGAAACAACAAGTAAGGGGGCAGTTTTTATATATGAGCATCCATCTGCAGCACATAAGAACAGCCATGCTTTCATAGACTGATTGTATTTTCACAGTTTAAGTAGATTATTGGCTACTACCATTTGCATAATAGAAGACTGAATTTTATGTTATCAGCAAAGAAAAATAATGATTTTTAAATCTTTTAAATATCAAGTCGTTTTTAAGGCACTTTTGTGTCTACAGTACAGAAAGGTGGTCTAGTGGCCCCAACCTTTGTCCTACCCCCAACATACCTAAAGAATATGATCAACTCCCATCAGTAACAGAACTTCCCTGGGACAGATGTAGTAGAAATGGGTACTTTTAAAAAAGTCTTTCTTTATAAGGACATTTAAAAATCTTACAAATCTAAATCAAGAATGGCAAAATGTTGGAATTCAATAGAGCTGAGTAGTGGGCACACAGGTTCCATTTTTCTCAGTGTATTTGAAGACTTCATAACAACAATAAAAGGTTTTAAGGCCTCTTGGGTCATTCTGCCTTAGCCCTTTTTGAATCTCTAGAATTTTAGTGGCCTTATCTTACCCATTTGCTTAGAATTATCTCACTGAAGTCTTTTTTTTTTTTTCCCCAAATTCTGGCTGCTGAACTTTTCACACATCCCTTGAGTTTTATAAGGATTTTAATTTGGTTGTGTCTTGGTTCTAATGACAGGGAAGCCATTTAATCTGACAACATAATAAGTAAGGCAGTTAAAGTTGAAAACATAAGACTATATTCTTTTAAAGTTCATTGAAAGGTGAGAGAGGAAATATTCCTGTTAGAGAACTATGTAGCTCTCAATGGGGGCCATGTATAAATTATTCAGAAATGGAACTGTCTTTGTAACATGTAAGAGGAATTTAGTTTCCGAATGTATTCTAATCCCAACTTCCTAAACACTCTTTAGATTCCATGGCCTGTCATTATAATTACTCCCTTACGGTCACTCTCAACTCCCTTGCTCAGCTCCCTCTGTTGCTCTTGTGCCTGGCAGAGTTCTCCCTAAATGAAATCCAACTAAAATCTTGCTGCACACCTCCACCTAAGCATGGAAATACAGCTTGTAAAAAACACAGTCATGCTGACATGTCTCACTAACCTATTTCTTTGCTCCCCTTTACAGTTAAATTCCTTGAAAGACTATACTGTGTCCACTTCTTCTCCTCCCACTCCTTGTTGAGCCAATCGGGCTTTCACCCCTACCACTCTACCCAAAGTGTTCTTGTGAAGGTGGTTACTGTCCTCTTCAGTGCCAAACGCAATGTTCATCAGTAGCATTTGACATATTTGAGCATTCATTCATTCTTAAAGCTCTTTCTTCATTTGTTTCTGGAACAATTTTCTCTCTTGAGATAGGTGACACTCCTCCTATCACTGAGTCTCCTTGAGGATCTTCCTCATCTCCCTGACCTCCATTTGAGGGCCCCAGAGTTCATTCTAGGGCCTCTTCCTCGTACCCACTCACTCCCTTGGCTATATCACCCACTTTTACCACTGTAAATGCCTATCTCTATGTTTATTACTCCCAAATTTAAATCTTCAGCTCAGATGGTCCCCTGAACACCGAACCGTATCTCCAACTGCCCAATTGACATATCCACATACAAGTCTAATAGACATCTCAAGCTTACATGACAAAAACTAAAGTGATATTCTCCCCCAAACCTCCTCTCCTACTTTTTCCCATCTCAGTAAATGACAACTCCATTTTCCAATTGTTCGGAAGAAGAACCTCTTCTCTTTCTCTCCCATCCCATATCAAACACATCAGCAAATCCTGTCAGCTTCTTAGCAACTCTCCCTTCTTACCTATTCCACTTCTACCCCTTCGTGCCAGCCACCACCATCTTTTTCCTGGGCCTTTGCAGGAGCCTCCTGTCTCCCCACTTCCACTCTTGCTCGACTATTGCTTAATCTCTGCAGGGTAGCCAGAATGATGCTTTTAAAACATGAGGCATTATGTCAGTCCTTTACTCACAGCTCTCCAGTATCCCCCCATGTACCCAAAATACAAAATAGGGCCTATAAAGCCCATATGTATCATTTTGCTCCTGGATACCTCTGTGACCTCATCTGCAATTCTCATCACTCACTCTGCCACACTGGCTTCTTTTTATCCTGCTATCCTCTGATGTGCCAAGTACATTGCAAACTCAGGGCCTCTGTGTTTTTTGTCCCTCTGTTGAAATGTTGTTCCCTCAGTAGCCACATGGTTTGTCTCTCACACTTCAAATCTCTCCTTAAATGTCTCCTTATTATTTGTAGACTTGTGTCAGGGGACAATCCCATTGCTTATTAGCATTTTAAAGGCTGAGAAGTCCTGTTGTTTAACCTTTTTTTCCTCTGACTTAATTGACCATGGACTCCTCCCTGCTTGTTAATACCTGTAATGTCTCTGGAACCCACCCTGGGCCAGAGTCTTCATCCTCTTTTGCCGCATGATTTAGTGACTAGCAAATACCTGCTGCTACCCTGAGAAAACTGTGAGAAGTGCCACGAGGCAGGCAGGAAAGCAGAGTGAAGGAGGGAGAGGGCCTGTGAGCTTTGGACTTCAGGTACAGGGAACCCAGCCGTCTTTCCAGGACCTGGGCTGGTGATTGAGGCCGCAGAAGGGCTTGGTCATCTTCCCGTGGTGGAAGAAACTAAAATGGAACTGTTGGCAGGAGCAGTTTGAAAGAACTTAAGCTAGCATACAGTCCCAAATATAAATTTGAAAGGAAATTAAGTCTTAAGCCTTTTTTCATGAAGTCTGACATCATTGCAGTCCTTGAAGCTTCCGCATGCATTCACTTACTTGGCCTTGCTCCTCTGCCGTGGTGATTTATATATTAGTTGACAAATGAGCATTGTCAGAAATGTTCTCATTAGAAAATTAGCATGGATTAATAGAGTTTTTTCCCTCACCTTTAGTTGTGGGAACACTGTGCCACAAGCATACACACTGTACAGACGTTAATGGTCCACAGATGCATTATTGACCATTTCCTGGGCATATTTGCTGTGGGCATTTGTGGTTTATAATTGCTTGGGGAGGAAATTTGCTACCTTTCTTGAGACATGATGAATAAGCTGTTCTTGGCCTGTTAATTCCAGTATGATTACCTTAATCTACTGGAAGCTATAAATGTCAGTACATCCTACTTACCACCTAAGAGCTAGCAAGGAATAGATAAACAATGATGGGAAAATCATTTTTGAAATCAGATTCTCAGAATTAACATTAAAATAGGTGGAATTTTGCCAGCAGTGTATTGTTAACAATTGATATATAATCATAAAATATTTGGTGTTTTGTGGAACTTATAAAAGACAAAATTCATATCATTTTCCTTTAGATATCTGTATCACTAAGAATTTTCAGGGTTCAGATATAAGGCTTCAAGTTGAATTTACTTGGAGTTTATTTCATACTATTCTATTTACTAACAGAAACTGATTTCACATTTGAGATCTTTGATATAACAACAGTCCAGAACTTGGCCATGAAGAAGGAAGTCAGTAAAACAAGCCCTCTGAAAAACCGTAATTGCTCTTGTATTTTGCTCCCTAGAAAGGCCATAGAGCTATGTTGAGGCCTTAGAAGACTTTGAAGTCTTAAGAAGATTAAATTTGCCAAATAAAACATTTGGTTATATACATCTGGTTTCCCTTAGTTTATAGCATATTGAAAGCAGCCAGAAGCTAAAACATTGAGAAGTGATAGCAAGCTGTGGGACATTGAATAAAGGCTCTCAAATTATAATTCATACAAATAGTTAGAAATGTACCTTCCTGTACCCACCCCCAGAAAATATGATTCACTAGGCTCCAGTAAGACCTAGGAGTTTCAACTGTCAGTAATTCTCAGGGAATTCTCTTGTACATGATCTCTGGACTACATTTTGAAAAACATTGGCATAGGTACAATAAAACCGATAAAAAATGATCTGAACCTCATCAGTTGACATTACAGAATAATAACCTATGTTCGTAATTCATTCATCAGATATTTACTGAGTGCCTGCTCTATGTCGCCTATTAATAGAAACAAGGAATAAGTGGAACAAGATACCATCATTCCCCTCAAGTGTTAAGTCTAAGAGGATTTACAAGCAATCACAATATACGAATGCTGTCCTTGAATCGTTTATTCCTTTGTTAATTCATTCGGTGAACATTTATCGATGATTCATTCATATGTGTGTGTGTGTGTTTATATATGTGCCAGACACTTTGCCTAAATAGGACATTATCTGTTTAAGAAGATAAAACAGTGTAATAAATTTTAAAGTGGTTTTGATGGTTAAATGGGTAAACTTCAGTTACCTGGAAGATTTACTTTTGTGGAAAACTTCCTTTCTTAATTATTTAGGTAATTGGAGCTTAGCATCTTTGATATCGAACCAGATGATTGCAATTTTAAATCACTTAAAATGAGCTCTCTTCAGTTATAAAACCCCTTGGGCAGAGTTCAAAATATATCTGAATTCTATTCAATCCTTACATATTATAATAAGATACAGTCTTACATGTAACTTCAGGATGTACCATATTTTATTTAGAATTCTATCTAATAATTTACAAATAGAATCCAGTCACATCATCCCCATGTTCATGATCAGTGGATGTAATATGAATTGTTTTTGAGTTAACAGTGTGTTCAGTCAAGCTGTCCAGAACCAGCCCACACCTGCACAGCCAGGAGTATACAACAATATGAGCATCACCGTGTCCATGGCAGGTGGAAACACAAACGTTCAGAACATGAACCCAATGATGGGCCAGATGCAGATGAGCTCTTTGCAGATGCCAGGAATGAACACTGTGTGCCCTGAGCAGGTAAGTGGCACAACTCATACACTTCCTATACACACGCCATACTACACGACAGTAGTAGGCGTAGGATTGTTTCTTGTTGTTACCTTGTTGTTATTCATTTATTAGAATTATTTACTATCTCCATTAGATTAAAACAAAATAATTTAAAAAATGAATTTGGTAAAAATATTTTATTTAAAGTGGGTTTCTTATATACTTGGGTCTTGCTTTTTTATTCAACTCAACAGTCTCTGTCTTTTAATTGGAGTCATTAGTCCATTTACATTTAACGTGGTTATTGATATGGCTGGATTTAAATATCTCATTTGTCTTTTCTTTGTCCCATCTTTTGCTTTTTTTTGTTTAATTGAATATTCATATTCATTTTATCTCCTTTTATTTTAGTGGTTGCTTTGGAGTTTATGGTATATATCTTTCACTTATCACAGCGTATCTTCAAGTGATATTATATCACCTCATGTGTCGGATAAGAATCTCACAACAGTATTTTCTAGTTCTCCCCTCCTGTGCTATTGTTGTCATAAATATTATGTCTGCATATGTTATATTTCCCCACAGTATATTATTATTTTTTCTTTAAACAGTAAATTATATTTTTTTTAATTTGAGTAAGTTTTTTACATTTATCCATGTAGTCACCACTTCCACTTTTCTTTTATGTAGTTCCAAATTTCCATCTGGTATCATTTTCCTTCTGCCTAAAGATCTTCCTTTAAAATTTTTTATAGTGAAGATCTGCTGTAATGATTGTTTTAGCTATTGTATGTCTGAAAATGTCTTTGTTTCACCTTCATCTTTGAAAGTTCTTTCCACTGAATACTAGGTTGGCAGCTTTAGCTTTCAGTACTTTAAAGATGTTGCTCCACTGCAGTATTTCTGATCAGATACCTGCTGTAATTTTATCTTTATTCCTTTGCACATGATTGGTATTTTTCCCTCTCTGGCTGACTTTAAGATTTTTCTCTTTAACTACTGTTTTTAAGCAGTTTGGTTATTATGATATGCTTTGGTGTAGTTTTCTTCATGTTTCTTGTTCTTGAGGTTCATTGAGCTTCTTGATTTATGGGAGTATAAATTTCATCAAACTTGGGAAAATGTTGATCATTATTTCTTCAAATATTTTTTCTATTACCACTCCCCCCCTTTCAGAGACTCCAATTACAGCTATAGTAGGCCCCATGAAGTTGTCTGAGAGTTCACTAAGTCTCTGGGTTTGGGGGGGCTTTTTGGGGGGTGGGATGGGGTTCAGTTATTTTTTTCTCTCTGTTTTTCATTTTAGATAGTTTCTATTGCTATAGCCTCAGGTTTGCTAATTTTTTCTTTTGCAATACCTAATCTGTTAATTTTATCAAGTGTATTTTTCACCTCAGACATTGCAGTTTTATTATCTAAAAGTTACATTTGGATCCTTTTTAATATCTTGGATGTCTTCAGCACATCTTTCATATCTGTTCAGACTTTCCTCTTGCTTCTTGAATATATGGAATATGATTATTATAATAACTATCTTGATATCCTTACCTATCAGTTCTATCATCTGCATCATTTTTGGGTTGATTTCAATTGATTAACTTTCCTTTTCATTAGGGGTCATATTTTTCTGCCTCTTTGCATGCCTGGTAATTTTTTATTAAATGCCAGATATATGAACTTTACCTTGTTTATATTCTTATAAATATTCTTGAGCTTTGTTCTGGGACACAGGTTTCTTGGAAACAGTTTGCTCCTTTCAGGACTTGATTTTTTGTTTGGTGGGACCAAAGCAGTATTTATTTTAGGGCTAATTTTACCTTACTATCAGGGTAAAACCATTCTAGTATGCTACCTGATACTATGTGAATTGTGATGTTTTTCTCTCTGGTTGGTGAGATCAGGACCTATTCTCAGCTCTTTGTTGTGTTTGGGAATTATTCCATGTCGTCTATTCAGATGATTCGTTCCCCTGCATCTATACACTGATCAGTACTGAGCTACAGGCTTGAAGTCCTCTGCAGACCTCCTAAGCTTTTTCTCTGGCCGGCTCTCTTCTGACATTCTGCCCTTTTGTATTCCAGCTGCATCTTCTTAACCCAGGGAGCCTGCCAGGCTCTGCCTGGGTTCCCTGTCTCCATGCTGCAGCCAGGACATACTCTCTAGGCAGTAGGCTGGGCGGTTGCCACAGTAGGGACTCCTGAATTGTATCCCAACTCTTAGAAATCACTGTCCTTCACTGCCTTTGTCCAGTGTCCTGAGTGCCTTTGTTTCACATATTTTGTCCAGTTTTTTAGTTGTTTTGAGCAGGAAGATAAGTCTGATCGATCCCTGTTACTGAATCTTGACCAAAGTGGAAGTCTATCACTAATTAACTTGTGTCCATGTGTGAGAGAATTAACTTTTTATTAAAGTACCATATGTAAGAATATATAGGAAAGTATACAACTCGGTGAATTTTTATAAACTGAATACACCTGAAAAACTACCACCCAGATTGAGAAACAGGACATCACCAGGACCCCAGAGATTCTCCTTATGTTCCCTTATACACTCTTCACCCTGACAAGGGAAACACTACTGTCTTGACTCCTAACAACACAATAAATTGCTAAGCTTTTATTTTTACTGTCCTCCTATTACTTTTCTGTCAGTGAGATTGTCTTTCATTGAAGAATTTGGTCTTCAACTTAAACAACTAGCTGATAATTTGGTCTTATATTTATCTTTAATAGATAAATGATCCAGCATTGAGACACACAGGCCTCTACTGCAACCAGCTCTCCTCTACTGACCTTCTCAAAACAGAAGCAGATGGAACCCAGGTCAGTAAGAAAATTCTAAGCCCAGAGCTGTCAGAGGTACTCTAGATACACAGAAGATGTTGTGTAGCATCGTTAAGAGCCTGACCTTGGGAGTCAGACCTGGGTGTGAGTCCTGGCTCTACTCTTCCTAGCTATTTCAGCCTGGGCATGTTACGGAACTTTCCTGAGCTGCTGTATAACCACACAACTAACAAGATACCTGTTCATAGGATTGTCAAGAGGGTTAAATGAGATAAACTTTCAGAGGGTTAACTCAGTGCTTAGATAGGACAAAAGGATCACAAATGGTGGCCACTAATTGTTATTTTATAAATAAACACCATGCTAAAATTCATCTGTATTCACAGTGCCTCAGAAGATCCCAGTAAGATCAGATAAAACAGAGTGCCTGCTGTGTGCTCTGCCTCCTTAGAAGTATGTGCGGCCACTTTCCTATATTAACCTAGTTTAGAAATTTTGGAGGGAGGTTTTAATTCACTTTGGTAACTATGAGTTTAGTGTCTTCATAATTTTTTTTTAACGCAGGCATTATGCTGCAAATGGAGATAGGAAGAGACATAAGATATGTTCCTTGCCCTTTAGGTAAACTGTGGGGAGAAGTGAAGAAAGGAAGTTTCATTTGTGAAATGCTTATGATTTGCCAGGCCCTGTGCTAGGCCCTGCGTGCTTTATCTCATTTAAGCCTCACTGTAACCCTGTGAAGGAGGTAGTAGTCCTTTTCTTCACAGATGAAGAAACTGCACCATTCACAAAGCTAGAGGAGGAAGAGCTGAGGTTCAAACCCAGGTCTTTCTAACACCAAAGTCCATGCTGTTTCTGCCATACCACTTAGGGCATGTTGAAAGATAAAACATATAAACATACGCACACAAATGGTCGCATAACCAAAAAGAAGGCAAACTATCAGTTATGTTACAAGTAATGAGAGCCGTAAGTGTCCAAAGAAAGGAGAAATTGCTGAGATGGTCGGAAGAGCATTTACACAGGAGAAGGAACTGAACTGGGCCTTGAAGGGCAGTTGTCAAAGCAAAGTGAAGGAGAAAGGTATGGTAGTTGTTAGAGGCTGGTGCAGGGGGTGGATTTAGAAGTAGAGGAGATTGGAAGTTAGAAGCCACAAAAACATGGAAATAGTATTATCTTAAATAGTGTAGTCCTGGGAGACCAAATCCACTGATTTGGTTTATAATAAAAATTCATAGGAATTAAAATTGGTAAAGTAGATTGGGGCAAATCTCAGGGACCTTGAATGCTAAAGTAAAGGATTTGGATTCACTTCCACAGATGAAGAGTCCTCCCCAAGGGGAACAATGATAAAAGTACTGGTTTAGGCTTCATCTTGGGGTGGAGGAGGTAAAGGAAGACACACTGGGCTACCAGCTCAGGAGGAGAAAGATCAGTTAGGAGGCTGTGTCCATAGTCTGAGCATTAGAAAATAGGATGTGAGTCCTGTGAAGGGAAAGAGAAGGCATTTTGAGATGGGAGAAATGAACAGTCTTCATTCACTAAGTTTTCAAAAGTCTCACATCCACAGAGACATGTACTGGACAGCTCAACAAATGAGTTTAAACAAAACAACCAAGTTTTAGAGTTCTGGAGCCCTAGGGCAGTATTTGAATTGAAGTAAAATATGCTAGAAAATCTCCAGAGGTTGGGACTCAGCTCTCACACCATTCTTCTCACCTGGCAAATCTAAAGCTTCTTTTGTGTCACACTTTACCTATCTAGGAAGGTGTGGCGATGTAAGAAGTCCCTTGAGGTCTGGTCTAAGTTACCCCCCTTTTAAGTAACTGTTCAAAATGACTCACATGTGTTTTAGAGTTTGGTTTAGTCTTTTCAGTTTTTTTATTTCCAAAATACACTATCTTTTAAAAAGTATTGTTTTTAAAGAAGCAGAATTTTCTCTCTGGTTTGTTTTATCATGCCTTTGTCAAGAATGTTTTTAAGTATTTTTGGACAAAACACTTTATGCTCTGCCCCAATATTTCATATGTAGAAACATGTAAACACGAATTTGTTTTTTTTTTTTAAGAGACAAAGAGACAGGGTCTCACTGCGTCACCCAGGCTGGAGTACAGTGGCACAATCAGAGCTCATTTCAACTTCGAACTCCTGGCCTGAAGCGATCCTTCTGCCTTGGCCTCACAAAGTGCTAGGATTACAGGTGTGAGCCACTGCATCTGGCCTGAAATTTTATATGTTGATTTTTTTTTTTAATCAGTCCCTCAAAGGTACTATAGTTTGTGCTCATGTGACATTTCAGTAGCACAATCTTCTTTCTGTTGTAGCCTGTCATGGAATCTCTATTTGCCCCAGTGTTGTTATATTTACCAAACAGAAGCTGAGGAATGAGTTAGATAGAAATACAGAGACAGAGGTATGGAAAAGGAGAAGAAAACAGCAAGGAGAGGAGCACTGGAGTGCTAGGGGGCTAGCTGTGTTGGAGAGCTGCGATGGGGAGGAAGCAAAACAGAGGAGAGAACAGGAGGAGAACACAGAGAATAGAGAAGTGGGAAGAGGGCTGGAAGGGAGGTTGTTGACCTAGGGAGAGAGGAAGGCCCAGTGAAGCTCTGAAAGAAAAAGAGTCAGAATGAGAAACTATAGAGCACAGAGGGGGAGGGCACAGAGGCAGCTAGAGAATAGACGCAGAGCAGGGCGAGCTTTAGATACACGAGAAAGAGCCCAGAGATGACGGTAACAAATGGGAGCATTGTGGGAGGGCAAGAAGCAAAATTTGGGAAACTAGGGAAAGAAATGGGTGAGAATAGTGCTGATCTAACTAGAGATTTAATTTTTAGTATATGTGCTGCCGAAGCGAGCACAAACTAGAGATTTAATTCATCAGACACTGAAAAAGTTCGACTCGGGGCTGTCTGCCTTCTCTGAGAGGGAGTGGAGATGTAAATGGATTAAGAGGATAAGAGACCATGGACTGAAGAAATTTGATGGTCAGGACATTTGACATTTGGCTAAGGAGGGCTGATGGAAAACAATTTTTATTCAATTAGGGTAGAAAAGTTTTCAGAAAAGCTGAGTGTAATTGGCATAAACTAGTGATAAATGACCAAAAAATACATCATTAATGTAAAATACTTTATGAACCTATTAAACATAAGGCACAAGTTTGCCAAAAGTTTGAGACAGTTAGAGGTACTTAGATGCCTTAGAAGGCATCTCCATTCCTGGTCTGGAACATTCACAGTGTGGTATTGGCCTTAATCAGTTCTACAAACAACTTTTTAATAAGTCTGATTGGTAAAAACTAACTTCTGGTTTTGTTTTCCCAATAGAATATGCTAGAACTATGCAACTTTAGACATTTTTGAGGAATAAGTGTATTATTACTGAAAGTAGTTAAAAAAAAAAGGGAAAATTCACACTGTTCTCAGCGAGTAGATTTACTGTTACTTTTAGCTCATGTGTTTAAATGGATTGTCTATCAGGGAAAATAAAGTCAAATATAAAATTGTTCTACTGATATTTTGTTGTAATTCTAAAGTCAATATGTGAAGGAGCTATGCAATAATATATTTAGATATTACACAAATCTTTTGGACATTAACCTTAGATGATGATGTCCTGTTATTGAGTTGTGGTGGTTTTATTTTGCTAATACTGGGTTAAAGCCCTTAATTTTTCAGTGACATCATAAAGATTTTTCTAGCCTACTAAAGTCATCCATAGAATGGTTTTAAACCAGTTTTCCAAATAGTATGTATTTTTTAAAACCCACCACTGGATACCCAGACTCCTGAAACTGGGCTTTTCCCAATCTTGGCAATGTTAGGAATGACACTTACTTTCAGTACTGATGGCAACCCTGTAGGAGGCGTGACCATTCCAATTTTGATTTTATTTTTAAAGTGTGAACTTTCCAGAACCCTGAGCAAAATGAGTGCAGCGATTTTCTTTTTGTAGGACAAGAAGACAGAAGAGTTCTTCTCTGTGGTGACTACAGACTAGAGGAATGCTCTAGTGAGTTTCCACTTCAAGTAGTACCCACTCATAAGCCGGGGGGGCAGACCCTTCTGTCTAAACACATCTTTTATTTGTGTTCCAGCAGGTGCAACAGGTTCAGGTGTTTGCTGACGTCCAGTGTACAGTGAATCTGGTAGGCGGGGACCCTTACCTGAACCAGCCTGGTCCACTGGGAACTCAAAAACCCACATCAGGACCACAGACCCCCCAGGCCCAGCAGAAGAGCCTCCTTCAGCAGCTACTGACTGAATAACCACTTTTAAAGGAATGTGAAATTTAAATAATAGACATACAGAGATATACAAATATATTATATATTTTTCTGAGATTTTTGATATCTCAATCTGCAGCCATTCTTCAGGTCATAGCATTTGGAGCAAAAAAAAAAAAAGGAGTTCACTTTTGTTGGGAGATTGAAAGATGTTTTTGTTTCTTTCTTTGCAAAGGCCTTGGATATTGAAAAAATTACAAGGCAGAACAGTTGGACAATCTATTTCTTGAGCCAAATTTAATTATTCTTATTTTTATAATCAGTCATTGGCTTCTTATCTGGATGAAGGCTTCTGGAGGAGAACCAAAACGACAAGTTCCAAGAGGAAGATGAAGCTCTGCTTCTGCCGCTCAGTCCCATCCCTGCCCAGAAAGAAGGGCGCGTGGGGCTTTGCCTGTGCCCGTCCACCAAAGGCTGTCACATTTCTTGAAATCAACAGCCCTCCCCTATCCCGGCCCCAGGCAACTTGTGTGTACAATCAGCTTCTTCTAGCAACTCAATATCTGTTGGCTTCAAGAGAATATTTTGCCTCCACTTATGTACCCCTTCTCCTTTTTTAAAAGATGGATTTAAACCAAGATGCCTCCAGGAAAGAGGATGAAATAAGTATATTCATAGAGGAATCCAAAAAATACAGTTTGGGGGAAAATGCAATAATTTTTGATGAGATGGGTGAAGGACAAGAAGTGAGTTCTGTCAATTATTGTAGATATAATTTTCTGATTAAATCTGGAAAAAAAAAGGCAGCCTGTTCTTTCTGCTTTTATTGTATTAACAGCTGAGGTAGCTAAAGTTATTTAAAATAAAATTAAATTTATGATCCAAGTAGCTTATTTTTCCCTTTAAATCTCTCTGTAAATATATTTGATTTCTTATAGAAATTGATTTCCTTCTGTTTAATTTTATGCTTTTATTATTATACTCTTCATTTTTCTAAATTTGTGTGTGAAATATAACATTGATTGACTTGCAGTTACATTTGGCTAGTAATATTTTGTTATTTTAATAACTGTGATGCCAAGTATGGATTTATTTTGGGTTCAAATCAAAATGCCACTGCCAGAAAGAGCTGTTCCAGCTGAGCTAGAGCATACTGCCCTAGAGTGTCCCTGGGATCATCTAATCAGAAGTACACAGGCTACTTGTACAGACAAAAGTTAGTACTCAAAAATCTTCATTTTTTTAGATTGACTTTGGGAATTTGAATTTTCATCAGTACAAATATAAATTTCTCTACCCTGCTCTGAGGCTAATTGGTACCATATTTTCCCTTTGTGTCTTGTCACTCTGCCACATCCCATCTCATCCTGGCCTCTGAGTCATGGACCCAGTGAACTGACTTTCTAGTTCTTGAAGTTCCACTGCAAGGCCAGGAAAGCTTGAGAAAGGTATTGTGGAAGAAGCAAAGGTAGACCCCCATCACTCACCTTCATCTGCATCCCTGGGCCTGTGAAGGATGACAACCTCTGACGTTCTGCACCAGCTACCTCTGCTTCCACAGCAGAGAAAAGGCCATAATAACTATCAGTGGAAGAGGAGCATGGACTCAGACTTCAAGGAAGAAGCCATTTTCCCAGGTCCTTCCTTCTGCATCTCACCACCCCCTAGTTAACAGATAACTCCATTGAACAGCATCTATTCAGAAACTATACTGAATAAAAAGATTGGTGGAAGGGCTCATGTGGGTAGCAACTATGAAACAGAAATAGGACACTCAGTTACAAACATTATCTCTTTTAGTTTTTCAGAAAATGCATCCCTGATTCCATTCATTTCCAGCTTGAAAGCCCAGCCATATTACTCTAGTCCCTACCAAACTGCTCTAGAAGGTCATTTCCATTTTGTTTGTGATATTTAGATGTGTAGACTTCAGGAAGTTCACCTTTAACTTCAGCATTCCAGATGAAGTTTTCGGACTCAGTGCTTTTGCATAAGGAACTAGAAAAAAAAGTGGTAAGGAAAATTGGAGATGCTAACATCCTTCCCATCCCAACTGCACCTTAAAATATGCATGTCACCTTCAAGGTTTTATAATTGCACTGTTTGTTTTATGTATGTACAGATTAAAATTATTGCTACATTTGAGGAAAATAAAATTGCTTGCTTCTATGTAATTCCTGTCATTTCACAGGAAATTTACTTTTCCAGCTACTGAATAGAATTTGTTTAACAACCTCATGGGTTGCCTCTTCATTTACAGGAAAGAAATGAAACCTACATTCTGCAGAAATTGCCAAAGCCCCAAATGACTAAGGAGTGATTAAAGGATAATAAAGGATCCCTGAAGCCAAAGATCCTCAAAGTCACCCTAATATGAGCCAGCCTGTTGAAATTTGAGAAGGTCAAAGTGAAATCATGATAGTGGGCCTTGAGGAAATTCTAACTTTGGCTATTTGTCTGATGATTAAACACTCTTGCCCTACTGTTTCTTGACCCTGGAGATCTGGTCCGGGCAGTACTTCATAGCCACAAGATACCATATCTCTCTTGATTATTGTTTTTTTTAATGTACCAACATTTATCGTTACAGATGTTGAATCTTAGTTGAGGAGGCTCCCTCAATGTGACAGTGCATTTTATAGAAATTAAGCCCTGTGTCTTGTTTGTGTGTTTTTACGGCAGCCTAAATCCACCAACACTTGGCTAGGTGAGGCCAGGGTAAGGGGGGTAAACAAATGTGATTCCAGAGGGCAGGGGAGGGTGTATTTCCCACACACATTCCTACACATAAATATGCACAGATTTGGCAGCTGTTGTCTGAAATCATATTTATGGGGGAACAAAACCTTTTTTTACAGTTGGGATAAAGTAAAAATGGTGCTTCTTTTAGATGAGGCTGAACATTGATTTAAAGTTATCCTGAGGTTTAGGGGTGGGGAAAAACAAATAGAAACAATTGAGGAAAAAGAGAGGTTGGAATAAAGAAACTTCACCTCCTTTATGTTTTTGTCTAAGGAAGGTTCCATTCCTAAAGATCTTAGAAATGGTTTCCTAGGCCTTGACAAGGAAAAATAAAGGATAGTTGTCTGCTTACAAGGGCAGTTATGCTGATTTCCTTGTTGACATTAACTGTTCTTCCCAGAAGAGCAGATCCACCTGAATAGGTGAATAATTCAGAGCAGGCTTGATCTTTGACCATTCCTGTACCTCTGAAGATCTTGATGATTTAATTAAGCCCATATATTCTTTTTATTGGAGAAAACTGCCAAAGGAAGCATTCCTCCATCCAGAACCCTTTCTGCCAGCGCTAAGTTAGTTTTCTTTATATATTTTCTTTGCCCCTAGAACTCTTAACAAGATTGAAAAAAACAAAAAGCTCTGGCCTCATTCACTCATTCAACACATTTTATTGTCTTTATCCAGGGCACTAGGAATTTGAGAGGATCCCGACAGATATGGACCCTGCCCTCATGGAGCTTATATTCTCATGGGGGGACTTGGAGTGATATAATCACATTTAGATTAAGTGGTACACAGGGGAGTTTAAAACTCCTTTGTGAGGTCTCATCTGGAGGGTCAAGGCAGGCTCCATTGAGGAAGAAATGGTATTTGAAGTGAGCTGTGCAAGGTGATGAGAAAGTAGCTCAGTGAAGAGCAGAGTGAGGAGAGTTCTGAGGAACAGCAGGTAGGCAGGCCTGGGGACAGGAAGGAGCCCCAGAGAGCTGGTTTTTTAAATTGTTAACCAATGTTCCTGAGCTCTCATAAACACATTATTAGAATTATGTCAGCTGGTGGGCTGGGAAGTAATTTAAGTCAGCCTTTGGCTCCAGGAGGAACATAGGCTAGGCTTTGGGATCCTCATTTGCAAGTTGTTCCAGCTGATAGCTAAGGTCTCTTCCATAACTAGCCCTATCCAGCCAGAAGTACAGGGCTCTATATCTTCTACACAGTGATCTATAGCTGGTGACAATATTATTAATAAAAAACATTCAAAGAAAATAAATTTGTACTGTAACAATGTCTAAAGTGCTTTTAGGTACATAATCTCATTTAATCCTTTGCAGTCCTTGAGAGAGTTGTAAAGAAAAAAACAAGCTCTAAAAGGTTATGGCATAAACACTACTATTTATCAGTGGAATTGGGAGTTGAAACCAAGTCTTTTGATTCCAAATTCTGGATTCACTATCCTGGACTGTATGATTTAGGATGGATTCTGAGTCTGCAGACTTTAATCTCATTGTGTGACTTTAAGCAATGCTTTCTTATGTGAAATAATTTTAAAAACAGGCTTTGAGAAGAGGGGCTAGAACTCGAGGGTTGAGAAGAGAGGACCAGCCCTCCTCTGGAGGCAGAGCCTGCCCTTTAGGGGCCTCAACTAGCTGGGGGTTGTCTTTGGCATGCGGTCAGCAGGGTGTCCCACTGCAGCTTGGGAGAAGCATTCTGTCCCTTCATTCATGGGGAGTGAAAGAGGAGCTCCATGGAACTACAGCTTAGCTTAAAAGAATTTTAAAACATCCCCTTATTTAAAAGAATTTTGGAAAATATGGGTTCCTTCTGGGGCAGGTAAAAGAATGGCTGACAGAGGATCCTGTATTGTGAGGCAGAGGATTGGTAGGACCCTACAATTCCTCTTAGGATATTAGGTTTCTTGGATCAGACCTTGGAAGCACTCACTTTTTCCTGGCTATTGATCCTTCTGCAAAGAATCATTCTCCTGTGCTATGGAATTTGGCTCTGGTCTAATCATTTGTGCTTGTCTTAGAACTTGTGGTAGTTTGTACAACCAACAGAAGCAAGCAGTGCCCACAGGTATCCATAGCAAACCTGAGACACTGGCTTGAGAAAACAATTAAAATGTTGAATAATTTCTGTTCCATCAAATTGCCCTCCCATTTTAGTGCCCATCAGTCCTAAGGTAAAGCAAAAACCCTAGGCCACAGTTAGGGTATTTGTTCCATTTTTGATGAGCTGTTGCAGTACAAACACTGGAATGTACAAAGATACTTGGCTGAAGCTGCTTCTTTCCTAACGACAGAGATTCTACATCAGTTAAGAGATTTTTTTTATTTCTGCTCTGCCGCAAGATACTAGGCTAATAACCCACTCTTGTGCTAATAAATTCTCATGTCTGTGCAGCACTTTGACACACATTTGAGCTGCAAAATCCTATAAAGCAATTAAAGTAGGCCATTTTACAGGTGGTGAAACCGAAGCTCAGATCTATGGTCAGGTGGCTAGGAAATGCTGGCTTCAATCCTTGGGGTGAAACCTGCCATTGTTTCCACTGCACAATAGAAATACTAGAAATAAAAGCACCGTGAGACAATGACACAAAGACTGTGGGAATCTTGACAAGTTAAAAATTACTCTCTGAAACTCAAGTTCCTTAGAAGCCTGTAGTGGTTTCCATTTTGAAAATAAAGCTGAAGACTAATTTTGAGTTTGTTGAAGTATACATGTCTTAAATTTGTGTGAGGGTATCTCACACAGGCTCCTGTATTATCCCTGAACAGTTTCATCTTTTCTCTTGAACTCAGTACCACCTACATGTCTCTGCATCTTAAGTCCACTCTTCTAGCTGGGATCTCTCTCATGATCCAGTCCTAAATTTCCATCTGGTGAACATTACCACATGGATCCCACCCTCCCACTCCCAGCACCTCAAACCTAAGTCCCAAACCAAATAACTTATTCCCCACAAATACGTTCCTGTGTCTCTTATCTGAATTGGTTACATCGTCATTCTCTTAGTGGTCATTTTCAACAACTTCCTCCCACTCATCTCACCAAGTCGCAAGAAGTTACCCTTTGTAGTGCCTCATGGCCACCTTCTTCCTAGCCCTGCGGGTCACTGGCCCAATTCAGGACTGAATTATCTTTCTATGGATAACTATGATAACCACCTTCCTGCCTCTTACATTCATCTTTCATACAAGCATCAGAGAAATCTTTCCAAACACAGCCTTCAGAATCTATTAGTGACTGCTTTTTATCTAGAGCCCTCCCTGGTCCCCACATTCCGATGAGCTTTTCCTTTACACTTACTGCGTTGCTACGGTGTTTGGGCCTCCATTGGCACATGGTTATATGTACATCTATCTCTTTTCTCCACTAACTTACAAGTCTCTTAAAGAAAAGGTACACATCCTATTTCTCCCCCCTCAAAGCCTTCTACATAATAAGGCTCTTAAATTCCAATTGAATAAATAGACTCAGAGGCAATATTTTAAGTAAGGGAAAATTGCTGATGGACAGACCAGACAATGAGTTGTCTCCTGAGAGTCTGGATTGTTGAGCTAATGGAAGGTTGCAGACGTGTCGAAGAGTTCAAGACAGGGTCATGATTTTATCTCGATGATTGTTCCCTTTTTGCATGAATGCAGGTCCTTTTCTTGAGAAGGTTTTGAAAATCTCACACTCTAGGAGCCTCCACACATTTGGAGATCTTGCAGAACATTAGCAGTTATCTTTAATATTCATAAAACTCTCAGCTTTGTATTTATAGATATATGCTTCTGTTAAACCCTTTGCACGTCTCAGATATTACCTTCTCACTGAAAATCAGCTGATTGGGGTGACAATCATCTTAACTGAGAAAATAGAAAAGGCAGATCAGGAGAGACAGTCACTTCCAGTCTTCCCTCTCAAAATGTATATATAGCTACTCTCTTCTCTACTTACAATGTAATGCTGCTGAGAAGTGATTCATGTTGAAATTAAACAAGAATAAGATGGCTCCTTTTGAAAATTTCTATGAGGCCTTTAAAACCAGTGCCTCTAAAACCTGAGTGACTTAGAAAGTGAACAGATGGGACAGGTCAATGAACAGAGAGACCTTCCTCTCTCCAACGGGAACAAGGGTCCTACCTGGGGTTTCTTATAACTGAAGAAGCAGCCCAGCCCTGCTTTGTTTTCAAGTCTAAAGTAATTTATTATACACCTGCCTGGACTAAATTTTAGGCTGCATATTTCTTGTTCATTTTCCTTTTTAACTTGCAAACTTTTATAAAAATAAGCATTAATTTTTAAAATTAGCTTTCCATTTTAACATTCTTCTAATGTTAGCGATTATATTTTAAATGATAATTACTTAGCAAGCTAGACTTTAAAGTTCAACCAAAACCAACTTGGGAAAAGGCTCCCGATAGAACATACTCTATTTAAAGACTCATGCATTTCTAAGCTCAGGCTTTAAATTTTCATCCTACCTTCCATCAAAAGTTTTTTTAAAGCTTTTTATTAAGGAAATTTTTGAGTATATATGAAAGTGGAAAGAATAGTGTAATGAATCAGTTTTAGACATTTTAAATCTGTCTTTGATATGTGATTTTTATAACCCCAAATAAAGAGATAACTTCAGTCACTTTATCAATTTCCAGCTCAAAAGTAAATTGTGGTTAGTCTTCTTGAGAATCTTTAGATTTTAGGATTTGTCTTTTAAAAATTGCACATTAGCTATCTTAAATAATATTTCACAAGTAATTTAGTGGTAATGATGATATATATTTTCAGCAAACAGATATTGAATACCTCCTATTTGCCAGTTACCATTCCAATCACTGGAGTTACATCAATGAAGAAAATATAAATCCCTGCCCTCTTGGAACTTGCATTCTAATGAAGGTGCTTGACAAACAACAAGCAAAATATATGGTATATCATATGTCAAGTGCTGTGGAGAAAAATTAAATAGGGAAGGAAGGATAGGGAGTAGGGGAGAGGAGTGGTTACAGTTTAAAGCAGGAAAATCAGGCCTTCAGAGAAGGTGACATTTCAATGACAACCTGAAGGAGGTGAGATAGTAAACCATGGCAGGGTGGGTGCTGTGGCTCACGCCTGTCATCCTAGCACTCTGGGAGGCTGAGTCAGGAGAATCGCTTGCGCCCAGGAGTTCGAGACCAGCCTGAGCAAGAGCAAGACCCTGTCTCTACTAAAAATAGAAAAATCAGCTGGGCGTTGTGGTGTGCTCCTGTAGTCCTAGCTACTCGGGAGGCCGAGGCAAGAGGATCCCTTGAGCCCAGGACTTGGAGGTTGTGGTGAGCTATGATGACACCACTGCACTCCAGCCAAGGTGACGGAGCAAGACTCTGTCTCAAAAAAAAAAAAAAAAAAAGGAAACTGGAAAAAGTGAGCCATGGCAATATGGAGGAAAGAGCTTTTTAAAGGGATTACTCTGGCTTTTGTGTTGAGAATTGTTAGTAGAGAAGGCAAACGTAGAAGCAAGGAAACCTGTTAAGAGACTATGGGATAATCGAGGCGAGACATGGTGACTTGGACCAGGACGGTAGCAGGAGCAATCATGAGGAGTGGTCAGATTCTGGATACACTTTGAAGGTAGAGACGAGCATTTGCTGCCGCATCAGATGTGAGGTATGAGAGAAGAATCAAGAACGGCTCCCAGGTTTTTGGCCTGAGCAACCTGAGGGATGGAATTGCCGTTAACAGGGATAGAAGCAGTTTAGTTCATTTTCTGTCATGGTAAGTTTAAGATTCCTATGAGACAGCCAAGTGATCTCACATCAACAGTTGGATATATATGGGTCTGAAATGGAGTAATTGGGGCTGAAGATATAAATTTGGAAGACATCAGTATATAGCTGGTTTTTAAAATGATGGGACCAAAAGATGACTGGGACCCAAGACTCTTAACCAGGCTATCTCTCTCACATTAAATAATCATGCCAAGTAGTGTTCATCCCAGGAACAAAGATGGTTTGATATTGGAAGTCTAGGAGCGCAATTCACCACAGTAACAACAGAGAAAAACCATATGATCATTTTAGTAGATGCAGGAAAGTTTGATTTTAAAACACCCACTTATGGGCCAGGCACAGTGGCTGGCCCCTGTAATCCTAGCACTCTGGGAGGCCGAGGCGGGAGGACTGCTTGAGCTCAGGAGTTTGAGATCAGCCTAAGCAAGAGCAAGACCCCGTCTCTACTAAAAATAGAAGAAAAAAAAAATTAGCCGGGTGTCATGGCCTGTGCCTGTAGTTCCAGCTACTCAGGAGGCTGAGGCAGGAGGATCACTTGAGCCCAGGAGTTTGAGGTTGCAGTAACTGTGATGGCACCACTGCACTCTAGCCCTGGCAACAGAGTGAGACCCTGTCTCAAACAGACAGACAAACAAATAAACAAACCCACAGCTAAAATTCAGCCTTAGGTCAGCATTCAAAACCTACGAATCTCTGGATCTTAGAGAAGGAGAAGCTGGTGCTGTGCTAAGCTTGACCTCAGAGGACAGCCAAAACTTGAGATGCAATCAGAGCTGAGGGCAGTGGTTCTCAACCATTTGTCCGCACTAACACCTTCCCATCAGTAACAATGGCTCACTATTGCCAAGTTCTCAACCAGGAAGCAATGAGGAGTACACACCCCTAGGACAGCATCTCAGAATCTGTGGGGAAGTTATATGTCGATTAAACAATAAAACAAGCAATTCTTAACATGCCCCTCTAGGGGAGACCTCTGCAGTCTGCCATCGCCATGAGAGGCAGTGACCTAGGCTTTGACCCTCAGCTTTACAAGTTCAGAAACTCAACTTTGTCAGCTCATCAGTGATAATTGGGCTCTAGGGTGTTGAGTCGCACAACTCACCGTCACAGAGGCTGATTTATAATCAAGAATGTCAATTAACCAATTTAAAATGGAAGATACAGCTTTCTAGCACTTGAACTATTCATGATCCCTTTTCAAACTACCCTCTAGTATCTGGATGGCTGGAAAACCAAATTAGTTACCGACTGTGAGAGTTTAAGAACATTGCACTGACAAAAGACCTGGTTTTCAATCCCAGTCCTGCCACTGACTTTGATCTTGGGCAAGTCAAAGCCTTTCTGAATTTATAAACTTTGAGGCAAGGCTGTTAGGATTTGTTAATATGGAAGCACGTTGTTAATTATAAAATGTTTTCCAGTTATAAGAAACCAACCAAAGCATAGGAAATTCTTTCAAGGATATAGCGTCTATTCCGGGGCTTGCAACACAGTCTTTGCTCTGTTGGAGAATACATCATTTTCTGTAACCTTAGTATGCATAGCTAGATATAGTGCACTTAGTGCCAGATTCCTGCTCTTGTCTTGACTCCTTCCTCCTGTGAGCATGTTACACACTTTCATAATGTGTTGATTCTTTTTTTTTTTTTTTGAGACAGAGTCTCAGTTACCCCAGGTATTGTGCAGTGGCGTCAACGTAGCTCACTGCAACCTCAAACTCCTGGGCTGAAGTGATCCTCTTGCCTCAGCCGCCCAAGTAGCTGGGACTACAGGTACGTGCCATGACGCTCAGCTAATTTTTCTATTTTTAGTAGGGACAGGGTCTCGCTCTTGCTCAGGCTGGTCTTGAACTCCTGAGCTCAAGCGATCCTCCCACCTCAGCTTCCTAGAGTGCTAGGATTACAGGTGTGAGCCACTGTGCTTGGCCCATAATGTCTTGATTCTTAATCACACACATTTATCATTCAGCTTTTAGGTTGGCTGCCTCTGAGGCCAGGCTGTTTCTAGGTAGCCCCAGAGTTTCTGATTCAGTGGATCTTGGGTGGGACCTGAGAATTTGTACTTCTAACAAGTACCCAAGGGATACTGATCTAGGGAGACCAGACCGCACTTTGAGAACCACTGATCTAGTTCCAATGATAATGGCCTTAAGCTGATACTAAGAAGAGAATCTGTTGCTTCCCTGTGTTAACAGAAAAAAACTTTGTAAAATAATTTAAAGAGGTTTATTCTGAGCCAAGTGTGTGTGACTGACAGCCCAGAGCACATGTTTTCAAGAGGTTCTGAGAAAAGCTGCCCAGGAATTACATGTAAGATCATAAGTCAATATGTGGAAGGTGTACATTGGTTTGGCCCAAAAAGATGGGACATCTCGAACTGGGGTGGGGTGGGGGAGCTTACAGGTTATAGGTGGGTTTACGAATTCTTCGATTTCTAATTGGTTAAAGACATGACGCTTTGCCTAAAGGCTTGGAAAGTTTTAAGATAAGGATGTCTCTTAATCAGAGATACCCTTACCAGAAACTCAACTGTTAAGTAAATTGATGGCCTGCAGGTGTCGTTTAACCTTTGTCTTGCGTGGCCTTAGGCCTGTTAACACCAAAAGTGAGAGGGCATGAATTGTGTCTGACCTCTCTTCTCCTCATGGCTTGCAACTCAGCTTTAAAGGTTTTTCTAGGGTCCCCTTTGCCAAGAGGGAGTCCATTCAGTCGGCCTGGGGCTTTAAGATTTAATTTTAGTTCACACCTGCTACTGCCTTGCTCTCGCTCAGGGTCAGCACATGAGTACCTGGGCTTTCCCCACTTGGGTTGAAGTTTATGCTACCAGTGCTCAGGTCTCTGCTTTAGGCATTTGCCTGAGCTGCTATCTCCCAGCTATGTAGACACTCATTTCTGTCTGGCTTCATCACTGTGTCCTATGAATAATTCAGAATTTAAAAATGTTTTAAAGATGCAATGTCATTTAGAAACATTTTCCTAATTGGCTTGAATGGAACTATCAGGGAGTGCTTGGTTCTTGGATGGCATCACTCCCTAGCAGAAAGGGAAGCAGACAACTGGCTTACTTGACTGAAAACTCTTGAGGGCAACTCTGAGGGCTGTGCTTTCTATATCTTCCTCTGTGGAGGTTCTAGCACAAAGGCCAGACACTGTTCTAAGGGGTTTGTACATACTAACACATTTAATCCACATAGCACTACTGTGAATTCCTAGCTGGGGCTCAGGGAAGTTGAGTGACTTGCCCAAGTTCATAGAGTGTTCAAGCATGAGAGTCAGATCTGGACTCAGGCAGTTTGACACCAAAGTCTGGGCTCCTAACCACTGTGTTACACCATCTAACACAGTGCTCAATAAGCTTATTCAGAGTTATGAAGGACTATATGCCCCCTACTCCATAAGAAAAACATCAGCAGGTATGGTTGCCTTCAACTCTCTGCCTCCTCCAATCTGTAAACTTATGTGCTTCTGTACCTTCCCCCACTGCTTTTCCTCCAGTCTCAAAAAAGAAGTTTCCCCTCTCTCAGTTCAAGGCCAGTCCTTTCCTATGCCCTTGACACCACCTCTTCCCATTTTCTCTGGACTTCTCTCATCAGTTTTTCTATTTAGTAACTTCAATCTCTCCTCTGCTTACCCTCCTCCTCCTCACCCATCAGCTTGCTCAAGCATCTAAGAAAGTTCCCCCATGGGACCAGCCCCCATTCAGTCACTATCCTCTCCTCCATTTCGGGCTTCTTGGAAGAACACTCCTCACCTCTTACCTCCCCTCCTATTCTTGTTTCGATAGACTGAAATCTGATTTCCACCCTCATTATGCTATTTAAACTCTCACCCAAGTCCACCAATACATTCCCAATTGCTAAATGTTTTCAGTTCTTATTTACTAAAATTCTTATTTACTAAAATTGCACTTGATTTCTTTCTGCCCCTTGAAACTCTTCATTCACTTGGCTTCCTGGGGTTGGCTTTTCCTCAGCACTCCACCAATTTTCCCTGGGAGACCCCATGCACTCTCCTAGATTCAGGTCAACATCTTTTATAAAGGAAAATCTTAGTATCTGGTATCTTAGTGGAATGGTATCTAAGGAGGGGGGGAAATGTACCCATATTACCTTCTACACTTCTCTCTGTATTCTGTTTATCTGTCTTCCCACTAGAGTCTTAGCTACCTGAGGGCAAAAAATACTGTTTTACTCATCTTTATATATTCAGCTCTTAGTACAGCCTGCCACAGTAGACAAGTAACAGATATCTGTTGAACAAATTACCTCTTATAAACTTTGCTTCATGGATGTCTAAGCAAATTCTGTAGATATGTCCAAATGTTTATACAAATGTTTTAAACATTGTATAGAGTGGTACAGACATTCAGAGAAGGGAAATATCATTTTTGGCTAAGAATTTGTGAAGGCAATAGCACTTGAGCTGGAAATAGTTTAAGTCAAGAGGCAGGAAAGGAAGGGGAAGAGTACTAACATTCACCTCCCATGCCAGAGACTAGAGGATAGCAACTGGAGCAACTTTGTTGAAACATCAAGTTTGGATAAGGGAATAGAAGATTCATCTAAAAAGATAGGTAGGGGCCGGGCATGGTGACTCACACCTGTAATCCCAGCACTCTGGGAGGCCAAGGTGGGAGAATCTCTTGAAGCCAGGAGTTGAAGATCAGCCTGAACAACACAGCCAGACCCCATCTCTAAAAAAAAAAAAAAAAAAAAAAGCTGTGTGTGATGGTGCGTGCCCGTAGTCCTAGCTGCTTGGGAGGCTGAGGTGGTAGGATTGCCTGAGCCCAGGAGTTCTCGAGCAGTTCAAGGCTGCAGTAAGCTATGATTGTGTCACTGCATTACAGCCTGGATAACAGAACAAGACCTTATGTCAAAAAATGATAGTTAGGAAATGTAAATGGGGAGGGCCTGAAGACTAAGCTAAAGAATGCCGGCATTAATCCGTGGGCAAGTAGTGTATTCTGAACAGGGTGCTCAGTGATGCCATCTACATAAACCTGGTAGCAGAATGTCTGCTGGATTGGAACCAGGATGCACTGGAGGTGAGTGGACCAAGGGATGCTCCAGTGAGCAAAATGAGAGCCTGCTACAAGGCGGCAGCCCTGAAACAACAAGAAAATAGCTGTAGTACTTGACATATTTTACCAAATCTAATCAATAATTATGTATGTATGTATATATATAAAGATAATATGCACACACAAATTTTAACGTTTGATATTGAAATGCAGTCATACTTCATTAATAGACAGTATTTCTTCTTAACAATACATAAAATAATGCTGCATCTTAAAGTTGATGTCTTAGATTCAATGAAATGTGATAACTGGATGTGAATAAGAAATAAGGAATTCAAAAGCAAAGTTTCAAACCTGGGTGATTTGAAGAACTCCATTATTCCTAACAAAAAAATGGAAGGGATTTTCCTTGACCTCCATACCAGAGTCTAACCAAATCTTCTATTTGAGCAATGACCCATAGGCAATATCACTGCTCACCCACTTTTCCCACCTGAACTTATTAGTAAGAATAAGAGGAAGTACTATTAATGACAACTTTAATATGAACATGTGTTTGACCCCCAGGAAGCCATTACAATGGACAGGGAGGAGCAAGCTGACACTGAAAGGAGTACACGATGCTTAGGGTTGAATGTGCTGTTTCTGGATCCTGCTGATACACAAAGATATCAAAGCAGCAGTCATTTGAACAATCGGAACTTCTTCAAATGCTGGTTCACTTCTTCCTTGGGGTAGGGCCGGAGAGCAATGCAAGTAGGGATATTCTCTGGCTGCTCAAGCCACAGCAGGTGGTCAATGTTCTTCTGTTGCAGGGTCTCAGCCAGCTCCTTCAGGGTGGTCTCATCTGGGGCCTACAAGGAGCAAAACACAGATTGAAGAGCCCATTTAGGCAATATCAAAAGGTCATCCTCTGAACCAGAAGTGGAAGAAGTGCTTTACAAAAGAAGGAGCTGCCCTTGGTTGCCTTTCACTTTCTGCCCAGCAGTAGGGGAGGCGGAGAGGCTTAATATTGCTATTTATAGAATAGAGATTTTTCTCTTCCCTCTTGAAATGTTGTATGTGCTGTCAGTAATTATGCTGTATACATTTTCTAGTTCTATTATGGCTGATGCCCGTAATATCTAACCCCAATTCTACAACCAGCTCTGACTTCAAGAGCTGACTACTGGAAGGATTTCTAAAATCACATCACCTACCCCTGCCCCCTCCCCTCCTAGTCTATGTCACACAAACCTAGAAGGATTTTCCTTCTCCTAGGATAGCTTCCGCGTATTTACTCACATCACGGGAGGGTAAACTATTCTCTAACATACTTCTGAAATTGTTTCTGGGTCATCCTTACCACCCATTCACCCAAGCTGTATTCACCATTACAAGAAGTATTAAAACTAACACTCAAAAAATAATGTACGTTATTTTGCATAAAGTATATTTTTTGCCTACGAAGGCAGAAGCCACCAAGATAACCAGAGGCTTATCTCATCAAATTAAAGAATGCCAGGATTGATGCTCTTAATCTGCTGAGTCCTTTGGGCAGAGCCCTGCTGGAGGACTCATTAACTGCTTCTCTCTTCTTCAACACCAGGCATAGCACAATGAGCTATATTGAGCCTCTGGAGTCGGACTACTGGACTCCAAACTCTGACTGTGATCTTTAATAAGTTATGTGACTTAGCTGGCCTGTTTTCCCCTTTGTAAAATAGGGATGATAACGCTTCCTAGCAAGAATTTGATGAAATTAGGCTGTGCCTGGCACATATCCAATAAATGTATTTAATCTTGGTATTGTCTTATGTTCTATTGGCCTTTATGGCTACAACAGCACCTCAATTTAATCAGTAGTGACTCCTAAGTCCCTTTCTTGAGGCATGGCTAACAACTAAGGATCATCAGATATCTTTCAAACTCAAGGAAGCCACTTAATCTCTGTGGGCTACAGATGTGTCATCTGAGACAAGAGGAATCTGAACCTAATGATCTCCTGAGGCCCTCTTCCTAGAAAAAGATCTAAGGAAAAGCTATCTGCTGCTTTTCTGCCTACTCATAGATTCTCAAGACATTTTTTCCTACAGGTTACTGCTGGATACAGGTTTCCTACAGGTTACTGTCATTACCCAACAGCAATTTTTCTCTTGAAAGATAATCTGTTTTTGGCAGCTATCCATGAAGGTATTACCCCACTCCTCCACCCGAGTTCTCATTTATTTTAATGTAATTTTTCTCATGATAAAATATGTGCTTAATGTAGAAAATTTTAAAATATAGAGAAGCATTAGAAAATAACCAAAATCCCACCATCCACTTGATATTTGATACATCCCATTTGATATTTAGATGTATTTCCTCAGTTTTTTCTTTCAAAATTTGGATCATTTTGTATATAGAATATAATTCAGTTTCGTATCATCAGCACTCTTCCATGACACTAAATATGCCTCTAAAACATGACTTATGCTAGCTTCATAATAATACATTATAAAGGCATAATTTAACTAATCCCTAGCATTGGGAATTTAATAATTTCCACATTTTTTACCGATATAAAGTGCTCCTATGAATGTCCTTGTGTAAAGTTCTTTGGGTGCATCATTTTTTTCTTAGGATACATTTCTAGCTGCAGAATTAACAGAGCCAAAGGGTAAGATCTGTTTGGTCATCTGCAAAAAGAACCTTACCACTATTTTAAAAGATGTAGCGATTTATACTTGGTGTCTGGTATTTCTGATGCTAGGTTCAATTTATACTAGGGTTTTTAACATTTATTTCCAAATAATTTGGCGCTATACCCAGGTAAATACTTCGGTTTGACTTCAATTTGCACTGTCCCCATGGCAATAAGGAACCTTGTGTCCTTATCCCTTCTGAGTTGGTTTTCCTGGAAGACAGTACTTTTGGGCACGGCTTTAAAAGGACGGGACCCAGAAGCCACCAGTTCCTGGTGAGCCCGGGAAGGGTGCGGAGAAGCCTCAATAACGGACACAATGCCCACTCCGCACACAACCAGGCCCTGCCCAAGGGAAAGCTCCCCGGGAAACCGAACACTTCCCAAAATCTAAAAGTTAAAGATTCCTCCCCACTCACGCCACACCCACTCCTCAAGGTTAGGCCTTTCGATCCAAGGCCACTCCCACTTCCGGTCTCGACGACCTCAGCGTCCCTCCCCTTCGCCCCTTGTGCCGCACCTCGAGGACGACTTTGCGCATGCGCCCCAGCTCTCGGAGGTAAGCTGCGGTGTGCGGGTGGTCGCGGTGAATGTGCAAGGCCGCGGTGGCTGCGTGACAAGCCTGCGCTACCAATGCGCCCGCCGGCCAGGAGAACGGAGCCTGTGATAGATCCTTTCGTAACACCAAGTATTGTACCAGGACCTGCAGCTCCGCCCCGGAGGCCGCCATCTTCCTGACCACCCGAAAGACCGGACCTACTCCCCGGTGCATGCTGGGATCAGGGAGGGGCTCTGAGCGCCGCCATGACTTTGTACGGCGGGAGCGCAAAGTATGCCGGGACCGATTGGGTTAGTTTTGAAGACGGGGACGGCGGGAACTCTCACCCTTGGCCTGGGCGCGCAGGAGGAGAGGTTAGGGGCAGGAAGCCCCAAGGACCGACGGGACTGTGACCAGGGTGGCGGGCTGAGCGGGCTTTTAAAAAACTGCTGGACCAAAGGGGCCGTGCCCTCGGGAGCGCACCGGGGGCGGGGAGGTAGGTGTGGACACAGCAGAGTAGGACCCGGGGAACCGGCAGGCGCGTCAGGGAAGGGGAGTCCTAGGGTGACGCGGGTTATCCGGGAGCCGAGGGGGCGTGCCTGATTGGTGAGTGCTCTGCCACCTGGGTTTGTCTGAATGGGAGTAGATGTGACTTTGTTGCCATTTTCTCTTGCCAGCAAGGATATCTAGGTCCCTATTACCACTGGCCCAGACAGCTTCATGGGAAGGCTCTTGGGAATCTGAGGAGATGGAGCGGGCGAATACCTTACGTCTAGACGGCGAGTCGAAAGAAGGTATTCAAAGGGTCGCCTACTCCCCCTTCCTACTGCTGCCCAAAGATGACCCGCAGGCTGAAAGCCATTTCCTCCTGGAACTGATGTGTGACCTGTCTTGTTTGGGAGCAGATTGGTGAAATGAACTAACATTGAAAACTTAAAGGGACAGGCAGCCAAGATCATTCGACAAGGAAAAATTACTTTGTTTCTAGGCTGCTGCCCCTTTGGAAACTGATAAATTGCATTCATAGTATTCTCTGTGTTTATATCTAGAGATACAGTTCTAGCCAGTGAGATATCTTTTCTCTCATCCCAGGATTTTTTTCTGGTCATTTGTGCATTTCTCCCGAGAGAGGGCCAGTGTGAGGCGGTGACTTTGGTGTTGGTTAGACCTGGGTTTGAGTCCTGGCTTTGCCATTATAAATATTGTGGCCTTGGACAAGTTACTTTACTGTTCTCTGCCTCAATTTCTTCATATGGAAAATGGAGGTGAATAATAGTATTTTTGTGGTGGTTGTGGAATTAGATAAGTATTTAACTCTTTCCATGCTTTTCAAGTAAAGCATTTAGCACCTGTCTAACGTATAGGGAAGTATTCAATAAATGCTCTAATTCTTTACATGCTTCGTAAGTAAAGCATCTAGCACAAGGGTTCAACAAATGCTTTAATATTAGAGTTGATTAGCATTATGAAACTGTGACCTTTACTACATTTGTCCTTAGTCAATCCTTTGGGAACTGAGATTTACCTCTGAGTTTCTGTCAGAAGTAAGGTTGCTTTCCTCTTTAATGCCCAGTAATATTTGTGGACAGTTCTTGTTATTGTGTGCCTTTATAGTCCTATGCCACTAATTCTTTTTAGAGCTTTGAAGTACTTATTCAAGTCTGATGTCTAAATCCAAAGGATTATGCATTAGCACTTTGGAAAAGCTTGCATAAAACCCAATTTAAAAAATAACTCTGCAGTTTTAAAAACAATTTCTGAGTGAATTCAGTTGAATATAGCTGAAGCTGAAACTTTAGATAATCAATAGTATGTGGGTTAAGATTTATTGTTACATCAAGACTAAAAATAAGTTTGGTGACTATGTGTTAGAAACATGCTACAGTCAGAATTGACCTATTCTCTAGTCTATGACTGATTTTGTTTCTTTTAAAACAAGCGATGAGGTAGGTGGAAGTTTTGGATTATCAAGAGACTTAGACCAGTCAAGGAGTTATTCTACAGTCCCTTTATTCTCTACCCAAAACAATATTTAAACATTTAGCTGTTACTCATACTGGTTTTAGCCCTATACTTGTGTGGTTTTATAATAGCTTTCTGCTCAAGATTTGAATTCTTTCAAAAGTGAGCATTCCGAATTCATTGGAGAGGGGAGGACACAGAATTTTCGTTGCATCCAGTTGATTTCTTCAAATAGGGAGGGGTTTCGACCTTTTCTGGGACAGAACTGACTGGCTGTGATGAAATGCAATCATACCTTCCAAGATGAGGCAGGCCCAATAGATAGATTCTCTCTTTTCTCTAGTAGCAACATTAAACAACAAGCTGACATAGTTTTGAACACCTATGTATCTCAGAAACCTTGGGAGCACTAATATCTATTTGTTGTAGTAATGTAGAATTTACCTTTTATTGGAGTGACTCACTTGAGAACAATAATTAACAGTAGAACAATAATTAACAGTCTTAAGTTGTTATTTTTATCATTTTCCTTACAAAGGGGGAAAAAACTACATGTATAGTGAGTACCAGGGGAATTTTAGGTCCATAAAGTAGAATTTGACCAAGCATCTCCTGTAACACCTTAATTTAGACCATGTATGTGCACTTTTCAAATTACCTCCAGGTTGGACATTAAATAATTTTTGTAAGCTCTGTGAGGACAAGGACTTTCTTTTGCCATTCAAGTATGAATAGCTTCCAGCACAGTCCCTGGACCATAGTAGAGTCTCAATACATAGTTTTGTTGGATAAATAGAGATTTGTTAATAAAACAATCGCTAATTATTAGGACTAATTTATTATATAATTAAGATTTTCTTTTTTCACGAATATTATTGCAGTAATATGGACTTTTCTGTAGACATATGCCAAGTGAACTTAATCTCTAAGAGATCATGCCTGGTTGTCCATCTTTCAGTAAATATTTACAAAGCACTTACCACATGTCAGGCATTGTGCTAGGTATTAGGGATACATGGGTGAACAAAAACATACATGGTACCTGATTTTGGAACTGGAAGGTTCAATGGGAGAGAGAAGCAATCAAATAATTACACTAATTAATATACAGCTAAAACTGTAATATTTTGTCTGAAGGAAAATTACACAATTCTTTGAGATCTCATGAAAAGGCACCTGACCTTGTTCTGAAGGTGCCACAAAGGTTTCCCTGAGCAAATGCTGCTTGCACTGAGTGCTGATGAGCTAGAGTAAATGCAGGTGAAAGTGGATAAAGGGGCTAGGAAAGAGCATTCCATGGAAAGGGAATCTCACGTGTGAACGAACCAGGCAAGTTTGAGAGCCTGAGAGGAGGCCTGTGAGGAAGTGCAGAGAGAAGGAACATCGTGATATTGGTGAGGACAGGAGAGATAGGCAAAGACCAACAGGCCTTCTAGGCAGTGCAAAAGTCACTGTCAGGCTTTAGCCAGCTGAAGAACATGATCAAATTGAGATTTTGAAATATGCTGCTGGTGTAGGAGCCATCTAGGAAACTTGTAGTAAGCCAGAGATGATGGTGGCTTGAACTGCAATGCTGGCAGTGCAGATGAGGAGAAATGGACATATTTTAGAGATACTAGGAATGTATATTCAATAGGATTTGGTAACGAATTGAGGCTGGGGCATGGAGAAAGAAGGTGTAAAGAAGATGCTAAATATCTGGCTTACATAACTAGGTAGAGGGTGGTCCCAGTGACTGAGGGCCTTGGAAGGAAGAGATGATGAATTCAGTCTTGGACATGTTGAGTGTCAGGTTCCTCTAAGACTTCCAAGTAGATACACTGAGAAAGCAGGTAGATATTCTGGTCTAAAACTCCGGAGAGAGATATAAGGTAGAGATACATATTTGTGAGGCATTCACTTGTAGGTGGTCATTAAGGCTATGGGTATTGATGAGATTTCTTCAGGAGAAAAGAGGTCTTGGGACTGAGCTTTGGAAAATTCCAGCGTTTAATGGTCAAGGAGAAGAGTGTAAGCCTGCAAAGCAGAAAGAGGGGTCAGAGAGGTAAAATGTAAGCTTCACAAAAGCAAAGTCTTTGTCTCTTGTTCATCATTGTGTTCCCAGTGCCTCAAGTAGTGCTTGGCACAAAATAAGTGCTTAATAAACATTTACTGAAGAAGGAAAACCAGGAGGCTGTTGTGATAGGATTCAAGGGAAGAGAGTGTTTCAGGAAGGTAGTGATCAGTAGAGTCATATACTGCTGGGAGTGAGGTAAGGGAGCTTGCTTATGTCCATTGGATCCAGCAGCATGAACATCACTGTTGATCTTAGAGTAGTTTTGTAGAGTGATGGGAACAGAAGTGAGTTGAGAGTGGCCTGAGGTATGAGTAACAGTTAAGGAAATGGAGAAAGTGAGTATAGGTTGAGCAGCAAAAAGCCAAATCTGAAACTTTTTGAGCACTGACATGACACACAAAGGAAATGCTCATTTCAGATTTTGGATTTGGGATGCTGAAACTGGTAAGTATAATGCAAATATTCCAAAAACTGAAAAAATCCAAAATCTAAAACACTTCTGGTCCCAAGCATTTTGAATAAGGGATACTCAGACTGTATGGGCAAGTCTTTTAAGTAGTTTTCCTGGAAAGGAAAGGGGATGATAGGCAGAAGGCACGTGTGGACAAGGATGAGTCTATGTGTGAGTGAGTGAGAGAGTGTGTGTGTGGGGGGGTGTGTTTGAAGACGGGTGAGACTTGAGCCTGTGTGGGGAAGGGTTCAGCTGAGAGGAAGTAGATACAGCAGAGAACAGGGATAAGAATAATCTCAGGGTTCCTGAGAAGGCAAGAGGGAATAGGAGTCAATGCGTAAAAACAGGGCAATTCTGCATGTAGTGTGTGTCTGCTTCTATTTGATCCCACAGGAGTTTTTTGTTTGTTTGGTTTTGTTTTTTCTGGGATCTTACCTCCCCCCCACCCCCAAAAGTCTAGGTTTCTAGGCTTGATAGGTGAATAAGAGAGGTTTTTTTGGATTCTGTCCCAGGGCAAGGAAAGATTAAGATTTCATATATGTGTATCCTTATGAACCCCCTACAAAACAGATGCTGGATCTACTTAAGAACTTAAATAAAGTCTGGTAGTTAAAAGTATAGAATTTTCACGAGGGAGATTCTATCTAGTCTGTGGTAAAGCCATAAATCATCCTTCTCCACACTAGAGATGTGCGTTTGTGATCAACTGTCGCCCTAGATAAAACACCGCTGCCTAATCAGCACGTGATAGGCAGTTCAGCTTCTCTCTCATGCTCTCTTTGAATGGTATCCTGGCCAAGGACTGTTTTTACATCACTGTTCAACCTAAGAGGTTGATGATCTTTGATTTTAGTTATCAGCTCATCTGGTTTTACAGATTGTGGCAGCTACCTAACAATTCAGCTGGCCACAGAGTTCTGGCAAAAAGAGTCGCCCTCTGTTGTTCTCTGAAATGCTTCCTGTTGCCAGAGTTAGAAATCCTTGGCTTCCTGTGAAATTCCCTTTTTACTTCCCTTAGGTGTCTTAGCTCACTTGGAAAGACTAGAGACTGAAGTGAGCAGATCCCGGAAGCATCCTGAAGAGCAGCAGAGTGCCCAGGCCGCAGAGAGTGCTCTTAGAACCAAGATCCATAGACTGAGGTGTCTGCGAGATAAGCTGAGGGCTGAAGTGAAGCAGCGGCAAGCCAGAGTGAGTAGAGGGTGATGCTGGCAGGTTTTCCTAGGGTGTAAAGAACAAACATGATCCGGAATTGGCAAATTGGCAACTTTGCATAATGTGTTTTACTTGTGATCTCGCTGGATGGGCTTCAGTCCTTGATCCCTCAAATGATCACACCTGTAGAGTTGCAGCTAATATCACTGTCAGCTAGCAATTATCAGGCACTACTGATGGGCCAGGCAAGTTCTTCCTAACAGACTCTTAACCTGCCTTCACAGGCATCTAAGCTTGTTAGCTCAATTGCAGCTTGACTTGAGTTACTGGTTCTTCTGTCATTTGTGACATCTTTCCATCACCCAGACTTAAAACCTTACAGGAAACTGCGACCCTTCCCTCTTTTCAGTTTTCTCTGTAGCACGGGTCCAGTCAGCAAGCCCTGTCAAATTTTCCTTTATATTGTCTTTGTGCTTCCTCCCTCCATTGCTGTAGCTCAGGTATTATCCACATATGGGATGAGTATTTATCAAGTGATTTAGATAATGGGATTATTACAGTAATCTGTTAGTTGGTCTCTCTTCTAGTATTTCTACTTTTCCACTAATTCCTGCACAGCCAAGAAAATGCTTCATGAAACACCACATCATTTCCCTGCTCAGAAACCTTTAATAATCGTTCATTGCCCATGGGATAAGGTCAGCCTTCCTTCATTTTCTTGTCTTCCTATTAAAGTAAAATGTATATAAAGTGCACAAATCTGATGAACTTTTTTTTTTTTTTTTTTTTACAAAGTGGGCACAATCAGGTAAGTACCACACAGATCAAAGTGTCAAAGTATAGAATATTACCAGTACGCTGTAAGTCCCCCTTTTGCCTCCTAGGCATTTCTCTCAAGGTAACCACTATTCTGATTTTTGTCACCATGGTTTGGTTTTACCTGTTTTTGAACTTTATATAAATGTAAAAAGTATAGACTCTTACTTCATTGAATGTTATGTCTGTGAGATTCATCTATACCTCGCATGTAGTGGTCACTTTTTTTTATTGCTGTACAGCAATTCCATCTTATGAATATACTACAATTTACCCATTCTGCTGTTGATGACATTTGGGTTATTGGGTTACTTCACTTTGGGACAATTATGAATATTGCTTCTCTAAACATTCTTGTTTCTGGCTGTTGGTGTAAAAATATACGTTTGTCTGTTAGGTTTATACCTAGTAGAATTGCTGGGTCATAGGATATGCATATTAGCTTTAATAAATACTTCCAGTTTTTGAAAGTGATTGTACCAGTTTTACATTCCCCGCAGCAGTGTATAAGATTTCCATTGTTTCACACTTTACCAGTACTTGATGTTGTCCGTCATTCTGGTTGGAGTGTAATAGTATCTCATTGTAGATTTCATTTGCATTTGCCTAATAACTAATGATGTTAAGTACCCGTATTGGACACTTGGAAATCTTTTCTTGTCCATTGTGCTTTTGCAAATTTTTATCAGGTTGTCTATTAAATTGTAGAATTCTTTACATATTTTGGATATGAGTTCTTTGTTGGGTATATATTTTAGAGTCTTCCTTAGACTGTGGCTTGCCTTTTTACTCTCTAGTGGTGCCTGTGATGGAAAGAAAATCTTTGTTTTAGGGAAGTTCAATTTAGGAATTTACGCTTAGTGCTCTTGTTTCCTGTTTAATAAATCTGTGCCTAACTTAAGATCATAACTATATTTTTCTGTGTTGTTTTCCAAAAGTTTTATCTTTTCCTTTTAGAATTATTATACAATCCATCTAGAATTGATTTTTGTGTATGTTGTATGATAGAGGTCATCCTTCTTTTCTTGTTTTTTCCGTATGGATATTCAGTTCATCTGGTTCCAATTCTTGAAAAGATCACTCTTTTACCATTATGTTGTAGTGGATCTTGGGGTCCACTGTGGGTCTGTTTCTGGCTTGTATTCTTTTCCATTGATCTGTTTGTCCATCTTTGTGCCACGACCAGAGTCCTGACACCTGTAGTATATGTCCTCTTCTTTAGAATTATCTTGGCTGTTCTTCGCCCCTTGAATTTCCCATAAATTTGGGAATCAGCTGTCAATTTTCAAAAATAAACTTCCTGTAGTTTTTATTGGGATGGCTTTGAATCTATAGATCAATTTGGGGAGAACTGAAATCTTCAATTATACTATTGCTTCTTCCAGTCAATGCATATGGTATGTCTTTCCTTTTATTTAGTTCTTTAATTTTTCCCAGTAATGAATATAGTTTTATGTATGTAGAGGTCTTAAACATCGTTCATTATATTTATTCTTATGTATTTAATTTTTCATGATGTTATTGTATATGACAAGGGTCAGCAAACTTTTTCTTTTAAGGGTCAGATATTTTAGGCTTTGTGATCCATATGGTTTCTGTGGTAACTACTCAACTCTGCTGTTATAGTATGAAAGTAGCCATAGACAATATGTAAAAGAATGATTGTGGTATGTTCCAGTAAAACCTTATTTACAAAATGAAGTGTCTGCCTGGATTTGACCTACAAGCTGTATTTGATGACCCCTGATATATGGTATTATTTTTTAGAAATTTTATTTTTTAATATTTGATGCTACCCAATATACACAGAAGCACAGAATATTTTTCTTATATATAGAAATATATTTGATTTTTGTACATTGACCTTATACATGGCAACTTTGCTAAAGTTTTGCTTCTTCCTTTCCAATCCTTCTTTTATTTATTTTTTTGCTTTATTCCACTGACTAAGGTCTCTAATATGTTGTTGAGTAGAAATAGTCACAGGGTCAACCTGTTTGCAGTGAACTTTGTACAGATATTCTTTATCAGATTAAGAAAATGCTCTTTTATTTTTAGTTTGCTAAGAGTTTTAATGGTGATCAGGTATTAAATTTTATCAAATGTCTTTACTACATTTATTAAGGTGATCATGTGGCTTTCTCCTTTATTTTATTAATGTGTGATATATGTTGATTCGTCTTTGAACGATAAACCACCCTTAACATTCCATTCTTGCAATAAACCTAATTTGGTTTGATGTATTATCCTTTTTATATAATGCAAATCTGATTTGCTCATATTTGCCAATAGGACTTTTGCATCTAAATTCATGAGAGAGATTGCCCTATATTTTGTTTTTGTTTTTTTTTGGTAATGACCTCATCAGGTTTGACATCAAGTTTGTGCTGGTCTTAGAAAGCAGGTTGAGACATTTTCCTTTTTTCCTACTATTCTATGGAAGAGCTTATATAAAACTGTTGTTATTTTTCCTTACATGTTTATGAAGAATTCCCTGGGAAGTTCTTTGGGCATTCTTTGTGGGAAGGTTTTTAATTTCTGATCCAATTTCTTTTTTTTTTTTTTTTTGAGACAGGGTCTTGCTTTTGCTCTGTTGCCCGGGCTACAGTGCAGTGGTGTCACCATAGCTCACTGCAACCTCAGACTCCTGGGCTCAAGCGATCCTCCTGCCTCAGCCTCTTGAGTAGCTGGGACTACAGGCGCGTACCACCATGCCCGGCTAATTTTTTATTTTTTTGCAGAGAAGGGGTCTCACTCTTGCTCAGGCTAGTTTTAAACTCCTGGCCTCAAGCAGCCTTCCCACCTTAGCCTCCCAAAGTTCGAGGTTCACAGGTGTAAGCCACCATGCCCGGCCTTGATCCAATTTCTTTGATCAATATAAAACTGTTCAGATTTCTTATTTCTTCTTGGGTCACTTTGGGAAAGTAGCATTTTTCAAAGAGTTTGTCCATTTCATGTAAACTCTCACATTTAAAGTTGTTCGAAACTTTTTAAAACAACCTACTGTCTTGTGAATAAGATCAATCGGTAACTTTTATTCCAATACTGATAATTTGTGCTTGCTCTTGCTCTTTCTTTCTCCTTGATTAGTCTTGTTAACATTTTATCACTTTTGAGCCTTTTTCAAAGAACCAAATTTTGGCTTTGTTGATTTTTCTCTATTGTTCATTTGTTCTGTGTTTTCATTGCTTTCTACTCATTATTGTTTCCTTCCTTTTTTTTTTTTTTTTTTAAAGAGATAGGTTCTCGCTGTGTTGCCTGGGCTGGTCTCAAACTCCCAGGCTCCCAAAGTGCTGGGACTGTAGGCGTGAGCCACTGCCCAGTGTCCTTCCTTTTACTCTGTTTGTATCTAAGTTGCTGTTCTTTTAGCTTCTTGAGATGAGTATTTAAACCGTTATTTTTTGGTCTTCTTTTCTCTTGTATGCATTTAAAGTTATAAATTTTCTCTCTAGGCATGGCTTTAGCTCTATCCCAGAAGTTTGATATGTTATATTTTCATTATCATTTCAATTCAAAATATTTTCAGTTTTCATTGTGATATCTTCTTTGCCCATGGATTTGTTTCAGATGTGTATTGCTTAACTTCCAAAAATTTGGATGTTTGTTATTTTATTTAAGTTTTTGATTTATAGCTTAATTCCAGGTGGTCAGAGAACATGACCAGCATGTGGCTGCTGTGGGTAAATGTTCCATGTGCATTAAATGTGGATTTTGCAGTTGTTTACTGTATTCTGTGTATATCAAATAGACCAAGTATGTTCATGTGGTTCAAATAGTTTATATCCTTACTGATTTACTTGGCTACTTGTTTTAGTAGATACTGAGATTTGTTAAAATCTCCCACAGTGATTATAAATCTGTTTTTTCCCTTTTATTCTGTGTTTCTGTGTATATTGGGTGCAAACAAATTTAGGATTACTATATTTTCCTGGCTTAGTTAACTTTTTATTTAAGAACTGTTCCTTTTATTTTTAGTTAAACTTCTTGCCTTAAAGTCTACTTTGACAAATGCTAGTACAACACCTTTGTTTGGATAGGGGTTGCAGGTACACTTTATCCTTCTACTTTTATCTTTCAATGCCCTTGTCTTTAAGGTATTCCTCTCTTACATGGCGTATAGTTAGATATTTTTCATCCATCCTGACAATCTTTGTTATTGGAACATTTAGTCTATGAAATTTTAATGTGACTACTTATACATTTGGCTCTCAATCTGTCATGGTATTATTTCATTGTCTTATTTGTTTTGTGCAGTCAGTATTCCTTTGGAGCCATACGCTCTTTGCCCATTCAGTGCTGTGCTCTTTATTCCCGGCTGCATTTCCACATTGCCCTCTGGGATTATGTTGCTGCAGGGAAGTCGCTCCTTCTGATACTTTTTGGTACAGTAAATTCTCTATTTTTGTTTGTCTGAAAACATCTTTATTTCTTTTTTTTTTTATTTTTTAAGGATATTTTTACTGGGTATAAAGTTATAGGTTGGAAGTTTTGTTGTTTCTTTTTTTCCTCCCAACTTTAAATTTATCATTCTGTTGTCTTCTAGGACCATAGTTTCTGGCAGGTGTTAGGTGTTAGTCTTGTTAGTCAGGTGTTAGTCTTATTGTTTGACTATGATGTGTCTTTTTTCCCTCAGGCTTCTTTTAAGATTTTCTCTGTTTTTGGTTTTCAGCAGTTTTATATCATAATGTAACTGGGCATAGTTTTCTTTGTTTATCCTGCTTGGTGTTTGTAGAGCTTCAATTAATTACTTGATGATTTTCATCTATTTTGGAAAGTTGGCTGTATTTCCTCAAATAGTGCATCTACCTCATTCTCCTATTCCTGGGGCTCACATACATGGGGGTGTTTCTTTTTTCTGTGACCTATGTCTTTACTGATTTTTCTAATCTTATTTTTCTCTATGTGCTTTAATCTGGATATGAAAATACACCTATTTTCTACTTCACTTATGATCTTATTTGTCTAGTTGGCTTTTAAATCTATTAAAATCCTAATTTTTGTTGCTGTATTTTTTTGTTCTTAGATTTCCATCTGATTCTTTTTTATAGAGTCTTGCTCTTTGATATCAGTTCTCCATGTTTTAACCCATTTCAGTGGCCACGCCCAATAAGTCAAACAGCTGAATCCCTTTGGATCTGTTTCTGTTGTCTTCTTTTTCCTCTTGGTTTTTAGTCATGTGTTTCCTGGTATACCTGATAATTTTTTTTATTCTGTGATGGGTATTGTGTATGAAAACATAGGGGTTCTGAGTTACGTTATCTTCCTGCAGGGGGAATTTTAGTTTTTTCTGGCAGGCAGATAGCATAGGGGCATGTTACCTTAATCCAAATGAGGTGGTCTATTTCCAGTTTGCCCTTACTCCTAGAGTGTAGCTTTTTTTTAGGGCCCTTAATTGAAAGTTTGGATGTGTGTCGGGGACAGGTCTATTAAGGCCCCTCTTCCTTGGCAGACCCAGACCTCCAAATTTTGCTCTGCCAAAATCTCTGCTTAGCTTTTTAACCTTTAGCAACTTCTTTCTGTTTGGTTTCTCAGGACCCAGTCACCCGTTTGAAGTTTAGGAATTAGCAAAATGTTGGGTTCCCTTTTCTGTGGGATCTTGGCCCATAGAAAGGCTGCGTTGGTAACATTTATGTCCAGTGTTTGTCTCCTCAGATGATGAGACTGCTACAGAGTGTAGCCTGCAGCTTTCTATCTAGCCCATGTGCCTTGTGTATGAACAAGCAGATGCTCTGAGGGGAAAAGCTGCAGAGAAAGCCAGCTAACTTCAGAGCATTTATCTTTATTCTTCAAACCTGGCTATTTGGGTTGTCCTTTCATGCTTTCAACCCATTTTCTGTCTCTTTGCTTGCTTACTTGTTTATTTTTGGTATTTTATCAAGTTTGCACGGTTGTTCACAGAGGGAGGGTCAGCTGTCTGCTGGGCCATAGCTAGAAGAGTAAGTCTTAGAGTCCTGGCACTTGAAGCCCTGCACAGTCTGACCTGAACCAGCTTTCCCAGCCTTGCCTCTTTGTGGCCATCTCCTTTGCTCTTCCTTTGCTCATCCTAGACTCTCCTTACACCCTTTTCTTCCTCCTTTCACAGTCTTCTCTTTTCCTACCAAAATTTGAATTGTTCTTCAGGCCAGCGGAGTTTCTACTTCTGATTCCTAACAATGTAACCCATACGATGCTTTCTCTGCTGTGAATTTACAGCATTAACTGACTGGCCACTGTACATTTCTTGATGTATTATAATATATAAAATACTCTGTATTTAGCTTTTATCCAGTTGGGTGAGGGCAGGGACTTTGTGGTTACACCACAAAGTTTGATTTATAACCAGTTTGATTTGTTGCACATCTTGCAGGTTAAATCATCTATTGTCAATGTAGCACCTGATGGAACAGTGGAGATCAGTGAGCAAGAAGTTTTGGAAAGGAAACAGGAAAATGTGAAAGCCATTTTGCAGGCATATCGTTTTACAGGTATAGTTTTTTTTTTTTTTAAACCTAATTCAGTCTGGATCTCTGTCTCTAGTGAGTTAGTTTGCTACATGTATTATTAGTTCTGGACTAATTTCATGAGAATTTATTTTGGAGCCCTCACCCTCATCTGTCTGTCTCTCTCTCTCTCTCTCTCACACACACACACACTAGCATGCTATTTGTAGGCATGTCTTCACCTGCAAGATTGGCCTCTTTGTACAGCAGAAGATTGGTTGGTGGCTGGCTTGGACCATTCATTTCAGCAATTCATTGTGTGCCAGATCCTGCATTAGAACTTTCTTTACTGCTGGCTTGCTCTAAGCCACCAGTCAAATAGTTTGAATCCCTCAAGTCTCTGTTTCACCACAGATAGGAATTTATTCTCTATGCCAAAAGAGGATTATGGGAAGAACTGTCATAAGATACTTGACACTCAAAAAAAAGAGGGAATAGCTAAATTAAAAATTTCAAATTTCTTTCTCAGTAATTTGGTCTTTAGGATGTTTTACTTTTCCACCATTCTTTCATGGTTTAAACAAGTCAGTCTCAAAGTGAGCCAGAGTCAAGGGGAGGAACGAGCCTAAGGTATTTATCCATTCAGCAAACATTTGTGCACGCAGTGTGTATGTACTAGGCACTGTGGAGGCTGCTGGGATGCGTAGATGGACTAAGATATTACCTTTGCCTGACCTCTGTTGAGAGGTGTCATCTCATTGTTTGCCTCAGGGCTCAGTGGTAAACTGACCAGCCGAGGAGTCTGTGTCTGCATCAGTACTGCTTTTGAGGGGAACCTATTGGATTCGTATTTTGTGGACCTTGTCATACAGAAGCCAGTCCAGATACATCACCATTCAGTTCCAGTCTTCATTCCTCTAGAAGAAATAGCTGCAAAATACTTACAGACTGATATTCAGCACTTCCTATTCAGTCTCTGCGAGTATTTAAATGCTTACTCCGGGAGGAAGTACCAGGCAGATCGACTTCAGGTATCTGTCTGGGATTTTATATACCCCATTTTATGGGCCCAAGGTATACTTAAAAGGGAAAAACAGGGGCATTTTCTTTTGTATTTTAAATGTTTCCTAGCTCTGAGCCAGATGTTTGACCATTACCTTTCTAATGTTTGTTTTTTATTTACATACGAGCTATTTTCCACCCTCTTCTTACCCTTTTGAACCTCTGGATGATGTTGAAGCACAGATACTGGTCAAAGGATTATGTACTCTTAACTGGTGGTCCTCAAATTTTATTACAAGGTTGTAGAATATAGTTGCTATACTTTAATTTGACAAGGATTTATTGAGCATCTACTATATGCCAAGTGCCTTGCTGAACCTTGAGAATAGATGCAAGCAGAAAGAGAATAATGGTTTCTGAAAGTGCCATAGAGGAATACTATCCATCTTCCCCTGAACTCTGGCCTACCCTCTTGTGTTGCAGTTGAGCTAAGGTTGGGGTGAAAATAGTAGATAGGAAATGAATGCAAATAGGCAGTAAGCAGCTCTTACAACCTTAGCATTTCTCCCTCTATGCATTTGGAATGACTGTGAAGCTCCCAGTTGTAGTTTAAACTTAAATTGATATGTGAATGCAGACATGAAGCATCTTAGCCATATATAGTAATGTCGACGAAATTCTTATCAGAAACAGTATCTCACCTCCACCAGCACCCCTGGCCATTTTGGAAGTGCTTTCTGCAGGCCTTTCTAGGCTGCCCCTGACTTAGTTAAGTCTCTTTCATTAGTTCTTTTTTCAGGCCTTTTTCTGTCCCTTATTTATTTCTCTGAAATACAACTCTTGGGCCCTGTTTCTGGTAGATAATTAAGTGTTATAACCACTGCCTTTGCAATGGTTATCATCTTATACTTTGTTTCGTTCCTCACCTCTCTTAGAGTGACTTTGCAGCCTTTCTGACTGAGCCCTTGCAGAGAAACTCACTGTGCAACTTGCTGTCATTTACTTACAAAGTGGATCCAAGGAGTCAGTCTTTCCCATTTTGTGCTAGATTGCTGTATAAGGACCTCACAGTAACTCTCCCAACTGATGTCACCGTTACATATCAAGGTAAGAGGAAGGATGCCTTAGTGAAGAAATTATAAAGTGCTCTGGTTTGTTCAAGTTGAATGAAACAGGTAAAATAGGTAGAGTACAAGTGGATTTCTTGAGATACTTTCTTCTGTTTATGTACTATAAATTTACTCAGACTGTAAGAGGCAAAGAGTATTTTATTTCTACCAGTCTTTCCTTTTTGTAAATAGCAAACATAATTATTCCAGTTTTCCCTCCTCCTTTGCCCCATCCAACTCTGCCAGTGTTCTGTTCTTTTAGCTTATGATTTGATTTCATTGGAGACTCCTGCTTGAAGAAAGACAACCAGTAAGTTTGAGTTATGGGGTCATTTATGATGGGTGGAGCCAAGACTCATTTCACTGTGAAGCCAAATAGACATGACAAGTCAGTATACACTTAGCTCTCTACAGAGGATTCTCTAAATGGAAAATTTTCAGGGCTGGCTGAGAGAGACTTTTTTTTGTGAACCTGTTTCAGTTAAATGTACCATAATGATATGACATGGGCAATAATGAAAATTGGGTAAATGTTTTAGGAGGTAACCAATTGTTTTTAGGAGGTCTCCAGACATCACTTTTTAATCTGACCCCAACAAAAAAAAAAGGTTTTTTTGTCAAAAGGCTTTTCCCTTTGTGTGGCAGTCTGGGTTTGAAGTTCCCTAGGGCCGTCAAAATATACATGTCATCGAAAACAAGTGGGCTAAAAGTATCATCACTCAACAGTCTGATTCCTCTAGTTGCACTAAATGAGATTGACAGAATCTTTCTTTTTTAGGAATGGAAGCATTATCCACTTCCTGGGAGGAACAGCGAGCATCCCATGAAATTCTGTTCTGCACGAAACCCCTACATCAAGTGTTTTCTTCGTTTGCAAAAAAAGGAGAAAAGCTGGGTATGAGCCTGGTCTCCTAAAATATTTTTTTCACTGGAACATGTCAGAAGTGAGTGAACTGGTATTGTTGACAGCCTTGCCTGGGGATCACCCTTGTAATGAGAACAAATACCTACTTCTTCATCAGGATAAGGAACAAATTCAAGTATGGACATTGGCATTTTGGGACAGTTTCCACGATAGCCTGGTCACTTGTTATGATGCCTAAGATCATCTGTTCTCTTGAGGTACTGCATGAGTCGATCATACATTTTGGTTGAAAATCAGAATGGTTTATGGGTCAACAGAAGACATTTTATGAAAAAGGGAAGGTGTATCATTCACTCAACAGTATTTCTAGCTTTTATGGAAGCTTTAAGTAATTCTGCCTCATTTTTCTGTTCTGAGAGTTTTGAAAAGAAGTTTTTAGGACACTCCATTCATGATAATGAGGTAGATCATATCATTAAGAAGGGAAGTGTGTTTAATCTTTGGTTTGGAGCATGTATTCTAGGCTGCTTTATAAATAATATGGTGTGAGAAAGCAGTATGGATAAAGTAATCAGGGTTCAGTGTATCTAATATTGTTTCCTAAAACATTTTAATAGAGAGCACTGAATGTATTAAGTACCCGATGAAAAAGCATGGTTGCAAATCTGCCCATAAACTTAGTAGTTGTTGCAAAGGAAAACAGGCCTTCCCTCTTCAAGTTTTCCCTTCTAGTCTGTTTAGTGAACCACGGGCCTCTGATCTGCTGGCACTTCTTGTTCCTTGGTTTATGGGTCAGTTCACAGATGTGAAAACCTGTGTGTTTGGCTGGCCAACTTCTCCCAATTCCTGTCCCTCCCTTGCCCAGTCACAGGAGTGATTATTACTATCACTGCCCAAGGCCCAGAGTTGTATTCAGGCCTCAGTCTGAAATGGCCACTTCCTAGACCTTATGGTCATGAAGTAACCTCCATGTGTGCAAGCTCCGGTGAACTCCTCTGGGGAGAGTGCAGGGGATAGTAAACCTGGCTTGGACCCCGCCTTTCGACGATAGCAGTTTAAGCTCTTGCCTTCTAGGCGTGTGGTGAGGACCAGTGGCAGGAGTTAGCAAAGCACTTAGCCCTTCTCAGATAAGTGATATTAACAGAATTTTCACAATGAGCACATTCAAGTTGAATAAAGCTTTTAATAAAACAGTCTTGTTCTTTATCAATACCTGTAAATTCTCTTTTAAAGCAGTAGCAAAGGCGACTGTAGCAAGAGCTCAAAAGGCAAGGCAATATCGGAAAGTGTTTTTAAACAGAAGGTTAAAAATATAAATGTAGAAGATCTGTTTGTTTATATATTTTTCTTTCAGAAATAAATTCCCCTGCCCCCACCAGGTGAAAGGAAATATTGCACTTTCTGCTTTCATGACAAAGGTGACAGGGGTTCCAGAAGAACCTTTCAAGATTATCAGGAACATCAGGACAAGGGCCATTTCACCTAATCGAAACATGTGGAGACAACCAGGTCTCCAGCTTGAGCTCTCTTCAGAATGAAAAGCACTGCTTTCAAGTTCCAGCCGGGAGCAGAATGTCTCCAGCACAGTGTCGTGTCCTGCCCTGCCAAGCCCCTATCTGAAGCAGAGCTTCCTCACTTGTGCTCCCAGCCCAGTGGCAAAGGCAGCTTTGTCCACCTCTGCTGCGTTCCTGCTCACAGTGGCCAAGGCCTCTCCGGGGCAAGAAGGGCTGGGTTGGAACGAGGGCTCTGAAAGGATTATTCCAGTCTACACCTAAGACCCCTACTCTGGGGACACTACAGGCACACTGAGGAATAGTATGGCTGCCCTCAGAGCTCACATATCCACAAACAAATGAAGGCTTGAGGAGATTTTTAAACCTAAAGTTTACGTGCGTGTGCACTTCAACAATTCAGGAATGTTGGGACTTGGTAATTTGTCCTGTCCCAAGGCCTTTCTTTGATTCAAAAAAATAAATTTTCCCTTCCTGTTTGGATTGTTGTAGGACCAGAGGCTGTTCAGGAGTTGTCCACCACCTGGTGGGGCAGTGTAACAGAGGAGCCATTAGGGAAGGCAGCTGGCTTGTCCCGTCCCTTCAAGAAAAAGGTCAGCAGCTCCCCCTTCCCCTTCACGAAGATGGGACCCCGCCTCACAAAGCGGAAGCCATACTCTCGAAGGATGACTTGTGTTTCTTCTACCACCTGTGGCAGGAGAACAGAGTGGGAGGGCTTGAGGTTAGAGGGCAAGCCTAGACTGACGGTGGCCACAGGGGCTTTGGGTGGTTGGAGCCAAGCACTGGTCCAGATGGTGTTAACCTCTGCAGAGCCCACAGGTCCCAGATGGCACTGGGCCCCTGCCGCTCTCCTCCAGACCTCCCAGGGCCATGCCCTTCCATCCCACCCACCCAGGGCAGGGGTGAGAGCAGCAGAACACCGGGCGATCTGTGTGGAGCCCTCTACTCTCCCAAGATAGTCTTTGTCCTCTCTCTGCTATGGGGACAGCCACAGGTTGCCTGCGTGGTGGCACTCCTGTCTGGGAACTTTATTCGCTGATCCTCTGTCCCTTTGTTCCTTTTGTGGTGCTTTTCTGCCAGACCCAGCTGATACAGATCAGGATTGGTTCAAGGGCAACTGCTACGGGCACAAAAAGTTTTTACCAGGAGGCATCCAGAACTTAAACCTAAGTTTTGCAAATGAGTTGAAGCATTTTCTCCCTTCTGTTGATGCTGGCTATAGTAGAGACCTCTCTTCCAACTTGTACCCTCAGTCTCACAGCACTGCTGACTCACTGTTCTGGGCCAGGTGAAGGAGGCAATAGTGCATAGCAAAGAACTCTTCCAATTTTGTTCCCATTCCCTGAGTCTGAGCACATGTTCAGCTCTGTTGCTGGACGTACCTGAATGTTGCCCATGACCCCTGTGGACTCCATCCTGCTGGCTACGTTGACCGTGTTGCCCCAAATATCATAGTGTGGTTTCCGGGCTCCAATGACCCCAGCCAAAACCCCTCCTTTGTTCATGCCTGGGGTGGAGGCATAAAGTTTAGTACAGCCACATGCCAAATCTTGTCATTAGCCTTTCTCAGACAGAAGCCACCAACTCCTCCTGTACAGAATTTGTCACCTGACTCCTACCACAAAGCTTCTAATTATATAACATGTCATATTCTTTGTTAAACTTGTCTAAGTTACTGGAGGGCACAAATCGTGTCTCCCATTTATCCTGTCCTTGCCATGTGCTTGGTAAATGTCAGCTACCCCCAATATGCTAACTAACTTAGCATGGTAGTGGCCAGCTTCTCTAACACACACCTGGTATTTCAAGTCTCCTGCAACCTCACCCAGAAGGAAGGAGCCCCTCTCAGTAGGGGGAAGCTGGTGACATTAACTCCTTTCAAAGGGCAGGCTGGTCTGAGAAGAGCCAAGCCCTCAGCAGGCACAGAAACCCCCTTGGAAAGGCAGATAACAGACTTGACTTCTCGGCCAGATTCAGAAGGCAGGCTAGGCTACCATTGTAAACAGCAGGGACAGGTATAGCTTGACCATTTCATCAGTTGGATTTTCAGTTTGATCATCTAAAGAGACTGGACTGAAGGTCCTTCAAGTCCCTTCCAGCTCTGTGAGCGTGAACCTCCTCAGTCCAGATGCCTCGGGTCTGCCTAAGCCTCTTGTCTTTCCTGCGGATGTGCTGGGTCCTGCACCAGGAAGGAGCATATGAAACTTAGAGCCCTCACCTATGCGCAGCATGAAGTTGTTGAAGGACTGGTTGTTGATGTTCGTAAGCGTATCCTTCATGGCAAGGGCAAAGTCGGCCAGGTCGGCCAGGTGCTGCCAGCGCTCCTTGTCAGACTTGTCCTCCTGTGCCAGAGAGCAGTGGAGGATGAGGTTATATCCAGGCCTGTAACTGCAGCAGCTGCTCACCTGCTTTCTTCCCTTGGTGACATTCTGGGGGTGGATCCCTACACCTAGTTGTTTAAAGCCTTATTTCCTTCCTCCCACAAAGGAGTCGGTAACCTCTTTAGCTCTAACTTGTCACTGTGACAAAGTTCACATGTGTCCCTCTAGCAGGTCTAGGGCAAAGACTTGGCAACCGTGGTAGGGAAGACTAACCCTCCCCAGCTCAGTTGCTTAGTATCTGCTGTGTGTCTCATGAGGCAGGTCTCTTCCCCACCTTATCTGAGCCTGGTCATTAGAGTTTCTCAAGTTGTCTTTGTTTGGATTCTTTAACTAGATAAGCACTTGAGAGTAATGACCTGCCTTAGACATGTTTCTTTAACCTCATCCATGTAGTAGAGGAGGCAATAGTCCTGACAGCATAAGACAGCTGTAAAGGTGAAAGTGGATAATGATGTTTTAAGAATAGTGCTTGGGGCCAGGCGTGGTGGCTCACGCCTGTAATCCCAGTGCTTTGGGAGGCCCGGGTGGGATGATTGCTTGAGGCCAGGAGTTTGAGACCAGCCTGGGCAACATCGTGAGACCCTGTCTCTAGAAAAAAAATTTGAAAAATTAGCCAAGTGTGGTGGCATATGCCTGTAGTCCCACCTACTCAAGAGGCTGAGCCAGGAGGCCGGTTGAACCCAGGAGTTCAAGGTTACACTGAGCTTATGCTCACACCACTGCACTCCTGCCTGGGTGACAGAGCAAAACTCTTGTCTCTTACAAAACAAAAACAAAAAAAGAAAACAACCAAAAGCTAATACTTGGGACCAGGGCCCCCACAGCTCATTTCCTCCTCTGGTCGCTAAACAGCTGACTCACGGGGCTCACCTTTGAGTTTTTACCATTGTGCAACTGCATAGATGGCTCCTGCTCCCCAGCTCTTAGGAAAGCATAGAGCCTTGAGGGGGCCTGTCCACAGTGCATGGGAACCACCTTAGGCCTATGCTGTACAGAACAGTGATGGGATTTATGTGTGTTCTACTGTTTTTCTGCTCATTAAGCTTTCTCAGTAAACCCTATTTTATGTTTATATTTATTTATATTTATATGGTGCTGGTGGTGTGTGTCTGTGACCCCTTGGCAAAGCAGCACTTAACTTCTGTTTGCACTGTTGTAACTTGGCATTTCCCACATGCTAGGTCTGGGCTTCCAGTCTCTTGCCTCAGGGCAGAGCCTCATCTCCTCTCTCTAGCCATTGGGGTGGGGAGCTACCTTGCTGGAGCTGGTAAAGCCATTGGTGTTGACATCTGGGGTGACTCCTGAAGCTGCCATGTAGGTGCTGCCAATGGTTTTGATCTTGGTGATGACTCGGAATTTGGGATTATCCAGGAGCTGAGGCCAGGATTAAAGAAAGAATTGTCAGCAGAGTCAAGGCAGATGAATGAGCCAACTAAATGACAGATTTGCCTGCTTACAAGGACCCCACAAAACATCCAGGAGTCCAGGAGATGCTTTCCTATAAAAGCTTTTATTTACTCCACTGCTTATCTGCCACATAATCCTGGGCAAACTTCCTAACTTTCTGAGCTTTAGTTTCCACAACCTTAACACTGAGATAAAATTGCTAGTCTCCCAGGGTGGTTGAACACATATGTAAAAGCATGTTCCTTAATAAACAAGTTACCCAGTAAATGTTCACTGAATCTGAATTTGAGGGTAGGAGGAATCAGAGGGGCCTCAGGATCTTGCTTGGCCAGTCCCTATCCTGTGACCTTGTGGGAGACCTCCCAGACTCCCACCTCCCCGCCCCACAGACCCCATAGTTCTAGATGGTTCTACATAGTTCTAGATGGCTGCAGAGGTTGGTCCATACATTACAGGAGGGCCTTATCTGGGAAAATGTAGCCAGTCTAGAGTAACTCAAACTTCTCTTAGGCTTCTGCAGCCTGTTCTAGGACATAATCTGGAATGGGCCAGCTTTGTGAGGAGGAGGGGGCAGGACAGACACTCACGGAGTCAAAATCCGAGATGATCTCGTTGAGGAAGCGCAGACACTCAATGCCACCATTATTAATGCTCTCCTCTGTGTAGAAGTCAGCAAAGTTGGGCAGGGAGGCAAACATGACTCCAATCTCATCATACGATTGGCTGTACAGCTCCTAAGAGGAGGCAGGGCCAAAGTGTTCAACGTCTGACTGACTGCATGATGTGCTAGAAGAACGAGTATCTTCCACACACAATATGTGCACTCAGATTTTTGGGCCCACACATCTCTCAGATGATCCCAACTTAGAATAATTACAAAATAGCTCATTACTACTTTGAATAAATAAAAGAATACCTTGCCTGGTTCCTCTAACAGCCCCAGCCATGAGGAAGAGGGTACAGAGCAGAGCTGGAAACCACTCTGTTTTGAGAATATCACAGTTGGCAGAAAGGTGGGCTCTAGCCAAGGCCTAGTTTTCTGAAATGCGGCCTCAGAGATGTATGGCCCACGTAAACGACGTTTACAGCAGTGCCCTTTGTCACAGGTCTGAGAAACACTTCTCTTTTGCTCTCATTGTGGTTGCCATTTAGGTTCCACCCTACTGCAGGCTCCCATCCCGAGAGGCCTGGTCCCAGAGCAAAAGAGCAGATGGAGACGAATGGCCTCCTGGTCCCAGGCTACACTTGTGGCCACACCCCTCACCTCATCTCTCTTCTTGGACCCCAGGAAATGGCGTGCCACATGTTCAGGCAACATGTTGGTGACCAAGGCCTCATTCCAGCGTCGCATTTCATAGACACGTTCCTTCTGGTCATGGACCTCAATCTTCCACAAGAACAATGTCCGTGCCAGTTTCTCCACCTACGGACACAGACAAGGCAAGGCGCGTGCCCTAAGCCGGTCACTGAACGGAAAGATGGAAAACAGCCCGAATGGAGGGTTCCACTTGGAAAGACTGGAAGGGAGATGGCTAGACGGCAAGGGAACTAAGACCCTGAAAGGACTCGCCTGCTCAGAAAGGCCACCCCGTAGCAGCAGCGAGGACCCTGCCTCTGGGTACAGCAGAGATCCAAGGGGCTTCCATATGTGCGGGGCCTCCTGGGACCTGATTTTAGCTACAGGTCTGTCCTGTGGAGGTGGCGGCAGTGGGGGTCTCCCAGCCCAGGGTGGGCTGCCCATTTCCAGCAGGCGCCACTCGGCTGAGAAGTGACTTGGGGAGGCTGTACTTTCCGGGGAAAACCACTGGGGGCACCTGAGCGAACACGGGGCCAGAAGTCCCTTGTGAGGGATCCTTTCCGCCTCCCCGTCCTTTTCTCTTTTCCTTTTAACCAAACAAAAACGTCATCTCTCCCTTCCCTTTCTCCTCTGGCGCCAAGGTGAGTGCAGAGGCTGTGAGCCCTGGCCTAGGGAATCGATCTCGCCAGGCTTGTGTGCCAGCACCCCCTCCTCCCGCCCCGCCCGTGCTTCCTTCAATGTCCCAGCGGTCAGAGGAGAGGCGCAGAGCTGTTCTCTTGGTATTCATCACCGAGGAGGAAACCAGAATACAGAGAAGGTGGTGGCTTGACCAGAGTCACGTGCCATGTCGGGTAAAGGGAACCAGCGTTCCTTAGCTGCTTGGGTTCTTAGCTTAGAGGAAAGGAGGGTACAGGCACTTACGTGGCGGGAGAAGTAGTAAAAGCTCAGCGTCATGATGAGCATCATCGCTGTCATCGAATACTTGGAAGGCACCAGGGGCAGCCTGGGGGCAGAGAGGGATGCAAGGGAAAGGCCACCCGTGCTGCCCTCCTGTGAGGGAGATCAGTCCCTCTGACTGATGGTGTTGCCTCCTGGCACCCTGGGCCCTTCACACCAAGTCCAGATGCCCCCGGGCAGTAAAGGTGCCTCAAATCCTTGTGCTCCTGTCTGACAGCCACCAACCCCGGTCCCTCCCGGCTACACTTGGAATTCACATCAGGGCTGCTCTGCAGAGGTTTATAAACACTGCATCGCTCGACTGGGCACAGAAGTAGTCATCCGTGTAGGAATTTGGAGAAGCAAGAGGCATGGGACTAGGGTACAATTTCACGGTGGTGTTTTATAACTTTCATCCATATTTTCATGTGGAGCTATAGTTCATCTCCATTACTGTATGGATATACCACAATTTATATATCCATTACTGGTGATGTCATTTGGGTTGTTTTGTTTTTTTCAGGGGGTGTCTACTATGAACAATGCTGCTGTGGACATTCTTACACATATATCCTGGAACATATATACATGCATGAATTTCTCTTAAGCTACAGATATCTGTAGCAGTAGAATTGCTGGGACACAGGTCTATTTTCAACTTTACTAAATAACTTCAAATTTTTTCTAATGTGGTTGTACCAATTTATACCCCCACCTGGAGGGTATGAGGTACCACTGTACTTGATATTGTCAGACTTTAAATTTTGCCAAAACTTCCTCAAAGGTCTGTTCAACTCACTGAATCATAGAATGCTAGAACCTTAGCTCTGGAAGGGACCTTAGAGAACTAGTTCAATGGAAGACTCAGGAAAACTGACCTGCCTGTGACCCCACAGAGCATTCAAATAACTGCTACAGGGTTAGAATCCAGGTCTTCTAATTCCAAAGCGTGTTTTTTCCTCGTCTTCCTGCTACCTGTCTGCCCTGGCAGCCAGCTAAATGCAGCTGTCATCCACATGGCGGTTCCTGCTCTCTTCTGCACCCAGCCTCTGTATCCCACCCACCCCCACACCCCACTGCTCTGCTCTCCGAGCTTCACTGCCCTTGATGCAGAAGCAGCCTGGATGTCCAGGTTCATACTAGAATCATTCTGCCTCTGCTGCAGCCCTTCTAGAGAAACACGTGCCAGATCCTGTGCCTTTGGGAGGGTGAGATCATGGGACTTTGGCCTGTTGTATTCCGTCTTTGGAAGAAGGTCCCCAAATACAGACCAGGAGGGGAAAGCAGTAGCCCTTACCTGTCAGTGCCATTGAGCCCAGGGGTGGAGAACACCTGCATCTTCTCCGAGGCCATCACGGGAAAGCTGTTGGACAGACAATAGCACACTCAGGCCCCATCTGGGCACAAGAGCCACACACTGAGGTATCCCGAATCTTCCACTCATGGAGAATGGAAAGGACCTACCCCCAGATCCTAGCCAACTTGTGACATATCTGAGAACCCATGCACCCAGCCTCCTGTACAGCCTTTGATAACCCCCAGAGGCAGAAAGCCATTTCAGTGCAGGCCCGTGACCTTGAAATGGGGACTTGGGGGGTGGGAGGAAGGAGACAATACAGATCCCCAACCCAGCTTCATCTCACTTGTGTTCCTGAAAGCGTCTGTGGTCGTAGTCATCAAAGATGGGGCACCAGGCATAGAGGTTGATGGTGGCCACAGCGCCCGTGACGAGCAGCATGAGCGTGAGCTTCACCATGTGGCTGACCTGCACCAGCATGGTGGTGGCGATGAGGGACAGCGCGGCGACGTAGTTGTAATACTTGGGGTTCTCCAGGCAGCCGCCCTCCAGCTCTGCCCCTGCCGTCCCATTGCTGGGTCCCACGTAGTACTGGAGACAGCTCAGCTGGAGGCCAGGACGGGTGGGAGGGAAACGCGCGCAAAGGAACAGCGGACGCTGGTCAGAGAGGGCTGTGCCAGGGCAGCATATGCTCAGCTGCCACCTCCCATGGCTCCCTCAGAAACACCAAGAAAGATGGGAAAATTTACCAGGAAATAGGCATTCAGAAGTTAGTAATTGCTACTAAGCTTTAGCATCATCTCATGTGATGTTCACAAAAATTCTCTGAGTATTTTTAGTACCGCCCCTATTGTATAGAAAATTCAGAGGCCAAACTTGCCAAAAGCAGCACAATCAGCAAGTGGTAAAACCTGAACTAGGAGCCAAGCCTTCAGGCTTCCAATCCAACATGCTCTTCCCTTCCCCATGTCACACTGCTGCTGCAGGAGGGGCTGTGGGGCCAGTTGGCCCCTCTTACCGCTCTGTGTGGGGACGCCAGTCTCTGCCCAAACACTGCCATTTGGGGGATGCTCACTACCTTCTGGAATCTGTTCACTGGTTCCATTGCAGGGCAGATGTAGTCAGTAGAAAGTGCACCCGTCAGCTGAATCGACCCTATTTTTTTGTACCTTTCGTCCACGGGGGCCTGTCTTATTTTGGACATGTTCTCAGTGTGTAATTCTGGCATGTGCAAAGTTTCATTCCTCTCTAGGTTTTTACCCCTCTATGGGTGATGGCATCTCCAGATGTCCCACAGAGTGTCCATGACCATGTTAAACAGTGGTCCCCAGACCTGGCCACCAGGCTCCAGGCAGATTCTGACATGCAAGGGGTCTAGGGCTTCTCTTCCCTGGGTAGTGGGCACCATGCAAGGCATGGGCATGTTAGGTTCTGGAGCTCCTAACTCCTCATTCCAGCTGGAGTTTTGACTGATCAGTTGTAGCCCTAGAGCTTTTTATACTACTGCCAGAATAAATCTCCACGCTGAATTTATTCCTCTGATTAAATTATTAAAGAAAAATACAGCAAATAATATAACTTTATTTGAAAAAAAGTAGGACTTTTTTTTAAGAGCGTGCACATGGTACCACCAACATAGGAGGAGGATGTGACAACTGGCAACTCCAATAGCAGCTCCAAGCACTCAACGCTCAGTAAGTGCCTGGTGCTTCTAAACCAACAGATGTGGGCTTCTAAATCCTGTCCCTTCTCCCCAAGAAGCCATCTGTCTGCCCCCTCATGGGACCCCAGCTTCTCCCTGAACTAAGGAGAGCAGAGAACAGAAGACGATCTTATCTGCCCTTCGCCATTTGGGCTCTGTGAAGCTGTGTCCCCACCGACCCACCTCTCGGAAGGTCTGGCCGTGTTCACACGGGTGAAGGTGAGACAGAGGAGAGCGTCTTTAGTGGGAGGGGTTCACCTCCCTGGTCCTGACGGACAGCTGACACTAGCCACGCTGCAAGGAGTACTTACGATATGCAGAATGCTTATGCCTACTGTGCCTAAGCAGTGAAGAAAACAACGGATTGGGATTTGGAACTGCTTCAGTTCTTGACTCTGTCACTTACTGGCTGTGTGACCTAGAGCAAGTCACTTTTAGCAACTCAGCCTGAGCCTTAGTTTCTCCATATGAAACTGCAGATACTGACACCAACTTCTCAGGATTGTTATAAAGATTAAACGAGTCATTGTATGTAAAACACCAAGCACAGGACTGGGCACATGGAACTGGGCTCTTGGACTCTGGGAGAGGAGAGGGAGGAGCTGCAGGGAAACAAGTCTCAGAGTCCCCTGGATGTCAGGGAGAGGATCCCCTCAGTTTGGCTGGATGTTCTGTTTAGGAACCTAAATGCCACCCCAAACCCGCAGCGATGGTGGAAGAAAGGACAGACGAGCTGCTTCCGCTGCCCACAAAGAAGCCCTACCCCACTGAGAACAGGGTGTCCCTGCAATAAGGACAGCAGGAGCTCACCATGTCCACGACGTTTGCCATAACCAGAATGAAGATGGCTAACATGGCCCAGGTGTTCCTGGCCCAGCGGGTCCGGTCGATCCAAGTAGAGAAGGCCACAAGCTTCTTAGGAAAGGCCTAGAAGGAAAGGAATTTCAAGGGCCATGAGCCTTTGACAGCCCTTTCCCCTGGAGACATGACTAATGACTCCATACTCTAGTCCCAGGAACCTAGAAAGTAGTGCTTTGCCTGCAAGCCAACTGATGGAGAGGGCTGTGATGAGAACACATGACTCCTGGTGCTGTGCTGGTCCTACTTGAGGCCATGTCATGTGACACCATGGCTCCCAAATCGCAGCCCTTCCCAGAGCAGACAGTGACCACTGCAGGAGGCCATGGGCATCAGCAGTCAGCAGCAGCCCATGCTCTCTCTCCTAGAGGCGAGGCCAGAGCAGGGCACACTTTACAGGGCTGGCTGTCTCTGGGAGCCACCTGCCTTTCCTGGGTCAGTGTACTGAAATCTTCCAGGTTACCTGGCAAGCCACCTGTCAGATTAATTTTCCTGAAACACTGCTTTTTCCTTGTCATTCTGATCAGAAGCTCTACCGGGCACCCCAGTGACCACAGGACAAAGTCTTAATCCCTTTACTCTGGCTTTTAAGGCCCCTTCACAACTGGGGCCAACACACCTTCCAGTCCGGTCTCCACTGCTTTTCTACCCCAGTTCCCTTCTATCCAGACCCTGCCTTTTTTGTCACACTGCAGCATCACAGCCTGCCCAAGCCCAGCCCAGAGTGAGTGCTCAGCTGATGGTGAATAAATGATGGATGAATCGACAGATGTATGTCTGAACCATCCTCACGGAGACAGTCTGTCTGTCAGGATTTGACAGGAAGCATAACTCCATCAGCACCCAGTTGTACAGGGAATGCCGCTTCCTTCCAGGGGCTTCCGAGCCCAACAGAAAAGCGCCTCTTACCCGGGGAAAGATGGCAGCCAGCGAGCAGGTGGTCAGGATCAGGAGGAGAATCTCCCCAACCACAAAGGTCACGTAGTTTGTCATAAGCCTGTGACAAAGAGCAGACAGGGGTCAGAGGGAATAGCGAGACTGGGTGAGGGCTGGGAGAGAGGAGAAAAGGAGACAGAAGGGGAGGCCCTGTAAGCACGGCATGAGACTGTGCTGGAAAAGTCCCTCACTGACACCAGGGGCTCACTGCTGCTGCCTGCGCAGAGCAGGGCCGAGAGGCCCTGACCCGAGGGGGCCACCAGCTGAGTGCAGGCCTGGGACTGTGCCACTCTCCCAGCTGTAACTGTTGGCTGGGACACTTCCCAGAGAGGGAATGACTCACAGATACCCCGGGCAGAGCCCAGGAAAAACACGCAAGGGACCTTAGGGATGTGCATCCGCCGCGCAGCTCCGCTGACGGGACAAGGCACGGAGCAGGGCGGCTCCCTCACCGCCGGGGCCGCTGAGCGCGCCTTCGACGGCTGCACGTCCCCCACGCGTCCACCGCCTCTCAACTCTGAGAAGTCTGCTGTCCCCACACCCTCCTCTCACACCCATTCCCAGTCGCCCCGCCCCGGGACGCAGTCTCGCCGCCAGCCCCAGAAACCTCGGTGTTGCTAAGCCCAATGTCCCACCCTCGGCCGCCTCCCACCCCTCCCTGAAACGCTTCTCTCGCTTGATTTTCAGGCTCTTTTCAGACCCCGCTGGTCCCTCCCTGTGTCCCGTCTACACACTCCGCTGTGCCCGCGCTCCGCCCCCGAGCGGCTTCTCGCCGCCCCACGCCCCCAGCACAGCCCGCAGCGCTCCTCCCCCCACCGCCTCCACCCCACGCCCACAGCCCGCGCCGCAGCACGCATGCAGGATCCGCCCTCGTCGGTGAAATTCCACGGTCATCGTCTTCTCTGACCTCAGCCCGGCCCAAGTCGCCGTCACCTCGCGGCCGGTCTCGGTCTCGCTGCTTCCCTCTGGCTCACTGACATCCTCTTCCCCTACGCGTCACAGCAGGTGGCTCCTCTGCTGGCCCTCGCCAGCGGCCTCCCAGTTCCCCAGTGGAAGCCGGCACCCTTCCGCGCTCCCTCGGGCCCCAACTCCCACCGCTCCCCCTGTGGCGCCCTGCGTCCCAGGGCACCGCTGTCTGAAACGGGCGTCCCCCAGATTTCAGAAGGCTCTCTCCTCTCCCGCTCCAGGCCTTCCCTGAAATTCCACCCAGTCAGCGAGGACTGCTCTGACCATCCTACATAAGGATGCAAACAAAACAGAATAAACTCCCCACCAGCACCCCCATCTTCCTTTCCTTGCTTTACTTTTATCTGTGGTATTTGTCACTGTCTGCATACGTTTTAATTATTTAATGGCTTATGCCTAGTTTCCCCTACTGGAATATAAGTCCACAAGAGCAGGGATTTCCACATGTTGTGTTCACTGCTATATACCTAGACCTTAACCCCCCCAAGTATAAAGCAGATGATCAGCAAGTATTTGTGACACAAATGAATCTGATCTTCACAACGACCCTGAGAGTCGGCCAGGGCAGACATTGTTATCCTTGTTCTACAGACGCGTGAACTGATGCTCCACGACCCTTCAGTGACCTGCCACAGTCATGCACGCAGAACCTCAGATGGGGCAACTGAGTCCAAGGCTCTCTACAGTCCCCCCAACTATCATCAGCACAGAACTCCTTACCCCCTCCTTTTTGATGGGAACCCCCTGAGCAGGAAGACAGGGAGGGAGGGTGCATGGGAGGGTGGCAGTCACCTCAGGTAGGGTTTCGACAGCTGGGGCAAGGACGCCAGAACACCCCACCTTGCCCCAGAGGACCTGCTGCTGTTAAGGAGGCATCACTCTGTACCCAGAGCCTAAAATCTATCTGTACTAAGATGAGCCAAGAAAGACAAGCCAAGTCAGCCTTGGTGACTGAGGTTGAGGCAGTGTCCCTGTCCTTGTCCCAGGGACTACTCTGGGGCCCACCCAGCCAAGGCCTCTGTCCTCCTGGACGCCTGTCTCTCAGTTTTCTTGGCCCTGGAGACACCCCCACCCTGGTGCTAGTGCTGCCCTGGAACTCAGGGGCAGACAGCAGGAGGGTCCAGGGCACAGCCTAGCATTCGCTGGGCCTGAGGCCAGCTGGGGCTGTTCCAGTGGGGGAAGGGAGCAGAGGCAAGGTCTGCACCCCGACTTCAGGCTCCAGCTGAGGCCCCCGGCCCCCCTCACGCCCCTGTGGCCTAGGAAGCTCAAGGCCTTCACCCTCCCCTGGCTGTCGTTCCCGCCACCGCTCCCCCCTCACCAGGGGTCAATGAGTATCTCGACCAGGGCCGTGCACAGCAGGACAACACAGGAGCAGCTGAAGGCAGCCCCACTCTGCTTTTCCTTCTCTACCGAATAGCGGGTTTCCATCTCGGGGTCCATGAACCGCATGGACAGGAGGAAGGTGTTTCTCTTCTTTACCCTGCAGTGGAAACAAGCCCCATGAATCTCAAAGGCCACATCTGCGTTGGCCTCCCAGGGCGGGGCCGTATTTAAGATAAGTCGTTTCCTGAGCCCCGTGCTAGGGTGGGGAGCACCCAGGGTGAGGGCTAGGATGCCTGCAGGTGGCCACTTACACCTGGGCGGACTCTCGCTCGAGCAGGGCCTCGTTGAGTAGCTGGTTGAGCTCGTGCTCGTCCTCAGAGGCGTCCACCACCCGGTCAGCCAGGTCCTGAAGGCGCAGTCTCCGGCGAGGGTTGGGGAATGAGGGGTTGTCGGCCTGTAAGCCAGGGAGGCAGAGCCAGTGGGACAGATGGGACAGAGTGGTGGGGAGGAGTTGGAAAAGACAGAGGTAGAAGAGGAAGGGAACAGAAGAGATCACACTAATGAGGACTAATCCGTCCAGCTCTAAAAACCCTTTCCGGGAAGTCTTCCCAATGCTCCCAATGGCTCCATCCTGCTTGGCTTTAGACCCAAAGCTCCTGCTCTCCCTGGGCCCCGACCGTACTCTGCAGTGATGGTCACTAACAGCAGAGTTGTGGGGAGCAGCCCCCGGCTCCCGGGCAGGAGACCCGGAATTTGAGGCAGCAGCTGGATCAGTGCAGTCCTGGCATGTCCTGCTGCGTGGATGGGGGGGTCACCCGGCCACACACATCAGCACCCTGTGGGCAGGAATGATCCCCAACCCCAGGGCCTAGGGAGCTGGTAAGGGAGCTCTCGGGGAAGGCGATGGGAGAGAAAAGGATGTCCTTGTGCTAGAGGCTGACACGGGGCAGGGCAGGTGGAGCCGGGGCACCACTACCATTTTATTCCCAGTCACAAAGGAAAAGCGTCAGCTGTAAAAACAGGAGTCCTGACTGTGATTGCATGGCCATCAGTCCAAATAATAATTGGGACCCGGCACATCAGAGCCATCCAGATGGGTCCAAGAATGCATCTGGGGCCAGAAACAAGACTTGGTCTTGGGCACAGGTGTGCCACTGGCTGATTTTGACCCCCAGATAATCCGTGTCCCCCAGCCCCATTTTTCTCCTCTGTGAAGTCATGTGGACAGTCTGTTCCCACACCAAGAACCTCTGTCCATGAAGCGTATCCTGGAGCAGTGTGACACTGGCTAATGGCGAGGACACAAAATATCACAGGGTGCTAAAGCCGTGTCTGTGTCCTCCTTGCTAGTGGGTAACATCGAGCCTGTATTTCCACTTTCTAACAAGAAAATCGCAAGAAGGAAAAGATATTGAATGTTTGATGTTCAAGAAAAAGCTACTTTACTGTATTTAAGCACTGTCTACCCTGTTCTCCAGCGTCTGATCTAAAGGCGTTAGGGACAACTTTTCCATCTCCCCCACACGGTGCTGAGGTTACCCCAACTGGCAACCTCAGGGAGACTGTCTCCACAGCATTTACCTTTCTCAGCAAACATACTCAAGAAGCTCTTCAGCAATGGACAAATTCTGGATGCTCTTCCGAGATGAGCCCTGCCTCTGGCCCAGCATGCTAATTCCCTACTGTCAGTGGGCTTTGGAAATGCCCCATCTGTGCATGGAGCTTGTGGGGTTTGAGCCTAGCCAGAGGGATGAGCCCAGCGCTGAAGTCTCACCTCCCAAACAGTCTCAGATCCTACAGAATTGTCCACGGATGTCCTCACTGATCTCAGCCCTACAGGATTCTGGGCCATCAGAGCTATACAGTAGGGCCTCAGAGGGGAGCACCTCCTTTGACGGCACCTACCCCCACCCCATGTAACTGATGAGGAGAGGGTGGGCTGTGGGGAGACAGAGGGGGTGTCCTGCCCATGGCTGTAGTGCTAAAAAGGAGCAGATCTTGGCTAGCGGCCAGGCCTCCCACTCCCAGCACAGGACTCTTACTGCAGCAACTCACCGCCTCCCTATTCCCTGCCCACAGCCTGGTCTCAGTGAGCCCTCCTTGCCCTCAGCCCTGCACAGACCTGCGCGTCCTGCTCCTCAGGCTCCTCCGATGTGGAACCACTGGCGTGGACACTGCCATTGGGCTCCTTGGTCTCAATGAGGGCGGGGGAGCTGGGCTTGGAGGAAGTTGGGGCTCCATTCGGCAGGGCCTGTGTGGAAAGCAGTGGTCATCAGGAACCCCGGACACTGCCAACTGCCCATCCCAGCCTGTGGTTGGTCTACAATCAGTCTGGAATCTTCCCACTAGAGTTTTTTAGAAGCCTCATTGACTTAGGAATTTCACTATTCAGTTCCTCTTCTAGAACATTCATTTAAAATGCTTTTAATTTTCTAGTATCAATTTCCACTATTAAAAATTTTCTAAGCAGAGAAAGACCCAGTTGTTCCAACTCCCATTTCTAAAACAGTAATTCAATGGTAGTGATTCACAGGTCTTTTTGGGTGTAGAGCCCTGTCACATGCCAGTTTCCCCAGTGATTAGTATTTTTCCTTAATAGAATGAGTTAAACTCTGTAACACAGGGAAACTGTTCATTCATTCATTTAATAAGCATTTACTGAGTACCTACCAAGTGATAAGAGCTGTTCTAACACCTGGGGATACAAAAAAAACATCCTGACCTGTGGAGCTCACATTCTAATGAGGAAAGGCACAATAACAAAACAAATAAGTCAAGTACACAGTACACAGGGAGACAGTAAGCTACGCTATGAAGAGAAAGCAGGAGAGTCGGCCCAGGGATCGTCAGGGACTCCAACTGTAAAGGCAGCAGGTATCACTGTGAACATGACATTTCAGTGAAGATCTGGAGGAGCAAATCACACAGCTACCCGGTAGGAGGTATTCCAGGAAGAGAGAACAGCCAGTGCAGAGGCCCCGGAACAAGTGTGTGCCTGGAGTACTTGTGCAACAACCAAGGGGCCAGTGTTGCTGGAGCAGAGTGAGTGGAAAATAGGAAGGCGTGGGTCAGGCTGCACAGGGTGAGATGGAAGAACCAAAGGAGGGTTCTGAGCAGGGGAGTGACATGATTTCACTTGATGTTTCAGCAGGATGAGCCTGATTGCTGTGTTGAGAAAGCGGGTGGAGCGGCAAGGGCAGATGCAGGATGGGAGAACTCTGCAGTGATCCAGGCACGCGACGAGAGCGGCTCCGAGGGGGCTGGAGGCTGGGGGCTGGGAGGTGGGAGAAGTGGCGGGACTGATGCTTGCAGGAAGAGCCAACAGAACTCGCCTGCGGACTGTAAAGAGAGCAGTCGAGGATGACTTCACATTTTTTGGTCTGAGCGATTGAAAGGGTGGAGTTGCCATTAATTGGGATGGGAGGACTGAGGAAGAGCAGGAGCTTGGCTTTGGACAGGTGACACTGGAGATGCCTATTACGGGCACGAATGGACTCGCACAGCGGCTGTACGCTGAGTTCAGGGAAGCCACTGGGATGCAAATTTGGGAGTTGGCGTTTGAAACAACGAGACTGGATGAGATGGACAGCAAGGTTAGTATCAACAGGGAGATGTCTCAGCAGCTTTTGAACGCTCTGGGAAGGATTCCTTACGGTAATTACCCTCAAACTCCCCTTATCACTTTATTCAGCTAAGCCAGAGAATTCCGCAAACAGAACTGTATTTACTCCTATGACTTCTAGAGAAGTGACTCACTCCTAACCTTGCCCGCTACCGTCCCTCCCTCATTCACGCGTCATCTTTCCCGTATCAATCGTCCCTGCTTTATTCCCTCTGACTCGGGGGCTGCTGAGTGGGTTGGGTGATCTGTTCACACTGCCCTATCCCTATGTTTCATGGAGACTTTGTAAACAGTGGTTAAGCTAATCACTGAGCTTAGGACAGTTGCGCCAAGTGGGTCGCGTACCAATGCACGTGGGGGCTGACGGCTGTTACACAGCCTGGTAGTTAAGACAACTGGAATCACCTACAGCAGCTAAACTTTTAAGTTCCCTGAGAGAGGAGACAGAACACAGTGGATACCTGATAAATATCTGATGAATGGCATATGCCAAAGGGTTAATTTTTCTGATAAACAAAGAGCGCCTACAAATTAAAAAAAAAAAAGCCATCAAAGGTTAGAAATGAATATGCAATTCATGGAAGAAAATCACCTGGCCAACAACCATGTTAAAAATGCCCAGCCCTACTAATAATTAAAGAAATGAGGTTCAAACAATGAGGTATCATGGTTTCACCTTTAAAATTAACAAAGATGGACAGGTGTGGTGGCTCACGCCTGTAATCCCAGCACTTTGGGAGGCAAGAGGACGGCTTGAGGCCAGGAGTTCGAGACCAGCCTGGGCAACATAGCGAGACCCCGTCACAACAAAAAATAGAAAAATTAACCAGGCATGGTGGCACATGCCTATAGTCCCAGCTGCTGGGGAGACTGAGGCAGGAGGATCGCTTGAGCCCCAGAGTTTGAGGCTGCAGTGATCACACCACTAGTGTACTCTAGCCTGGGTGACGGAGTGAGACCCTGTCTCTTGGGAAAAAAAACAAAAAGATAAAAGTGAGCGAGTGCCCGGCAGTATCAAAGGCACAGCTGGGTGGCATGGGGAGTAGGCAGCATGAGTAAACTGTAAACGTACGTAACATTTAGACCAGTATTTCACATCTAGAAATTTATGTGTTTTAGGCAGGGGTAGTAAGAAATTGTTAAAAGTCAACTTTACAAAAACATTGAAAACCTGGCTTGCCTCAAAACGTCAGTGAAAGAAGTCTTACAAGGCAAACACCACTCATATTAGAAATAGTACCAATGTATTTATTTGTCTGATGAAGTATTTTATGGACTGTGCTCCTGTCCTGTGCAGGCAGCATCTGGGGTGACAAACAGCAGGGACCCTGTTCCAACTGGCCCAGAGCTTCTGTGCTAATGTGTTGAGCTATGTATCAGTGAACTGAAATTGTTTCTAACTGTAAAATGTCACCAGGACTCAAGCACAGTAGCTTCATAAAAACGGCTCAGCCAAGCAAGGTTCCCTGTGCCTCAGTTCCCCCATCTGTAATCCTCACAGGGGTGCCATGTGCTGAGAAGTCCTAACTCAAATTATGCACCTTGCAAGAATTTCTTAAATAAAACAAGGAAACAAAGTAAAATACAAGATCAGGACAAACAAAAATGAGTGCTGGTGTAACAAAGACAAATGTTTGCTGCTTTGTGACGTTAAGGTGGTCCCCAGTAAAACCAAATTTGTGGGTAATTTTTTTAAAAAAGAATGGCATTTTCCAATTTATTAAAAATTACATATGCCAGTAATTGTAAATTTCCTAGCACCTCTCAAAGGTAGCTAAATTACTGTCAACTTTTGTAGCATAGTAGTAAAATGTACATTTTTAATTTGTTCTAGTGAGTATACTCAAGTGCTGCACCTAGCACTCTTAAAAACGTGAACGACTCGTGTGAATTTGGTGGTAAGGTCAAGTCTGATTTCACGGGGCTCTACTTACCATCCTGAAATTTTCTAATTTTTCTGAAAGACAGCTTCCTATTAACACTTCTCTGGGTTCTTAAGAACGTTTACTGTAGCTCAGACTTCACACTTAGCACAAAATACCCTGTCCTGCCCTTCGCTTTAACAGTTAGCACCTAGTGGGGATGGAACATGTCACATCCACCTTTGTGCTCCTCCTGGCTGAGCAGTGTGACCTGCACAAAAGGAAGCACCTGACAGAAAATGGAAGGCAATGTGGCTGGCAGGGCAGGAGAAGGGCTTGGGTTTCAGAATCCAGCTCTGCCGCCCGCTAGGTCTGCAGCCTGCGCAAGATTCTGGGCCTCAGCTCTGCAAAGTGGGCATGACAACAGCCCCCTCCCGCAGGGCTGTCTGGAGGAGTAAGCAAGAACAAGGGATGCAAAGAAGTCCTCAATAAATAGCATTACGATTAGATTTGCTGAACGGATGAATCTTCTGTGTATGTGTTTGACTGATTTGCTAGTTGTCACATACACCTGGGGGAGGGAGGAAGGGGTCTAGTTTTCTTTGAAAATTTATCAGGAGTAACCTATTCAGCGATCACTCCTGCAGCCTCACCAGAGTGAGCTTTGCTTTAGCCATAATTAGGCACAGCCTCAGCCACGGGTGGTCCTAAATGACATGACATCCCTGAGAGCCACCAAATTCTTTAATTGTTCAAAGTCTCATTAGGTAGATTCTCCTAACTGAATGAACAGAGTTTTGACATGACAGATTACAAAGAATAAAGCAATCTCCACACTCAGCAGAGGATGAATTTCTGCCACAGCTGCTGGTGGCTTCTAATCAGACGGACTGTCAGGAGGTTTATTTTTGGTTGGTGAACAAAGCTGGGGAAGCCGCTGAGTGCTTCGGGCTGGAGAGATACACGGGACCCTGCACAAAGACCAGACCAGAGGGCAGGACCACATGGTGGCTCTGTCGTTTCTGTCCCATTCCCTCGATTCCCCCTCAGGAGACCTTCCCGGCCTTGGTTCTCCTCCTCAATGACCCATCACCCCCACCCCCCCCCACCCCCCGTGCCCTCTCTCCCTTGGTGTCCACGTCACTCCTGTGGCTTCACCCACTTCCTCCATGCAGGGGGCTGTACCCCCAACCCAGCCGCTTTCCTGGAAACCTACACGTTTCCAGTGGCCTCCCTTTCTGAACATTGTCTCAGGATACACTACAGTCACCTTAATTTCAACTTGCCATGAATCACACCATCTCCCCCAGAAACCAGCTTTCCCGCTGAAGGGATGCCACCACTAGTCTCCTGCTCAGTGGGACTGAACCTGCCCCTGGCCCGTCACTGTCAGCCATCTGCCAGTCCTACCAACTCCTGTTCTACAACCTTTCACTAATCCCTTCCTCTCCAACCCCTAGTCCAGGGGGTAGCGTGGGGGACTCACCGAGCCGTTGAGGCCATTCTGGGTGGCTGTTTTCTTCACCTCTGGCTTGGAGGCGATGATGAGGTAGGTTTCGATGCCCTTCTCCTCTAGGTAATCGCAGCGGCTGCCCCCATGGCCTGGCTCCACGTCAAACTCTCCTCTCAGGCAGTCCATGGTGCTCTGGGAGATATGCACGCGCCTGGATTGCAGCCAGAGAGTCCCTGAGCTCGGCCAGAGGCAGCCTTCGCCCTCCCCATGGCAGCCAGTGACGGCGGCTGCACCGGCTGCTGCTGGGCCTGCGTCTCCCGGGCACGTGGGGCAGAGGCAAAGTGCAGGCAGTCCCGCCACTAACGGGCTGTGGGGGCAGCGGCACCTACCCCCCTCTGAGCCTCAGTGTCAGACCCCTAAACAGGAACAGTTTTTCCTCACGGGCTGTTGAGAGTATCAAATGTGGTAAGGAATTCAGTTAAGTCTTCTCTGAACCCCGAAGTGGTAAGGTGTGATTATTCCTCACCTTGCCTGCGGCCAAGGGGTAATAAAACCCATTTCTGAGGAGTCACAACTGAGGGAGAGAATCGGAACTGCCGCGGAAGGAAGCTCCCTGACCCCGGTGGCAAAGGTCAACTGACCCTCCCCCAGCCTGTCACCCCGAACGCAGGGCCTGCCCGACTGAGCGGCTGACTCCGTAAGACGTGCAAGTGCGTTGCAACTCAAAGCCCTGCCGCCGAGCCTGTTAACTGTTACTAGCAATAACACCCTTGGGGGAGACCTGGGCTGTGACATTAGCAGATCTGGGGCAGCCCCACAAGTGGGTAAAGGAGGACAGGCTACTGCAGGGGTCTGGGCAGGAGAAGCCACATCCAACATCAGGCCCGAGCAGGCAGGCACCCCAAGGGAGGTCTCAGAACAGCCTTCGCCAGGGGCAGGGGCAGCATGGAGGGCTGCTCCTTGGTGGGAAGGGGCCCTTCTCTGAGGCCCCTCATCCGTCATCAGGACCACAGCCCTGAGGGATGGATGGGATGGTCCCCTCCCCGGGGCCTCACACCCGCCCACTTGGAAGGGGCGCTCACCCAGGGATGCCACCAGCCTCCATCTTGTTGGCCACAGTGACGTCGGTAGACCACACGTCGTACTGCCAGCGCTTCTGGCCCAGGACACCCCCCAGCACAGTGCCCGTGTGCACCCCCACACGCATGTCCACCCCAGTCTTGGTCTTCTCCCGCACATACCTGCCAGGTTATACAGAAAGGAGGGGTCGGGGCATAGCCGTCACAAGGTGGCCAGCTCCTGCACCCCCGCAGGAGGATTCTGCACGGGGTCCTTCCCCTCTAGGCCGAGGGTGCCCAGCAGGTGCCCCCCAGCTTTCTGCCTGCATTTGAGTGGCACCATCTGCTGCAGGGGCTGTAGCAGGCCAAGGCCTGAGCCTAGCGGACAGTCGCAGGCCAGCGGGACGGCAGCAGAGCGGTTGTCCTTCCCTCCCTCCGTCCCCTGAAGGACCTCCGGTTTCTCTCTCCCCTTCATTCGCTCATTCACGCAGTTAAGATTTCACTGAGCGTCTATAAGCGCTAGGCACGCTCTAGGTGCTGCAGACACAGCCGTGAACAAAACAGCCGTGAACAGCTCCCCGCTGGAGAACTCCAGGAGGCGGCAAATACAAAATTCAGAAATTTGCCTGATGGGAATGGGAGAGGAGGTTGCAGTTTGTAATCCTGAACTACTGCCCCCCTCCCCTGGGTTAAGGCAGCATATATTTCCTTCCAGGCCAGTACTAAAGGGGGTTTAACCTGGAAGGCTGTGAAAATGCAAAGCCACCCACTCAGGGCTGTGCTGGAAGGTGCGCCAACTCCTGGCCTCCATCCCCCGGGGGAGGAGCCTCGGCAGACACTTCCCTTCCCACTTTGGTGCTGCTGTCACCCCGGCCCACCAGAGAGCTTAAGTCACCAGAGGGACCACCCTTCCTGAGATCTCCAAGGCCACTTGGAGCAGTGACAAGCAGGGAGAGTGAGGGGAAGACAGTTTACCTCCCTCACAGCCTCTGCCCACGTCACATGGCCTCAGTGTCACCTCCTCATGAGATGGGGAGGGCAGTCCCTGAACCCACCTGGCTCGGGGGGGTCATGGTGAGAAAACACTTGAGGGAAGAGATGGGAGACGTGAAGGGGCATCCCAGCCAATGTGACGTGTGGTATGATGAATTCCACAACAGCTACTTCCAGCAAAAAAATAACGTGGACCAAGGCTGGAAAAACACGCCCCAGAGGCTGTGGGAGTCTTGCAATTTCCCCCGGCTATGAGGAAGGTAAGCCACGCCCTAACTCTCCAGAGCTGGGGACTGAGCTGCTGTCCGCCCAGTGCTGCATCCCAGTGAGCAGCATCTGTGCCTCCAATGGACCCCTCCATGGGGCCTTGGCTGGCATCCACCAGGATGGTGCAGGAGGCACCCTTCTCCACGGGTGCAGGGTCAGGACCACGTGCCCTGGGAGCCCCTACCTCCCAGAGGCACCCCACTTACGAGATGGCCTCCACCATGGCGAGCCCCATGAGGATGGAGCAGACGGCATGGTCCTCGCGGTAGTCGGGCAGGCCACAGATGCAGTAGTAGCAGTCGCCCAGGATCTTGATGCGCAGCTGGTGGTATTTCTGAAAGGGCAGAGCACTGTGCTCCGGACTCCCTCCTCAGCCATGGGGGAGTGGCAAAGGGAGCAGAGGAAGGACAAGTGGGAGAAAATGAGGGGGCCAGGGAGGGCCAGGCGCAGGCCACGAGGGTGGCCCCCAGCTTGAGAGCCAGGCAGGGTCAGGGCACTTACGGCCGCCAACTTATCGAAGCGGGCGAAGAGCTCGTTAAGCAGCTTCACGAGCTCCTGGGCGCTGCAGGCAGAAGACAGCTGGGTGAAGCCCACGATGTCCGCGAAGAGGATGCTGCGAGAGGAGGGAACCGCCGGCGGTGAGGCGCACCTGACTCCACCGCCAGCTCCCACTCCCACCCCCAGGGCAGCCAGGACGACGGCAGGAGAAGGTCTCTGCCCAACACCCAAACCAGTGAGACACTGGCTCTCCCAGGCAAAATCGGGGCTTTGATACTTCAGTGGGTCCTTGTGGACGTCCCCTCTGTGGCCTCCCTGCCCCGCAGTGCCCGAGGACCACCCCACACTGCCCCACTCCAGCCCTGGGCTGGACACATCCCTCCTTCCCAGAATCACGGATCAAGGTTCTAGCCCCAGTGCTGGCCCTGATTGGCTGGGTGACCTCACAGGAGTCCCTTCCCCGCCCTAGGTGATGTCTGTCCAGTGATAGGATCAGACCAGGCAGCTTCAAGCACACTGCTTCTAACGTCTGCCAGCACAGCTCCTCCCTCAGGGCCAACAGCAAGTCCCCGGGAAACCTCTCAAAGCCCTGGGCGCTCGGCAGGGCCCGCAGAAACGCATCCCCGCGCAGGCTGTTCTGCCGTCACAGCCCAGGCCCGCGGGCGGGCGCACCTGACGTTCTCGTGGCGGTACATGTACATGGTGCTGAACTGCTGCTGGTCCTTCTGGCTCTCGTCTTTCTTCATGTCCTTCAACATCTCATCGGCCACGTGCTTGGGCAGGATGGAAAGCATGAGGTTCTCCTAGGGGGAGGAGGAGAGGGTTTAGCAGGAGGCAGGGCCTGGCCTGGACCTTTCCAGGGGCAAGTTCAGATGCTTCTGGGGAGAGATGCCAGCCAGGACCACGCCGACCTTCCACAGGGGCCCACGGACCACGTTGGGAAGCAGCCAGGGGCCCAGGACAGGCAGCTTCCGGCCCTGAGCAGGCTCAGAGCTGTGACAGCCCCTTCTGAGCACTGAGGGGAGTCAGAAGTGCCTCGGAGAAACCCAAGCGTGGCTCTGTGTTCAGCATCCTCCTCATGCCACAAGAAGTGTGACAGTCCCTGTGTTGGCTACTGCACCGTGAGCCCTGGGGGCAAGATCTCTGCAGAGTCACCTCGTGTCACCCACTGTGCCTAAAATTCAGATTCAACCTGCCTGAAGACCTCCTATGTACCAGGTGCCACACAAGGTGCCCGTGATACAAAACCAGCGCAAGTTTCCACCTCAGAGAGCTGAGGGTCTTGTGGCAGACACAGGTAGGGACGCCCAGCGCAGCGCAGCGCAGTGCAGTGGGGTAACTTTCGTGACCAGAGAGGGGAGAGCAGAGGACTACACAAGCCAAAAGGGAGGAGGCATCAGGGAAGCCTTCTTGGAAGTGAGTCTCGGCCAAGCCTTGGAGACTAGATGCTGAGAGTGTTCCTGTCAGAGGGGGCCACGTATACAAAGGCACAGGCACAAAAACTATACCAGGGTCAGGGACCTGCATGTATTTCAATGGAGGCAGAAACAGAACTGTGGCTTGAGAGCCAGGCATGGTTTTGATCAGGGGTCAGCAAACTGCAGCCTGTGGGTGAAATCTGGCTGCTGCCTGTTTTCGTTAATAAAGTTTTATTGGCACCCAGCCAAGCTCCTATTGTCTCTGGCTGTTTTTGTGCTCCAATGGCAGAGCTGAGTAGTTGTGACAGAGACCATATGGGCCACAAAGCCGAAATATTTACTATGTGGCTCTTTGCAGAAGTTTGTGGCTCGGGAATCTGGGAGGGTGGTGCCAGTCTCTGAAACAGGGAACAGAGGAGCAGCAGATGTGAGGGGCAGATGTGAGGGACAAGGTGGGAGTCTGGCTCTGAGGGGCTGTGGGCTGCCATGCAGGGTGCCCTGCAGGGGACACTCAGAAGAGAGCAGCGGGCCGAGCCCCGGGAGCCACGGGATAGACAGAGCAGAGGGGAGACCACTGACAGAACGAGGTGCTGGAGGGTGGGAAGTCACCCAGCGAGACCCAGCAGGGAGCCTGGCGAGAGGGGAAGGCTGCCCCTGCGCCCCTGCAGGGAGGAAGGTGCTGATGGTGGCTGGGGAAGGACGATGGGAGGAACTTGAGGGAGCACCTCAAATTGAGGTTTTGTGGAACGGAAACTGTAAAAGGTCAAGGGGCACGAGAACTGTGGCTAACAGCAAGGACGTAACTAAATTGAGGCCCGTGGGCCAGGCAGCCAAGAAAGTGAGGCCGGCCAAGGGCTGAGATATGGAAGAAGCCACAGATGGGCACAGTGGGGAGGCAGGGAGGGCCGAGGGCAGATATGTGGCTGAAGAGCAGGCAGCCACTGACCCCCGAGGCAGAGCAGGTGACCAGGCCAGAGTGTTGCCAGGGGTCAGCTGCAGGACGTCCGAGTGAGGTGGGCGGGGCTCAGGACGTCCAGGAGCTCTGTGTCCAGCGTGCAGGTCACAGGAGTTACCTGGGTCTGGGGTGGCCAGAAAACCAAGAGCTAGTGGCTCAGTCCTCAGCACCTCAGGCCTGAGCAAGGCTCAGTGGACCACAGTGGAAGTGAGGCTGCAGGTCCCAGGCCACTGGGGCAAGAGCAGGGGACCTCACCTCCTGCTGCAGCCTGGGCAGGAGAGGGGGGCCTGCCACTCCGGCGCTGCTGTGTTCAGTGCACCCTGAGGCCCGAGAGAGCCCAGCTCAACTGCGTGTCAGACGCACCTGCTCTAGGGCAGGAGAGGGAGGCGCATCTCAGGGACAGAGCTGAGGCGGAGGGTCAACTCCTCTCTTCTGGGTGAAGCCATCAGGAGGTCTCCAGAGACTGGTGTACTCGCACCCCGTAAACCAGAGAGGGCTGGCGCCTGGCCTCCCTGGGGGAACCAGCTCCGCTGTAGGGGCAGCTCCTCCTTTCTCCCAGCATGGTCTCCACACCAGAAGCCCCATCCTGCCACACGGGGGTCCCTCTCTCCTGTGCTCTGTGGTTTTATGGTAGCAATTAATCTTTCTTGCAGTGAATTGTACCATTAGGACAAACGAGTGTGCCTGGCACTGGCTCCAGCCTGAAGCACTCACAGTGCTTTCACTACTGTTCTTCCATTTCCACAGCAATGTCTCTTCACTGTTAAAAACTCCATAAATGGCATCATTATAGCTCAGGAACAAGAAGCCAATAATAACCCCAGTGTGCCCTGCCCTGGTTCCCCCCGAGCCCGGGAAGTAGAAGCAGGTTCTCCTGGGCCCCGCAGCCCAGATACAGCAAGTGCATAAAACTCAGGGACCTCGGTGCTTCGCACCTGCCCTCCCTCTGCCAGTCGGGTGTGGCAAGAAGAGGCCTGATGCAAAGGGATGGGGGGGGGGGTGGGTCTTCGGTGGGACCAGAGGATCTCTCCTGGAATCTAACCAGGCACTGTGAGGGAAGCTCTCGGCTTGGGGAAAAGATGAGAAACCCTTCAGGAGGGCTTTCAAGAAAAGCCAGAGACGGGACCCTGCCAGCTCTTGAGGGCAGCCCAGGGAGCCAGCTGCCGGGGGTCCTGAGGGGTCTCAAGGAGGCGGGTGGGAGGCAGCAGTGAGCTCTGGGCTGGGGCTGGTGTCTCTGGTCAGTAACCTCAGGGGTCCCAGCCCACCCTGAAGTGCGTTGCCCTGGTGCACAGGAGGCTCGCAGGGCAGGAGGTGCGCACTCGCTACATGTTGTCAGGCAGTCACTAAACTTCCCTGTGCCTTGGTTTCCCAGGCAGTAAAGCAGAAGGACTAAGTGATTCATTATGATAAAGCACTCAGAACAGTGCCCGGCACACAGTAAGTGCTCAAGATATTTCAGCTATTCCTGTGTCACCTGATACAAAGTGGTGCTAAGGGTGTCGAGATAGCACGTGGCTCAGGAAGACGAGCAAGGCCTGATCTTCCTCTGGGCATCACAGGTTTATATTATAGATTAAGAGTTTCAGCGGAATGTCCCAGGGTCAGCAGAAAACCCTTTGGTCACTCAGCCAGGCCTCATAGCTCTGTTTAGTTCAGGCAGGACAATGAAAAGAAGGATCCTGCTTCCCATTCAAGTCTCAGTCTCCCCCACCCCCGATGTGGGCATACAGGGTGCTGCTGAGGTGTGGAGGGCGTAGGTGTGTGAGCAGGGAGGGGATGTGGACGGCGAAGTTTGGAAAGTCACCCCAGCAGCCCAAGCTCACATGCTCAGGCCCTTCCTCCCCTCTCAGACTCCACCTCAGAGCCCTGTCCCTCCAGAAAAGCCTCCCTGGGTTCCCTTGGCACCTTGGAGACACCACAGTCCAATCCAGTTCTGTGAGGGGCTCCCTGCCCCAACCATGTCCCAGTTTCCCTCTAAACACTGTATCTGACACTGTCAACAGACACAGAACAAAGGCAGTGGCAGAGGCACAAAATCAGTATAGCCCTGGAGCCCAAAACACAGGAGTCTCGGAAGGTCCATGTGACTGAAGAGGCCGTTAGCGTATCTCTGGGGGTGGGATGGTGGGGAATTTTCACTTTTCCCATTATATATTTCCATAACCTTTGCCAACAGCATATATGAGTTCTGAAAGCAAAAAATCAATAAACACCAATCTGAAAAATAACAAGAAAGGAGCTGTGGTTATAAATTAAGGCTACCAATTTACTCATCTGGTTTATGGAAAACTTACAGTCAACGTCAAAAGGCTAAACAGGCAAGCAGTCCACCTTAAGTCACTCTAGCAACAAGACAGGTTCTTATTTACTCCTAGGCTCAAGTGATCCTCCTACCTCAGCCTCCCAAGTAGCTAGGGCTACAGGTGTGTGACACCTCACCCAGCTAATTTAAAAATTTTTTTTTTTTTTTTAGAGATGGGGTCTTGCTATATTGCCCAGTCTGGTCTCAAACTTCTGGCCTCAAGCAATCCTCCTGCCTCAGTCTCCCAAAGTACTGGGATTCCAGGTGTGAGCCATCACACCTAGTCACAAGACGGGTTTTAAATAAGCAGCAGGCACACACAGAAGGAACGATGACAGAGGAGAAAGGGGTGCAGCAGGCAGCTGGGAGTGCAGGGCCTCCAGGAAAGGGCTGTCCGGGAGGTGGAGGTCAAAGGGAGGGAAGTGGCCCCTCACCATGCCTGGGGACTCTCATAGCAGCCTCAAAACAGGTCTCCCTGGTGCCACGCCTGCTCCTCCTCTCCAATCCACTGTCCACATGGCATCTGGACTTCCTCTAAGCCATGCAACACCTGTACCCAGCACCCTCAGCAGCACCCTTGGCCCCCTGACTGTGGCACCCATCTACTTTCTGGCCCCGTCTTCTGCTGCTTTCCCCTGTGGCCCCTCAGGATAGACAAGCTGGACTATTTGCTTTTCTCTGCACCCCTCACTGTCCTTCTCTGCTCATGGAGACACTCTGTGGAGCACTCCTGACTACCAACTTTCAACACCCACCTCACATGTCACGTCTCCAGAAAGTCCCGGGCCCCTGCCCATGTGTGCCTGTTCCTCCCTCCTCATGACACCCACTTTGTTGGTGTCTCTCTATTGGTGCTGACTTTGTTTGCCCTTAGATTTCAGAGATTCTAAACCCTTCCCTGCATCCTAGCTCCTTGTACGAATGTGTGATGTTAGCTCTGGATCTTCTAGAAAATTCTCGTACACATGTAAAGGATCCCTGACAACCATTCTCAGGGCCCAGGTTAAAGACCCCAACACCCCATCACTTGTGCTCCTGGGGAAGGAAGAAGGCTGGGATCCAGGTGCACTTGTGTGGTGGGTCCCACAGAGGGAACAGGGGTGGAGGGGGGAGGGACCACCCAGAGCAGCCTAGGGTTGCTCAGGGGCCCAAGCTGACAGATGCGGCTTGGTCTCCCCAGTGTGGAGGCAGAACCTGCTCTTCCAAAAATAGCAATTGTTATACGTTTCAGGAGTCATAAGAACGTTCAAGCCTTTGACTTATTAATGGCTCCTCTAGGAATTCAGCCAAAGGAATGATCCAAAAGAAGTAAAAAGATGTATGTGTAAGAAGATTTGCATTGCAGCATGACTTAACGCTTGTGGAAAAAACTGTAAGTAGCCCAAATGCCCAGCAAATGGCTAATTAAATTGTGACACATCCTCTGGATGGAAGATTATGCAACCTTAAAAATGATCATGATGAAAACTATTGCAACAAGAAAATGATGAGAGAGAAGAGCAGGACACAAAATTGTATTCTGGCTGGGCCCGGTGGCTCATGCTTGTAATGCTAGCACTCTGGGAGGCTGAGGCGGGAGAATCGCTTGAGGTCAGGAGTTTGAGACCAGCCTCAGCAAGATCGAGATCCCGTCTCTACTAAAAATAGAAAAAATTAGCCAGGCATGGTGGTGGTGCATGCCTGTAGTCCCAGCTACTCCGGAGGCTGAGACAGGAGGATCGCTTGAGCCCAGAAGTTTGAGGTTGCAGTGAGCTATCCTGACACCATGGCACCCTAGCCCGGATGACAGAGGGATACTCTGTCTCAAGGGGGGAAAAAAATTGTATTCTGTGAAGGCGATGCTGGGATATCTGTGTGCATATAAATAAAGGCAGAAGGACATATACAAAAGAGAAAAGGATAATTTAACTTGGGAGATAGAATTAAGAGAAAACTTTAAATGTTTTTCAAAGTTGCTATGTGGTGGTGGTAGTTGTTCTTTTTAAAATAATTTAAAAACTGGAAATAAACACAAAACTTCCTGTTGCCTCCAGCTGTGATCCTAACCCTGGCCCCAGCTCCTCTGTAACTACCACAATTTTCTTAGAAAGGGAACAACCCTCAGGCCCTTGGGCTGGCTCCAGACTTCCAAGTCTGCTTGGATGTGACCTGAAAAGGTCGACCTATGGCCAGGTATGAAGCCAGGAGACTCACAGCCCCACAGCCAAAACGGGACAGAAATGCTCTCTGAGGGAGCCAAGTGACAGAATCACCCAGAGCTGGCTTCTTTCTGTAGTTCTCATGAACACAGCACCTCACCAGGCAGATGGCCACTACTGACCAATAGTGAAAATCGTCCCTCCTCTTTGTTAAAACTTTTGCATCAACCCTGCATTTTCATGTATGTTCAATATTGCCTCCAGTTTGCAGGTGACAAAACCGAGGCACAGAGGGGTGAAGTTTGTGCCAGCTTCCAAAGAGTTAGTGGCAGACTCAGAACTAGAACCCAAAGCTCTTTGACCCCTGGAATCAGTGAGTTTTTGTGGTTTATCCACACCCTGACGCTCTCATCTGCGCCGGATGCACTGTTCTGCTACGGGTGTGAAGGTGCCAGTGCCTGGCCCGTGTCTATCTAGTAAAGACCCCGCAATGCTGCTCTAGAAACCCTTATCAGGGCTCCCGTGGGGGGGTCCCAGCCCTTGTCAGACCCGGCCAGCCACTCCTGAGGGGCTCCTCCTTGCAGAAGAGGCCCGGCTGGCGCCTCTGTGGGGCTCGGCACGGCGGACCGCCCTGGGCGCCACGCGGAGCAGCGAGGCGGAGGGCGCTGCCGCGGAGGCCCGGGCTCGATCCCGGCCCTGCAGCCCAAGGACCCTGGGCAGTCACCGCCCCGCGCCCCCGAGGCCCACCGGCCTCTCCCGCGCGCATGCGCCCAGACCTGCGGCCCACGGGCCGTGGGGGGTCGGAGGCGTGCTCCCCACAGCCACGCGGCGGGCCGGGAGCCGGTGCCACGCGCTAGCCGCGGCCCTGGTTCAGCTGGGCCCGTCCCGGGGACTCCAGGCCGCCCCACCCAGGGCCGGGCGGGGGCAGGAGGTGAAGGAAAGGAAACCAAAGAGATGAACTTAAGTCAGTGACAACAAAAGATTGAAAAAAAAAAAAAAACTCAGGGGAAAGGAGCAGTGGAGGGAGGGGCTGTGTGTGGGAAGAGGTTCATTTGTCAACATTCTGGAAGATTCTGCCCACCAAGGTCACCGCCTCCAGCCATATCGGACCGGGAGGCAAAGCTGTGAGCCGAGCGCTGCGGAGTAAGAAAGCAGCCGAACAGCCGAAGCTCCGACCGCACAACTGCGGGGGACGGGGTCACGCAGACACTTCGTCTCTTTATTCTTTCTTTTCCCTTAATCCTTTTTTATTTTTACAATTGTTTTGTAATGTGATTTTCAAAACTGAACTGAAACTTGCACCCCATCTCTTTAAAACTCCTGGTATTTTGCATTCCAGTGCTATTCAATGATAGTCACCGAGTATCGTTAGTCATATCTATTGTTTCTATATTGTACATATATTCAATGCATATGTCAACTGAATAATGACATAATGATCAGCACATCACTGAATTATGATATTCATTCTCATATGAATTGTTGCGATCAACTTCAAACCACTTCGGGTCGTCTGTCCTTTATAGAAGTTACTTGTGTGCAGAGAGGCCACCTTTCCCAGACTGTGCCCTTTCAGGCCTGTGGACCCTGCAGTTCCGGCACGTGGCTGCTTCACGCTTAGACATTCAGTTGCGGGGGGAAGGGGTGGCAGGTGTCGGGAGAACAGGGCTGTGGAAAGTGACACTTCCTTAACTTGAAGCTACTTTTTATCTGACGGCCTCGACCAGTAGAGGGCGTAGCCGCTGGCGGTTGAGGAAACATGAAGATAGCAACGACTAATTCCAAAGGTGGCTTTGCTGAAGACACAAAGCGTTTTAAGCATTAGAAAAGCTTGTCAGACGAGGAAGGGCCCCATCATCCAAGCCTGTGCAGGGCAGAGCAAAGAACACGGATCTGGGGTTAGGCTGCCCAAGCCCCTGTGACCCTGGACAAGCACTGTGACCTCTAGGCTTGGTTCCTCATCTATAAAATGGGTGATCTCTGAGGCCTCTTTCTTTGTTTCAGAAAGGAAACTTTTCAGAAGATACAGAGGATGTATTTGAAAATGTGTGGATAGCCCGTCACGAGGACAATTGGTTAATATGCATTTTGCTCCAGAGTGACCTGGTGAGATGCACAGGATGAAATTCAAAAGGGGGAGATGTAATAACCTCTACTTGAGTCCCCAAAACCAACTGCAGGAGAACAGAATGGGGAAGGTGTTGTGTCTCAATACTGGGGGGGGGTAAGCTACCATCTGAGATGCTATTGGATTTAAAATGAATTCCCAGCATAAAGTGGTTGCCTAAACAAGTCTCTTGGCCCTGGGCTGTGTGACAGAAAATAAGGGCCCTAGACCTGGTGAACCAGGGTGGGTCCACGGCCTCAGGTGCTCAGATCACCTAGGCCTCCGTCAGGGAGTGACCATGAGGTGGGGGAGCCTGAGTTCCAGCAGCTGAGGACGGGCTGATGCCGAGAGGCTGTGCGTCAGCCTGGAGAAGAGACAGGACCCTGTGGGATCGCGGAGCCATCTTCAAGTCTGAGGAAAGCTGTCATGTGGACACGAGATGGGACTTGCTTTGGAGGCCCCAAGAGAAAAAGGTAATGAGAAAAGGCTGTTGGGAACAGATTGCTGCTTTCAGAGGAGGAAGAATTTTTTAAGAGTCAAATGGTTCAAAGAACGTGCTGCCTTGAGAGGTGCTGAACTCCCATTCCTGGACACCGGGTGAGAAGGCTACAGGAGGGAGTCAAGCTTGGGATGGAAGGCTGGCCGGGGGGTGTGGGGAGGTCTGGCCAAACTCTGGGAGCCGAGGCCTGGGGCGCTGAGATGTGGCTCTGCACAAAGAGAGGAAGGTGGCAGTAAACTGCTGCACAGTCTCCCAGCCCTGCAATTACATGATGGTTATAAACACACAGTATGGTAACAAAAGTCAAGGCTCTGACACTCCCTGGGAAAAGAACCAAAGTCCAGAAAGAAAAAGAACAAGTCCTGAAAGTGTCCAGTAGACTTTCTGAGTAGAGCAAAAAACCACCCAGATCCGGGGGAGAAGCACCCCAGGCCTGCCCTGGGCAGTTTTCAGCCCTGGAGTGGGGTGGAGGGCTGGGGGGTAGTCTGGTCCCTAGGACAGTGGCCTGGGGCAGGATGCTTGGCCTCACAACCTCCTCGGCCAGGATCTCCACATCTGAAAACAGATTTGTTGCTGAGCTTCCCAGGTGGGCTGTGAGCCTCAGACCAGGGCAGTCTGTCAGCATGGCCTCCACCGGGTTCTGAGAAAGAACCAGTCAAGCCCCCTTCTCCTCAGCAGTGACTCATGCCAGGCCTCACCTTGTGCTGGCTCACAGCTGAGATGGAGGAAGGAGGCCAGCACAGCTCCCAAGGGCCCTCCTGAGTTGTCACAGCTGATACTCTGATGAAGCATTCAGGAGTTAATTACAGCAAGGCGGCCAGGAGGGATTTGGATAAAGGAGCTTGGCTGGTGAGAAGCTAAGTTTCTACAACATCCTTGTAAGAGGGAGGGAGAGACTTAAGTGGACAGAGACCAAGAGTGTCTGGCTGGCCATGTGTGCACACACACACACAAATATCTATACAGTGTCTGCGTGAAGATGTGTGTGAAGTCTGCTTGTCTGTAGGATGGGCGTGTCCATGTGTATGCCCATGTGTGTCCTACACATGTGCTGTATACTTATGTACACACACACAAATACATGTCACTGCAACCCATGACAGGCTGTGAGAAGACCCACAGATGTCCCGTAAACCTGTCTATCCTGGTCCTAATTTATGCAGATTCTTGGAGCTTCCAGGCCATTTGGAAGCCAAACGGTCACTGGACCTCGCCAGGGTGTCCATCCTGACCTGACCACCTGAGCAGAGGCGGCAGTAAAGACAGGAAATGAAGAGTAGGAGGACCGGACCCACTATCCCTGGGAGGCCAGAGCCCAGACAGCTCACCTCTCCCTGATGAGAGGACGAAGGACCACAATGTATAAAATTTGGGAACTTCATTGGTGCCACTATTTAGTCTAGGGGGCCCACATGTACTGCTCCTATCCAAACAACGTGGTCACAACCTCAGACACTCAAAGAACAGTCATTGGGCATCTATGCAAGTACCTGAGCTAAACACTGGGAAAGTCAAAGGCAAACAGTATTCCAAAGAGCTGGGATGGGCAGGGCAGCCAAGTCAGTCCAGTAACTGGTCTCCCAGGGCAGGATTGCTTCACCATCTCCCGCCAAAGGCTGTGGGAATTCAGAGGAGGGAGGACCCGCTAAAAAATCAGCATATCTTGGAAACAAGACCCTCCAGCATGAGAACAGGCACCAGGCCAGCAGGGTGGGGAACCTGTGGCCTCGAGGCCATAGGTGGCCCTCCAGATCCCTGAGTGTGGCCCCTTGACTGAATCCAAACTTCACAAAACAAATTTGTTTTGGATTCAGTCAAGGGGCCTGACTCAAGGATCCGGAAGGCCACATGCAACCCCAAGGCCACAGGTTCCCTACCCTTGTAAGGGGCCACATTTAATCTCAGTGTTGGGAGAGGCAGACTAACAAGTCACCACTAGGCTATGTCATCTCAAACAGTGTGGAAATCACACAGACCCAAGGTTAACCCAGAGCTCTCACGATGCCAAAGCAGGAGAGGGGGTGCTAAGCATGTGGGGCTTCTGGTCACTGGCCTGGAGTCCTGTGCAGTTCCCAGAGACAGAGGCTACTGTGCAGGTCAAGGTGACTGTAATCTCAGGAGACAGCCCATTGGACCCAAAGAAGGCCACACATGTGGTACCTGGAGCTCTTACCAAGGGTATGTGGCACAAAGCAGGTGCTCCTTAGAGGTTTAGTGAGTTAATGAGCTGTCAACTAGATGTGACCCAAGGGGCAAGCCATCATCCTCTAGAATAGCATTAACAGAGCTTTCCATAATCATAGAAGTGTTCTGTATCTGTGCTATCTAATATGGTATCCACTAGCCACATGTGGGTAGTGCAACTTAGGAAGTGACTTTAAATTTTTTATTTTAATTAATTTAAATAGCTGTATTATGACTAGTGGCTACCACATTGGACGGTGCAGCTCTAGAACACTGTAGCAACGAAGTGCAGCTCACATGCCAACTCTGAGGGGCGGAGAGCAGCTGCCTGAAGCTCTGTGTTGAGAAGGATGCTGAGGCCACATCTATGATTGGTGGGAAAGAGTGCTTGCAATGTCTGCGGTGGAAGCACACAGACCCACTTCTGTCCTTGACCCAGAAAAAGCAGCTCAATGCGACCCTGGCCATGAAGACCCAAGCAAATTAAAGAGACAAAATTTCCACCTGCAAAGAGTGTGTGGTGGTTTGGCTTCGCTCCCTTTGCCACCTCCTAATGAAGCAATAAATCTTGCCAATGCTCTTTCCAAATGTTGCTCCTACCTCCCTTTACTCTCTACACCCACAGCTGCACTCCAGCCCAGCACCTAAACCAGTTTCTGACTGGTCTCCTGACTCCAGTCCTTCCACATGAGGAACAAAGAGCACTCCTTAAATGAGGACTGTGTTCTTCACAGCACCGTTCTCCTCACCTACCACCTCCAACACCCACATACCCTCCTCGCCCCAACCACAGGGCAAACCTCGCTGCTCACTAACCCCCATCTCTGCTCTACCACTCTGATCAAGACTCCTTTCTGCCCACTACATAATTTCCCGTTCCCCTCCCTCTTCTTGCAAAGCAGCACTCCACGTGGCCCCAGCCAGATCTTCTGGGTCTACTGCCCCATGTTACTTTTGCCAATTTGGGCACATCACACCATATTCCAAACCAGGCAGGCCAGGACACAAAGGGGCCTCTGGCTGTTATGGGGAAGCAGTCACTGCAAAGACCGGAATTTCTACCAGGTACTTCCCTCTTTGCACCCTTTGGCTGGCTTCTGCTAAGACCCCAAGTGGCTCTGGGGCAGAGGAAAGGATGGGGCAGGTCTAGGACTCATCTATGGTGCCTGTGGCAAACTCACCTATCTTACTATCCTTGGGTAGAAGCAATAAAGTGCATCTGAAGTTCACCGGTGCCATTTGGTCACTAACTTTCACTGAGCTCACCGGCATACTATGAGGCACCGTCCTATGTGATCTGACACCCCCACCGCGGCAGGGCCCACACAGAAGTCTGTACACGCAGGCACAGTGCCCGCAAGCCCGCTAGATGTGTGGTAAGTGCATGGACCAAGCTCTGTACGCTGAAACTACCTGAGCGTGGCACATCCACTCCCCACATGGATATCTACGAGGCACCTCAAACTTAGCATGTCCTGCCCCCACCCCCCTACCCCTACCAAAATCTGTGCCTCTCACCATCTTCCCATCTCTGTAAATGGCAACTCTGCCCTTCCAGTTGCTACCAGGCTAAAATCTTTAGAGCCACCATTGACCCCTCAGTCTCCCATCCAGCAGTAAGTCCTGTTGGCTCTGCCTGCAAAACATATCGAGAATCCTCCTTCCCCCCTCACCTCCACCACCACCATCCTGATCTGAGCCACTCTGCTCTCTCACTAAAATGACTGCACAGCTTCTACCTGTTCTCCCTCCTTCCACTGCTGTCGTTCTCCATTTAAAACCTAAAACCCTACAATGGCTCTCATCTTGCTCAGGAGAAAAGCCCAGGTCCTCACAAGGCCCTTCTGGATCTGGCCCACATCACCCCTCTGCCTCCCCCTCACTCCTGCTCTGCCTGCACTGGCTCTCTGATGTCCTGTGAACAGAGCTCAGGGCCTCTGCACTTATTGCTGCTGCCCCCACACCTGCACGGCTCACACCTTCACTGCCTTCAGGTCTCTGATCAAATCTCACCTTATCAGAAAGTGTCCCCTGGCCACCAGATGTTAAACAGCAGCCTCCCTTCACCCGCGGCACACCCAAAGCTCCTTCCCCTGCTTTGTTTCTCCCCACAGCCCTCCTACCTCCCGACAGAGTATATACTCATTTGTTTAATGTCTGTCACCTCCACTAGAATCTGTTCTGCTCCCAGCTGTATCCCTAGTACCTAGAAGAGTGCCTGAAATACCTGAATGTATGAATGTTCTCTTTTAGACCTCTCTCTTAACAATCCTATTCTGTTCCCATTTCACAAAGAAACTGGGGCTCCAAGGGCTCAAGGTCACGTGGTGAGTAAGTGATCTTGCTAGAATACGAATGTAAGTCTTACTCTGAGCCTTGTATTGCCAGATCATTCCATTTTCCAAGGCAGTCACAAAACTAGGTTTTTATATAGAATGTACAAATTTTTAAGTACCAGAAAATTTTAAAACTCTGGGCAGGTCAAACAAAACAGATGCCCACAGGCCAGATGTGGTCCAGGGACTACCTAACTGATTCTCCTAGTTAATAGAGCTCCTGAATGGAGCCCTTGCCAGGAGGAAGTGCCAGCTATTGAGTGAGATATCTCATTATTAAATGAGATAATCTAGTAAAAACACAGCCCAGGGCCTGGCACAAAGTAAACAGTCAATAAATTACCCCTATCACTAACGGAACTTCATTCTTACAGCCAGATAAAAGCAGAATGTGCCACAGCACTGGCCATGCTGGACACAGACAGTAGGTGCAACAACTATTTGGAGAGAAAAATGTTGGACGGTGTGTCAAGGGCTCAAGACCTGTCAGAGGCCAGCAGAGGCCAGCAGAGCCCAGCTCGGAAGCCACACAGCCCATGCACGGGGCAGGTAGCAATACTGTCCTCACCAGCACTGCTCAGGTCCACCTTGACACAGCCAACACCCTCACTGCCACCACAAGCCCACCATGGCTTTAGGACAGCCTGCTCTCTGTGGGTTCATCACCTGCATTATCTAAAATGTGGATTTGTGTTGCTAAATCCTAGAATGTTGGAATGAAGAACATTCTGTGAAATCCAAGAGGTGGGAGTTGGAATTAACAGAAGTACTTTACACCCTGGGGAACACCCCTGGCTTTCCTCACACCAACAGGCATTCAAGGCCAGGCACGGTGGCTCATGCCTATAATCCCAGCAATTTGGGAAGTTGAGGCAGGATGACTGCTTGAGGCCAGGAGTTCAAGACTAGCCTGGGCAACATAGTGAGACCCTGTCTCTACAAAAAATTTTTTAAAAAATTAGCCAGTGGCGCACACCTGTAGTCCCAGCTGCTCGGGAGGCTGAGGCAGGAGGGGCATTTGAGCTGAGGACTTGGAGGCTACAGTGAGCTATGATCGTGCCACTGCACTCCAGCCTGCGTGACAGTGCAAGACCCTGTCTCTAAAAAAGAAAAAAAGGAAAAGAAAAAGGCACTCAAGGCTAAAATAAAAACTAAAAATATTAGACATATTTGTGAGTGGTTCTGTGAATAAGTTAAGACAGCAAGTTTATAGCAAGGCTGATGTTGGGGCTGGGGGGTGGGGACATGTCTCTGTGGCTCCCGTTAAGTAGACGATGAATATGACCCACTATGTTAGATGCTGAAAACACTACGACTCGGCCGCTGTGCACTGAGCAATAGTGAAGAGCTCCTGTGGAGAGGCGGAGGCATACACCTCCCACTCCATGCCTACCTCTTCCCCTCTCCCCACTCTTAGTGGCTCCCCAAGGAAGCATGTCCCCCAGCCCCAACTTCACTGTTGCCAGGACAACAGTGGGCACTTTGAGGGTTGGCACCGGAAGCCTAACCCCAGGCCAAGAGGTAACTTGCCTCTCTCTCGCCCTGATACCCCTCTGCCCCCCACCAGCTGCCTATAAGAACGAGGCTCAAGGTTGAGATTTCTCTATGCCTTGTCCTCATAGCAAAAGGTCTTGAAGGGAACAGTGAAGCAGGCTTGGGCAAAGGTCAGAGAGGAGGGACATTCAGAAAATAAGAAACAGAAGCTGACTGGGGCTCCCAGGAGAGGAGTCTGACTCTCATGGCAAATGGGCAGTTTTTCCCTCTATGGACCTGCTCAAGGGCAGAAGGTCACCCACCTAGGGAAATACCATGGCCCGAAGAAGAAACACAATCTCTAGTGACAGGTGACCCTGGGCTTTGGGTTAAAGCAGCAGGAGAGGCAGAGTGAAGCAGCTGCACTGTCTGTGCACATCCCCCCAGGAGCTGAACGGAAGCCCACCCCGGGTCCACCTCAGCCGCATTCCCTCGGGCGCTGTGGGTGAAGACTGTGAATGGCTTTCCGACCTAGACCCTGTGCAGTCAGCTCTGGCCTCTCCCTCTAGATGCCCCAGACCCCAGCTTCCTCCTGTCTGGAGGTGGGCGCTGAGGGCAGGACTCTCCTGCCTGAGGCAGGACAGGCACGGAGATGGCCGACCACACACGACATGTTCTGAAGGAAGTACAGCCTGCTCTGGCCTCCTCCCTATCGTCCCTCCACCTCCCCCACCTCCTCCTTCACCCACATCCCACTCCCTGGGAAGTGATTCTGAATATGTGATTCAGAACAGCTAATAATTCTGTAGTTTGTACCTGGAAACAGGTGTGTATTGGGTGGATTTTCTGGATGCCTGCTCTTGCCAGGTGGCAGTTGGGGCGCTTAGCAACCCTCAAGGTCCCCAACTAACCCCTGGAGTATGGTCACATGGGGATAAAGACAAACAACTCCAGTTCTTTCATCTGGGTCTGCTGCTGTACTTTAACACGCCCATGGAGCCAAAGGAGGCTGGGGAGAGGCCTGAGTCTACCTTGGTGGCCCTATTCCACAGGTAAATGCCATCGGACTGCCTAAAAGTTAGACATGTGCTTGGCAAATGCAAAGAAAGCTCCTTTGCATGCTCAGAGAGTTCCAAATCCACAAGGCCTCAGAGTGGGGCAGGCCCCACTGCCTCCTTGCAGAGGAGGCTGGAGCCAAGGAGGTTAAAGCAGTGAAGTCACAGGAACCCAAGACCCTTTCATTACCCAGATGCTCTTCCGTCTCGACACACCTCTGACACGCTGGACACCCCTGCCCTGGTGAGGAAGCAGAAAGGGGCCCTGTGCACGAAGGGACTGGGCTGCCTCACCCCTTCCTAGGGGACCAGTGTGTCTGCACCCGCCATCTGCACACCCAACCCCCAGGAGTTGACTGTCATTAGCAGGAGGCCAGTCATCTTTACAAAGGAGGGAGTACAGCCTTCCAGGGGACAGCAACAAGAGAACGGAATCAGAATCCAAGATGGGATCACTGACCCCAGCTCATCCCTCCGCCTCATTTTACAGCAGAGGAGGAAGATGAGGCCACAGGGCCGCTGTGGCAGGGCACTTCCCTTCCACCCCATGCCCCTAAGGCAATTTAGAAAACAAGATGAATGCACCTGACCAAATAAAAAGGGAGACCCAGACCATGAACACTAACTTCCAAAAGGAGGCCCCTTTTTGCAAAGAGTATGCTAACAAATATTTTTTTGGAGGGAGCACCCAGATAACAATTTTTTAAATTTAGAATTTTTTTTAAAAGACATTAAGCACAGGCCAGGCATGGTGGCTCATGCCTATAATCCCAGCACTTTGGGAGACTGAGGCAGGAGGATCACATGAGGCCAGGAGTTCAAGATCAGCCTGGGCAACATAGTGAGACCCCATCTCTAAAAAAAAAATCTAAAAGTTAGCTGAGTGTGGTGGTGCACACCTGTAGTCCCAACTTCTGGGGAGGCTGAGGTAAGAGAATTGCTTGAGCCCAAGAGTTCGAGGCTGCCGTGAGCTATGATCCAAGCTATGATCAGGCACTCCAGCCTGAAGCGACAGAGCGAGACCCTGTCTCTTAAAAAAAAAAAAAAAAAAAGACATCAAGCACACCCGTGAGAGTTCTGGGGGACAGCCCAGTGTGGTACCGACCTCAAATGGCTCCTTAAGCAGGAGCCACTTCCAAACCAGCTTCTCTTTCCTCTCCTACCAGGGCTGTCTGCAGCCCTTTACCAAAGTGTTTTTCCATCTATTATGTCACTTTTATTCTCATGAGGGGCTTTTACAGGAGGCAAGTGAAATGGGATCATGCAACCTCTATTACTAGCCTGCACTCAGCTCCAACAACGCATCAGCTGACTCTCCTGGGATGTAAAATCAGCCCAGAGCCCCAGCTACTCCCAACGTCAGCTCCAATGTCTGGGGAAGGAGCAACCTCTGTCCCAAGCGGAACCAAGGAGAAGGGTGTGCTGGCCCCAGCCAGCATCCATCCTACCTCCCCACTCCCCCTTCAGCCAGCGTGTCCCCAGGGGCTGGGGCCAGCATGATAGCAACTAATATGCCTAAAAGGCTTCATGGTTTTTAGATTCACCTCTGCCTTCTTACTTAATGTGATTCCTAAACCACCCCCTAACAATATTATTTTTAATCCCAACTTTTCAGAAGATTAAACTGAAGACCAGAGAGGAAAAGTGCCAATGTCACACAGCAAGAAGGCGGGAAAGCTAGGGCTTGCTATTCCCCAGAAAATGCTGGCAGAGCACTGGATGCAACCCCAGGTCCAAGTTCACCAGTGGGGGCTTCTCCCCTGGTGCAGACTCTGGTGTCCATCACAAGGAGAGGACAACGCACACATGGTGGGAGTGTGCAAGGACCTCAGTCTTCTGTCCTCATGAGCAATCACTGTCCCAGGGCTCACCAGGTGCCTTTCTGTCTGGTTTTAAAAATTTAGCTTGGATACCATGTTTTCTTTTGGGGTGATGAAAATGTTCTGAACTAGCCAGAGGTGGCAGCTGCGTAACACTGTGAATGTATACTTTTAAATGGTTAGTTTTATGTTATATAAATTTCACCTCAGGTTAAAAAAAAAAAAAAAAATCAAGCAACCCAGAAAGCATTTTCTATCTGGGAACCCAATTTATAACACCATTTTTTAAAAAATTATTTTTAAAAGAAACCCCCAGATTATGGGAGATTTTAGTGGTCTCTTCTATATTTTTCTGTATCTTCAAAATGTTACCCAACAATCATAATATGGTGGTAGACAGTGACTACCATGTCCAGGCATGGTACTAAACAAATACTTCTTATAGTATTTACCATAGGAGGTAGGCAGAGACGCCAGCACCTGGTTCTTAGCTGCTATGCTATGTAAGAACAAGGTGTTACATTTATAATCAGGATAAAACACGCTTACCAAATATCGCACTATGTGCACTAAGAAAGAAAAGAGACTCTTCTGAACTTCAGTTTACGTGGCTGTCACTTGGGCCAAATGAGTAAAAGGCAGGAAACAGCCCCTGGGATGTTACTCCTGCCGTGAGGCCTGTTCCCTGGGGCTGGGCTTGTCCAGTAGGAACCCCTGGAGGAGCTTCAGGGGTTCCAAATGCAAAGTATTTTCTAGACAAACAAGAAAAGTGTGAGTGCCTGAGTACACTCTAATTCACTGCTGGTAGCAGCATAAACTGTGTGAAACTCCACGCGAGACAATTTGACAGTATTTATCAACGTTAAAAATGCACATGCCCGATTCCCCAAAAAGTTAAACACAAAACCACCACGTGACCCAGCAATTCCACTTCTGGGTATTTACCCAAAAGAACTGAAAGCAGAGACTCAGATACTCGCACACCGATATTCACAACAGCATAATTCACAAATCCAAAAGGGGGAAACAACCCGAATGCCCAAATGAAGAAACAAAATGTGGTCTATTTATACAGTGGAATATCCACCTTAAAAAGGAAGGAAATTCTGATACAGGCTACAAGACAGATGAACCTTGAAGACATTATGCTCAATGAAATTAGCCAGTCAGAAAGGGATAAACATTGTATGATTCCACTTATATGAAGTACCTAGTCTGGGCAAAGTCATAGATACAGAAAGTAGAACAGTGGTTACCAGAGGCTGGGGAATGGGCAGTCAGTGTGTAACGGGCACAGAGTTTGTTTGGGATGATGAAAAAGTTCTGGAAGTGGATAGTTGTGATGGTCGCACAACATTGTAAATGTATTTAATGCTACTGAGTTATAACTTAAAAATGGCTAAAATGGTAAATTTTATGCTATGTATATTTCACCACAATAAAATATTTATATATATTTTTTATATATATACATATACACACACACATATATGAAATTTGTAAATGCATATGCCCTTTGATCCAGCAATTCCACTTCTAGGTTTTTATTCTTTTTCAGATATACTTGCACATGTATATCATGATGTCCCTATAAGGATATTTATTACAGCAATGTTTATAGCAGCAAAAGATTGGAAATAACCTAAATGTCTACCTAGAGGAGCCTGGTAAAATAATGATACTTCTGTGTAATGGAATTCAACACAGTCATTAAAAAGCATGAGGCAACGCAGTATGGACTCAGAATGCTAAGACAGTAGGAGAGTGAGTGCAAAAGAGTGAACAGGCTACCGTGTGTGTGTGAGTGTGTGTGAGAGAGAGAGAGAAGTCTATATACACACATATGGAAATAAATAGAATACCTCTGAAAGGATACACAAAAAAGATCATATTATTCTTAAATAATATCCAACTTTTGCTTCTTACTATTATAGAGGAGCTTATATCAGACCAACCTTTCAGCCAAGAGCAACTATAAAAGCTGGATAAAATCCAAAAACCCCCAGGTCTTTAGAGGCAATGGAAACAACCAAAGCAGCCAGGACTTGAGGGGCCAAGATCTTATAGGAAGGGAAACACATTTAAGTGAGCCCAACATACTTTGCCACTTTTCCTTTGCGACTAGGATTGAGAACAGAGAGCAATGGCTAGAGCTAAGGACTAATGAGCAAGGATTCCAAGGCAGACAGAGTAGAGGGGCGGAGACCCCAGAGAAAAGAGAAGCGTACAACAGCGAGTCTGGCGTTCTGTACACTATTTTACCCTTTAGCATTTGCATGGGGCAAGAGATCAAGAATCCAAGCAGAAAGTGACAACTAAGAGGCTAAAGACAAAGGACAGTTTCAGCAGTCTCACAGTGCTGGGGAGTTCAGGGTATCACAAGAGAAGGACCAGTCCTTAAGTTAAGACCCCTAAAGAGCTATTTCCTAAGAAGAGACACAGAACAGAAAACAGAAACAGACCAGCTCTCAGACTGAAACCCAGCCTTAAATCATCCCAATTCCATGTTGGATCAATATGGTCTGCCCCTACTCTAACGGTCAGCTGCAAGAAAAGTAAATCCTCTCTGCAGAAACACAGTATTATTCAGAGCCACTACTATTTTCCACCCATAATATCTAGTACTTAATTTAAAAATGCCAGGATGCTAGGAGACGGGACCAAAAATCAATAGAAAAATGCATACCCATCAGTATTCCAAATATTATGTCAGGGACTTTAAAATAAATGTTTAATATGTTCCCCCAAATAGATGACAAAATGGAATACTTAACCAGAGAAATGGAGTCCAGTTTAAAAATCAAATGGAAATTCTAAACCTGAAAAAAATACAATTGAAATCAGAGATTCAATAACCATTGTTTTGACGCAGCAGAGGAAGAGAAGATGAGTAAACTGGAAGATAGGTCGGTAAAGATATTCAGTCTGAACCACAGAAAGAAAAAAAGGAAGATTTAGGGAAAAAAAAAGAGATAGTTCTGGAACTTAGTAAAAAATGTGTAACAAGGATATTCAGAGTCCTAGAAGGAAAGCAGAGAATAGAGAAGAAGCAATAAAAAGATACTGGATGAAAAATTTCAAAACTGATGAAAGACATCAAGCCATCCATTCAAGCAGCTCTCTGAACACCAAGTAGGGTAACTACAAAGAAAACTCCTAGGCACATCATTGTAAAACTGCTGAAAACCAAAAACAAAGAGAACATTCTAAAAGCAGCCAGAGGAAAAAATATGCATTACTGTAACAGGGGCAACAGTATGTCTGCCAACTGGTATGTCAGCAGGAATGACAGAAGCTAAAGGACAGTGGAATGACACCTTTAAAGCATTGAAAGTAAAAAACTGGCAACCTTGAATTCTGTATCTGCAAAAAAATTTTGCTACTGTTTGAATGTGGCCCCTCCAAAATTCAGGTGTTGCCAATGTGATAGTATTAAGAGGTGGGGCTGTTAAGAGGTGATTAGGCCATAAGGGCTGCTCCCTCCTTGATGGGATTAAGGCCCTTTTAAAAGAGGCCTCACATAGCACTGGGCTAGCCTGCCCTTCTGCCACGTGTGGACACAGCAAGAAGGCCCTCACCAGACCAAATGCCGGAACCTTAACCTTGGACTTCTCAGACTCCAGAACTGTGAGAAGTAAATTTCTGTTCTTTATAAATTACCCAGTCTGTGGTATTCTGTTAGGGCAACACAAATGGACTAAGAGGGTGTCTTTCAAAAATGAAAGTGAAATAAACACATTTCTAGGCAATTAGAAATGGAGAGAATTTGCTGCCAACAGATCTGCATAAAAACAATAACAGGATTTCTTCAAGAAGATGAAGCACAGAAATGAAGGGGGCACAGCAAACAATGAGAGGGTAAAACTGTGGGTGACTACAAGCAATGACTACTAATGTCTAAGACAACTACAGTAAAGGGCTTGTGGGGCTTAAAATATATGTTGAATTAAAATACAACAACAGCCAGAAAGTGGGGGGCAGGGGATTGCTAAATGAAATTAAAATGTTGTAAGGACTTTGTTGTAAGGACTACAGAGGTAAGTACTTATTTAGAGTAGATGAAAATGTGACATAATTGACATTTCCTTTTTAAAAGATATTTTGACACATTTTGCAGTATATATATTATTCTTGAGTACATCAAACCAACCACAGGCTAGGCCAAAAATCAAGTTCCGACAAATTGCAAAGGCTTGAAATCATAGAGAATATGGTCTCTAAGCACAGTAGAATTCAGCTAAAAAGCAATTTTAAAAACCTGATTGTAAACAAATCCCCAAATGTTTAGAAATTAACCAATGCACTTCTAAATAGCCCATGAATCAAAGACATTTCAACGAAAATTAGAAAATATTTTAAATCAAATGACAGGGAAAATATGACTTATCAAAACCTGTGGGATAAAGCTAAAGCAATGTAATGAGGAAAATCTACAGCATCAAATGCATGTTTTAGAAAAGAAAGGCTGAAAATTAGTTATCTAAGTTCTATCCCAAGTAGGTAAAAAAGGGCACAAATTAAACCCAAAGAAAGTAGAAAAGAGAATATGACAAAGTTAAAAGCATAAATTAATAAATTATAAACAAGAAATGTATAAAGAAAGCAACTAAGGTAAAAGGTGGTTCACTGAAGAGGCTGAAACATTAATAAGCCTCAGCAGGACAGAGTGAGGAAAAAATAAAAAATAGAAGGCACAAATTACATTTATCAATAATGAAAAAAAGGAACATTACTACAAATTTCACACACAATAAAAGGCAAAAAGAAAATATGAACGTTATGCCAAAATTTAGAAAATTTAGATGAAATGGACAAGTTTCTGCGGGAAAATACCCTCTCTAAAACATATACAAAAAGAAATATAAAATCTGAACAACCTATATCTATGATGGAAGCTGAATCTTCCCATGAAGAACACTCCAGACCCACAGGACTTCACTAGGGAATTCTTCTAAATATTTAAGGAGTTCCCCAAGTCATCCTCAAACTCTTCCAGGGATTAGAAAAAGGGAACACTTCTCAAATTATTTAATGAGTCTGGATAACCATGATACCAAAACCTGTCAAGGACACAGAAAGAAAGTAAAATGGCGGGCACACATCTCTCATGAAGAATCACAAAAGTCCTAAGGAAAATACGAGCAAATGGAAACTCACAGGTGGCAGAATTCCACCCTTCCTGATGCCTTAGCAATACCAGCAGCATTCACACAGATCCCTTTTTATCTTGAAAACAATCTCTCAAAGAAAGTTTTACATAAAGGGAAACAGGTCCAAAGAGAGCAGGAACTAGCCCAAAAGTCACACTCAGGATAGAGCCTGGCTAGACAGATTCATTCCACTTGATAGTTATTTACAGATACCTGCTGTGTACCCAGCCAGGCCTGAGGATATATGTTACCCCCCTAACCCTGCCCCTGCCTTCAACCTAACCTCGACCTCTCCCTCCCCAGGCCAGTGTCTGCTCCGCTGGTGCAACATGGGCTGGCAATGCAGAGAAACACCAGCGTGGCCCAGGCAGGCTGCCAGCACCCTCAGGTTGCTCCATGGTGTTTGAAGTTCTGGAGCACCCAGGAATGGCCCTCTCTGCCAGCCCCTAGGCTCCCTGGGCTGACCCTGCCCAGAGGGAGCATATGACCCTGGGCATTAGAAAGTAGGCCTCATGGCCTGTGCACTGCAGCCATTTCCAAGCTCTACAGGTTGAAAAGCACTTCAGTCTGCGTTTCCCATCATCTGACCCTCAAGAAACCCTGCAAGATAAATGTCAATAGCTCCATTTTACAGATGAGCAAAGTGAGGCTCTAAGGGGTGGATAACTCATCTAAATTATCTACACAGAGAATAGCAGACCCTGGGGGAGACATAGGGCCTTCCTCACCACGCCAAGAGGCCCCCCAACAAGCCCTGTTCAGTGTGATTTAAGATGTTCTGGATTATACAATATGAGACAGACAAGATCAACACAGACAGGTATGCTGAAAACTGCACAAATATTGCATAAAAAAGAACTCCCTGGCCTAGCTAGGTGGTGACACATGCATTTATTTTTTTTTTAAGTGTAGAGATCCCAGAGGGATGCCACCGCAGTATGAGAGATCAGATGCAAACAAGATAAGAGACAGTATAGGAAGAAGAAGTTGCAGAGCGCCTTCAAGGGACTTTATAAGGCCAGGAAAGGGGGATTCTTTAAACACATTCAGGCCCCAGCGGCTGATTCCTCAGTAACAACAGGGAACGGGGCCAAGATGAAGGAGTGGATATGATGGGCCGCTAAGCCTGGACATGCCACAACAGAGACCAGGAAATTCCCCTCCTAAACCTGCCTTCTGAAAGAAATGAGTCTGAAGCCCAGATCAGAGGCTTCTAGACCTCATTGGTAAACAGGAAGAGAAAAACATCCCCAGGTCGGAGGGACCCACCAGCTAAATGACCTAGTGTGTGCCTTGAAACAGCATTGTCGGCAGAATGTGAGGGAGGCCCAACCATGGGGCCGAGGGCTTCAGAGTGGCCCCCAAACTAAGGCCCCATTCACCTGAGTGGCAGTGTCTACGAAAACAGCAATTTCAGTGAATCCAGAGCACACAGAACCTCGTGAACACAAAGTGACACAGTTCCCAGAGCGGAGAATCACAGTTTCAACCTATTGGATTTGTTTTTGAAGGGTAAATCAACCTATGGGGAAGAGGAAATTGGCAGATATAAGTTCTAGAGACCTTCAAAAAGCATTTGAGATGAATCCAGACCAAACACTCTTTAAAAGACTGAGTCACATGAGAACTGGGAGGACGGCTATCATGGATTAGGTTGGAGTTAAGCCAGTAAACAAACAGCAGGCACGGCCAGGCCCTTCCCTGATTGAAAATACAAACATGGGGTCCTGGGGACAGGGCTGGTGCTCCCTCTGCATCAGTGACTTAGAACGGGAAGTAGTGAGGCCTCGCTCCCGGGGTGGAGGGGCGTGAGGCTGACAGATGGGCCAAGATGCTCTTGCCCTGCACAGAGAAGCTCTAAGCACACAGTAGGTGCACAGTGCAAGTCTGAGGCTAGGTGGGCGAGAGTGGCAGGGGAGGCAGAGAAGGCACGACGTGAAGGGTGCCCGTGGATGCCCCTGCCTCGACCCTGAGAAGGTCACCTAAGAAAGGAAGGCAGGGAGTCACAGCTGGCTGCTTGGGCAATGCATTTCTTTAAAAGGAAAAGTTTTACATTACAGGAAAAAAAAAAAAAAACAGGCATAAGGGATGGGGAAAAGAGGCTTTGGTCAGGCAGAAGGAGATTCAGCAGCCCTCTGATGGGGAGGAACCCAAAAGTCCAAGATGGGAAGCAAATGCCTGAACCTGGCACATGAACATCAAGCCCCACAGAGTTCTGGGCGCCTTACTCTGGTTCGTCTCCCATCCGACAGGCCTTTCCTCCCAGGCCATGGTCCCTGAACCCGAGCTCCAGTCCCAAGGCCTCCCTGGGAGCCCGGAGGCCCAGCCTCACCTGCTGCTGGCTCTGCTCCTCCAGGTTCATCTTCACCTCCAGTGACTGGCGGGCCTCCAGGAAGGCCTTTCGGTGCTTGCGGTCAGCCATGTAGTAGGATGCAATGCCCACGACGATGGCACATAGGTAGAGGAAGATGTTGGCCAGGATCTGCACCCCAACGAGGAGAGAAAAGGACAATGGTGAAGGCACGTCTTCAGGAAAGGGGATGGAGAAGGTGGGGCAGGTGGTGACCAAAACCAAACCTCAAGTCACCTGGTTGACCTCGATCGGGTATTTAGGTCCTTGGAGCAGACCCTGCCCCAGGTACCGTGGATGGGTGAGGCCTACCCAAGGGCGTGGCTTGAGGCCTGAAAGGTCCCACGAGGCTGGCTGAGAGGTGGCTGTTCCCCTCCTGTGAGGCCGAGCAGGCCCGCAGCTACCCATTTGCTCCTTCACGCATTTATTCAACCAGCACTCGCTGAGCACTTGCTCACTAGGTATCTCAGGTGCTGTGCTGATTATCTGGGGAGGTGGGTGTGCAAACCCCAGGTCCCACCAGCTGGGAATGTGTGATCCTAAAAGCTAGATCATTCGGGACGTCACAGGAGACCTGAAGAGGTCCTGAGCTGCTTCAGTAGTCACGATGCTACCTGACACATGTGTCACAGGTTTGTAATTTCCCGGGATTCATACACATCCTCTCAGCCAACCCCACCTGCTGGCAGGTGAGGGGAGAGGAGTACCAATGCTCAGGTCTCAAGCTGCCAGGCCGGGTCGTGGGACCTGGCATCTCCCCCACTGCCTGCAAGCTCAGTGCACTGGCTCAGAGGACTTCCTGGGCATTGAGAGCCTGTTCCCCATCCCACAGACTCCCCCAGGTGTCCTGGTCCCCAGCCCACTCCCATAGGGTCCTGGGACTGCAGACCCAATGGCCTCCTGCTGAGGCAACCTTGGACACAGACCTGAACATCCAAACCACACCCAGCTGCTGTGGGCTCTGCTCTCTGGCCCTGACTAGCCCCATCAAGGCTGGAACAGGTGCTAATTCCCTCCACTTCTCCAAGACCACTGGCTTTGTGAGCCTTCCCCAAGCAAGGCTGCTTTCTGGTCCAGCCTCTCCAGCCCCCATCCACCAGCTCCACACCCTCCCCTGAGGCTGTGCCCACCTCCCAGCCTTGGTTCACAGAGGTCCTGCCCAGAGGAAGACAGACTCCCCTCTTGCTGGGTGTGGTTCCTTAGACACGGGTTTGGAGTTGAGAAGCAGAATGGGGAGGGAAGTAGAAGAATTTCTTAATTTTTGGCCCTCGCTGGGGTAAAGGTTGGCCCAGCAGTATATAATGGATTCTGGGGCAGGTGAAAAATACAGGGAAGACAATTTTAGATTTTTATACAAGATGGTTTACGAGACAAGGGAGGTTAGTTCTGGCATGAATTTTCTGGGTTCTTTTGCTTACACCACATCCCCTATGAACTGCTTTTGTGTTGCATCAGAACCCATCGATACTCACCCCAGGGGCATGTCACCACCACACCCAGCAGAGTGTTCCCACAGCCTCTGCACGTGGCCCCCAGTGCACAGCTGCTGCACAGTGAGCAATTAGGAGGTTGGGTGTGTCTCAGTGCTGGTCAGCATGTCACCTGGTGCAGATTCCCAAGCTCCTTTGATGGCAGGTCCAGCATCTAACAACTTGTACCCTTGGGCCAGAGCAGCCCCAATCACCTATGCCATTTGTGGGGAAGCCCTCTGGAGCATCCCCTGCCCTTCCACTGGGGCAGGACAGTGCACCCGTCTCAGTGGTCAGTGTTGAGTATGGCCTCAGTCCACTCAGTAAACACTGATGTCAGCAAAGCTGCCGGCTGGTGTTCAGTGAGTCAAAGCAAATCACACAGACCACGGTGGGTCTCAAGGCTGATCTGGTCTAGGGTCCAGGAACCTGCCCAGAGACCACCCTCCTGTGGGGGCCATGTGGCATTGGAAATCTGCCTGTCCCCAAACTCATGATGCCAGAAGCTGGGAGGGCTGGGTGACAGGTCGGGCTGGCACCCCATGCTTTCTCACCAAGCAACACAGCAGCCCCCAGGGCTGATGGCGCCCGGCCTCTGGGTCCCGCAGGCTAAGGGGGAGGCTGTGTGTGGAGGTGGAGGCCAGCCAGGAACCAAGCACCTGGACCGCCCCCACCCCGTGTCGGTGACTGTGAACCGAGGGCCCCCCAAGGCAGGCTGCCCTGGGGCCACAACCAGCCTGGGCTGTCCCCTGGGCTCTGTGCTCTATGTCTTCCTGCCACCCACTGATAGGTCCTGCCTGGCCTTCTCATGGGGACAGATGGGACAGGCTCTGTCACTAATACAGCACTGAGCTTATGTCAGGAGTTGCTGTCATTACTCCTCAGCTGTCTCCCTAAGGAAAACAGACTGTCCGTGCAGGCCATTGGAGAACAGCTGCCAGGGAAAAGCTTTACACCATGGCCACCAAAGATTCTAACCCAGAGAATGTGATAGGGCCTCAGGTCTGGCTCATGCCTGGTGACCCTCTAGACAGGACAGTATTTCTCTCACTGATCTGTATGTATTTAAGACAAAATCCACGTTTTCACTCTACTTGTAGGCACATACAAGTAGGGAAAGTAAATGCAGGAGGCACCCTGGACTCTGACACTGGCCCTCACTCACTGGGCAGCCTTCCAGGTCAAGTGACCTGAGTTTCGGTTTCAGACCCCATGAGCTGAGGGTACGCTGACTCGCCTTGAGGCTCCCCCCACCCCGATGCTGTTTGGTCCTCGCCTACCCCACTTCCAAGGGCAAAGGCAGGGACTGGAGGTGACCTGGCCCATGGAGGCCAGGGAAGGAGGCTGGAGGGAAGGAGAGGCCCGTCAGCTCCCTGGTGGTCAGAGAGTCGTGCACTCTGCAGTCCCTGAGCATCCCCCAGTCTCAGGGGCCTCAGCCCCTTCCCAGCCTGTACTCTCGGCTTGTGCCTGGCCACAGGAAGGCTGGCTGCAGGGCCCACACTGCCAGGGAGCTCCCTCCCTGCCTCCCAGTGAGCTCCTCTGTTCCTAGACAGTGCTCCTGGGAGGGCCAGGCCTTGGGTTTCTTAGGGCTCCCCCCAAGTCCCTCAACTTGCCTCACCTGAAGAGGAGGGCCCTGGGGGTGCTGTTGCTCTGTTCCACCCCATGGCCCCCTCTAATGAAGTCATGGCTGCCAGACTTGGAAGGAGCTCAGTGTCCCCAGCCCAGGGGCAGAGTGGTGGGAGGCTCAGCCAAGGGTCCCCAGGCCGACTCACAGCCTCCAAGGCCAGGGCACAAATCCAGCAGGGTGACGCTGCCAAGCCAAGGACACCCCAAGCCGGGAGACAGGAGTCTGCTTTGGGAAGGAAGATTTCGGAGTGAACAGGAGGAGCCACGCTGATGGTGGGAGAGGCCCCCTATCACGGTCACCTGGGATGATGGCAGCACCACAGGGGTGCTTGTGCAGCAGGTGGGTGGGCCTCAAGGGCAGCAGCAGTTTGCACATGCTCCTGGGTGACACTGGGAGCCCCCGCTGCTGCCCTCAGTTTCCCTGCCCTTCACACCCCTCAATACCACAGCATTATATCCTAGACACAGGCACGCGCCCTATCAGCCTCACCTCGTTTAACTTCGCAGCCACTCCTAAGGTAGGTGATGTTACTCCAATTTTACAGGAAAAGAAATTTAGGTCAAGCACAGTGTCAAAACTAGAGGATGAGATCTGTTCCCGCGCTCACGAGTATTGTCCTATTGTTTAAAACTCCACCCTAAAGCACTCCTCAGCTTATTTACATATTTATGACCCTGCCTTTTCCCAGAAAGGATATTAGCCATTTTTAAACTAAAATTTAAATGTTCATGAAGATACCAGACCTATAGCACTTATGTGTGAGCTGCACAATTTTTAATGTGAAATAAAGAAGAAACTTTGCAGATTTTCCATACTTCCATACACAGCAGTGGTCATTATCTCTACACTGTTAAAATTCAGAGAGTTCCTGTTTCACGTTCATAAACGTGTGTCTCACTTAGCAAAATGAACGTGCCCCTCAAAATATGCCTGTAAAAACTGAGTTTCGCTCCTTTAGCAGTGAACCAAGCACCGTGCTGGCACTGGGAATGACAGTGATGTGGCACTGTCGCGGCCCCCCAGGGCCAGGCAAGTGCAGCCTCGGAAGGACATGATGACAAGGTAAGCAGGGCAGCTGTCACCCCTGTAAAGCACATCAATCAGGACTGCCCCTCATTAGAGTTTAAGAACTGGAGACCCAGGAAAAAATTCGGCCTCTGGGGAAAACTTGAGCCTTGTGAGAGTCTGAACCAGGTCTCTCATGCCAGTGTGACACACGCATTTCTCCAAACCAGGCCTTGAGCTCCTCTGGTCTGGGAATGATTTTCCAATGTTTCCACCCCAGTGTAAGAGCGGGGAGACCTTCCTTTTCAGAACTCATCTCTTCTCCCTCCAGGGCTGCCTCCCTGCACCCGCCACTGCGTAAACCCCCCACACACCTGGCCCACCTGGCAGACTCCTTGCCCATCTTGAGAGCCCTGCACAGGCCTCCCGCCCACTCTGACACCTTTGCTGCAGTACCAAAGGCAGCCAATGCCCCTCCCCATGCCCTCTGCACATGGTCCTGCTATGAACTGCGGACAGACCCACCTCCTCCACCAGACAAGGTATCCGGGAAGATGGGGTGCCCAGGAAGGGGGCTCTGCTGTTCCCCTCACCCCCATGTCCTGCCCATCTAGGACCCTCCAGCAGCAGGTGCTCAGGAAACCATGAGTTGTTGGGCTGGACCATGCTGGGGTCACGATACCGTGCTCACAGACTCGCTGCTCACCCCTGACCCCTTCAGCCCCTGGTCAGCAGGTAAGCAGGCAGAAGCCATCAGCAAACACAGCTTCCCAGCCCCAGGTGCTCCCAGGACCCAGCTTCGCTGCCTCCGGCCTTCTAATGAGCACCCAACCTTCCCCAGCCTGGCCCAACCCTAAGAACAAGGAGGAATGGGGCTTGGTCACTCCCCTGAGGACAGGAGATGGGGACAGTGTGGCACCTACCCAGAACATGAGGCAGAGCACACAAAGAGGTACAAAGTGAGGCCTGCAAGGTCAGGGGGTCAATCCCACCAGGGAGATGTTGAGGACGGCTTCACTAAGACATGGGCATTAAGGAAACACCGGGGTGGGGGAAGGGGGGAAAGGGCATCCTCTGAAATGCAAAGATCAGCTCAGACACCACACTCAGCGAACAGTGCTCAGGAAGACGCCTCCCGCTGTGGAATCACTTAGGGCTCCTGCTCTAAGTGCTCTGCACCAACATCCCACCTGGCCATGAGAACAGATGGGAGGAGGCTCCCTGGCCAGGGCAAGAGAGCTGGTGCTCAAACCCTCGCTCCTCAGTGTTGTCCTGGGACCAGCTTGCCACACTGCCCAATCCTGGCTCCATGGCAGACTGCAGTCCCAAGGTGATCCCTCAAACCCGTTAGGCTGAGAAGCCACCTCTTCTCACCCAGTGGTCCCCTTTAGATGACCAGGCTCAGTGGTGACAGGGGTAAGCAACAGGGCAATCACTGGGGTCTCTTTATTTGTAGATTTGTTTTTTAGAGACAGGGTCTCACTCTGCCACCCAGGCCAGAGTGTAATGGTGGGATCATAGCTCACTGCAACCTCAAACTCCTGGGCTCAAGTGATGCTCCTGCTTCAGCCTTCCGAGTGGGTAGGTCTACAGGTGTGCTGGTACCACCACACCTGGTTAATTTTTTTTTTTTAATATTTGTAGAAACAGGGTCTTGCTATGTTGCCCAGGCTGGTCTCCAACTCCTGGCCTCATGTGATCCTCCAGCCTTGGCTTCCCCAAGTGCTGGGATTATAGCCGTGAGCCACTGCACCAGGCCTATTTGTAGATCTTTTAAAAAATTTTCTCATCCCTGAAGTGATTTTCTGGAATAACTTATTTCAAAAGACTTGTTCCTTTTTTAAAAATACATTTTAAAAATAATAAATAAAATGAACCTCCCAAGTGGGTAAACATTCAGACTAAACCTTCCTCTAACCCATGAAAGCCCAATAAAGTGTTCATAATACCCTGGCTCAGAATGCAACTGTGTAAAAATTCCTTTACAAGATCCTTCCTTTCGGAATTTTTGCATCGCAAGATCCTGCACATTTTCTAACAGCCCCTAGGGAGAAGGGACTGCTCTAAGCAGGGCTTTGGAGTGGAAGTCACCCCACTGGAGGTGGTTTGGTGGCTCTCTTGCCTGTAAGTTCTCTAGGCCTATCTGTCCTTATAAGCTCATTCCAGCCTGAAGATTCCAGAACACTCCAGAACTGGGGAGAAGCCGAGGGAGAGAGCGCTGCTCGGGGTATGGTATCTGGGTCACCTGTGGGGACCTTATGACCCTCTGCTGCTGGGGGGCAAGCCACGCTGGAGCCTCTCTTCATTAAAACTCCGATGCTTTGGAAAAAAGTCTCCAAGGAGCCATGGGGCAGGAAGGAGCAGGGGAGAAAGCCCCTCAGAGGCAACCGGCCTTCCCCAACCCAAGGAGGCCCGGCTGGAGCCTGTGCAGCTGCCACACGACACAGGTGGGTCCCCCCTGTGGGGCCATGCACACTGCAGACCCCTGGGGAGGTAGCTGCTGGCTCCCTCTTCTCAGCCAAGTCCCTTCCCCGCAGGGGCCTCCCCCAGCCACCCCCACACACTCTCCCTGGCATCTTCATGCTCTAGGCCCAGCACAGAATTTTCTGCACTTACCCTTCTCTGGTCCTCTGCTGGCTTACTTCCTTGTCTGCTCCTTGACTGGCAAGCACGCTCCACGCAGCCAGGGCTTGGGTCCTGTTCCTCTGCTGACTCCCTGGAGCCCAGGCCAGGGGCACGTGGGAACCACCAGTGAGGACTGGCGGTGGACGGTGGGAGGAAGAGGTCAGGCCTGGCGGTCACACAGGCCGTGCGGCCTTGGGTGAGTCCCCTCACAGTAACCCCAAGACTATTCCAGTAAGTTTGGAGAGAGATCGTGTGCAACACCACCTCACACAGGGCCTGGCACAAGGTATGTTCTTCCAGAGGAGAGAAGGCAAATCAGTACCTAATAACAACACTTAAAGGAGTTTTACAAGAGCCTTCACATTCATCATCCTATTTGTTTCTCACAACAAGAGAGAGGCAGGGCAGAGTTTTCTTATTCTCATTTTGTGGAAGAAGAGACTTGAAGCCAGAGGACGAGGGTACGAACCCATGTTCTCCCAGCTGTGCTGATCCTGGAGCCCAGATCTCCTACCCCGAGCCAAGGGCTCCCTTCCCTGCACTGCTGTCTCCTCAGCCAGACTGTGGCGGGGTCTGCCGAGGCGGGGCTGAGGCCAGGGCATGGGGGGTCCCCGGGAACTCAGGACCTGTAAGGACCTGGGGCATCCAGACAGGCGGGGAGGAGGAGCAAGAGGTCTGCAGACAGTGGGGGACTCTTTCGTGTTGCCTCGGACAAACTCTAAGCATCGCTGTGCTAAGAGATGTTCTGGGGTCTCCAATAAATACAACCTCACTCAACACAACACAATGCTCAAGCCTGGGGCACTGCTGACACACCCTTCCGAGCTGGGTATTTGTCAAGTTTCCACCACGTACCTCAAAACAAAGGCACCCCCATAAGCTTTCTGCTTATCTTATGCCTGGTGCATGCCTCTGCCAAAGGACATTTAATATCTACCCTCTTCCAAAACAAAGACAACTTCCAAGATAGGCATCCAGCCAATTTGATGTGGTACATAAGGTCCCTCACAATCTGCTGGCTGCCAGAACAGCTTCTCAGGTTGTGCACTGCACAACCCCAGATGCACCATTCCACAGATCTGACATAATGGCTCCCCCAGAGCCTGGCCCTCAGGCTCTTCTGTCTTATATCTGGCTGCTCCCCGCCAGGCTTCCCTCACTCCAGCCACAACGCACCTCCCTCCAATTTTCTACAATTGTGCTCTTTCAGGGCTCCAACTGAAACATCCTGCCCCCCTCACCTGTGGAGGTCCATGTTGTGACGAGCCTGTGACCTTACCCTTGTCAAGCACTTAGCGTGATACCCGGCTCTTAGTCCCCCAAGAGATGTTAGTTCTTGGTACTATTATGTCAAGAGCCAGCCCTGACATACCTCCCTGATTTACCAAACAGAGCCCTTCACTCATTCATCCATCCGTTCAGCCACCCAGAGATTTAGCGAATACCCACTCTGTGCCAGGCGACTGCTCGGCAGTTAGCAGTGAGCAAGGCAGAGAAAGTCCCCGCTCTCGTGGAGCTGATGCTCTAGTAACAGTAGACAAATAATAAATAATCTAACCATAGAGCATCAAAGCTCAGAAGAGAATAAAAATGGTACAAAGGGACTGAGTAGCTGCTTTAGACTGGAGGGAGACTGCTGGCCCCATTTTCCACTCTCCCCACAAGCATCACAGCCACAGCCTGCCACAGCCTCATGGGGTATTAAGTGTTCTTCCCCTGCTGCTGACTTTGACCATTGCTTTGGCCAAAGTCAGTGCATATGACAGCAGCAGGTTTTTGAAATGCACTTGCCAGGCTGGCTTTTCCTCTTGTGTTCTACCATCACCAGGAGAACGTGCACCAAGAAGAACTGTACCTACTGGTAGAGCAGAACGAGAAACTGATGCAGCAGAACTGAACCCAAGCTGCAGCCGGGAGCCAAACCCAGCTGTGCCCAGCCCAGATCAGCCACATCCCAGCTGACCCACAGATGCACCAGTGAGGAATGTGTGGTGTGAGCCGCTGAGTTCTGAGTTGGTTGTTATGCAGCATTAGGTGAAACAGCTGACTAATACAGATGTTAGGACAGGTCTCCTGGACGCAGTGTCATTTAAACTGAGATATGAATGACAAAAAAGACCCAGCCATAGGAGAGAACAGAAGGAAGAGCATTCTGGGGGAGCAGCTGCTAGCACAAAGGCCCTAGACACAGGCCTCCTCGCCGCAAGACCCCCACAGTGCAAGGCATGTTCTTCTGCCAATGCAGCTGCTGATACATCTGTGTGTATCTCCCCCCGCTAGGACACAATAGTACCTAGGGGGTCATGGTGTGTCTCTTACTCACATTTGTAGCCCTAGGGCCTTGCACAGCTATTGGCACATAGCAAAGTCAGCTACACGAATAGCTACAGTGGTAGAAAGAAGCCACGAGAACAGTTCGTTTTCCACTGAAGTATCCACCTTGATGAGCCAAAATGAAGCTAAAGAATAGAACAGTGGTTCTCAACTGGGGGTGATCTGCCCACCACTGGGACAATTTTGATTGTCATGACTAAGGGGAGAGGGTACCACTGGCATCTAGTAGGTAGAGGCTAGGATGCTGCTAAACATCCTGCAATGCACCAGGCAGCCCTCACAACAAAGAACTATCTGGCCCAAAACGTTAACAGAGCCGAGGTCGAGAAATCCTGGCCTAGAGCAATGCCTCCTTCCTTTTTGATTCCTGAGTGCTCACGACAAACTTTTTCTTTAGCTTTTCCATTGAAGAATAATGACCTCTGAAGCAAGGATGTGAACAAGTAGGTTTATTTTTATATCTATTGCAGAGCTTGGAGGCTAAGAAGAGAATGCTATTGACACTTCCTGAATATAAAGACACAACTGCTTGATAAATGCACCCACCGAGAAGGCCCAAATTTCAGGGGTGTAGGCAATCAAGACCAGAGAAGGCCATCTGATCCCTCTCCCTATTCCCATGCAGGGACGAACAGCTCACATTTAGCACCTGATACCAAACCAGGGATTTTCACTTGAATTTTACAGACTAGGTTTTGGGGGAGTCAGTGAACCCCTAAAAACTAAAGAGAAAATCACATTTTGCCCTTTTCTGGGGAGCAAGTCCATTACTTTCACCAGATCTGCTCCCCCAGATGGCTACCCACCACAAAACTATTCGTCTTATTGCTTCGCTACAGAAACACACATCTGGTCACAGCATTTTGTGTCTTCTCTTATTGATGTGACCTCATTATTAGTCACCTTGGTCTTTTTCTCCAGGCCAAATAATTCCAATTCTATGTAAAGGAGTCTATTTTATAGCCTTTAATCATATTTGGCTTCAGGCTTTTTTTAAAAAGTGGCCAATTCAACTCTAGTGAGTTCTCCAGTGGGTGGCAGACCCCATCCTGGGTCTTAGAGATTGAAAAATGACCTTAAGGAACTCAGGTCTACTGAGGGAACAGAAGCTACTATAAACAGAGGAAGAACAGACTGATTCCAAGAGGGAGGAGGACAAATTCCAAGAGGGAGGAAGGCTTGAGCAGAGCACATTCAGTTGCGGTTGTCACACATACCGAAAACATGGAGTTTTTAAACATATATTTTAATATACGGATTCTGGATGGTAAAGGGAATTAAAACCAATTTCTAATTGATGACCAATACTAAATGAAGGCAGGCAAAAAAACAACAGACCGCATATTTATGAGAGTAGTCAGAACGGCACCAGGGTTCCATGCTTCCACTCATGTTTTCTTACCTCTGAGCAATACTAGCTGCATTCATCACACAGACCAATGTGACTTTCTGGAACTGACTTTCAATAAACTTGAAAACAACTGTACCAGCCCAGAGGAAGGGGGACATATAATATGGAGACAGAAGAAGATAGTCAGGATACCAGAAATATTACCATCGTACAAACTTAAAATGTGAAAACTTGAAGGGAGCAGATCACTGATTAAACAAAAACACCAAGGCCTTATCCCCTTGTGTTTGTGCCCATGGAACAGAGCAAACTCTTTTTGGGATTCTGGGACTTGCTACCTTTCAGTTCAGAAAATTACTCGGATTTTTTGAGAGTAAAACTTTTTGTACACTCTCAGCGGCAGAAGCCACATCATCTCTCCTGAATCACAGCTTCCTCCTTGGAGGTTTGATTCCCGTTTTCCTCCCCTTTAGTGCTTCTTAGGGGTTGCTCAGCAATTCCCTCTTCCCTACAGCCTTCCTAGGGACATCTGGGATTTTTTTTTCCAGTCAGTGGTTCTGACTCAACCCTGCCGCGCTGCTGTTCCCTAGTTGCTATTTTTCTAGTTCAGCGTGTCCGAGCCAGGTGCTTCGGCTCACAAGGGGAGACCTCTGGGTGCCACCCCACAGAACCCCAGCACCCACATCTTTGCCCTCCTCCAGGCGATTCTTTTCTGTGCAATCACTGTACAAGGGGGAGTAATAAACATTCAAACACAGCAAGACCCACCCTGCAACCTTCCTGGTTCCTTAAAGCAGACTCTCGAGCCATTGCTGTAGGGCATCTCGCTGTGCCTGTCGCCTGTTTTCTTCTCATCATTTACTCTCTTTCACCGTCCAGTAATCTCCCGATCCCTGCTTCACCCCGCCCCAAGGCACAGAGCCTCCTAATCATCCTTTTCCTTTCCAACCAGCGTCTCTTCCACACGCTCAAAGCCGCATCCACTGCCATGTTTTCCACCTGTCAATGCCGTTTCATGTCTCCTGCGTTTAATTCAGTTCCCTGGTTTTCAATTCAGATTTTAAGTCATCCTCCAAGTTTCCTTCTCCTTGTCTTGAGAGAATCGGTCTGGAAAGACCTTGCCAGGCCAGGGACCAGTTCTCTCAATGCACTTACTTAGTCACGTGACAAATAGAGACTTCCAAATTCCAGAATTCAAATTCAAAGCCCTGGCAAGCTATCACCTCTTCTAAAGTGCAGTTCCTCGGTGTCAACTGTCTCGAATCAGCCTCCCTGGCTGTGCTCCCCTCACTGCGTTCAGCACTGGCTGTACCTCACAACCACCTGGGGAGCTATGCCGGGCAGCACACAGAACAGGGAGACCAGAGGCCCAGACGCGGGCATTGCTAGAAAGCTCCCAGGAGACTCGAGCGTGCGGCCAGGGGTGGGAAACATGAACATCAGTGTGAACACCCAACCTTGTCACGGTATCCCTTAACCACCCCCACCTGCAGGTCCCATTTCTGCCGGCCAAGGGATGGCCACAGCTCTCCAGTGCTGTGCCCCAGATGAGAACACAGCACCCAACAAGGCGCAGGTCCTCAGCAAACCTTGGCTGAACACCTGAACCAACGCCAGCCTGCTCTCCTGTCTCACTGGGGCACCTTTCTGTACCTCCAATGGGTCATTTATCCCATCTGGTCTTTCCAGGTAAATGCCTCTGGGTCTCCTTCCTCCTCACTCCTCCTGCCACCACCTGGCCCAGGCCCTCACCTCCCATGGGGCTGGGAACAGACTCGTCTGCCTGGTCCCTCTCTGGTCCTGCCAATCCACCCCCGGTACACATCAATCTTCCAAAATTATATTTTTGCAAGTGCTACCTCCTGCTCAAAACACCTCAATAGCTGCCAAATTGTTCAAAAGTTCAAACTCTTCATTCTGACATTCAAGGTCCTACATATTGTGGGCTTTATTATGGACTTTATTCTAAGTACTTCCCACAATTCCATCACGTAGACCATCTGCTTCAGTCACAATGACGCCCGCGACACATCACCAGCAGGCCTCCTGACCACTGTACACTCTGCAGCCTGTGTTTTGAGAGCTCTCAAACTCTTCCACAAAAGTACCTGGGGAGGCAGCCTCTCCTTTTACTTGCTAATGCATGTGGATTTTGCAATCTATTCAACAAAGTCCATGTTTGTATTACTATTTTTAAATGTTTGCCTTTGAGTAAAACAGATGTGTCTGTCCATTACAGTGTAAGCTCCACTAGGGCAGGGACAAAATCTGTCCCTATTACCACTGTGCTCCCAACACTTGGCAAACACCCGGCACGACAACTGTCGGGTGAAGGAATGAATAAATGGAGGATGCAGGAACGGAGGGAAGGAGAGAAATGCCAACCCCACAGTCCCCCTGCGGCTTCATGCGCCAGGCAAACACACCCCTGCGTCCCCCGATGTGGGAAGCACCCACTTGGAATGCCCCGCCCCCCCACCAAGCTCACCTCCAGCCACACCTGGCAAAGGGCCAGGTGGGAAGATAAACCTTCCTGAGATCTTCAAACAAGAGGTGGGCACAGAACCCCGTCACCTTGCTCCTTGCCCCCCTGCTCTGCTTTGAGACACACAGGAATCCAGAAGCTCAGGATGACGGCCACCAGGAGTGAAGGAACAGGACCCTCAACCCGAGATCAGTGTGAGCCATGCTGCAGGCCAGTAGTCGGCCACTCGTCCTACAGCCCCAGGACGGGCTTCACTCTCCTGAGGAACCGGAGTGGGCTCCAAGTGACCCCCATGGATGGAATTGTCACCCTCGCCCTTTCTGAGGAGCCTTCCCTAGGGGAAGAGGAAGGTTGGCGCCCAGCCAGTGAGGCAGCAGCCACAGTCCTGAGTGGCCTGGAGTCACCGTCACTGGGGCTCTGCTGAGTGAATATGGGGCCCTGCTGGCACAAGGGCTGTTGCCACCCACCAACAGTCCCTCATAAGTAACACCCCGTGGCTCACTCTTGGGCCTAACTCCCACCGGGCAGCCCTCACTGCTCCTTCCCTTCCGCTGCGCCGCAGGGATGTTCTCAGCCTGGAAACACACACTCGGGGCTTCCCAAAGAGTTCCAAAGCCAGGCCCTGCATCCCGAGGGGTTCCCAACTTTTACAATATTTCCTTTTGGTTTTCACCTGATTTGTCCATTTACTGGTGGACACTTGTTTACACACAGCAGCCCCGCTCTGGATGTCTTTGCTCTCGTCCTCGGCTCAGTGTGGGATGTAATGCCTGTGGCCACCACATTCCCCCAGCATCCTTCCTTTGTGGGTCCCGATGACCGCATGTCCCAGTCTCCTCTCAGTGAGGCCAGCACTCGGGACAGCAAAGCACCGTGGTGAGAAACAGGGCTCCAAACTCAGGCTGGGATGGAATTCCAGCTCCACCACTGTTGGCCTTGGAAGTCACACTTTTGAGCTCGCTCCCTCCTCTGTGAAATGTGACAACCACAGTGCCTACCTCAGGGAGGGCTGTGAGAATTCCTTACCATGTGTAATGTGCCCAGCATCTTACCGTGCCAGACAGTAGTACATCTCAATAAATGTTACCTGTTATTAGTAAGCATATTATAAATTCCCAAGATTACTACTGAACTTGATTCCCAGTTTTCCAGCTTTCCTACTCTCCTTGAATGGGTCACGTTCACTTTCATCACCTGGGAAGGTGACGTGTGTCAATGGTTCCCAAACTTGGCTGTGCTGATATTGTAAGGCTGCACCTTCAAGGGGTCTGCTTTAGTACCCAGACCCCTGTATCCTCCAGTGCCACATCTGCGGATTCAGTCAACCTTGGATTTCAATCACAAACATTCAAACACATTCAAAACATCAAGAACATTCAAACCATTGCAGCTTTTAACTGTTTTCCTGCCCCCATTCTCCTCTCCCATTGCCTGTCAGGTCTCTGAGGTACAATTATAATGCTGCTCGTGTCACTGTGTGCCAGCTGGGTTTCAAGCCCTGCAGCGTAGCTCCAAATCCTGACCCCAAGACCCCGCTGCCCAGGTGGATGGCTCAGTTCCTGTGCCGTCCTTTGCCTGTCTCACAATGGGAAGCCCTTCATGGCAATGCCAGCAGCTGCTGGGAGCCTCCTGCCCATGCCAAGCTGACCAAGTACTTCCCAGCCCACAGTGACTGCCTGGTGTCTGGAGACCAATTAACCTTCCACCCATTAGTCAACAAGTCCTTCTCCACCCCTACAACAGGAGACAGTGTGATGCTGTGGAATGAGCACTGGCTTTGGAGCCAGACCAGCTCCTATTCTATTGTCCCTTAGTAAGTCCCTGAAAACCCCCCTTGGCAACCTCCTCACGTGGAAAATGAGGCTAACAGCCTCAACACTACCTCCATTTAAGACACCTCTGCCCAATCCAAGGTCACAAAGGTCTTCTAGAAGTTTTATAGCTTACTATGATCCATTTCAAGTTAATTTTTATATTTGGGGTGAGGATTAAGATTCTTTTTCCATATGGATATCTGATTATTCTAGGATCATTTGTTGAAAAGACTATCCTTTCCCCATTGAATTACCTTGGCACTTTTATTGAAAATAAATTCATCATATATGTGCAGGGTAATTTCTGGACTTTATTCGGATTCATTGATCTAAGTGTCTATCCTTAGGCTAATACTATACTGTCTTGATTACTCTAACTTTATATTTAAAATCAGGTAGCATAAATCCTGTCATTTAAAAAAAAGCTGTTTTGACTTTTCTAATTTGTTTGTGTATTCATATAAATTTTATAATCATCTTATCAATTTCTATAAAAACAGCTAATGGGATTTGGAGTACATTAAATCTGTAATAATTTGGAAGAACTGACATCTTAATAATATTAATTATTCTTATCTGTGATCTGTCCATTAATTTAGGTCTTCTTTAATTTCTTTCAGCAATGTTTTACAGTTTTTATTACAGAGATCTTGGGCATATTTTGCTAAATATAGCTTTTAAGTATTTCATGGTTTTGGCTATGACTTTAAATGGATTTTTTTTCCAATTTCCAATTGTTTGTGCTAGCATATACAAATTCAATTTTTTAATATTAATCCTGTCACTTTCAACCTTGTTAAACTCACTTCTGGCAGTTTTGTGGATTCCTTAGGATTTTCTACACAGATGATCATGTCATCTGAGAATAAAGACAATTTTGGGGTTTTTTTCTTTCCTATTTCTATGACTTTTTTCTTGCTTTATGGCACTGGCTAGGACCTCTAGTACAAAGATGAAAGAAGCAGTGAGAACGGACATCCTTGCCTTGTAGACCTTGGGCGCAGCGACACAATCTAGAGGCCTAGTACAAAGTGAAAATGAAGGCCCCTTATTCAAAAAGCAAGGAAAAAAGTGTCATTAAAGGTACTAAAATATAAAACTTTGTCCTTTCCTCTGTGGTCTTCTTTTAACTTGTTGTGTTTTTTACTTGCTATCTAATCTTGTTCTAAGAAAAGTTAAAATGTTTAATTATTAGCATAGATTTACCATCTATCTTTATATCGTGCAATGCCAGTTTTAAACACAAATACAAGAGCATTTAATTCAGATACAGGATCACTGAAATGAAGCAATTACTGTTTCACGGCTCTTTTGTACCTACGTATTTCACTCTTACCAAAACAGTGGAAATGCTGCCGAAAGCTCACAGCTGTTTTTATTTCACTTGATACGTGCACATTCCACTAACACTCTCTGCCTTCAGCACTGATGAGCGTGGAAGGGCTGAAAGAAAAGGAACTATGGTTTGTCTATCTTCTCCTTTCTTTCCACGTCATCAACTTCAGTATTAAGTGGTTGGCTAATCCAGGAAGCAACATGAATAAGAAAAAGATGATGGAGTTCTTCGGACGTTCATGTTTCTGACAATACCACTGCCTTCTTTCTGCATTCGAAGCAAGTTCTAGTTTGAACAGAGTACATGAAATCTCAGGGATGTCAGCACCTTCACTCAATTAGCTGTAGATGCAACACATTATTTTGTACTTGTTTTGCATCTTGCTGAACCCCCAGACATCGTGGGTTCACCAAAATTCCATGCTGTCGGGCATTGCAAACTCGATCGTAAATGGGACAGCAAGGCATGGCAGACACTTGTATTATATGTATTTCCTCTGCTCATATGCGTGTTCCATTGTCTCAGCAGACTTCAATTACAAGACGTAAGTTCAAAACTAAAATTGTTAAGAATTTCAGGACTGCAAAAGTTATGTGCCCATAAAGCCAACCCTACTTAGGAGGAGAGCATTCAGACCTTCACGAGTAAATACGATGTAGGTTTTTCACAGAAGCCTTTTCTTAGGTTGAAGAAATTCTCTACTATTCCTAGTTTGCTAGGAGGTTTTATCATGAATTGATGTTGAATTTTGTCCAGTGCTTTTTTCTGCAGTCACTGACGTGAGCGTTATGGGTTTTTCCTTTTAGTCTGCTAATACGTTGAATTACACTGATTTTGAGATGTTAAAACCACATAGTATTCTGGTGAAAATCCCCACCTGGTCATTACATATTATTCTTTTTTGTATATTTCCGGATTTTATTTGCTAATATTCTGTTAAAGATTTTTGCTTCCATGTTCGTGAGGAATGTTCACCTCTAGTTTTTTTTTTTTTTTTTTTTGTAATGTCTTTGTCTGGTTTTGATATCAGGGCAATACTGACCTCATAAAATAAGTTGGCAGAGTTTATGTGGAACTGGTATTATTTCACTCTTAAAGTTTGGTGGGATTCAGCATTGAAGCCATCTGGGGCTGGAATTTCCTTTGGGGAAGGTTTTTAACCACAAATTCAATTTCTATAATGGATATATGACTATTCAACTTTGACAGTTTGTGTCTCTCAAGTAATTTGTCCAATTTGTCTAAGTTGCCAAATTTACTGGCATACAGTTGCTTATGACATCATCTTACTATTCTCTTCATGTTTGTAGGATCTGCAGTCATGTCCCCGTTTGCACTCCTGGTATTGTCAATTTGTGTCATCTCTCATTTTCCTGATCATCTAGCTGAGGGATTACCACTTTTGTTGACCCTTTTCAAAGAACCAGTTTTGGCTTCATTGATTTTTAATGCTTACCCATTAATTTTTGTTCTATTTTTTATTATCGTCTACTTCTTTCTCTGGATTTACTTTTTCTACTTACTTAAGGTGGGAGCTTAAATCACTGATTTCAGACGTTTCTTCTTTATGAATACACTAATCCCCCTGTTTACATGCAGCTTCACTTTTTGCAGTTTTAGTTACCCCTGGTCAACCACAGTCTGAAAATATTAAATGGGAAATTCCAGAAATAAACAAGAAGTTTTAAATTGCAAGTCATTCTGAGCAGCGTGATGAAATCTCACACCATCCTGCTCCATCCCACCCAGGATGTGAATCAGCCCTTTGTCCAGCGTATCTGCACTGTCTCCACTACCCACCTGTTAGTCACTCAGTAGCTGTCTCGGTTATCACATCGACTGTTGAGTTATCACAGTGCTTATGTTCAAGCAACCTTTATTTTACTTCATAATGGCCCCAAAGCACAAGTGTGGTAATGCTGGCAATTCAGATATGCCAAAGAGAAGCCATAAAGTGCTTCCTTTAAGTGAAAAGGTGAAAGTTCTCAACTTAAGGAAAGAAAAAAATCACATGCTAAAGCTGCTAAGATCCAAGGGAAGAGCAAACCTATCTGTGAAATCGTGAAGGATGAAAGAGAAACTTGTGCTGGTTTTGCTGTCATACCTCAAACCACAAAGTTACAGCCACACCGTGATGAGTGCTTAGTTGAGATGGAAAAAGCATTAAATTCGTGGGTGGAAGATGTGAACAGAAAACATGTTCCAATTGTTATAACTGTTCTATTTTATTATTAGTTATTGCTATTAATCTCTTTTTAAAAATTTTATTCACTTTTTAGCTGCTCTAACTCAAGGAATTTTGTTAATCTCTACTGTGCCTAATTTTTAAATTAAACTTTATCATAGGTTTGTATGTATAGGAGAAAACTTAGTATATATAGGTTCAGAACTACCCATGGTTTCAGCCATCCACTGGGGGTCTTGGAACATATCCCCCATGGATATGGGGGAACTACTGCATAAGCATTTAATGCTATACTTTTTCCTCTAAGCACTGCTTAGCCTGCACCACATAAATTTCAATACATTGTGTTTTCATTTTCACTTAACTCATTTTCTAATCTCTCTTGTGATTTCTTTCTTTAGGCATGTGTTAATTTCCAAATATTTGGGGATTTTCAAGATGTATTTCTGTTATTTCTACTTCAATCCATTTTTGTCAGAGAACATAGTTTGTAAACTTTTAATCTTTTTAAAAATGTATTGAGTCTTGTTTCACAGACCAGCAGATTGTGTGTCTTTGAGAACATTTCAGTGCACTTGAAAAGAATGTGTGCTCTGTAGTTGTTGGGTGGAGGGTTCTATAAATATCCCTTTGGTACAGCTGGTTGTTCAGGTTGTCCAAGTGTTCTATATGTATTAATTTTTTTGTCTACTTATTTTACCAATAACTGAAAGACGAGTGTCAGAATCTCCAAATATAATTATAAATTTGTATATTTCTCCTCTTAGTTTTATCAGTTTTTGCTTCCTGTATTTTGAAGCTTTTTCATTAGATGCATACGCATTTAGGATTATGATGTCTTTTTGATGAATTGACTCCTTTATCATTACAAAATGTCTCTCAGTACCCCTGATAATATTCCTTGTTCCAGAGTCTACACTGTCTGATACCTATAGCCACACCAGCTTTTTTTCAATTAGTGTTTGCATGGATTGTCTTTTTCCATCCTTTTGCTTTTAATATATTTGTGTCTTTATATTTTAAATGGTTTTCTTTATGCTAGCTTATAGTTGGCTCTTGCTTTGTTATCCACCTGACAATATCTGCCTATTAAACAGAGTCCTTATATCACTTACATTTACTATTATTATCCATATGGCTGAACTTAAAACTATCATCTTGCTTTTTAGCTTCTGTTTGTCTCATTTGTTCTTTGTTCCTTTTTTCCTCTTTTCCTGCCATCTTTACAATTATTTTACTTACCATTCTATTTTATCTGTTATTAGCTTATGAGTCATACCTCTTTTTTATGCTTTTTCAGTGGCTCTGGGACTACGGTATAAATCTTTAACTTAGTACATTCTACTTCAAGTATAGTATTACTCTACATATGAGAAAACTGTAACAGTAAACTTTCATTTCTCCCCTCCTGTCCTTTGTGCTATTGTCATCATACGTTTTGCTTCTATATGTCATAAACTCCAAAGTACCTCATTCATACCTCATTTTGCTTCAGTTTTTCAAAGAGATTAAAAATGATAAAATATAACTTTCATATTTTCCCACATATTTACCATGGGGGGCCCCTCTTCATGCTTTTGTGTAGCCCAAATTTCTGTCTAGTATCATTTTTCTTCTGCCTAAAAAACTTGCCTTAACACTTTTTGTAGTGCAGGTCTGCTAGTTATAAATTCTCTCAACTTTAGTTTTTCTACAAAAAAAAAAAATCTTTATTTCACCTTCATTTTTGAAGGATATTTTTGCTGGGTATATAATTCTGGATTGACTAATTTTATTTTTCAGTTCTATTGCCTCCTGCCTTGAATAATTTCTGACCATGTATCTGTTGTCATTATTATTTTTGTTCCTCTGTATGTAACGTGTCTTTTTTTCTCCTCCCCTTTTCTTTCTGGTGGCTTTTATGAGTGTCTTTTTATTAAGCAATTTGGTTATGGCGTGCCCTGATGTGATTCTCTTTATTTTTATTCTTTACACTTGTTGGGTTTTGTTGAGCTTCCTGAACTGTAGGTATAGAGTTTTCATGAAATTTGGAAATTTTTCCACCATTATTTCTTCAAATACTCTTTCTGTCTCCCTCTCTTCTGAGACTCCAAGTACACATACTAGACTGCTTTATATTGTCCTACATGCCATCAATGCTGTTTATAATTTTTTGTCAACATTTTTTCTTTATGTGTTTATTTTAAATAGTTTTATTGCTCTAGCTTCAATTCACTGATCATTTCTTCTCATTGTTTAACTTATTATTAATCCTACCTAGTTTCTTTTTTTTTTTTTTTTGAGACAGAGTCTCACTCTGTTGCCCAGGCTGGAGTGCAGTGGCGTCATCACAGCTCACTGCAACTTCAAACTCTTGGGCTCAAGCGATCCTCCTGCCTCAGCCTCCTGAGTACCTGGGACTAAAGGCATGTGTCACCATGCCCAGCTTATTTATTTATTTTGTAGAGACAGGGTCTCGCTATGTTGCCCAGGCTGGTCTCAAACTCCTGGCCTCAAGTGATTCATCCACTCAGCCTACCAACATGCTGGGATTATAGGTATGAGCCACCACGCCTGGCATATTTTCATTTTTTGTTTTGTAATTGATATTTTGATTTTTCATTTCTAGAAGTTTTATTGGGTCTTTTTTTATACTTTCCATTTCTCTCCTCCTCATGCTGATATTGTTCCTTTACATGATTGAGCAAATGGAACATGTTTATATTAGCTGTTTTCATGTCCTTTTTCTGCTAACTCCATTGTCTCTGACATTGCTAGGTCTATTTCTATTGGTGATTTTTCATTTGCTAATGAGTCACATTTCCTTCTTTGTCTAGATGTCTGACATTGTAAACTTTACCATTTTCCAATGCAGAACATTGGTGTATTCATTTAAAGAGTGTTGGATATTTTCTTGTTAGGCAGATAAGTTAGTTGTGGATTAATTTGATTACTTCAAGGTTTGTTTTTAAACTATTTTAGGGCAAGCTTAACGTTCCCTTTATTTAGGAATAGCATACCCCACTGCTGATGCATGACACTTTGGGGTTTTTATGGAGTGCCCCATCTATTCCATGAAGTCTCCTCTTTGGCTGGGGAGGACTCAAATGAATCCTGGCCATGTGCTGGCTCTATATTGTTTGTCTTACAGCTTCCCTTAGCACTTGCTCTTGTATGGTCTCATAGGGTTTTACCCTGTGCATGAACAGGTTGATATTCAGCAAAAGATTCAAGGGGGTCTCTATATAGATGTCTGGAGTTCTTTTTCTTTGAAGCTTCCTCCTTTGGGTATTCTGTTCTAGAAACCTTGGCCTCCTGAAATTCTGATCTCTGTCTCCTCAACTCAGTGATATTGCCAGTCTCTGTTTGGGTTCTCCCTCCCAAACAGAGGTGGAATTATCTTCAGGTAGAAAGCCTAGGTAATGATAGGGCTCTCACTGGGTTAGTTTTCTTTTTCCAAAGAATCACAATCTGCCACTACCTGTTATCCCAAAACTGGTGCAGACTTTCCCTATATTTTATCCAGTTCCTAGTTGTTTACAGTAGGAGGGTAATTCCAGACTGTCTTTCTCACTCTTGACTGGAGGCAGAAGTCTCTCATCATCTTTTTGCTAGACGACATCGTGGTAGTTCACAGGAAAGGAAAGCATAGCGACCTGTCCTCTTTAAACTCTGTCGCTCTCGCCCATCATACAGGTATCCCCATCTTTCCCTAATTGCCGGCCCTGGTCCCTGGTCCCTGGTCCCCGGTGCAGCCATCTCCTCTTCCTCCTCTTCCTCCTTCTTCTTTCCTCTCTCTTTCCCCCCACCCCCGTCTCTCCCAGACTTACAGGATGTGTCCTCTACCCCCACTGCTACCACTAACTTCAAAGCCCCCCCCACCTCTTAGCACAAAGAGCCAAGACTCTGGAACTGAACAGAGCAGAAGCTGAACACCAGCCCCACCTTCCAATGGCCTGGGTGCCCCTGGGAAAGCACCTCAGTCTCTCCCTGAAATCTCCACGGGATTGGGGTGAGGATCAGAGTACTGGGCACAGTGCCTGGCATGAAAGAGGTGCTTGATCAGTGTCACTGCCCATCTCTGTGCCACTATCATGCTGCATGTGATTGTGTGTTGTTCTCATCTCTCACCTTCTCATAGGTGGCTTTGAAAAGGCCTCTCACTAGTTTATGGGAATGTATGGGAATCTTCACAATCAGATGGAAAGTTCAACAACGGCAACAACCCAGACTTTTCCCTATTTTGCACCTTTCAATACACTGAGCACATAAGCAGGCCCTCAGTGTATCCTGACTGAATGAATCCCTCTCTCCTATACTTCCTTTGATTGCTCAGGTAAGCTACCTGTATTACATCACGTACAGGCAGGTTCCTACATACTCTGCTGCTCACACCCCTCACTTTTGTTGCCAGAATAATCTTTCTGAAGGACAGCTCAGCTCAGGTTACCTGCCTGCTCCAAAACCTTTAACGGCTCCCCGTCGCCTGCAGAATGTAGTCAAAGCCATCTCATACGGCCTTTTTGGTCCTCCATTTCAGATCCCAAATTACCTCCTAGACGTCTTTCTTACCGTCTTACACACCCAATTCTCAAGTCGAAGGTTCCCACATCTGTGTTCATCCCCTAGACCTCTGTTCACAAGCACTCGCCTCTGCCCCTCCCTGAGCAAGGCAGGGCTCAAATCCAACGCGCCCATCACAGCCCGGCTCAGTACTGCCTCCTCCCTGAGGCTTTCTCCCTGAACTCTCACCGTGTGTGTGCCACAGGGGCCCCTGGAGGGCTTGAGGCCCTGCTTTCTGTCATCTTGGGGTGTGCCCACCCTCAGATCCGGAAGAACAAACGGGACTGGACCTGCTGTCTCTGGGATGGGAGTGAAAATAACGATTCCATCAGAACGCGCCCGTGCAGGACCTTCCTCAGAGAGAGAAGCTGGGCACACGGCACTTCATGAAGGAGTGCGTCGGCACCATCTCTCCTTTTCCCAAAGGGAAACACGAGCCACACAGCAGATTAAGTCAATTATACTCAGCCAGGGGAAATAATCTTCAAGGATCTTCACTTTCAGATCAGTCTCTCAATGTAGCCTCTCAAGAATCAGGGGGGAAAAAAAGCCCATTCCAGCCTCTGACTTCCTTTTTATAAGCCAGAGGAGCAGGAACAGGCAAACATGTCCCAGGAAACCACACAGCTCCTGGCTCCAGGTCCCTGGGGAGCTTACCCTGGCCTGGCGAAGCAAACAGAATTCCTAAGACTGGGAGAACAAAAGCAAAATGTCTATACAGCCAAGAGCAGCCCAGCAGCGGAAGATCTGCAGCCTGAGGAGATCCCCATTTTACACTGGAAGCCCTTTCAACAGCAGAGGGTTCCAACACCTTCTGGGCAAGCGCTGCCACAGCAGGTCACCTGCCTTCCATCTCCACTGCCGTTCCCCTCACCTTCCCCATAAAACCACACAAACACTCCACTGTCCCCCTCACCCTCGCTCATTGCCCCACATCCCAAAGTCACTTGCTTTCGATGCCCACCTACCCCTCCCACCCACACCCTCTGTAGCTCCCCCGTCCCCACCTCTCCCTAAGCAGAGCCACAGGACACTCGTGAACAGACCCTGCAATGTCCACTGGAAAGTCTCTTTGGGTTTCCTGTCTCCTTTCTATCTCCTGTACCTGTCACAGCTCCCTGCCCTAGACACAAGCTGGCAGCAGGGCAGTCATCAGCTCCCTCTGGAAGGGGCTGGAGGAGCACCGGCCAGGAAGCTGGGACACCAAGGCCACAGACTGAGGCTCTGACACGGGCTCTCTCTATGACCTCAGGCAAGTCACTTCCCCTCTGGGCCTGCGCATTCTCTTTTCTGAAAAGCTCGGTAACGGCTCCCGCTCTCAGGCTTTCAAAAGCCATCCCTCCAGGCAGAAGCAGTGGGCGGCAGGGGGGAGAGGAGGCAGCAGGAACAACAAGATCTCTTAGGTGCAAACCCCAGCTCATCCCCATTTGTAAATTCCACTCAAGCAGAACAAAATCTGGCCCCTCCCAACAGGGATGTGTTTTTTGGTTTTACATAGTTATAGATAAACATAAAATAATAATGTTTGCATTTGGATGAGGCTTTGTGGTTTACATAGTGCTTTGCTCACTGTCTCATGTATTCTTTACAACAACCCTGTAAGAGCTGGCAACGTCATCACCATCATAGCAAACTTATGAGCAGGCATTATTCTAACAGTTCTACCTATGCGACTTGGGATCACAGACCTGGTAAGTAGCAGGTCCAGTCTTGGACATCCAGTGACCTGGCCCTGAGTCTGGCTCTTACTCACTGGGCACAGGCCCCTCCATCCTCCTCACTTATGGAGGGGGAAATCAAGTCTCAGCAAGATCAAATGGTCTGAGACCCCAGCACCCAGAGGGGCAGAGTTTGAACCCAACTCCTTTTCACCGATGAAATGACTATGAAATAGACAAAAGAAGAAATGCAAAGGATGTCAGCACTCATCTGGACCTGGGGACCATGGAGCCCCGCACGCTCCCATGGAGGCCCAGAGAGGTTAGCTGAGCTGCCCAGCGCCCCTGGCATCCAGCTCCGGGCCTGGCTGCCCTCGTCCTGGCACACTGCCTCCCTCTCCACAAACCTCCACCCTCTCTTCTGCCTCGCAAGGTGATGGCGGCATCGATTTGGATGCCTTTTCCAGCCCCAATGAATAAACCACTCCCTTGGGACTAGAGCCCGCAGCAGGTGCCCAGTCCAAGGGCAGGCCCTCGCTTTCAGCTGGGCTGCTGCTGTCTCCCTGCCACCCTGCCATCATCCTGCCAGGCTGGACTGTCTCTGGGTTTCCTGCTCAGTAGGACCTTGAAAGGTTCCTTCTTGCTGTCACAGACAGAAGCAGGCAGGAGCAGCTTGCCAGACCAGCCTGGCTGTTCCTCAGCTCCAGGAGTGGCCACAGATCCTCTAAGAGGCCACCAGTGTGGACCTCGAGTGGGACCACCTGGCTGAAGTGGGACCACCTGGCTGAAGGAGGAAGGGCTGCAGACTGCAGGTGCACATCATCACCTTGAGAGGAAAACTACAGCCACCAGAGGGATGTGTAGAGTTTTACTTCACTGATTTGCATAAACTTATATAAATAATCTATCAATTCTAAATGTACATAATTCACATAAACATGCAAATTCATAGGCAGATGTCTGGAAGCCTCCACACCAAACACTTGGCAATGGTTACCTATGGGAAGAGGAGCAAGGGAGGGAAGGAGGACTCTCACTTTTATCCTTTATACTCCTGCCTAGGTTGAATTATTTTCTTACAACAGCATTTGCATAATATAGAAGAAAATCGATATTCATATCTATCTTTAAAAGGGGCCTAAAGTTAATAGTTATCCTTGAGGGATAGTATTATGGGTAATATTTTTCCATACTATATAGTATTTTCCCGGTTTTCCATAGTGAATTTGTTTGTTACTTTTATATTAGATTGAACCATATGAAACAAAATTGCCATTTTTTACAAGTTGAAAGTGACTGGATATTGGCAATTTCATGTAGTTGAACCTAATAACAATTCATGCATCAATATTCAACAAATATTTAGGAAGTGACTGCTCTGTACCAGGCCTATATCCAGACAATAATAAACTTTTTTTAAGAAAGTAAATAAACCGAGCAGGGCATCCCTTGCAGGCAGAGACCCCAGGTTACTCGTCTCTGTATCCCCAGTACTCAGCAACCTGTGCAAACCTGTATCTACAACCACGTTTGGCAGCAGAAAAAATAAAAAAGTAAATAGACACAAAATAAATGTCCATCAATGGGTTACAACTAAAATTATCCATTCTAAATAATCAACAACAAATACAGCATCTCAATAAGACGACGGTGGACAAAGAAGGGATGTGTCAGATTCCGATTAACTTGATAATTGTGCTGATCTCTGCTGATCTGGCAGGAAGACAGAGAGGCAATGGGGAAGGGAGACAGCAGCAGGGGTGTGCAGGCCCCAGAGGGACACTAACACACCCTCCAGCCCTGAGGAGCAGGTCTGGCTGCACAGTGCCTGGGAAGGCCTCCCCTGCCTCCCCACTCCCTTAAACAGCACATCCTGCCAGGCAGGGAAACATTCTGTCAGTCTCTACAGAGCTGTCCTGGCATCTAGGCGGCAGTGAGTTTCTCTATATTAACTTAAATTTTTATGTAGAGGATAGTTCTTTCATTAAGGCCTGACATCTAAACTCTCCAGGAGTGGGGGACCACCCCACAATCCTAGATGTACAGTTACAGAATTTATACTTCCAGTATTTGTGTCCTGCAATGAGGTAGGATGGACAAGGTTCTGGGAGCAGGCTGGGGGAAAACATATGTCAAACAGAAGGCACTCCTGGGTAACACGTCTCAGTCTGCAGCTAGAGTAAGTGCCCAGGACAATGTAAGGTTGGGAAATCATGTCACTTGAGGACTTCTTGAAAAAGTGAGATGGGTTGGGCCGAAGAGGAGACCAAGGGCTAGCACGATGGCTGAACTGAAGTACCGGAAGCGCTGCTGAGGGAACACAATAGACAGATCGGGACAGGCGAGAGCCAGGACGGGAGCCAGGATGGAGTTTGCAGCAGGACCACCTCTCTGCAAACCGACTGACTGACGTTAACGCGCAGTGGGCAGGCTTCTCTCTAGGAAGCTCGTGCGTTTATTTCTGCTCCAACTTTTGGAGTGTTTCCCAAGAATCAGTTATGTTTAGTCCCAGACTGTTTATGCCAGTTGTTTTTTGGTATTATATTTACATAATTTAATTAAATATAACCTAAACAGATAAAATAGGAATGTGAAAGGAAGATAGTTGTTTCTAAGAAAAGTAAAGTGAATATTTTAGAAATTTTTGATAAATGTGAGTAGCGAAAAGACTGCTGTTGAATTAGAGGTAGGCAAGACACAGGAGAAATTTGACCAAAAAAAAGAAAAAAGTCTTAAAAATCTAAAAGGATCCTGTACTCAGATTAAAAAAAAAAAGAAGGGCACAAAGAACACCGATTACAGCACCTATACACAAAGGAAACAGCTTTCCCTTCAACAGAAGATCAGCAGATGACTGTATGGCTAAATGATTTTCAATTAAAACAAGCTATTTAAAATACATATAATTTATATATGTATGTACAATTTTTGTGATTCCTGTATTTTACTGACTTGTTATAAAATCTACTGAATTTTAGTAGATTGTACACATTTGAAGTGTATATTTTGGTGAGTGTTGACAAATGTGTATAGCTATGTGACTACGTCCCCAATCAAGATATAGAACACTGCCATCACCCCAAAATGGTCCATGGTGCCCCATCCAAGACAACTACCCCCTGGCCCAACAGAGTGTCTGTTAAGGTACCATAGCTCTTCTCACACTACAGTTGACCCTTGAACAACATGGGTTGGAACTACAATGGGCCCACTTATTTGTGGATTTTCTTCCACCTCTGCCACCCCTGAGATAGCAAGGCCAGCCCCTCCTCTCCCTCGGCCTACTCAGCATGAAGACGGAGGATGAAGACCTTTATGATGATCCACCTTCACTTAATGAATAGTAAATGTATTTTCTCTTCCTTATGATTTCCTTAATAACGTTTTCTTTTCTCTAGCTTACTTTATTGTAAGAATATAGTATTTAACACATATAATGTACAATATATGTGTTAATTGACTGTTTATGTTATCAGAAAGGCTTCCGGTCAACAGGAGGCTATTAGTTACATTTTTGGAAGTCAAAAGTTATATGCAGATTTTTTTAATGCGCAGGGGTCAGTGCCCCAACCCCCACGCTGTTGAAGGGCCAACTGCATATCAAGGTCATCTGTTGACCACCTGTGCTTACCACCACCTACCTTTTGTTGTTTTGTTGTTCTCTTTTTCCACGTAGAGTAAAATGCACTTTTCTGGTGTATAGTTCACGTGTTTTGACACACAGTTGTGTAACCACTACCACAATAATTTAACTTTTGGCATTAACTGACCAACTACCTGTTTTAGTCTCAGAGAAGACGACTTTTGACTGCATTTGGATCCAGAAGACTTGGCCTAGAGACCAGCCAGGACTGCATCTCCCCGGGTGAGCCCGGGAGCCTTCTTAACCCTCACTGCTCCTCCTCCGCTTTCTCTTCTATAAGATGCCTGTGACAAGAATATCTGCCTCACAGAGTGGGTGTGAGGACTCAGTGACATAATGTAGATGAAAAGACCTGTGCAAATGTGATTTGTAACCAGTTCTAAGAGAGTCTTCAGACCAAGGAGGTTGTGAGGGACAGCAAGTTCCCCCCATCCCCAGAGAAATGGGAGCAGGATTAGGGGATGTGTCAGGGACACCACAGCAGAGCTTCCGCACTGCCTGCAAGGTGGACAGTGAGCTCCACGATCCTTCCCTCCCCTAAATCCAATGATAAGTCTCGTGAGTTGTGCATCACTAACCCTGGTGAGGAAGAAGGACTCTGAAGCTCAGGGGAACCAGTGAGGCCACCCAGGACCAGCAAGGACATCCTACAACCCCATGCTCCCAATATGATGCTATCAGTTTGTGACCAGACCACCTTTATTCTAAATAAAAGAACCAAGGTCTACGTAGCTGAAGTGATCTGACCCAGTGGAAGACTACATTGGTCATTCCCCCACCCACATCACGCGAGACCTCTTCACTATCTCCCACCTACTGCCTACTCTTAATTCACTCCTCCCAAAAACAGGGTATAAAGAAAAAAGGTATTAAATGAAAGGCCATTGTCATAATGCAAAAAAAAAAAAGAGAGAGAGAAGAAAAATCTGCATCAAAAACACAGTATTCTCTGTTCTCATGGAGAACTTCACGTAAAAAGTACATTCTCTGTAACATTTATAACCAAAACAATGGTGGCCCAGCTTCTCAATTTGCTCCCCCTCTTCTGCATCTGATGCCCAGTCAACTATTATTTGCTTCGTTTTTTTCCCTGATTATTAGAATTAGTTAACAGAAGCCCTGCCCAGCAAGCAAAGCCATGATCACTACAGTGAGTAAGGTAAAGTTTATTTTTTCTTAATTACTGTGGGGAAACGTTCAATAATTGTGAAGGTATGCATTTTGGTGTTTCTTTCTTAAAGACATTTGTCTGGGAAAACTGAATATGGGTATTTATTAAACAGGGGATGAGGGCCCAACACCCCAGCAGGGGTTGGGAAACAGTGATGGGGTGGATAGGGCTGAGCCAGGACAGATGTCAGGGGCACCCCAGCCAGGAGGCAAAGGCAGCTCTTGTGGCAGCCAAGGTACCCTTGCGACATCCCAGAAGGAACATGAAGCTGCTCTTCCCTCCCTTGGGGTTGACCTAGGCTTTGCTAAAATTCCTTTTCCTCAGAGCCCATAATAACAACAATGACAGTGACAGCCAGAGCAACAACCATTTCTAGTACCTGCTGTGTAGCCCAGTGAAGAAGGTATTATTATCCCCATTTTGCAGAGGGAGAAAATAGACTTAGAGAGATTAAACAACTTACCCAAGATCTCACAGCTGGTATGTGGGGAAGCCAGGAGGAGATCCAAGCCAAATGACTGAGAAGCCAGTGCTTTTACCCAGAGTCCCAAAGCAGAAGGCCCACCCGGGGGTCAGGCTCAGCAAAGTCCCTTCACTGGTGCATAACTGTAGAGGCCAATTGGGTCTGAGACAAGACACATGCAAGGGATAGGAAATGCTACTTAAATTAACCACCCTATGTTAGGCCTTTTACTGAAATAAAAAGGCAGTGTCTCAAATTTGTCCCCGGAGATGGGCAATATAGTATTAACAACTACAACCCCAAATATGGGGGAGACTGTGTATTTTCCAGAGCGCTCAATACTGTACCAGCGGAAGATAAACTGTGAGCATGTGCAGGAGTCCTGCAAAAAGAGGGCTGAAGAGTGAGGCCATGGGCCACATCTCTGGCTGTCTCTGGCTAACAGTCATCCCACACCAGGAAACAAGCCTTGCCTGGGATGACAAACCACTCTCAATACCATGAAACGCCCTTTGCTCAGATTCCCCTTCAGGAAATTACTGATTTGGTTTCTTAAGAATTGGTAATAAATTTGTGCCACATGACAGACATGGTCTTACCTCCCCCTGTCCACCTACTGTGATCAGGCTGGTGACCAGGCCTCAAGCTTATCAGGCAATCTTAAAGAATCAAGCCCATGGAGACAAATTCCTCAGGGCCTGTCCCCTTGGGTGAAAAATTCAGCCCTCAAGGGCAGCCCGGGAGCCCACCTAGAGCTGGACAGGCGGCTGCCGTGGCTGTACAATACGAGATCCAACTCAGCTGATGCCAAACTACGTTTCATGGAGACCAATCTTGAAGTGACGCGTGAACAGCAAACCACAGCCACGGCAAGCTTGGGAAAGTTCAAATCCCGTTGCTCATGTCGGGCTTTTGAATGGCGCTGAAGAGAGGGTAGATTTCTTCTGAAACATGTCATTGACTTCTCTGTTTACAAGAAGCAAAGTGTTCTCGAGGAGAGGAAGGGGAAAAGCAAAGAAACAGATTCTTTTCTAATCAAAGTGAATTCCTTAGGAACCACAAAGAGGAATTTTGCCAGCAGAAACAACTGAAAACATGATCAGAGGAAGGAAGACGCATTAGATAGAAAACGGGCAGGGAGGAGAAAAGGAGAGAGACAATGGGCCTGCTGATATAATATACAAATAACAATAAAATGTAAATGATACATAAATAAAATTTGTAAATTAAGAGTAGCCAAATGCCCTACAAAAAAGGGACAGTACAATATTCTGCAGTATTATACAGCATTTTATAATCTAAAACATTCTTAGCAATAATCCTTTCACAACGAGGAGAAAAGAGCCACTTGATGATACAGAAAAGATATGAAAAAAGGGATAATGAATAAACTTGGTCTGATTCATTCATAGTTCAAAGATCAGAGATGGTCTGCCACAATTAAATATATTAATAATAAAGAAATACCTAGCATTTGAATGGTGTTTTGTAGTTTGTAAGGTGTCTCTACGTACATTATCCACCCCTCCCCCGCAGGTAACACAGTAACACTCCATGCCCTTGTTTACCAGGTAGGACAGTGAGAAGCAGTCCCTCACCTGGCACCAGGGCCCCACCTTGCCTTGGCTTGTCTTATGTCTCCCCAATGCATGAGAATCAATGGTGCAAAATACCATCAGACAGGGGCTGCCTCCTGCTCCCAAATAGTCCATCTCCCCACTACAGGCTACCTGGGACAAGCAGGGACCTGGGCAGGAAGCAAAGACAGGGGCAGGTTATGGGTGGGGTCCTACGCCCTCTTCCCTTTGGATTCCACACACTCTCCCTGGGTATCCCCTCATCCTCCCTACGGTTTTAGGTGCCACTCAAATGCTGATAATTCTCAAATCTGCAACCGTAGACCTTTCTTCTAAGCTCCAGATCTTGAGTACAGGGCCTGGTATACAGAAAGTGTTCAATAATTATCCACCGAATAATCTGAGAGTTCCACTTGGATGTCGCACGGGCACCTCCAACTAAACTCATCTCCATCCATCATTTCCGTCTTGGTGGGTGGCCCTCACAGCGTCATGCCTGGGCTACCTCCATAGCCTCCTAAACGGTCTCGGCTTCACTCAAGTCCACCAGAATGATCCTCCTAATAAATGCAAGCAAGACCCTACCTGTCCCCTGCTTCAATTCCTTAAATGGAACCCATCATAGTAAGGATAAAGCCCCAATTTTTTGGCCCTCCTGTTCTCTGTCTTCTCTGCACCTGCCTCTCCAGCTCCTGCCACACCGTAATTCTGACCAGTCCCAAACAAGTGAGAACCTCTATGACTCTGACTGGAAAGCCCTGTTCCCACTGCCCCACCTGGCAAACTCTTACTCATGCCTCAAGACCCAACTCAATGGCCAGCTCTTCCGAAGCCAGCCTCAGTTTCCCTAGGCAGGTTCTCTCTCACTAACAGGATTTGTAGCACAGCCTGTGAGCTCCTTAAGGGCAAGGGCCAAGTTTTATTCATTCCTGGTACACCTGGCCTAGAACAATGCCTGCAGCCCTGGTGAATGTTTGATAAGTGATAAAAGGAATAAAGTTGCTCCTGAGACTGGAGGAGCCACCAGGGGAGGTGGGACTTGGAGAGCTCTCACTGGGCCCAGCCACTCTTCTGTGTGATCTTATGCAAATCATTTTTGCCCAAGGATGAGATTAGAACTAGGCCAACAGGACATCAATGACTCATTTTCTGGGCTCCTAAAACCTCTCCTCTATTCCTGCTTTTTACCTGGACCAGAAAGGATCTTTATTAACAAGTGGCAAAGGAGTACTGATTAGCACCCTTGAAGGATTATAGAAATCCTCCTTTAAAAAATTACTCTCAAATCACTTGCATTAACACTGGAACATTTCCCCTGGTCTTCTCTATCTAGTCAAAAATCTATCAAAAGCTCAATAAGAGTTTATGAGGAAGGAAATAAAAGTAAAAGCAAAGCCGGAACGAATGTATTCAACAAACATTTATAGAGTAACTGTTAAAACCAAGGCACTGCAAGGGGCTGTAAAGCAATTCTACTATTGGTCTTAATCTTACTTGAGGTAAATGACAACCTGCCAAGAAAAACACTCACATGTTTCTGAAGTTTGTGCACGTGCAAATCCCTGCCTTCTAGGGAAGGAACACAAACATCACAGCCAGGCTGCCGGCCCAGCTGGTATGTGTAGGCAAAGGGACAGGACTGGTGCCAGGGTTGTGATCAAGCTGCATGCCCTATAACCTGGCACAGTGTCCTGGACACACGGGCTATTGCATGTTTCAGAAGGAAAGAAAACAAATTCTTCTCACACATGTAAGGCAAGGCAAAGCCCGTGCAGATGAACTCTGAGCCATCACCTTTTTCTGTGCAGTGAAGTTTCTGAAGCTTTCCAAAAACCTTTATAATGACGTATTGAATCCCATAGAGAATCAATACCTTAATGGAGTTAAACACACCTGGCTCAGGACCACATTTCTAACTTTTGAAGGATCCTGTGGTCACAGAATATTTGGAACCCCACCCAGACTCATAGCTTTATTCAGTCCCTTCTCCCCAGCATCCCCCATGTGCCTCCTGGTGTGGTAGACAGCCTCAGAAGATGGCCACCATCAATTCATTCCCTCCCCACACACACGTCACTCACACATCAAGGGGCAGAAGCAATTTCCTCTTGCATCTGAGTTAGCCTTGTGACTTGCTTTAACAAATGAGCCTAGCCTTTAAAAACTCTGGTAGCCTCCACTTTCTCTGAGACCCCATGCTGTGAGGAAGCCCAAGCTAGCAGTGCAGAAGAGCTCGAAGCAGTGCGGAAGAGCTCCAGACACATGAGTAAAGCCTTCTTAGAACTTGCCAGCATGGCCATCAGCTGAATGCTGCTGGCTGAATGAAAAAGCCCAGGCAGCCAAGTGAGTGACCCCAGCCAGTGCCATGTGAAGCAGAAAAACAACCCGGCTGAACAGAGCCAACCCACAGAATCGTTAGAAATAATAAACTTATTCTTTTAAGCCCCTAAATTTTGGGACTGTTTGTTATATAGCAACAGACAACTGAAACACATGGTAAATAAATGGACATATATTCAGTAAGGCCATTGAGAAATGAACCATTCATATTACTGAATTTCCTAGAGCCAAAATATAATCCTTATTTGTTCAAACTTGCGTTATCCACTTCTGAGGAAAATGTTTTTAGAATGTAATACCACACTCCACTTTATACTAAAAGTAATTTAATATTTTCTTGATGAGTTGATCACCATTATGGACATAAATTACTACACTCTCCTGTAATACAATGATACCTCCTGCAGCCACGGAGGGTGATGAGGGCTGTTGTCACAATGCTCAACACTGCACACAGCTGTGCTCCTTGATGACACACCTAGAAACACCTCCTCATCCTACAAGTTGTTCCTTCTAATGCTTGTGGGTTGAGAAACCCAAAACCCCACCCTGCTGTATCTCAGCAGGCTCCGAGAGATGATCTAAGGGGTTCTTCTATGATTGCAGAAAAGAAGGAACTCTGGGATCCCACCGCCAGGGCCTGAATTCTGCCACTTACTAGCTATGTGGCCCTGGACAAGTCATTTCAGTTGCACTGCACATTTCAGTTTCCCTGTCTGTAAAATGGAAATATTATCTGCCTCTTGCTAGGAGACACTTAACTGTAACACAGCAAGAGCTCAGTAAGTGTAGGCCTGCTCATGGGCCTTGACCTGCACACAGGTGTGTCTCTGAGTCCAAAGTGTCACTGAGGGCACAGACCCACAGAAGTCTATCATCAAGAATGTGTAATTTGGTGGGGGACAGCTGGGGGGAGTGTCTGAATGTTTACTTAGGGTTGGACCACCCTACTGGGATGTGTTTATGAAGAAACTGCTAAACAAGAATAACCTGGGAGTCCCAGCCACTACATCTCATGGAGGATTTACCACGACTGTTGGGCACACCAAGCCCAGAAGAGTGTGTGAGTGTGTGTGTACATATGCATGCACGTACAAAACTACCAGTCACTCACCACTGGCCCAGCCTGGGCTTCAGTTTCCTCTCTAGAAAAACCCGCTGACTATAAAGTGCTGATTTAAAATAATAAACACAAGAACTCCAATGTTCACAGCAGAATGTCAGTGAAATAATGTGGGTGAAAGGTGGGACCTAAATTGCATATGCACGAGGATGACAAACTGGAAAAGCTCTGTTCACACAGAGATAAGGATCAGAAGAGGCCACAGAAAACTGCCACTGGGGAAGGGATGGGGGATGATTTTCCACAAAGTTGTTTACATGTTCAATAACTGATCATTCTCTGTCACATGCAGTTGGATTCGATGGCCCCCCAGGTCCCCTTCTATGCATTTCCTCATGTCCTAGTTCCTCCACTGATGTCCATCTACATACTCTTCATGGAGGGGTGACCACTTCTCTCCCGCCCTATGACAGGGCAAGGCCCAGGGCCAAAGGGCCAGGAACCAGGTTGGGTTTGCCTCCTCCCTACCCATGTCCTGCACCTCTCCCACCTGGCTGCTTTGGCTGCTGGAGGCCCCCAGGCCTGCTGCTTCCTGCCCTGCCCCCACCCCAACTCTGGTTCCAGCTCATCCCCTGCATCTCTCATGCACTCCTGGTTATGTACACACAGGGAACATTCTGTCATGGGCCTCTCCCCTCCTTGCATCCAATTCTGGGGGGAGGGGGTGCCTCCTGTTATATTTTAGGGCCTCTGTCTCTTGGCACCATTCTTCCATGTTGCTTAGCAAAGACATTTGGGGGCAACCAGAGAAGCAGGAAGGAGGCCCAGATGCCTGGGTTCCAGAGAAAGAGAGGCTTTCAGAGAAGCCCCCATCCCACCTTCCCACTCACCCGTGACCCTTCCCCAGTCACCCACCCCCTACCTCCTCTCACCCTCACTGATCCCAGTTTCCTCATCTGCGAAATGGAGCCAGCAACACCCAGGATTAAATGGGACAATGTGCATGCAACATTTAACTGCAGATGGGGGTCTCTGGAAGCCTCCCTCCCTCTCATCCTCCCTGCTGCAGCTCCCTCCAACCCTAGGAGCAAACGTTCTTTCCCTGGGTGAACGATTTGCTGTGTAACTTGTAGTTGTGAAAGGAATGGCACATCCACAGCTCCACCATGTTTTAGTTCCTTCACTGGGTGAACCATTTGCCATGTAATTTGTAGGTGTGAAAGGAATTGCACATCCACAGATTCACTCTCTTTTACTTTGTGAACAAAGGTCTTCACAGGCTATTCATTCCATGGGAGGATTTTGCTCCCAAATAGCTTTTCTGCTATGAAATAAGGCTACAAAATATTTGGCAGGGGTTCCTAGCCCCTGCTTTGTCACAGACCCATTCCTCTCATGATGCTGTCAGAAGCTGACAGGTGTATGCTAGGTGTGTGAGGGTCTCCGAAGCAGCCCCTGGCCAAAGGAATGCTCCCAGCAGTCTCAGCTGAGACTTCTGGCCTCTGCCCTGTCACCCCCACCAGTCAGCTGCTGGTCCTGGTCCTGCTCTGGCCCCTCCTGCCTGCTCAGCTCATCCCAGGGGCCGTTTGGGCAGTCAAGGGCAAGACCCAGGCGAGGGGAGGACCTGGGCAAACCCTGCCAGCCACGGCTGCTCTGGATCCATCCGCCCTCCCCCACCCCCTGCCCCGACCCCATGCTCTCCTCCGCAGCCTGACTGTCCGATGGCCTGACCCTCTTTAACCCCAGACACTGCAGGCTGAGCACGGCCCACACTCTTTGCTCAGTAATATTTACTCATTAACTAATCGGTGAAGCCCCAGCCCCACGCCAATCCCACACCCTCGACCACCGGCTCTTCCTATGAGCCCCACCTGCCAGCCTCCTGAGAGAAGCCCAGGACAGGCTGTCTGGCTGGCCCTGACACCTCAGGCTGCTGCGAGCCCATGTGTCCCTTCTGTCCTTCCCCGTGGAGCCAATACAGGTTTGGGGTATGAGGGCTGCAGAGGAAGACTTTTGACATTGGGAATGCTTCTTCAGTGCTGCGGGTGACAGCAGCAGCAACACCAAAAACTCACAAGCCCCCAGGAATCCGGGTGTCTGCTTCTAACCAGGAAGCTCAGTTCATCCCCCACTGGCCCAAGAGGGAGTCCCCGGCCAGAGTCAACAGGTGAAGGAGATGAGGAAGATAAACGGAGGCACGTGTGCAGGGAACAGGCGGGAAAGGTGGTGCCAGTGAAGGAGAAAGTTCTGGGAGCCACCCTGGTGGGGAGGGGCCTGGCCACCTAGTTCTCACACCCCTTCCTCCAGCCCCTACCCCTCCTACTCTTGATGGACCCCCCACCCCAGGAGGCAACCCAGGCCCAGAGGAGCAGCGGGGCAGGTGAGTGACGCCTCACTCCCTGGCTCAGGGGAGACAGGTGTCCCAGATGTCCCTTCCCACGGCAACGCAGGCTGCCCTAGGCTTGGTTTCCACAGCGTTCAGAGACTGAATACAGGGATGCTGTGAGTTAAGGAAGACTTTGGTGGGCAGGCCTGGGAACCAAGGCACCTTTTAAAAAGTCACATTAGTCCCAAACAAGTGACTCAGAAGCTTCTGGAACACAGCCCACTGTAAGCTGGAGCCTCTTGCCTTCTATCTCAGGCTCCCAATTGGACCTTGAGAGCTCCCTTGCCCTCCCCTTCTATTCCATGTCAAGGTCAGGCTCCCCTGGGATGCTAATATTTTCACTCTTGATTTACTTATTTTTCTATCTTTTTTTCTGTTTCCTAAGTTTTAGGAGTTTTGTTTCTTAGCAGTGCTCAAAAGAGACCAGCAATCATGGACTCAGAAGTGATCTCCAAGTAGTGACACGGTGGGGCGCCCAGCCCCACGGCCTTGTCTAGATCGTGGCCCTGCAGCCATTTTCCCTGGAAGCTCCAAGAGCCTCAAAATTAAGTTCCTGCCTACCTGGGGAGGTGAGGCCCAGAGCAACACGGGCAGAAGGGTCTCCCCAAAGCTCCTCAGAGCTAAACTTTAAAAAGAACTGGGGACCGGGGCTCATACAGGGCCTAAATGGAAATGACTGGTGTTTCTACCTAGTCAGTGAACAGAGACCCAGAGCCCCCTCCAAGCTGTGCCTCCGACTGAGGTTTATTTGACAGTCACTGTCCCCAGGGGGTGGGGTGGGAGACAAAGTTCCTGCTCTCAGGCAGCTCTCGGTCTAACAGGACAAACACCCTATGGAACATACACACGTTGCTCCACCATGCAGTCTTGTTTCTGCCACGGATGAGCTGGGTGACCATGAGCTAGTTATTGCCCCCCTCTGTGTTTCCTCCCTGACTGTGCTAACAACCTCTGACCATTTCTAGAACAAATCAGAAGGCTGAGGCATGAGGGGATAAAGTAGCAAAGAAGTGAAATATTATGTCTGTTCACCCTGACACTGCTCACAGTGGCCAGTCACTGACCTCCAGGACAGCTGGAGGCTCAGGTCTGCAAGAATTCCAGGCTCGCCCTGCCTCTCCTGGCACCCAGCAGGCCACCTCTTCAGAGCTGACTCCATCCCAGCCCCACCCTCCACAGAACAGAGCTGGGGCAGGAACAGGGCCCTCTCTACCCACCAGGGAAACCCAGGGACAGGAAGTGGGGACGCCTTTCTCAACCATCCATCAGCATGAGGACGGGAGGACGGCAGGCCGGGCACCAAAGCCAGATGCAAACATCTCCGCCTCATTCTCTGGTCACTGGTTTACTGGCTCTCCAGGGACACACACTGCCTACTGTCCCTCAGGTCCCAGTCCCTGCAGTCCCTCAGGACCTGGCGGGGGTCTCGGCACCCAGTGGGAACACGATACTATTAGTTAAGCTGACGCCAAAATTCCACCCCTTCCAGTAGAACACATCCTCCACGACTGTCCCCGTTTGCACCCCCACGCCATACCTTCAGTGGGGAGACCACCACTGCTCGGGCACCCTGAGCCAGGCGGCAGAAGCGGGACAGACAACAATCACATCTTCCCTCCCTACAGCCCTTCACCTCTCCTCGTGTGCTCCCCCATTTCCCATGATCCTGACAACAATGTCATGCAGAGCAGGACAGACCTTCTCCCCATTTGACAGAGGTGCACTGAGTCCACACTAGTCAAGGTCAGGCTAGAGATGAGAATCCAAGGGAGGCTTCTTCCCCACAAGAGGCCCTCCTGGTCCCTGATGGGATGGCCAGGACAATGCTGCCTCAAGCCCAGCCCTGGGGGGGACTTCCTGTCACCCACTCAGGCTGGGCTCAGGTGAAGGGTGGCCTTGAGGCCCCATGTCCTCATAGCCCCCTTTCCCTAGGGCCGAGCACAGGCAAACCCTGGGCTACAGTGTGGAGGTGCACAGACAGCTGACAGCCCCAGAGGCCCCAACACATTCTGACTCAAGGGCAAAGAAGACAATCCTCCCCGCACCTCAAACAGGCCCCACCTGAGGCCTGATGGACGGGGAAGCCACAGGGTGGGGAGGAAGGCAGGACTCACCTCCCTGAGCAGCTGTATCCCCTTCAGCTGGTCCTGCTGCTGCTGGGCCACGGTGACCCCCAAGACGAGCGTGTGCACAGCACAGGAGACCACAGAGATGGCCACGATGTGGCTGAGGCTGAGGGGCAGCGTGATGAAGAAGGAGAAAACAAAGAAGGCCTGCCAGCCCACCGTGTCGCTGGCCGCATGGGCAATGGTGAAGTTGAGGCCCAGGTAGGAGAAGATCTGGGCTGTTAGCAGCAGCCACAGCAGGTAGGGCACCACCTTCCGGGTGAGCCGGTCGGGAAGCAGCCCCTTTTTGCAGAGCACGAAGAGGATGATGTCCAACGCCAGCCCAATCCCGGCCACGGCGAGGGGAGCCAGCTTGTCGCTGGAGAAGACCACAGCACACATGACGACCACGTAGCAGTCAAAGAGGGCTGCGAAGACCACCAGCACCAGCAGGGTCTCGTGGCGCTGCCTTTTGAAGTAGGTCTGGTAGAGGTTCTCCAAGGACTCGGGCACGAAGGTCAGTCGCATGAAGCGAGGCAGGCACAGGCAGGATCCCGAGTTCCGGACAGAGATTTCATGGGTCCGGCCCACCCCACGGTCAGGGTCGGAGGGCAGGCTGACAGAGTACTCAGCTGAGTACTCCGCCGAGTACTCGGGCTCCGAGAAGCCCTGGTTCCTCGGCATCCTGGCTGGTGTCTGCTTCTACTGGCCCTGGAGAAGTGGAAGGGCTCCCGAATGGGCCGCCTACCAGGGCTCTCCGAGACCTGGGGAAGGCTGAGGGCCTCTTCTTGGCTGGAACCGAGGGGTGGCCACCTCCAGCAGGAACACAGAGTGGGTTTCCAGGGAACAGGCAGCACTGATAATCTAGAACTTAAAAGGACATTGCTAAGTAGAAGCACCTCTTCCTTCCTACCCTGTGGTTTCCATCTGACCCACCCTACTTCTCATAAAAGAATCCTTGCTGGAAAAGCCTCCAAAACCAGAGCCTTCCGTGCCACCCCCTCGCTCACACCACTACCCACTGCACACATACTTAGTCCTGTCCACGCCAATTTCCTGTCCCTGGTTGTCGAGGGGCCTAGCCACCCACCTCTCCATCCCTGGCACCCAGTCTCTCTGTGTCATCTCTTCTCTCTGTCCCTGACTTCCTCACCTAAATTCCCTCCAGGCCCAATCCTTAGAAGCTGGAAATAAGACATGCCAGAAAGAAACCAGGGCCATCCTGGGGATTCCTGAATCTTCCTTCTGTTTACTTCCTTTTTCCACCAAGCCCTGGGAGACTCCGGCTCCGCTCCGGCCCCTTCCCAACCCCCGGACACTGTCTTCCCTCCGGAAGCCCGGCCCTGCCCCTGCGTTTACCTGTGCGGGAACTCGGGAGCCGCGTGCTCCGGGACGGTCCTCGCGCGTGCGGCGGGCCGGGGCGGGAGGGCTCAGCGCGCCCGAGGGCTGCTCCTGGCGGAACCGCGCCGCCCCGCTAGCGCCCGGCCCCCGGCCGCAGCGCGACTCCCCCGCCGTCAGGCCCGGGATCCGGCCGGGAGAGGCGCAGGGCTGCCCCTCAGCATCCACAGGCGCCCGGCCGCAGGAGGAAGCAGGCGGCGGCGGCGGGGACTGGAAAATTCGGAGGCGCCGGCCAAGCGCACCCGCCCCTGGGGCTGCGGCTCGGGGGACGCGGACGGCGCGGCGGCGGCGGCGGCTAGGGGCGCGCTCGGGGCCCTGGCCGGCGGCGGGAGCGCGGGCCGAGGCCGGGGAAGCCCGCCAGCATCCTCTCGCCGCCCGCGCGCAGAGCGGAGCCAGCCGAGTCCGGGCGCGGCGCGCTGCACAGCGAGTCCCCGCGCGGCGCCGGCGGCTCCGGGGCCACGCGCACTCCAGGCCCCGGGAGGCGGGAGGCGGGAGGGGGCGGCGGCGGCCCCTCCCTCGCCCCAGTCGCCGCCCTCTCGGCGAGCGCGTCCCGGAGCGGCGCGGCGGGGGAGGCGCCCGGCTCCAGACCCGGCCGGCGCGGGCGAGGGGAGCAGGGGCGCGGTGGCCCCGCGTTGCGGCGGCGGGCGGCGGCGGCTGCGTGGAAGCGCCGGGGTGGGCGGCGGGCAGGAAGGATGGGGTGAATCCACGCCTCTCCCTGGGCAGGCCCGGTCTCGAAGGATAAAAGCCCGGAGCGTGCCCTCCCGCAGGTGAGGCCCGCTTGGGGGCACCCCGCCGCCCCCGCCTCTGCCGCGGCTTCCTTCCGGCCCGGAGAGGCTGGGGCTCAGGTTCGGGGGCCGCTCTGCCGCCGGGCCTAAGCGTCCCCGCCCACCCTGGGAGCCCAAACGCCCGGGCGCCAGGCCTGAGGTTTCCGCAGACGGGCCCGCAGCTGAGCCCTGTTCTTGAAGAAAGCGGTAGGAGAGGCCCGGTGGACACCAAGCACGGGTGGAACTGGGAGAAACCCTGCTTCAAAGAGATTTCCCGTGCACATTCTACCCGTTTGAGATGTGTTTGAATTCACAAACGCTCCCTTAAAAACGCAAATGCTCCTTTGAATGGTTAAGCCTATCAGTCCCTTACACCGTAGTATAAATTATTCTCCTTGAATTTGACAGAACACCTTGCTAAGATCAACTACAGGCTTTAGGCATTTAGGTAAAGAGGAGGGAGACAGGCTGTTTTGGACCAAAGCAGGTGTTGAGGGGATGGGGGTGCTGGGGACAGCCAGCAGTATCAGGGGGCTGCTCCTTGGGGAGAGCTGAAGAAACAGGCAGAGGGGAGAGAAGCTCGGCCAACCAGGCCCCGGATGGAGCTGCCTCCTCATGTTCCCGAGAGTCATCCATGGGTGCCCTTTCTAGAACCTCAGGCATCCACTCACATCTCTCGGGGAGTGGATCCATCAGAGAATTGATCCTGTCAAAGCTGTTTCTATCAGTCTCTCACACTTAGTCTGAAAAGCTGCCAACCTCAGCCCAAATTCCTCAGAGCTATGATTCCAAAGGCAGGGGACTAACATCAGATGTAGGAGGAGGGTAATTTGAATAAAGCAGCAGGTTTTTAAATTTTAAAACATTAAGATAACGTTTTAATTTGAGGTCAAAAAATTTATTTTGAATTGTCACATGATGTTAAAGAAAGGCATGATTTTTATGTTTAACAAAGGGACATGTGTTAATAAAAGAAAAAATGCTGATAAATAGCGTGCTTGGGCCTGCTTTTTCGGAACTGGTGTTCCGAACAAGGAACACCAGTTGCACCCTGTGTGTGTCCCTCCCCCTTTCCTGGCACATGCTAGTCCCGTGGTTGTCAGTGGGGCACGCCACTCTGCAAGGCTCTGCTCCTGGGCCCTGAGGGTTCCCTGCTGAGCCTTCTGCCACCACCCATGCCCCAGCCTCCTCTCCCACCCACCTTGTAAAGGGAGAGGGTTTCACACAGAGACACCCTGGCAAAAAGCCCCATCTCCTGCCTCTCTTGCCCTTGCCTGCCTGCCTCATTGCCACCCTCCCTGCCCTTCCACAATCCTCCTCTCTGCTGTGGGCACCTGTTCAGCAGGTTTGTTCTGAAAGCCGGGCCAACCATCAGGGAAAACCAGAGAAGCCATCCAGCCTGTGCCCTCAGGATGCTGCCAGCTCTGCCAGGCACCATGTCCACCAAGGAGGCAGACCCTCAGGTATACACAGGTTACAGTCAGAGGCAACTTCTAGCTGAGGTGACCCGAGACAGGGCCTTTCAGGACCGGAGGGAAGGATCTGATTGGGCCTGAAAGGGGTGTTGTCCAGGTGGCTGGAGCCTCCTGCAAAGGCCCAGCAGCAGGAAAGCCCACAGCACATTCCTGTCCCCACTCCACACTCTGAGTTACAGGTGTGGCCCTTCCCTGTGGATGTAGGAAGCACAGCGGGACAGTGGCAGCCCCTTGCTGGGCCTCCCTGGGAGCCAGGAGCATCTGCTCCAAGTCTTGCCCACAAAGAAGATCAGGGAAAATGCCACAAGGGCCTCAAGTGTCTCCTTCACAGCAGCTTAGTACCTGGCATCCTAGTAGACACTAAAATGTGGACAGTAAATGAGTAGGTGATCTCCCTAAGAAGAAACGGTGCTTTATAAGAGCACTGGCTGACCCTGAGGGGACCAACTGGCCTTGTTCCCTGATGCTGAAAATGCCGTGGTTCAAGGGCAGTTAAAAATAGCCACCCTCAGTGAAAAGGGTGGTTTAGGGGGGAGGTGCTTCCAGTTTCCAGCTATACATTTTGCATTGTTGTAATGTGGACAACTGGCATGCTTTGCTCTTGTAATCGAATGATACAGTAAATCTATCTTTAACACACACACATACACACATGCATGCACACACTCAACCCAGGGCCCTGAATGGCTGCATGGGTGACTTGCCTCTGACGCATGTCCTAAGAGGAAGACAGAATCATGGGTTTGGGTAGAAGCTTGGAGGGTGTCCTGACCCCCCACCCTATCCCAGGATCTGCCTGGATGGGATACCTTTTTGCTGAAGGCACCTTTTTGTTTGTATGGTTCAAGACTAGAGATGATTGCTGAGAATTAATTGTTATTGGATAAACAAGAGTGGTTTGGCCCCCCAGGGAATGTGGTGGCTCCTGAATCCAGCAAACAATAGATTAGAGCAGAACTCTGGTGTCCTGGGGGAAGAGAAGTGGGCGGAGAGAGAGCATTAGTTCCCCTGGTGCCGGCACCACGAGAACCCTGTTCCAGATGTGAAAGCAGAGCCTGTGACAAGGCCTGCGTGCAGCTGGTTTAATCCGGGGAGTGATTCCAGGGGACCAGAGTGGGGAAAGCCGGTGAGGGAGCTGGTCACTCCTGTGGGCAAGGGGGCTTGATCCCACGGGGACCCTGTGAGGAGCTGTGCAGAGGCTCAGAACTTGCCACTGGAGGGCTAGAAGAAGGGAGTATTTATCTACCCGCTGCTCTCTCGTGTTGGTTAAGGGTGGCCAGTCGGGGGTTCACTTCCTGGTTCTTCCAGGTTGTGTGAGGGCAGCTGAGTGGTGGGCACTTGGGCAGGAAACGAGGGATCCTCAGTGCAGATACCTGGTGATGAGCTCCCAGGGTGTCCCCGCAGCAGTGACGGCAGCAGGAAGGTGGACCAGGAGGATGTGGCACATGATGCACAAGTGTCCCATACAGGGCCCAGACCCTCACCAACTCTGCCGGCTCAGAGGTGCGGGTCCTGGGGTGCAGCAGGAAGAGCTGGCTCCCAGGAACCAGAGGGCTCAGCCTTGTGCACTGGCCTTGATGCTAGTCGAGGGACTTGGATGAATTACTCAGCCTCCCAAGCCTCAGTGTCCTTGTGGTGCTAGAGTCTCCTTGACTCTGCCTCTGGGTCCCTGGTTGGGCCACTGTGGATATGTGAGAGAGAGTGTGTGTGTGTGTGTGGAGTACACATGTGTGTGCATGTTTATGTGTGTGTGTGTTTCCCTTCTGGTCGGGCACCAGCCTCACCTCTTCCCCACCCTCTGCAGGCCTGCTGGCTGCCCATGGGCACTGTTTCCAGGCCCTGGGGTGAGCAGAGGAAGTGGAGCCGAGGAAGCACAGCAAAGACATCCACGTACTGGCCTTCCGTGGGCTGGGAATGTTTCCGGGTCTGTCCCCCTTTTGGGTGTGAGTGTCTCCTCAGAAGCAAGGTCCAGGTCCTCTGGTCCCTCTAGCCAGTCTTTGAAACAGAGTGGCTATGCCACAACTTGTTGAAATGTCTGTCAACCACTAACCACAATGCCAGTTGACATGCGTCAGTCAGATCCCCCCATAACTGCAGCGGCAGCAGCTCCACACCCAGTGCTCCCTGCCTTCTGGGCCCTGTGCGCTGGGCTCTCCCCTTTCCTTATGAGGTGGGTACTGCTGACGTCCCTATTTTACAGGTGAGGAGATGGGGGCTCAGAGACATGAGGTAACTTGCTCCCAACCCCACAGCTAGGAAGGGGCAGAGGCTCGATCAGGAGTCCTCAGGAAGCTTCTAGTTACTGCTTCCCTGTAACCGAGGGTGCCCTTGGTCGCACAGACTAGGTGCCTACTTTATAGCCAGGAATGCCTGGAGAGTCCGTAGCTCCCTGATGCCAGCCGAAGGAGACTCCAAACATCGTTCTGCTGACGCCTGGATGGGAAAATTGAGGCCCAGAGAAGTTAAATTTGGGAAGAGGAAGACACGTGCCCATAGAGTGTGAAGCGACGTGTGAACGCTGAGTAATACTGAGGCCTCTATGGGAATGTCACGTTTCTAAAAGTGCTGCAGCCAAGGCCCCTCTGGGAAGAGGCACCATAGAAATGTATGCTAACAAGCCTCTCCCTGCCTGCTGGGGATAAGAAAGAGCAGAAAAGATTTTTAGAACAACAAGAGTTGGCTAGAAATGGCCCAGGCTGAGAGATGAAGGCCCCACAGTCTCTCTCGTGGGTAGAAGGAATGTTACCTTCCCTTTGAAGCTGTCTTCAACCAACGTTAGTCATTGTTTTACTTAGAGCTCTGTAGTGGGTTGAATGGTGGCCCCCAAAAAGATATGTCCACATCTAAATCCCTGGAACCTGTGGATGTGACCTCATTTGAAAAATCGGTTTTTGCAGTTATAGTTAAGAATCTTGAGATGAGATCATCCTGGATTACCCAGGTGGGCTCTAAATCCAATGACAAGTGTCCTTATAAGAGACACACAGAGGAGACAGGCACAGAGGAGGAAGGGATGTGAAGACAAAGGCAGAGAATGGAGGGATGTGGCCAAAAGCCAAGGGAGCCAGGGAATACCTGGAGCCACCAGATGCTGGAAGAGGCCGGCAGGATTCTCCCCTCAAGCCTCCAGCGGGGGTGAGGCTCTGCTGACACCCTGATTTCAGACTTCCGGCCTCCAGAACTGTTTAAGAAAATACATTTCTGTTGTTTTAAGCCACCAGTTTATGGTAATTTGTTATGACAGCCACAGGGAACTAAGACAGGATCCACTTGCACATTTTTCATACCTGTATTTTAACACATGCTGGAGTTTGTTATAATTTTATATGACTGTCACTCAGTTCACTGGACTTTGAGCCCAGGGGCAAGGCCTTAATTTACCTTTGTACCTGGAGGGCCAGCTTGATATACTCGCAATAAACCTTTGTTGAATTAAAAAAAAAATATATATATATCTGTTGGATCCTCTTCTCTGACCAAGAAGATCCTTCAGTTAGGAAACACATAACCCCAGGGTACACTGAGGCAAGCCAGGAGGTGGCAACAACCGCGCAATCTATATGGTAGTTACTCCTGGACATCCATTTTACTTGAAGTGATTTTTTTCTTGGAGGGAAGTTGAGTAATTTAGCTGATAAGTAATTTTAATCACAGTTTTTATTGTAAAACCATTGGGGATTTATTCTGGAGTGAAACACACAAGTTCATATCCATTTTTAAGGCACAAAATGAGATTGCAAGAAAACAGAGACATGGCAATGATTTCTGCTGATCACAACCCAGATCTCCTGGAGGTCTCCTCTTCTCTACTCCTGCAGAAACCCTGGAGATGCTCAAGCTCCAAGCGCAGACATTCAAGGCCCCTCCTGCTTCTGCCCCCACAACCTAATGTTTCCACAGCCCTTGGGCAGACCTGCTGTGAGGACAGTCTGCTTGTCTGTCTCCCACTCTGGATGCTCCCTCCAAGGTGGAAAATGATCATACATAATCATTTGTTTATGAGTCTTGTTTCTCCCCCAAACAATGTGAGTTCCATTGGAGCAAGGACCCTGTTTGTTTTGGTTTTTTTAACTGCTGATTCCCCTGTGCTTAGCACCAAGTTGGCACATAGTAAGTATATTTGTTTTCTATAGCTGCTGTAACAGATTACCACACACTTGTGTCTAACCAGTACAAATCTACTATCTTACAGTTCTGGAGGTCAGAAGTCCAAAATGGGTCTCATTGGGCTAAAATCAAGGTGCTGGCAGGGCTGCGTTCTTTGCTGGAGGCCACCCACATTCCTCCACTCACGGCCCTTTCCTCCATCTTCAAACCCATGATATTGCATCTCTCTGACCCCAGCTGGAAAGGTTTCCAACTTAAGTACCCATAGGATTAGACTGGACCTACCAGGATATTCCAGGATAATCTCCCCATCTAAAAGTTCTTAACTTAATCACATTTGCAAAATCCCTTTTGCCATGTAAGGCAACATAGTCACAGTTTCTGGGGATTAGGATGATGACATTTTTGGGGGGACATTATTCTGCCTGTTACTGTAGGTGTCTAATATGATATCCAGGTAGTACTGATTAGAGTATGGACCTATCTTAATTCTCCCCATTGAAACCCTACCCACACTGCTTCACTTGACCAGCCTAAAAAAAAAAAAAAAGAAACCCTACCCAAATGTTTCTAATCTCTGTGCTAAAATAAATGGGCCTCAACATGTTAAATCTGGGGATAGTAATACACCTTAAAAGTCTGTGAAAGGGTACTTTTTTGAGAAGAAAGAGACCCTGGAAATCTTTTAATGAAAGAGAAAGCTGTAGAAGGAGCGCCCCACCTGTGGCTCCTCTCCACCCCAACCCCCTTCCAGGTTACTCTGATTTGTGTTAACAGGACAGATCCATCATTCCACGGTCCACGAAGGCTGGCTGGGAACAGGAGGCCACCTGGAGCCAGCAGCTGAATGGATGCCTGAGGTTCATGGGATTCTTCTCCAAACCCCCTTTTGGCTGCCATTGGAATTGTCTCCCAGAAGCACAGTTCAGACATTTTTTACTTCCTCAAAAATGTTTCTAGTTTTCTTATGGCTTTGAGATTAGATTCCAGAGTCTTTAACATCCAGGCTGTTCCTTGGTTAGGTCCCAACCTACTTATTACCTCACATAATCTTCATAACAGTCATATGAGGTAAGTATTAATATAATTACCATGTCCATTTTACAGATGAAAAAACTGAGACTAGGTTCCTAACTTGCCCAGGGTTCCATAGCTGGTAAAAGGTACTGCCCAAGTACACAGCCACACATCTCACTCCAGGGCCTGTCACTCACACAGTGTGAGCTGCTCTGCATCCTGGGTCATTGCTAGAGGAATCACAGACTCCGACCTTCTCCTCTGCTTGGATGGGGCCAAGTTACCCCTGGACCAGAGCGGGTGGGCCACAGGCAAGGCAAAGCAGGAGGAATTAGCAGTAGTGGAGGGGAAGCTGGGCCTTTATCTTAACAGTCCTGCCTGTTCAAATTCAGAGGCATCTTCTCCACCCTGGGAGCTGGGAAAGTGGCCCAGCTGGAGGGGTGGAGACCTGGACAGCAGACCCACAACAGGGCAACACCTGACCCTGGCCCAGGGGCGGCCTACAGCCTGCCCAGGAAGGACTCAGGCTGGCTTGATTAACACATTGCTGCCTCATTCTCATATTTTAAAATAAGAAACCCTGAGTACAAGCCCTGGCAATTATATTTATCAAGTCAGAGCAGAGTGAAGCACAGGTTTGTGGAAACCAAGGCTTCTCTGCCTGCCTTGGTCTTGTAGGGTGTGTCCTCTCCTGTCCCTTTCCCAGTGTCCAGGACTCCCCACTGCTTGCCTTTTTCCCTCTCCCTCCTTAAAACACTGTGTCAGGACCAGATCCCAGAGAGTGACCCACCTGGCGATGACAATGACTTGAATGTTACTGCTGAGGTCTTGGGATAATCATTAATTCTGTTTCTGCCTGCTCCCGCCCTGAACCGCTTAGGTTCAGAGGATCCAGGAATCAGGCAGATGGGCGCAACAGTTCGGCTTCAGGTGGATCCAAGTTGAGTTTGGGCTGGGGCTTAGGTGTGTGGCCACAGTCTGGGATAATGCTTCACTCTGGACTTGAACCCCTCACCCAGTCACCGGCATGTGGGGTTGCCACAGGTCTCCCTGGAGGGGTGGAGACTGCCCTGGGGAATATGGAATAGTAGGAAGGGGCTAGATCATAGAGGGCCTTGAATGCCAAGCTAAAATGTCTAAAGTTGGGCTTTATATTTTACAGGAGTTGCTGAAGATTCTTTTGAGCAGATGACATGTCCTAACCAGCTGCATTCTTTCAGAGGATTGATTTGGGATAAAAGATCGTTTGGAAAAGGAAGAGACAGTTAAGAAAAAACTGGTGAGAAGATACAAAATAATAGTTACCAGAAGACAGTGGTCCAAATTTAAGTAATGCTCCCCAGGATTCATTCTACAAGGTTCTTGGGCCTTTCTCGTGAGATCTCATGCTGACTTACACTCAAATTAGACACATTCAGGTTTTTGGTTAGACATATCCATGTGTTTTTGCAGATAGTAATTTTTATAACTATTAAATAATTCATGCTGACATTGTTTTCCCTCTTGTGTTCTTGAAAAAGATGCTGTTTACTACACAGGTGGTGGTGCTGAAAATAAATTAGCTCTCTGCTTTGCCATCCCTTTTCCAGTCTTGCTGCATCACGTGGGGGATGCCAGACACAGCTGGCCACCTTTCTGAAACTGTTATGTTCAGTGGAATATGTGTTAAGCTTTTTCAAAACCAGACCTTTTAAAAAAAATTACAGCCTTTATTTTCATTTTTCAAATTTCTTTTTCATTCCATTAAAACTCATCTCAGTGAAATGGGTTCAGAGTGGGTTGTAGTAATTCTGTCTCTCGCCCATTCTCCTCTCTAAGATGCTGCTGCTGGCTCCATATGCGGCCAACCCCTACCAAGAGGGAAGCACGTGACAGCTGTACTCAGAGCCCAGTGAGAACCCAGAACCCCAGTGTGGGCTCTCTGGTCAAGACGGCTCTACCTCTTCCATTCCTTAGCAGCCCCTAGGTAGCCCACACTACCTGCCAGTTTTAAATCCATTTGGACAGGAAAGCTTACAACCCTGCTCTGCTATTTTTAGGAACTGCTGGCGTTGAGTCAGTCTTTCTGCTGGCTTTGTGCACCCCCTGTTCACTCTTTCTTGTGGTGTCTTTTTCAGCAGGAGCCAAGGGCTCACATCTTCAGAGAGTGAGCATGACATCTTCCTTCTCCCTCGCCAGCTCAGCTGTGGTCTGCACCCTCCCTTTGTCACCATCATGGGACAAGGGCAGGTTTTTAGGGGTCCATATTTTCTTGCTTTTCTTGATAGAAGCCTCCCCACGACTCATGCACATTAACATGGATGGAGCTGGAGGCTCTTCCTCTTGTTCACAGTTTTGCATTAATGTAGCTATAAGTGAGAATCGTTTTTTTTTTTTAAATCACATCTATGTTCAAATATGCCTTTAAACTAAAAATAATTACATTTAAATAGCTTTAGAGAGAATGATATAAAGGAGACTTAACTGTTTAGCTATAAATTGATTCTCACTCTCCATCACTTTTTATCCAGAGTACAGCAGAGTGACTGGCATAGAAAAGGTGCTTACTAAATGCTTGATGCAGGAAGGAATAAATGAATAAATTCAAAGGTATTAATAGTTTGGTGATTTATCCCTCTCAAGGGTAAAACTTGTAATTTAACACACACAGCTGTTCTTTAATAAATTGCAAATGGTGGAGTTTTCAGGCATCTGCCCTGGGGTAGCACCAGAAATGTTTTGGGCAACTGGGTTATATTGTAGTTGTTGGGATGATTTCTGTCTTAAATTACCCCAAACTCAATTTAAACAGTACAGCAAATGTACTACCTCTATTAAAAAAAGTCTTTGGATAGAACAGGTCTAAAGTTAATTATTCCAGTGGCTCAATAACACCTTTAAGGCCGGTGTGTACTTTCCATTTTCTTCCCTGCAGCCCTCAGGGTACCAGCTTTGCCATCATAAACTCACTGTCCTCATGGTTGCAAGATGGCTGCCACAACTCCAGCATCCCATGCAAATATGACATTGTTCAACAGAAGAAGAGGAATGGTTTCTTCCAATGCCTCTTTCTGCAGTACAGAATTCTTTCCCAGAAGCTCCTTAAGAGAATGCCTATTATGTCTTTTTGGCTAGAGTGGGGTCACATGCCCACTTCCAAACTAACCACTGGTAGTACAACTGGAACCACTGTACATGGCTCCAATCATTCATGATTTACCAGTGAGCCATGTAGTGCAGGGATAGATACCTGGGCAGCAGCAGGACCCTTCCAGCAAGGAAGAAGGGACAAATAGCTATTGGATAGGCCAACAACAGTGTTGGCTCTGGTGCCACTCAAAGGCCAGGCCTGAATCCTGGCAAAGCCAAATAACTTTCCTGTCATTTTGCTGGGAGATTTTATAAACCAGGGAAATATTTAGACAGATTTCACTGAGAAAATCACACGAAGCTTTTATGGGCTAATGAGCAATGTATTTGGGTGCTAAGGGCACCCCCACTTTTCTCATTTCCTTACTCTGTTAGGCCCCTTTATCAACATTTAGTTGTATTCTGTGACTTTTTTCATATTTGGCTGGGAATTATGTGGTTGAGGGATCTATATATTTCACGGTTCAGCAACAGAGGTTATTCATTCATTTACTAAATACTTACTACACTTTTATTAGGCACTGCGGGCACAAAGATGGAAAAAGGTAAGGTCCTTGTCTGTCAAGAGGTAAGATATTGGGGAGACCCCTTCCCTGCTGAGGAGAAAATCTACTAAATGTACCTGGGCAGCAGAGGGGAGTCCAGAAACACTCCAGAGGAGGAGTGACTTGAGCTGCATGTAAAAGGTGAGTAAGCGTTTGCCAGCAAAGAGAGAGGGGAGGGAGAGTGGCGGGTGGAGGGCAGCACGACAAAGGCACAGGCCATGACCCACAGAGAACACCCACCTCAGTGTGCCTAGGGACGGAAGAGGGCAGAGAGATGGAAACGTGGAGACAGAAGACAGGAGGGGCCGAGTTATGCCAGGCTAAGGCAGTGTAGTGCTGTGGCAAGAGGATGAGCTCTGAAGTCAGGCCCCACTGTGGCAGTAGCTCAATGGCCGTATTAGTGTCCTAGGGCTGCCCTAACAAATTACTACAAACTGTGTGGCTTAAAACAAGTTATTCCCCCACACTTCTGAAGGGCAGAAGTCCAAACTCAAGGCGTTGGCAGGGCTGGCTCCTCTGAAGGCTCTGAGAGAGAATCCGTCTGTGCCCCTCTCCGCTCTGGCGGCTGCGGCAGAGTCAGTGCTTCTAGCCCGGGGCTTCACACTCCAGTCTCCGCCTCCGGCTTCACTAGGCCTTCTTTCCTCAGTGTGCCTCTGCCTGTTTCCCCCTCTTCTCCTCTAAGGACTTGTCATCAGATTTAGGGCTCACCTTGATCCAGGATGATCTCATCTCAAGATCTCACCCTCATCACATCTGCAAAGACCCTGTTCCAGATAAGGTCACATTCTGAGGTTCTGCGTGGCCTATCTTTGGTGGACTATTAATGCGACCACTACAGTAGTCTTAGGCGGTATGCTTAACCTCTCTAAGAACATGTCCTTATCCATAATACAGCTATAACATATGTATCCCAATGGGTTATTGTGAGATTCAAATAAAATGCTTTTTAATTGCTTCGGAAGTATAATACCTGGTCTATATTAAGTGCTCAATAACTGGTAGGAACTTGGACTTTATCCTATAGGCAACAGAGGGCTTCAAAAAGTGGGCATTTGGAGAGGGGGAAAAAGAAGTTATTTCCCAAAGTTGTCCTCTTTTTGACAGCTGTGTCCCAATGCAGCAGTCATAGTCTCTTAGCACAGGAATGCTGCAGAGCGGCAGCTGCTCCCTTGGGAGCAGTGATGGTGACAATGAGAGTTTCAGGGTGGAATGAACATGCGGATATGCCAGGGGGTGGGGCTGCCTAGTGCCACCGAGCCTATGCATCCATATCCATCTGAAAACCCAGAGTTAAATAGAGTCCCTGCCTGCTGTCCTGGAAGGCATATACTAAGACCATTCCAGCAGTAGAGGAAGAGCCAAAGGCTAGAAAAAGGAAGGGAAAGGAATAAAGTGAGACAAACCCATAGACCTGCAGAGTGCCAGAGTCTGGAAGATCTTGTGGGTCAGAGGGACCCCTCAGAGGTTTGTTGATAAGAGAACAGAGGCCTAGAGAAGTTCGAAGGCTGCCCAGGGCCCCTCAGCTTTGAAGGACAAAGCCAGAGCTTGAACCCAGGACCTTCTTCTCACTATAAAACACATGTTCTATCACTTGGCCAACTTAAGCAGGAAAGAGATTTAGTGGAGGGATGTCAGGGGACAATAAATTATATGTTCTTTGAGAGCAGAGAATATGTCCTATACCAGTGGTTCTCAAACATTATAGTGCATCAGAATCATCTTGTGAGCTTGTTCAAATATAGATTGCTGGGCCCCAGAGAACCTGATTCAGTAGGTCTGTGGTGGGGCTCAAGAATGTGCATTTCTAACAAGCTCCCAGGTGATGCGGAGGCAGCTGGTCCTGGGATCCCATTTTGAGGATTGCTGCCCTGCAGTAATATCCTCAGTGCCTGAAGCACCTGCTGTGCTTTGCAAATTATAGGTGCTCAATAGGTCCTGTTGCAATGAATCCTATGCTTTTAAAAATGAGGCTTATCTCTTTGGGTTATAAAGACTATCAAAGACTTAACACTAACTGATAATGTTGATTGGAGGCTGCTGGTGAGTTAAGTCAGGTCTCCTGCCTAGTACTTTAAATCATGATATAAATTAGTTTGACTTCCACTGAATCTATCCCAATAAATACATTTTACAAAACTCCAAACCTTGTTCCATTAAACATTTCCTGGCAATATAGTGGATATACTCTATGGTGCAAGATTAAAAAAAAAATTTTTTTTTAAAGACAGAGTCTTGCTCTACTGCCCAGACTGGAGTGCAGTGGCATCATCAGAGCTCACTGCAGCCTCAAACTTCTGGGCTCAATTGATCCTCCTGCCTCAGCCTCCTGAGTAGCTGGGACTACAGGTGTGTGCCACCACGCCTGGCTACTTTTTAAAAAAATTTTTTTTGTAGAGATGGCAGTCTCACTATATTGCCCAGCCCAGTCTCAAGCTCCTGGGCTCAAGCCATCCTCCTCCCTCAGCCTCTCAAAGTGACTGGTGTAAGATTGAGGAGCTTTGGGGCATTGGTTAACTTCATCTGGTCTATAGGGAAAATCACAAGAAGGGACACCTTTGTGCCTCTACTAGTGAAAATGGAGCATGGTTTTAAAGAGTCTTTAGTGGCCATATTTTTAAAGACTGTCATCAATCAACATAATTACGTAAAACGTGCTGGAGGCTGCGTAAGAGCCCTGCCCACTCGCACCCTTTCCTGGGGTCAACACAGTGCCAGGCTGCAGTTTGCTTCATAACTTGTGAGGGTTTATTGGCTGGAGTATCTCTTCCCAACTTGAAAATGACCGTAGTGAGAGTATTTATACCTTGGAAATCAGGCAAAAGCTACAATTCAGGGCTTCCCCACTGCCCTCCCTGGGAGCCAGTTTGCCAGCACACCGGAAACTCCTTGGGTCTGATAGAAAACTTCAAGGTAGCTTGGGAGGTTGCAATTGCAAGGGAAGCCTGGCGTGAAGTTGGGTCTTACGTGCACAAGAGCCTTACAGTGGTGATGGCTGGAACAGGGGCCTTAGGGGGTGGGCCTCGTGGCTGGGTTGGGGAAAGAGGCCCAGAGTTACCCACCCTCCAGGTGGGCAGGGCACAGAGCAGGAGAGGCCTAGGGCCTCTCTAACACAAAATATCCAGCCTTGACGACTAGGAGGACAAGTGCTTAGACCTCAAGCCTGAAGGCCATGGAGGGACCAATGACATCGGCAGCAGATCGCCACCAGTGGAACCAGCTAGAGGGCAGCCGAGGCTGCAAGGGTAGGGGATGCAAGTGGACAGAAAACACTTCTGAGGGCCAGGATGAGAGGGGAGGCAGCCCCGCCCCACCTCCAGATCTCCCCTGGGGAAGAGGGGGCGTGTGAGGAGGAGGGGATTTTGCATTTACTGAGTTTTAATCTTGAGTTCATTGTGTTTAAAACCCGAAGTGACTAACTTACTTGAAGAGGTAAGTCTTAAGTTTTCCCATCCTTGGTGAAAACGTGAGCTTGGGGAGCCAAGACAACTGCCATTCTACAAGAATGAAGGATGTCTTTGAACATCTAAGTCTCGTGGACTTGCTACTAAAAATTTCAAACCTGTGACATCATTTCAAACCTTTGTCAAATGAGATGCCATTATCACAATTTCATGTAGTATGAATTTAAGGGTTTTCTTTCAATAAAAAAAGGTTCAGCCGGGTGTGGTGGCGCACACTTTAGTCCCACCTACTCGGGAGGCCGAGACCGGAGGATCGCTTGAGACCAGGAATTCGAGACCAGCATGGGTGACCAAGCAAGACCCTGGCCCCCCCCTTAAAAAAAAAAGATGGTTCAACAATGCCTGTTATTTTAAACTTTAGGAAAAGCCTAATTCATTAATTTTTTATAAATGTTTTTCTGGTTTTTTCCTCCTTTTTTTGGGTGGGGGTGTTGCAGTAGAATTATATGCAAGAGGTCTTGGGGACCTAGTTTTTATTGGCTTTGAAAAATTCCATAAATAGCCTTTAGAAAGGACCTTCAGTGTTATTTAGCCAAATGGCCTCATCTCATAATGGAAGAAACCTAACCTCAGAAGGTGAATCTGCTTGCCCGAGGCTACTCCGTTAATTAACATGAGAGAGAAGAGTCTATCCCAAGTCTTCTCATTTCGATTCTACTGCTTCTGTGTTATTTGAGAGTGAGGTTAGGGATATGTAACTACATTAAGTGGATTTGAAATTCCAGCCACACAGGACTGATTTGCTATGTTCGCTTTCCAAAAAAATTTAAGGGACTGAAAGCTTTTTTCCCCTTTAGTCTGAAATTTCTACTAATGTAAAGAAGCAAGTTTTAATTACAGCCTAGAGCTACCATACCGTAGAGGTCCCCGAAAATAGCTTCAGAGTGAGTTTTTTTGCTTTTGTTTTTTTTTTTTTAACTGGTGCTTTTTAGTTTTGGTTTCATACGGCTTTTTAGATGATCAAAGTACTGTAGTTCACATTCACCGGGAAAACTCAGATGATATAGACAGGAATCGGGCAAAAAGTGAGACCATCCTGACCCTCGACCTAAATCGCATTCCCTGGAGACACTCACTCTTCAGTGGATAGAAACCGTCTTTTCCCGTGTAGTGCTAGTGATTCTAACACAAAATGCCAGGCCAGGGGGCTGGGGCGGGGAGGGAAACAGCCCTTTTATAGCTTCTTGGATTTTAACTGTGACAAAAGAATAAGTTAGGGACATGAAAATCACCCAGAAACAAAATCCTTAGGGTGGGTCTCTCCCTAATTTTCCCCAGTGAGTTCTTAGATTAACTCCCTGTTGCTGGTTTGGGTGGATGTCCCTTAAGATATGATTTTCAAGCCATTCTAGAGGCATCAAAGTTCTGTAAGAGTTTGTTCAAAATTTCATTAAAAAAAAACCCAGTTAATAAACATCCATCCAGATGTATTACATTCCATACTGTAATGCACTCATGTTCACTCCCTCTTGGTCTGGGCACACCTCAGAAAGAAGTTCCTGTCGTTCATCCCCATATATGCAGGATTTGAACTTGTGTCATTGATGAGGAAAATTGTACCTCTGTGGTGATCTTTGAAAAACATACGGGCTTCTTTATGTCCACTTAAGCAAACTGGTACAAGCAGGTACAGTATAACTTACGAGTGTGAATCAGAATATTTTAAAATTTGGATCCTGAGGCTGATAGTGTAGAATGGGAGCCTGGGTTCTGAAAATGGGCAGTCAGGTTTGAATAGCTTCTTGTGTGGCCTTGGGTGAGTCATTTAAGCTCTCTGAGCCTTGGTTTTCTCATCTGTAAAATGGGGATAACATAAAAATAAAAGACATCCATGTTCTTAAAAGTTGGTTGCTTCTATCACTGGGAATTTCTCTTTGGCTATCTAAGGTTATTTAATATCTAATAATTTCTACTATCTACTGTCTTTCTAACTATTCTTTTCAGGACCCAGCCTCCTACTCCATCTTACCCAGTCTTTCTTCCTCTTTTTTTAGGCAGCCCCCAACCTAGAAGTCTTGTTCATTTCTAATGAAGAGCAGCTCAGCTCTGCCTCACGACACAATGCCATGGTACTTTCCCTCATATCTCAAACCTCGTCAGGACGCCTCCTTAAGCAGAGTCCCTGCCCAGCACTGCCCTCGGCACAGACACCCAGCAGGAGCTCTGAACCCACAGTTTCCTTGAACCTGTCACGTCCTTGGGCAAGGTGTTCTCCTTGCGTCTGTGAGCAGGAGGGAGTAGCGTGGGGATATATCGTCTTCAGATATAAACTCTGCCATCTTCCTCGGGAGGCAGAACTGCCTATTAGGTTGCTTTTATAAGTGATGTTATCCATGTGAACGTATAAATTTATCCTAATAAAATGTTGCTTTTAACTGTTTTATATATGGGGTCCCATGTTGGAGTTCACTCAAAATATAACACCATCTTAGTGGCTTCTGCTCCGCTTCCGCCCGTGGTTGCCATTTATTCAGTTTTTCTGCGGAGGCGAACGCTGCTCACATTTGAACTAAATAGGACTTTTAGAGACATGGTGTAGCCAGATGCTTAAAAGTATAGAATTAAACAGTAAAGTAATTAGAATTTGCTCCTGGGTCCACTTAACTTCTCTGAGCCTTAGCATTCTCATTTGTAAAATAGAAATTATATACAGCCCTTAGATCTTAGTAAAAATTAAATGACAATCATCTGAAGCTTGACCAATAGCAACCATGGGGTAAGTGGTGGTTGTTTATAATAAATATTAAATACATAAATACTGCAAATGTTGGTTTTGTATGTTCAGGCTGCGAATGATGACTCAACTCCATGCTCAGTTTTCCGAGCTTAACCAAAAGTGTCAATATTTTGGTTCAGGGTGGAATGAGCATGAAGTAGGTGATTATGGACAAGCCTACATTTAATATTTTTATTTGCTTGAGGCCCTCTATCCCTGCTTTCCAAATTTT